>CM028249.1:14337426-15673856 GCA_016432835.1 Brassica nigra | reverse complement strand
AATAGACTGATACCAACAGCATTTTAGCATTAAAGATTTATAGAAAATGCAGCAAATTGTCTAAGTAATGTTTCTTATTCCAACAAAGTGATTACAAAGCTTTTAAGGCTCACGAGAAGAACAACACATGCATGCAAGGGAAAACAAATGTGAACTTCGAACATTAATCACACTTAGCTTTCTGATCGGAGCCGTCATCTTCGGCTACAGGAACCTCAAGGGTGCCAAACATCCAATCCATCCAAATAGTATAGTTACCATAGTTATGCTTGTATGTTGTATGGTGTATGGTATGGTATCCAGCACCCATTATAGGCCATATGTTACCATGGATGCGATCATGGATGCTCGCTGTCCATATCCCTTCCAAAAACATAAGACTCAGATGCGTTATGAGATGAACTGGCACTATGAACATAGCTATCACGTGCGGTAAAGCCTGAAGTATCCCGTCCAACGGATGGAATGCGAACCCTGAGAAAAAAACACAAAAACCTTTTAAGTAAATGGAGAGAGAGTGTTTTGAAATAGTTCTTGAGAGTTTGACTTACCAGCAAATGGAGAGAGAGTGTTTTGTTTGTTGTACATATGGTGGGTGGCATGGAGATGCTTATAGAGAAATTTAATGTCATGAAGCCCTTTGTGAACCCAATACATGGAAAACTCAACTATAACAAGATAGAGCACGATGTAAACAAAACAGAGGAACCAGTTGAACTGGTCAAGTGTAGAGTAACATTTGGTCCAACCACGCTCGATCATATACTCAGAGACAGTTGGAAGGAGTGTGTACCAAGGCATAGCCTTCATTGCCACATGCATTTGCATAATCATTGCCTTTTTTGTAGGAATAGAATCTGAAGTAAATTGTAGTTTCATCAAAAACAAAATTATGACGATGATAGGAAAGAAAAAATTATGATCCACAGCTTCTTCATTTTCAAAGTGTTACAATATACTCCTTCGATTTCCGAAAAAAAAAATTTTCTAAAGTATTTACATATGTTAATAATATAATGAATATTTATGATAAAATTATTATTTATTTTACTATATATTTTAATAATATTTAGTCATTTCAAATATTCTCAATTAATATTTTTTTAAATATACAACTTACTAACACTAATTACTAAAAATAACTTAAAGATCTAGCAAGGAATGCATTGCGCGATGGTCGTTTCCAATCTTATTTAGCGCTAAGAAAACACTAATTACTAAAAATAACTTAAAGATCTAGAAAATCTATATATATTTTATTTACTATTCTTTATTTTTAGAACAAAAAATGATTCTAAAACATAATTCTAGAAAATTTTCAACCTCATAAATGAAAACATCAAAAGCATGAAATTAAAATGCTCAGGTGATGCAGTTAGGCGTAGATTTCATAAGGCAGATATTATTGTCGGTTGTCGAATCGTCTATGTAATCTTTCTCATATCATAATTGTAAAATCATAATAAATCAGCGTTAAAAAAAAAAAAAATCACCTTCGAGGATGTAAACATTGATTTTAAGGTAATAGATGTAGAAGCACCAGAGGAAGGCAGAGATGAAGTAAAATAAGTTTCCGGCGAGGTAGCTCCGGAGCCATGTTTGGAGGAAACGTGGTAAAGGCTCCCATAGATTCGCCGGCAAGAGGTGACTCAGAACTATCTGGTTGTAAAACGTTGTCTGGTCTACGAACTGAGTAAGAAACCCATTCTCTGCCGCCATGTATCCGCCGTGGGAAAGTTAAACTACAATGCTTTGTGTAATTGTTTATATATATATATATATATATATGCTCATCTTACTTTCTCTATAAGCACGTTTCAAACATTTATTAATAAAGTATTTACAAGACAACACCCCAAAATTATATTCAGCCCCATGTTTTTATTACTAGAGTTAAGGCATTGTGTTTGGTTGGTATTTCTGTAACAGACTTTCTGTTGAAAGGATTTGCAACTAACGTTATTTGTAAAGTGGCTTGCAGCAAGTGTACAATAGGTTCTCTAGGGTCTAATTCTGAATATGTATAGAACTGTAGAGGCTACACTGCATCATCTTTTCTCTGATTGTCAATAATGCTGGTGACTTGTTAAACAAGAAAGAGGAGCGTTTTCCTGAATTAAACTTTAGGGACTACACTGCATCATCTTTTTAGATTTATTACCTTAGCAACCTCACCATAAAGTATTTATAGTTTACTATTTTCTACAAAAAAAAAAGAGCTGGCTAATGTTAAACTTTGGGCTAGACTTTGACACTGCAAATCCCCTACAAATATTTAAAGAAGTTATGGGGTAAGAGAATCTAAAGATCCAAGTTTTGAAATGTCATCTTGCAAATATATAACCATCATTGAAAGAGACTGACACACACAAGTGAACTTTGAAAATTAATGTCACTTTTCTTTCTCATCGAGGCTGTCATCTTCGGCTACAGGAACCTCAAGGGTGCCAAACATCCAATCCATACAAATAGTATATTGACCATAGTTATGCTTGTATGTCAAATAGTATATTGACCATAGTTATGCTTGTATGTAGTATGGTGTATTGTATGGTACCCGGCACCCATTATAGGCCAGATATTACCATGGATGCAATCATGGATGCACGTCGTCCATAACCCTCCCAAAAACAAAAGACTCATATGCGTTATGAGATGAAACGGCACTATGAACAGAGCTATCACGTGCGGTGCAGCCTGAAGTATCCCGTCCAACGGATGGGACGCGAACCCTGAGAAAAACAAAAACCAAAAAACGTTTTAAGTAAATGGAGAGAGTGCGTGTTTGAAATTAGAGAGTTTTTGACTTACCAGCAAATGGAGAGAGTGTTTTTTGCTTGTTGTACACATGGTGGGTGGCATGGAGATGCTTATAGAGAACTTTAACGTCATGAAGCCCTTTGTGAAACCAATACATGGAAAACTCAACTATAACAAGATAGAGCACGATGTAAACAAAACAGAGGAACCAGTTGAACTGGTCAAGTGTAGAGTAACATTTGGTCCAACCACGCTCGATCATATACTCAGAGACAGTTGGGAAAAGTGCATACAAAGGCATACCCTTCACTGCCACTCGTATTTGCTGAATCATTGCCTTTCTTGTAGGAATAGAATCTGAAGTAAATTGCAGATTCATTAAAAACCAAAACAGACCCAAGACAAACTATAGTAACTAAAAATCTATAGTTCACAACGTTTTCATTTTCAAAGTGTTATAATATACTCCTTCGAAGTTCGAAAGAAGAATTTTTTAAAAGTATTCACACATATATCTATTTATATAAAATTGAGTTTCTTTCTCTCCCAAGGACTCCACATGGGATGCCAGCTCACAAATTTGTTTATTGATGAGGCGACACGTGTCCAACCGGATGAAACACACCCTTTACAATAAGTTGTTTGAGCAGTCTATTGCTAGAAAAGGTGACATTTGATGCTTCTGCACCCTTTACATTCTGATCAGTATATCGGTTTTCAATAAGTTGACAGATTCATTCGATACTGGTATATGTCACCCTGTTATGTGCACTTTGTCTCAATGAAGAGTTGTATCCTGTTCTGGGCTCAATATACATTGTTTACACTTAACCTTTTTGGTCACAGATTCTGCATGCTTGACCAAGGGATCTCGGAAGGAATGCCTGGTATGGAGAAGGGTAAAATAACTTTTCCTCAGACCATGGCATATAATTCCCCTTCGAGGAGCGTCAATGTTTCAGATGAGGCAGCAACTTTGTGGGGAAAGAATAAAGAAACAGTGCTGGACTTTGGCAGGAAAGATGAGATTCACGTGGAAAGAAAACCAGTACCACCCAAGCAAAAGGAAACATTTAATTCCCTTGTAACTAATAAAAGCAAAGAACAACAGAGCATGCAAGAAAGAAAGTCATCTGTATTTAAGGGGAAGATGTTTTGTTTCTCACATGCATTTCCTGAAGATCAGGTTTTCCTTGTCTTGCAGTGGTTTTTTTTGTCTGGGGATGCATCTCTGGGGCCAATTGATTGATGTATTTCGTTATTGTGCAGCGACCCGAATCGTGGAATGGGTGAATCAAGGCGGGGGAGAGGTGGTAAATGATCCTTTTATAAAGAACACTCATTTTACTATTGAATGCCATGGTATGTTCCGGAGTGCTGGGGGTACCCAAACCATTTATGTCTCGAGTCACTGGGTTGATCTTGTTTAGAGGTATTATTCTTCTTAGAGTTCATGTGTTATCTACTGGTTATACTATTTATTCTGGACTACTGTATCCAACTGTTATACCATCATTTGTTCAAACCTTTTATATCTACATTAGCTTTTCATTATAACTGGTTTGTATCTATTATCTTTAATTTCTACTTGCGTGTTTATCCTTATCAAGCTTTATTTTTCTGGCCTATTATCTAAGCTGTTATCTGTGTGACGTAGGATGGTTCCTTACTTGATGTTCGTAGTCATATCCTCTATTCGCCTCTTCCCTGCCAGACTCCTTTGCCTGGATTTGAATCCCTTCGCTTTTGTGTTTCCCATTATGAAGAGAAGGATAGATTACTCCTGAGAAATAAAGTGACTCACTTGCTATGCAAGTTTGCCCACGGACCTAAGTATGACGCAGCTTCCAAGTGTGGAATAGTTCCCGTGACATCTGACTGGGTCTATGAATGTGTTAGACAGGTGGGCCTATGTTTTTGAAATTGCTTCTTTCACATGGAATCGTTAAAATCTAACGAAAATCTAACGGATAGTCGTGTTTGTTTTTGTCATGTGTAGAATCAAGTTGTTTGTCCAGATAACTATTATCCAAAGGAATTGGCCACTCAAGACCGAGAAGCAGGGATTGACTTGGCAACTCAATTTCATACACAGTCTGTGCCAGTGGCCTCAGTGGACAATGATTCTCTGTTTCTAAGCCACTCTATCCAAATCTCAAAGTTTTGGTGGCAAAAATGGTTGCGGTAAAAGTGAGGTAAACAACAGACTTGGAGAATTTGGAAGGAAACAGAGTTTTCCTTCTAAGAAGGCAAAACTTTTGAGAGGGAGTCAAAGAAAATGATGCGTTTCCTATGGATGAAAATCCAATTAACTTTGCTCGCC
This sequence comes from Brassica nigra, assembly GCA_016432835.1. Taxonomy (NCBI): domain Eukaryota; kingdom Viridiplantae; phylum Streptophyta; class Magnoliopsida; order Brassicales; family Brassicaceae; genus Brassica; species Brassica nigra. The sequence continues at coordinate 15,668,773 of CM028249.1, read as the reverse complement.
CTTTAAAATCTGGAAATGACGTAGCAAGTGGTCGTGAATTTCCAAATGTGGCTGATACTATTGACGATCTTTTGGAGCAGACAAGTAAAGTGAGTACTATTTGCCGTTTTCTCCAATTATTCAATCCAGTTTATATTTCTCAGTTATTCACCTCTGGTTTCTGTTTAGATTCAAGATCTGGGAGTGGGAGGCTTTCAGAGAAAACTGTATCCTTGTTTGTGTTCTCATTCAATTTATTAATATTTGGAAAAGTTTGGGTCCTTGATGATAAAACAGCTTTGTTCAACTAGTGAACAATACAACAGCGGGAATCATTCTGTCACCGGCCTATCTAGACACTGGATAAACAGGTAGCTTCATATTTATCAATTGCAAATCTGCATTTTGCAGATCTAACTGGAATTAACCTAAACGCAATGGAATTTAAAGAATTAGGGACACAAGTATGCTTGGTGTTTAAATACGCATTTCCTGATTCATGACCCTTAAACTTTTTTTTTTGTTTTTGTTTTTCTAATTCCAAATTTATAGCTAGTACTTAATATTTTTCCTGTATAATACCTTTACCATGACAGTACAAGTATTAAGAGAGTGTAAGCAGAATGATGGGTCTCCAATGATCTGAGACTAGACTGTCCTCAAATCTAATACTGCTCATATAGAACTAATCTTCATTATTATACTCTGATGTGTGTTTTCAGGGTCCAGTAGAATGACGATGCATGCAAACCTCCAGGAGATGGAACTACGGGCACTTACGGGAACTTTAGTGAGACGCAGACGGAATCGCAGGTTATAACTCTTTACTCTGAAAATATCTTGGAGATTCCATAGTTAAAGCTTTCGAGTCTAGATAATAGTCAGGTTTTTAAATCCCCGTTTGAATTAAAAATGAAACTGCACCTAAACGTTCCTTTTTCGCCCCATTATATATTTAATTGTCAACGGGTAACTCTTAATCCTTGCTTGCTTGAGCGGGTGAATTGAGTATGCCATTTTGTCTACCTGAATCCTGGTATTACTAGTTTAAACATGTTCTTATAAAACTTGTATTGGAACATGTACTCTCTGATTGATTGCGTACTGAAAAAGGCCAGACAAGACTGTAGCGAGGAACTTGTTGCATCTTAAATATGCCTTTTGCCACTTAACAGTTATAGAGAAAAATACTGCAGGTTGTTGGTTACGAGGAGGATCTTTCAGGAAGACAGATGCTTATCGATAGAGTTAGAACACGAAGCAGCTTAACATAAAAGAGACGAGAACGAGGTGGTGTCTGAAAAGAGACCAGAAAACATTCACCATTGTATTTGTAATGTTGCAAAGACAAACACCCATCAAAGAAACGTACGGCGTCTAGCTCAAGAAAGTAATGAATCATATGTAGACAGACACAGTTACAAAGTTTATGAAATGATGCAGACATTTGTGACTCAGTTGCTTCATTCGGATGATGAAAACAACAACAAGAGACAGAAAAGCGCGCACACATTTGTCCTTGAAACGTTTTCAAGATTGCGTTATAGCTAATTTTCAAAGAGTGTGTTCTTGTATTTCCATCATACCTTGACCAATTAAAGTAAATAGAAATCTAAGATCCACCCAGTTCAACAACCCTTACATAAGTGAATGTAAGCAATGTTCATGTATTGTGTTATATGACAATCAAACAAATCATGACAGTAAGAGCATCAACATTAGTGAAACTAGAGGGGCTCGATTCCCAATACAAAAAAATTTATTTTATTTATTTTTTAGTTTGATTTTTTTTTTAAAATAATAATAATAATCGCGGACCACCATGTGGTGTGGAGCCCGCGAAACAGTGATGAAACGGGTTCATCCTAGCGAATTTGCAAGGGTTGGGTTCACAAAAATCACATTATTATAATTTTTTTTTTTTTTGAAATTGAGTGAACTTGAGCAATAATCCCTTTTCGGGGATGCTCTAGTAATACCAGAAAAGACACTTTATTCGGTTGATCTAACTTTAACCAAATCAAAAATAACATAGCTAATATTAATATAGCTAATCAAACCAACCTAATATATTAAGAGCTTAGTAACTAACAGTGTTTAAAGATTTGTCTTTTGTTTAGTTACCTTGAGGTTTCCAGCTATGTTGAAGGTGACTGCGGTTGTGGAGTGAATGACATAGAAGATGGAGAAGTTGAGACAGAAGGCCAACACACCCGAACTGAAGAAGATGGTGAGTGCTGACCATGGAGACGGGTGTGCATCAAACCAGCTCAGGATCCCGTTTCCTTCCAGTAGCAATGCAGGTGTCCCGAGAATCATGGTGGCAAAAGGCGCCATGTAGTGCACTGTGTTTATGCTACACAAACAAGAAGAAGAGTAAAATGGAATCACTAGCAAATAAGGACACAACAAGAAGCACTGTCAACAAGAGCCACTGACCTGTCAAACTTGTAACCATGAAGAAGAGACTCAGTTAGGATGGTCTTAGTGGAAGTAGCTAAACACCCAAACAGTGCAGCACAGAAACCAAACATGTTAAAGCTAAGCTCCGTAACGGAAGTAAGAAGAATCCCTCCAACGATTGGGGACAAGAGACGCCCAAATACGCCAGTCGAAGTATTTCCTCCACACCAGCCACTGTAACACAACAATCAGATTCTCTCATACAACAAGAGACTAAAGATCATTAATTATCTCAAACCCTCCTAACCTGTAGTAGCTGGAGTGAAGGAATTAATGGTCTGCATGAAAGAAACAGGGATGTAACGGAGGCTGACGTTTCCCAACACAATGTTGATGCAGAAGACGAAAGATATCGGGAAGATCCTCCTCCACCGAATCAAAGGTTTAATCTTTAGGACTTTTTATCCCGATGTAAGCTCTCTCTCCAATATTTCAACTACTTTGATTGATCTGTAAAAGTAGAAATTAGATTATTTTTCTAACAAAAGTGAGCTGTGTCTGACCATATCATTGTTGTCCAGACAAACAGTAACACGAGAGGCGATATGGAAGAACACCTTTGACTGCCTCCTCAAAGCTTCCCTCCACCGTTAGATCGCGCGGCTTCGAAGAAATCAGATTCGAAGTAGCCATATCTCTCTTCTTCAAGCGAGTTTGCAAGGCAGAGCGCTTCATTAAGCTTCGCCTGAAGAAACTTAGGCGGCGTTAGACGAGGCTGGACGAGGAAGAGCTTAGGTGTGCTCGGAGATGACGGCACAGCTTCGTCGGAGACTAGCACAGTTTCTTTTTTTCATAATATAGATAATATATTGGTACATGAATAAAAAGGGCTTTTTGCAAAAGTAATTCAAAACTTGGAGTCAAACAGAAAACTAACCTTTTCTTTTGACTCATTTTTTTTTTGAGATTTTCACCCCACACCTGCATTTTATCTACGAAAATGCCATTAACTTTTTTTTTTGAAAATGGCTTCTTTCTGTCTCAACCTCATCTTCTTCAATTATTTACAACAGTGCCACTACCATGAATAGTTCAACAACCTTGTACTAACTGTTTGGAGCTTTTAATGCCCTTTAATGCACGTAAATCTCTTTACACTCTCTCTGTTTCAATTGTTATGAACTAAAACAACATTTCTTTCACTTTCTCTCCATATTCATCCAAAACTCAAGCTTTTGATTCAAAATATTTTATGGTTGTGAGCCATATTTCTTTCGTTTTGACTTACGGTTGCTTTCGTTTGAGGTTCGGGTGGTTGAGAAGACCCCGTGCAAGCAGTCATCTCACCTAGTTTAAGGTGCAATTTGAATTTTTAAAGATCTGTTCGTAGAAGACTTACTAGTAAGTCATCGTATGTAGAAGACTTCGATAAGTCTTCGGTCAAACGGACGACTTAAACTAAGTCGTCCGGCTTTGTTTGTTAAAAAACTTCAGCGACTTATATATAAGTCCTAAATGGGCTAGTTTTGCATTTGACGAATCGTGTCGGATCTTTGACTATTTCGGGCGACTTATAATTCAGTCGTCTCGGGAAAGTTAAAATTTCAATATTTTATTAAACTAGGCGACTTACGTGTAAGTCGTCTTAGTTTTGTAATTGAAAAATAAAACTTCATCGTTTAACTTTTACCGCGACATAATATAAAGTCGTCCGACGAGAAACTTAATTTAAAGTCGTCGGAAAGCAAAGTCGTCGAATTTTTCCCAATTTTCTGGTCAAACCTTGCTTATCGGACGACCTTAAATTAGTCGTCTAACTGGACGACTTTCAATTAAATCCGGAGAAAGTTAAATTTCAAGTTTTATTTTTCAATTACTAAACCTAAGTAAGTCCTAGTTTGAATAAAATATTGAAATTTTAACTTTCGAGACGACGAATTATAAGTCAAAAGAGATCTGACGATCAAATAAAACTCCGTTGGCGACTTATATATAAGTCGTCTGAGTTTTTAACAAACAAAGCCGACGACTAGAATTAAGTCGTCAATTTTAAATTGCAAAGTGACCTCTTTAGGCGACTTACCTTTAAGTCTTCGGGCGACTTATTTCAAGTCGCTCGGCAATGTTTATTGAACTTCTTCATTTTCTCTATATTTACTAATGTGTTTTATTTTGAATATTTGCAGATGATTTGTCGGTTACATGCAGTTTATGGAGAATGGTTGTTGAGAGATTGCCGTTGGGATTTTGTGGTTGATGATCTCAAAGGAGCAAAATTGTTTTATTGAATGAAGATTCAACACATGCTGAACTTGTTGCAATGGCTCAAGAAGATTATAACCTGGACATGAGAACAGTGACTGTGGAGATTAGCTACTCATTACCAGCAGAAATGATGATGGCTCAGGCAGTCCTCCCATTCATGTTACAAGTGATAGACAAGTTCGAAACTTGCTCGAGATACTCAAACGCATAGAGTATGTCTTTGTGTATCAAGCCGCAGCAAGGTGGAAACGGTTTCAGAAAAGGGATAATGATGAAGCTGGTGAATGGGAAGAAGATGTTGGTGATGATGAAGCTGGTGAATGGGAAGAAGATGTTGGTGATAATGATGAAGCTGATGAATAGGAAGAAGATGTTGGTGATAATGAGTTTGTTGAAGATGAAAATCAAGATGGGGAGGAGGAAAATGGGGAGGAGGATGCTGATAACTCTATTGGTGGTGAAACGGATCAGAATGGTGGGGATTACAGTCTTTATGGAAAGGTTCAAGATGAGGACGAGGAAGATGATGATAATATTTGTTTTGAAGAAATGAAAAGACATATGCTAAGACAAATGCTATTGAAGGAGGAAAATCGGATGGTACCAGTATCTATGTCAACCAGAGTTTTGTTAGCAAGGATGCACTGCTTTGAGCTGCGGTTGGCAGCGATGAGGGTAGGTTTTCTTCAGAATATACAAATCAATGAAAACTCTCCTTGTGGCAACATGTCGGGTTAGCGGTTGTGGATGGAAGATCAGAGCGAGTGTGAAACATGGGACAAACACGTTTTGGGTAACAAAGTATGTGGAAAAACATTTATGCTCAGTGGGAGACCGATCGCTCAGCGGAGACACGTACTCGAAGTATGTTGGTAGTCTTTTCATTGATCGTGTTGGAATCATTGATGGGATAACTCCGCAGCATATCACTGATGCAATGAGGAACATGTTTGGCATGGAGCTTGATTACACCACTTCATACAGAGCACTGTTATATGCACAAACATTGGTGAGAGGATCAGCGAAGAAGGGTATTCGTCGGCATCATATCTCGAGCAAATCTCCATTGCAAATCCTGATTCTATCACGGCTATAGAACTTGATTCTATGAAAAGATTTAAGTATCTATTTCTCTCTTTTGGAGCTTATAAAAGGTTTTAAGTATCGAGAAGGGTCATTGTGGTCGATGGAACTCACCTAAGTGGAAAGTATGGAGGTGTTATGTTAGTTGCAGCCGCTGAGATGGCAATTTTCAGATATTCCCATTGGCTTTGGGATCGTGGATGCTGAAGATGAACCTTCTTGGGAATGGTTTTCACAAAATTGGCTAGTTGTATATCTCATGACAAGCCTCGGTGATAGTCTCCGACCGCACGGCCATTAAAAGTGCGTGTGATAAGGTGTTTCCTTGGGCAACTCGAGGAATATGTTATTATCACCTTCAAGATAACATTGTCAAAAGTTTAAAGGAAACATCTCATGTACTTGGTGAAAGGGCTGCTTATGCTCACACGGTTTACGATTTTGACCGGTACATGGCTGAGATACGGAGTGCAAACCCGAACTTGCAGCGTATTTGGAGAATGCCGACGCCAGCCTATGGTCAAGGGTTTATTGTAAGGGGAACAGGTACAACATAAAACAAGCAACATCGCTGAATCTATTAATTCCGCCTGAAGCGAGCAAGAGGATTTCGATTCCGTTCCTGCTGGAGTTCATAAGGCAGAAGTTAGGAAAATGGTATTGGAAAAGGAGACAAGATGCATTGAGTCTCACAACTCAACATAGCGGGTGTTGAATACTTGCTTGCTGTTCGAACAGAGATAGCGGATCGATGACGGTCCAACCAATTGATGGATGGCGATTCTTTGTCAAAGGTGGCAAAATGGACTGTGTGGTTGATTTAGAACATGCAAAGTGTGATTGTGGTGTCTATGGAGTGGAGAAAATACCTTGCTCTCATGCTATAGCTGCTGGAACACATATTCGTTTGCATATCTCCACACTTGTATGTCCGTGTACTCAAAGAATTATTTGTATGCAGGATACTCGAGAATATATATCCTATCGTGTCACAACATATTGAGGAACGAGAATGCTTTCCTCGGGCGTAAAGCGTGGTCCGGGAGACAGAAGAAATCAAGATGGCAATCTTGGTTGGAGCTATCTAGGATGAGAGGACACAAACCCAGGAAGAAACACAGGGCAAGGAGATGCTCAAACTGCAAGGAAACTGGCCATGGCCACAATGTACACAACCAGTTGATTAGTTGTCCAGACGACCTAAATTTAAGTCGTCCAGTCTTGATTACCCGTCGGCGACTTATATAAAAGTCGTCCGGTGTTTCGCTACCAGCGTATTTTATATTTAGGCGACCTTCAACTAAGTCGTCCAGTGTATTTTATTTTTAGGCGACCTTCTACTAAGTCGTCAGTATTTTATTTTAGACTACCTTCTACTAAAGTAGTCCTATATTTTATTTTTAGACTACCTTCTAGAGATAACATATTTTTAGACTACCTTCTACTGAGAGATAACATATTCCAAAATGTAGATCTTTGTTACGTCCTGTTCGGACGACTTATAATTGTTCGGACGACTTATAATTGTTCGGACGACTTATAATTGTTCGGACGACTTATAATTGTTCGGGCGACTTATAATTGTTCGGGCGACTTATAATTGTTCGGACGACTTATAATTGTTCTGGACGACTTATAATTGTTCTGGACGACTTATAATTCATATTCATCTCACCAAAACATGAAAGACAATTATAAGCTGTGACAATAAGAATCACATAATATAAAACCAAGATCAAAGGAAAACTGGTTTGAAAAACCAGAAAATATGTTTCAAAAGACATAACCATAATATAAAAAACATTAAACTTGAAGAGATTAAGAAAGCAAAGACGTTAATCAAACATCGTGGCTCATTCAACTTGTACCAATCGATGTAAGGAATCTGAACATCAGCCACCTTGGCCTCTGCGCGCACAAGTTCGAAATCTAGCTGCTTCTTTTTCTCTTTGCTAAATGGGTTCTTCTTGAAAAGTTCATTCATGAGTTCCAGCTTACCTTGTATGCGCGACACTTCAAGCTCTTCAACATGTTTCTTGGCGATGGCATCATTTAGTTGCTTGTACATAAAGAGCTTGGCTCGGTAATGCTCATGGTCGCCTCAACTCCCTTGTTGAATGCCTCTTCTAGAGAAGAACCATGATCTTCAACCATGGGAGCCTTGAGTTTAAGGTCTTTGTTGAATGCCATACTGAGATTTTGATCTGGATGTTAATAGATCGAAATTATTAGAAACGGATAGATCTAAACAAAATTTATATAAAACGGATACAAAGAAAAGGATAGATCTACTTACTTAGCTAATATTGGGAGAGACTAAATTGGAGAAGAAGAGAGATGATAGTAAGAGATGAAATCTGTTAACTATACAGTTTATATAGAAGAGGATGTGATCGAAGAGTCATGTCTTTTCACATTCCTAATAAACTTTTCAAATTACTAATCGAAATTAATATATTAAAAGAATTTAAAGTCGCCTACAAATATTAGAATTTAAAGTCGTCTACAAATTTGTAAGTCGTCCATTGGAAGACCTTCCAGACGACTTATTTGTAAGTCGTCCATGGAAGACCTTCGACGACTTATTTGTAAGTCGTCCAGCTGGAAGACCTTCAGACGACTTATTTGTAAGTCGTCCAGCTGGAAGACCTTCAGGCGACTTATTTGTAAGTCGTCCAGCTGGAAGACCTTCGGATGACTTATTTGTAAGTCGTCCAGCTGGAAGACCTTCAGGCGACTTATTTTAAGTCGTCCCATGCTTTAAAAGCTTAGTCAAAATCATAAAAGCTTTAAAAGTTTAAATGTAATATCTTTTACACTAATCGATAAACACTACAATAACATACATGCCCACGAATCTAATCATACATGCCCACGAACTTATCACCATCCACATTTTCTTTCAAATGCTGATCAAGAAGCTCGTCCATATATCCAGCCATTTTATCCCACATATTCTTTCGTTGGCCCTAGCAAAGTCTTTAGAGTTAAAGGGGACTCCAAGAGCATGACATTCAATGTACTTTAGGCGCGCCACAATCACCATTGTTGGCCGTGGGTACATCTTGTCTCTCATATGTGTATGGCTCCAACCCGTATTTGACCCGTATTTCGTCGGTGGCAGCGCACTCAACAAGCAGATAAGGGACCATCTCGAGAAAAGGCTGCATTATCTCATCCCATGCTTCGGTGCCGTAGCTGAAGGTATGCTGTCCCGACGACTATGTGCCTCTTAGGGATCGATATCCAAATAGCAACCCAATGAGCGTTCTTCAAGTTCACTGGCGCATAGATATCATCAATGTCCTCCCCCCACACCTTGTTTGATTGGCAAAATGAAGGTATTGATCCGTCATAAAAATTCCACGCCCCACCAGGTAGAGCTCTTCCTAAACCTTTGTGATCGGTACGGATAATTTGAAGAACTCATACTGGTCTCTCCTGGGAAAAGTTGTGATCCAGAAGCACATTCGCCGCTCCGAAAGCTTGTGGGTTCTCTGATACCTCTGCCTCAGCACATTAATCCAAGCATCTATATGCTGCATATAAAATAATACAAGTTAGAAGATACGGGCGACTTAAATATAAATTAGTGCGGAAAGTCGTCGTGGACGACTTTGTAGGCGACTTTCAGACGACTTATCTTTAAGTCGTCGGTAAATATAAGTCGCCGGAAAGTAGTCTACTTGGACAACTTTGTGAGCGACTTTCCAGGCGACTTATATTTAACGACGACTTAAAGATAAGTCGCCGGAAAGTCGTCTACTTGGACGACTTTCGGGCGACCTATATTTAAGTCGGGCGACAAAGATACAAGATAAGCGAAGACTTACGCAGTCTTCCAGCCATTCTCTGGCAGTCCGGAGGATGTGATACCACCAAGTTAAGTGATGCGTGGTTTTCATCATGCTTAGTGAAATAATGACTGCAAACAATAAAACAATCACTACGGATCAGAAATAATCAGTTTTGGTAGACTAAATCAAGCTATTATGGGTAAAGCAATCACTTACGGATCAGTTTTCAACCAACCAGCGAGTTCCTTCAACTTAGGTTTGTTTCTGGCTGAAATAGATTATAGGCTGCCACTTTATCTTTATTTTTCTGCCGTATAAGGAGATATCTGCGTGGGAGAAGGTTTCCTCGCTCGTTCCTCCTTACGCACGAAGCGTGGGAGCTATTTTGTCCAATACAACCAGGCTCGGTTGTTTATGCGAAGCGGCTTCGGTTGTTGATCGAAGGCGGCCTTCGGTTGTTGATCGGTGGAAGCGGCGCTTGGTTGGTCAGTGGAAGTGACAGCAACAATCTCTTTGGAGGAGACACCATCCGCTTTATCCGCAAGATCTTATTTCCCGTTAGCCTCATCGAATTTCTCTCTGCATTAAAAGTTGCACACTAGTTAACCACAGGACGACTTAAATAAAAGTTGTCGGACGTCTAGTTGACCATGGGCGACTTAATTTTAAGTCGTCCATGGTCAACTAATCGTCGAACTTACATTTAAGTCGTCGAGATCAACTAATCGTCGGACAACTTACATTTAAGTCGTCTGGAAAACTAGTTAACCGACGACTTAATTCTTGTTGGGAGAGGATTTGATACTAACCTCGGATTGTTTGGCTTGAGGGGTAGGTTGTTTCTTTTGAAGAGTACGCTTTTTGGTTTGAGGAAGAGGCTTTTTGGTTTGAGGAGTAGGCTGTTTCTGTTGAGGAGTAGGCTGTTTCTTTTGAGTAGGCTGTTTCTGTTGAGGAGTAGGCTGTTTGGTTTGAGGAGTAGGCTGTTTCTCTTGAGGAGTAGGCTGTTTCTCTTGAGGGGTAGCCTGATTGGTGACACCAACCTTCTTCTCCATAGCTTCCACCCTATCGGACAACTTCCTAATCTCCTTGATGCACTTCCTAAACCCTTCTTTCATGCAGTCAACTAGCCCTTCTTTCATGCTGTCAACTACGTCCTTGAACATATTTTCCAACTCCTCTCTAGTCACCCAACTAGCCTCTTCTCTAGCCTCTTCTCTAGCCTCTGTAGGAGCCTCTGTAGGAGCCTCTTTACGAGCCTCTGTAGGAGCCTCTGTAGGAGCCTCTTTAGGAGCCTCTTTAGGAGCCCCTTTACGAGCTTTCTTCAGAGGTCTTGGATTGTCTTCCTCCTCCTCCACCACAACCATCTCTATCTCTTTGGTTTTCTTAGTACCAGTGACTTTCCAACAATCCTTGGTCCACTTCCACGGTCTCCGATCATACATGACTTTAATGATGTTCTCCGCGGGCACGTCCTCAACCTCAGAGTCCCATTTTGGCCACATTTCACTAATGTCCTTCTCAACAAAGTTGATCACGCGGGTCTGCAGTAAATAGAAGAATCGAGTTAGATATTTGAAAAAAAGACTAAATAGACGACTTAATTATAAGTCGTCTGGAAGGTCGTCCAGCTGGAAGACCTTCCAGACGACTTATATATAGTCGTCCTCCCATTCGTCCAGCTGGAAGACCTTCCAGACGACTTAATTAAGTCGTCTGGAAGGTCGTCCAGCTGGAAGACCTTCCAGACGACTTATATATAGTCGTCTACTAAGTCGTCCAGCTGGAAGACCTTCCAGACGACTTATATATAGTCGTCTACTAAGTCGTCCAGCTGGAAGACCTTCCAGACGACTTAATTAAGTAGATACCTGTCTCAAGATAGCTTCTTTCATTGATCTGCGGCCTCTGCTGCCCCCGTAAGCCAGTATCGGTGGAGACGGACTGTTTCCTCTGGGACCACCAATACTAGCACCCAATTCCGGCATAGCTGTGTACACCCAGACCTGAAGAACTTGTATAAACCCATCCACGGTGTAACAGCCAGTAATATCTTTGTTCCACAAAGAGTCCATCAGCACCTTAAACGCGACTCTCCCCCATGGATAATTCTCAAACCGTTCTAAATCCATCACTAGCCTTGCCAGACTAGATCGTGTAGCGGTTGAAAACTTTCTCCCTTCAATGAATCCAGTGAAGATGGAAAGGTCGCGAGCAGCTGCGATCTTCCGTGGACCAATCCTCGCATCTCTTCGCTGCTATTATCTGATCAGTAGTTGGCCCAGCTTCGGATGAACTCCCAGCATCGCCTTAAAGAAACCAAATCTTTGGTAACTTCACATTTTGGTGTCTCAAGGTCCTCGATGTACTCGCAGTTTAGACCAATGAGGTTTTCAAACTCTAACAGTGAAAACCTCAAAGGTTCTGGACCAACGAGACCACATCTCATACTTCTTCTTAATGTCCAGCTTGAAACTGAGCATGTAGTGAACCAGCCTTGAAGCCCAACCAAATCCTACTCCTTGAACTTGATGAAAACTCCCAAACTCGACTCCTTGAGCTCTTCAAATTCTTCATCAGTAAGAGCTTCCCTAAGAGCAGTATGCAACTTGTTATTATCCGTATGATCTGAAATGCTATTGTGGGCTTGCTCTTCCCTAATGTGTATAACCTACGGGGAGTTGGAATATCCATCCTTTTGTCTGCAAAATAATCAAAGACAACAATAGAGATAAGCTAAACAAGCTAAATCTAACAAGAACACACGAAAAGTCAGAACACAAGCTAAATCAATCGCCTTAATTGTAACTCCAGACGACTTAGTAGGCGACTTAGATATAAGTCGTGCGAAAGTCGTCAAGCTGACGACTTAGTAGGCGACTTAGATTTAAGTCGCGGAAAGTCTTCAACTGGACGACTTATATTTAGGTCGTCTATTAAGTCGTCAGCTGGAAGACTTTCAGGCGACTTAAATTACAAGTCTTCGAGTAGAAAAATTAAGCGGACCTGATTAGTAGCAGAAGGAGTACTCGTCATTGCGGTTATAGATCTGAAAAATAAGCGTGAAACGGTGAGAATGAGTAAATTGATAGAGACAACGTTTTATGTTCATCTTTTCCTCGAGATTGATGACTTACGGCGTTAGGGTTTACGAGAAGCGGCTACGGTTTCAGAGAAGAAGCGGCTAGGGTTTAGGCGCTAGTGTTTAGAGGAAGCGGCGGTGAGATAGTGTTGGTGAGCACGGTGGAGAGGGCGACGGTGGAAGCGGCGGCTAGGGTTTAGAGAGCGGCGCTAGGGTTAAGAAGCGGCGAAGCGGTGAGAATGAAGTGAGATAGATAGCCGGCGTTGAGGCGGCGGTTTGTTCGAAATAGTGAAGCGCGCTAGGGTTTAGAGGAAGCGGCTAGGATTAGAAGAAGCGGCGAACGGTGAGAATGAAGTGAGATAGATAGCCGGCGTTGAGGGCGATGGTTTGTTCGGAAATAGTGGAATTCAAATCGCCTTTGATATCGCGGTGAGAGAACTGTTAGGTTAGGGTTTCTAAATTCGCGAAAAATGAACAAAAAAATCACCTTATATATTGGGTAAATAATCCGGTTAGCTTTAAAAGTGCGTTGGTAAAATTTAAGGTTTGGTCGGTTTAGGCGACTTATTCTGGCTCATAATGTACATCGAAGACTAAATATTTAGTGTATTTTGAAGACTAAATATTAAGTCGTCCCGGACCTAAAATGAACCCTAAACTAAAATGACTAAATTAACTAACTAACCCGTTATAAAATCAAATTATACTTCAATAGTGTTTAATATACACAGAAATGAACACGCTTATGTAATTTTAAATTTTCAAAACGGTTTTAATGCTTTCCGAAATCTAACCCTAAGAACATATACAATACTACAACATATGTTGATGAAAGTTAAACTAAAGAATATCATGACTCACTACTTTCACTCATATATGCTGAAAACAATTGAAATTTGTTATATCTTAATTTATATCTCTTAATACATATGTTAATTACATAATTCCCATTTTTCACATATCAAAATATTTTTTACAAAATTTTTAAATTATGTTTAAGAATAACTGTCCAGACGACTTTCGAGGGGTAGAAACGTAAAAAAAAATTCCGTTTTTTTGTTTGTTCACAAGGGGATAGTTGTAATTTCAATAGCCTTTTAGGTTACTTTTGCCTTTGACCCAAGTTGGGGTATTCTTTTGGGTTTGACTCCAAGTTTTGAGTCACACTTGGCAATTCTCCCTAAAACATATTCACTTTATTAGTTATTTTTTAAAAAAAAAAATTGGATCATTTTTTCTCACGTAGCTGTGATCTTAGCCAAATGATCACATTTAGAATACTTTTATATATTTAATTGAAAATAAATTACAATACCAATATATAAATTACGTAATCTTATATAATCAAGATTCAAGTTGTTTTAGCAAAAAAAAAAAATTCAAATTGTTGCAAAAAGTTCTTGTTGCAAAACATAAAAATAGTTAGTAGCATGGATTTTACCTAGAATAATCTCATTTAGTAAGTTTCTGGAATTTCTTTTGCTAGCAAATCCGAACTTTTAGTTAATTATATTTACTAACATCTGATCAATACATTCAAAATTAAGATTACACTACATCCATATTAATATGCGATGGGAGTATTTATGGAAAGTGTAGATATGATATAATCTTTTCTATTACAAAAAGAAATAGGCCTAATAAATAAAAATATTTATCTAAATGATAGTTAGAGAAATATAAGGTAACATATTGTTAGTCAAAATTTAATATAAGACCATATTATTAGTTGAATGAAAGGGTCCAACAACCTTGCATAATTAGATTTTTTCAAAATGTTTTTATTTTAATAGTATAGATAATTTAAGTTAAATTGAGATTAGGGATAACCTGGTAATTTGATATCTTTAAATGAAATATTTCTGTCGCTTAGACTCTGGGATCTATATTTGGAAGAAAAACTTGGTTTAGAACAATCCAAAACCATTTCTCTATTTTAAATGATTTTTTTTTAAATAAATAAGTTAATTTATTAATTTAATATATTTTTTTATTTAGTTCATATGGTACTTCTATTTTAATATAGTATAGACTATGATTAGAAAGTTGTGGAAGCACTTTAACCTACTGGTTAAGGTTTAAAGGCTTCTACACCCAGGTCTAGGGTTTGAACCCCAGATTATGCAATTTATTGCAGATTATAGGAAATCCAGGTTTCAAGTCCCGGAGATAGCGATTTATTATAACAATTATGTAGACTACAGAAGAAAAGGCTTACAAGAGATCTACAACATTGTGCAAGTAAATCTGGTCAGACGTCGATCTTCATAGGACGACTCAGATGATGCAGTTAGGCGTCGGTTGTTGAATCGTCTATGTAATCTTTCTCATATCATAATTGTAAAAAGACTATGATTAGAAAGTTTATGAAAATAGCATACAAATTTTTTAAGTTTTGTTTTATAATAAGATCTTAATTAAAACTGATTTGAATAATATTATGCTGCTAATTACGAAATCAATGATGTTTTATTATATCAAAATATTTAAAATTTTAGAAGGATTTTGTTAGATTTTGTCAACAAAATTTTCTATAATTAAAAATAAAACTAAAACAGTTTTATAGATAAAGTTGTTATGTATGTTGAGTATATAAGATGTGATATTTTAGTGATGCCAAAATATTAGTTAGAAATAAATGAAATATGATAATCTAAGCAAGGTCCTTTTAAAAAAAATCACACATGAAGAGAAGTCATGACTTCTCTTTTAATATTATAGATGTTTAGTTCGCATTAGTTAGATCCGTTAATAAATTAATGAATTAAATAAATAACAATTACGATTAATGACAACAAATAACTTTTTAATTTTCCTTGGGTTCACCCTAGGCATGGGCATTCGGGGTCCCAATCGGGTTTCGGTTTTATCCAATCGGGTTTCGGTTTTTCGGGTTTGACAAAATCAGCCCCATTCGGATTATATGAAAATTCGGTTCGGGACCGGTTCGGGTTCTATCGGGTTCGGGTCGGAGTTAGTAAATCTTCAAAGAACCGGTACAATCCGATGTACTTTCGGGTTCGGGTCACAATAGGTTCTTCGGTTTAAAAATACCTGATTTGTACATACTTTATAACCAAAACATAAGTAAAATCGGGTTTTCCGGTTTAAAAATACCTGATTTGTACCTATTTTATAACCAAAACATAAGTAAAATCGATTCAAAAATAAGAAAAGAACATCAAACATGATCATTCAAAATCAAACGAAAAGTAAACATATTTATTGATAGAAAGAAAACCAAATAATTAAAAGTTTAATACGAAAACTAAATTCTCATGAAATGAGAAACATTATTCAATTGAAACAAAACTAAAATCTAAAAACTTCAAGCTTCAACGCCCATCTTTAACCATCAACCTTTGTATAATATAATCACTAACCTTCATGTGATAGATAATTATTTTAGATGTTTAGTAATATCTTAATGTATTTTGGATACATATTAAAGATCATGTTTGGTACAAGTTTTAAAATTTTGAATATTTCGGGTTCTATCGGATATCCATTTAATTTCGGGTTCGGTTCGGATAATACCCATAACCCGAAATACCGTAAAACAAGATCCATTCAGTATTTATGTCGGGTTCGGATCGGTTCGGGTTCAGTTTTATCGGATCGGGTTCGGTTCGGATTTTCGGATTCGGTTTATTTGCCCAGCCCTAGTTCACCCTGTAGGTGAATCTATAGGTTCACCAACCAATAAGAACTGGTTATTTCATGCACATATTTTTCAAAAGGAAAAGAATATTTATAATTTATTTTAAAAAAATAAAAAGATAAAAATAAATAAAAAAATAGTAGTACCTGTAAAAAAAAGATATTTTTTTTTCAAAATTTTTAAAACCGTTCATACTAAACTCTAAGCCCTAAATCCTAAACCCAATACCCTAAACCCTAAACCCTTGGATAAATCATAAACCCTTGGGTAAACTCTAAATCCTTGGAATATCTCTTTTTTTTAACACTTGATAATTATGCTATTACAAACTATGAGAAATATTATAGACGATTCTACAGCCTACAATTCTACCTGCCTTATGAGGATTCCCGCCTGACTGCATCACATGAGCCGCCCTATGGATCTTCGCTTGACCGGTACTCTTTGCGCCATGCTGCAGATCTCTTGTAAGTCTTTTCTTCCTTAATTCGCATAATTTTCCTTTCTCTCGGGCTCGAAACCCAGACCTTCCTGGTGCAGAAGCATTAATGAACCCTTAATCAAACCACTAGATCAAGAGGGCTTCCACAAAACCTTGGAATATCTCTTTACCCAAAAGTTTAAGGTTTAATTTTTTGGGTTTAGTATGGACGGCTTTGACAATATTAAAAAAAAAATCTTTTTTTACAGAGACTACTATTTTTTATTTATTTTTTTGTTTTAAAAAATAAATTTTAAATATTCTATTTTCTTTTTAAAAAAATATGTGAATAAAATAACCAATTCTTATTGGTTAGGTTCAGTTACGGGGTGAACCCAAGAATAAACATGACTTTTTTGAAGGGGTTTAGTAAATTTATGTATGCTGTGACCGAATATTTTGTTTCCTTTTCTTCTTCGTAGAAATCTTCCTTTTCTTCTCATGCACGTTTTTTGGTAAATTCTCTCTTATGTAAAAGCCTTGGAGTGCAAGCAAAGAAGCTCTTTTATAAGTAAACCCCATAAAAGCGTTTTTTATGTCTCTCTCTCTCATCACGCTTAGAAAAGGTATGGGGAATTTCGTTTCCAATTCTCAACAAAACAACCAAACCGAGCCGGAGAAATCGAGAGATGTGTCAATGAAAAGCATGACGGCTCACTCTAATTACTATCACTCTGAATCATATCATAGAGGGAAGCTGTGGGAGTGTATGAAGACTCACTCTGATTACTATCAGCCGATTATCGCTGCGGCAGAATCTGCTGATAAAGCGATAGATAAGGAGGTCGAAGCCGTCGTGCTACCGTCATCTGTTGGTCGAGATGTAATGGAGTGGAGAAAAGACCCAAAGGCGAGAGAGGAAGTAGAGAAGTATTGTGATTTCATGGAACGAGGTGCTTGTAAAGAATCATGGATAGCTTTAGCACAATGTTGGGATGCGGCAGATGTCTCCAAGGAAGAAAAGGATAAGCGCATGTTCATGTTATTTGAATGTACGAAGGCTCACTCTGATTACTATCATCCTCTTCTCGAGCCAGCAAGAGATAAAGCTCTTGACGAACAGGTGGCTAAAGAAATAGAAGCCTTGTTCTCCACGTCTTCAGATCAACTAAAGGTAGGGGACGACGAATTAACAGATCGGATCTTGGAGTTCATGAATGGAGGTGCTTGCAAAGAATCATTCACGCGTTGGTTAGATATCCTTATGGAGGAAGTAGAAGCTGATACGAGGAATCAAAGCTCATGAGGGTTACAAGTTCTGAGATGTTCTTCGTTTAAGGTATTATCACCATTGGATTTGAGGATTTTAACTGTTCGCTAAGATATTTTGTTGTTGGATTTTGAACTTAATTAGAAGACCAGAGGCGTGACTATGGTGTAATGAAAAAGGCATTCGCCCTAGGCCCCCAAATAATTTATAACTTTTAGAGCCCCTTCTATCATTAACTCATTTTATGGTATAGTGGTTAAAGAGTCTTTAAAAGATATGTCAACGTAAGTTCGAACTACAGATGCTGTTTTTTTAGTTGTTACCTAAAACTTCAACGATTTGTAATATATATTTTAAAAGTTGTTTAGATTTTATTTTGCCACATATTGTTTTCTACGATTTTGATTTGTATGTGGGAGAAAGAACTTATTAATTCTATTGTTTAACCTAAATTTTTAATGATTTGCAATATATATTAATTTAAAGGTTTATTTAGATTTTTTCTTTTTTCTTTTGACCAAAATTGATTTGTTTAAAGTTTATAAAAAAAATTGGTGTATGTAGAAAAAACATTTATGTAAGAGATTTTTTCCTATAGCTTTTGAAAATAAGATTGTATTGTCTGAAGTTGAAATATTGGTATTATACTATAACTTTTAAACTATAAGAATAAATGTTTAAAAACATTTTTTTTGCCTTAGGCCTCCTAAAGTGCTCGCACGGCACTGTAGAAGACCATAATAATGGTTGAGTTTCGATTTGAATGAATATTCTTGTTTTCTCTTATATGATTCATCTATAGAGATAATTAAAAAGAAAGTAATGACCACTAGCAGAATATTGGAATATATGTTTAATTCAGCCAAATTAAAAATCATATGTACGAACTCTAACACCGAAAAATATATTGCACAAGTTGATGACTTGATCTATGTTATCTATATAGAGACGACCATATGATTTCTTTGCTTACCTCCTCAAACATGCTGTTTAATGAGACCTTAATTGTTAGCTGCCAAAAATGACGACCGATTCTTCTCGTCGGCTTTGATCTTGAGTTTCTTTTGCTTTGAATGACAATTCAAAAACCAACTTTGTCTATGTACAATTTTCACATGAAATCTTTTAATATTATTTTGTTAGTATCTTTCCTTCTACTAGCTTTTTATTTTTAAATCTTATTTTTAGTGTAAATGTAACTTCATGTTATTCCACATATATTCTCTTTTGTTTTTTTTTTCAATTATTGATAGCCAGAATTTCATTGAAATTATGTTTGATTTGATTTCTATTATATGTTTACACATCCATCATATTTTCGCCAACTATTTTAGATTAAAAGGTCGACCTTGTTGGGTTCTGACTTTGTATTTCAGTCAATTGTCAATCTGTTAACTTATGTGATAAAAGAAAATACAAACGAAATTTGAGAATGACCAAAGAACTTCACTAATAAAGCCTCGATTGGTAGAGGTGAAAGCAAAACAGTAGCAAAGAACTTATAGGCACTGCGAGAACTAGTTAATTACTCCAGAGAATGGCCCATTGGTTGACATAGTTAGAGTCCCTGGATACCTAGATCCAAAGATTTTTTGAAATCAGCGTGACTCAAAGCACGCCCTAATGTGATCCAAGTATCCAACCATTTTTACATTGTTAGAACATAGAACTCCAAGGGTAATTTTCGACCTTAACAATTTTGATCGTGCCTTTTCATACTCGAAAAAAAGTTTGTGCGAAACCATACCTAAACCATAAATTTTTTAAAAATTTCTACCCAAATTTTACGACGTAATTCAAAAACCTACTTTGACTAACTAACCGTTAATCAATCATTAATTTTGGGTGTTTCAGACGACGTAGTTTATCGTTTCGAAATAAAACTTTAAATAACAACTCTTCCCTTTATCTCCACCGTCCAATTAGAGGATTAATAGTGATCAAACAGTGTTTATATCAGTTATTATTAACATAATCGTGTGAGTTTCTTAAAAGTTCTTTTGACCTTGCTTAATAGCTGTCCATATTCTGGTTTGGTAAAACGGGTATAACACAACTAAAGGTCGTATCACTTCTTACCATTTTCATTACAAGAAGAAATCTAAGATCCTTTAGATGAGCCAAAGAATACAGATAAACTATAATATGATAAAAATGAAAGGTGGCGGGAAATGATTAGATCAAATGAATGATGATGAAATTTGTAACAGGGGAAACAAACAAACAATGTCATGAACAGTGGCGAATATAGAAAAAAAGTTTAGTGGGGGCATAAAATAAATAAAAGGTAAGTAAAGGTGCTTAAGGGGATTTGAACCTTGGTCTAGGGGGGACAAACACATAATTGAAACCAACTATGCTAGAAAGGATTTGCTGTTTCTTAACCAAAAAAAAATATTTTTACATTATTGTGGGGGCAACTGCCTCCTCCTTAATCAACGTAAGTTCGCCAGTGGTCATGAAGAGGAACATGATTTTTTTTGTTAAGTAGTAAAGGTGAACATGATAAAAACTACTACCTAAATAAATGAAGAATGGAAAAAGAATGATAGGGACTAATACTAACGAAAAACACAAAAGATAAAAGTATGGCTACCTAATTGAAGACAGCATAATACAAAATCAATAATATAACAAAAACCCAAAGTAAGTAGATAATATCTACAAACAAATAAAATACAAACTGTCCAACATTTCCACCAAAATATACAATACAAACAAATTATTTATGAGCTTTTGCAAGAGAAATGTATTATAATAGTTAAGGTTTTTAAGAATGTTGGTGTGTATAGGTTATATGTTAGTTTATTTTTAGTTCTTTTTAAGATTTTGAGATTATTAATAAATTTAGCCGGTTTCTTTTTGATGTGAAAATAATATTCTAATTCTTTAACTTAAAATATTAACTATTCTAAATTATATAAATAAATATTGTGTACAGTTCAAGTATATTTTTTCAAAAAAAACATGTGTAACTTTATCTTATTTTTACATATTTTGAAACGATCATTTGTATAATTATGATCAATACTTTTAGTGTTTATAATAAGTCTTGTATTCTATGTTTACAAAGTTGTATATTAACTTATTAAGCTATGCGGCTGTTCTTCTTTCTAGATTTTAATAGTATTTGAGAAGAATGGATTTTATTATGATAATTAGTTAACATCTTTGTTGTCAAAAAAAAAAATTAGTTAACATCTTTTCTTATAATATCTAAGTAGTTTTCAAACCACGTTACTGAAACAAACTTCTGTTTGTTGAAATATGCCTTGCGTGGGACATTTATTTTCATTAAAAGCTTCTTTTAACATATGTTTTTAATTTAAAATAATTGGTTTTATATTCTATATACAATATAACCTCTTTAAATCAATATTCTATAAATTAATATTTGATGTTGGACAGTTTGTATTTTTGTTAAAATTGATTCTGATTCAGCTAAGTCAGAGGTTTGTGTCCAAAACGGTCGGTCCTAATAAATGATGTTTGCTCTCTTTCGTTTCCTTTTATTTGTTAAATTATAATAATTTGCTGGCTACGATGTTTCTCTTGTTTGTTATGAATAAAGAATGCAATGGTGGTGTTCTAGTATTGATTGTTTCACAGGTATGTATCTTTTATTTACATGAAATTTATAAACGCCTAGCTAACACGATGACGTCATATCCTAAATCAAACAACTAAAAACCCCCAAGTTCTACCATTTATATAATTTAAAATTCACAAAGTTCATTTGAAAACAAGCTTCTTCCAATTGCATATTTTAGATTTTTTGATGTTTTGAGACATAAAAGAAGGGAAGCACATAGAAGCTTCTTCCATTTATATATGTTTTAAATTTTTCAAAGCCTAAAAATCAAAATAATATATCATATAAATTTGAATAATGTATGCCAAAATACTTAAACGTAACATAAAAATTGGTTTAGCTTAAATTTTTAGATATGAAATCAAAAGTTATTTTAAGTATTTTGGTATTTTAAGTATCAATTAGTTATTTTAAACATGTACTTATAACCATTTGTATATGTTTCCAAGTATTTTATACAACTTAAAAACATCTTATATTGTGTGTATATTATTTTAGATATTAAATTTAAAAATAATTAATATATTAATCTGGTTTAACTTAATATATTATTAGATATTTTATTTAAGTTTATAAATCTGGTTCAGATATATTTGCATACCCGGAATATTTCTGTTCAAATCGGGTTCAGTTCCGGTTCTTTAGATACCAAAATTTTGAACCCATTTGGATATCTAACCAGTTTTGGTTAAAGTTCAGTACTATTTTTTGGATCAGACTTGGTTTGTTTTTTAGATTTAGATTTTTGCCCAACCCTATATTTTTATTATAACAAAATTTTAAACGAAAATCATGATGGTTCATATTGATTTTGGATATGCAACAAATTTTAACTAAAATACATTTTACTCTGCACGTGACCCATTTAGTTAATCACTAAAAACTATTCTATGTCAATTTGAGAAAAACAATGAACTGAACTTTAAAAAAACATTACCATTTCAGATTGTCAATCGACACTTCCAAATATTCTATTTTGGTGTTGTGATGAATAGAAAGGAGGTTATGGTTAGGAAAACAAATTTGATACGCACTCCATGTCTCGTTAGGTGATTTCAATAACTTATAAATAAGTCTTCGTTGTATCGATCTCTCGTAAGATTTTTGAAAAATATTAATTAATAAAATCTTACGCTTGCTAGAGTAATCAATTGTTTCTCAATTAATATATAGGAGATTATAGTTATCACATAAATAAAAACAATACATTTTGCTTATTTACAATATTTTTATGGTAAATAGATCAAAATAATCATTTTGTTTATTTTATATGGTATATAATTAAATTTCAATGATGTTAACATAAATATATAGTATATTTGAATATAAACATTTATTATTGAGACTTCCTACTCATATGGTTTTATTAACATTTGTATATATTCTATGTAACAAAAAATTTAAACCATTGATCTCAGAATTTTTGATGTGATATTTTTCTATGACAATTTCAAAATTAAATATTAAGATTTCAATACTTTTTCAATGCAAATTCCAAAATTAACATATTTGTGTATTTTTAAATGGTACATATAAACAGTATTAAAATTGATATATATATATATCATTTAATGTGAATGTCTATTACATAAAAATTCATATTAATACGATTTTATGATCATGTGTATCTTGTTATAATAAAAACAGTTAAGACAATGATCACAAAATTTTCAAAGTATTAATAGCTGTTTTAAAAATTCAAAATATAACATGTAAGAAAAAATCTGATTTTTTTATTATATGGTTAATATGATTATTTAATTTTTTAATAATATAAAATTAAACAAAAATGATACACAAATTGTTATCAAATCTTTATTATCTATAATCATTAATTGTCATAAATATGTAATTATATTAGGTAATTCCATAGCTTTAATGTAAGGAAGGTATATTTGCTTTTAATATTATGTGTTAATATAATGTTTCCTAGCACATTATATTATATAGTTAATGCTTTAATGTATCTAGCGAGACATATAAATTAAATTGGACCTTTTTTTTCAATTAACTACCTAATTGATTGACACATAAGCATTAGGCTTTTTTTAATTATTACAAAATTGAGGTTACATCTTTTCAAATATTCCTCTATTAATATATAGGGGATTAATGATAAGTGAGTATTGGAGCATTACCCGAGAGGTATACTCCAGCAAAAAAAAAACTTTTTTTATCTAATCTATTTATCACTTAAATGCATATTCCACATTCGTCTATATTTCTGTCAAGATGCAATACACACGTAGACTGCAACTGGATTGTTGTTTTTTTGAATGGAATGATGTGGAATGTCTTATTCCATTAATTCTAAAAAAAATTCACCATTTGACATAAATGGAATGGAATCCTCATTCCATCAATTCCACAAAAAATAAATAAATTTAAAGAGGAATGATTCTAAAACAAATTAAATCATAAATGAGTGGAATGAATTTCTTTCCATTTTTTGCTGTATTCCATTCATATCATTCCAAATATTTTCATTCCACCATTTCTTTAATATTTTACCAGTTAGAGCCGTAGTATCTCCAATTCCTCACACCAGAAACAAATGTCGACATCTACGTGCATACTTGTTAATTAATTAACTAGTAGAAATATATATATAATATATGCCTGTATTTATGCTCATATTTATAAAAACGGAATGCGGAACGCATACATTATGTGTGTCCGTGTGAGAAATAGACTTCATCTTCTATGGACGTAGTCCAAATTCATCACATCGAACGACCATTTCTTTATTAACAACTTTATACCCTCTTCCCTTTCCTTATCTACTAACTCCACTGTCTCCACATTTGTGCTTAGTAAGCTTAATAAAAAATTGGAATTAACAAATTTTTTATTTATTTTAGACTAGAGAAGAGATCATTATGATCATATCATATCTCAGATTTTCAATCACATCCAATAACTTAAATAAAAAGTAGGAAAATTAGAAATATTTGACAGAATCAAAAACAATTGTCATGCTTTGTTTCTGAGAGGTCTTTTTCCTCGAACTGTTTGCTGACCCATTATCAGTGAAAGTGATTATCTAAAGCTAGCTTGTGAATAATTCATGTGATGGGCCTTGTAAGCCACATGCATAGAAAGAGCATGTCGATCACGTGGCAAGTCTCTCTTCACCGTCTCAGTATTTGACAATCACAATACAGCCAATAGAACATGTTGATGGGATGCATGAGGAGCGATCTAAATTACAAAGATTCAGAGAACCTCTTGTCACATAAATTCATGTGAACAGTGCTACGTAAACAGTGTAATGTAACACTCACAATCTTTTGTCACCATCAAAACGAAGCTCAAGGAATTAAAGAGCATATTCCTTTCATTGTGTTATACAACGGTACAACCACTCCCACGTGATGTTCATGTGCTTGTTTGATGAACGAAACTTTCATGTGCTTCTTCACACTCAAGTTTTTGTGGCATCACTTTTAGCAATTTCTCATTTCTCCAACTAGGAATGACTGTTCAGATACCCACAGTTCGGGGTTGTGTATTTCAGAACGGTTTAGGAGTCTATTACCTTTTTTGAGCAACTGGAGTCTTTTTTTTTGAGCAAACAACTTTTAATTAAGAACTTCAAGGTTCAAAATCAGTCAACAACAGAAATAGATGCAGAAAATGAAAGAAGAACTGCTTTTGCAAGAGAGTCAGCTTGTACATTTGCTAAACATGGGATAAATTGGAAAGAGATAGAGGTGAAAGAGTGAGCCAGAACACGGATGTCATGGAGAACACCTTTCAGAACCACATCCTACCCATGAGACTTCAAGAGTGAGACTAGGTTCTTCGAGTCATAACAGACTAAAAGATTGCTGACATGTGATGAGATAGCAGCTGTCATAGCTGCTTTAACCGCCAACGCTTCAGCCACCAGAGCTGAAGGAACGAAACGCCGGTACGCGGAGGAGCTCTCGGTGAAGAAATTTGATGGATCTCGGATGTGCCATCCAAGCCCGCAATTCCCTGTAGAGACTCCCATGCTGCATCTGAAAAAGAATACCAAGTGCAAGCATCAACATGAGGAACATGAGTAACATGTAAAGCAGAAACCACATTCTATGGTAGGAGAGGTTTCTCAGCAACTGGAGTCTATTACCTATTCATATATATATATATATATATATGTCAAGTTAGGTTTGGTTCGGTAAATTTTAGATTTGAATATTTTCTCGATATAACTGAAATATCTGATTTTTACAAAAATATTCAATAATGTATACAATATCAATATATCTTCAAAATCATACATATGAACTTATATTTATACCGAATTAACATAAATATCTGGAAAAAAAAAATCAAACAATCAAAATTCAACAAAAGATACAAAATGTTTAGATCTAAGAAAAATATATATTTTAGGATAACATTTTATATAATATCAGATATGCTCAGATCAGTTTTAGATATCGAATATTATCCTTTCAGGTTCGAATGTTCGTTTCCTTTAAATTTGTCTCGATATGTTTATATAATTGACTCGTGTCTGAGTTCAGGTTTTAGGATCGGATTTGGGTTTGGATATTATGCGAGCCCTATCTCTAAACATCACATCCCAAAGCTCAATATCTACTACTATGTACCTGGCCTTACTTATCTAATGCGATGAACTTGGTTTAAGTACTAAGCAGATGCTTTCTAAATTTTTTATTTATTTATAAGTAGTATAAGTACTCTGTTTCTTTATGACTGCAACCAAGAAGAAGAAGAGGATGATGATGATGAATGGAGCTATAGAAGCTGAGATTTTGCCCAACTGTACCAACATGTCGGTCTTACAGCGCCATAGGGCTCGCCTCAGATACCACCACCATCTCGGCTTTTTCTCCAACTCTTCGACGGTTAACAGCGGCGATAGTGACGGCTTTTTGACGACAACCGGTTTGGATCTTCCGGAGATTTATGGGGAGACAACGATGGAGAGTAATGCAAGACTCAACGTCGCCGGAAAATATAACGTTTGTGTCTGAAAATTTCAAGAAAAAGGAAGCTTGATAACGTCTTTAAATAGACTAAGGTTCGTTGGTATTGTAGCTCTGTTCTTGAGCTAAGTAAGAAAAAAAAAACTAAACTGTGAATTATTCTGCAAAGGTGATCGTACTTTGAGATTCACTTATCTGTTTCTGAGGTTTAGGTTTTTTTTTTTTCTTCTGAGGTAGGTTTGTAATGAGAAGAAGGTGATGATGAACAGAGGAGTGGTATTCATGTTCGTCCACGGAGAGGCCAAGCCACCGATAGCCACAGCATTGCAGAACGAGTGAGAGAGACTCGTTAATTCATTTCAACCAAGCCCTTTATATTATTTTTCATATGGTTGAGACTGATGGTTTGATTATTATTATATATAATGTGAAGGCTAGAAGAGAAAAGATCAGTGAGAGAATGAAATATCTTCAAACTTTAGTTCCTGGATGCGACAAGATCAGTGAGAGAATGAAGTATCTTCAAAATTGATTCTGGTGGAAATGTTGGTGGATTCAAAGGTGGAGGTAAATGTGCATTGGATTTGTCTGCATGGATTTAACGTGAGTGGTTGAAGTTGTTTCTGTTTATGGTTCAAGATTGAGCATACTCTGAGTTACTATGAAGAGTCTAAGAGGTATCAACGTTGATAACCGCAATAATTTTTCTTTCTTTATGATATTGATGGTTCTTTGTTTTATCAGTGATCCAGGAAGCTGCATTATTCTATGAGACCATCGTCTATACGTACATGCATACACACATGGTGAAGTTTAAAGGGTTTAGCTTGGAGTCGTGTGTTTGTATAAGTCATTACTTATTCAAAGCGCAAACACATCTCAGGTGTTTGAGCCTAATACTAATTTGGCTACCGTCTCTACTCTCCCAGGTTCATTGGTTAATGAAGTTAAAAGGGAGTATTTTTGGTAGTAGTTTTACTGTCTTAAGCTTCGAGATGGGTGGTCATTCTCAAAGGACTAGTAGGAAGAGCAGCAAAACTAACTCAAAAGTTCCAAGAAATATAATGGACCTGGTTATAGGGAAGAAAAATAGGTGGTGGCCGAGAAAGCCCCATACTACCATTTTGGGAAGTTTAACATTTCAACACATTTCTCACATATTGGTTAGAAATTTATAATTTTCTGATCAAACAACTGTAAACTTTGGTTGCTTTTAAATTTAATACACCTGATTCTCTGATTCTCTTTTCATAATTCTTTGTGTTTATTGTATATAATTGAGTTTTCTTTCTTTCCATTAGACCCATACTATCATTTTGGGAAGTTTTCTTTCTTTGTGTTTATATAAAATAGGGATTGCTTATCTCCCATGGTGTCCACCTAGGAATTCAGCTCACTAATTCATGCATCATGGAGTCGCCATGTGTCCTGATCTTTAAAACTCAGTAATTCTTAATTTTGTGTACCATCGCTCACGTTCTTTCAACTTTCTTCCAGATCTAGAAAGCTTCCAGATCCATTAATGCATTAAACATGTTTTTAATTCCTTTATCCACGATCTACACTTCAATGTGTGTTAATCTTCTTAGAGACGGTGTTTCTACGGGTATAAAAAGGTATGCTTTTCTCCACCCTCCACCCAAACCATCTTCTATATCTCTCAAACCAGGCAATCTTCATCTTCAATATTTGTTCGAGGTGATTTTTGAATTTCATCTCCTTCTGATTTTATGTATTTTAGATTGATTCGTGGATTTTATTTTTGTGCGTAGTCGACTATGATATACAGCGACAACTTCGAGTGGATGAGTAATAGATATCCATTCTATAATACAAAATAATAAATTGAACATGTAAATCAACTCTTAAGAAATAAAAGAAAATTTGAGACATTAAGGAAATTTGAGGAAACCATAAGAGGAGACAAATTAATATTACCTTAAGCATCAACTTGCCAACAATTTTTTTTTATATTTCTGTTCAAAAATGTTTAATAATTAAAAGTGTTTAAAGTTTAACAAAAAAAACATTCCTCTAAATCACTAAAAAAATTTAAAAAAGGAAATGGAAATCAAGACTGCTATATCGAATATGATATTAATACAAGATTGTAGAATGTTTTTACAGGAAAAATAAGAAAACAATGTTTTTGGATCATAATGTTGGACTGAAGATATATTCAAAACTCACTTAAACCATTACACAGATACATTAGTACTGAATATTGTAAACTAAAAATAAAATATTAAGTTAGAAAGTATATGAAATTATATTTTTAATAAAAATGTAATAACCTGATTGGTATTTTGAAAAGATAGTAATTGTAAAACAAAATAATATTTAATAATAAAATTAAATTATTTGTGCATATTTATTGAGAATATCTTAATTATCTTTTTACACTGAGTTTTAATCCATAATTATATTTTAAATATAGTAAGATTGCATTATAATGTTTTATCTTTTATTAAGTCAAAACGAAATATGACACCCTACAAAAAAATCTTACCAAAAGAGAAAATATTTAAATACTTTTACATTTTATAAAATAATGCATATATATATATATATATTTTGCATTCATGAATCATCCGTTTAGTATATAATGGAATTTTAAGAAAACAATCCAATACAAATCTATTACCGAATAATAGGACTGGTTGAAACGAATTCCAAATTCTTCTATGCACGAATATTTTTTTACCTTTAAAGTTTCTGGGTCATTGAGAGAAACTTTTTTGACACAGCTCACATTTTAAAATCTGATCGTATGAATTTAAAATTTTTTGTGAAAAAACAAGAGTCAGAAAAAATAAAAGAAAAAGTTTTGTACTTGGAAGAAAATGACAATCTTTAAGGCTGAGTTTCCAGTGTTTGTGATTAAGGTTATAACTTACAAATGTTTCTTTATAAAAATAGTCTGACATATTATAACAAATTTAAAATAATAATATTTTAATAATTAATTAAGTTTTTGATTTCTAAAATAAATAATCAAATAATTAGATAAATTTGTTGTGATAAAATATAAAAATTAATTTTACTTTAATTCAAAATGAATATAATATTTAAAATATATTTTAATTGTTTGTACAT
Organism: Brassica nigra; assembly: GCA_016432835.1. Lineage (NCBI taxonomy): Eukaryota > Viridiplantae > Streptophyta > Magnoliopsida > Brassicales > Brassicaceae > Brassica > Brassica nigra. The sequence continues at coordinate 15,639,187 of CM028249.1, read as the reverse complement.
TTGTTTACCCGTCCGTACGGCAGGTTTTGCCCTAGTTTAATAATATAATCAAATACTTACAACTAAATTTATTCTTTAGTATTGTTTATTATGGGTTTTTCACTAACTATAAATAAAGTCTCACCTTCGGGGATGTAAACATTGCGTTTAAGGTAATAGATGTAGAAGCACCAGAGGAAGCAAGAGATGAAGTAAAAGAAGTTGCCGGTGAGGTAGATCCTGAGCCATGTTTGGAGGAAACGTGATAAAGGCTCCCATAGGTTCGCCGGCAAGAGGTGACTCGGGACGATCCTGTTGTAAAACGTTGTCTCGTCGACGAACTGAGTAAGAAACTCATTCTCTGCAGCCATGTATCCGGCGTGGTAAAAGTCAACCTCTGATAATCCGCTTATGAGAGAGAGAGAGAGAGAGAGAGAGAGAGAGAGAGAGAGCGTCTGCGTATAAATCGCTAGATGTCAAGTCTTCAACGCTTTCGGTAATTGTTTTATCTTTTTTCTTTGAAACACGTGTAATAAGTTCATTTCAAACATTTATGAAGTAGTACTTACAAGACAACACCCCCAACTTATATTCAGCCTCATGTTTTTGTTATTAGAGTTAAAAGCCATTGTTTGGTTAGTAGTTTTGTAACAGAACTCCTGTTGAAAGGATTTGCAAACTAACGTTATTTGTAAAGTGGCTTGCAGCAAGTATTGTAGAATTGGTTTTCTGGGGCCATTTTCTGAATATGTATATATACACTACATTTATCAGATGACAAAAAAAACACTGCATTTATTATTGTTATTATTATTATTATTTTCTGCTTGTCAATCATGATGGTGAAATGTTAAACAAGAAAGAAGAACTCATTAGTTAATAGCCACGGCAGATCCAAGGCTAGCCGGTTGTGCTCATCTTTTAACCGTATAAGAAGTTAAGAACACATAGGCTAAACCTTTGTTTCCACATTAATGAATTAAACTAGACAAAAAATGTGCAGTCAATGTTTCTAAACAAAATAACTGGACTACTAGAGGTTTGATAAAGACACATGAAGAAGAAAAATAAATAAAAAGGTTTAGAAACACAGAACAGGCAAGCAAAAAACAAAAGACAAGAAACCAGAAAAACAAACAAAACACAAATGGGCATTCTCAATCTGCTTTCTTGGTGATGTCATTGTTGCCAAATTCTTCTAAAATAGGGTCCCTAAGAGAACCAAACATCCAATCCATCCATATGGTATAGTGACCATAGTTATGCTTGTAAGTAGTGTGATGTATCGTATGATACCCTGCACCCATTACAGGCCAAATGTTACCGTGGATGCAGTCATGGATGTTGGCTGTCCATATCGCTTCCAGAAACAGAAGACCTAAATGAGTTGTGAAATGAATCGGCACTATAAACAGAGCTACCACATGCGGCACTGCCTGAAGTATCCCGTCTAGTGGGTGAAACGCAAGCCCTGATAGAAAAAAAAAACAGAACATAAGGAAGTTAGATGCCACCAATATTTTACATGACTAAGCCTAAGAAACTGAATATACTTACCGGCAAAGGGAGAAAGTGTGTTCTGTTTGTTGTAGATGTGATGGGTGGCATGGAGATACTTATAAAGAGGCTTGATGTCATGAAGCTCTCTATGCATCCAATAAATACCAAACTCAACTAAAACAAGATAGGTCGCGATAGAGACAATGTAGAGGACCCAGCTGACTTCACCTACTCTGGAGTAACATCTGGTCCAACCGCTTTCGATCATACACTCAGAGACGGTCGGAAGCAGAGTGTAACAAGGCATCGCCTTCATTGCCACGTGGATTTGCAAAAACATAGCCTTTCTTGTCGGAATCGCATCTAAAAAGAAAAAAAAAAAAATCTCCTTAAAATTGAAAAACTGACAAGAACCAATCAGACAATTTAAGTTCGGTAATAGAAGCAAGCAAGCAATCACCTTGGGGGAGATAAACGTTGAGTTTGAGGTAATAGATGTAGAAGCACCAGAGAAAGCCTGAGATGAAGTAAAGCAAGTTTCCGGCGAGGTAGTTCCGGAGCCATGTCTGGAGAAAATGCGGCAAATGCTCCCACAGATTCGACGGCAAGAGATGACTCAGAACAATGCGATTGTAAAACGAGGTTTCGTTCACAAACTGCATCAGATACGCATTATCCATAGCCATTTGACAAGCCACAAGTGAGGATTCGCCGGATTGATTTTTAAACTTTTACCTGAACGGGATCGAGTCAACTGTTTTAACACGTGCATGCCCGCACACAGAGAACAAGTCATCCCAAATCTCGCACACACTGTTTTCGTTGGCACACTGTTTTGTAGTTCTTCCTTTTATTTACAAATTAGACCTTGTATTTCTATATTGTGACTATTAACCCACAACACTAGGGTGATGATTGTTTGTTGGTTTCTAGATTTTATTGGTTTTTGGTTTTTAGTTTTTGGTTTTTAGATTTTAGATTTTGATTTTTGGTTTTTAATTTTGCAGTAGATTTTAGTTTTTGGAAAATCATGAATGGTAATTTTAGGTTTTGGTTTCTAGTTTTTGGTTTTTAGTGTTTGCTTTTAAAATAATAAAATGAAAATTTAATTAACATTTATTCTAGAAATAGTAAAATGTATAATATTATTACCAAAACACACATAAGCTTATTCTAAAATAAAACAGCAATAATATAATTCTTTTAAACTTGAAAATTAATTTTATGTTATACATTTATATAGATATTTAGAAACTTGTACATATAACATATGCTGAGATGCAACTTTATAAAATATGGACATTGTTTTTAATAAAATTTGCCATAACTGTAATATATATATATATATAATGGTTAACTACAAAATTATTATATGTGTAGAATGTAACTATATATGAATTATTTTCGTATAGAATTTAGAATTAAATGATTCTTGATAAATTATATTTAAAATTTTAAATTACAAAGTTAACAAAAAATTAAAAAATGTTTCTAAAATTGGGGAAAATATAAGTCTACAAATATAGTATAGTACACAATCATAGTTATACTTCTATAAACTTTATGGTACAAATTATCGATTCAAAGATTAATAAATTAACTTAGTTTAATAAAATTTTAATGGATTCAATAAGTAGTAAAGATATAACTCTAATTAGTTAGAAAAGTAACACTCTTTTACGTTTGTCTTGAGTGCTTTTGTAGAGTCATATGTAACTTTTATATACTGCATTATCTATTTAAATCTGATAATAATTTTTAAAAATAAAAAAATACTTTTGGTGTTTGATCGTAGCCAAATGGTAAAGAGAAACTAAGAAAAACTGGATTTTGGTTTTTAGGTAGAAAAAAGTAAATGGAATCAAAAACCAGTTTCCCTAAAAAATAGGGAATCTACTTTATCAAAATCATGATTGGGTAAAAAATAGATTTTGGAAAATCAAAAACCAAAAACTACTTTGAAAACACAAAAACAATCAACCTAAATAATAAATGAAAGATAAATTATGATATATTCGTTTAACAAAATATGTGAAACCTTCAAGATTTTGTACTAAAACACGTTTTTCAGAAAAGGGAATGGCTGTTATTGGATTTCCAAAACTGTTTTTTTTTTAATATTAGAATCATTCAAGATTTTAACTTATAGTTTAAATGATTATTTATATATCCAATTAATGTTTAAAATATAGTAATTTTTAAAAAAATGAATCAAAATTAGAATCCAAATTTAGTAGAGTTTTTTTTTAAGATGGACAATAGTGGATGTGTGTATGCACTTTGTTTTAAGGTTTTTGAAAAGAAAAATGGGTGTGGGTGGGTGATTAATATATATTTGGGTGAAAACTGGACAATGTCAAAAGAAACGGGATTATAAATGCAAAAAGAAGTACGAGGTTATTTGGTGTAAAGACAAAAGTAAGGAGGTCATTTAATTCCCGACGGAGTCTAGTCACACGACGTTCCCGCACGTGGAACAAAAAAAAAGGAGTCCCGCGCTGTCAGAACCACTCAAAAGGCGTAAGACCCATAATGTTAAATTGGGCTAATATATAAGGCCCAAACTAGTCTAGTACCAAAGTATTTTAGACGCGAGAGTGAGTCATCGTGCCTGCAGATACTAAGATTCACTTAATGTCTTCTTCATCTGACTTACAAAGCAGGAGTAACAATAGAATTTTGTATTCTTTAAGGGAATAATAGATTTTTGTATCCTTTCTAGCTGCTTTTGCCAATGATTTTGTAACAAGAAATTACACGATTAATGTTAAAGTTGTCGAGATAAATGTTTCTTAAAATGGTGAATGCTCGGAAAACCAGAAGAAAGCTCTTGTTTAAACAGAAGTTATGAGAAAGACTGAGATGCAACAACTAAACAATAAAATCTTTTGCAAAGAGTTTTTACTCAAAAACAGAACCAATAGCTCTCTATCCGACAAAAAAGAATCAAACATTTCATCTCTTCAAGCTTCTGTGGTTGGGTACTCGAAAACAACATCTCTCCCTGTAAGCTTCCTGTAGACACCGACCATCGTCTCAAGCTTGTACTCAGTGTTGTTCCTTTCCTTAGGCTCCAAATACACCTGCCAGAAATTAAAACATGTTTAGCTAAGGGCCTAAAGCAATGTAAGACACAATAAACGTGTTTGATTTTTTTTCTTTACCTTCATGATCTTGGTGCCATCAACACGGTATCTGGTACGCTTTCCAACAATCTCAGCAGGGTAAGCGACATCCTCAAGCATGGCTTCGTGGACGGAAGTGAGGGTTCTGTTGCGTGGTCTCTGGACAGCAGAGCCCTTCTTAGGGGGGCGCATGATTCTTCTGGTGGCAACAAAGATGACTTCTTTACCACTGAACTTCTTCTCAAGCTCTCTGACAAGACGAGGATGAATCTTGCGGAAAGCTTTCCTCAATCTGAATGGAACATAGATCACAATAGCCTTGCGGTTGCCAGAAACATCCATCTGACTGCACAAAAGGAAAAGAAAGAAGATATCTTTCAGCCAAAGTTAAGATCTTTACAGGCATCTACAAATGATTACTTACACAGCTTGGTTAATGTAGAGATCTTTCAAGTCACTTTTCAACTCCTGGTTAGTGTTTTCCAAGTCAAAGAAGGCCTGCAATTCAATGTAAATCAATCAGTAACCAAAGAGAAAAACGAAAAACACATTCACAAGATTAAGAATGAATAGAGAACCTGAGCAACTTCCTGTTCAAAGTCTGTTGGTGCGACACCCTTATCCTTGTGGATCTTGTTCTGAGCAGAGAACATCTTGGCAGATTCTAAAACAATTTTAAACACAGAAAAACAGTCAAATAAACCTTTTGATAGCTTCAGAGGAAACAAACAAACATTTCAAACAATGTACCCCAAAGGAAACTCTTAGCTCTCTAGTCACAACGACGTACATTTCTCAATTGATTACAAAGATATCGTCTTTCAGGCAGATCATTCTACTTGTAACCCTAATCAAACCATCGACTAAAGCTCTCACTAAAAAGCTAATGACTTTAACCAATCAGAGTGTGCAATTAGATTGAACGACTACTATCCTCCAGAAATCAGACACAGCCATTATGGATTCGCAGAGAATAGTATATTTGAAGCGTACCGGTTAACAACGACGAAGAGCCCTGGAAGCTGGTGAAAAGACTTACGGCTTGCTGCTTTCAGAGCTTCGTGTTCGAGAGGCGACGCGAATGTGGTGAAGCAGTGGTTTAAATACTAAGGGTTTCTTTTGAGATCCCTATTTTGGACGGTCTGGATCTGCTCATAGCTGATGCTATATAACTGGGCCACTGATAGGTTTCTATTGCTAATGGGCTGAATAACATATTTTGAGCTAGCCCAATGTAAATATCCTCATCTAATACTATAAAGCTTACTCTCTTCTCAGAAACAGCCACGTCATCAAATGAAGAATCCTGAGAGCGCCACGTGTCTATGTATTTGCAAGTGCTCCTTTGATTCGTTATCGATTCTGAATGGGCCGTTAAAGATTTATAATTTGTTCTGGGCTTAAATTATTTGTTTCAAGAAAACCCATTTGTTGTTGGCAACGCTCTTCTTCACGCAGGGGAACCAATCTAGGGTTCATCCTCCTCTTCAATATCTGAAAGCTTAAGCAACGATGTTGTCTTCCAAAAGTTTTCATGCGACGGATCTTCATGGCAGATCTCTTGCACGAGCTCAGTTCATTCGTGTCTTCGAGATTCTTTTCTTTGGAACGTTACAAATTGCATTGAATCATCATCATTAACTGCCTTAACTCTTCCAACCACTCCTACCACGATTTCATCATTCATTGCATCTTTTCTCTACAAAGAAGTGGATCTCTAGCCATATATAAAGGTTAGCTATCATCTGTAAAAGTCATCCTCAAAGATCCTTAAAAACACTAGAAAGTTCTGTTTGTTTCGCTTGGATGGCTAACTAATCCATCTCTTATAGTTCTTATCAAGTTTTCAATCTAAGAAAGTTTAGATTCTTTATTGGTTTCTTGCTATTCTCCTTCAGTCAGTTTGTTTGTAATTTCCATTCTTATTCTCTTTCGTTACCTTTGATTTTTTTTTATAACTGGATTCGTTTTTGATTTGCAGGACCCTCCAATTCTTATGCCAAAAGATCCAATTTTGGATGTTCTTAGAATCTTAGTTAGTAAGCATTCAATACTCGACATAATGTTTAGTCTCTTCTTATATGATGTTTCATGATATCTTAAAATAATTTTTTTTTATCCGTAGATGTCAAAAACCATCTGACTCTCATACATTGCAAAGCCTGAAAGGTAATATACATACATCAACTCTTTGTTGCTTTTCATATTCTATTTTTAGGATAAGTTATTAAAGAACATTCTTTGGTGGTCTTTATTTGTTTAATGGTAATGGTGAACTCAATATGAATGTAGCATAAGACAAGTTGTTTGGTCGGGTGTCTAAAAAAGCCAGAGCTGGTGTTTATCATCTGTGTATAACAACTTGCTTAGCTTAAAGTTCTTTTTCGAAAGCAAACTCTTTTGTTCATTATCGTTAACACCTATATTAACATTTGAAACTTTCTCCTTAATGTTAGATTGTTATAAACATGGTGCGTTCTTTTTTAGTATTGACTTAATCCATGATAAAGTTTGTTTTTTTTTCTTTGATGATTGCCTTATAATGTGTTTTCCTTTTGCAGATTTCTGAGAGCTTATAGGGTTCCTACGATCTGAAGGACACCATCAAAGTTAGTTTTATGACTCTTAAGCTTTTCTCTTAAGTTTCAAATTATGTGCTACCTTCTCTGTATAAATCAATAGTTTGTGTTAGTCTACAGAGAAGATGTCTCTCTGCTGCACTTAGCCATTATGTTTATCACTTTGGACTTGATTCAAATTCTATCAGCTCTAAAGGACGTGATGTTAGCGTTGATAAATGAATACTACCGTCTTTCAATGTCTCCTTACTTCTTGAGCTGATTAAGAATAAAGATAGATCTCTACATTAGTGATTTCTATGTATTCTTCACTGATCTCCTTACTTCTTGAGCTGATTCAGAATAAAGATAGATCTCTATATTAGTGATTTCTATGTATTCTTCACTGATCGTAAACATTATATACTTCTACGGGTTGGTGAATGAGGATCATTGTGCCTTTCATGTAAGGAACATTATTGTGAAACTCTCTATAGAATCTCTGTTATGGTGATTCTGCTGATATTATTATGAAAACATACACATTCACGCATGTATCCTATATATATATATATGAAGGTATGTATATATATACATACACAGTTGGTCAACTCTTTTTATAAGAAAAAGACTTTCATTTGTTATGTGTTTTGATTTATGTTGCACTATGAATTTACACCCCATAAACATTTGAACAGAAACATAAACCATAATGCACTAGCTGATGGCATTTGTTCATATTAGTGTTGTACGTATTGTCATGTAATTTGGTGAGATTTGGTCATTTTTGCCTCCGTAGACATGTTTTTTTTTCACTTCCAGATTCTTGCTATGATACTTGTGTAATACCTTTTACAAAGAATTTAATATATAAAAACGTTGCGTCTTTTTCCTTATCGACAGATAGATGCATGATTCTTAGTTAGCCAAGTGCACTCACACTGGAGATTCAAATCACATCATCCGTGCTGGGAGAGCCAAGAGACTATGAAAGAGAAGACCAATAAAATTGTGCAGACACTCCAGGGACTGAGGTTGCTGCGGAGACTGCTGCATCCATGGCTTCAAAGTATTTGGTTTTCAAGGATAGTGATCCTCATGATTCAGCCACGTTTCTAAAATATGCAATGCATCCGTTCAATTTTGCAGACACTTGAAGAGACTCTTACGTTGTAGCGGAAGCTCATAAGTCGTACAATTCAACAGGGTATGGGAACGAGCTACCATGGCAGCTTCGTCGCCACGGAAACTGTTGGTGTTATTCTCTCGGAGGTCAAGCACCTGGTTGACACGCTGTCATATATGGACCATTCGGTAAGTGTTTAAAAGACATTTTCTGTGTTTCAAAATGATGATGTATTTATTTTGTATCTTGGCGGTCTACTATTGATTTGTAATTTTCTTTTCGGCTTCAGATCACTTTCAGCTAAAGGAAGTACATTTTTTGGATTTAAGTATGGTACAGCTAGGATCATGTAATGCAAATAGGTTGACTTGAATGCAGTATTCATTCAGCTTTAAGGAAACCAGATACTTAGACTGTATTAATATCTGAAATTTTTTTATGCTTAACGAATATATATGTATAGATTTTGTATATATATATATATAGAGATTTTGTATTAATATATGGATCTTTGCCAAAAACTTTGTGAAAGACTGAGATTTTAGAGATTTTCATCATCATTTAGATCTTTGTGTTGTAGACGGTTTCGGTATTCAAGCATGTACATACAGCTGCAAGTTAACTTTTGAAGCCCTAACTACAAATTAAAATACCTAAATTTGGCACGCCAGCCCTGTATATTCCATAATTTCTCTTTCATTGACCATGAATAAACTTTATATATATACATAAACTTTTTATTGCAAAAGTAGAACTGCGGTTTTCTGCTAATTACACAACAACGTTAAGTCAAAATCTTATTCTACACAAGCTACTCATTCCATATGCCTGTCCTAAGAGCCAGGGCTCAGGATTCATCTCATAAAACATACTTAAGAGAGTGGAGTAGCAGGAACCACATAACATTTTAAAAAAAATACAAAAACTAACTATTAAATAAACAAAATAAGATTGTAACAATTTTAAAATCAATAATAAAATAAAGTCAGGTGATACTATGAGAAATAACTTATATAATAAAGCTACTGTAAATTCATATTCCAAAAATTAATCAATAACACTTACATTAAAATTATAATTAATTATCAAGATAACATAGTGTACTGCATACTTCTGTTCAACTTTTTTCTTTGAGAAAGTTTCGGTTCAAAATTTAACTAACTTATTAACTAAACCGATTAGTTAAGCAAATCGGGATAAGTAAATTTTGTTGGTGTTATATATTCTTAAAGTTTTGAAAAATTTACATATTTTTTTTTTAAAACATACAGTATAATATCTCGCGAAAGAAATCTGAGCTGAGTTTATACTACAAGCACAAGAACTTTGGGAAGCAAAAACATGAGAGTTTTTAGTTATAAAAGCTTACAATTCGGGATTAAAACAACAATAATACTAAGAATTTGATCATTTTTAGTTATATGAGTGAAATTTAGTGTAGGCAACATAATCATACTCACACCGAACTTAACATAAACGAAAATTTAAACAAAGTTATATTTTTTATAAAAACCAATCCATCAAAAAACTAAAAAAATTTATTTAGACATATGCGAAGATGATATAAAAATGTGTTCTCATTATAAAAACATAAAAAGAAAGATAATAACTAAAATAGTATAGTGTCATAAAATATATTTGACAACAAATAAAGAACAAGAAATAAGTTAGAAAAATGTTCCAAAAAGGTAGAAAAATAAACGAACATAAAATGAATATAATATCCCTCCTCATTTAAAATTTTCTAATACTATAAAGAAGAGCTACTCTCTTCTCAGAAACAGCCACGTCATCAAATGAAGAATCCTGAGAGCGCCACGTGTCTATGTATTTGCAAGTGCTCCTTTGATTCGTTATCGATTCTGAATGGGCCGTTAAAGATTTATAATTTGTTCTGGGCTTAAATTATTTGTTTCAAGAAAACCCATTTGTTGTTGGCAACGCTCTTCTTCACGCAGGGGAACCAATCTAGGGTTCATCCTCCTCTTCAATATCTGAAAGCTTAAGCAACGATGTTGTCTTCCAAAAGTTTTCATGCGACGGATCTTCATGGCAGATCTCTTGCACGAGCTCAGTTCATTCTGTGTCTTCTGAGATTCTTTTCTTTGGAACGTTACAAATTGCATTGAATCATCATCATTAACGACTGCCTTAACTCTTCCAACCACTCCTACCACGATTTCATCATTCATTGCATCTTTTCTCTCTACAAAGAAGTGGATCTCTAGCCATATATAAAGGTTAGCTATCATCTGTAAAAGTCATCCTCAAAGATCCTTAAAAACACTAGAAAGTTCTGTTTGTTTCGCTTGGATGGCTAACTAATCCATCTCTTATAGTTCTTATCAGGTTTTCAATCTAAGAAAGTTTAGATTCTTTATTGGTTTCTTGCTATTCTCCTTCAGTCAGTTTGTTTGTAATTTCCATTCTTATTCTCTTTCGTTACCTTTGATTTTTTTTTTATAACTGGATTCGTTTTTGATTTGCAGGACCCTCCAATTCTTATGCCAAAAGATCCAATTTTGGATGTTCTTAGAATCTTAGTTAGTAAGCATTCAATACTCGACATAATGTTTAGTCTCTTCTTATATGATGTTTCATGATATCTTAAAATAATTTTTTTTTATCCGTAGATGTCAAAAACCATCTGACTCTCATACATTGCAAAGCCTGAAAGGTAATATACATACATCAACTCTTTGTTGCTTTTCATATTCTATTTTTAGGATAAGTTATTAAAGAACATTCTTTGGTGGTCTTTATTTGTTTAATGGTAATGGTGAACTCAATATGAATGTAGCATAAGACAAGTTGTTTGGTCGGGTGTCTAAAAAAGCCAGAGCTGGTGTTTATCATCTGTGTGTATAACAACTTGCTTAGCTTAAAGTTCTTTTCTCGAAAGCAAACTCTTTTGTTCATTATCGTTAACACCTATATTAACATTTGAAACTTTCTCCTTAATGTTAGATTGTTATAAACATGGTGCGTTCTTTTTTAGTATTGACTTAATCCATGATAAAGTTTGTTTTTTTTTCTTTGATGATTGCCTTATAATGTGTTTTCCTTTTGCAGATTTCTGAGAGCTTATAGGGTTCCTACGATCTGAAGGACACCATCAAAGTTAGTTTTATGACTCTTAAGCTTTTTCGCTCTTAAGTTTCAAATTATGTGCTACCTTCTCTGTATAAATCAATAGTTTGTGTTAGTCTACAGAGAAGATGTCTCTCTGCTGCACTTAGCCATTATGTTTATCACTTTGGACTTGATTCAAATTCTATCAGCTCTAAAGGACGTGATGTTAGCGTTGATAAATGAATACTACCGTCTTTCAATGTCTCCTTACTTCTTGAGCTGATTAAGAATAAAGATAGATCTCTACATTAGTGATTTCTATGTATTCTTCACTGATCTCCTTACTTCTTGAGCTGATTCAGAATAAAGATAGATCTCTATATTAGTGATTTCTATGTATTCTTCACTGATCGTAAACATTATATACTTCTACGGGTTGGTGAATGAGGATCATTGTGCCTTTCATGTAAGGAACATTATTGTGAAACTCTCTATAGAATCTCTGTTATGGTGATTCTGCTGATATTATTATGAAAACATACACATTCACGCATGTATCCTATATATATATATATGAAGGTATGTATATATATACATACACAGTTGGTCAACTCTTTTTATAAGAAAAAGACTTTCATTTGTTATGTGTTTTGATTTATGTTGCACTATGAATTTACACCCCATAAACATTTGAACAGAAACATAAACCATAATGCACTAGCTGATGGCATTTGTTCATATTAGTGTTGTACGTATTGTCATGTAATTTGGTGAGATTTGGTCATTTTTGCCTCCGTAGACATGTTTTTTTTTCACTTCCAGATTCTTGCTATGATACTTGTGTAATACCTTTTACAAAGAATTTAATATATAAAACGTTGCGTCTTTTTCCTTATCGACAGATAGATGCATGATTCTTAGTTAGCCAAGTGCACTCACACTGGAGATTCAAATCACATCATCCGTGCTGGGAGAGCCAAGAGACTATGAAAGAGAAGACCAATAAAAATTGTGCAGACACTCCAGGGACTGAGGTTGCTGCGGAGACTGCTGCATCCATGGCTTCAAAGTATTTGGTTTTCAAGGATAGTGATCCTCATGATTCAGCCACGTTTCTAAAATATGCAATGCATCCGTTCAATTTTGCAGACACTTGAAGAGACTCTTACGTTGTAGCGGAAGCTCATAAGTCGTACAATTCAACAGGGTATGGGAACGAGCTACCATGGCAGCTTCGTCGCCACGGAAACTGTTGGTGTTATTCTCTCCGGAGGTCAAGCACCTGGTTGACACGCTGTCATATATGGACCATTCGGTAAGTGTTTAAAAGACATTTTCTGTGTTTCAAAATGATGATTTATTTATTTTGTATCTTGGCGGTCTACTATTGATTTGTAATTTTCTTTTCGGCTTCAGATCACTTTCAGCTAAAGGAAGTACATTTTTTGGATTTAAGTATGGTACAGCTAGGATCATGTAATGCAAATAGGTTGACTTGAATGCAGTATTCATTCAGCTTTAAGGAAACCAGATACTTAGACTGTATTAATATCTGAAATTTTTATGCTTAACGAATATATATGTATAGATTTTGTATATATATATATATAGAGATTTTGTATTAATATATGGATCTTTGCCAAAAACTTTGTGAAAGACTGAGATTTTAGAGATTTTCATCATCATTTAGATCTTTGTGTTGTAGACGGTTTCGGTATTCAAGCATGTACATACAGCTGCAAGTTAACTTTTGAAGCCCTAACTACAAATTAAAATACCTAAATTTGGCACGCCAGCCCTGTATATTCCATAATTTCTCTTTCATTGACCATGAATAAACTTTATATATATACATAAACTTTTTATTGCAAAAGTAGAACTGCGGTTTTCTGCTAATTACACAACAACGTTAAGTCAAAATCTTATTCTACACAAGCTACTCATTCCATATGCCTGTCCTAAGAGCCAGGGCTCAGGATTCATCTCATAAAACATACTTAAGAAAGTGGAGTAGCAGGAACCACATAACATTTTAAAAAATACAAAACTAACTATTAAATAAACAAAATAAGATTGTAACAATTTTAAAATCAATAATAAAATAAAGTCAGGTGATACTATGAGAAATAACTTATATAATAAAGCTACTGTAAATTCATATTCCAAAAATTAATCAATAACACTTACATTAAAATTATAATTAATTATCAAGATAACATAGTGTACTGCATACTTCTGTTCAACTTTTTCTTTGAGAAAGTTTGGTTCAAAATTTAACTAACTTATTAACTAAACCGATTAGTTAAGCAAATCGGGATAAGTAAATTTTGTTGGTGTTATATATTCTTAAAGTTTTGAAAAATTTACATATTTTTTTTAAAACATACAAGATAATATCTCATGAAAGAAATCTGAGCTGAGTTTATACTACAAGCACAAGAACTTTGGGAAGCAAAACATGAGAGTTTTAGTTATAAAAGCTTACAATTGGGATTAAAACAACAATAATACTAAGAATTTGATCATTTTAGTTATATGAGTGAAATTTAGTGTAGGCAACATAATCATACTCACACGAACTTAACATAAACGAAAATTTAAACAAAGTTATATTTTTATAAAACCAATCCATCAAAAACTAAAAATTTATTTAGACATATCGAAGATGATATAAAATGTGTTCTCATTATAAAAACATAAAAAGAAAGATAATAACTAAAATAGTATAGTGTCATAAAATATATTTGACAACAAATAAAGAACAAGAAATAAGTTAGAAAAATGTTCCAAAAAGGTAGAAAAATAAACGAACATAAAATGAATATAATATCCCTCCTCATTTAAAATTTTCTAAAAGACAAAAATCATATTATACACATTTTTGCCGATGAAAATCTAAAGTATAAACCATAAAATCATAAAAAAGATAAAAACCTAGATTAAAAGTAAAGTATATCCCGCCCTACGGGCGGGCTACCCTAGTATATTATATTAGTAAAAATCTTTTTGGATTTGGATGACGACGATAACCCTTTTTAGAAGATAATGGAAAGAGTTAAGTACTATTTAGGTGATTAATAAGGGACGGTAAACATTTAAAACGTGAAAAGCATTAAGAACTAGAGACCGACCACAGACAGTATTACAAACAATTCTCACACGTCTTACGAAATAGACGTAACAAATTACTCTTTGACAAACAAATAAAATTAAAAAAAATGTTTGATGGTTTCTTTACACAATTAACAGGTTGCGAGTGATATTAGTTCGTACTATAAATTACGACGGATTAACGACGGCGAGGATAAGCAATAAATTTCTGGCAAAACGACATAGTTTCGCCACACAGAAACGTTTTATCATCGTCTCGTTATATAAAGAGCTTTCATAGCCACTCTGTTTCTCTTCTTTTCGCTCACCCTTATCGCCGCGGTTTCGTCACAAATTCTCAAGGTTCTGTCTCTCTCTTTTTTTTCTTTATCATGCTCCATTAATAACACTAATGACAGATCAAAGTTAATTTGTTTGCTTTGCTTGTAGACGGTTTGTTGTAAAAAATCTAAAGGTTTTAAAATTCTTATCTTGTTCGTATGAAGTAAGTTGTCTGTTTATAGTCCAGTCAATAGTACGTATGTGCTCTTTAATATCTATGGAACTGGTTTCCTGGTCAACCCTATTCTCCTTTTTATGCTTAGTCTCTCTAAATTTCGAAATGATCATTTTTTATCATTCCAAATTCGAATTGTTCTGATATCTCTCTCTCTGCATTGTGTCATTGTGTGTAGCAATTGATGCAACAGGTAAGGCGTTCTTCTGTGGAACAAAAGTTGTTCAAAGATGAATCAATGTAACCTACTTCAGCAGAACGCCTTCGAATCCAGAGGAGTTGCTGTTCCTCCTGTCTCCTCCTCTCTTGTTTGTCCTAAGCCTCGTCGCGTTGGCGTTCTCTCCAATAATGTTATTCGTCCGTTTAGATTATTACATTCTTCTAGGTATTATAAAGTCTCTTCCTTTTTTTTGGCCACAAAGATCGTATTGTTCTTTTAAAATGCTGACTTTTACTTTTTGTTTTGTTTGGGATTTTAACAGTGGATCAGGAGCAGCTGATGTATGTGATTCCAAAGCTGGGGCTGATCTTTTAGACATCATTCGTAGAAAGGTTTGTCTCTTTCCTTTTAGAGTTGTGTATTGAATCAAGCAATCACTTGTCTTCCTTCGTTTGAACTATATATGATTTTGCATCATTCTTCATTGATTGTATTGTATATAGTTGCTTGCAAGTTGTTAATCCATATGGTTCTTGTTTGTGCTTCTTCTCTGCAGAATGGTTTACAGAGCATCTCCCTTGTTTCAATTTTTATGCTGAATCAACTCGTAGCTACAGTTGCCTATATATTTATTAAATCTTTGGTCAAAATTCTGAAAGAGTTCAGTATCTAAACTTTTGTTTCACTTGTCTTCTTGTTTTTTTCTCTGTAGGAAGAAACATTATCTGGTGTAACTTTATCACCTCCATTTTTCCTTGGGTCTCCCCCTAGAAGAGTATCAAACCCTTTAGCTCAAGATGCACGATTTGGAGATAACAAACTTAACCCTATCTCACCGTTAATCCCATCTCCGTCTCGTGTCAAAGGAGGAGGTTGTGGTCTAGTGAAGTTTGGGATCAAACCGGCAGCTGTTAGAGTAGAAGGATTCGATTGCTTAAACAGGGACCGCCAAAGCTCAAGCATACCTACCATGGCTTAGAAGAAGAAAGAACCAAGAAACAGAGATTCACAAAATGTACATAAAAATCCAGAATCGAGACTCCACATATGTTTATATTTTTAAATATGAAGACGAGTTATATATCAGTCAACATCACCAGTTAAGCCTTTGAGATCAATATTGTGTATATATTCGGTAATTAAGATGCGTTTTCTTGAGTCTCATTGTAACATATTAAACCAATTTGGAGTTTTTGCTCTCGCTGTGTAAAAATCTAAGTTATCTTCGGTATAGTAACGTTTCTTCTTCCAGGAGATTCTCAAGCTTTGTAAAATGTAATTTTGTAAAGCTCGATAAATATGAATGATCTGTATTATAACACATGATTATGTGACACAGTTGTTACCTAATCATGTTTCGATAGTTACAAAATCTAACTATTTTCTAATGCAATTTCAGATGACAAAAACGACTATTTTTCATTTATAATATACGTACTACTGTCTATGTCAATAATTTTTCAAAAATCACATTACATAATATCTCAACTATCTTCAAATATGCAAAGTTTCAAACTAACGAAATCATATTAAAGCTGAATTTTGGTCGTCTAAATTAAGCAAAAGGTAAATAAGATAACTTTTTACGAAACAAAACCGTCGGCGACACAAAGATCCGCCCACAGTCACAGGAAGAAAATATCAAAACCCGGAAAACCGAAAACCAGAAACCAGGCGCTAGTTTTCGGACAGTAATAAGGCAGTATTCGAAAACGGGATTCTTTTCCAGAAAACCAGGAGTTCATTGCGGGCCCCATTTCCCTCAAATCCTATCTGGCTCAAACGTGGCGATCCGACCGAATTTCCTGACGCGCGAGCGTTAAAGGCACGAACTTATTAAGATTTTTTTTCCTTTTGAGAAAACTTATTACGATTTTTAACAAATACTTATTACTACACTAAATGAAATCCTACTTAATGATAGATTACTAATAATAATTAGTGAAATTATATGTTATTTTTATTTTTTTAACATTATGAACTTAACAGACGCTCTCTCTCTCTCAAATAAAGTACTCCATAATCTAATTACACGCTGCATATATCAAATGTTTTGGACGAACGTAACTAAATACCAGATTTTAAATAGTTTATTTATTAGTCATTTAAAATCATAACTAAACTTGTTACACGTGTACGGCACACGCGTGAGGGTCGAGAGTGGACATGAAACAGAACTTGGGGAAGAAACACAAGGAGTAAAACGTTGAACCCGGAAAAAAAAAACCGCGGCGTGTTTAGCAAAACAGCTTCGTTCTATTTAGTCTTCTCTCTTATTATTGCCTTGGTTTGATGATCTCTCAGCTTCCAAAAACCCAGGGGCTTATTCTCTAACAAGCGGGGCTTATTCTCTAACAAACGCAATCACTTATCTTTTCTTATATAATTAGCCAATCTCCTTCACCGCTTCTTACAAAATCTCCCAGAAATCGTAAAGAAGAGAATCTAGCAGGCAGAAGAAGATGCGGATGAGCTGTAATGGATGCAGAGTTCTTCGGAAAGGGTGTAGTGAGGATTGTAGTATAAGACCGTGTTTGGCTTGGATCAAATCGCCTGAAGCGCAAGCAAACGCAACCGTGTTTCTCGCCAAGTTCTATGGCCGTGCTGGACTCATGAACCTCATCAACGCCGGTCCTGATCATCTTCGCCCTGGTTAGTTGTTTTTTTTTTTAATTATTAATGAATCCTTTACTGGAGATGAAAGGTCATTTAGTTTAACGGACTTTGCGTGAAAAATTGCAGGGATTTTCCGGTCGTTGTTGCATGAAGCGTGTGGGAGGATTGTGAACCCGATCTATGGTTCGGTCGGTTTGTTATGGTCGGGAAATTGGCAGCTTTGCCAAGCCGCCGTTGAGGCGGTGATGAAAGGTGAACCGATCACGGAGATGGCCACAGATGTGGCGACGAACGGCCAAGGCCCGCCGCTGAAAATGTACGACATCCGACATATTTCTAAGGATGAGAGCTCCGCCGCTGCAGCTGCTGGCTTAACCGATCTCAAACGGCCAAAAGCTCGCCGGGCGAAGCGGTTAGCTACCGTCGCTAAACCGGCGGAATCGGAGGGAAAGTCCGGTGGCGGAGAGGCTAGCCATGTGTCGTCGTTGAGTCACCAGTCTGAGATAGTGGCTGCTCATGAAGGAGAGAGCAATGTCTCGGAGGTCATGACATTATCGCCGCCGGCTGTGCAGAGTTCCGGTGAGATCAAGCTTGACCTAACATTAGGGCTCGAGCCGGTGCCGCATGCGTGTAACGTGGTGCCTCTAAAGAAGAGAAAGATCGGCGCGTTCGCCACGTGTCAGGAGGAGAGCCCGTGTAAGACTGAGCTTAAGCTCTAACTTAGTTTCACTTTGAAGTTTTTGCCCGCGCCGGCTTCGTTCGGCTCGGCTGTGATGACATTGGGCCAAGCTGTAACATCGAAATGGGCCGATAACTTTTTTTAGATATTTCTCACTATATTTCCATTTTAGTTTGTACTTCCGTGATGAAAAATAGTGCATGTACAAACTTATTTACCGAGAGATAAATTTAAAATTGGATAAAGAGATTGCTACTGTTCATTGAAAAAAAGAAAAAAATTATTACTGTTCTCTCTTATTTTGTTTTTTTTTTCCATTACCAAAACATAGGAAAAACAACGGAAAAGATGAAAATGGCCATGATTAGTGGATTTACCTACACAACATATCGTGTACTCTAATACTTGTAAGTTACAACATTTCGTTTTTACCTTTTCGAATGTAAGTTTTATCTCTATGTCATTCTCTTGAAATATATACCCTCCCTGATTAAGAGAAAACATGGTTAAATGTTGTGATTGTGGCCTCTAGTGAAAATGGCAGCGGAGGATTCTTTTTAAAAATAATAATAAATAAATGAAATTTACCGACAATCACGGGAAATCAGGGCCCATATAAATAATTAATTTTTCACAAAATTAAAGTCTTTGACGGGTCAACACCATTAGACACTTGTCGTACTCTCATTGGGCCTATTCTCCAAAACCTAAAGCCCATCTTCTTCCCTTTTTCCCCCTTATTTCTTCTCACTGCCCTCATTTCGCGTCTCGCTCTTCGAATTCCACAAACCCTAATTCCAAAACTCCCCCCCCTCGGTAAGCTCTCCTCCAGATCTGACCTTGCTTCGCTCACAGCTTTCTTTGCTGCTCCTTGTTGTCATCGTTTCGTTTACTCTGTTTGTTGTTTTTCTTGTCTGTACTCGTTCTGATTTCGAGATCTAGCCATATTCGCGAATGATTTCCATCGATTTTCGTGTTTATATCGCTAGAGTTTGTCTATGTTGACCTATACTGTTCGTTTCATCTTCGATTTGTTGGTATTGATAGTCGATCTGTACAAATATGCTTTTAGTAGATTTGAGGTTGGGAAAATATTGATTATATACAATTAATTATAATCTATTCGGTACAAACCGGTTCTAAGTAAACCAAAGTCTAATGTGTAAACCATATTCTCATCACTTATATATATTGCCTGGGATTGATGTTGATTTTAGCTTAGTTACAGTGATGTGATATTCATAAAGTTTGAAACTTTTTTTTTTTTGAAAACAGGATATCCAACAAGTGTGTGATTACGAAACGATGTCGTCTACTCGGGAAGAGAATGTGTACTTGGCCAAGTTAGCCGAACAAGCTGAGCGTTACGAGGAGATGGTTGAGTTCATGGAGAAAGTTGCCAAGACTGTTGACACCGAGGAGCTTACCGTCGAAGAGAGGAACCTCTTGTCCGTCGCTTACAAGAACGTGATTGGTGCTAGGAGAGCTTCCTGGAGGATCATTTCTTCCATTGAGCAGAAGGAAGAAAGCAGAGGAAACGAGGATCACGTTTCGCTTATCAAGGGCTACCGAGGGAAGATTGAAACCGAGCTCGGGAAAATCTGTGATGGGATATTGAACCTTTTGGATTCTCACCTTGTTCCCGCTGCGTCTTTGGCGGAGTCCAAAGTGTTTTACCTTAAGATGAAAGGAGATTATCATAGGTACCTTGCTGAGTTTAAGACTGGTGCTGAGAGGAAGGATGCTGCTGAGAGCACTCTCTTGGCTTACAAGTCTGCTCAGGTAAAAGTTTTTATCTCTAGACTAGTGAAAGGGTTTATCTTGATCAATGCTTATGATGTTTTTTTTTTCCTTCTGATGTAGGATATTGCACTTGCTGATTTACCTCCTACTCATCCGATTAGATTGGGACTTGCTCTTAACTTCTCTGTCTTCTACTATGAGATCCTCAACTCACCTGATCGCGCTTGCAGTCTCGCTAAACAGGTTTGAGTTTTGCCATGTAGGATACCCTTTATGCTTTCCCAAAATGATATTATTCACTTAATTGTTTTCACAGGCTTTTGATGAAGCAATCTCTGAGCTGGACACTTTAGGAGAAGAATCATACAAGGACAGCACGCTCATAATGCAACTTCTCCGTGACAATCTGACTCTCTGGACTTCTGACCTCAATGTACACTTCTATCTCCCTCCCTTACTCTTACCTTTTTAAGTCCTTGGTATACAATCTTCAGCATCTTTTAAATGTGTTTACAAGGTTCATGTACTGAATAAAATTTCACGCTGATATTACAGGATGAGGTGGGTGGTGATGAGATCAAGGAGGCGTCAAAAGACGAACCTGAAGAAGGGAAACAAGCGTAGACGTTGAAAGAGAGCGCGCAAGACATATCTAAGTATGTGTGGTATTGATTTGGCTTTAGTTTCTTAAAACGTTATGATATGAGGTTTGTAGAAGCAGAGAGAAAATCATGATTTGGTTTTCTTTTCTTTGGAAACTCTAAACTCTGTTCTTTTTTAATGGGGTTTTCAAGCTGTTGTGTCTTTCGTTGGTTTCACTTTTGTTTATTTAGGAAGTGAAACCCATCTTTAACAGAATCTTGGGAACAAAATCAAACACCCAACTCCGGCAAGAAACAAATAAAATTTTTAAAAAATTGCTCAAGTTTTATTCCTTATTCCTTATTCCTTATAATAATATATTTGCATTTGTGACGAATACATCACTGAAGGGTCTCTTTCCATACAGTTACGCTATTTTTTTTTTTGGTTCTGTTGTTTCCTATATGAGTTTATAAATTTTGTATAGGATGATTGTTTATTCTAAATAAAATCTGAATTAGTATCTTGTTCCGCTGTAAATTTTAAAACAACTTAGAATGATTATAGGAATACGAATATACGCAAATCAATGTCTTAAGCACGTAATTGTGGATTGTTAAATAAATAGTTAAAAACACATATAAACACATCAATACTATTACCACCACCCCTCTCGAACCCCACTGCTTAGCTTTTCCGCTTGCCTCTGTGCATTAATTCATCTCTCTTCTCTATAAAATGGTTTCAGCTACTTTTTTACTATATATTTGGGTTTGAAGCTCAAAAAGCTTTGATAAGACAAATGAGAAAGAAGCATTTGGATTTTGTTGGTTGCCTTTGCTTTTTTCTCATCCATGAAAACAATCTCTTCCCTCTTTTTTTCTTCTCTTCCCTCTCTTCTTGATTTTCTTTTGTCATCATATAATTCTTGTCTTCTTCTGACTTCACATCCTTCAGAACCACAAAACATCCCTTAATCAAGTAGTCGAGTGTGTAAACACTTGTATAAATTTAGGCTTATTCTTGGATTCAACCCTAGGGTAGGTTCACTAATCAATAGTATTTGGTTATTTGATATTTGATATCTTTTGAAAAAGGAAACAAAATAATAAAGATTGTTAAAGTTATATTGTATTTTTAAAATAAAAAGATAAAATATATTAATATTGTTAACACCGTCAGCACAATGCTAAACTTTAAACCCTAAATCTTAAACCCTAAATCCTCCGATAAATCCTAAACCCTAAAACAAAAATATTAGAAACCAAATCTTAATAATACTAAACGCTAAATCTTAATCACTAAACCCTAAACCCTCGGGTAAACCATGAATCCTAGAGTTTATGATTATCGAAGGGTTCATGGTTTACCCAAGGATTTAGGATTTAGTGATTAGAATTTAGGGTTTAGTATTATTAAGATTTAGTTTTAATATTTTTGTTTTAGGTTTTAGGATTTATCGGAGGGTTTAGGGTTTAAGATTTAGGGTTCAATATGGTTATCCAAGGGTTTAGGGTTTAGTGATTATGATTTAGGGTTTAGTGTTATTAAGATTTAGGATTTAATGTTTTTGTTTTAGGATTTAGGATTTACCGGAGAATTTAGGATTTAAGATTTAGGATTTAAGATTTAGGATTTATGGTTTAGTATTGTGCTGACGGCTTTAACAATATTAATTTTTTTTCACTTACTACTATTTTTAGCTATATTTTATTTTTTTTTATTTTAAATACTATTATTTTATTTATTATTTTGTTTCCTTTTTAAAAAGATATCAAATATCAAATAACCAATTATTATTGGTTGGTGAATCTAACCCAAGAATAACTCATAAATTTATAAATTAAGAAAGAAAAAGAAGACTGAATGAAAATGGTTCAACCAATCGGAATATCCTTAATACATCGCTTGTGAATTGTGGAAGATTATAGATGCAAACATGTGAACATATATACTTAGCCTTTTCAATATGGAATACACAATGATATAGAGCGTCCAATGAAATAATCACAACATCAAAGTTGGATTATCCTACTTTCTTCTATAATTGATACTCTCGCATAGTGTGCTTCTTTTTCATAATATATCATGAAAGAATATAAACCATAACGAGGATACAATATTGTATGAATATTACTATATCATGAAAGAATATTGTATATATAGAAACATACAAAATCTGCAGTCTTTTCATTGTCTTTTGTAGCACTCAAAAGAAAAAAATATTGAATGTTTAAAAATCAACTTGTACAATCCAATCAAATGCACTTTTCCATATTTTATCATACGTTAAAACTAATATTGAATGTGTAAACATCAAGTTGTGAAAGAAACAAAATGTAAAATAAATAAAAAGGTTGATTGGTAGTAAAATGTAAAATCAAGAATTAAAGCAAAGTTTGTATACATACCTCATGTTGAGCTTTCAACTCAAGTGCAAACTCGACCTGCGAGTCATCAGCTTTCATCGGCGGTGGCATCTTCACCAGGCTAACATTTACCTGTGCACTCTGCACACCCACATCTCGTGTCAACCCCACAACTTTCTTTTCTGCACAAAAACACCTCAAACTCTTAAACCCACAAATACAAAACCGCCTTTATGATAGTATTTAACAAAGATGATAATTAATAAGTGACCTTGAATAAGAACAGGATCGGTAGACACATGGTCCTCTTGAATGATTCTAACAGTAGGATCAGTTGTTCTTGGGTTGTTGAGCTTATGACTAAAGGGTAAAATCACGAATGGACTTGACATGTTGGATGGGTCTCTAAAAGATCTTGAGTTTAGGGTTTTAGAAGACAAACACTCCACAGGAACTTCACCAGACAAAGGGTTGCAAATGTACCTCTCTGCTTCATTCCACTTCGAGTTCAACTCAATACCTTCTGGTCTTAACCAATCCTGATTCTTCTTGTACACTGATTTTTCTTGCAATGCTATAAGGAAAAAAAAGACAGAACAAACAAAAAAAAGTCACTGTGCATGTTCTCTGTTTTTGTCCATGACATAGCTTTTTCCTTTACAACACTTAAAGTTAAGAGTCATGAAAAAGCTCACCCTTGAGTGCACTAGTGAATGAATAATTTGATGGGTCAATCTCCTCTGCACAAAAACACTTCAAATATTCAGAACATTCCTCTATATAAACATAGAGAGAGATTTAGGAAGATGAGTTGTCTATTTTGCCTGTGTGGGAGTAGCCAGGAGAAGAGGCAGCACTAGAGATGGTGAATGTTGCTCTAGAAGACTTGCGATCCTCTCGGGAGGAGGCAGAAAACCTTCTAGAACTAGGGTTTTCACGAGTAAAATGACCTTTTCGACTCCATTCTTGTAGGTTAAACTCAAGCTCTTTGCCACGCAAAGCCATTGAAAAAAACAACAATGTTTAATACAAAAGAGCAAAGATAAGCCAAGGTGGCAAGGAGGAGGAAGATGGAAGGTAATGTGTACGTTGAAATTTAAAGGGATTACAGATCTTCACATAAAATATGATCATTTTAAATATAATTTTCTCATCAAGTTTTGGAATATATTATATGTTGAATTATAATTGGACACCTGACACATATTGAAAA
This sequence comes from Brassica nigra, assembly GCA_016432835.1. Taxonomy (NCBI): domain Eukaryota; kingdom Viridiplantae; phylum Streptophyta; class Magnoliopsida; order Brassicales; family Brassicaceae; genus Brassica; species Brassica nigra. The sequence continues at coordinate 15,614,858 of CM028249.1, read as the reverse complement.
CATCTTATAGAAAAGTTTATTTACGTTTTGTCTTTTGTGTTTTGGGGGTAATCTATATATGGGAAACAAATTCTCTTGGCATGTTCCACTTTTTCTTCTTAGTTTTCTAATCTTTTTAGTTCTTTTTTCCTTTTCACGTCTTAATTTGTATAGTGACAGTTCAAAATAGTGGATTGATTAGTAAGAAAAGATCGATTGATTGATTTAACATGTCTGGCTATCTCTCTCTTTCTCTCTCTGCATATCAAAACTGACTGAAACATATGAGTTGCGTACAAGAACATTAACAATTTACTTGCGTGAAAGATCGAAAATCTTATATTCTTTCTCAAGAAATATAATATATATATATATATATCAATGTTTAATAATTTACAAAAGATTAATATTTAAGTGTTAGGCGGGCGTCCAAACAAAACCGAGCTTGTCAACATTGTTTTGAAACATTTCAACTGAGACACTGGGGCTGACATTTAAAAAGAAGTTATATATGTATATGTATATATTTTTTCATACATAGCATAAAATATTAAATGTAACAAAAGTAGATAAAAATTTTAGTTTATAAAAATTATTATAACTATTGGATGAATTTTATATTGGTAGATTGAGATTTGAATAAATTTTATACTATAAGAACTATGTTTTAAAAAAATTGTAAACTTAATAATAAATATTTTTGTTTCAAACTGAGGTCCAAGAAATTTTAGGTCCGGTTCTGCGTCTAAGCTAATAATTTAAATATAATTTTTTTTAAAAATTCGTTTATGACCGATTGATCGCACAGATGGATGCCTATACCAACTTTTATCCCAGATTATAAATAGCTTGAAAGCATGGAATGTAAATGATGCTGTAATTTAATTATATATATACATGGATCTGTGAATATTCATGACTATGTACTACTCTCCTTCTATTTTAAATTGTAGGTAGTTTTAGTTAAAAATAAGAAAGTAGTTACTTGTTAAAATATCATTTAATATACAATTCCAACCATCATAATATAGTTGGTTACATAATATTCAACAAATATAAAAGTGTATTGAATTTTTTTTTTTGCTTAAATTTGGGATTTTATTGAAATGTTAAGACTACTATATTATGAAAGTGATTTTTTTGATAAAACTAATTATAATATGACATAAAGAATATTATGTATGAGCTATATTATGAGTTGAAAGTTATGGCAGAGTCTATTCACTTGTTCAATGTGTATGTGTGAGATTTGATATAATTATGTATTCACTTATTCATGGTGTTATTAAATAGAAATGTGATATAAATGTAAACTGATCGGGTAAGTTTGATTACTGTAACTTTTTTTTTTTGTTAAAGTAATCGTAACTAAACAGAAGATTCTTAGGGCATCTCCAATGGTGTTACCACAATTGAAATTATTAGCAATATTAAACTAATTTTTTTTAAAAAAAATTTGTTTGAATAGTTAAAGACTCTAAGCAAAATAGTAGGTCCAATGCTGTTTTCCAATTTGAAATTCTTAAGAATAAAAAAATATCAAATTTTAAAACATGTGAAATTTAAATTTTTATTTATTGCATAATTAAATATAAAGATACAATAATTATAAATCTTCATCACCAAATTTGTTCCAAATATTTCCAATCAAATCATTCTTCAATTGTTCATGTAAACGCCTATCGCGAATATGAATCCGAGTGGTGTTCATGAAATTGACACTTGGAGGCATGTCCGTACTAGGAGAGCTATCCACCCGTGAACTTCCGGTTACATGTCCTTCTTCAAATTCAGATGTATCGTAGTGAGTGTTGTATCCATCTCGTTCATTTTCGACTATCATATTGTGTAGTATAGTCTTCCCTATCTTTTCCAAGTCCCATGAAAGAGCCGGGTTTTTTCACAATCGCAAATCGAGCTTGCAAAACTCCAAAAGCCCGCTCCACATCTTTTTCAAGTTGATTCTTGAAATTTAGCAAATAACTCTGCTTTAGGACCTTGAGGGAGTGAGATAGATTGGATAAATGTTGACCAGTTTGGATAGATACCGTCTGTGAGGTAGTACGCCAAATTATACATGTGCCCGTTGACCACGTACTCTACCCTCGGAGCTCGACCTCGTATAATGTCATCGAAAACCGGAGAACGATCGAGGACATTAATATCGTTTAAGGTACCTGGAAGACCAAAGAAAGCGTGCCATATCCAAAGATCTTGTGAAGCTACAGCCTCTAAGATAATTGACGGTTTTGTTGATCCCCGGGTGAACTGTCCTTTCCAAGAGGTTGGGCAATTTTTCCACTCCCAATGCATACAGTCAATGCTTCCTACCATCCCAGGAAACCCGCGTATCTTTCCAATATGGAGTAGTCGTTCAAGATCCTCTGGTGTGGGTCTTCGTAGATACTCATCGCCAAATAACTGGATTGTTCCTTCATTGAAATTTTGTAAACACGAAATTGCCGTGCTTTCACCAATTCGGAGATATTCATCAACCGCGTCAGCTACAGAACCATAAGTAAGGAGACAAATTGCTGCCGTACATTTTTGTAGTGGAGAAAGACCAAACCTCCCGGTTGCATCTCTTCTTTGTTGAAAGAATGGAACGTCTTCTGAGAGGCGATGGACAATAAGCAAGAATAATTCCTTGTTTATACGAAAACGACGTCTGAATAAATGTCGGATTTTCGCTGAAGTAATCATTCCATAATCGGTTGTGTCCTGTTTCGCGGTCTCGTTCTATATAAGCACGTTTCCTTTGCTTATTGGGTTGGGCTTTCACTATGTTGTTGTAGGTGTCTTCAAAGATATCGTCGATAATTTCGTCCAATCTTTCTTGCACTTCATCGGATGAAGATGATGACATTTTGTGTGTTCACTTACTAATCCCTCCTTGATACCAAAAAAAATCAAGCAACATTTTAATTCAAGCAAGATATATTAATGGAAAGCAAAGGATATATATTCATGATCATACATAATGGAAAGCAAAGGATATATATTCCAGCAAGATCATGACAAAATATATATATATATATATATATATATATATATATATACATCGACTATAATTTTAAAGAGATGCAACTTTTAAAACATTAAATATATGAGAAAGGTGAACTATATATACGAGCTTTTAGAATTCACTTGCTAAACAAGCAAGATATATACGAATTTTACCTTCTCCTAGCTTGTGATCTTTTACTTGTGATCTTTGGAGTGAACCAAGCAGGTTAAAGAGATGCAACATGTTTTGAACAAAAGATTAAACAGAAGTAAAAAGAAGTACATAAGTTAAAAGAAGCAACTTGTTTGGAGTTAAACATAATCTACTTGTCATTAAAAACCGAGAAAACAAGTAGCAAAAGAAGATTACAAGTTCAAAAGGAGATAGCTAGCTAAAACAACAAAACACTTTCACTTATGGAAGTAAAAGTGAAACAGAACAATCTGTGACTTGGAAAACAGAACACTTCCATCCGTGACTTGGAAACAGAACACTTCCTCCCGTGACTTCCTTCACATGACCTTGTACTGAACCTGCAACAACAAATAAGACAAGAGTTAGCAAAGTATAATAGTTTGAACAAAAGATTACTACTCAGAACAACATTAATACCTTAACATCATAACATCTCAGACATAAGTTTGAGTTTAAGAGATTTTTCCATCTCAGAGAGTGGATTATTTTTGGCAAGTAAACGATCAAGCAGTTTCTGTTTAGAGATTTTGTCTTTCATTTCCAAAATGCCGTGTAACTTTTCCAACTCCTCTTCTCTACCACTCTTCTTCCTCTTACTAGCAGCTTTAGCAGCCTTGACCCCAATAGGTCTACCCTCTCTTGCTCCCACTTCCTCTTCTCCATCAACCTTCAACGCTTGTTTGCACTTTTCCTTCACACTGTCCTTAGTGAGAAAGGTGGAGCACCATTTCTTGTCATGCCTCAGCTCCCTCCACGCATGTTCCAGGTTAAATTTGATGGAGTAGTCATTGAAGAAGATATCTAGGGCTGCTTTCATCACATCATCATCATTTTGACCACTTCTCTGCACCCTCAGAGCCGCTTCAAAGCATCCAACAAACTTGCTGACTTGCTCGTTAATCCTAGCCCACCTCTGCTTGCACTGACCAAGCTCTCTAGGTGTTGTCCCAACCAGGTGAGGGCTTGAGTTGTAGTACTCTACAATCCTCTGCCAGAAAGCACCCATTTTCTGCTCGTTGCTCACCACCAGGTCTTTACTCGTGTTAAGCCAAGCACCAATAAGGATTTTATCCTCTTTGGGAGACCATTTCCTCCTCTCTTTGACAGCAGACTGATCAGGAGCTTGGCTACTAAACCAAGCAGGTTCGGGTGAATCAAGGTCAAATGACGATTGGGTATTGTGTAGGTTAACAAAACCAGGGGTGGTTTCCATGGTTATAGAATGCTCTGTGTCACTCTACTAGCATCACAGAGCCTTAAGTAAGCGATTTTTAACTAAGTTACATTTAAAACCAACCAACTCAGAGGAGTTAGGAAGGTAGAAAGCAATGCACATACATTTAAACCAATCAACTCAGAGGAGTTAGGAAGGTAGAAAGCAGTTAAGTAGCATTTAACACCAATTAAATCTGAGTTTTAGCTTTTATAATATTTTCACTTTCATTTTTAAACATTTTAGCTACTCTATGTTCAATATAGTTATACATACAACTACTCTACGTTTTAATTATTCAAAGAAAAGAGAGTAGGAAGTTGTTTGTACATTACCTTCTAAAGGTCAGACAGTCGCATCTTTAGCCTCTGAAGCTCTTCCTGAACACACATGAGATAAAAGAGTCAAAAGTTTTTTAAAATAACATAAACAACGATCAGAAGCAGAAGGAAAGAAACTAACCAGGCTCTCTGTTATGACGTTGTCCTTCTCTTCAACCCACTTGAACATGACCACCATACATATTAAAAGTAATACACTAACCATCACACAAACAACCCATGGATAGCCACTTGTAACCCCTGATTTCTTCTTAGCTAACTCCCCCACTGTCTTCTCTAGCTTAACCAGTTTCTGCTCACTCTCATTACCATGATCCTTAAGCTGCCTAAGTTGTCTCTGAAAGTCACTCAACTCCTTCATTACCGCCACATCCCACCATTTCCAAACATGGCAGTCTCCATCATCCACGTTCTCACAGGTGAAGTACCTTATGCCTGGATCTTTGCTTGTGTAAGCTATAGCAACAACAGGCTCAGCACCACAGTAGCAGCTCTTCGGGATTCCATCATCAGCCTCATCCGTGTAGATATCAGCTTCTTCTTGAGAAGGGTACTGAACCGGCTCTGCTATATTCTGGCTACTCTCAGCTTCATCAGCGTAGATATCAACTTCTTCTTGAAGAAGCCAAGTTAAATCTATATCATTGTCCTCTGATGAAGAAGGCTGTTGTAGCTATATTGTCCCATGTTTCCTTAACCTGAAAGAAGAGCCACACAGTCATTAATACAATTCACAGAATCAAAGCAAAGAATAAGAGAAGAAGATAACTCCACAGACTCAGAAGATAACTCTACAGTCTCATTAATGACTCCACAGATTCAGAATAACTCTACAGACTCGTTCCACAGACTCAGAATAACTCTACAGACTCGTTAATGACTCCACAAACTCAGAATAACTCTACAGACTCGTTAGTGACAACATTGACTTAGAAGATAACTCTACAGACTCGTTAATGACAACATTTATATAAGCTCAACAGACTCAAAGCACATAAGAGAAGAAGATAACCCTAATCGATTGAAAGCCTAAGCTCAACAGACTATAACCCTAATCATTTGTATAAGAATCGGAAACCCTAAGCTCAACAGACTCAGAGCACATAAGAGAAGAAGATAACCCTGATCATTTTGAAAACCTAACTACAAACGAAAATATTCCCCAATCGATTGAAATCCTAATCGTTTGAAACCCTAACTACAAACGAAAGAATCCCCAAATCGATTGAAACACAAATCGTTTTCAAACCAAATCGTTTTCAAACCCTAACTTCAAACGGAAAGTTCACCAAATCGATTGAAAATCCAAAATCTGAACCCTAATTTGCTAGGAAAACAACATGAAACATAATCTAAATGTATAAATCAACAAGAGAACCCTTTGATCAACCTTGTTTATCCTCGACAGCAGAATCGCCTTATCGCCGACACAAACTTTCTTTTCTTCTGTTGAGTCGAAATGAGACGCCTTTTTTCCGAAGTCGCGAAACCCCTAACTTAACCGAACCAAACCACGTTGCCACGTCACCAAGGACCGACCCATTTTAATCCTTATTTACGGACTGCTCCTTAGCTTATTAACGTGTTATATTAATATTATATTCGTAATAGCTAAGGATTATGTGTTAAGGATTCAGTATAATCCCCCGTTGCAGATGTTCTTAGCACTGGTACGGTTTTCATAATGTTAAGTGCATGGAGTCCATGTAATTAATTGTTCAATAGCACTCAAAGGTCTAGACGTGATCTCATGAGGTTTGTCTAAGCCCAGGTTGAACATCGTTAAGAAGGTTTGTGTAAGCCCAAGTTTTCAGTACCTATGAAATGCTTAGGTCCAATATATCTATTTAAAAAGCTCGTAGAGCGTATATAATATGTTTTCTTTTTCTTTTCTTTTTGGAGCAAATATGTTTCCTTTTTCAACTGTTACATCTAACACAGAAATTCAAATCCCATATACATAAGTTGTTTAATCCATCACTATCTCAGAAAACAGATTTTAAATGAATCAATAGTTAAAAGGGACTATATTTTACTCATTTAGAGTAATTAGCGGGCACATATCGCCCCCCTAATCAATCTAACACTACAATTATTGGAATGAGACTTTGATTAAAAATACATTTGATCAAAACACAGAAAAATCAACTAAAGACAACTATAGAGGTCAACATAAGAATTGATGTATACTGGATACACATTATTGTTTGTATGTGAGTGATCTTTATTAGATTACTAGTTCCAAGATATTGGATGCTTCATGAGTGCGAAACTGATCAACCTTAATTGAAATGATTAGTAAACTAAAAAATACAAAGTCGAAACTGGTTCTTGATGCGTTGCACTAGACAAGTGTTTAATTACGGACACTATCTTTTGAATCATCCAAGACCAAGATACGGTTAATGATTCTTAATTGTGTTTAAGTTATTTGTTAATTAATCATATATTTTAATGTGGTAAACTTGTCATGAATGAGATTTAATAAGTACAGTATATTAAGTAAGGAGACAGGATAATGAAGCTTGTCTAGATTATGCCAAACAGTAACCCTTAGTCATGCGGATTTCACGTGCGGCATGCTCTACATGCTTCTTCTATTTTATTTTTAGCTTTGTTATCTTATTCTGAAATTAGAATAGTTGGATGCAAACAAATACCAAGACAACACAAGTTCAGGACTTATTGTCTTTATTTAAAACAATCAACCTTATTCTTATTATTCGAATATCATGCCTTTCAATAGAGAGTACCATTAACGATAATGCACGTGAATTCAATCTATGAATACAGTAAGTAAACGCATGCTATATTTGGTAAAAAGAAGATGTAACAGTAACGTGGGAAATAGCAACGATTGACGAAAATTTAAACGTTAGTTGTTGTTTTTCTTCTTTTAGTTTCCTTGAAAAATATACATTATTGTTGGGATCTTGATTATAACTTATAATACATACGTATACTGACTACTAAGCTATGGTAAGACATGTACTGATGAAGTACGCATGTATATGTAACAACATTTAGAAGATCAAAATGTTCTGTTTTGAAACATGGCATAGGGAAACTCGAGATACAATATGTAAAAGGGGACACACAAAAACAATTTCCAAGAATTAAAATGTGCAGGGCTTTGGTATCTGAACTGTATAATAAGTAAAGTTAATCAATACAATTAGAGATATTGAGTTATATTGTGTGAATGGTTCAGTGGCAGCTAAATGAAGCAGGCCAGGTTCAAGTTACGGCTGATTTGGTGGGGAAACACGAGAAAAGACATGTGGGATTGTGTTTTGGCCTTGTGACTAATTAAAACGTTTGTCTAAGTTAAGAATACGTCATAATTTCAAGTAACTTGTTCCAGTAGAAAGAGATAGTAATTGAGCTTAGGAAGTTTCGTAGAGATGTTTATCTTAAGATACACTACTAAAAAGAAAATTAATTGGGAATAACTTTTAAAATATGCTTGGACAAGTAATCAGTGTATAATAATTCGTGTTAAAAGATGAGGAAAACAATACCACTGGTGCATTCATACATCTTTGTCACTGTGATATCCATATGAAACTATACAATATCTCATATCAGTTTGGTTTTCCATTATAAATGTGTCGTAACTCTAAGAAGCTAGACAATTATACATACTAATTACATGTATATACACCAACGTATATTACAACTTAGTATAGATCAAACTAGATAAATCAACTAAAGTTATATATGAAAGGTGTTTGTATTCTGTTTTGCGAGTAAACGACTCAAAGCATCCCTCTTTATGTGGGATCTGTTCATCTCATTTGAAGCAAAAAGGCTATAATTATATTGGATCCGGTAATGTGTTGATAAAACAAAGCAAATGACAAAGCAATTACAAGTATATTATCCTTGGTGTAATCAAAAGAGACCGTAATTATATTACATGAGGTAAATCAGACCAGCTTTTAAAGAAAATATGTATACTCCTATCAATTAAATTGTTTATTCGTTTGTCACTTCTTGTTGGTGCATAAAAAAAGAAGGTGTGCAACCAAATGGCCGACCAATGTATCTTGGTTGGTGTATTTTCACATTGCTATGTAATGTTTGGTGACGTGACTCAACCATAAGAAATTAGAATAGTTCTTCTAATTGATATCTACTCAATTATTAAAAATTTATAAGTACAATGCAGACAAAAACCTTATCCCTATAAAAACTCATTCGAACAAGCATCTTCCTCATCAAATCACTTAACCTTCTAAAGCTCAACTCTCTCTTCACAAAAATCACAGTCTCTCCATCTCTACTTAAATCTTCTAGAAGATTATCTAGTATTTGCGAACCAATCATTCTTACATCAACCTGTTATTCAAGGTAAAGACAAAGCGGATATGGAAAGCATCATCATGAACTTGAAGAGAAAGGAGAAGAAATCACAAAGTAGAAGACTTGGGAAGTATCTTAAAGAACAGAAAGGGAGGATTTACATCATTAGAAGATGTGTAATGATGCTCCTTTGTTCACGTGATTGATTCATTTATTCATATGTACGTGTATATATGCATGTGTGAGTGTTCAGAGATCATGGGAAAGCATACATATACACGTATCAGTGTTTGTGCCCTAATGCGAAATTTTGTAAATGGAAAAGTTTACTTGTTACTACAAACATGATTGATTGTTAATTTTATCATTAACGAATCTTTGAAGCATAAAACAGAGATTTCTTAATCTTAAGCAGCCTCATAGCTATTCTGATTCTATGTGCATATAGTAAAACACAATCTTGAAAATACGGGCTATATGAAGTTTTGTAAGTCCCTTATAGCAACTATATATATGCGTATATAATTTATACATTTCAAAGGAAAGAAGATGGCTTTCATCCATCTCATAATACATGAAATATATTGACAAAAGAGCGGCCATTGCATTTCAAATATTATATGGTTTTTTCGAGGTATGGGGAATAAGATAGTGGAGTAGTAGTATAGAATGATTCTTATGTTGGGAACAGTGTCACAACGTATAGTTCATTAATCAATTTGCAAGTGGGGAGAAAAAATTGGGGCTCACATGTATATGTATATGTATGTAGCTTCCTCGAAATCATTATAAATTTCCTTCTCTATCCGCTATATGTTCCATTCCATCTAATACGATAGGGTTTCTTAATGTTATTTTCTTTTAATCATGAGATAAGAACAAAAGTAAAATGCAGCAAAAACTAAGGATTTAGTTGGGAACAAACGACAACCCTTGTGGTTGAGTGAACATAAGAGTATTTTTGATAGGGGGTTCTCAACATAAACTCTCAATACAAATGTGTAAATAGCTTTTAAAAAGTGTAAATATATAATATTTAATTAAAATATTTGGAAACCATGAATTAGAATATCTATAGTGAAAATATCTAGTCAAAATATTTCAATTATCTTAACGTAGAATTATCTTAATAAGATGGACCAAAAAAATAATCTTAAGTCTTAATAAGATAACATATAACAATACTTAACTAATTGGTACTAGGTGATTTTCCGTGCTCATGCAGGCATAAAATTATAAAATAAATATATTATAATAATTGATTGATTTTAACTTTTCGTTTTAAATTATTTTATAATTTGTATGTATAATTTATATTAATAATATTATATTACTTTAATTATACATATGATTTTAGATATTTTATATCTAATCGGTTTTGTTGTTTTTACAGTCAATTTAGTTATCATTTGGACATACTGTATTCCATCTATTTCTTTGAATTCAATTATAATATTTTTATTCTAAATATATTATTTTTTTATTAATTTTTCTTATTTACATTTAGGTTGATTGTTGTCTTAGATATGTAGGTATAATTTAGTAAGATTATGTATAAATTAAAATATATTGTGTTTAGAATGAAAACAAAATAAATTAAGGTGTCTGATTCCAAATTACATTAAATATAATGATAATATTCTAAAGTTCCATACATATATGTAAATTTTACAAAAGAACTAAATTTTTACGGTGAGTTAATATTTTATTTTTATTTGTTAATATGTTTTAAGTCATCCTATAATTTTAATTTATAAAATAAATATATTATTAATTATATATTCTTATAAAATAAATAAATTATATATTCTAGTTTTAGTTAAATCTATGATTTTAGATATAAGTTGGATTAGTCGAGTTACTCATGTTGTAGTTATTTGATCAAAAGATGTTTATTGTTAAAATTTATTTTTAGTTTTTTAATCTCTTAAAATATGCAGTAAAATGTAATTTTTGAGAAATTATATTATATAAGTAAAATATAATTTATATTTTTGCTGTATTTGTAAGATATTATATTCAACTAAATATATGAAAAATAAAAAAATATCAATAATACTGATTATAAATTATTTTTTGTCAATTAAACATACATCAGTTTATGTTACTTAATTATTTTATGTAATAATCTAAGAAAATAGACAGATAAACAAATTATATTACTTTGAATATATATATATATATTTGTATTGTGTAAAATTATGTTTTATAAGAAAAATATTTCTTTTCTAATATCAAGATCATCTGTGTGAATATTTTTATGAAACCATATTATATACAAATATTGTTTTCATCTAAGAAGATATAGATACAAGAAAAATGTTTTATTACTTCAAAAGTATATTTTATGTTAGTAAAAATATATTTTAAATGAAATATTACTATTTTGTGAATTTTCCTTTTATGAAATCATATTATATATACATATATTTTCGTTTTTAAATTAGTTTTTAAACTTTGTAAATGTTTCCTTTCTTATTTTATTTTGTTATTTGGAAAATCTTAAAAAGAAAATAATATTGTTTTAATGTAATTTTTTAATTCATTAAGGGTATCATAGTAATCAACCACCGTGAGAATAAACGTGAGCGCGACACCTAGGAAAGTGTCTTCTCAAATAATATTATAGAGATTCTAAAATAGTAGAGAAGTCCACTTAAAATATCTAAATTTATTTTGTTTGAAATATTCTTCGAGTGGTTTTCTCCTCTATTTGGGAAAAAATGTGTATATAATCTTTGACAAATTTGAGAGATTGTCCATATTCTCTCTCATATTTTTTGGCAACTAATGGGCCTGAATTAAACTTAGTAATGGGCCAAATATAGTACTCTTATAGCAAGACTAATTCTGCTCAGACAGAGAGTTTAGCTCTCTATACAGCCAAAGATGAAGCTTCCAAGACTTCCACAAAAATAGAATCAAGTTCACCAAAATCTAACTGCTCTGTTACATTCTCTGCCTAAGCTCTCTAATTCACCATGCCAAACATCTTTAATGGATCAGGCTTCGATTTGAGCGGGTGCAGGCAAAGGTTTCTCTAAAGAACACTGATTAGATTTCATAGAACTGAAAAGTTGTAGAACATCTGCATTTCGACGGATATAACTGGGGCATAGAGACAGCAGATCCTGAGCTTCATTATGCCTTGCAGACTTCAACATAGCTTCAAATACACGCAGAACCATTAAATTAGATGGAAACTTCTTGGAAGTCAAAGCCTTCAGGAATGCGAAAGCTTCTGCTCCTGTTCCACTATTAGCTAAGTAATCTAAGAACGGGTCCACGAAAGGAGGGAAACCGTGATTTCTCATCAGAGGTAGAAGACTCAAAGCTTCTTCAAACCCACCATCTCTCGCTACCTTCTTCATCAATAGATTCCTCACCATGACTTTGTAGGTACTGTGCCAAGGCTTCAACTGGTTTTGTTTCACTAGCTCGGTGAAGAGTTTGTATGCATCTCTTGCCTGAAAACCGTTGCAATAAGCAAGTACCAGCTTCTCAAATGCATAACCCGCGTAAGAGACTCCCTCTTTTCCAATCATCTTCTTGAAACACACTGAAGCTTCCTCTAGATCTTTGGCATCACAGTGTCCTTCAACTAAAGATGCCATGGCTTTGTCATCCAGATGATCTCCAGAGGCTTCCATGAAATCCACAAGTTCGTTGGCTTCATCTTTCCTTCCCTTACGACTAAGTCCCGACGCAATCACACTCTGCAGATCACCGCTAGGAATGTAACCGCCTTCTTTCATGGCCTTCAACACCTCATTGCTCTGCTCAAACCTATCAACGCTTCTCAAAGATTTGACGACACTCTGCAGCATCGGATCCGTCAAAACGTTGCCGTTTCCGGTATAAGCTTTCACAGTTCTTGAAAACAGATCCATGTCCAGTTTCTTAGTAGTGACAATCTTCTTGAGAAGCAAACAACAGCAGTGCCCTGTGGGTGTGTTGCTCCCGGCCATTGCAAACTCGAACAATTCCACAGCTTCTCTAATCATTCTAGTCTGACAGAACCTTGCTGAAACCCTGACATAAGTCTCCATCTCCATCTCGTAACCACCACTCCTAAGTTCTTCAATAAAGTTCTGAAACCTATCAAGAAACTTCTCCTTCCCCAAAACCCTGGCCATAGCGTTATACGTCTTCTCATCATGCTTAAAACAACCAGACTCATCAATCCACCGAAAGAACAGCAACGCTTTCCTCGGCTCCACGTCGAGTTTCTCCACAATCATCTTCACCAGATCGCTGCTAAACTCAAGTCTCAAATCCCTGAGCTGTTTCTCCAAATCCGCATTCCACTGATCCTTCATCACAATCTTACACACTCTGTTGCAAACCTTATCCACCGAGTTATCCATAGAACCCGAAGCGAAAAGCTCCTTGAGCCTATTCAAATCACTTTCCATACCATCTTCCTGAAACTTCTCACCAACTCTGTCCCTAACGTTAGCTGATACACCGTGACCTTTCTTCTTCATGTCATCAACCAAGCTCCAAAACTCATCGACGAGTCCGTTAACGCCGAGAATACGCAGCATCGTGTTGTAACTCTTGGACGAAAGCTTCTTAGGAGAAGCTTCTGAAACCCACTGGAAAAACCTCTCTGCGACATCGGGGCTCGATTCAAGCGACCTCAGAGATTTCAAAGCTAAGTCGTGGCTAATCACAACACCATTCGAATCAAGCTCTTTGTTGATCTCATTTTTGCTACTCAACCTGGTGAAAACATCAATTACAATAGCCTCGGAAGAAGGTTTAGATGAAAAGCTTCGGTTAACAGAGCTCGGTCGAAAGGGATAAAGCCACTGGCTTTGTTGGAGAGGTTTAAAGGCGGAACGTTCGTGGAGGAAAGAAGTGAGAGATCGGGTCGAATTGGAGATTACCTGGAAACGAGAGCGATGAGAAAGATATGCAGGACGAGGAGAAGAAGAACGGTAACTCCGTGAGAGAATCAACCGCCATTGATACCTCATCCTTGTAACAAATGGGTTTCGCTTATTTGCTCGATCTGAACCAAAAAGTTCGGATCTTCCGAACGAAACGAGATGAGCAGAGCGATGGCGAAGGTAGTGGAAAATGTTAGGGTTTTAGAGAGGATTATCGCTCTTTTTAATTTCGATTAGAAACCTCTGATTCATTCCAAAGGTTTCGTTATAAACTCCATTTTATTCCCGAACTTTTTTAATTTCCGATTTTAGCCGGAAAGTATCTCAATTTCACTTCTAATCATCCAGTGTACGCTACAATCCCATCATTATCAATCATCATCTCAGTCTTTTTCATTGATCACACTATTATACCATGTCTTGGAATATGATGAGTTATAAACTGTGTTCCAGTCATGATTTTACGTGATGTTTTTCAGTCATTTAACTAATTATTTGAGATATATATTTTCTTGATTCCTCTGTTTCCTTTCCTTTATATAAGGTAATGTTTTCACATCAGAAAACAGATGTTTTATTAACTATATTGAGAAGATTGCATAAACATTCAAAAGGGAAATAACATCAGAAGAAACAGGAACGAGAATCAAACCCCTCCCCGTCCCTCGAATTTATTAAATAACTTCCCAAGGGAGGAATTGATTAGAAAGAAAACTGAAAGGTGTTAGGTGTTCTTGTTCATGCCGGTTTTGTCCTTCACTACATCAGCAGCTCCTTGTGCCTTCTCCTTCATCTGCTGTCCAGCCTATGAATTACCATTTATGGTTAGGACCGTATATATGTGTTTATTTAATACCCCTCTGTAAAAAAGGGAAATAACATGAGAGATTGAGGAATTTCAAGTGAACCTGTTGCATGGAGTCTTGAGCTGAACCAGCAGCATCTTTGGCCTTGTCCATCATCCCACTTGCCTTCTCCTGTATTCATACATTTTAACACATTAAAAGGATATAATATAACAACATTTTGCCAGATTTGATTTAGAGAGAGACCTTAGATTGGCCAGTGGCTTGACCGGCTTGGTAGCTTATGTTTTGCTTGTTGTCTGCCATTTTCTTTCTTTCTCTCGTTTTTTGCTAAAACTTAATTTGATACTTTGATTGGTTGTTTGTATGTTGATGATGAAAAACTGTTGGAGTTTTGAGTTGCTACTTATAACCAGAAGGGACGTGCTTGCTTGCCTCCACGTGTTAAGGACACGAGGATTGGTTCGAGAGTGTTCCGTCCGTCGCTACGTGGTGCAATCCACGTGTTAGTTAACCGTTTGACCAGGACATAAAGGCTTCGTACGTGGTTTTCTCGATCTCTGATCCGAAAAATGACATGGTTTTTACTTCGTAGCCTTGTTGTATTGGAGGAACGAGTTATTCTTTAGTTGCTAGAAAATATGATCTAAAAGTTTGATAATATCGTTAAACCTTGTAAGCACGCTCAGATTCATGTGGCAAATGACTCTGAGATGGGTGTTTGATTAAAGATGGCGTTTGAGGCATTCATGAAATTAATAGCAGGTTCACCTTCGCCATTTCTCATCGCTTCAGCTTTCTAAAAAAGCAGTGGGCATTGTTCAGTGTTCCCCTCATGAAGATAAGGTGAACGATCAAATATATGAACATGGAGTGAGAGCATGTTCTATACTTTTGAGATCTAATATCATTGCAGTTTGATACAAATTAATAGTCCTCACATTTTTTCATTTAAACATCGACAACAATAGAGAAGAGAGTACTGTAAGAAAGAGTTAATCATACTAGCAAACATAAGTCTTTCATATATTAAAACCCAAACTTATAGAGTACGAAACACACAACACACATGCTTGTGAAGGAGAGTACCTCAACTTCACAAGTCATTTATTCATTACTATAAAAAAGAAAAGATGCATAAAAACAGAAAGCTCATAAATAGTTCTGCTAGATTCCCTCGTCCTTCTCGTCCTCGCTGCTGCAGCTATTGTTGCTGCTCCACTCACACTTCAAGGTAGATCTAGGCGATCCACAGTACTTGCCTAGCTTCTCAAACGTCTGATACATCACCGTTCCGCTCTCTTCTCCTAGTGACTCAAATGTCCTCTCTCTGCACCCATAGTCTTCCAAGTCTACACTGATCTCCGGCTTGTACGCGTTCGCTCCAACGCTCGAGTGCACGGCCACGGAGAATTGCTTTGGCTCGAAGCAAGACAGAACCCTTGTCACCAGCTGGCTCAGGTCGAGAGTGTTGAAGTCATAACCCACAGCTTCAAAGCTAGCGTAGCTAAACCCATCCTCAGGGGTCACATGGATAGTGGAGATTGCATCTCCTTCAATGGAGTTCATAGAGTAGCCACAGGGCTCGAATTCGAAGTCGCAGATCTGAGACTTGGGGAGGATCTTTCTGATTCCAGAGTTGTCAGTCATTGATCCATTCTCGCCGGTTTCTTTCTTGTAGAAGACAGAGGCTTTCTCCCTGTCAAGACCAGTCATACACATCTCGAGCGTGTAGACATTGTTGTTGCAGTTGCTGGGAGCTTGGGCAGAGGCAGCGTAGACATGCCATTTCTTAGTCTCATCATCATTACCCATCAAGTAGGCAACGCTGTTCAAGCCCAGCTGCAAAAAGTGACCATCAAGAACAGAGACTTCCTCAGAGAAGCTCCGGTGAGGAAAAGGCTGGCCGCCAGGGCAGAGGAAGGAGCCACGAGTGTACTTGACAGACTTGACACTCAGAGAGAGCTCACCGGCCAGCTTAAGAAGCGGCGGGATAGAGAGGAGGAGCTTGGTGGTGCCACAAGTCTTGATGATGACTTTGTAGGGGTAGACAAAGAAGCTGGACTCAGAGAGGACGTAAGAGTCCAAGTGATCGTTGGAGAGGGAAGAAACGATCTCACATGCAGCAGGAGTGAGTATTTCGTCAAGCTGGGACCTGGTCAGAGCACGGAGACCAAGTCCCTTGGAGTCTTGAAAGATGCTAGGCTCGAAGAAAGAGACCTCGAGCCGCTTCTCGTAACCTTCGAAACCGATTGCAGATAAGGCCATGACGCCTTGTTTGTTGAAGGAGGAGAGAACGATGGGAGTAGGGAACCAGCAGAAACGGAGCTTAAAAGAAGAAAGTAAATTATAAACTGGAAATTAAAGAAAGCAGCTATAACTATAGTAGGAGACTCGGTGCACGCTACAACTCAGGATGGCCTCTTAGCGCACTGCAAAAAAGAACAAAAACATTGTTAAAGATACTGTCATGAAGGGAGAGAGAGTAGTAATAAAATGATTGTAAAAGGAGCTTACGTTAGAGTAGACAGAAGATTTGAATTTCTTGATTCCACCGTTTGGGCGAACGTCTTCAATGCTGTAACCGAGGGGAGCTTCGTAAAATAAGGAACTACTACTGCTAGACTTCTTTTTACCACCTTTTGACTCCATCATAATCTCATTCACACTTTCTGCAATTACAAGACCAAACCATACGTGTTAGGTAAAGAGGAACCACGCTCATCAGAAAGTTTAAAAAAATTCAATAACAGAACTCGAACAAACGTTATAATTAAGTAAAGAGAACAGAGAGATAATGTTCAAAGTTTTCAAATTTCAATAACAGAGTCTCGAATAAACGTTTATTATTATCAGATGAGACATGATCAGAAATGTTTCATTAGATCTACAACTATGAGCCTTAAGCGAATACTATGTAAAACACAACGATCAATCAAAACCTAAATCGTTCCATCCATAATATAATTATTGCTCAGAATGATGAATCTCTTTGTACAAAAAAACGAATAATATGTAAATCAATCGAAATCGTAGGTAAAAGACGTTAGCGATACTTACGTATATATATGAATTTAGATCAAGACCAGAATTGCGAATCCCTTCTTTCCAGATATGAACGAAACCTGAAAGTCAAAACAATCGAGGGATTCTTCGTTAAGAAAACAATTGTGTGCAAATAACAACGATCAGATATGCGAAAATTGAGAAAGATATAGATCTACAATTTTTTTTAAAAAAAAAAAACAACAAAAGCTTACAAGTTCCAGATAATCGGAAGAGAAAAACCCTAATTCGAGAGAAGGAAGATGATGATTTGGTAATGATGAGGCAATGAGAAGCGTTCGTGAAGAGAAAAGCAACGTAGAAACACTCCTTTATATAGCAGCGGCAGCCCTAAAGACTTGATTACGTTTTTACCCTTTTACCTTTATATGAAGGGTTTCCGCGTTACAAATGCGTAACGCTCTCTCCTGAACCGTTGATTTTTTTTTTTTTGTTTTCTCAACAATTTGCTGTTTCGCCAAAATTACCTATAAACCCTTTTTCATATGTGGAAACGGCATTCTTGACCACAGATAAATTAAGCAATAAATCTTTAAAAAATTTAAAAAATTATATACTACAGATTTTAATTGCTTTTTCCAGCTGCCACTAGCAAATTATTTAATTCCAACATTGTTTTGAAAATCTATTTTTGACATTATCTTCGGCCTAGAATAACCACATTATTACTGGATTACGCTAAAGACAGAGAAACTTCGACCAATCAGTTATTGACACGTACTAAGATACGTGCACCGTTTGGGCGGATAACTCGAGGTGGGCTGTCACGTAACGTGGGCCCAGAGAATCAAGTTCTATTTTCTATTCTCAGAGGCTTTCCGCTAAATGACAACAAACGACCCTCTCCCGTGACTCGCTCCATGACCCCAATTGTCAACAATTACATAAACAAATTATATGTAAAAGTTAGTCCAATCAACAAGTAATTATCTAGTCAAAAAGTGGGATTAGCTTCTTCTTTTTTTAGATTTTGTACAAACCTATGCTTTTCCAATCAACAAGTAATTATCTAATCAAAAAGTGGGATTAGCTTCTTCTTTTTTTAGATTTTGTACAAACATATGCTTTTCACAAGCAAAAGATTTTAAAACAACATGATTTACCCCTTTCATATTAATAATAATGAGATTTTTCTACAAAGCACAAGTCACTATATCTACACAAAGCTGGGGATTATACCTTCTTCTTCTTTCCCAGAAGTTGCTAAGAAGAATCAGAGGGGTTTCTGATAAAGAGATTCCCACCCAACTTGACCAATATGATGATAGAAGGAATACATTCCAACAAGATAAAGATAAGGGGGATGAGTAAAGAATTCGAATCCAAACGTATGGTATACATACTATTAGCCAAACCGGTTTTCTTTACGGTTGAACACGTTTGGCAATAGTCTTCTCATAGTCCACTCTCAGTTCTTCCAAACGCTTTGATACCTGAGGATGAACAAAGCATTCAATGCAGCAACAGTAGTTAACACACAGAATTAACCACATTAATGCCTCTATTGTTCACTTAGGAGTAAGATATATCAAGTTAAATCACTAGATGTAAGCTTTCATTGTTCGGAAGAGAGAGAGAGAACCTTAATGGGGTAAGCCAATGGAAGCAAGGTATCCGGATTCATTGCATCTTCAGGGAAAGTTTTCAGAGCATGTATGAGTTTCTCAAACGGTAATTTTACCTGCAGAGTTAATTAATATGGGATACAGTTAAGGAAAAAAAAAAGAGAGGCTATGTTAACTTGCAGCTTTATAAGGAAGAATTCACTCACCAGCTCATCTTGGCAATACTTCAACAATGCTAAGCCCACTTTGAACACGATTTTAACTCCCTAAAGAAACAATGACCAAAGAAAGTATAATGATAAGACTTTGATTACTGCAGTAAAACATTGAAAGATATTTTTAAAAAATTTACCTCAGAGAGAAATACATCCCATATCCGAAGAGCCAAAGGGAAAGGAAATGAATAAGAGAAGACAGTGATGAACCATTGACTTGCATACATACTCGGATTGATCATCTCTTGAGTAAAATGTTCTCCCAGCTTTGGAATTAGCTCCTTTACCAAGCTTTCTAACTGAAACAGGTATTGTTGTACAAGAGGAAGCCCTGCCTACATACATTACACCACAAGCAATGGCTCTTAGACTATCGAATACCATTCCCTATGTAAGGTTTTCAGGTTTAATAAAAAATAGATGAAATGTTGACACTAAGACATCAACTAATTTCAAAATCACGATAGGAAAGAAGTAAAGATCAATACAATGGCCTTTATATTGGATAGTCCTTTCATAGTAAATAATGATTAATTCTCACTATAATCGTTATAAGCACCAACCCACAGAAATTTTCACTAAGAATATTTATCACAAACTTCTAATTCAGAACTATTAAAAGACTAACATGATACAATCCTTCCATTGGAGCATGAACAGCTCCTTTGAGTAATGCAACTAATAACCAGAAGGCATCTTCTTCGCTCATATAAAGAAGTAACAGACCGGCTATAAAACCCATCCCCTGCAAATTATTAGAAACTTGAATCTTAGTACCATACTAATAAGAAAACAATAAACTAGTGATATATATATATATAGGATAGGAGGATAGACCTGAACATATCCAACATCTCTGTCATAAACTGAGTAGGCCTTAAGAACATTGTATAGAGATCTTTGTCCAGGTCCATGTCTCTTCTGAAAGAAAACATGGGATGGGAAAGTACGGGATATGTCTCTAATGATATCAAGTTCTGATGCCGATGTCTCATAAATCACCAGTTGCTGCATAGTAAAGTTTGTTAAAAGAGTATATGACTCATAAGAGCAAACAATAATTTTTTTTTAAAAAAAAAAAAAAAAAAACAAAGAAACTGACCTCATAAACACCAGGATTCATAAGCAAAAGGTCACGGCTTCCAGAGATCAACTGCCAAACAAGACCTCTTAAACAATCAGGGATGCCTTTACGAATACGCCTTTTGACAACATTAGGTTTCCTTCTAACGTAATGCTTCCAGTCACTACCTCCAACCCCAATCATCTTCCTCCATTTCCTCACTTTTCTCTCCTCTCTATCACCAAACAACAACAAGAACACACTACTATTATTATTCTTATCTCTCTCTCTCTCTCTCTGTCTTGAAAGTTCTTTCATTGCTCAGGACATATACCTGTCATGGTCAGTGGATGATGCTGTTCTGGCCTTGCTGAAACGTTCTGGCGAACTGGCATGTTCTTGCTTCAGGAACCCGAATCTATCCACGGAGCCATGAGGAGTGGCTGCTGCTGACTCAGTGTCATTTTCTGTTCTTTTCCTACTCATTCTACTAAGTATCTGAAGAGAGACTCCTAACAAGATTGTGATCAAGCTGGATAATGTCACAATCGCAGACGTCTGCGTTAGAAAATTCATTAACAGAATATTCCAAAAAAACAAATATATTCACTAAAATTAACATTTCAAAGGAACACGGGAGAAGCAAATAGAATCCAAGAAAATCAACACTCACCACAACGTTTGGTCGGATCAAAAGATTCGTACCCAAAACCTTGATGCTTCCGATGAATTAAGACGAACCATCAATTGAAATTCGATACGGAATCGAAGAAGATAACGAAAACGGAAGATATAAAACGATGGAGATCACGTCAGGAACTCATTCGCGTATAAGATGTGCCAATCAATCCTTTGAATTTTTCATCCGCTTGGAGAAATGAAGAACAGTGCAACACGCACGAAACGACGCCGTTGCTAATCTTAATCTAATCCTCTTTATTTTATTTTATTTAATTTTTTTGATTAGTGAGTGATAAAATAATCTTTGATGATCTGGCGCCAGCTCGCTAAAGCTTCGTGACAACTAATGTAAACATCCCTATTTCTAAAAACGAGTAGAATCAAGCATGATGTTGGCTAACAAAGGTTTCATAGTTTCATGCCATCAGTGAACAAAGAAGCAAAGCTAGCTTTGAAGTTGAATAGCGTTGCTTGCTTTCTACATCTTTAACAATTTTAAGAGCTAGAGCTGATCCAAATAAGACAGATTATATGATGGAAGATTCCCCTTCTTTCACTAATCAAAACAAAATATGGTTTCGTTTCATAACATCATGCAGCCTCTATTATGAAGACATTATTAGTTTTGGTTACTAGCACAACACCAAAACGAGTTATATATTAGATACAGGTGACTGCTTTAAAAACAATCTCATACAAAGAGATTCATAACAATACCAGAAGAAAAACGTTTAGCCGATAAAAAAGAGAGATGTTAGCTACCTAACTTAATAAGGACCTAGGGTCATACTTTTCTCACGGGATGGTCCTATTTAACTCTACACATCCTTTTCTTTTCCCTGTGCTTGCTTCTGCTCTGCTATATATTGGTGAACTCTCCGAGATTTAGCTCTCATGCCCTCTATCATCTCCTCTGTCTCATCCACTATCTTTTTTCGCAGGTACACCTCCATGTATTTAAACCAGTCTCCTAGTGTCATCTTCTCTAAATCTACCTTCCCTACATTCCTGGATTCTTGCTCAGTCTTTTCTTCTTCTTTATCACACCCACCATCTGATGTATCAATTGCATCTTGTAAGTTCTCTTCCTCTCCATCTTCTCCCAGTGAGCTCTTCCGTGACTCAATCTCTACCCTCTCAGATGTCTCATCATCTTTATCACTTGTTTCACTCACAACACCCTTTTCATTTTCCTTATCTTCTACAATATCCTCTTCTCCTAACGTGCTCTTTCTTGACTCAATCTCCACCCTCTTAGGTGCATCATCTTCTTTATCACTAGGTTCACTAACACCCTTATCTCCCTCAACATCATCCTCTCTAGCTTCCATCTCTTCAACAACAATCTTCTCCTCCACTTTCTTCTTCTTAGCACGGGCTTGGCTCAAGACCATATCCAAGTCCAGATAAGAATCTCCACCAATCTCTTTCCTCTTGCTCCTCGTAGCCCTTGAAGGTCTATTCATCTCCTCCAAACCAGTATCCTCACTCTTCACATTCCCAATCTTCCTGCAGCTCCTTGTCACTCTCTTCATCGACGACATCTCCACTCCCCTTGGTGTATCCTCAATCTCCAGCTTGACTGAATCCAAAACAGCCTCAGTGTTCTTCCTACCTCCCCGAGCCCTAGAGTTTCCCTTCTTCTCCACCGGAACAGCTTCTTCCTCCTTCGTAATCGCCACTTTACTTCTCGTAGCCCGAGCTCTCTTCGGCGGTTCAATCTCCTCTTGCTTCGCAGATCTACCCTTACGCGTAGGCTTCTCCGGAACAGGTTCAGGATCAGGAACGCGTCTGGTATTCCTTCTCGGCCTCGGGGGAAGCTTAGGCTCCTCCTCCTCCTCCTCCGCCTCAACATCAGTCTCGAAGCTCACTACAATCGAAGTATACTCACCGAGCTTGATTTCGTCTCCGTGGCGGAGAGTGACGGGAGTGTCTGCGTCGAGAGGTTCCGAGTTGAGTATGGTGCCGTTGGAAGATCCAAGATCGTGGACTATCCAGTTCTCCGAATCGGAGACGATTCGGAGGTGTTTGGTGGAGATTCCGGCGTCTTTGATGGCGATTTCGTTACCGCGAACGACTCGGCCGATCCGGATAATGGATCCGGGTTTGTACTCGAGCGTTTCGCCTTCTCTTGGACCCTTGACGAACGCGAGCTTCAGGAGTGGCTGCGGAGCCATCGTGTCTGAGACTGAGAGTAAGAGCGTCTCTGAGAATATTCAGAGGGAGTTTGAAAACTTTCTGATTGTCAGAATCGAACGAATTGCTGAAATGCAATGACCTTTGCAGGCCCATGGGCTTTTCCTTTTCGTAAATAGCCCATCCAAGTCTTAATATTTTCATATAATGCTTTTTTTTTGACGACATTTTTTTTTTCATATAATGCTTTTTGGTGTGAAATGAATCATTTTGAAAAAAATTCAACATTTATTTAGTATCTTGTTAAAATTTATGAGAATTATTATATCAACAATTTTCTTATGAAGATTTATATATGATGGTACTATTTATACTAAATTAAGTAATTTTATTAAAAAGTTACACTTAACGGTTCTACTTACACCATTAAAAATTTCACGCATTTTTTCATCATTATGCTAATTGATAAAAGATATATACAATCAGGATCTTGTGATATGATCTAGAAGAATTTTGAACATTTTAATCAAATTACTAGACCAAAGAAACTTCCACTTACAAATAATATACAGTGTATGCATGATTTGCCATCAAATTCAAACAAGATGTGAACTGAAGTTAGTATAGATATATAAAAATATAAGACAGTTGATAACATATATAAAATTCTAAACAAAGAGAGTAAAAGTACCTCACTCTTTACAAAAATGTTAGAGCATAGTATATTAGTATTCACATCCATAAAGTTTAAGAAGAGGTGATGTTTGGTTTCTTTTACTTTACCTTTTAATCAAAAGAGGTGTGTGTAATCATAGTGTGTCTAATCTTGTGATCAATTATGAGTTATGATATAAGTAAACATTAACAAATTGGTAATACTAGCCTCAATCTTGTGAACACTAAGCTCTCTTAGGAATCTTTAAACATTGATTATCCACGTCAACTCATGGGGGTGGTCCCATGAAGAAGAAAGCTATACAACGGAAGAGAAGATATATATACTTGGTGTAGATTTGTTCTCCTTTGCCATTGATATAAGACAAGACTTTCTCATCATTAATGCATATCCTTATTCAAAGTTCAGACAGCCACAAGATGTTCCAACTACTTTTAACAACCACTAACTCTGCGCCAAGTGTTCACCTCCAAGATTCTATATATAAGTCTCATTAGCTTTCCCTCCTTTGTGATTACACAAACAAATTGTTTAGTCTTTGTTATGTTGAAAGAAGAGAGCAACGAGAGTGTCTTCCTGGTGGGTAAAGAAGAAGATGATGATGATAGAGAGGTGGCTTCGTGGTTGATGCTTAATCTAGGGAAAGACAATGATAGTCACAACAATGGGTTCTTGTTTGGCGTTGAGTATCTTGATCCTGTTGACTACAGCTCCAGCATAGACAATCAGTTCGAGGATCAGTACAGTCAATACCAGAGGAGCTTTGGAGGAGAAGATGGAGTTGTGCCACTTCAAGTTGAAGAAACAACAAGTCACCTGCAACAAAGCCATCACAACTATGGTCACTACAACTACAATGGTTCCTTAAAGGACCTAAACCATACTGTAAGCCTTCTTAGATAACGTGCTTCCCACTCATCAACTCTTTAGCCCTCTTTACCTCAGAGGATTGAACATGTTTTTGTTTTCTGTCATAATAGGTATCTGTTTCATCAATGGACATAAGTGTTGTGCCAGAGTCAAGAGCGAGTGACACATCAGTCCAACGCCCTAGAGAGACTATAGACCAACAATCTGGCCCACCTACTCAAAAGCTAACTCCAGCAGACAGGGAGGCTAGGGTCCTGAGATACAGAGAGAAGAAAAAGAGGAGGAAGTTTGAGAAGACAATAAGGTATGCTTCAAGAAAGGCATATGCAGAGATAAGACCAAGGATCAAGGGTCGATTTGCAAAGACGATAGAAACTGAAGCTGATGCACAGCAACTCTTCTCAACAGCCCTAATGTCATATGGAATTGTTCCTTCATTCTGAACTTCTACGGCAGAGCTAGATGAACTAGATTGCTTGTTGTAAAATTACTTCTAGTTTGGATTTATTACTAGTGGAGTTATATTACCATTGTTTCACGTATGGATTGGTTTTTGACTAATTTTGTAAAATTATTACGAGTTAATCAGACATGTTCATAATATATATTATATACACGGAGTGGCCGAGTGGTTTTAAGCAAACACCTCTGTACAAAGTTAAAATCCTATCATATGTGAAATGTTACCCTCAGGAAACTGGTACCACAAGAAAGAGATACAAAAAAACGGATTTTAACGGTCTCGTCAACTTTAGAAGTTGTTCTATTGTAAACAGAGATAGGGGAGCCTTTCTAAGCAAGACATCAAAACATCTCTTACGCCAAGAGGTAAGTGATGAGATCAAGAGTCAAACTTGGCCTACACGTAATCGATACATCCAAATACAAAAGTAGGGCTGTACTTTAAAAAAAAAAACTGAACTAGGGTTGTACTTGTACTTAAACCGGTATTACGATCTGTAATAACAATACGAAAGAAAAGACAATTAATAAACCAACTTTCGTTAGTTTATTCGTGTTAATTTTATTCTAGATCTGTAATAACAATACGAATATGACCGTTTTATC
The DNA here is from genome assembly GCA_016432835.1 of Brassica nigra. Lineage (NCBI taxonomy): Eukaryota > Viridiplantae > Streptophyta > Magnoliopsida > Brassicales > Brassicaceae > Brassica > Brassica nigra. The sequence continues at coordinate 15,588,777 of CM028249.1, read as the reverse complement.
ATTTTACAGCTGTGTACTAGTCGAAAACAAAGGAAACTCTTAAACGAGAAGGGAAATAATGGACACGATAAGTGTTTATAAAAATGACAAAATAAATGTTTTAGTAAAAAATGGAAATACCTACGAAAAAAGGAAAATATGCAAACTTTTACAAAAATGAAAAAAAAAGGAAATGTCACTCTCTATACTTATCTATATAACACTCTCTATGTACACGATTATCTCATAATACTTTCTCTGTAATCATCTCTGTGAATTGGTATCATTACTTTTGTTCCTAACTAAACTCGGTGATCTTTGTGTGTTCTAATTAAGATGAAGTTTTTCGCGCCTTTTTGGAGCAAACGTCTCCGTCAAAGAATCTCAAAGGTTTACCCTGCGATGACGTTCCTATCACGAAGCTCCTCCTCTTCGATGATGATCAAATCTAAGTCTGAAGAAAACCTAATCAAACTCAGCGAGTGCATGGACAACATGGACGACGATGTCTCTAGGATGTTCATGGAGTGTCATCAGACGGATTTCCGACAAGACCCCGAGCTGCTTCGTCTCCTCAGCGACTATTTCACCACGAGCAAATCAGTCACCGAGCTCTGCGAGTCTCTGCGTAAGTGCTTGGAGAGAGCCGAACACGACGAGTGCTTCTTGATCGACGAGACCTTACGTGATGTTATCTCCGATGAGTTTCTCAAGAAGCTTGAGATATGTCATCGAGAGCTAGGTAAGATGATCGTGAAACTAGAGTCTACGATGAAGGGGATCGACAAGAAGCTGAGACGTTTACGTGGTGGAAGAGCGGTGGTTGCGGCGGCGATGATTGCTCTAATGACCGTGGGAAAAATCTTGGCGGGAATCTTTGTACCTGTTCCGGTCGAAGCAGTGACTAGCTTCGCGGCTTCGAGGTGGAGGGAGTCGTCGGAAACTCTGAAACGGGAGAAGACAGCGGTGACGTCGATGGAGAGAGCAACGATGGTGGCTCTCAAGGAAGTTGAGAAGATGAGTAGACTGGTGAGTAGGTTGGAGGCGGTGGAGAGATCCATTAGACTAACGGCGGACATCGCCGTGAATAAACGGTCGTCGGTGGCGTTTGCTATAGGAGGGATGGAGGAGGAACGGAAGAAGTTGAAGTCAACGCTCGTTGACTTAGACAGAGAGACAGGACGGTGCGATGGTTTTGTGCAGTTTGGACGTACATTGGCTCGTGACAAGATCTTTGAGTTTCTGTCTTGTGGTGAGAAACGGTAATAGCAACTTTCTCAAATTGTAACTATTTTTTTTTGTAAATATACAACAACATTTCAGGTCATTGTAAATCATTATAAGTTTTACACTAGTTCTTTCAATGTTACAATCCTAAGTCAAACATTTGGTTTCGTTTTAACATTTTGGTAATATATAGCTTGGCATGAAACAAAGACAACAGAGAGAACAAGACAATGTAGTTTTGGATAAAGATTTTGCTGTGAAGAGTTACACAAAATATAAATAAAGAACACAACTATGACAGAAATAACAAGCAACACACTTTTGTAACCCTATATAAATATAAAAGATAAACGTATACCAGTTAAAGAATGCCTTGAATGACTGAACACATATCGATCCTGAGGTTACCTCGTATCGATATCTTTCTCTAGAGACCAAAATTGCACATCTGCACAAACTCCATTTCATTATCGACGTATTTAGTCCAGAGAGACTTGTATTGGTTCATAGCAATGTCTAGCCATGGTTTCATGTTCCCATTGTAATGTATCACTGCTGCCTTTTTGATCTCGTCCATGCTCACTCCCGGGTTGTAGCCTAACCCAAGCACATGCCAGGACTTGTCTAGTGATTTCGTCTTTGAGTAGAATGTGATCAGTCCCGGAGGCAGAGTGCCTAATTTCCAGAGACTTCTGTCTTCATTCTGCTCAGAGATTAACACATAATCAACACAAGATAAGAGCTTTGATATGCACAAGTTACTAAGAAAGAATCACACATTATGTCATGATATAACTTACCAAGTTCTGCCAGTAATGGTATTGGTCTGTGCATTTCTCACGCCTCCAAGCATTGAGATCAAATATATTCATACCAAAGGCCCAAGCACAAGCATTGGGGTTAAAGCTCTCTTTGATCAGAGGATGAGTGAAGTTTAGGTATTGACCATACCGATGAAAAGAGCCAAAGCATGTCTCTACAGCTCCATTCACCTTCCCATCTAAATTGATCTTCCACAACCCAGTCACGTCTTTCTGCACCACAACATCATCGTCCAAGAACAAGATCTTATTCAGCTTCGGATACATCTCCGGTAAGTAAAACCTCAGATGGTTCAACACGGAGAGATACTTCGGGTTCTTGAACTTGATGTTATGCGCATCTTTAGTCGCGTTCTCCGCCTGGTTCTCAAAGTAAAACTTCTGCAGCTTAGCAGACTCGAGCTGCCTCAAGACCGGTGCATACGAAGAGTTCAAGAACTTGAACTCCTCCACGGATTTGATCTCAACACGAGCACCACGGTCCAAAGGACGCATCTTAAACCAAACCTTCATCGCCGCGAGATTCATTCGATCAGTCACCACGTGAAAGACATGCTTCCACGGCTCCTCGGCGTTCATCACAACAGATCTCACCACAACCGACACAGCAATCACATTGTCAGAGAAAATCGCGTAGTGATAAAGACTCGGATCCTCCGTAGCCGAATCAAACGGAGCATCCTTGTACTTCTCAGGGTTCGAGATCCTCTCCCCAACAAGCCTCATAGCCAAGCAGTTAAGACTCTTGGGAACCGACTTAGCCGAAATCAAGCTCGCAACAGCACCGTTCTTCTTCGCCTTCATCAACTGTTCCTGAACAGCGAAGATCGTATCCTTCAGCTTCTGGATTTTGAGCTGCGTGTCGTAACTCTCTTTAGACTCAACGATCATCATCCTCGCCGTCTTCACCTTATCTTTAACTTCTTTCTCAAGCTGCCTAAACGCGTCCTCCTCGATACCATCGCCTCCGAGTTTCAAACCAGGTTTCGACTGCAGATCGGAGAAGTTGATCGCCAGATCTTCAAACAGCTTCAGCTGCTTGGACGCGTCGAGCTTCAGCTTCCTAGCGTAAGCAGCGTAAGCATTCACAAGCGTGAGATGATCGGTGGCTTGCTTGTGTATCAGATCCAACCTAGTTTTCAACGGATCCGATTGTAAAGCCAAAAACGACGTCGTCCTCTGCACATACGCGTTGGGCAATGTCTACAACCATTAAAATCAAAAGCTCAGATTCAGAGGATTCATTTCTAAAATTTGATCGGATTGGGAGACGAAATCGGAGCTTACGTGATCGAGATGACGCTGATGACGAGAGGAGTTGAGGACGACGGAGAAGGTGGCGAGGAAGAGAAAAGAGAACAAGGCGGAGATGAAGATCCGGTACGAGAAGAAACTCCGGAGTCCGGATCCGACTCCGTTCCGGCCTCCACGAAAGGCCACCGCCATTTCTACCGATAAGCTTCACCTTTTACAAGTCAGTTTTTTTTTCTTGTTTCCGTCGGTGCTTGCCAGAGAGAGTGAGTTAACCTCTGGAGAGTGGTGGATAGATCTCAAGATATTTTAGTGAAGAAGAAGGAGAGACGCGTTCATGTAATTAATCGTTGGTTATTATGAATATTAATTTAGTGTAGATATAACAAATATTTTAACTTTAGACCCGCAGTTTAAAAAATCCATTCCAAAATCAAATGAGAAACGATTTGCAGTTCGCATTAGAAGACATAAAACACCAGGAGGTTGTGTATTCAGTAAACTACTTTAATTAATGACATTGTTTATAAAATATGAATACTCGGAGGACGTCACAAACTACTCCCTCAGTTTTTTTTATGCATATTTTAAGATTTTCACGTTTATTAAGAAATCATATTTAAACTTAGTTATTAATGCATAGTTTTTTGAAACTTTATATTTCCTATATTTTTAAACCAATAGAATTTTTAGAAATGCAATTAATGTTTTTGAAACACATAATTTTTCATTATTAGTTGACAAAATTTGTTTTGAAAACATAAAAAATACATCTTTTTGAAATAAAATTTTTCCTAGAACATACATCTTTCTGAAACAGAAGGAATATAATTTATGTTTAAATGATTTGTTAAGTTTCAAGAATTAAGATAACATTTGTGGTTTGGTATTGAATTTTCTTTTATATTTAAATCTTTCCATTTTAGACTTTTTCTTTCCAAAATCACAGTAATTAAATTATGAATTTAGTTAAATTATGGATGGTCTTTTGGGAAATAAATGGATGAATGACAAAATTATATGTTTTCGTTGATTTCAAATATAATCTTATTTAGCTGATGAGTTTTATATACACAATAAAGCAAATCTTGTATTATTCCTTACAAGACAAAAAAAACTTCTAGTTAAAACATAAAAGAAAAACTTCTAGTTAAACTATACACAGAGAGTTAAATCTACACAGTCTAAAATATCATCTTCACTTGAACCATTCAATAAAAAAGAGTTTATCAGTTTTGCATTGGCTAAGAAAGAAAACCATATTCCTTTCATATTCTCTAAGCTTACATATTTGCTACATGTTTTTATTAACTGTTTACAAGATTATGACAAAATAATTTCGTTTTCAAAATATGGTTTATCTTTGACCAAAACCTGTCCAAAATTTTTATTAACTGCTTACAATATTATAATTGTTTACAAAACTTATATTAGAAGATATTCTGCTACTTAATAATGATTTATCTTTGAGTAGCTTTTCTTAGGAGAACACATTGGGACATATTTCACCACGATTCTCTTTAGTCTCTTTAGCTGTTAGCAAAAAATAAATGCATCTGAAATTAGTAATTAAAATGTACAAACTTGTTTTAGGACTCTACAATAAAAAATAAGGGTGATAATATAAAAAGCGAGGAAATTCATTTCATCAAATAGTAAGATTGTAAAGACACGAATCAGCACAAATGAGATTAGTCAAGAAAAATATTTGATTTTGATATATATTTGAAAGCGGGAAATTTAAAATTATTTTCTGATCGTCAGTAATAAAGAAATATTGCAAAAAAAGAAAAAAGAGGAACACTCAAAATTTTGGTGATGGTTTGTTGTTGCAAAAGTGTAAAAGAGAACTTTGTTGGATACCAATGAAACTTCAAGAATAAAACAAACTCCATTAATGATATTATTTATAGAATATTAATATTTGACCAACTAAGTTTATGTTTAAATGATGTGTTAAGTTTGAAGAATTAAGAAAACCTTTGTAGTTTTGGCATTGACTTTTCTCTTTAGATTTAGACATTTCTATTTAAAAAACTTTTTTAACTAGAATTTATCGACCTAAGTTGCACTAGTTAAATTATGGATGGTCTTGTAGAATATGATGGATGGAGGACAAAGTTATTTGTCATTCCCTCATGCATTCTCAATTGCTCTTTTTTTTCATCAGTTTCTTTATTTTAACACATCTAAAGCAACTAAAAAATTCTTATACAATAAATCAATAAATAAAATTTTGAGTAATTGCCTTTTTGCATTAGTTGACTTTTTGAATTGATTTTCAAATTTTATTAAAATATTCTAGTTATTCAATTGATGTATACTCACTGAAATATTGCATTATTTAATGAATTACTAGAATAAGATCGCAGGGTAACTTAATTTGATAAATATTTAAAACATATAATATTAATAATTTTTATACATATATAATTATGTGTTTTTGGTTGTTATTATTTAAGTTATGTCGGATGGACTGGGTCCATATTTATTAGAAGTTGTGGACCTAAATATTGTATATCATTGACCTGGTGGGTTTGGACCTAAAAGCTTATGACACAAAAGTCTTCTACTTTTGTTTCCACCGAAAATATTTTTCTTCTTATTAAAATCAATCTCAAAAAGGGATTAGGTTAAGAGATGCAAAAGTCACTTGCGATTCAGTCTAAATCGTCTTAAAATCAAATAAATTAAAACGTTGACGTTCTGTTTTATTAATCATGTGTCCGTAATTTTATTCTCTAGTGAAATCTATACTAATAAAACAAGCTTTTTTTATCTCCTTCGAAAAAAAAACATCTGTCATCTATTGATTGGCTCCTAATTTTGTCTTAGACTTTATTGAATAGATGTGTTCTTTTCCTTGTCGGGCCCGTATCTAGGTCGAACCTTCTACGCATGGACGCCGCTCTGTGTAAGTGAAGACGAATGAGAACTCTGAAGCCGTTTCTACGTTTCATTTCTCATATCTTTAATTCCTGTTAATTGGTCATTACCCCACTCCTTAGCATTGAATCCGACTCTTTCACTTCCATGGTTAATCAGTAGAGCTTCGGGTATAAATACCTCCTCATCCAGCCATGGACATCACAACTTCTACAAGATCCAGAATATCACTCTTCTCAAGTTTCGTTTTTTTACGATGGCAAATTCCCAAGTCCTTCTTGCCGATCTGAAAGCAGGCCGGTGTTCGAACGTTGCGGAGGTCCGGTTGTTACGCTTCTGGGAGGCGAAAAATGTAAGGAAAGGGGGAGAGTTGATGAGTGTTGATATGCTCTTTGTTGATGAAAATGTAAGGATCTATCATCTCTCCATAATTTTGTTTCTCAGTTTATTTCATTAAGATTCTCTGTTGTGTAACGGCATTTGCGATTGTTACTTTAACATTGTCTTTACGCTTTATTTTCTTCTTGCTTTCAGTCAACTCTTACGCAAGGATCTGTTGGGGCTAACCGTCAGCTTAGGTTCAGGGATCGTCTGACTAAAGGCTCGCTGTACACCTTAACCGGGTTTGACGTCACACGCAGTAACACCAATTTCCGTTTGACTGATGCTCCTTTCTCGATTCGGTTCAATGAAGGGACCGAACTTGAGAAGATCCCGACTTCTGTTAGGCCCATACCTACGGAGCTCTTCCGATTCATGCCATATACCCAGATACTTGAGCTTGCAAACACTGGCAAACAACTTCCTGGTATGTTTTCTTCTGGGTTCCGTAATTTATTTGGTTCGGTTATAGCATTTGTTAAAAACATTTCAGAGGATCAATCATTCCTAAACTCACGTCAATATTAAAACACACTACACAAAAGAAAGATCATCAAATCACACCTTCAAATATCAATATAAATTACAGCTCTACCCCACTCCGGTAAACCACTCATCCACTCAAAGCAGACACTAAGAAAATTAAGATGCCACAAAACAGAGAAAATCTGAAATCGAACGTCTCCCAACTGATCTCCAGACTCAAATCATTTCGCGTGTAGGAACCCACACCCGAAGGGGAGTACGCAATCTCCTCGCCGCCATCCCTACACAAGCCCCCTCTGCCGCCGTCCCTCTTGTCTATCGGAGCCTCAACCTCCACCCGCTAACCGTTCATCCACGAGCCACGTTCACCAGGTATCACCGTCTTATGGAACGCTGATTGGCAAACGGTAACTTGCAGGCACACTACATTCGTGGAATACATGAATATTTCAAGAAGAACAACAGAGATGTGGGCTTGCACCATATACGCATTGCAGCAGAAGGTTCCTACGACAACACCGTTTATCTTTACGGTGTGATAATGTTGTCTACTGGACATCCGACAATTGGAGAAGAAATGCTGGACTCCCTTCAATGGAGAGTTAACAAAGCAAGAGCAGACGCCTGCTGGAGAAGGATCAAAAGATCAATCCATAGGATAACGGTCATCCAACTTGAGTCCTACATGACAACTTACTTGAACAAAAGGGCGACCATAACAAGCCACCCCGACAACTTCCGCAGTAGGTGTGACGAATGCTTCTATTGTAAGCAAATTGCAAAATTTGTTTTCATTGCGTAGACCCAAGCAGGCGTAGACGAGTGGACAACGGAACTATCCACTCCCAAATGTCTCTCACTTTTTTCCCCTTAATTTTCTATCATCTATCTATATATATAAAATTGGGTTCTCTCCCTCCTGGGCGTGCCACATAGGATGCCAGCGCACAAATTCAAAGCTCCTGCTGTTGACACGTTTCCTGAAAACACAAAATGTAACATTTCGTCGCTTTTCTTTGTTAAGCATCGGTGCCTGTTCTGCTTCCCTGATCTTTGAAACTGCCCTATTAATGGTTTCTGTGTTTAAATCCATTAAATCTATCAGCCACGATGACGTCTCTTGCAGATCGGATTACGTCAAACATCTATGGCCTTTAAGAAAGTCTCAGAGAGACGATTTTCCTTCGTATGTGATTCTAGGGTTCAACCCACACTTCCTTCTCCGCCATTCAGCTACTGAGCACAGAAAATTGATGACTTCCCAGATCCAGAAGCAATACGCTAGACGTCATGTATCAATATATGAGGTTAATTTACTTCCTTCTGGGATTTTATATGTTTGAATGAATCAATCATCTTTTTGAGCGATCTCCAACAGAAGATTTTGTTGGTATTTTATGACAAAAGGTAACTGGATTGAGGAACGAAAGGTAATGTCCAGTGGAGGATGGTGATGGTGTGTATGCGGTTATCACGTTTGATGAGAGGCTTGGCGAATTCAATGGAGACAAGAAGATGGCCAGCGCCTGGAGAAGGTACGAAGATGATATCTTGCTTTTCCATCTTTTTTTCTTCTCTCTCTGAATCTCTGTGTTTTTTTTTTTTTTGGTTTGTCGAGAACAAATAATGCTGGGAGAGACATTGCGTTCCATCGGAAGAGGAGAAAACCGACAAGTATCGACGACACCAGATATTAAGGCAACAACAATCAGATTCAACCTTTGATTTACAGCAAACACAGTGTTCGTGTGACTTCACCTCTTTACTTTCTCTTTTCCTTATGGCTGACTTGAAAGCTGGTCACTTCTATTTCACCGTACAGGTGAGGCTGAGGAGAGCTGATGGGGATAATAGTAAAACATCTTAGGGATTAGTCTTTTAGTCTGTTTGTTGATAATGATTGATATGAAATACAGAGATACACAATCAAATAACTCAAGTTTAGTATGACTTTGTTAGGTTATTTTGTGAAGAACTAAATAAAAGAACCGCTAATTAGGTTCCTTTGTGAGGAAAGACTACAATAGCTGCAGTAATGTATTCATTGTATAGTTTGAGGAAGTAATGGTAGAGTTTATTGGGTTGTTGAAGATGAGTGTTAAGAAAGGTATTAACTTAGATATCAGAGACTTGATGTCAAGTGATCCTCATGTTTTCTCGAATCTAGGGAAACAAGCAAGTGTATCTCTTTGTGACTGTTTACTAACATGCATCTATAGATCATCTTGCTCTCTAATCTTTGAGCTATGTTTAATTGCATGTGATTACTGTAACAGAGATTATATACTTCTTTAAGGTATTAAGATCTTCTTTTATTGAACTCTGTTTGATTATTACCAGGATAAAGGAAAGAAGCAGCATTATGGGGACTGGCCTTAACATTCACACAACCCATGTTGCGATGCATGAGAAGCCTTCTTTTCTCGAAGCTGAATGGTCACGAGCTATCACCGAGTTATGCAGTTTGAATCATATTGAAGAAGCTGATGTTCTCTGTATGGAGATTATGTTTTGCGTCTATGTCAGCACCATGAAGTCAAAGAAGTCACCAAATGGATGTCTAAGGTTGTTTCCCTTTCCCATATATTTTCTCTCCATCATTGGATGATGTTGACGTAATATTCTTTCTTTGCAGGCAAGTGGAATCCCAATTTCAGAGATTTGTCAGCACAGTTTCTTGCTGTATAATGAGCTTTTGTTAGAAATGTACTCTTGTACTCATATATTTTTATTATATTTCAAACAAGGACTGTAAAATAAAACAGTAATCCTAAAGATGATATCTACACGAGTACACAAACTGGCACATAGCTCTCTCATGACTTTAGTTACACTTCTCACAAAACCAACAGCTTTAGTCACTGCAGGTAGCGCTAGAAATAGTAAGTCAAGTAATTGAAAATAGTTTACATGTCCTTTTAAGAAATCTATTCAGTTTCGCAATAAGACTCCAAAATACGTTCTCTAAATGTAATCACAATGTCAAACAGGATCTCAGCTTCTTTTAAAGGAAAGAACAACGACGACAAGCTGAATGGAGACATGACGGTATATAACATTCAAAAAACAAGCAACTAGCTACGAAAGATATATACAAAACGAAAGATATACCATTGCTATTAAGAACATGTAAAAACACAAACAACCAAAATAATTAAATAAATGAATGTATCTTGATCCAAAATTATAGCACACCATACATTTTAAACTAACACATATATTATATTATGTTTCTTTTTCTGTTCCATAATAAATTTATAGTAAAGTTTTAAAATAAATAATAGCTTACTCGGTATAACAAACGAAAACAATACTTGACCTAATAGAATAAGTAAAACCGCCACTAACTATAATGCTGAAACAGAATAATACTATTCATAAAAATATTCTAATTGATATCGATTGTATAGTACATTTAGTAAATCTTTTAATACAATCTACCGAAAGTTAGGCAAAATAATTTCACGTTCAAGCTATTATTTATTTTTCTTATTTACTAAAAAAATATATAAAAAACTATATAAAATAATCTAAAAGTCTAAGTGGATTAAAAAATAAATTAATTATATATAAGGAGGCCATTATTAGAACTATTCTAAAATGTAACCAGTGAGTTTTACTTTTGAAAACCTAATAAGCTATTGGGATAATATTGTTTATTTAGTCTTCAAATATAAGAATATATAAAATATTCAGTCATACATTTATTTAATATTGATAATTAATATTATGTTTTGATTCTGATTTCTTAAACAAATAATTTCCTATTATATATTCATGTTCAATATTTAAAATATTAATTTAAAAATAAAATATGTAAAAGAAATAAAAAATACAGGTACATTTAATATATAAAAAATATAAAATAATCAATGTTTTGAGTATTCAACCTAACCACAATAATAAAACTCAAATCTATTTACTATATAAAAAAAAGTTGAGCAAATATTTAAGAAAATGTATACCATTTCAATCATGAAAATCGTGTCATGCTACTACAAACTTATAATTTCTGACAAAAGTAATAAAAAATAAAGAATGTTAGTTATACATATTCGAAGATAATATAAAAATGTGTTCTTATTATAAAAAACATAACCAAAAGGAAAGATAATTACTAAAATAGTATAATGTCATAAAATATATATATGACAACAAATAGAAAAACAAAAACAAGTTGGGAAAAATAAAACGAACGTCAAACGTTTAGGTAAAATAAATATAATATTCTTCATCACTTAAAATTTTCTAAAACACAAAAATCATTATTATACACATCTTTTGCGAATACAAACCTAAAATACAAACCATAAAATCATACAAAAAAATAAAAATAAAACTTAGATCACAAGTAAAGTATATCCCGCCCGTAGTGCGGGCCTACCCTAGTAGCTAATAAGTTGTTCTTTGTGCTCCTCCTGAGAAGGAAACAAATAATAAAAATTCCGATTTCAATGAATAGGGATTAGACTCTTTATGTTTTTGGTCTTCATGATTAACAAATCTATATATATAAAATAAGGTTTCCTCCCCCCTCCTTATGCCACCTATGATTCCACGTCATAAAGTCGGAGGCTGTCGTTGCGACACGTGTTCAGGCCAAGGAAACTCTGAGTTTCATTTAATCTGCAGCATGATGGGCTTTGGTTGGGTATTTACGTGTTTGGGCTGTAAATGAGATTTTCCTCTCTCTTGAACATTACACGTCATCAAAGCCCACAACAAACCTTGGCACCGTTACAAAGGTTGACGACACTCAAAGATCGTCATTAAAGCTTCAATGAATTCATCTCTACACTCCTCACCAATCTCTCATACATTACCCTTCTTTTCCTCCATGAGCGAATCTAAAGCTATAGATATGTTAGTTTCTCTGCCTAAAATTCATTCGTTATCATTCTACCTTTAAAGATTCATCAATCATAATCATCATCATGTACAAAGATCCATGTCTCTTTGCAATATTAACCTCCGTCTAAAGAGGTCTTCTCTTGGAAAATACTTTAATCTCTCTGCCGCCGACTCGAATTAGAAGCCAAAGTGTTTGTGCTCTCCGTGATGCACCTTGGATCATTCTGCTGCGGCTTCCACTGCCGATTAGAAAACGAGAGTGTCAGAATCCTAGCTTCGTCAAACAGGTGTGGTAACACGAGGAAGAGTATTTCGGGGTTAATTCTAGAAAAATTGGTTTTGGTGAATTCACTATAACGGTTTAAGTTACTTGACGAAAAGTATGGTTAATTTAAACTGTCGTCTTTCCATATATGTGCTATCATGAGTTCCGGCCACAACCTAGCCGCTTCTACGTAATGCATAATCAAGGTTATAATAAATAGGTCTGGATTTCTCGAAATTGTTTTTTTTTCGTTTCTTGTGTTTAGGAATTATGTTTTGGTTATGTGTATGTACATCAGCAAGGCATGTATTCTCAGTTTGTTTCCTTAATATTCCATTGTATATAAACTTTATAAGAAACTGTTGGCCTTTTGAATGTTCTCAACTATATATTTTTCACTTTTGGTATGTCTGACTGAAACTTTCCATTCGATGTTTATACAATGGGAGATACTCAGATAAACTAAGTACATGTGTCATTAATGGTTTCTTTCTAATATTGATGATGATGCAACTTATGTAGAACACCCATTTTACATAGAAAAATGAAAAAAAAGATATTGAGAATTACAGATTGTGTTCTTTTTTTTTTCTTGGGATCATTAGCTTTGTTGAAATTTGAGATCAATATAGTAGCAACTAGCAACTATAAAGAATTTTTTATTTTTGTACATGACAAGCTACTAAGAGCAAAAGTATATTTATAATCACAATAGATATTGTAATATATGAATGTGGGTTAACCCTCTCTACTCATGTGAACCTCGTCAAAATAAGTTGTCTAAAAATTTGACACTAATTTTTTTAAAAATGCATTAAACACTTTATATTCCTTATCATCGTATTTTATTAACTAAAATTATTAATAAAATGTTTAATAACCCAAAAGTTCTTTTTAATCAATAGTTTAATTACAATCTAACAAAAAAAATTCATCAATGTAAAATTATTTTAGCACACAATATATAATATCATCTAAAATACATACACTTCAGAAAAAGAATAAAAACAATTTTTTTTACGGATACGTGTCTACACGTTTTATCAAATGCAAATAAAAAGCGTAAAGTTTATTAAATGATTCCACCATTTTATCACGAACCTCAAGATCAGAATAGTAAAAAATAAAGAAAAATATAACCAAATAGTAATACATGATATATTTAAAAAGTTTCTACGAAAATAAGACCACAATAAAAATTATTAGATAATAAAAATCAAAAATAATTGTTAGAAAAATAGAATAAAACACAGAAATAAAAAAAATAAATATAAAATGAATATTTTTTTTATAAAAGAGATATTTTAAGTTATTCTAACTAGATAAATATAGAATGTATTTTAAATATTTATGTCAAGAATTCTAAAAAAAACTATAAACATAGATCTACAACTGTGTAAAAATAAAATATATAGTTATATAGTCAAATAAGAGACACACAATATAAAATAATGTAAGAGAATGAATAAAACTAGATAATTTCAAATATAACAAATAAATCAACAATTCTACACCGTTAAAATAAAAACAGTGTAAAACTTCAAATAAACAATCTCATTAATCCTAAGGAAAAATTTAGTTAATTGTAATGAGAATGAAACTGAATAAAGAATAAAAATTAATAAATAATGATTCATAATAATATAGAATAAAACATTTTAAATTAAAGACAAATATTAAACAAAAATCAAAAATATTTAAACTATTTTAATGTTTTTCAAATTATCATACTGCCCTAGTCTTATAAATAAATAAAATAAGCTCGCCTACGAAACCACAAATTTATATTACTCTGACTTGACAAAATACAAATATAATTATGAAAACATTATTAATACCTAACTACCACATGAATCCATATTAATTTCTGTCAAGAACCTAAAACTCATTACATAAGTGATACCATATATTCCCCGTCACAAAATCCACTCGCAAAACTCTGAAATAAGGTTTGAAAACTTTAAAAATGAAAATTAAAAGAAGGTTGACAGTCACAGCAGTAGGAGAAAAAACTCATGGAGTGTCTCTTCCTATGATGATGAAAAGAGAAGAGCTCGTGAGGGAATGCAATATTGGAGATTAATAATCATTTGAATAAATATCAGTAGCAAAATAAAGAATAACATATGTACACCGTAATTTAATTCGAAAATAGTAATATAAGAGTTAGATTCACCGTTGTATAAAATATAGGAACAAATAAAACACTGTCCACCATTTTAAACAGAAAACACGTTGACTTTGTTCAATCTTACAGGAAAAAATAATAATTAAAAAAAATGGTGTGTCCGACATAAATAACTGAGTGATCCAACTAACAACCTAAAATAAGTATACAGATTATTGAAACCCCCACCTCCCACAACAACGCGTAAATAAATCAGAAAATTATTAAAAATTATTCAGGGGAATTCATAATGTTTTTACCTCGTATTTCATTCATACTTACCTTAGATCTAAATTACAGTCAAAACTGGGAACCAATACAAAAAATTGCGTCACAAACACATCACAAAAATCCTGGATTATAATTCTTTTCAACTACTTCACATATAAATATACAATTAGTAAAAAGTTTTATTTCAAAAATATCAGACACACCGCGCGGACACACCCCTAGCTAGAATTAGATTAAGGTTTTGTCCAAATGCTTTGTAATGATGCCACGTCAGTGTTTATATGATGTAAAAAGATGACACATAAACAAGTCTATTTTGTAATTAAACTCTAGACAAACAAACTCTAGATAACAAATGAAAAGGGTGATAACCCTATCGTTATATAAAAAATTAAATTAAATTATGCATAAAGTTGTAAATGCATAAAATCAAACAAATCATATTCCCTTGAATCGTTCAATGTGATATAAAATAAATTTTAATAAATAATAACCCAATGATTCATATAGCTAGTATCAAACATTACATGATATGAAATTATGAAGGAAGTTGGGTGTTTAAGACCAAGCTTCAACATTGTATCTCCCAGCTTTCTCCAAAGCCTTGAGCCACCGTGAAGCCATTTCCTTTGATCCTCCGGTCTCCTCCATCACAATCTCCTCCAAAGCCGACATCACATCACAAGGCATTTTCGTGGACGATCCCGCCACGTAAACGGCGGCTCCATCACATAGCAAATCCCAAACTTTCTTCCTCATCTCGCGGATCTTGTGTTGCACGTAAACCTTCTTCGGTTGGTCTCTAGAGAATGCTGTGTAAAACCCTCCGCCTTTTACTTCAGAGAGCATGCCTCCTTCTCCTGCATGAGACTCCCAGAAGTCTCGGTATAGAAAGTCTGTGTCTTTGTTTCTGCAACCAAAGAAGAACATGACTGGTTCGATAGGGCTAGTCTCAGCTTGCACGGCTCTCTCAGCTATGAACCCACGGAACGGGGCACATCCGGTTCCGGGTCCCACTAAGATGAGAGGAAGCGATTGTGGTGGAGCAGGAAGAGAGCCTTTGTGAAACCAAACCGGTATGTTTATCTCTAAACACAACGGAACTCAAAATGTAAAGATAATACAAAGAAACAAAGAACTGAGTCAGTTATGGTAAAGAAGAAACAAAGTTCTAACCTTGCTCAGGTGTGAGGCTTGCAAGCCAAGAAGAGCATAGACCTATTCGAGGTCTCTTATAAGGGGTGCTCCATGATACTACGCTTACAGTCAAATGTACTTGAGCAGGATGGGCCAAAGGAGATGAAGATATCGAAAAAGCTCGTGGTTTTAGCGACGGTACTAACTGTACAAGCCACTCAAAAGGCATCTGCACGGAAGGGAAATCCTCTAGCACCTGTCACAGGCATTAAAAATACGATCTATTTGGTTAAAAGAGTCGATGCATGCCAAGAAAAATCCCTATTTGGTTACCTCAAGGACGCTTCTTCTTTCCTTCTGATTGTAATTGTAGAGGTCATCCCGTCCCTCGGGTGAGGCAAAGTATTGCAGTTTTTCCTTCTCATGTTCAGCTGTTGCATAGAAGCTCATAACCTGACCAGAGATGATAACATTGTAAGGATACTTGTTTGACACAAACTCAATGAAAATGACATTAAAATATTCAAGTGCATTAGGATTCAAGGGATCTTACCTCAAAGAAGTATCGTCGAGGTGAAGCAGATGTAACGTCCATTGTTAATTCAACAAAAGTCTTAAGCTTAATAGGGACATGTGTAATTACTTCTCCACATGAACCATTATTCTCTGTCTCTCTCGGAGAAACCTAAAAAGTAAATTAATTCTCAATTAGGCAACCTGAGATCATTATGTCAACAGAGTGGAGCTACTTACTGTGATGAATGATTCCGGGTCCAAATCACACCGTTCTATAAATGCATCTATTGCTGAAGAATCTTGGCTTGGAAGAAGCTCAACAACATCGCCAACTTCATATTTGATACTCTTTAATGAGAAAACCAAAGAGGATAAAACATCAACAAAGAGGAGAAAAATGATTGAACGACGATTTAAACTAAGTGATAGCAAAGTTACTTACAGAAGAAACAAACTGGAACTCGAAGTGGCGGACATCTTTTGTACTTCCAGCTTTGGTCAAGGCTTCATTTTTAGTCTGCATGGGATGTAAATGCAAGATAAGGGAATAAAACTCATATTATCTAGGCTTACCAGAAAATGAGATATTTTAAGAAAACATGTTCACCAAGAAGGATCATCAAATCCACCAGATTCAAGGTAACAGAGCACTGAAATAGCATAACCAGCAAGGTTGCATAGCATATTAACATAAAACAAAAAATTATAATGGATATGCATACCATCTTGAGAAAGCAGTCTGGTTTAGTTTTGTCCTTGGATAATTTTCCGGGTGACATTCCACGAGCTCTTTGTATGATGTCTGCTAAAACATAAGAGGCATATTATGATGCAGGAGAAATTTATTTTCACGAGCGAACTGAAACAGAACATTAAAAGTCATTTTTCTAGCAATTACCATTACTAACTAGACAGAGAGTTCACTGTTAAGTAGCATAACATAGTCCTAAGCTAACATGATGGAGCAAAGTACCCACACTATGAATTCCCTTCTCAAGAACATGATGGGCGTAAAACTTTGGTGTACCTGACTCTGCCATCAATTCAGGCTCCAGTGTCTTCCGTTTATGATATAAGATCCTATATTTGGGCTGATCAATTAATTCATCTTGAGGAATCATCACATCTGGACCTTTAGGAAAGTATTTTGGATTGATCTGATATAATGTACTCCACAAAGACAGCATCCACGGATCAAGAGTTGCTTCGTACCTGAAAATTAAAGAGAACACAAAAACTGAAAATTTAGTATTCAAACACTTGACATTATAGTACTAAACAAGCAACAGCAAGAACGTGGATATTATATCTTCAACTGGTGAAATGGTTCATTTGTGATCAAAGAATGAAAGCAGGACCAATTTGACCGAATCTTTATTTTCCTCAATAATATACCGTTCCATACCCTGATGGGTGTTGATCATCTCCCAGACCTTTCTCAATGATTGATGTGGCCCCAAGATCTAGTAATCTTTTGTCTAGCTTCTTTGCTACAAACTAAAACCATCAGAAGAAAATAATGTCATGAATATTTGTGGCAGAGAAGAATAATTCAGACAAATCTCAAGATTTCTTGCCGTGGGCAATTTTTCTCATATTCATGAATACATCAAAAGATAACCAGATATGAGATGAATATTAAGTGGCAGATGCACTTACATTGTACTTCTGGTAACCTGAATCACCTAGCCCAAACACTGCAAAGCGAACCCGTTGCAACCAAGAGTTTCCCAGGTTTCTTTGAAGAAGAAACCTCCAAAACTCCTTCAATGATTAAAAGATGATAAGGAACAAACAATAAGGTATACAATAAATTAAAACTGCATTATTGTAGTGAAAATTCACAACGAACCTTAAAAGAATCTGGAGGGTCTCCTTGCCCTGTAGTGGATACAACAAAAACCATAGCCTCTTCATGAGGTAAGGAACTCTGCAGCAAAAAGAAAATGAATGGCAACTTTCAATAAGAATTATGTTTTAAAGGAAGACACTATATGTTTACTAGAAATTCAATCATCAGTACCACTCAAATCTAAGAGCTGATTACTGGTATGAAGAAAACATATCAACAATCATAGATTCTAAGTGATTAAACAGAGGAATTGTAACGGTTTCCTTCATATTAAGCATCCAATAAACGACGCAAACAATCTTCAGAACACAGTAAGAAGCTATTAAATCAAAATTGATTCATAACAACATCTCACATACCGGGTCGAATTCGTCGGTGGAGACGATAGACGCAGGACAACCTCGGCGTTCAGCTTCACGGCCAATACGCTCTGCCGCATCAAGAGCGTTTCCGGTCTGAGAAGCATACAACACGACCAGCTTCCTCTGCTTTTCTCCCATCGCCGCCACAAGCGAATATCTTCAATCACCGGAGCCAACTCTGCAAAGAAGACCCTCAAAGTCAAAAGACACAACTAGGGGAATCCCAAATCGTCTGGTTTGGTTACATAAGCCCAAAATATATTTAGACTTCAAGCGTGACGACTCCTTATGTAACTTTATTAAAATGAAAACCAAATAAAGAACAACATTATTGAAATGAAAACCAAACAAGGTTGATGATCGAAATGAAAACCAAGCTAAAGAACAACATTATTCAACGAAATTTCAATATTGTAAGACTCAAACTCTGACACGAAGAAAAAGGCAACGAAAAACGATTCATAAACAGAGCAATATGACTAACCGTTTCCTTCCTAATAAAGTAATAAGTTTACAGCTTTACACAGGACCAGTGCTAGCAAAAGCCTCTTGGAGCAGAGGTTCTGTCACCTGAATATGGACGTTTCCAACACACCTGCTTCAAAAAGGTAAAGACAAACTAAGAAACCTAAACAAAGAAAAGAGAACATAACCAATTCTTTTTAGCAAACGTATTCATTCAATAAGAGAAGAATATAGATTCTCTGCCCAAGCCTAAAATAATCAAAATTTTCCAGATCACATAGAAGGAAAAAAAATCAGAGAAAAGCTTAACATCTTTGACAAACATTTAGACAAAAAGAGGAAACATACATAACAATGAACAAAAAAAAAAGATTAAAAACTCACACACTGCAGCAAGTAGTTGGATCAAAAACCAGGGGAAAGATTTCCACTTGGGATTGGTTTCTATCTGCAAAAAGGAGAAAATGAAAAAAAAAAAAGAAAGAATAAAAAATTTACTTCTAAAATCAAATCACCCTTTTATCTATAGAACGTCTCAGCTACGGATAATTTTTGAACAACAAAAGAAACAAGGTAATCACTTAACTAGAAGTAAGTATATTTGTGATAATAAATCCCATAAAAAAATCATAAACTTTTCCAGTTTTAACCAATCAGATTAACAGAAGAGAGAAACAATCATTATCAATTAAATTAAATTCCAAGATATACGACACACCAGGAAGAACATCAGCAGACAAAGGGTATTGCATATATATATATATATATATATATATATATATATGTATGGTAACTTGGTAAGAGGTTACACAGAGAGAGCGGAAACCTGATGAGCTGCGAGGAGTACAGGAGCTAAGAATTAGGGTTTCGAGTTTCAATCGAAGAAGGGAATGCGAGTATCGGATCAAAGAAAGGTTTGGCTGAGATTTAGCAGAGAATTTAAGTATTAATCTACGACTGAATTGGGCAAAAAAAAAAAGAAAACAAAAAGAACATTGAAATATTAGTAAAGTGCCTAATCAGGCCCGGCCCGTCATCAACTCAAGCCCAAAGAAAAATAATATCCTCATGCCCATAAGAAGTAACTTTACAGAGAATGGCACGTCATGATTAAGGCATAGAGGCACCGACACAAACTTTCATTATGCTCGTGGGGATATTAATTGGTAATGTCTTTTCCTTTCCTTTTTCTACCTATATTATTTGAGAATTGCTTTTCCTTTATTTAATAGTTTAACATCCCCAACAATAAAATTTATTTATAGTATTTTCTTATTAGTTTTTCAATTTTTTAAAATGGTCAACTCAAACACAATCTGTTACCACACAAAGTAGTTGGCCAATCACAAACACAACAGAAATTGGCTTGCATTTATTTAGTTTCTTAATTTTCGGTGCGGTGATCATAATTTTTGGAATCAACACTTAAATGCATTCAAGTAATAAAACATTTCATGCATCGCTAAACCTCTAACCACATCGCCATACCTTAAACATCAGTTTCGTTGGCGAATGCCTTTCATATTAAAAGCCTTTTGCTACACCTCTAACCACAAACTAATCCATCATAAATTTTGTTATCACTCACGATCGAAAACAAAATCGTTGTCAGTCGACAACATAAAATTTAAAATTATTTTGTACTTTATGCATTTCAGAAGAAATTAAATTTATATTTATATTCAGGCATATTCTTTTGATGTTTGATCCTTTTTTTTGATCAACTGATGTTAGATCTTTTTAAAAGATAAGTTTAACGTTTATTGAGATATTATACAGGGGAAATGTCTGTATATATGTGTGCAGTCATGTGACGTTTATATAATTGTAACTTTGAAAGTAGTAAAATAAAAACAAAACAGTTCACAAATAAAAATAAAATAAAAACAAAACAAGCAACTCTCCTGGTCACGGGCCTTTGTCCTTTATCTCTTATTGGCGATTTTTCTCAATTCTCATATCAACTATGTTTTAGATTTACTTGCTGTTTCTATTTCTTGTGTTTCCGCGATAGGAAGTCTGCTAAAACATAAAGTATAGTCACGTGAAGTAAAACTATTTGGTATCTACATAAATATATATATGCATGAATATACGTTTTCACATTTTGCAGAGACTCAGCATCTAAAACATAAGTTAGTTGATAACCCTGACACCAGTGAGGCAAACCGGTTCCATATATACTGAGGGTCCGACTGGTGACCAGTCTGGTAACAAAATGAATGAATAGAAAAGGAACGTTGAGGAATAAAATGGCAGGAATAAAAAGGAATGGTTGTTCCTCCTCAAATTTTATAAGGAATATTTTTGTTCTTTATTTTTCTACAAAAAAGGAATGAGAGGGAATGAGAAGGAAAATTTATTCCTTATGAATGGTGAATTTTTTTAGGAATGTTGAGGAATGCATTATTCTCCGTCATTCCCTGGTCACCATTCATATCCTGGGAATATTACACTTTGTATTGAAAATCACTTTATAGTAAAACTTAGCATCAGTTGAACAAAAAAAAAAGAAGTGAAACTTAGCATCTGAAATAAGGTGAAATTACTTTCATGATATCTATATTATTAAAACTTAAGTACAAAATCGGAGTGTTTGGAAATATGGATTGCAGTTTAAAAAAGAAGTTTGTTTGGAAACATGGATAACAATATTAAATGAGAATTATTTAGAAACATGGATAGCAGTATATGTACTTCCTTTTATTTACACAATTAATCATCACATTTATAATAAATTAGGTACTTCCTTTTTGTATTTCTTTTTATTTACAAATTCTATCATTGCATTTAAAATCAACATAAATTAATTAATTACAATTTCAAACTTATATAAAACAAATCGATATTCTCATTATTAATATTGTACAAATATTACTAAATAAATTTTTTTCTATTTCACTTAATTTAGCCAACACATAAAAATAAAAATTTTAGTTTGTTTACGGAATCAGTTACACATAGACATACATGTACCCATTTAGATACGGGTCGTTTCTTTCGGATATAGATTTTTTGGGTTTTAAAATTTTTTTAGGCACTTTTTTGTATTTCTTTTTATTTACAGATTCTACCACTGCATTTAAATCAATTTTCTAAAACTTATCGAAACAAATTGATATCCATATATTGATCATTATTAATATTGTATAAATATTACTAAATAAAAAATTTTCTATTTCACTTAACTTAGCCAACACACATAAAAATATTTTCTTATTTGTTTATAGAATCCGTTAGACATAGACATCCGGGAACCCATTTAGATACGGGTCGTTTCTTTCAGGTATAGAGTTTTTGGGTTTTGAAATTAGGCGATGTTTGGATATAAATTTATGTATGAGTTTCAAGTTGGATCTCCCGAGTTTGTATGAATTTGGTTCTGATGTATATGAAACTAAAAATATTCAAATAACGTATGTATTTGAAAATGATTCGGATATTTGAACCAAAAATAATCATATCGGTTCGATCCGGATCTTTTGAATACAATTAATTATATGGAGATACATCTAAAATATATAACTCTAATTATGAAAAACAAATATCAATGTATAAATACGTAAAAATAATATCCGCGCGGGCACGCGGGTAAACTCTAGTTATTCATTATCGTTCTGACAAAACGTGGAAGGATATGGCACCATTGTAGCCAGCATGTTCCGAGACCACACTGGAACGGTACCTCAGCATCAATCTTGCATCATCTATCTCCTCTCTACGATCTCTATTCATATATGTTTCTAAAACGTATGTTCATTTCCTATGCTTTCTACATGTGTAAGCTTTGCAGATTGAATGTGTCATGTGTGAATCACAAGTCATATCTGTTATCTGATAGTATGTTTTTAATTGACAAACCTTTTTTACAAAGTATAACTATGTTATATATATTGTTTTTACATAACGTAATTTGGTTTCTTATGGTTCTCTTATTTCAACCAAAAAATTGTATGTTTACTAATGTGGTGATCGTCACTCATTAGTTATAACTAATCAAATATACATTAATTAATAGAATAAACTTCTATTTACTGAATCTATAAGTCTTTTTTCTGTTTTGCATTTACCAAATATTAGTTCAGTTATTCAATCAAAAAAAAAATTTAGTTCAGTTTTAGAACTACTATATTGATTTTAGTTAATGAAGGAGTTGGGTGGAGACAAAGACTTGTTGATGTGGTTCAGAAAGTTTGTTACTGGACCCTAATAAAATACTAAATAAATACAAGTAATGAAATTTGGTGATTAGAATATAATTGATTAATAATGATTTGGTCAAATAAACTTCAAAGGTTGACTTGTTTCAACCATATGTAACTTGTAAGAAGAAAAATAAACCAGAAAGGTTGGTACGTAACATCGTTATTGGCTATTCACTTTTAAAATGAAGAAATAGTACCTTTTTATTATTACGGCATACACTTACCTTACGTATCAGTGTATTCACGTAAAAGTTGAATTAAGATCGTAGCATGATTGAAATTACTAGACTGTTTTTTTTTTTTTTGCTAAATAAAATAACTAGACTGGTTACTACTAATAAAACCTATTCATTTGTTTTACCATGTATTCATGCAAAATTACAATTAGAGTAGAGACCAATTTTACAATATAAAATAAGTTTTTTTTTCCTGAAGAATTTATAAGAGAAATATCAAGTCAATGTAGTAGTTTATCGTTTTATATATAATATACTTAAATTAATTGAAACTAAGAAATTTATTAGCAAAAAAGAAAAAAGGAAAGATCATTTGAAGATTTTTATTTTATTTTATTCCTTTTAATTTATAGTATATACATATTTTGTAATGAAGCTATATAAGAATGGCTTCAAACTGTCTATCACAATTCACAGAACAGGTTAACAAAACGGTCATAAACCAAAAAAAAAAAAGACAACCGACAAAAAAAAGGGACAGTTCATTCGTTATTGAGAAAGTGTTCATCTTTTCGCACATTCTTGTCCTCCTCATCTTCTTCTTCTTTCTTTCGAATCTCTCTGACGAGCTTCGATTCAGTTTCCGGTGATCACCGACCGGATCTGCTCGCAAGTAGCTGACAATCTCAACAAGAAGCATTCTCTCTCTCTCTCTCTCTCTCTCTCCACAACCCAACTCAAAAGTCTCCACCTTTTGATTGATTGCTGCTTACTTACTTTCGAGCTCCAAGGATCGCCATTGCAGAGTTTCCTTGTAACTTTGGAGACTTAGCTTCCAACTCTACGATCCAAATTGAGATCTGCGTTCTTGCTTGTGTAGTTTAATGAGTTGAGAGTTGTCGGTTCGTAAAACTCAGATTAGTCTTCTTCTTCTAAACTTTAAGCTTAGAATCTGTTTGATGAAATTCCCCCCTGTGAGGAAGTTATAGGCAATTGGAAATGTGTAAAGCGGAGAAGTCTCTATACCACAGGAAGCTCTGGGAGATGAAGGTGAAGTTCCTAGGAGGAGATAGCAAGATTGACAAGTTCAACAACTCATCCCTTGTTTCCAGGTCGTCTCGTATGAGCCTATGGATGATTCGTGCTATCACCGTACTGTTGCTGTGGAGTTGTTTCGTTCATTTGGTTGCTTTGGGTGAGATGTGGGGTCCGAGATTGTTGAAAGGCTGGCCTTCTTGTTTCAATCACCATGACTTCCCAATGCCTGCTGCTTCTTCACAACAAATGGCTTCTCTTCCCATCAAAATAGCCGTCCCTCCTAAAAGTAAGTAAAGCTTATCACTCTTTCTAGTTATGTAGCTTAACTGCCAACACAACACTATTGGAATATTGTTTAGTTTTAATCCTTCTTGTTGCTCTTTGTTTTGACTCTCAGGGATATATCAAAACAATGGCTATCTTATGGTTTCTTGCAATGGAGGACTCAACCAAATGCGTGCTGCGGTAAAAGATCATAACTAATCTGTTTGCTTTGAACAAAGAATCATTACCAAAAAGCCTAAGATATGACTTTTGGACTTTGGGATCTGTTTTTTCAGATATGTGATATGGTGACTATTGCAACATACATGAATGTCACACTTATTGTCCCAGAGCTTGACAAGACCTCTTTTTGGAATGATCCAAGGTTATTATTATTGCTATCTATCTCACTCAGAGCTTCTTTTGCTTCTCTTGAAGTTGTTGATGTGGTTCTTATGTGGACAGTGAGTTCAAAGACATATTCGATGTGGATCACTTCATAGCTTCCCTAAGAGATGAGGTTCGTATACTCAAAGAGGTTCCTCCAAGGCTTAGGAGAAGGGTCGAGCTCGGTGTGTACCACACCATGCCTCCTATTAGCTGGTCCAACATGTCCTATTACCAAGACCAGGTTCTTTAATTTCTCGGTTACTCCATGATTTTTACTGGAAGGGTTTCTCATAGATTCGTTTACTTGATTCTTTTTAAACAGATTCTTCCCTTGGTGAAGAAGCATAAGGTCTTACATCTGAACAAGACCGATACTCGACTTGCTAATAACGAACTTCCTGTTGAGGTTCAGAAGCTGAGATGCCGAGTAAACTTCAACGGGCTCAGGTTTACTCCAAAGATTGAGGAATTAGGTAGAAGAGTAGTCAAGATTCTGAGGGAGAAAGGTCCCTTTCTGGTTCTCCATCTCAGATACGAAATGGATATGTTGGCATTCTCTGGTTGCTCACATGGTTGCAACCGCTACGAAGAGGAAGAGCTCACAAGAATGAGGTTAATAAAACAACATTTCATCTTAGTGTTAAAAAAGTTATTCATGATATTGATGTTTTATCATATGGCTAGATATGCTTATCCATGGTGGAAGGAGAAAGTAATAGACTCAGAGTTGAAGAGGAAAGAAGGTCTTTGTCCATTGACTCCTGAAGAAACAGCTCTGACACTATCTGCCTTGGGGATTGACCGTAATGTTCAGATTTACATAGCTGCCGGAGAGATATACGGTGGTAAAAGGAGGTTGAAGGCTTTAACAGACGTCTTTCCCAATGTGGTTAGTATCAAAACTCAAGAGCTTATTGTCTGAAAGATTCACTCATAGTGTCAGTAATTGATAATCTTTGATAACACCAGGTGAGGAAAGAAACTCTGCTTGATTCCTCTGATTTGAGTTTCTGTCAGAACCATTCTTCTCAAATGGCTGCTCTTGATTACCTCATCTCTCTCGAAAGTGATATATTCGTTCCTACTTATTATGGGAACATGGCTAAAGTCGTGGAAGGTCATCGCAGGTGAATCATTATCATTGTTTTTTTACTAGTCTAACATAATGTTTTCTTTCATCATGGCTAATGCATTTAATCCTCATCCTCAGGTTCTTGGGGTTCAAGAAGACGATTGAGCTAAACAGGAAGTTCTTGGTTAATCTAATAGATGAATACTACCAAGGACTGTTGAGCTGGGAAGTGTTTTCGACCACTGTGAAGGCCTTTCACGCTACAAGAATGGGAGGTCCCAAGAAGCGGCTTGTGATTCCTAATAAACCTAAAGAAGAAGACTACTTCTATGCTAATCCATACGAATGCCTTCAGCTGTTACATGAGAATGAAAATGGCAATTCACTAGATGAAACTAAATGATCAGAGCCAGCACCATTATCATCTCTGTTAGATATGGGTGATGCAGGACATGGATGGGTGAATAATGGAGTTATCTACGGAGACTGTATATCGACCTCAGTTAGGGTTCTTTGGTGTACAGGGACTTCTGAAGAGCTTCCTTGGATGAGAAGATAGGTTGGAGCTTTCATTGTAATGTTTGCAAATCTATCCTTTGGCATCATCGTCAGCATCATCCATGGTCTTGCAGTTTTGGTAACTGGAGAATAAAATTTTAAAAATGTAGTTTATAATTATGTTACACATTATTATAATTATTATTTATAATTATTTGTGAAAATAAATAAGTGCTCTATTTCATTCTTCTTGCAGTCATTGTATGTCAGTAATAAATTTAGTAAACTCAAATAGGAAGCTATATGGCTAGATTGTCACAAAACTCTTGAATAAAAAAGAACTTGGCTTGTATAAATAGATTGCCACCAAATATTTAAAAGAAAACTCCTTGTTATAGACATGCATGATTTCGAAGATTACTCGATTTCGAATATGCTTATCATTTGGTCCCCCATGGAGGCTTTTGTCGTGTATCTTCTTCGTGTCTCATCAATCACTTTCTCTACAGAAATCGATATAGCCGTTGGAAGACTGATATTGGCCTGCCTATAGATACAAATCATGAATCAAGAACAAGCATAAGGAACACACATATTGTCTACAACCCATCTTTTCTCGATTCGAGTTTCAGTGTGTTATTGTTAGGGTTTTCTTGCCTTAGAAAATAGCTATTGATATTGATTTTTCACTGTTTTGATATCAATACAAAAGATTCTCTGAGGTTTAGTTGATTTTCGTTATCATAAGCAAACAAGAGCTTGATCCACTTGGTAAAGAGAGAGAATCGTAGAAGTCACTCATTATGCATTGTTACAAAATGAAGGTTACAGTTTCTAATATATGAGTCTAAACTCTAAAAGTAAGAATACATTGTTTGAAGATATAAAAAAAAGAAGAAGAAAAAGTCTAAACATATGTTTTATATATATCCCCGATTAACATTTCTTCTAACACAATGAACTTCTACGTTTCTTAAACTACTTAATGACCATATGCTATATCAATTATGTATTGGAGTCCTCTTCCTTCCTTTCATACGTCGAGGATAGTCGCTTCTCATTAGATTATCAATTTCTTCTGCTGAATCTCTTGAGGCTACACCTTTTGTTGATCTTTTCTTTGTTCCAGACTCCATATGCTTTAAACCTTTTAACTGCCACAAAAAATGTACACAACAAAAAAGGACTATATATAAGAAAAAATGCATATAAGAAAACATATACATTAGTTAGCATAAATCAAGGCTTGATCCAAATTTTAACTTGTGGTACTACCTTTCGTCCCATCAAGAGAGGCTCACTTCCGCTAAGCTTAAGACCATAGTCTTCATATTTGCGTCCACCTACATCTATGTTTCCACCTGTAAGTTCTCAAAGAAAACATCAGCTTCACATGTTTACACCTTCATACGTTTATGTTTATCTACATGACAAACACATGGATGTAGACAACACCAACAACAACATGCGCCCACACACACACACCGATCGATATTATCGTCATAAGGATGACGGAAGAGACAATACACACACACATATCTATATATACAACACACATATTACATAATACCTACACACATCACCTTCATCAGTGGGAAGATAAAACACATATATATCTCAAGGGATCTAAAGATATATGGAGAGACGACACAAATAATACACGTGAGGAAGATATAGTAAGAGGAGAAAATTAAGATCGCTATGTCATTCGAACCTTGAAGCGCAAGAGGAAGATTCATCATCATCATGAGGACGAGAAACCCTAGAACAATTGTGATTAACTCTGCGTTTGTGTTCTTCATCTCGTTCGCCTTTGTCAATATTAACGAAGTGTTAAGTATTTTGAGACTTTATGTGAGTGAAGCTTATTTATATACAAGGGGGTATCTATCTATACAAACTTATGTGTAGGATTTTCTGAAATCGGAAAAAGTGGAAGCTAGGGTTTTCCGACAATTCCATAGGCAAGACAAAAAGTAACTTATCATCGGTAATTGTTTATGCTTGCGATAAGATAAATAAAATAAAATAAAATCATTTCAGACAGCAACAACATTCAGAAATTGGTGAGGCAGATTAACAAAGAATGTATGAAAGAAAGAAAATGAACAATAGTCAACAACCGATTTTGCCATCTCTTACAAATAAGTTATCTGGATAAACAATTTATTTACAGTACATTACAAACCGATCAAACATTCTCTATGGCAAAACGATCAAATTAAATTATTTTATGAAAAAGATCAATTTGTATAAGAATGAAATCAATATTGTAATTTTATAGGGAGCATTTCTAATGGGAGAATCTAAATTAAAGAACTTAAAATAGTAAATCAAGAAAGTCGGTACCGACATGGAGTATAAATTAAAAAGACAAAGATTTCTCTTGAAGAAACCAAGAAGGCATGGCATGGGGAAGTTTTCATGAGTTTAAGTGCCCAAAAGTGACATTGGAGTTTTAAGTTAATAATAAATCTTTGTTTACTGCTTAGGGTTTCTAAATAAAGTATCTCCTTTTGTAGTTCCAAAAAATCTTTTTAACCGTGGGTTTACTGAAAATGCTTAGTTTGTACTAGATTTAACTAAACTTGTACGAAAAGTATACTATAATGTTAACATCTTTACGTCGAATTTGATATATTCTTTTTGAGACACGAGAGCGGGTCCTCCGATTCAATCCTTGTGGCCTTGTTGTGGGTGTAGACGCCACTTGAAAATAAGAAATTTTTGGCTTTCGGGGTATTATATATTTTCTCAATTGTTAAACTAGTTTTAGTATCTCTTACGAGTTCATGTCATCATTATTCAAGATGACATAAAACACTGAATGTCAAACTCACTTGTAACCTTTTATTCTTGCATATTCAAGTGATATGATCAATATGAATAAACAAACCTGAAACCTTACAAACATTTAAAGAACGTACTAACATAATCATGATATTAATTAGTAACAGCCGTAAGGCCCATAGGGCGTCTAACTTTTTATTCATTTATCTTACAAAGTTAATTAATGAAATGTTTTTTATGTTTTTGGTTGTCCGGTAAAATCTTTAGGCATTAGAATATTTTCAATGGTACTCTATAATTTCCACTCTAAAATAGTGCAATTCTATTATAGAATCGAGTTTGTTTTAATGGTTTACTCTATAATAGAGTTATACTATAATATAGTGGAATGTGGATATAGAGGAATGTTGCTTTTTAATCCAAAGTTAAAAAATAACATTATTTTACATTCCACTCTATTATAGAATAAATCATTGGATTAAATCTAATTCTATAATAGAATTACACTATTTTAGAATGAGATAGAGAAAAAATTATAGAGTACCATTTGAGATGGTCTAGATCGACAAGGACAAGTTCCTTTGAATACAGTAAATCAACCCAATCGATGCACCTCATAAACGCGTTATCACCGCCCCTAAACCATTTCAGACTTGTAATATCTGATGAGTAACATGAGGAAGAAGAAAATGGTAATAAAGTTAAAATGTTCTAGTGGTCTTGAGCTTCTATTCATTGGACAAAATCATTAAATCTTGGCTACTTAAACTGTAGCATAATTGAGGAGTAGGCCAGTAATATTTTTTTATGGACAAACAGACCATTAATCCAAGACTAAATCTTTCCATTTCTCTAAACACATGGACAACTAGAAGCCCTAAACCACTAGAAGAATTTCACATTTTGAACAACTTAGGCCACATAGGCCCAAAACAAAAATCATTTGCTGACACGAAATGGTTACCTTGTTCATCATCTCTTTTCCTCTTCTTTTTTGGAACACAGCATCATCTCTTTTCCAAGATCCTTACATTCCAGTGAAACACCAAGTGGGCTCAACTCAATCAAACCCAACGTGCTTTGTTTGGCTACCAAGTAACATGTCAACAAACCAGGAACCTAAGCTAACAAAGATTATAACAAAAGATGATTTTATTATTGAAACAAAACACAAAAAGCTCAGAGTATACTGTCTCCATCTTAAATAGAACTACACCATCACTATTTAAATAAAATCCGGCGACTTAAAAGCCAACTCAACAATCGCCGGGAGATGAGAAAACAAAAAACAAAACGGGGAAGTAAGGAAGATAGATGATAGGTTAAGCTAATAACCAAAACTGCTGTAGTATTTTTTTCTTGGCTAATCAAGCTTTAGTGGCCGGGTTAAGCTCATCCCAAGCTTCAATCCAAGTCACCATAGCATCAGCAAGCTTGTCAAAGTAAGGATCAATGGGGCTAAGCTTCTCCTTCACCATCTTGGACAGCTCAATGTAGCACTGTTGAACCGTCACTGCTTCTTTCGAGAGCTTTGCACTCTGGAAGAAGGGAATGATGTCCTCCTGCCAGAAAATTCCCTTGTACTCCTTCTTCAGGTTCACAAATGGGTTGCTTGCCTTACTGTGGTAAATGTAGGGAAGACCTGTCTTCACTCCCAATCCCAAATGATCACAGATCACCTAAAGAGCAGACCCATAAGAAACCGGTAGGTATTCATCTATGGTCCAAAACCGCTTAAACTATGTAAGAGAATGGGAAATCAAGTACCTTGACACACCATCCAGCCCACATATCGTCGTAGCGACCAATAGGCTGGCCATCACCCATGAGACCAAAGTACATAGCCGGGCCAATGAGCTCACGGTCAAAGGCCAAGTTCATGCCACACATTGGGAAAAGTGTTCCCTTTGGGATGGTCATGACAGCATCCACATACCTTCACATTGATGCCACCATTTGAGCATTGTTAGATAATTAAAATATCGAAAATATAGAAAAAAAAATGTTAAATCACACTACCTCGTGTTCCTTTCCTTAGGCTTAACGAGTTGGGTCGGGGCATCGTAATCAGGGATGTTGAGCCAGAGACCGTGAGAAACAGCGGTGGAAACACCCTCACGAAGACTGAAAGGGTATCCACGGACGAAGTCAGCACCTTCACGGTATGGGTCGTACAAGGTGTTGAAGAAAAGTGGAGAGGAGGGGCAGAGAAGGTTCTTGATGTGTTGCTCAAGAGCGTTCACAGCTTTTCCAGATGGATCCTTAGCAACCTATTAACACATGACAACAAACAAAAATATACATAAATTAAGAAAAGATTATTCAAATATATCTAAAGCCAAAATAAAATATAACAAAACATGATGAACGACACGTTACACGTGATTAAACCAACACAATGCTACAATCATGGCGTAACTGAAAACTCAATTCCTTAAACAGGGGAATTGAAAAGTTTGGACTTTTCTTTGCCTATTTAATAAAAAAACGTGTGACAGACAATGACATGCAAGAATCTTGAGAAGCTTCTTGAGAGAGATCATTTACAATCAATCCCACACAAAAGCTGAACTATACAATTGCAATATAGAAAAAACAGATCAAGAACCATTCAAGCAGGAGAATGTATAGATCTAGGTGAACACAGTGTTTATTAACAGTTTGAGATCCGTTAAATCTACCGACACTGCAACAAGATCTCGCAAAGACACAACACAACCTATAAAACAGAACATGTAAACAGATCTATAGATTCAGACAAAACAGAACGAAAAAAAAAAGAGCAGACTTTGAGAATTGTGGGAAACTTACGAAGCAATCGTCGTCGATTGTGAAGATATACTTCTTCTTAGACACCATGTAACCGAAGCAACGACAAGCAGAGTCCTTGAAGGAAATGCACGAAGCTTTCGGACCGAGGATACGGTTAATGTCGTTCCTGTTGTAGAGCTCGTAATCGAACCCTTCAGGGACAGCGATGGTCTTGGAAGGATCTCCGTCCTGGACGATGATGAGATGGTAAGGCTGGAGGAAAGGTCTCCACATCTCGAGGAAATCGAGGTTGCGGATCGTCGGGATCACGATGTCGAGCTCATCCTTCAGCAACGCCGCGTGGTTCAACGGGATTCCAACGGTATTCGCCGGTTCAACCATGATTGAGAATTGGAGAAGAGAGGGAGGTTTGAGATCGGCTTACGTTTGAAAACTGAGATGGACCTTGAAGACCTTCTTCGTGTGTGTTTTATAACAGATCCGGCACGTGCGAGGTAACCTGTGTGAGGGTTGACACGTGGTTGATAAAGACTCGTTCAATGTCAAAAAAGTCTTTACTATTTTGTCTGTTGATGTCCGTTTTCTATGGGTATTTGTCTTATTGGTTTATAAATATCTCATTCTTTAATATTTTTTTTTAATTAATTACCAAAGTTTATCAAGTCTAGAGAATATATTTAAGGTATTATTCTCCAGAAAATTAAATGTGAATCTTTTTAACAGATACTTTTCAGGAATATCCATATTATTCAAATAATATTAATTATCAGTTGGTAATTCAGAATATACAATACTTATATATTTTTTCCTTTAGTTTTTTTTTGAACAACATATATATATTTTCCTTTAAGACTTCGACGTTTTAGAGTAAATTATTTTGATTCAAAATTACAAATATTCACAATCAAATTAATTTCTAAAATTTAAAATGATAAACATAAGATCTTTTGAGGGGAAAACAACATTGATAGATTTCATAATTTGATATGATTTTATTATAAGTACGATATGCACATAATTTTGTTTTGGTTTAAGTTGATGATATTTTAAGTTTGTTGTTTGATTTAGTTTTTTTTTTTCTGAAACACTTTTCTTGTTTGATTTATAGTTACATTACATTAACATAAATGCATCCACTATTGTGTGTGCGTTTTCAAAAGATGGTGGATACAAAACCAACAATAGTTAGTACTTTTTGACCGGAGTGTAACATCAATGAAGGTGTTAATTAGCATGCAAACATTGGGCTTGCTTCTTCATTTGAAAGACTTCTTCATTTGAAAGATTAATTAATTGTTTTTTAAAACAATTAGTTAAAAATGTATTCTACTTTACGATAAAACGAAGGAACATTTGCATGTGGGAAGCTATATACCTTAAGTTATCTTCTAACTTTGACATTCCTTTTAGGGTTTAGCCAAGTTGGTATATGCTATACATGGGTATTAACTGTTCACTAATTCTTTATATTATCTTGTAGAGCTCCATAGCTTTTAACGAACGACAATACTATCAACAAGTATAATTATTTTCTTGAATACATCTAAAGAATCATTAAATCGTTGGAATTTGGTATATACGATCGTGGGCTGCTCGTTGATGCACGTTGCATATGATCAATGCATGCATCGTGAGAAATCTTGTTTTAAGTCCGTATAACATACCCATGAACGTATAATTATTACACATATAAAAAGCCGGAGAAACATCCAACTGGAAGAAGAGGAAAAATAAGCAAGTCTAGGAAATAGATAGGGCAAAAAATCTGAATCCAAAGAAACCATCTGATTAGAAAAAATACTATAAATCCAAACTAAAACTTGTTAAATATCTGAATCGGTTCAACATTTTGATATCTAAAAAATTGAAACTGGACTTGATTTGAACCGAAATATTTCAAGTAAATGTATATTTAAAAATATATTAGTTATTTTTAAAACTGATAAAAAAATATCCAAGATTCAAGAAAGAAGAAGTTTACATGTAAAGCCATGGTAATGAGCAGATGAAACTCAATTCAACATCAAAGTAATCAAAGTAAGGGTGACTCTCTGGGACAACCTAATCTACACAAGTGGGAGCAGTAAATGTTAACATAGGCTGCCTATGGAATCCATTGCAGACCATATAAGAAAATTTGTTACGGTACAAATTTGCTATAAGAGTACATTCAGGAACAAACCGCAGTTAAAGGGGGTCAGAGGGCATACATTACCAGCAGAGCTACCATTTCTTTACTATTTTGTTAACCAAATTTTTATTTATTGGGAGTTAAGGGGTGTCACCTGACATCCCATCTTCTTCTGTGGGTCCGCCACTGAGTACATTATAACATGTTTTTGTAATTTTGGCAAGAAGACAAAATTCTATGATTTTGGTTTGAATACTTGTTTTGTGGTTTTAGTGCAAAAAATAAGTTTTTGCAAGAATTTTTTTTTTAAACATTTTTGATGGGAAATTTGTTTTGTGGTTTTCGCCAAACACTTGATTTGTCAGAAAAACTAAATTTTGTGATTTTTACGGGAAAACTCAATTTTACAATTTTGGTGGGAAAATATAATTTGCAATCTGGCGAGAAAAAATGACTTTGGTGGTAAAAATTCGATTTTGTGATTTTGTCTCAAAACTCACTTGTACGATTTTCCCAGGAAAACTAGATTTGGTAGAAAAAACTCAATTTTAACAACTTTGTCAGAAAACTCGATTTTGCAAAAATCGAGTTTTGTAATTTTTCCCAAAAAAAACGATTTTGAGATTTTGGCAGAAAAAATCGATTTTGTGATTTTTGGTCGAAAATTTTGAAATTTGATTTTGAATTTTGGCCGAAAAACGATCTGGCAAGAAAACTTTTGATTTTGAGAGGGGCCAAATAACTAAATAAAACTAAGATCCCTAAATTTTAAAAACTCTTAAGTTTTTGTGATTATTGGACCGTTCAGGTCCACAAAGTTCAAATCCATTAACACCTATGGTTAACTGGTCTTCTGATTCTTGACCGATTATAATAATCCACTAGATTTTGACCCGTGCGGGACTTTTATTTTTAGTTTTGAGCATATGTAACAACCTTTGTAGACTGAAAGTTTAAATAATATACTGCTTTAGGTTAGTCTTGGTTCATCTGTTTGAAAGCCTAATCTTCTAAATACTACTATTCTGTGAATTTAAATATAAGACTAGTCTTCTAAATACTCGAGAGATTCAATTAAAGGTTTGACTTTTTAATTTGTTTGATCTTATTTCAGTTTAAGAATTTTTGTCGGATTTATTAAATTATTTTGTCGGATTTATTAAATTTCAACCGTAAGGTTTGATCTTCTAGGTTTTGACCCGTCTTTGAAAGGGCGGATATTATTTTTCACTTTTATGAAATATATTATTTGTTTGTAATTATTGAATGTATTTTATCTTAGTAAACTTTCTTTATAATAAATTTGAAACATAGAGTTTCTCCGGTAGAGTATGTGTTTTTCTGGCTTTGTTTTATTCTCTCCAATCAACATATTTATTTGGTTTGTTGTTAAAATAAATGATTTTAGAACGTCAATGTACAATACTTTTATATTGATATTTTGTTTAAACAATATGACATATTTCTATATTAATTAAATATTTACATTGTAATTTAAATTTTTATACAGATTAACTTATTTGTGTAGTTTGTTGTTAGAAGAAACGATTTTGAATCCAAATGTACAGTACTTTTATATTGATTTTTGTTTGGTTCAAATATATTTATTTCAGTATAAGCTATATAAAAATTAGTCAACTAAAGAATATATAAATTAATAAGATAGATATATGAATATCGATTTGTTTAGATAAGTTTTGAAATTTCAATTAATTAATTTAAATTGATTTTAAATACAGTTATAGAATCTGTAAATAAAAAAAAATACAAAAGGAAGTATCTAGAAAAAAATTTCAAAACCTAAAAAACGATAGAAACGATCCGTACCTAAATGGGTACCGAATGTCTATACATAATTGATTCCATACACAAATATTTTTTATTATTTTATGTGTTTAACTAAATTAAGCGAAATATTAATATTTTTATTTAGTAATATTTGTACAATATTAATAATGATCAATATATGAATATCGATTTGTTTAGGTACGTTTTGGAATTGTAATTAATTAACTTAAATTGATTTTAAATATAGTGATAGAATCTGTAAATAAAAATAAATACAAAAGAAAGCACCTAAAAGAAATTTAAAACCCCAAAAATCTATACCCGAAGAAACGATTACCTAAATGGGTACTCGAATATGTATGACTAAATGATTCCGTAAACAAAAAAAAAATTATGTGTTTGGCTAAATTAATACATGAATATCGATTTGTTTAGATAAGTTTGGAATTGTAATTATTTAGTTTAAATTGATTTTAAATGTAGCGGTAGAATCTGTAAAATAAAATAAAAAACACAAAAAGGAAGTACCTAATTTATTATAAATGAAATGACTAATTATGTAAATAAAAGAAAATATATATACTACTATATATGTTTCCAAAAATTCTCAATTAATATTGTTATTCGTGTTTCCAAACAAACCTCTTTTAAACTGCTATCCATGTTTCCAAACATTCTAATTTTGTACTTGACCGCTTTAAAAGCTGGATCGACCTTTTAATTTTTTTAAAAATATTTGTAAAATGTAATTTTTCCATAGGTTTTATCTTTATTTATAATATAAGTGTGTTATATAATTTCGTTGATTGTTTATATTTTTTTATTTTAATGATTATCTTTATTTATAAAATAAAATAGATTACTAAATACATAGAGTTGGTTTTCTAATATACATAGAGTTGTAGTGCTTTCAACGTATGTAAGACTTATGTTTTAAAAGATTTTATAACTTGCTGTGTATAGAATATAATAAAGGAACACCCACAACCCATAATAAGGACCTCACATAAATTCTTGCATCTCATAGACCTTTGATCATTGAGAAACATGTTGAATGAAGGGTGTATCATATATCTATCAAAACGCATGTAATATATACCAAGATAGACCACCCGATTTCCTTTCTTGTACTTCCTTTGAGATATTATGTCTCCAAAAACATGGGACCTTTTAGTATTTTTGTGACCTCTTGTTCCTTTTATATTTGACTCTCCATCCCACTTAACTGGATCCCCAAAACCCTATGAACACAAATAAACCATTTAATAGAATAAAAGAAAAGTACCAACCATAGTGAATCAAGTGAAGGAACCTCAAACACATATCCAATAAGCCAAAAAAACTGAACAGAAAAACCTCAAAACAAAATGCATAAAGAGAAAACACTACTTCCGACAGATTTGTTTCTCGTCTCTCAAAATCTTTTCTGCAATATAATCTGGAAAGTATATGAGAAAAACTCTTTAAAAATCATTCATCTACCTCAAACCTATCGTATATCCCATGGATCTCTAGAGCCACCTCAATCGAATTCTCAGAAATATTAAAAATCTTGACCTACTTTTACAATATGAGTGGTTTGTCTAAAAATCGTTTAACAAAGCCATATTTATACTAATAAGAAATCGTAACGTGAAGTTAGGATTAAGATTAGCTTTAGGAACATATGAATAGCATATTCCAAACTTGAAAGATATTGTGTATCAAAATGTAAATATTTATTATTCTCCATAAATTGTGGATCTTAAAGATCTCGAATTAATTTATATTTCAAATGATGTATTAATGATTTTGATTGTTACCCAAGTTTGAAAATATCTTAAAATAATAAAATGTGTTTTTTTATTTCATAGTAAAAAATTATATATGACCAAGTAAATTACAAATTAACATGAAACTTTAAATTCATAATTTTTTATGCTCAACATATCTTCAAAATGATATTATTTTGTAAATTGTAAAAATATTCTTTTAAATGCAAAACTTTTGAATAATGGTTATTGGAAAATATTTTAGTAAAAATCAATTTTTGAATATATATATTGTTAATCAGTTTTTTATATAATTTAACTTTAAATTTTTATTTTGATTTGATATATGTATATAAAGTTTAAATTTTGTTTTGTGATTATTTTAGACAAAATATATTTTTGAGTAATTAGATTGGCCTGTTTTCATTAATTTAACGATAGCCAATATAGATAGTTGATCATAATATAATGAACTTCTATTTTTTCTTAATCATAAGCCCATTGATTGGTCTAGCCCACAAGTGTTGCAACATATCTTTTGCTTGAGCTCTCCCAAATTCAGCATCTACAAATAAATAAAGATCAAGTAGTTGTCTTCAGTAGTAGAAAAAAAACTACAATTCTAAGAAGAAGAAAAAACATGTAAGAACTACAAAACAAAAGGTCGTGATTTACCCACAATGTTGATTTTTGAAGTTTTGATTGACGAAAACCATTATTTCGTTACTTTAACTGTATTAGAAATTCCATTAACTCGTCGAGCATTAACCTGCACATGATCACAAATGATAAAATTAGTTTACGGGATACCAAAAACATATAAAAGACAAAAAAACTATACTAAAGCTTATGAATAAAAAGTAGGTATGCAAGGAGGAGAGCCTAATAATTTGACTACGAACTAATGGGATGACTCAAACCTTATATAATGGGGGGAGAAGACACGACGTTAAGATTGTTACATAATTTTAGGCAATCAATTGTTATTGGTATTTAATTTTTAGATCAATTGTAAGATATTGCTTGATTATTAAGCATAATATAATTAAGAATATTCCTTTTTAAAAAGAATAACTGATTGTCATTTAACAGAAACGTAAAATAAGGAATGATCGATTTTTCTGTGATTTAACATTTAATTAGACATTTAAATTAGGCATTTAATATTTAGATATTGTTTGATTTTAGCTATGATTGAATATTCTCTTTTTAAAATAATAACTGATTGCCATTAACAGAAACATAAAATTAGGAATGATTGATTTTTCTGTGATTTAACATTTAATTAGGCATTTAATATTTAGATATTGTTTGATTAGCTCAGATTAATTAATTTTTTTTAAAAAAAACACTTAAACCTGTTTCCAAACACACTAATCTCAAATTAATTAATAAAAACCATTAAAAGCACATAAACCTGTTTCCAAACACCAAAATTTAAACTAAGGCAATCCACGTATCCAAACAAATCTATTTTGTACTTCTGCTTTAATAATATAGACTAGATTTTGACCCGCGCTTTGAAAGCGCGGGATAATATTTGGCATTAAATTATTTTATGTAATAAAATTATAATTTATATATCTGATAGGTCTATTCAGAAACATATATATGTAATTTATGTTTAAATTTGTGTGTATAATATACTTTAGTTATATTTTAGGAACTAATTATTTGGAAATTTTGAATTATTATCACTGATAATTTATTTATTTCAGCAGTTTATTTAATGCTGTGATTTTAATTTTAATGATTTAAACTAAAATAGATCATTTATTATCACACATTGATCAAGTATTATTATTATATTTTAAAATTGATGTTACGATGTTTGTTTATAATGTCTCGTATTTTACATATATTTTGCATGTTTGATTTATAACCCGTAAAAATCATTAGTTAATTATTTACTCTAAGTAAATAATAAAAATCATACTTTTATTATAATAAAATATACAAATTTAAAGAAACTTTTGAAGTTTTTATATTGAAATTGAATTTGTTAATAATTTAAGTTTTTAGCATACTTACAATAGTTATTGTGTTATTTGCTTTTTTCTAAAAAGATTAAATGCTTTGTTAAAATTAGGCTAAAAAGTGGAGTAATAATGTAAATAATTTTACCAAATCGAATGACAGTCCAATGATGCATTCTTAAAAATTGTACAATTCACAAAACTCCAATTTCTTTCTTTCCCCATACATTAAACGGTTTCAACGATGCATTACCTATTTGTGGACTATGTGTTTGTTTTACAGTTTGGCTCGAATATGATGATATTTATAATAACTAATAGGCTGGTAGAAATAAACTTTGCTGCGAATTTCTAGATCAAATTGACTTTTTTGTTTATTAATAATTAG
Organism: Brassica nigra; assembly: GCA_016432835.1. Classification (NCBI taxonomy): domain Eukaryota; kingdom Viridiplantae; phylum Streptophyta; class Magnoliopsida; order Brassicales; family Brassicaceae; genus Brassica; species Brassica nigra. The sequence continues at coordinate 15,548,661 of CM028249.1, read as the reverse complement.
TATTTGCAATATTTAGTCTATTATGAGAAATATATATTGGATTATTTTTGTATCCCACAAAATTTGAATATTTCTCTTTATTAGCACGGCAGATGAAAAAAGCAGTAGCAGTATGCTATAGAAGCTGTATGCAGCAGAAGCAGTATGCTCTCATAAATCTAGTTAATAAAGTGATTGACAGAGCAGTTAAAGCAGTATATGATTTATATATAAAACTATTTTAAAATTAGTATAAAATATATTATTTATTTATTTTTAAATTATATAGATTATTTATAATATATATTAATTTTATTCACAATAATAAATCATATTTATTTATATATATGTCATCTTTTGAATGTATAAATATTATTTTTAAAAAATTTTAAAACATATTTTACTTTTAATAAAAAAATAAAATTTTCTTTTCTCAAAAAATAAAATATTATTTAAAATTAATATTTTATATTTAAAAATAAAATTTTACTTTTAAAAATAAAAATGTATTTTAAAAATAAAATAAGATTTATTTATTTGAATACTAAAATTTAATTAAAAGTTTATTTTTATAGATTGAAACTTATTTTGAAAAATTTTTTTTTAAAAGTAATATTTTATTTTCTAAAATAAAAATATTTATAAAAAATAATAAAACTTATTATTATTTATTTAAAGTAAAAATTATATTTTATAAAATAAAAAATTATTTATTTATTTTAAGAAAAAAAACTAAACATATTATTAAACAAAATAAATTAATTTTTTTTTTTTATATATTGTAAATGTAAATGCTCTCTCAAAAGCTTCGTATGAGAGCATTTGATGAAGAGCACTTAGAGAGCATTTGCATCTTCTAAATACTATCCTAAACGCTTTGGTAAAAATTGTTGATTGGATAATAAGTAGCATAATGCTCATGTTAATGCTCTACCAATCAAGCTCTAAGAAGTTTTGTATTAATTACGGTTCAAAACAACTACCGTAATTTAATAGTGTAGATTTGAAAAATATACTTTGATAAATAAATAGTTATTGTAGATTCGCAAAGAGATATTCGTTGCTATATTTTAGTGATCTTTAGATTATATGGTTATTAAGATTTGAAATATGTGACCCGTGTTTCTCGGTTCTTTTCCTTTAATATTGCTTTCATTAGTTAGTAGCGAGATATATAAAAATATAGCATAATTAGTGCTAGCAGTTTCTTTATTATTTTAATAAATTATTAATCTAAAATTTAAAACAAAATAGCTTAATCATGTAACCTTCAAATAAAAAGGAAGCAAAACACATTTACCATCTTGTCAAGTTCCTCAGAGCTCGGTAGAAAGACAGCTTGAAAGTCGAAACACTAAAACCGTACAAAAACTTCACTTTGTGCCATAAAGGCATTTTAGCCCATGTTCTCTTTAAAGTGATCTGCTTCCAACAAATACCAATGCATACGATTCCTTGAGAGAAAAATTTTAAGACTACGAATACATGTTCTTAAATCATCAAAGTTACCTGCACTGGACGATCCACATGTCTACCATATTTGACTGTTTCTTCATATGCCACACAAAACTCATCACCAAGTAAAACATCAAACTTGCTTGCACACAACTCCACAAAGACGACCTGCAACACATGAGATTACGTACTTAGAGAGAGAGAAAAACATAAAAAAAGAGTTCACTATAACGGAGAAGAACATGTGTTGCAGCGAAAATGATAGCTAAAGAAAGAGTATTGGTGTCGGAGTCGTTGGTTTAGCGGTGGCTAGTGAGCTTAGTTTCTAAAATCAAGCCTAGATTTTTGGCTGATTTTTTTCAAAGTTAAAAACAAAATACGTTAGAGAATATTCTGTTTTTAGTTTAAGTAAATAAAATTAATATATGTAATTAAAACTATATCTTAAAAATAATCCAGTGGCAATAAATTGTAAATATTGTTGAAATCCAAGGTGACCTCAAAAAAAGCACTTTGGTTTTAATAGTATTGATGTGGACAAATGGGTTAACAAAAATAGCCCCAATTAGATTTGGGACATGGAAGACCCCAACCATTTGACAACTCTACGGAAAAGCATAAAAGGAGGAGGTTTTAAAACTGAGTCTAGGCGATTCGCTGTATGAGTTGTTTTGAATTTTCTTCATTTGTTATATTTTTCCAAAATTTTGATTTGTTTTCTTATTTTCTTATTAGATTCTTTTACCTTAAAAGGATATATTTTTAATTTTATAAATGTATACGTTTGATATTATCATACACATTTTTAAAATATATGATTTACATTTTATTGTTATATATTGTGTAACTTTATAATCTTAATGTTTAAGTTTTTTTATTCAGCATATTAATATTTAATGATTTGTTTTATACTTTTTACTTTGTTATTCAACATTATTAATATAAAAAATTATGCATTGTATACATACTAATATATCCTTGAGTACAATACAATAAATTCATCATCTGAAATGATCAAATAGAAAATCTCATAAAAATATGTTTTATAAAAATAAATTATACGGTTTGCATAGAATACATTTTTAAAATTTTATTTAGTATAAATATAGATATAATATTTATTTAATTTAATTTATATTAACATGTTGTGCTTAAAAATTAACTATATTTCATTTTACTATATTACAGGATTTTATAGAAAAAAATATTGTTCTATTTAATTAAGTTAGCCATATTATTTTAGTAAATTTTATATATAGTAGCATTTATGATATTATTTGAGTAAATTTTATCGATATAAGATACTTTTAGATGTTATGGTATTAGGTTACATGATTTTTTTGTTATTAAATTAAGAAATCAAAATATTATACTACTTTTGATTTTTACAATAATATCTGTTTTTGTGTTCCATTTTAAATTATTACACTTGGCATCTATGATTTATCTTTTATAAAATTTGGAATATTTTCACTTTGAGGTTAGAATATTTATTTTCAAAATTGTATTTTTCGTCAAAATTATTTTGAAAAGCACATAAATATTTTGAGTTTTAAAGATTTTATGACTTTGAATCTATTTTTGTTACTAAATTAATGCATTATTTATAAAAAATATTTAAAAAGTTTGGTAATATTTTTATATTTTTCTCATCAGATTTTTTATGATGAAAAAAATAAATTTGTATATTTAATTAATGCTTTTGATTTCATTTAACACAAAATGCAATAATACAATGTTCTAGGCACCATTGCCGAATGATATAAAACATGCAATGAGGATAATGAAAAATATAGAGACATCAGTAGGTACCACAACATAAAATGTAAAAAGAGATAAGATCACTCTTAATAAATTTGTAGTTAAAATATTTTTTCATTAATAACTTTTGAATTATTAAAATTTTCTGATATCATATTTTGTGAATAACACATGAACTAAATGTTAGTTATATACTTTTATATTTTGTATATAATCATTTCAGGTAGTATATTGTTTTGAGTTTCAAATTAATTAAAATAATATAATAGTTGTAGATATAAAATTTTAACATATGTTAATATTTTTTGTATAGAATATACATTGTTTATGAATTTTAACCATTTTAATGGTGAATGACAGTTTATTTTATTTATTTAAATGAAAGCACTTTTAAAATAACATAGGTTAATTTATCAATTTTATATATTTTTGTTTTATTTAATTCATATAGTACTTCTATTTCTATATAATATATTATGAAATTAATATAGCAAAGAATTTTGTTTTATAAGAAAATATTTAATACTAATGTATAATAATAATATTGTATTACTAATTACGAAATTAACTATTGCATTATTTTATAAAATATTAAAACTTCAAATAACATTTGGTTAGATTTTTTCTCAACAGATTTTGTTGTAATTAAAAATAATTTAAATCTATATTTTCTCACCATATTTGTTATACTAAATTTAATCATTATGTCATGTTAAATGATTAATCAAAAGGTTCTACTATCTATAGTAAATAAAATGTAGTAGTCTAAATTAATAGAATTGATTCACACATAGTTAATACTACATTTTGTATATTCATCAAATGAAAGTTAAATATTTGTTTCCTTATAAATCAAAGTTTGAATTGTATTTATTCTCAAAGTTCAAAATTCGAAATCAGTTCACATCCAAACCATGACTAAATTCAGGTTATTGTACACTAACACACATTTAACCAGTTCACTTCCAATGTCGTTGCGGTTTGCTTGTATCTAACCACAAATGCCATATCTACAGAGCATTTTCCGTCTCCAAACTGGGAGATCAAGAACTAAAAACAGCGATTGAGAATGATGGTGCATGAGGACTAAGCGGTTTGAGTACTGTCAAGACAGGAAAAGAGATTGCTCTGGACAAAAGTGAAGCTGAAGGCTGATAAAAGAAGAGGATCACTTTGATTCAGAACATGTAATAATTATGCACTTGAAGGTGTTGCACACTTTTTAACTTCCCAAGATTTGTTTCTGGTAAAGTGAAAAGAGAAAAGAAGAGTTTGAAGATGAAGAAGAAACGTAATCATCAAATACATTGATCTCTCATTGTTTTCCTTTTTGATAAGGTCGAGATTCACTGGTTTTGGTTCTTGTAGATATCAGTAAAGAAGAGTGGAAGAACATCACTTTGATCTAATATTCATTATACAAAATAAAACAATTGTATTGATTTGACTTCAATCATTAAGGCAAGCCGAGAAGATAAATCAAAGAATAGTCATCTGAAGATAAATTAAAGTTGTACTTCATTCATTGTATACACAAACATAAATTAGTCTTTTGCTGACTGTGTTAAATTTTTTTTTTTTTTTTAAATCAAAGATTTAGAATTTATTCAAATGTTTGGGGTTTAGGATTTTGGGTTTAGTGTTTTTCTAACGGTATTAAAAATAATTGAAAAAAACATTGTTTTTTGCAACAACTATTATTTTTTATTTATTTTTATTTTAAAAATATAATATAATTTGATAATATTTTGTTTCATGTTTAAAAGATACTCCCTCCGTTTTCTTTTATAAGTCGTTTTAAAGGAATTTTTTTGTTCCAAATTATATGACGTTTTCGGTTTTCTATGTAAAATTTATTAACAGTTAATGTTGTATAACCAATGATAATATGTCTTCTATTTTTTCATTGGTTGATTTGTGGTTAGGTAAATAATTAATGATGTTTTTGTATAGAAAATATAAGAAATTTATATTTTTTTTAATTTATGTATAAAGTTCTAAAACGACTTATAAAAGAAAATGGAAGAAATATTGAATATAAAATAACAAAATTATATTGGTTGGTGAGGGTGAACCCAAGAATAACTCAAAACAAAATAGAGCAATATGAGGATTCCCAAATCAAAGGCTCCCGGCAAAAAAACTCCCAGGTCTTTTTTGAATTAAATTGAGTTTTTATTTTCTCTCGACGGCCTTTTCTTTTCCCCCTTTTTAATACCTTTTCCTCCTATCTCTTACGGCTAACTTTTCCAGTCAATTAATGTTCTTCTTTTCCCTTTTGAAGTTTTCCCTTAAATCAACTGTTGTTGTTGCTTTGCATTTTTATTTAGTTTCTCTCTCTTTTTAATTATCTTGGATTTGTTAACAATGTAGTTTTTTAAACAAAACATGATATTTGTATTCTAATGAAAACCCATCATTGACGCAAGTATTCCGGTAAAAGACATTGTGATCTTAGCATGATCACTAGATCCAGTTGTTAACGGTCGCTACTTATTCATCTTCCTATTGATTAGGAAGTTAACACTAGTATGTTCTCAGTGAAGCTTATTAAGGTGGTAAATAATGTGTATTCCCGAAACAAGAAACGTTATTAAGGCAAAAATAATGTATATCAGAAGTCTCCGCATTGTTGTTTCAGGGACAAAAAAAAAAGATTCAAAGATTGAAAAACTCAGCAAGCAAGTAAACAGAGAGGAAAGCTTTTTAAGGAAGACAAGAGATCTTTAACGTTGATTATAAATTTGAGAGCTTTTCTGGAGATGAATCTTTGATAGCTTTTCAACGGACACCCAACCCTTGAATTGTTGCAGCAGATGATGATGCCTGAGAACCTTCCTCGGTAACCTTGTTCGATTCGATTGTACTTATGACGTTCCCAATGTTATCCTAACACAGCACGAAAAGAACCAAAAGATTCAGGAGATGTTTTGCATCGTGAAAATGAAATGAAGTTCTGTATTTACCCGCCAAGTTGCGAGCTTGGTTCGAAGTGATTGCCATTGCTTTGAACCAAATTCACGCTCGGAACAGCGGCTGAAATATATGAATCATACCATCAAACAATGAACGTGCATACATAAGACATATCTTCAAGTAAAAGAGTTTCTATTGATGCGACTTGCCTGACAATGACAACTTGGTTCATCTGATCCATCTTACAATCGATCAGCTTCGCAGTTATTGCCTTGACGATCCATAGTTCAACCTCCTCTTCCTTGACCTGAAAAGTCAAGAGAAAAGTAAGCAACTAAAAAGTATATAACCAATATTACAGGGTTTGTGAGTTTGTATACCTGTAGAGTGTCTTTAATTGAAGCGTAAGGTATTTTGCCAGATTCATCTGATGCTAAGTCAACTAGTGACAACAATCTCATCTTTGTTACACAATCTTCATCAACAAGTCCTAAGAAACACCAGTTATACAGGATTCCTCAGGAGAACGTTTTTTTTTTAAAAAAAAAAAAAAGCAGTAAACTGATTTACAATTTAGTACCATAGCTTTGCAGACATTCTGCATTTGCAGCTTGGAATTCCAAGTAAGCATTCAGCCGCTGAGTAAGAAAGATCTTAAGTAGCAGGTAAACAGGTGCATACTTAGCATCCTTCTCTAACTGTGCTACGGCCGGCAAGTCCAACAAATCACACTGCAATTACAAAAATCATTGATGAAATCTACAGATCTTACACATCCCAGTAAAATCATGCTTCTACGAACTATGATAATACCTGGAAGATGTTGGAAGCCTTGACAAACTCAATAACTGCACGCACAGCCTCCTCCTTAGCATCATCCAGAGCATCCTCATTGGAGAAAGTCGCTAGATACTTCGTCAAGAAGTTAAGGGATTCTTTCACCAAGCTGGACAATCGATAGACAAAATCATGAGGCTATTGTTATATACCTAAAAGGAAACCAGGGCGAGAAGGTTATGCTGCAGTACCTTTTGTTTTCTCTCAGCACATTAGCAATGGCAAGGAAGAGTTGCCTCTGATCTTTAGTGTCAATGCTCCACTCTTTCAAGAAGTTATCAATCTTCTTAAAAGAAGGAACTACGTACTCAGTAACCTTCCCTTCAACAGCCAGTGTTAGAACTTTCATGTACACTTGGAAACGAGCATACGGGTGGTCCAGAAGGTTATAGAGATTGAAGAGGCTAAGCAAAAGACAAATAACCAAAGCAATGAGACGGACGTAATCTATTATAAGTAAAACATGTAACATATAAAGCTGGAAAGAATCATACATCTTCAAACGAAGTGAAGCTTTGTCACTCGGTTGCTGAACAACCTTAGAAGAGATGGCTTTCACCATTTCAAGAACATCCTCAGGGGTATTCGCGTTCTTGACAAGGCTGCAAATGATGGTGTAGGTACACTCAAGATCTGAATCAAACATACAAACAACAGATTCAACCCACTGATTAGATGATGAACACATGCACTGTGTTATGAGAGAGAACACAAACCTTTCTCAGAGATCTTGGAAGAAACCAATTCAGCTGAAGTAACCATTAACGAAGCTAACTCCAACCACTTTCCTGCTACAATGGACTCCTCAGCCTCTCTACATAGCCTGGTGATCTCTGGCTCTGCAGCCTGTAAGAGTAGCTCAATTAGACTAACCTTAGATGGTTGAATTTGTCATATGCATCAGAATCATGAACGATTACACAAAACTATTCGAATCTATTATTCATTCGTTAACAATCAGATCTTCGAAAGGCTTATATAATGGTGTTGTGGTGGTACCTCGGGACCAGCATCAGCCCAGGCGAGCTGGGAAGTGAATCGGACGACAGCGAGAAACGGATCTTCTTCAGAAGTGGGAACGATCGTCGTCATAGCTTGGCTCTGCTCTCTTCTCTCGGCGGCGCTTAAGAACAAACACACAAAATTATAACTTCTTCCAGCAGCCGAGCAGAGAGAGACGAGACGGAGGAGAAGAAAGAAGAGAAACCCTAATTAACATTTTATCTTCTCCGGTTAAGGTAAACCGAAACCGGATCGGGTTCACAGAAATTAACGGTTTTAGCAACGGACGGCCAATTAACCAATAAGAAAATCCAACGGTCAGGATTGACCTTTTAGTTCACAGTCACACTCGCACTCATTAGGTGTTTCGGAGCAGCCGTGTTCCGCCGGATCGTCATCGTTGCCACCTCCAGTGTTATGAGTGGAACATACACGATAAGTAGAAGGTGAAAAATGCTATGATTCAATGCCTTTGTTGATTATTGTTTGTTTATTTATGATTTCAAGCACCAGGTTGATGATTTGTTTGTTTATTTTCTTGAAATTCTCAGAAACCAAAACATAGTTTTAAGATGTCTACAAGCACACAAGAATAGATCAAACTCAAACATTGCCCTCCATCACACAATGTTTAATTGATGGAGGATGATATAGCCACACATTTGATGATTTACAAATCGGAAAGCCAGACAAAAGCAACTTCATTTCTTTGCAGATTCAGCAGAAGCACTTGGTCCACCAAAGAGATAACCAAGAGAAGATCCTCCACCAGGAGCAGCATGAACCTTAGTAGACGGCCTCTCCTGTTCTCATCATCATCCAACCAAACCAAACCAAACCAAACAAACAACAACACACATTTTTCATCAGTTTCCAAATCAAAAGTTTCAATCTGAGAATGTAACAAAGTCAGTTCTCCTTTACCGTGAGGAAGTTGCCACAGTTTTGGCCTTCTGATCTGAAGTAATTATTAGGACTTCCTCTAACACCTGCAGGTATCTTCTTATTCTCAGTCACCGTGGTCGTCGTGGTCGTTATCGGTCTCCCTCCAGTTCCGTCGGTGGTCGTTGTCGTGGTTGTCGTCGTTGTGGTCCCCATTGTTGCCCCAGCAACGGCCGAAGGAGACTCCCCGGAACCAAAGAGGTAATCGAGAGAGCTTTGGTTCACACCGTTATTCACTCCTCTTGCTTTACCCATCGACGAGAAAGAGAGATCTGAAGATTTGAATATGTTTCCAAGTTTGTTTCAATTAGATCGGATACTTAGATGAGCAGAAAGATCCAGATAAGATTTGTAACTGAGACATTAAAATGAGACAGATCAACAGGATTCCTTTTTTACCTCTTTGTAGTTCGTAGTGTCTTCTTCTCCCTTCTTCTACGATTGGCTGCAAATCAAGAAACAGATGGAATAATGGATGTGCACAGTGAGAAGTGGAAAGAAAAAGTAATCCATAATGGGCTTTATGGGCCTTATTTTGGGCTTATATTCATCCAAGACTTTGAAAGTCTGGTGGTCTATGGACTATGCTACCATTTCAAATCGCTCATTGGTTATATCTGAACTTTCAGTTTGTCAGATATAAATTGATGTAATTCCATAGACGTAAACCAATTTTTTCTCAATAGACTAGTAGCATTCATAGACAGCAAAGAGAAACTAATAAATTGTGTGAACCCATGACTTCAAGGATGATGATCATCAGAATATATGTACCATCATCATTGGTCTACTTCTTTAAAGATTTTATATGATTTTGGAAGATGGCAATGACGACATGTGAAAATAAAATTGCAATATGGCTTTGGCTTTGAATCTCTCTTTTACTTTGCATTCTGAACCCATTCTCCTTTTTTAAAGTATAAAACTTTTTTTGTCATGATGAGAATATAAATATACTAGTTATTCGTATGTAGGTGTGTTAAGGGTTTGATTCCAATATCCCTTGGAGCTTTAGCATATCGTTTTATTTTTGGTTCTTGAGTATGTTCAATGTTGTAGTGAAAAAAACAAAAAAAGTTTTATTTTATTTTTGTAACTTGTAACAGTGAACTATTATCATGGGTTGCACCGAGTGATTGTATAATAATATTAACATGAGCTCATTTTGAATATTAAGCTAAAAAAAAAGTTAGAAAATAAAAGTTGCAACATTTATTGGCGAGAAAGCATATGCTTGCGTTGCATGGTTTCCATACTTCACCGTGTGCAACTGTACGCCCATTGTGTAAAGTGATTGTGCATTTTTCTTTTTCATATTATTATGATGGTTCCATATCTTTTCCCATGTGTTAAACAATATGTATTTTCTGCAAATAATCTAACAAACTCCAAGGTGCATGAACTTGTGAGCTTTAGTTACCTTATGGGTTTAGATAAATAAAAGTAAAATTTATAAGATAAAAATCTTAATATAGAGTATTTTAAATTTTCTTCATCATACTTTCAGTTTAAAAAATCTTGATTCGGAAAGGACTATAAATGGGTATATATACCGTATATATGAAAAAGTTGTGTCACAAAAAAATACCGTATATATGTTATACAAAATGTCATAAGCTATATGGTATATGGATATGTGTGTGCTTGAGATCTATTTGCATATATAATATTAGTTGGCTAAGATCTCTATAATTGATAGTTAGATTGCACAATCCAATGAAGCAAGCATCTTGTATATATAAGGTTTAGTTACAGTTACGAAGTAGTTGACACCATGGGAAATATCAAAGTGATAAGATATTAAGTCTTACTGATTTATCATACCAAAAACTATGTTAGTCATCTTCTCCATAAAGAAGTTGATTTATACTATATGATAAAGGTGTAGATGAGATTAACCATGTGCATATGAAGGACGACGATTTAACCATCTTCTTAGATCCGTCGCATGTGACACCAAATTAGAATATATACTATAATCATAATGAAGAAAGGAATCTTGACCTAGCTCATCGTTTACTTAACTATCTAAATGCTTAGAGATGTATACATTCAAAAACATATTTAACCGTTCTTATTCGAACAATAATAATAAAATAAGCTTGTGACTGTAATTAAAACCACGGAAATATCATATATGTTTGACAAAAAAATATTTATTTGAAATATTGATGACTATAAGCCGAACAATGTAGTCATCATATATGGGGGCATAGCCAGAAAAACTCAGTACTATTAAATTTCCGTAAAGATGTGATTCATTAAGTTTCTTATTAATATTTTCAGTAGCTTTAATTAGAAACTATAGATACTTAATAAAGACAATGTTCTTAAAATCACTAGGCTAGGCGGTATCTAAACACTTTATAGAGAACTAACAACTAGTCGGATTATTCGAGGTCTAGACAAGACTTAAGCGTTAACAAATTATTAATTTATTTTATATACATTATACATTTATTTATATGACATATTTTAGTTTTTAGTGTAATTATAAAATTATTATAATGAATTATCAAAATTAGATATACAAAACAAAAGAAATTTGACAAATTTGTAGATTTATAATAATATTGTTGCTTAATTTAATATATTTAAACTAATTTTTATCAATTAAAAAATCTATTTTAACCGACTTAAAATAATTTAAACCAATTTAAATCATATATACCGAATTTAAAAAAAATTATTTCAGATAGGATCGAATTGCCGCCTAGACGGACGTCTAAGCGCCACCTAAACTGATTTTTAGAACTTTGAAAATAACTATTCTTTCCTTTTTCCGATATGAAGTAACTCGTTGCCTATCAAATTTGTAGTTGCTAGAACTAAAAACCTTATGCATTAACCCAGCGTATTTGCTTAGATAACTTGTAATTGATCATATACACAACAATAAATATATTTCTAGATCTAGTTAGTCCAAGATATTTATGCACATATTTTCTTTTTTGAAACTTTTATATGCATATATTTGTAAGAACATAATTATAATGTTCATGTATTTTAACTATGTCTTTTCCATTAAAGATATGTGTATGTGATCATATCCAGCCGAATAGAGTGTTTTTTCGAAACATTTCAACGAAACTGTCTACCACTTGATCTTAGAAAGATGGATGTTGATAAAAAAATGTGTATGTAATGTTGGCATTGACAACCAAAGGAGTAGGAACCCCACAGAAATTAATGGTGAAATTAAACAACTGTTAGATGGGTGGGTGATGAGTGGGATCATGTGCCAATAATTGAACTAAAGGACTGAACATTAAAACTTAACGTAAAAGAATATACAATGATCTCTTAAATTGATTTTAAGTTAATTGCTGCAATTAATATAGTTGTAAATATAGTTTGCTTAGATGGTTCTCCATCTATTCCAACACTCAAGTCATAACCCAACTACTTCATGTGATTTTGTTCCCTTTAATCTTTTGATTTTTTTTTGTTTCATTTGCCTTTATTTTTCAGCTTTCTATTCTTTTCCATATATTCTCTTAATTTGTCATTTATTTCTCCTTGATTACGAAATCATAGATGCATTTCTTCTTATTGGGTGAATCATAGTTGGTATGTCTCATTACTCATTGCTTTATTTAAGAAAAATAAAATGTATGTTTATATGACTGATCAGAACAGTTTATTTTAAGAAAAGATTTTCCACATAAGTCTTACATTCTTACTTACATAATTACTTGAATATTTAATTTATTCTTCCCGTTCAGTTAACAATTTAACATTCTGACAATACTGTCTTTTTGCGTTAATTGTTTTGTTGCAATCATGAACCCATTTGGACACACTAAACACTAATAAACATACATGATGAATCATTCATCAGATTTTTCGTAGAAACGATTGTTAACACCTAATAATAATATATCACACACAGGACATGCTATATATATGTATGTATATATAATGCAGATATTGCTATATATATCTTAGCAATATATAGTTTGTGACTGATGTAGATATATATCAACTTGGAATATATTGATTATTCCCAAAATGGTGGCTCCTCTATAACTTTGTAACACATTCTCTCGTTCCTAAAATACTGAAAAGTTAATCTTCGCTAGTGCTAACAAATTGTTAATAACTTTTTTTTTTAACTTATCTTTGCGATATAATCAGTTATTCATCAAACATTGTACTAAGGCAATAACTTCCTAAATTACCATGAAATTCATTTATAATCAATATTGAGAAATTACAAAAAGTAAAAGAAACATTACTTGAAACCAAACCTAATGAATACTCATGTGTAAATAGTATATTCCCTGGTACTTACAATGTCAAGTCAATTTTGTTTTCATGTGAGCTAAGATAAACTTAAAAAAAAAACTATATAGATAGATAAGAAGTCACAAACCCCACCTTCTCCACAGCACATTGTGGAACAAAGCACGTGATGTGCCCACAAGCTTTTTGTGATTAGTACATCTAGGGACATAAACCCTCAAATCAACGAAGACAAAAACTAAAAGACGATGACTTTATTATATAATTATTCCCTACCTCATTTTATATTCCAGATTCCTTCATTTTAAAAATAGTAAGTCACATGCAATAAAAGTAATTACATCATCTTTAAGCAATTAATTTAACACATTAGCAAAAAATTACTTTGCTGATAATCAGAAGCAATGAACTGTTGATAATACTTGTGGCATGTCCACAAAACACAAATCATCATTCACTAAATAAACCTAGGATTATAGGTGAAACATCATTATTCACTCTCTTATCTTAGTTCAATTCATAATACTGTATTATTTTAACAGCTTTGTTATGCATCAGTCTCTTGGTAACTATTTAAATCTATGCATAAAATTCATTTCATATAAATTAGTTACTTTCAACAAATAAATAATATCTTTGTTGGTCGACAAAAACAAAAAAATGAAAGGAAAAAATCTCTGTTTAAACAATTCCTTGTAAGACCCACCAATCTCAGACCATGCAAGCTTTCTTCCAGTTCACCAATCCAGTTTCTCTCATAATAATTTATTTTGATTTTGTGCTGCCATTAGAATACAAACAATCATTTCTCTTATCCTTTTAGATAGATAGATTTATTTTTCAAAATACGATGTGTGTTTCTGACAAACTCCACATGCAGATGTAAAGGGGCACCAAGACTTATAAAGACCCACCTACATTATTTTGTCCACATGGATGTGTAAGGAAACTTAGCTAATTATGACTCATACATAAAATTATATTTCATTTATTTCATACCATTGTTATTTAACCAAAAGAGCATTTGGAGATCAAAAATTAAAATATAAAATAATATCATCTGATCTATCAAAAGTATTATCATAATATTATTAGTAAACTATGCATCAACTAACTATTTTTGTTTTCTGCTGAATATCAGTTAACTAATTTACACCAGCACATTTAAGAAAAATCAACAAACATACAGTGAACCTATCATTTTTTATAATATTATCCAAAAGATAACCAAAATTTTTAGAACTTCAAAATCAGTTAGCTTTTTGAAAATAATTTAGCCTTCTGCTGTCATGTGCAAAACTTTCATCTGAAGAGGTAAACCAGATTCCTCTTCATGTGCCAAGCAGAATTTTTCAGAGCTCCTAAATAATAAAAGAATAGAAGATTAGTAGGTATAATATACTAAAGAAATAAAGTTCTCCTTACATGTGAACACATGTACATTCATTACATTATATATGGTTCAAAGCTCCCTTTGACAGTTGTATATTGAGTTGCCATTAAAGATAGAAACCTCTTCTTCTTTTTTTTGAATTACAACCGATAGAAACCTCATTCTCAAAGAAGAATAATAGAACTTTTTTTCCCTTCTCTTCTTTCTTCTTCAAGGTAGCCTCCAAAGCAAAAAACGAAAGAAGCTAATCTGTTGTCTGGTCATAACTTCACAAGAAGCTATAGGTTGTCCTTAACGTTGGCTTCTTCTTGTCACTTTCTTCGTTTCTTCTTCCTCTGAAACACAGAAAAAGAATCGTTAAAAATATAACAGAGTAAGAAGAAGAAGAAGAAACTGTTAACTGCAAAAAAAAAAAAAAAAAGAGTATATGAAAGATTGTGAAAGTTCGTTTATTTAGTTATTCCTTTCGAGACAAGAGTTAAGAAGAAGAAGATATGTCTGCAAAACTTCTGTATAACTTGTCAGATGAGAATCCAAATCTGAATAAACAGTTTGGATGCATGAATGGGATCCTTCAAGTGTTTTACCGGCCACATTATCCGGCAAGACCAGTCTCTGTCTCCGCCGACGTAGAAAAGTCTTTGCCTCAAGGTAACTTAAACTCCCTCTCTCTCTCTCTTACAAAATCTCAGTATAATGTTTTAGGACCACCAAAGAAACAGAGTAGTTTCACTTAGAACCAATAACTACTGGTTTATAGCTAAGAACAAGGGGCTCATTTTGCAGGAGAAAGGAAAGATCTTGTCGGTGAAATTTACATGGAAAGTGATAAAGAAACGGTAAGAATCTAAACTCTTTTTTCTTTTGGCTATCTCTGAGAAATGAGAATTCACAGAAAGAAAAGCTAATAAAAACAAATACTTAAATGGGAACTGCAGGAAAGAATTACCAAGAAGAAGAAGAAGAAGACTGCAGTAAAGGATAAGCATAGAGTCTCTTCTGAATCTTCTTCACGGCCTTCTTTTTCGTCTTCTCCACGCTCCTCTAGCTTCTCATCTGCAGAAGTCAGTACCGCAGCTTCTCAATTCGACCAGCCTGGTGAGAATCTGACCAGAGAACAGCCCAATGCTGGACCGATGATGCCGTTTGATATAAAGGAGCTTGTGAAAGGCTCCATCAATAGAGAAGTGAGAACCAGACGAGAAGAAACAGCAGCCTTCACTCAGCAGAAGCAGCCAAATTCAGGTAGAGCTAGCATGTTGCTTCTCAAAGAAGCATCACTGCGTTCACCATCTCGGAGTTCTAATGAGTGGAATGAAGGTAGAGGAATGGCTGCTAAGTTCAGGGAGAGTCCTCGGTTTTCTTATGATGAGAGGGAGATGAGAAACAACGGATACAAGACAGGCTCCAAGTTGAAAGAGACACCTAGGTTGTCGTTGGATAGTAGGGGAACACGTAACAACGAGTCACAGGAGGAACCCGTAACAATGAGTCACAGGAGATCAAATTCAAGCGTGGTTGCTAAACTGATGGGTCTTGAAGTCATTGCAGACAACTTTGATACCGAGCAGAGAAAAGAGAACCTGTTTTGCGACTCCCCGAGGCCAATGTCCCGAGTAGAACCAACATCTCTACAGAGATCTAGAAGCGTTGGCTCGATCAAGAAGACACCTGCTTCTAAATTTCCATTGGAACCAGCTCCATGGAAGCAAACGAAAGCAGGGGACGCTGCACTGACGGTTTATGGCGAAATACAGAAGAGGCTTACGCAGTTGGAGTTCAAAAAGGCGGGAAAAGATCTCAGAGCTCTTAAGCAAATACTTGACGCAATGGAGAAGACGCAGCAGTTGATGGATGGAAGCAGAGATAACACAACTCTTATGCAGACATCTCATCAGCCAGTTCCAGCTGCAACAAGTCCAGCCATGAACTTCAAACCTTCATCCATCGTTGTAATGAAACCAGCGGCTCCAGTTTCCACCTCCTCACTGCCACAGAACGCTGCCTTACCAAATGTCAATGTTGGCAACCCCAGACAAATTCGAAGAGTCACCTCGGGGAAGCAGAACGCGATGGATTTAACCCCAAGGCCAGGCCTTTACAAGGGCCAAAAAGATTCAACAAAAACCACTAGCCCAAAAACATTGAGGTCGAGGCAGGTTTTGGTGGCGGATTCTTGCTCAATAACCAAGTCAGGTAGGAGCCAACAGCAAAGCGTTAGCCCAAGAAGGCAGCCCAAAAAGGTCGGGTTTGAGAGGCAGTCACCACCCACTACTCCAAAATCAGAGCCAGGCAAGATTCTAAGGCAACTAGGTAGACAGCAAATGGAGGCAGCCTCACCGAGAAGGAAACAGGAGATAAAAACTCGCAGTCCTCTTCAACAACCTGATGAACGATTAAGCCATGCAAGCAGTGACTTGAGAAGTTTAAGAACTGACAGCAACATAAGCTTGGGATCAAATGTTGACAACGAGGTTACAAGCAGACATCGGTTGGAGAGAAACTGTGACTTCCCAGAGCTGCACACCCCAAAACATAGGGTATAGAACAAACCTATATCTCTCAAGAATCTTCACTTCATTTAGTATCATTTAACTGAATCCTTTCTGTTAACTAATGCAGAGTCCAGACTTTGGAATCAAACAAGATAGACCATCTCTTAAACCTCTGAAAGTTACCGTTGAACAACCGAGCCCCGTTTCAGTTCTTGATGCAGCCTTCGACGAAGAGGATTCACCCTCCCCTGTGAGAAAGATATCTCTTAGCTATAAAGGTGAGACACTTGCAGTAATATAGTCTTCAGACGGATTCACTAGGTTTTGGTTTGAATGATGTTCTCATTTTTTCTTTGTTCTCTTACCAGATGATGATGCTGTACGTTCTGAAGAATCTGTGTGGATAAAGAAGCCTGCGGGAGTCTGCAGATCGATAATATTGCCTGAGAATAACCGGAATCCAACGCAGCCAGACTCTGATCTCCTCAAATGCTTCCCTGAAGATGATGCAGATTTCGACCACAAGTACATCTCGGAGATATTGTTGGCGTCAGGACTTCTAAGAGATCTTGAATACAGCATGATAAGCATTCAGCTGAACAAAGCACGTCTCCCCATCAACCCTGGACTCTTCTTCATCCTGGAACAGAACAAGGGCAGGGGATTAAGACAACATCAGACACATCCGACAGAGATAGTCAGGAGAAAACTCATCTTCGATACAGTAAATGAAATTCTAGCTCAGAGGTTCACTGCAGAAGGCTGTACCAAACCACGCTTAACCGCAAATCCAATTACGAGAATGGAGAAAATACCAAAAGGGGAGCAACTTCTGAAGACGCTGTGTTTGGAGATTGATAGGTTACAAGAAAACAACTCGCAGTGTATCTTGGAGGACGACAAGGAAGACCTCATATGGAACGACCTGCAATGTCAAGGCATGAACTTGAAGGAGTTTGAAGGTGAAACTCCAGGGATAGTGTTAGATATTGAGAGGATGATCTTCAGAGACTTGATTAATGAAGTCTGCTTCTGTTAATTTTTATGCGTATCGCTTACAGTTGTAAATGAAGGAACCTTACACAGGAAGAGAACCTTTGGTTTCTGGGTTTTCAACTCTGTTCTCTTCCTGCTTGTTGTGTAACCAGCATATATATAGGTCTAGTTACTAGATAATTTATGATCAGCAAATGAAGTTGAAAAGCCAAGCAATCTTCTCTTTCTCCATCATTTTGAATCAGTAAAAAATTCTTACCCTAAAGAGGAAGGTATACAGCAAACGTTCACTAGATACAGGATGCAAAGCTATTCTGTCTACAAATTTATAAAATGACATAATACCTATTTTACATCTGAATCAGTTCTTTGATGATTTTCTTCTATTTCTGACTTCTTCTCCCTCTTGCCTTCACCTTCTTTAAACCAACGATGTGTTGCCAAACACGAAGGTCTCTTCAGAGTCCCAATCTTGAAACGCAACAAAGATTGTTGTGGCCTTGCACCACCTTTCTTCTCTCCATCCTCGAACATGTTCTTCCTGTTGATATCATCCGATAGAGCAGATGCCTCAAGAACTGGGATGTGATGGTTGTTGCTCATATGCTTATCAGGAACGTGATTGATGGTAACAACTTCATTTGAAAGCTCCAGAGGACGGATCACAACAGGTGACACTCCGTTCTCCACGAATCGAAGAGGTGCGGTAAGAAACGGATTACCTTCCAGTTCTTCTTCTCCTTGTGTTGAATTTCGAACACCCTTTGGAGATTCAAGTACATCATGACCTAACACCATTGAGAGAATGTCGTATACACGGCAAAGACACAGCTTCTCCTTGGATTGTGCCTACATTAGTTTCGGGAAATGCAGGAAGCCAAACAGGGATGTGGTCATCTAGAGGTTTTCTGCTCCAACCTCGGAGAAACTAGGAGCATGTCTTTTCTCTTTAATAATTGGGAAACGGGGAAGAGCATAAACAAACGGCATCTCCTCCGCTTCTCCTGTATAACGAATAACATCCTTGACTACATCCGAATCAGCAAGACAACAACAGCCAGTGTCTGAAACACCAGAACCGAACCCAGATCCTCTAATGCCTGAACAATGTCCAGACAATTACCCTCTACTCTACCGGCTACGTTGGCATAAAACTGAGCAGTCTTCCCAATGCTCTGGATATACTGAACCGCTACGCCGGTAAGCGTTTCAAGAGCAGATTTTTGAAAAAAAGTAAACCGAACGCCTTGGCGTGTGTGTGGCTCCTGATGCATAGTAACAACCTCTTCTACACTCTCGCTAAGGCGTAGGCGAAATCATTGCCTTGAAAAAGCTTTCTCTTCCCCTGCCTTCCACTTTCCTCAACTCCATTGCTCGTAGTCCAACTTACAAGTTCAGCCAACGTAACATGTAGAACCATTTTCTTGAGTGGAAACCCAAAGCTCTGAGAAATCAAACTCATTTTCACCCAAAGTTCTTCACTTTGGCACCTAACAACAATCAGAGATGATAAAACATCAGACCCGATTATGATGAATTGCACAGAATTGAACAGATCGTTCCACCAGCGAAACCTAGAAGCTTATGGTTCGATTGAGCGCAGTGGAAAGTAACAAAACGACACTGCGGGAGAGTAAACCAATCCGGTTAAAAGAAGTAGAATGCTTACCGGAGCTCCAAGTTTAACATATACTTATAGACCAAATAGACACAAAGAAAAAAAAAGGTTAAATCGTTTATTTTGTTTTTCTTTTAGGATATTAAAATTAATTTTTTTACTAATCTAATTATTTTACAGGTTACAAAGTACACAAAAAATATTGCGGGAAAAAATAATATACTCCCTGTTTCTCAATATAAGTAGTTTTAGTTAAAGCATCAATATTAAGAAAATTTTGAATCTTTAAAAAGTAACATTTAATGTATAAATTTGACCAACAAAAAAAAGCATGGATTATTTTATTGGTTACACAATATTCAATAAGTATAAAAAGTGTATTGAGATGTAAAAACACCTTATATTTTGAAACAATTTTTTCCCTAAAACTATTTACATTTAAAAACAGAGGGAGTATTTCTGTAACGAAAAATTACAGTTTTCTATAATTTTTTTGAAAAATGAAATTAGTAATTTTTAGGATGCCTTTCCTCAAAAAAAAAAAAAAAAAGTTAATTTCGAGAGGGACTCATGGGCTTTTTAGCTTGCCGAGAAAAATGTCAATGTAATGGGCTTTTAAGGTTAGTTCATTGTCTGACGTAAAATCAAAGGGAAAAATACGAACATATATAAGCAGTAACAGTTTGTTCAGCTTTAACTCAAATCCAGGGCCGACCTTGGACCATGCGTGGTGAAACATTTGCAACAGGCCCCCGAAATTTGTAGAGAAAACTACATAGACATAAGCCCCCAAAAAAATTTTTAAGCCCCCAAATTTTTTTTTTACATTGACATTGCAACAGGCCTCCAAAATCTCAGGGCCGGCCCTGCTCAAATCGCATTCAGTTTGTGAGTACTTTGGTTGTCAACTATGTTCTTTGGCAGCTATTCAAGTGAAAATTTATATTCGCGATCTCCTTCAGTTAAACCTTTTTGTTACTAGTGCTCGTGGTTTCTTTGGTAAAATATCTCGTTTCAATAATTTCGATCTTCAACATTTTCTCGCGTATCAAGCTTTCCGTATGGTTTAGTTTTACTTTCTAGATAACATTCTTTAGCTCCGGGAGTCTTAGTTATCTTGTTCCTTTTTTTGTTTTAGTAATGTTATTCACTACTTAGTTCCTCTTATCTGGTTCCAGATAGTAATGTTTACTATGCTGGCTGTTGATTCGGAAATCTTTGCCAGATTTGTATAAAACTCAATTAAGTTCGAATATTAATCCAACCGATGAGAAAGAAAAAATATATATATATAAGCAGTAACAGTCTAAACTGTTTTCACTCTTGCAGTTTTTTCAGTATCGTTATAAATATCACTAAGATAATAACAATCACTACTATATAGCATATTTAAAATCTACACCCGCTTTTAGAGATTTGCAATCGAATACAATTCAGTTTGATTAACTAAGTATATTTTCTAGTTTTATCGTTTCGTCAAACGATCTTATAAGAACTTAAAATTAATCACTGAAATATAATTTTTATATACAGTTGTGCAGTGATAATGAACAGAGCTTGTCTAATGAGTTGTCATAGTTATAGTTTTGACATTAAAAAAAAAAGTATTAATGAGTTGGATTCACATCCGACGATTATGTGTCTAGATTGCATGTAGACAACAACAAAAATAATGTACTGACAGTGAAGAGTGTACATCAAAATATTCGACATTAATATCAATATATGGCAAACTTTCAAATATACAATATATAGATGCTGGATGATAGCTAGAGATCGACATGGAAGCTTTTTGCAGAAAGTATGATGATATATGACAGAGTGGCAGAGCATTGGATCGGTAGCCTTTTTACTCTAATCAATCAAAGATGATCGTACACATATTTACATGTTTTTTTGTCTCTATCACCCCCATTTAACTATTTTCTACTATTTATATAGGGTCGACGAGCTATTTCTCCATGAAAAGTATCATATAGCACTATATGTCTCCCAAACTATCGGCACTATCTATATATCCCCGAACTAAAAGTTTTAGATGTAGTTATCCATAAATTTTGATTTCTTCGGTTTATGATTGATTCCTGGTTTATGAGCTAAACCAGACACAATACAAACCATCTCAACAAAATTAACCTCTGAACCAGGCCCGTTTGTGCTAAAAAAAAACAAACCAGACCCGTTTTTTATTTCACTCTCGTCTTCATCTGCTGATCAGTTCACGGTCGACAGAAATTTAGACGAGCTCTTTTCACTTTCAATTGAGTCTTTATCGATTTCCATGATCCTTGGTTTGGTCACTGCAAAAACACAGATCATACTCATCTTCTTCTTCTTAATATATACCTCTTTCTTTCATCTCAGGGTTTTCACATTCTCATATATCCATACCTGTTCCTCTCTTACTTCCATCATTGTTATTATATTATTCCCAATTAACCTCCAAAATAGCTTCATCCTCAGCTCAGATTCACGTCCTTGGTGGGATTAGATTTGTCTTCTTCCAAGAGGAACCTCGACAGTAAAGGTCAGAGGACGGCGCCGTATGTGGTGGCGTACACGAAGATGGTGATCGGATTGTTGGGTTAAACATTAACACCATTGATTTGAGAACTGTTCTGCAATTTGAGAATTTTTTACCTTAATATTTTGATTTGGGGTTAATCGACATGTATAAAGTTTGCCGTGTACGTATGGTTTGGGATTGATACATATTTACCGGGTTTGAGTTATTAATTTCTGGTTTAGGAGACAAAATCGGATTTAATCGGTTATCTACTGGTTTAAAGCCAGATTAACCAAAAAGCGGTTAAATTTTGACACAGTAGACCGCAGTAATCAATTTGTGTGGGTTTATAGATTTCGAACTTTAATTTCATGGAGAAATAACTATTTAACTTTTGTTCTACGGGTAAATAAGTCTTGAACTTTTAGTTCATGGATATATAGCAAGGGGTAATAGTTTGGGAGATATCTGGTGCTATACGATAGTTCTCGTGGGGAAATAGCTCGTTTACCCAAACCCCACATTGTTTAAATATACCCCACATTGTTATATATGCTACATGTATAATACATATATGTGTATTATATCTATTTTCTAACCCTTTTTTGAGCAACTTCTATTTTGTAACCTAATAAGAGCTTGAACAAAAAAAAAACCTAATAAGAGCAATCTCTTTTTTTTGTCATCACAAAAAAAAAAATTTCTCATTAGCAAAGTATCTCAAATATTGGTTCTTATCAAAATTTCTTATTTGAGATATCCATTTTTCAATCTCTCGTGTATATCTACCACTGGACATGTTAACATTTACATTTAAGATGCATGGTCAATGTGATACATTTGTTTGAGTTTTTTCTTTGGCAATCAAAATTAAAAGGTGTACATTTGTTTGAGTTAGCATACATAAACGACGATAGCATTAGCAGACTGTGATCTTAATAACTTAAATGGAAATGAGTACTAATTAATAACACCTTAAATTTAAATGCGACCAACTATGCTAGCTAGTAGGAGTTGTGTGCTTGAACCCATTCACACTGAATTTCTATTTGATAATTGAGTCAAATATTTGTCAGACTCACATGACATTATATACAATAGTGTTAGGTGCTTTATTTGGGTAATTGGATTTATGGATATAAATCTTGACTAATCATAACAAATTATCATCAAATCTAGTTACATCCACCACTTGAGTTCTGCACTGCGCATCAAATAGAAACATAATCTCATACAGGGCTTGGCCTTGAGCCATGAGTGGGCTGGTCTTGAGCCATGCATAGTGAAACATTTACAACAGGTTCCCAAAATTTTCGAAAAAATTTACATGAACATAAGTTCCCAAAATATTTTTTAGGCTCCCAAATTTGTAAAAAAAAGAATTGCATAAACATTGCAACAAGCTCCTAAAATTTCAGAGCCGACCCTGATATTCTCATATATAATTCTTCATTTAACCTAGTATAGCTAATAGATTGCAATCGTTTCACATTATCATGCTATCATCTCTCAATGAATCTGAATTTGTTTAGCTTCTCGTTTTCAATGTTTATACATGTTTCTCCAGTCACTTAACCACTTACAATGTATGTGTATTGTGTCGTTTGATCCTATGAAGAAGCTACGTATATATAGATGAAAAAATTCTGAACACATGAATGCTAATATAGTAATTTATAAATCCACGATTTAATTTTATTTTGCATAGACAGAATCTCTTGCGAACACATCGAACATTTAATAGTTTCCATAATCTAATTTCACATATGATTATCACTTCCTCTATTTGTCCGGTTGAGTTGGACCGACGACATTCGGTTACTACTACTACTACCATGTAACAATGAGTACAAAGTCGAAATGTTTTGGGATGCTGAAGAAGAAGAAGAACTACCCATTAATGGCATTTGAAAATGGCTTACCATTCGCCTTGGATCTGTTGTCTCCATAGTCCACGAACCAGCTGATGACGATGAGGGAAACAAAGATTGTGTAGTTGCTGATAATGTCGTCACTGGACATACCAAGAACTGTGATGGAAATGGGACAAGACTATGTAGTTGATGTTGATGATAATCTGCCTGAAAACTTGAATGTTGTTGATGATGATGTTCCATGTTGTAGGTTCCATAAGACCCAATGTGATGATTGTTTGCGAAAGTGACATCTTTTTCACCCCTCTCCTTATTGTTTTCTTCACGGCTACTAGTAGTAGTAGTAGTAGACCCATTGATTCCGAGTTGGATCGGATCTTGACCCGGCCGTTGACCAAGATTCAAGAAAGACTGATGATGGTTGAAAAGAGTGAAAGTTTCGGGAGAGACAGGCAACGGAGGAAGCTCATCGATCTCCTCTTTGGCTGCATCGAGCAACCAGTCAACGGCTTTGCTAGGCTGGTCAAGGCCGAGGCGTTCTTGAAGATCATAGAGCTGGATAGCCGTGGGGACTGATAATCTCACGCGTCTGTCACGTAGACCACGCAACGTACACACTTTGCTGTGACGGTCTTTGCCTCCAAAGGCTCGTGAAACCCTAACAATCCTTGGATCCTTTGACTTCATCCACGACGACGAAGAAGAAGTCGAAGCTGGCCGCTTCGTAGTGGCTACGGCTACGACGGCTTCTTCATGTCTTGTCCTAGTCTGACCTGAAACGTCGTCGTTTGTATCTTTCCAATGGACGGTATCCATGATGTTAGTGCTACTGTCGAGATCTCTATCTTTACTATCAAAACCAAGAAAACGTAAATCCATTAGCTGAAAATTATAAGGGAGAAGGATAATTAATCAAACAATTTAGTTTAAAATTCTAAATCACATAATATCCTTTAGGGTTTCTGAATCCCTTATAAAACGAGTGTGATTGATAATGTAGTGAAATCCACAAAATATAAATCATAGAAATGAAATTAAAAAGAAGAATCAGGGTTTAACAAAGTTTTTTTTTATAGACCTAATGCTTTTAGAGACCGGAAAAAACATGAGATGCGTTTCCTCACCTGAGCTCTTCTGTTTGTACGGTCCTGAGTCTGAACAGCAAATTTAGGGTTTTGTTGTACCATAGAGTAAGTAATGAGATGATGATGATGAAGGAGAAGATAAATATAGAGAAGAAAGTATGCGATTCGATTTTCCTTTATTAAAGTATGAATAGAATGAAAATAAGAAAAGAAAAGAAAATAAGAAAGAGTAAGATGCTTTTGGAAGTGAATATGAGAACCCTATCAATATCATATGCCTCCAAAATTGAGAAGAATTGCGACTAAAGTTATATTTGTTAAAAAGCAATGGTTGTGGTAGTGCAACGTGGGCAGACTTCGCTATCCTAGAAGGGAAAATAAAATAAAATGGAGGTTGATTAAGCAATCAAATTCATTTTCATCTTTAGTATCATATCTGCAATCTATATACATATGAGAAAACACAAATCGAATATGTGATATGAATAGCAATTATAGTAGCTTGTTAAAACATCTAACTAATACTCTTAAGATTATAGTAGTGCGGCAAAGAAGAAGGTCCCAAACAAGTAAACGTGAATATCCAACTTTCAAAGAAAATATAGATACCAAATTAATCAAACATATCTTACGTTAAGTAATATAGCTTGTTGAAACATCTAACTAATACTCATAAGATAAAATAACGATTACATTAGGGGTTACAATATAAATATCAATCGTTATGAAATGTATAATGCATAAGTATTAATTTATATGTATGAATTTTATCAAACGTTAATAATTAGCTAAGTAACTTTTTGGATGTTCAAAAAAAAAAAAAAGCTAAGTAACTTTTTATCCAGTATAAATGTGTTGATATAATTAGATAGATAGGAATTCTAGGGCTTTTTTCCCCCCAAAATTGTGATCCACCATGTTTTGCTGCCGCCATTGCAGTCACTAGCTAGTAAAAGTGAATTTGGACCTATAATGGTATCTTGACCGGTTATAACTACCGTCACTTACTATCTTTATTTGGGGACAAATCCATGATCCATCACTATTATTATCAAAGTTGTAATAACTACCATCACTTCACAATGGTGTTTCTTACATAATGTGTAATTGTGTATGTAGTAAATCATCAGAACAAAGACTTATAGAATTTGCTTAAGATATTAAATTCACCTTTAACTGGATCTCTTACGATTCTTCGATTTAAAAAGATATGCTATTTTGAGTAAACTTACCGTGCCTGTATATATATATGGGACCATATATGAAATACAATTCACATATATATATAGTATTATATATGGTCCCTATGTATATTTGCATGGGCATGCTGTTATCGACAATTAATAAAAGGTTGTGGATTACCTAATGCACGCCTCGTGTACCTTATTGAGTCATACGACTAGTTTATCTTTGCTTTAGGTGAAAACAGTTTTTTACATTTTTCCTTATCAAAAGGTTATATAATATCTAGTAATATATGTGATATTCAAGTAGAAAATATATATACATGTATACTAATGAAATATATGTATAAAGTATTAAGTAATCTTGTTGAATTGAGTCAATATATCATATATATAAAATGATTCGATAACATCAAATTTTAACTTGTCTTAAAACCTTACAATATTGCTCTGAAGTAAAGATGATATTAAAAATAGTCATAGGAAAAACAGAAGCGGACGGAAGCAATATATCCTTAAGAAACAAAACAAAGGAGTGAGAAAAAGAAAGTGTGATGATGATCATTTTATCTTAGAACATCACATGGTAAAAAGGAGAAATCGGACAAACCAACAATCCACTAAGTCATGTCTACTTCACCGACTCCAAAGTTTGTGGTCTCATGAACAAATATTGGATTTTAAAGCTTTTCATACTTGGAATCAATGATAATAAGTAATAGTTTAATTATGTGAGGATCAACGATACTAATTTTCTTAAAATGAGTCACATGCATCTACACGATACATACTTGAAGATTTCTTACATATAAATGTTTGATATAAAGTATAGTTAATTAATTTTCAAAGTTGGAGAGTAATTATTTATCCCATACGGGCATACCAGTTCTTTTAAAATTTTGTTATGATGATGATTGTCATATCAATACAATACTAAAAGTGCGATACGCAGTCTCGCGAACGTGTCCACGTAAGACCAAAAAAAGAGCCAATGAGATTAAATTATTCGGCCACGTAATCAAACTAATTTTGTTATTTGGTCTCTGAATTATTTTGTCACATAATCTTTGCAATAGCCATTAGCCCATTGAAGCTTAGTATCGAAACCCTAGATCTTATCACGAGTCGTGATCATTTCGTCTCCCTCTAGATTTCCGTCGATCGAACGACGTTTTGTCTCTCCATTTCCACTGCAACCGATTTGTAGAGTAATCAATTGTCCGTTTCGGTTTGATTGATGGCTTCCTCTCCATTTATTTATAAATCTCTTCTTTCATGTTTTTTTTTAAATCAAAACTCTCTCAATTTGTTATCGCGATGAAGTCGAACGGGAAAGCCATAGTCTCCGACGATCCGATTGTGAAGAAACCAAACGGCAAGGATGCTGTCTCCTCCGCCGTTCTGGATCAACCAACCGGTAAAAACGCCGTCTCCTCCGCCAAGGTCCATAAGGTGATGTCTGCCGTCTCCTCCGCTGTACCGATCCAACCAAGCGGTAAAACCGCCGTCTCCTCCGTCAAGGTTGATAAGGTGATGTTTTTCTTCCACTGTTCTTCGTCTAATTCGTTGTTGATATCAAACCCATTCTCTCTCTCTCTATCTTCTCTATCACTACGAGTTTTATCTTGTTAGTGGTGATGTCCGTGCGGAAGAGAGAGCATACATTTCTTTTTTGGCTTTTTTCTCACATCTGACTTTTAGCAGACGTCGACCCTTTAAACCTATGTGGATTGTCTCACATTACAGCGTCTAATCAAAACCTCTTCGTGTTCCCTTTGTTTCAGGTTCGCTCCTCCACCAAGGTTGATAAGGTGTTGTTTTTTAGAGACGTCTCATTCGGCATACAAGAAGGGGAGTTAAGGTTTCGGCTCATCCATTTCTGGGAGGCTCGAAATGTGCTTACGAAAACACTTATTTGTCTAGAGACAATCCTCATCGATGAACAGGTTCGATCTGAAATTTTAAAAAAGCTTTTATATTTTTACGCTCTTGATATTTACTCAATTGATCGTTGTTTTTACATGTTTGACAGGGAAATGTTATCCAAGGTTTCATCCCACCAGTAAGGATTGATACTTACTTACCACACATGAAAGCAGGATCTGTCTACAGACCAATGTTTTGAAAACTGGACCGGACACCGACTCGGTGTAGCTACGGGTTGACTGGTTGGACCGGTTCAACCGGTCAAACCGGGTTTTCTATTTATGACAAATTATATATATATATATATATAATTATATATTTATATTACATAAACTT
Source organism: Brassica nigra (assembly GCA_016432835.1). Lineage (NCBI taxonomy): Eukaryota > Viridiplantae > Streptophyta > Magnoliopsida > Brassicales > Brassicaceae > Brassica > Brassica nigra. Next base: position 15,520,111 of record CM028249.1, on the reverse strand, counting down.
TACTTATATATAATATATTCTCTATTCTTTTATAATTAACTAAATATAAATAATAAACATAAATCTAATTATATATAGTAAAAAACTGAATAGTGAATACTATGTAAACTGAAAAATGATAAAATCATATGATTTACAATTAAAATTATCATATTTATTTATTTTTACAACTAACATCTCAAATTTTATGAATATGGTAAAAATAAAGATAGTATATGAAAGTCAAAAATATAATTTTCACTTTGGAAAAATAAAAAATTAATCCCACCAGTAAGGATTGATACTTACTTACAGGGAAATGTTATCCAAGGTTTCATCCCACCAGTAAGGATTGATACTTACTTACCACACATGAAAGCAGGATCTGTCTACAGACCAATGTTTTGAAAACTGGACCGGACACCGACTCGGTGTAGCTACGGGTTGACTGGTTGGACCGGTTCAACCGGTCAAACCGGGTTTTCTATTTATGACAAATTATATATATATATATAATTATATATTTATATTACATAAACTTTACTTCTATATATAATATATTCTCTATTCTTTTATAATTAACTAAATATAAATAATAAACATAAATCTAATTATATATAGTAAAAAACTGAATAGTGAATACTATGTAAACTGAAAAATGATAAAATCATATGATTTACAATTAAAATTATCATATTTATTTATTTTTACAACTAACATCTCAAATTTTATGAATATGGTAAAAATAAAGATAGTATATGAAAGTCAAAAATATAATTTTCACTTTGGAAAAATAAAAAATTAATTAAATAGTGATAGTTGAACACTAATTATAAAATATTAAATTTTAGCTAGTAATAATTGAAAACACTTAATTATATGTTAATTTTTAAGAACCGGGTCATCGGTTTTACCGGCTTTTAGCCGGTTTTACCGGTTATTCATAAATTCGGGTTTTAAACCGAACCAAACTCGACTTCTTCAGCGAGTCACGGTCGGACCAGTTCGACCGGCCGGTCCGGTCCGGTTTTTAAAACACTGCTACAGACTGAATCAGTGTTTTGGATCAAACAACAAAGTCATGTAACGGGTTGCTGAGCCTAGCGTAGTCATCAGTTTCACTTGGAACTCTGTCCTCTCTGATCTTGAGGACAGTCGGGTTAGTTTCCCTGATGATCGGTTCCATTTCCATAGTTACAAAGAGTTTAAGGCAGCCTGTGACCTCAAAGGTTATCTTTATGGTAAGCTCTCATCGACTTCACATTGATTTTGATAACTGTTTGATTTGATCTTAAATATTTTAGTTGTATTTAGCATGTCCTCAGTTTTAAGTAGATAGAGTACTATTTGGTAGCATCTGTGGCTTTGTACATAAGTAAATTTGTCTATTTTAGTTGTAGAGTATCATGTTCTATTTTTATTTAGTAGATAGAGAACTATTTGGTAGCATCCGAGATTTTCGGTTATAAGTATTGATTGTCAGTTTTAGATGTGGAGTACCAAGTTCTTTTTTTATTCTGTTGCAGTATATGATGAGATTTTGGTTATAAATATATTTGTCAAATAAAGTTAATCAGCATTAGGTTTTATTTTTTGTTCTTGCAGATTATGTTGGGCACTTGAAACTGGTGAATGGGCAGACACTGAATGACAGTGTGGTGCTTGACGAAGAGGAAATAGCTTCGACCCAGCGGGTTTTGCTCCATGTTCAAACTCATGAGTAAGTCATTCACAGTGTCTTGGATCTATTAGTATACTGTTTCTCTAATCACTTGGGTTTATTTTAATTGTAGTGGACCAGTGATGAAGCTCTACCTATGGGACCAGGCTGCAGCAGACTTTTGTGCCAAATTCAAGTCGCATGGAAGCACTCCAAGGGTTATTTTAGTAACCACTGTCAACCCAAAACGTTTTGGAGGTTAGCATACTGAATGTCTTTTAATGGTTTATAGTTATTTTATGACTAACAAAGGTTCTGCAACAGGTGCTCTTGCTCTTGCTTCAGTGTCATCCTCTCGGTGTTTTTGGACTTTGATGTTCAACCAACCCGTATTTATGTCACTTGGTAGGTATTCCTCTGATTGAAATTGAATGTGTAAATTCAGTCTAACTACATTTTTGGTTCCACATTTTCTTCAGGTTGGACTCGAATTTAGATGTGGCTAATAGGGTTGATGCAAAGGTGGTCACAAAGACTGAAACAGTCACAATGGGGGAGCTATTCTCCTATATCAAGCAGGAAGCAGCAAAGGTAATATATTCCCCACGTTTTACAAATGCATTATGAGAAGGTTATTTGGTTGGTGTGGAATGTATGTTTGAGACTTCTTTCCCAGTTCCATTCTTTGTTGACATGTCCGTATCTGATTACATTTGTCTAGAAGACCCATCCGTTTAGCGTAAAGTCTCATCTTGGTAGTATGAGTTATTATATCGATCTCAACATGTTCTTTGCAGTAGTCATCATCTTTAGTTCGAATTTCTGTCTAAACACTCAAGTAGCCAAGAACCCCAGTTTAGAAATGTACCTACTGATGAATAGTGATGGAAGTATTTTCATTATCGCAGGTTGCTTGGTTTGAGTGCACAACAACTGTTGATGCTGTTGTCCACGGTTCTCCTTGGTATTATATTGGCTGCGGTGTGTGCCATACTAAGGCAACCAAAGGGCCTACATCGCTCATGTGCAAGAAATGTGGAAAACATGAAATAGATGGTGTTCCACAGTAAGTATCATAGTTTATATTTCAGCCATACTTTTGTGCATTCTTTTAATATTCTTCCATGGCAGGTACCTCACAAAGCTGTCTGTTTATGACAACAATGACCAGGCGGTTTTTGTTATCCTTGGTGAAGCTGGGCGTGAGCTGATAGGGAAACAAGCATCTGAGTTGGTTGAGAGCTACTTTGAGGTGATTACTAACCTCTATGTCAATACAGCTTTGTATATTTATTCTAAAAACTATTCCAATTTATGATAGGCCAATGAGAGCATGGGCGATGATCACTTAATCCCGGTGCCACAGACCTTGGTTGATACCATCGGACGGACATACAGGTTCATTGTCAAGGTATCAGACCGCAATCTTAAAGGCCAGACACACGCTTTGACTGTCACAAAGGTACTCCCTCTTGATGCTGCTGAACCTATAAAAGCTTTGGTAGAAACTGTCTCTGAAGAACCTGTAGATGGGAGGGTGAAGAGAGGTTCTGACCTGGTTGAATCAGGTGAAGCCAAACGTGCTAAGTCTGACAATTAGATCTCCATTTATACTCTCACATATTGGAGAATATGTTGCAGATTAAGTACTGGTTTTCATTTTATTTAAAGACTATGATGTTTTTCATTTTCATACTTTGGCTTTCAACATTTGAGCTATCTTGGCTCTGGTCTATTTTGGTTTTAATTACCTTTTGCTAATTATTGAACTTATGTTTATCACTGATCATTACTACATGATATTGACTTTGATCCATGTTTTATTTATTTACATGCAAATTAACATAAACTTAATATAAACAATGCTTATAAAGGCCTATGTAAACATGTAGAGGGCCTTATAAAGTATAAATATTAGTCGTTGTTTATGTATTGTTTATTTGCACAAATCTTTACGATTATAATTTTTAATAAGACAGCTCATAAAGTCTTTTAAATAGAGTTCTACCAAATAACATGAAATGGAGAGTTTCTTTTTGTGCTTTCTGCTTCTGAAAATTTGTAGTAGAAATGTGATGAAGTGAGTGATAAAGAAGGAGCGTTAAGTCAATATATGGAGGGAACGAAGCCAATGAATTAGAGCGAAGGGGTCATTGGCTTTGGCATGATAAATGAAGGTTGTGTTTACGATCGTTGAGAAATAAAACCATAGTTTTCGTAGTATATAGGCGTCGGATTTGTATTAGTATTCACAAAGATTACTCCAGCTTAAGAAAAACATACAATATAATTTATTAACTAAAATATGTATTGTTGGCATTTGTTTGTTGTTCTAATTAAAAAATGTGTGTATCTATATTTATGTTCATATATTTATGTGTGTACCTTACCCGACTGATTTTGGTTGTGTGTAGAGCCAGAATGTTGTTAAACTTTATAATTTGCTAAGTATTCTAATAACATAAAATATATTGTTCAAAAATCAAAGAAAAGCTTTAAATAAATTTTAAATAATATATAATTAGTTATAGATACAAAAAAAAATTCCATGTAAAATTAGTTTTTTTTCTTGATTCATCCATGAAAATTTAGTTAAACTGACCAAAAACTTATATTTTCACCATTTTTTCATTATAAACCATTAAACATCAACATTTTCCGCAGAGCACGGACACCGTGATCTACACCGTGATCTAGTATGAATAATAAGCTAAAGCGTATGAATTAAGTTAGGTTATGTGGTTATTGCTAAATAGAACACCCAATCATTAATCATTTTTTTTTTTTTTGGTGCAAATGTTAAGATTTATACCATTTTCTAGAGTTTACATTATTGTGGAAGCCACTTATTATTACAGAAAGTAAAACTACTCAAGGAGGATAAGAAGACAAAATCGAAAAAAGAGTCAAGCAAAGAGAAGGAGTCCTCACCGGGCGGAATTGACAAGAGGCGATCTCTCAATGAACGATCAACTCCAGCAGTGACCGCAGCTTCGAAGATGATATTTGCCTCAAGATGCGGCTGTTCTCTCACGCCAAATGTTGTAGACAATCACCGCAGTAAGAGTTTTAAGACTGCTCGGCACCCTTGATAGACACAAAGCGCTGATGCTCGCGACGAGCAGCGATGAGAAGGAGTCCGTGTCGGGGAGCATCCAGCCAGAAAACGAGCCCAAACAGATTTAGAGAACTCACAGTGAAGAAAAGATGCTCATGAGTCTCCGCCGAAGGGCATAGAGCACATGAAGAAGGTACATTCATTCCCAAGACAATAGTCTATCTCGAGTAGCAGCCTTGATTGCACAGATAACCAAGTAACAAAGGTACATCTAGGTATTTCCTCCTTGAACCAGATAAGTTTTGACCAAGGGACAGTTGGAGAGACTTGCAATGAAGTTCCAGGTTGCTTTGGACGAGAATTTAGGCAAATATGAACAGGGACCATTCCTCCACAGGAATCGGTCACTTCCACGTAGATCAGAAGGGACCTCCATTGTAGAGAGAACCACCTGAGCGCTTCTCGCCGACCTGGCCGGAGGTAGCGCCCAATAATTATTCCGAACTGCACTGCAAACTGTAGAGTCTAAAGGCACCTGCAACTCCCTTGGACCCCTGCGTCCAAACATGTTGACTAGAGGCCCTAAATCCGTCCACCAATCATGCCAAAAACTCACAGTTTTCCCATCTCCAATATTACATCTCATCAAGTCAGAGGCAAGGTGTCTAACCTGAAGCATCCGTTTAACTGTAGGGGAGTACCTGCTGGAAACCGACGCAGTCCAGAAGCTGAGGCCAACAAACACATTACTTTTCAGCCACGCCACCCAGATTGATCCTGACTCAGAGAAGAAACTCCATACTCTTTTAAGCTCAAAAACTGCCTGAAATTCCTCCAATTTTCTAATACCAAGCCCTCCTTCTTGCTTTGGCTTACAAATGTTCTCCCAACTCACTCTAGCACCAGAAGCTGAAGTAGTGTTGTTCTTCCATAAAAAAGATGCACACATCGAATCCACCTTGTTATAGAATCTTTTTGGAAGAGAAAACACAGAGCTCCAGAAGTTGACCATGCCATAAATTACTGATGCTACAAGCATAATCTTTCCTGCAAAAGACAAGCTCTTAACCGTCCACGAGTTGAGCTTAGTTGATACTCGCTCCAGGAATGGTTGCAGCGTAGCAAAGCTGATTTTCTTCGGGTTGAGTGGCAAACCAAGATAGCGCGTTGGGAATGTCCCCACTTTAAACCCTGAGATGTCACTTATAACTTCTGCCTCAATATCCAAATACCCTCCAAAAAAAATTTCAGATTTTGCAGCATTCATATCAAGTCCAGACCACTCCTTGAAGCCCGTCATCACAGCCTTAACACCAGAGATCGAGTGTCTAGACCCATCAGAAAACACCAGAAGGTCATCTGCAAACAAGAGATGAGTGATTCTAGGTGTGAAGCACAATGGATGGAGCCGTATGTGCCCCAAGTCAACAGCCTTCTCCAACAACTTAGATAACACTTCCATCACCATTATAAAGAGATAAGGCGAAATTGCATCACCTTGCCTCAGACCTTTCTTACCAGGGAAGAACCCAGCCAGCTCACCATTCACTGCAATGGAAAATCTAGGGGAAGTAATACATTCACTTATCCAAGTCACGAAGATAGGAGGAAAATTCTGTGCCTGTAGAATCTTGATAACAAAGTCCCAGCATACAGTATCGAAGGCCTTCCGGATATCTATTTTCAACATACTGCTGCGATCACAACCTGGAGTCTCATACTTTCTGATTAGTTCGGTCGCAAGTAAGACATTCTCACCCAGACTACGGCCTTTAAGGAAGGCTGATTGACATCGGCTGATAGATGATTGGAGGATAGGCTTCAACCTGTTAGCAATAATCTTAGTTATCACCTTATAGATGATATTGCAACAGCTGATGGGCCGGTAATCAGTCAACTTGCACGCTGCTGCAGTCTTCGGAATGAGCGCAATGGCAGTTGTGTTCAGGTCTCTTAGGAGACGACCATTCCGAAAGAACTCTGCTATGGCAGAAATCACATCACCACCCACAATATCCCAAGAAGCCCGAAGGAACTCGACCGTGTAACCATCTGGTCCCGGGCTTTTGTTAAGAGGCATAGAGAAGAGGGTTCCTTTGATCTCAGCTTCTAGAACATCCCTTTTCAGGTAAGCATGCTGTAAGTCCGAACATCTGAAAGTGAGAAGGTCCCTCAGGGAGTCGACACTAACCGGGGAAGATTGCATGTCTGTGTGGCCCAAGATTTTCTGAAAATAAGTTGAGGAATGCGACATGATATCCTCGATACCCCGTGAACTGGCCCTCTTCATCAATTAAGTAGTGGATATGGTTCCTGGCATTCCTCTCGAGCTACAGCTTTATGGTAGAAATCTGTGTTTCTATCTCCGACGTCTGCCCATCTCACACGAGACCTTTGCCTAAAGAACTTATGTTCGGCATTTTGAAGCATGTTGCTTAGCTCGCTCCCCGATGCTCTTCACTTGCCGGTTAGCATCAGTTGCGTGAGCAGGTGCACTGCAACCTTCGACAATCACTGCCTGTTGCTTTACTCTTCCAGTGATCCCACTCGGCGTGTCTTGTTCAGATTCCTCGAACTGGCTTAAGCAATTTCAAACGGCGCACTAACTGAAACTGGTTTGTTCCAACAGCAACCGCCCTTCACGTAAACAGCATTGTAGTGGTGATCAGTGACATGATGGTAGAACCTGAAAGGCTTTGCTCTTCCTCCTAAGCGATGGGACCTTGAAGACACACGTGCATGGTCAGATTGGTCCGCTGCAAGAAGTCTGCATAAGAGTCCTGGTAGGATGAAGCCCAATGTTGGTTGATAAGGGCATGGTCTATCCTTTGAGATAGGATCCGCTGAATTGTTATTCCACCAAGTGAATGGAACTCCTTTGGATTGCGCTTCAAACAACTCGCTTCCTCGCAACATCCGATTCACATCATCAATCCCTCGAGGTGTCAACAACCACCCGAGGAAAACCTCGAGTGATGGCTGGTTCTGATAATCTGGTTGAAATCACCCACAACCCACCAAGGATTACCGCTAACCGAGTAGAAATCTGATATCAATAATCTCATCCCACAGCTGAGAGCCGCTCGCTACCGTATAAAAGCATAGACAAAAGTAACTGTAAGATGCACCTTCTCCGCCATAATATAAAATCCGTGATGTGACAGCTTGAAATAAACTCAGATACAAAACCGAGACGGAAGGGTCCCATACTACTATTATCCGTCCTGCCTCATGGTGATTATAGTTGCCAAAAAACCTCCAACCAGCAGGGATTGCATTCAAGAGTCTATTTACATTATTTTCTTGAATATGAGTCTCGAGGAAAGCTCCAAAAGCGGTCTCTGAATATTAATCCAGTCTCTGACCATATTGTGGCGGTCACTGTTCAGTCCTCTCACATTCCACACAAAACATCGACATAATTAACTAATGAGACTTTGTGACTTATGCCACACCTCCTGCGTTGAACCAGGAAAAAGGGATCTTCTGCGCCAGCAGAATCAGACGAATCAGCCGTGCCATGAGCCATAGTCAACTCGGAAGGAGTATAAGCAGACTTCCTATCGGTCACAGCACCCGTAGCACCTGCACTAGCTTCGGTAGCAGGGGAGCCACTTGCACTTGCTTTAACAATCTGTATGGTCTCACTTACAGCCTTAGATAGAGGATGAAATGGCGCTTCACCAGATGAGACTACAGCCATTAGCTGCATCATCGAGTGGACTCCCCCGGGGGAATTTCACCTTCCTCCAATCGTATTTGTGCTGCTGACCCATTACTAGCCGCCTTAGCATTCACATAATTTACCTCATTACTCGAGAGGGAAGCAGGAGTAACAAGTTTCTGACGCCCCGCCTTGACTTCTGTCTTAACTTGGGGCCCTTCCCTGCAGGACTGATAGACCGCTTCTCTCCCTAGAGTGTCCTGAGGAAACGCTCGCACTTACTTTGAGGTGACCGATTTACCGCAAGAGTCACACTTCAATGGCAACCACGGATAAGATACTGAAATCTCAACTTCCCTCCCATTGGAGAACCCAGAGATGATGTTAGTCGGTAGCTTCTTCGTTAAGTCAACCCTGACAAACAACTTCGCAACCTGAAAATTTTCCTTCCGCTCAGTTTCAGGTGCAAGGGATACCGGCTTTCCCATCGGTGGCCACCGCTTAAGCTTTGTTTGTTGAATAACAAATATGGGACACCCCGAAGCTCGACTGGCACAACCGCATTGGTCAGAGGCGCCTCCGAGTAAACTCAGGCGACCACGGAGCTACAAACATCGGGTAACCAGCGATATTCCAACACGTTCTCCCAAGAAGCACCTCCCTCGTTTTGCCGCTTGTAACTTTCAGAATGTATTCGCCTTGCCCCACATTGTGTACAAATATTCTCGGACCAGTCTTAGCCCATATAGCATTGACCACTCCAATGATACCACCCATCAAGGGCAATCACCATGAAACCTCGATGATGAAGTCACGAAACTCTTCCTTAGCTGCTTCGATGTTATCATCCGGGATGAGAACAAACGGGGCACCCGAGACATGCTCAGACGGCGTGCCTAACTCTTCTAGAGTAGCAGAGTCTTTAATAAGACTAGCATAGCTCTTCACTCCAGCCGCATCATTCAAACGCCCTTCTTGACGTGGTGAACTTGCATCTAGGTTGATTACGTGAGCAATTCCGAGATTCCTCCTCACCGAGCGGAGTAGAGGTGTTATCAGTACCACGGTGGTAATCAGAAGTTATCCCCAATGGCGACAAATTGGGAAGGTGTGATGCCAAATCAGAGTTGGTGAGCACGACAACCTCCGTTCGTTTGTCATCTCGCCACCTCGGTGGCGATTACAGCAGCAGCACATGAAGCACTGGCGAGAGGAGATGACATCTTCAAAGACTTTACCGAAGTCGACGATTTCAAGGAGCTTTGGAGCCGGGCCATCTTCGAAGACCCATTAAGAGACCGGCTAATCTTCTTCTTCTTCTTAGGGGGCATGACAGAGGAGCGGAGAGGGAGACAAGGATGGATATTTTCGCCGGAACGGCGTGAGGCCGTCCAGCGGTGAGGAGAGGAGGATGGGTTAGGGTTTCGCCTTCGAAATCGCAAAGATTAGGGGCGCGTGAGGCGCGTGCAATCTATTGTCTTCCACGTTCTCAATACACAATTTAAGATCCCCAATCATTAATCATAGTCGTTGAAAGACATTAAAATCTAGTGTATGGTACCATCGTTACGCATGCCGGCCATTTCGAGACGTATACAATTTAGTTTCCTCCAGTGGAGTTTATGATCTTTATCAAAATTATACAAACACGTTTTTAGATATACACAATATAGATTATAGATAAATAGATAGATGCCACATTTTCGAGATTCTATCACTATATAGACGACTAATTAAATATTCCAGAGAATTGATACTTCTCCGGAGATGTTAGTACAAAGTCCGCATGTGAAAATTTTACTAAAAACGTGCATAAGTATGACTTATTAAAGATTGTGTTCTCAAAATTTCACATCAGAATATTTGAAAGTACTTTTGGCATAGCAGCTAGTTATATATAGTTATGAATGTTCGTTATATTGTTTATAACATGTACACAAAGTTACTCTACATAGAATAAGACAATAAACGATGATAAGTTTTTTAAAAATGTGTGTGTTTATTACGTTGTTATACAATAGGTAGATGAAGAGTGAAGAGGCTGGGCATCTCGAGAGAAAAACAGAGGAAAACAGAAGAGAAAGAGAGTTATTTACTCGATGGTTATGGTCCCCAATTTGCCAATTCACTTTTTCTCCTAATTTAGCCAGTTCTTTTATTTACTAATAATTACATCTTTTAAATTTTCTTTGTTATAGTTCTAACTACGTTAGCTGTATATATGGAGTGGACACCTTAGACAAATTAAAAGGAGTGGTAATTTTATTGGAACAAAATTACTAATAGTTTTTTTTTTTACTAATAGTTATTTCAGATATCGAAAGTAATTCAGAGTTTGATATAAATAGGTTGTACAACCGTATGCGTTCGATATAGACTTGAAGCATAGTGTAAGTGAGGTTGTTATCTTGTTTTTATTTTGCGGAAAGTGACTGGTTAAATGTAATAAGCAACATGCTGCATACATAATTAAAAGTAGACGGCGTTTAGTGAAAAAAAATGGAATAGATGAAAAATCAAAGATACATAACTATTGAATCTGATTCTATTGCATAGGCTGATAAACTTTCTCTGCACTGTGCCTATCCCAAACACCAATCCCTATGTTCAATCCATAGGGTAAATTGCTCGATAGTAACCTAACATAGTCTTCTTTATTTTACTTTTTTGTCATCCCCAACATGTATATTTGTATGTGTCTGTGTTACATGTGTTTATGCATGACATTTTTTACCAACATATATGCAATTTTCTTCCATGCTTGTAAAATGGTGTGCACACCATGGGCGGATGTACGTTGAACAGGGAGAGGGCAGTTGCCCCCACTAAATTATAATAAATAGATCTTAGTGTGACCAAATGTCAGAATGAAAGTTCGTCTGATCGGTATTCGCCCCCACTATGCCTCTCTTGTATCCGGTTCAAAACCTTTTTTTTCTTTTTATGCATATTTGTTTTTGTTTTTACTCCATTAAAAAAATTTCAGCATGTAATCACATCTGTTATTTCCATATATTCATAAGGTGCTGCCTCTTATTCAAAGGTTTTTTCTGTTTCTTTGTTTTGCATAATTTTGTTTTTCAGTATGAAAACACCAATATCCGTTCTCATCTCTAAAAATAGTTACATGGTCTACTTGCCATTTATTAATTACTTTAGCATAATTGTAGTGTTACATATTTTTATTTTGATTATTTTGTTTACTAGTTGTAGCTTTTGTATTGAGTTACTGTTGTTTTAAAAACAAATTATGGCTCAATTAACTTTAACTATAACTATTATGGTTTTATATATTTTTTGAAAATCATATATTGATATTAAATTAATCAAAAATAATATATATATATATATAAACAGTATTTGCCCCTACTCAAAAAAAATCCTAGATTCGCCACTGGTGCACACTTAAACCAAAAAAAAAACAACAATTGTGTGCACGTACATGCACATTACAGAGGAAGGACATTTTCACTTTCATCCGTGGTTTGGCCCAACAAAAGAAATGTAGACGACTAACACACTATTGAACAAAAAAGCCCAGTCTGTTTGTGAACAAGTTGGGTCGTCAGAGAAGCATCGACTGTGTGTATTATTTTATCCACACACACACACACAAATCGGGTTCCACTAGGGCTGGGCAAAAATACCCGTTATCCACCCCGTATTTTCCTCGTAAATACAAGTATTCGTCCTAATCAAGGCAAGTAACAAGTTAGAAAATTGAATTACTTGCAAGTTCAAACCAAGTAACAAGTCTTAATTTATTTTAGGTACTCAACTCGTTTTGACTCGTTACTTGGCTTTCAAAATATGTTATAAATTTTACATTGTTATTTCAACTAGATTTATACATATAAAATATATCAAACATGTGGGATCAAATAATTTTCTCTTTTTTTCATCAAAATTCTACAATATGTTATCTTACATCGATTGTAACATAAGAATCAAGCAAATTCTTTTACTATAAATATAGACAATCACCTAATTATAAAATCATTAAAATAGAATTTCTATTTTAAAGGCTCAAATACAAAAAAAAAATAAGTTGAATAAGCAAGTACAAATATAGCAAGTTACTCGCAAGTATCTGATATATAGACGAGTACTCGCTTAATCAAGTATTTGGTATTAGCAAGTACAAGTACAAGGCAATTTTTCTACTCGAACAAGACAAATCGGGTTACAAGTATAGCAAAAATCCCGGGTACTTACCCCGTGCCCAGCCGTAGGTTCCACACATAGTGCTATTATTGCTATATAATATGATGGCAGGATCGGCCCTGAACCAAGCCGGATGAAACATTCGCCTCAAACCCCCAAAATTTTTAGAAAAATTTATATATAAATAAGTCCCCAAATTTATAAAAAAAAAATTTCAGCCCCCAAATTTATAAAATCTTTCTTGAACCGTCTCTAGCCTCCGAATTTTCAGGGCCGACCCTGTATGATGGAGGTATTAGGTGTATAGTTAAGAAATAAAATTGTAAGTGACCCTTGGAAACTCTATTACACCAAGTGATAGTAAATTCGGTTTTATATTAGGTGTACATCATTTAGAAAAGAGAGCCTAAACGAAAAATAAACCAAAGCTTGGTTGACCATGCGTATTGCTTAATGTTATCATGTCCCTGCAACTTGGTTGTATATTGTCGTGAAGTAATGAATAAATTCAGACGTGGCATACTCTGTCGAGCGAAACGTGTCAATAAACTTATCACCTTTTTAGAAAAACATATTTGAATTAACATTTTTAAAAAATAAAAACACACCAAAAGAAATACAAGTTGGCCACTATGCGGATCCCACTTCTCGATCTGCTCTTGATTGTTTGCGTCTCTTTAGGAGATCCTCCATTCCTTTCCAACTTGCTTATAGTAATTCTTATGGTTTTTATGAAATTTTAATATTGTATGAATTCTAAAAATTGTTAGCTAAACTCTAAATTTTTTTTCTCTTGGTTATTACTGTTTATGAATCATAACACTGAATATATGTATATTTAATTTAACAACAAAATATCAACAGAATAATTTATACTTCAAACACAAAAAACATTTCCATATTTACTTATAATAACATATTGACATGAATTAAGCCCTTACAAAAAACAACATATTGACATGAATTTTCAGATGAGCTTGAATTAGCTCACATTCTTATATAGTGATAAGCTAAAAAGGAAAAAAAGGAAAAGTTTTCATATTTAAATTTTGATTGGCTTGTCGGGGGCCCAGTCAGGCTGGATACACGTGGCAATAAAGTGATTGTCGTAGTTGAGCACGTTCATAATTAGACACGTGTCAAGTTGAACATCAGTAAGTAGCCTACGTCTACGCTAAGCTCTCTTCCCCACTTGATGCCCTTTTCCACGTGGCGTGGTGGGTGGTCGTCTAACTTTTCTTGTTTTCACCAAAAAGAAACATTATTCAAAATTATACTAATACATTTTATAATAATTAATGAAATTTTATAACATTTTTTGCTGATAGTAATAAAGTTTCATGGCATATTAAGTGGAATTATGGTATATTTCGTTTTTTTTTTTTGTATAAGCCCAACTTGTGTGAAATATACTAAAGGGAAATGAATCCGTACAACGTCGTCAACTATGCTTGTAAAATAATTCAAAAACATGATTTTCCTGAGAAATATAAAATACTGCAAATTGTGATACAATAGGTTTATAATAGTAACACTTGCTGGTTCTCTTTATTTTAAAAGACAGATGGTTTCGTCTCTCTCGAAATTGTAAAAACTAAACATATTCGAGTTCAGATTCTCTGACCTCAGTTTTTCAGATATTTGATCAGCATTTGCTGTTTTTTTCAGTTTTGATTCTTTTGATCATGGAGATGTTAAGAGCAAGGGGAAGCACCGCAGACGGCGTCGTTCAAGTCCCTAATCTTCTACAGAAGTTTTTCGTCACGAGCAACCATTTTTGTCACAGAGAGTGTGAGCATGGTGAGAATCGAGAAGAAGAAGAAGAAGGTAAAGATATCGAGCTAACGTTAGGTCTTTCTCTGAATGGTCAGTTTGGTACGGATCCGAGATCGAGGAAAAGGAAGAACTTTGAACTGCCTCGATCTTCTTCCATACCGGAAGGTTTCGTCTTCGACGGACAAAGATCCGGCGGTGATATGCTGCAGACAGGAGTTTCGGACATGTTCCAGCTGGATCGGACTCGTTCTCTGCCTGTCCAAACGGAGACGGAGGCGAAGAGGAACCGACCGGAGAAGACAGTGGTCCAAGCCGAGGCGAAGCCGTTTCTGTCATTTAATGTTCCTCCTCCTCCTCCGACAAAGGAAGAGAAGGATCGTTTTCTTGTCCCCGGTACGGTCAACGGGAGGGGCAACAACGGAAACGCGGCGAAGAAAAATAACCAAGAGGTTTCCGGGATGGAGAAGGCGAGGAACATTTTAGAAGACATGCCGTGTGTTTCGACGAGGGATGTCGGAGCTGACGGGAAACGTGTGGAAGGGTTTCTTTATTGGTACGGAGGGAGCAAGGAGGAGGTCAAGATCGTGTGTGTTTGCCACGGCAGTTTTCTTTCTCCGGCGGAGTTTGTTAGACACGGCGGAGGCACCGTGACCGACGATGGTGGCGATGTTACGAGTAACCCTCTTAGACATATTGTTGTTAAACTTCCTTCTTCTTCTTTGTAGTTCATAATAACTCTTAGGGAGCCCAATCGTTGTTACTTGTTAAACAATATGCTAAAATATTTTGTTTCATCTTGGATTCACTCCGTTTGCAAATCACATTGAGTTTCTATAAGGTTAATTGCATTATTTTTAGGGAAAAAAATTAAAACAATTTTAGGGTATTTTACTAGAATACTATAAAAGAAAATAACTCAAAACTAAATAATAAAAAATTTACAAGTGGGTAAACATACAAGCTACATTTCTTAAATGATCTGGATTCATTCTGTTCTTTTTATCACAGTGCATTGCTATAACGTTTAATTGTATTTTCTTCAAACTGAAAAAAAAAACAGTCTTAGCATATTTTCCAAAAAGATTACAAAGAAAAATAACTCAAAAACTATATAATAAAACAATTTACAAGTGATATAAAAACATATTAGCTACATTTCTTAACTACTACACAACATGACGGAGCTGAGGCTGGAGCTGCTTCAACCGCAGCACAACCTGTTTCATAGTCGGTCTCGTCGATAGAGAATCCAACGTACAGATAACCGCTAAATGCAGAACCTCGACGAGATCATCATGCGGACCAACATCCCATAAACCGGTCGTGAAAAACTCCTCGGCCCGTCCTTGTCTCAACAACATGTCACCCCACTGCACAATGTTGAAACCGTTACCGTACGTAACAAAAGACGGATCAAGCACTTTCTTGTCCGAGAGCAGCTCCAGAAGCACCACCCCGTAGCTGTAAACATCCGCTTTGTCCGAAACCCGGCACGTCATCGCGTACTCCGGCGCCACGTATCCGAACGTACCCGCCACTCCCGTCGTCGCGTGCGTTTCCGACGCCCCGAGCAGCCTCGCTAACCCGAAATCGGATAAATAAGCGTTGTGAGCATCGTCCAAGAGGATGTTGCTGGGTTTGACATCACGGTGGAGAACACGTGGGACGCATTGGTCGTGGAGGTAAGCGAGAGCTCGAGCTACGTCGAGAGCGATCTTGTGAAGTACTCTCCAGTCTACAGCTCTCGTGGAACGTTCTTGGATGAACTTCTCGAGGTTGCCTCCAGGGAGATAGTTGTAAACCAAGAACATCTCGGTCTCGCTCGCGTGGTAACCAACGAGAGTCACGAGGTTCGGGTGCCTAAGCCTACCGAGAGTTTTGATCTCTGCATGGAACTGTTGGACGCCTTGGAACCGTCCTATAGAGAGGCGTTTGATAGCAACAACAACGTCTTCTTGGTCTTGAGAGGTTATTACCGCTTTGTAAGTCGCTCCAAATCCGCCGTTACCGATCAGATTACTCGCGTTGAAGTTTCTCGTAGCCCTGACAACGCTGTCGTAGGTTATTGCAGCTCCTACGTCGATGAACATAGTGACTTCTCGTTTGGTAGTGGTGGCAGTGATCTTTGATCTTGGATGCAACTTCCTCGCGAAGAGGAAGAGAATGACAAGAGCGATGAGAACTGAGACAATGGCTGAAGCTGATGCGATGGAAGCAATCTCTAGGGAGTTGTATCCGCTGCCTTTCCCTGACGGCGCAGCGTTGTCGTCGAGTGGCGAAGATGCATAATCCTGCTGCGTGGTAGAATCTCCCATGGGGGGCTTCGGAAATCTGTAGAAGATTAAAACATCAGCAAAATTAAAACATCAGCAAAATTTCCAGCTTCAAATCACAATCTCAGTTCAATTCAACTTCAATCAGAAATATTAGTAATTGAATTAAAATAAAAAGACAACCCCTTTTGCAAAACCAAACACTGAACAGAGGTTCCTAACTACAGAGATTGAGTTCCTTGTAAAGAAACTAACTTTATCTTCCGAAAACCTGAATAATCAAGTTCTTAGGATGAATACACACAATACCCACCAATTACTATCGAGTTTGAAGAAGCCCACAAGTCAGAAAATAAAATAAAATCAAGCAAAGATGTTATCTTCCTGACTTATCCCCAAATGTTTGAACCCTAAACCCACCTCTCAAAGTCTGCTACTTCGAGCAAAAATCCTTTCTTTACGGTTTGAAACGATCTCAGGTTCGAGTCTTTAACCCTAGTTTAACTGGATGACGAGACTAGAAAGTTTTTTTTTTTAGTGAGAGAAACAGATGAAGCAGAGAGATTGAAGTTTAAAAGAACAGAGGACAGAGATGAAAATTCAACACTGTCACACGCGTCTTTTTCTTCTCTCTTTTTACTTTAAAAAAAAATTAATGAATCAAAATCTTGTCTGAACAAAAGAGTAGGGTCCATTTTGCTTTTTTACTATTGGCTGACAAAACATTTTCCTATATTTTTTTAACTTCGAAGAAGCATTTTTTTAGCTATTCATTAAAAGTTTTATGATAATAACAAAATAAATCATGTTGTAAAGTTCACATTTTTGTTAAACATTGTGGTATCACCGCATCAAATCGCGATAGGTACATGATTGATAATAGTAGGTAGATGCGAGATTATCTTATCACTAAATTTGAGGGAGCATTTATATTGTTTATTCAAATCAATCACGTAGAACATGTTGAGAGTCATAATAAAATTGTAACAATATTTCAACTATCCTAGTGTTGTTGCTTCAAGACGAATCAATCTCTCATCAACCATTGTTCAGCGGAAGATCTCTGAAGCTAATATTCATTACAGATTACATTATATGTATGTGGACGTGCATATAAATCGAATTACAAAATCGTTGTTTTGACCATCGAATTACAAAGTCAATTTCCACAAACTTATACTAATTTTAAGAACCTATAATTGTAATAGAACTACGTATTCATATATTAAAGGAAATACTTACTATGCCATAAGAAACTATTTGTTTACTGTAAAATCCAGAAAACCCACAAAACAGCAACACATTGACATCACAAAGCTAGAATAATAGTGGGATATGTATTTGAATAAACTTGAAAACTGAAAATACATATTTCCATTGAAAGTGGTTATTATTCTTAGCTATACTTTCCTTGTAACTACGACGTCATTTCCAAAAATTCTGCAAGATATCAGCCAATACATCCAAAGCCTGGTTCACATTCGAATCCATCACCTTTGCATAGTAACTATAATGTTCGCTCGCTCGACGTATACACATTCAGATGACCACCAATGTCTTCAATCTCTTCCTCGACGTTATGACGGTGTCGTTTAATTAAGCAAACTACTAGTCAAACTGAAACATAATAAGGCCGTATTAAAAACCTTGGCTCATCTATTTGAGCTAATAAGGCCTTAAGAAGAAGAATGTAGGCCCACTACTATATAGACGGGTCGGGTTTAAGACGCGGATTCGGAGAAAACCCTAGCCGAAATGTAGACGCATATATAAACTTCTGGGAGATTAAAAGCCCCTAGCCTTAGCCTTCTGCGAGAGTGAGAGATTCAGCTGCGTTGGGCAAAACCTCCTGTTGTGGAACAGTAGCCATGGCGACAGGTAAAACAGTGAAAGACGTCTCTCCTCATGATTTCGTGAAGGCTTACGCTTCGCATCTCAAGCGATCTGGCAAGGTCAGTGAACCATAGTCTCCACATTTCTAATTTTCAGTTTCTTTTTGTTTTGTTATTGAATTGTAAAATGGTTCTCGTACAGTCTACTGAATAAGAAAGACATCGGATTTGAATTAGTATCTTTAGCGAGCAAATAAATCAAAACCTGTAGCTTCCAATGTTTTTTCATACTGAATTCATAGTATGATGTCGTCGTTCGCTTATTACTGTCTTTTGGATCAATTGAATGATTTGTATGTACCGTAAGTTCGATGAAAGATGTTTGTAATTGGCAATGGTCATCACTAGTTGTTCACTGCTTCTTGACTTTTGTTTTATCTCTTGTTGAGAACATTAATTGAAGCCCAATCAACTCTTTTTTCCCCATCTTGATAACCATTTATTGATGTAATGTCTATTATTTGTTCCAGATCGAGCTTCCCCCATGGACAGATATTGTGAAGACCGGTAAGTTGAAGGAGCTTGCCCCATATGATCCTGATTGGTACTACATCAGAGCTGGTAACCTCTCTCTCTTCCCATAGTCCTGCTATATCTCTGCAACGCATAAAGAAATTTTTTTTTGACAATACCCTCTTGTTATGCAGCATCTATGGCAAGGAAAGTGTACCTAAGGGGAGGTCTTGGGGTTGGTGCTTTCCGTAGAATCTATGGTGGAAGCAAGAGAAACGGCAGTCGACCACCACACTTCTGCAAAAGCAGCGGTGGCATTGCCCGTCACATCCTCCAGCAGTTGGAGACTATGAACATTGTTGAGATTGACACCAAAGGGTAAAGTTTCGATGACTTGCTTAAAACAATGTCTCTCTCTCTCTTTATATCTTTCTTTGAGAAAGAGGCTGATGGTTGTTACAAACTGTTTTTATTTTTCTTCTTCAGAGGAAGAAGAATCACCTCCAGTGGGCAACGCGATTTGGACCAGGTTGCTGGACGTATTGCAGCTGAGATTTGAAGAACTTAATCTTGTTTTTTTAGTTCTTCTACTACTTTTGAAAGCAATGTCCTGTTTTTAGACCTTTATCTTTTACTCTCAAGAAACCATTATCAATATCATTGCTGAAGACTTGCTCTCATAACGTTCAGAACTTGTTCATCTTTTTTTTTGTCACCGTCTTTGAACATCTAAATATCTTCAGCTAAAATATATGACAATAAATGGTTAATGATTTAGCGGAAAGCTTGTTTCCGCACAAGCTTTTAATCAAGTTGAGTAAACTGGCAGGTTTCAAATGATAGAAACCAGTACAGGGTTAGTATCTGAGACGTACTTTGCCCACGAGGCATCAAATGCTTGCAAGTTGCAACCTAATGGCTTCTTCAAATGGTATCAAATTTATTTTGCAAGTTGTGATGATGTTATGGACAATAACAACAAAAAAAAAAGATAGTGAAGAAATGTGCAAATGGAAGGCAAAGCTCTTTTAGAGGTCTTGCGGGTACAAGAGATCGCTCATGTAAGATCCTGTTTCACTCCAAGACGATGTACTGCAGCATCTCTTGTGTTGCGTTTTATGGAACTTGGGATCTCGAGGTATGGTCGGGTGCTTGCTCGACCTTCAATGGCAAAAGCAACAACAGTTAACTGTCCGAATACTCCTTGCAATATTTCTATCAAGATGAGAACTCAACTCAATGAGTGTTATTATTTACCTTCTGGGGATGAATGGTCGATCAAAGTATGGCATTGGTTGTGCCTTTGGGATCAATTCTTTCCTCAACCTTCTTAACTCTTCTTCTTCTGCTACCTTTTGTTGCTCTTCTAGTTCTGCTTTGTATTGCTCTATTCTGCTCATTTTCTCAGCAACCTGGTACAATGAAACGACCACAAACAAAGAAGCCGAACTGCTGAGGATTTATACTAGTCACTTGACAGACAGAAAGACATGTAAATCAAGTCCCTGCCTGTGCAGGTTCAAGTGCAGGTCATAACTAAAAACTGAAACATGCATGTCTCTCAAGTATATCATTGCAAGGTCTTTTACCTGGTAATCAAATTCTGCACGTTCCATTGCTCGAATGTCTGAGTGGAGCTTCAAGTCTTCTGGTATTGTGATATCTTTCACATGAGGCTTAACCAGACTCTGAACACAGAAAAGAACATCATTGCACTTAACCATCTGCAGAAGCTTTTTTTTTATAATACACGAAAAGAATAGTCTCTCACCTCAGGTTCATCAGTTGTCCAGGGGAGACCTTGAGCTTTGGGGATTCTCATTTTTTCTTCTTCCATCGCCATCTCTTGTAGCTTCTTTGCAAACTCTTCCTCTTTCATTCGTCCACGTTCCTACGTACACATAGACCAACATTCACAAACAAATCATATCCTGAATATCTTATTTAAATTTGATTCTGTCAAGTTTTAACCTCGGTTCTAAGTTTGAATGGCTTCAAAGAAGTGACTTTGACCTGCTGCTTATTTGATATTCTACTACTACCCATTGAAGCAGAGGAGTCCAAGCTCTGTTATAAATAGAATATCAGCCAGCCATACAAGGAGAGAGAGATATTGCAAGATAATCACTAAGAGTCTGAATAAAACCATATGCTTGCATACATGAAAGTAACACACTTACATTTCTTCTGCTCCTCCTACCACCATTTGAATTAAGGCTTGAAACACTGAAACATCACCAAAAATCAGACAGAAAGAAACTGAAGTATGCATATAAGAATAGTTTGAAAATTTGTAACGAAATCTCCATTTGGTTACCTGTTGCTGTCCCATGATGAGGAAACTGAGGCATGAGGTTGTTGTTCTAGTCCCAGATTGGTAGCTGCTAATTGGTCAGTCTCAGCTTCCTCTTGACACTTGGGCTGCTGCAGGCTCATCCCAGGCAACTCCCATTTCAGAGCTTTCTTAATCTTCTTATCCTCTGCTTCGTTTCCTTCTGTTGCCTTTGCAAAGGGGAAGCAAGAAAGCTTCTCGAAGGCTTTAACGAGATGCATCACTTTACCATATTCAGGGAGGCTCCTTCTGGCTTCTTCCAGCACCTTCTCTCTTCTCCTCTTTATCGAACAAACATCACTTTCCTTGGATTCTCCAACCTCTTCCTCCACATTCTGGCTGGATTCTCCAGTTTCTGCCTCCGAATCTCTTCCGTTTTTGAAGAACTCTTCATGCGAAGCACGGAGAGTTTCATATGCAACACAGACGCATTTCTTCATGTTCTTAGCTCCACACTTACACTCCACTCCTGCGACCACAGACGCTGAATCCTCCCTCTCGTTCTTCGAGTTCTTCTTCTTCTTCACCACCACGAATCTCCTCTCTCTGATACGATTCCGTGGTGAAAACACCGCCTGGCTAGGATTAAGCTTCGATCTCGTGACCTTCTCCGCAGATTCATTCGACTTCGAGAACGGAGATTCGGAGATCATCGCTGGAGTCTCGTGTGAGACGTTAGGATTCGAATTCTCCGATGAAAATGAAAGCACTCGAGCATTCGATTGAGATATGATAGGATCCATCACTAGAGTCTCAGGTTTAGCATTCTTCGACTCCATCGGAGATGAAAACAGAGTAATTAATTCGCGAAAGGGATAACTCAATCGCAACTCAAAAGCTAGGGTTTCTTTTGAAGTGAGTAGTGATGCAAAATTATTGGTAGGGGGAAGAAGAGAAGAGAGGAGGGAAATTAGTATGACCGACCGTTGCGACTTCTTTGGAGGCGCAATTTGTAACGGTTCGTTAATTACGGGATTATTTGTTTTAATTTCAAATTTTTTTTGGTTTAATGCTGGAAAATTATAAATGTCCATTGGGTTAGGGCCCATTGGCCTTGTTTCTTCCTAAATGCCACCTCGGACCTTCTAGCTGAAACCAAAAGTTCTTTTCCCCAAAGCCAGTTGAAGAGAAAGGGCTTCTTCTTTCTTCCTTCCCTCGCTTATTAACCTCTCTGTTTCTCTACTCTCTCACTCTCACTCTCTCTCTCTCCGTCTCGTTTTCTCGGGAAAGTAAAGAAAAGTCGATTCTTTTAGCTATTTCCATGCTCATATATCTTGGGTGAGAGTCTTTTCGCGAGCTTGGCGTCGATGGAAGATGATCAAGAATTCGAGAAACCCATCTTCGAACTATTACACCATAGTAGGAAGGTTCGAAGCTCTCGCACGAAGAAGAGTCGTTCGATGAATCATTACGAAGAGATCTTTTGCTACTACGGATTGAGGGAAAGCCCACCGAAGAGAGCAACCCAGAAGAAATCTCTGCGGATTAAGAAGCGTCTGGTTCGTTGCGGAGAGTGCGGTAAAGGGTTTCGATATGAGAAATGCCTGAGGAATCATAGCGAAACTATGCATTCTTTGGAAGAGAAGAAGAAGAGTGATTCTACGAGAAGGGATCTGTTGTGTTTCTTCGGAAGTTGTGTGCAGAGGAGAAAGAGATCGAAAAGAGTTTCCAGGTACAAGAAGAGTCTTCCTCCTCCACTCTCTGTTTCTTCCGCTTCTTCTTCTTCTACCTTTGGGAATGATGGAGAACTGTTTGAAGTCGCTGAGTCTCTGATTATGTTGTCTAAGAGTGGTGATGCTCTGTTTTCGAATCTAGAGATGAATCAGAGAGAATGTGGAGATGAGCAAAAACTAGTTGGGAAATTCACAGATGGGTCTTTGAGTAATGGAACTTCGAAAGAGCTTTTGGGTTTCTTGGGAGACAAGAAGGTTATGAAAGAAGATGAATCGGGCCAGGTGAAACAGGCAAGAAGAGCAGAGAGTTATGGGGAAGAAGTTAGGTTGAAGAGAGGGAGCTTAGACGATATGCCTGGACTGATGTTGAAGAAAGATGAAACCGATACAGAACAGAGACTTGGCGGTCAAGAAGCTGCATTTGAAGTTTCAAATTCGGCAAGTAAGGCTTTTCAGATGAACAATGAGCATAGGTGCAGGCTATGTGAGAGGGTTTTCTCGACGTATCAGGCTCTCGGTGGTCATCAGACGTTCCATAGAATGAAGAACAATTGTGAAAAGTCAAAAGCATGAGATGCAGAGAAGAGTCAGTAGAAGCTGAAGTTGAGAGGGGCTCAGTGACACTGACTGGTGGAAGCTGAGGTGTTGAAGAAGAAGTTAAGCTCTCTCTCTCTCTCCCTCACTCACAGTCTCACACTCTTTCTCAAATGGAGTTTTGGAATTTTGTGTTGAAACTCCATTGTCGTTCGAAGTGTAACGTACGTAAAGACTTTTAAGTGTCCAAGTTGTACAGTTTTTCCTTGTAGCCTTGCTATGGTTTAGCATCTTTTTCCAGCGAATCAGTGATAAGAAAAAATACTCTACTTGAGACTTGAGAGACTTGTTGTCCCTTTCTTGTTTCTCAAGCAATCGGAGAAAATCATTTCCCTTGAGCTAATCCTAGTATCTACATATTTGCTTTCAATAATGAGTAGGAGTAGCATATTGTCTTTTCTTTTTGGATATTCCTAAAAATTCTTTTATATCAAACTCAATTATTCATTGTTTGGGCATGAAAGTAGGAAGAAACCTATAATTAGCTTTATACAAAAACCCTAAACTCGAGGTCAAAACACCAATCCCAACACATAGTTTTATCATAGCAAATTCCAATTAAATCTCTTAATCCATTTATAATCAAGATTTAAATATTTAACTACGATTTTTTTCTTTTTTTTTGTTTTGTTTTGGGATTTTTTTTCATTTTTTGTATTAATTTTTAGATCCGCCGGCGAAATCACTTGGGGGAAAAATGCCTTAACACTCTCTTTTTTGTTTGTTTGTCTTCTTCTTAATCTGACAAGGGGGAGCAGCTCATTGATTTGTCTTTTGATCGAGAACTCTGTAATATCTGGCTGTAACACGGAAAACTCATTTGTGTGGAATTGCTTAAGATCAATCCTCAGAGAGAGAGAGAGAGAGACGGCGGAAAGATGTCAAATTGCTGGTTGTCGGAGATCTAAATGCGGTCTGGGAGAAGGAATAATAAGAAGAAGAAGAGCTAAATAGGAATCGAGCATTGTCGGATTAGATCGAGATCGGAGCAGGGGAGGTGATGTTGTTTGGTTTGGGATTGGGATTGGGATTGGGATTGGGATTAGGGTTGAAGGATGCAACTTCAGATATCGCCTAGCATGAGAAGCATCACGATATCGAGCAGCAATGATTTGATGAAGATCAAAGTCGCACCTCCTCGTCACATCTCTTACCGAACTCTCTTCCACACTATCTTAATCCTCGCCTTCTTGTTGCCTTTCGTCTTCATCGTTACCGCTCTTGTTACCCTTGAAGGTGTCAACAAGTGCTCCTCCATTGGTATCCTTTTCTTTTCTTCTTCAATCATTCTAGCACCTGAATGTTTTTGGATGAGCTAGTTTTAGTTGTTAAATCAAAAGATTGTCACTTGCATTATGTTGGTTGGATCCAATGGCGATGTCAACAAAGTTTCACACTTTAAAGTGTCACAAATGAATCACTTATTAGCGTCTTAATGGTATCTCGTAGTATGATGTTTCAAGCCTTAGTTTTGGAGAATTCCCTTGTTGTGCGTTGTGTGGAGTTAAAATTACAATCTTTGTCTTGATATTTATAGATCTGAAACACATTCTGACAAAACCAATCTTAAAGCTCTTCTCTTTATGCTTATAGTTCATATGCTTAGCTTCGCAACCCAAGATCCTTTCTTGTGTACCTTTCTTATTATGCTCATTTGATGAGTTCATGAAAGTTTCTCTTGTCTTTTTCAAATATTTTTGTTGATTCAGATTGTCTAGGGAGGCGGTTAGGACCACGTTTTCTTGGTAGGATAGATGATTCAGAGGTGAGTGATTTCTTCTTCTTTTCAGATTTTTCTTTTAACAAGTTACAAGATGGATTCCTCTGTTTCGTTTACATTAACTAGAATCTTTTTGTTCTTTTCTCTCTCTCGCGTTTCTGTTGCAGCAGAGACTAGTTAGAGACTTTTACAAAATTCTAAACGAAGTAAGCACTCAAGAGATTCCAGATGGTTTAAAACTTCCAGCTTCTTTTCGCCAACTTGTTTCGGACATGAAGAACAACCACTACGATGCCAAAACATTCTCCCTCCTCCTTCGAGCTATGGTACATTCTCCACTCTGAAATTCATTGTTCAACTGTAGATTTGTTGATGTTTGTGTGATTCCTCTTTGAACAGATTGAGAAGTTTGAAAGGGATATAAGAGAATCCAAATTTTCGGAACTTATGAACAAACACTTTGCAGCAAGTTCGATTCCTAAAGGAATTCACTGTCTCTCTTTAAGACTAACCGATGAGTATACCTCCAATGCTCATGCTCGGAGACAGCTTCCTTCCCCTGAGCTCCTCCCTCTTCTCTCAGATAACGCTTACCACCATTTTGTTCTAGCTACAGACAATATCTTGGCTGCTTCGGTTGTGGTCTCATCCGCTGTTCAGTCATCTTCGAGACCAGAGAAAATTGTCTTCCATGTCATCACAGACAAGAAAACATATGCGGGGATGCATTCTTGGTTTGCTCTTAACTCCGTGGCTCCTGCGATCGTTGAAGTCAAAAGCGTTCATCAGTTTGACTGGCTAACAAGGGAGAACGTTCCGGTTCTCGAAGCTGTGGAGAGCCATCACGGTATCAGAAACTATTACCATGGGAATCATATCGCTGGTGCAAACCTCAGTGAAACAACTCCTCGAAGATTCGCTTCGAAGTTGCAATCAAGAAGTCCCAAATACATATCTTTGCTCAACCATCTTAGAATATATCTACCGGAGGTAACAAAGATGTCTGTCCTTTTAAATCAGAGAGAATATGAATGTAACGAGTGTTTGTCTGTTTGGCCTTTTTGAGCAGCTGTTTCCAAACTTGGACAAGGTGGTGTTCTTAGATGATGATATAGTGATCCAGCGGGATCTATCTCCTCTGTGGGATATTGATCTTCACGGGAAGGTAAATGGAGCAGTGGAGACTTGTAGAGGAGAAGACGAATGGGTTATGTCAAAGCGTCTTAGGAACTACTTCAATTTCTCTCACCCGCTCATCTCACAGCATTTGGATCCAGAAGAATGTGCTTGGGCTTATGGAATGAATATCTTTGATCTACGGACTTGGAGGAAGACAAATATCAGAGAAACTTATCACTCTTGGCTTAAAGCGGTAAAGCATCAGAGAAACTTGTAATGTTTTCTTAGTTTAATGTTTCAAAAATGGCAAATCCATGATTGTGCTTTTGATCTGATGTGTGCAGAATCTGAAGTCGAATCTAACAATGTGGAAACTAGGGACATTGCCTCCAGCGCTGATTGCATTTAAAGGGCATGTTCAGGCAATAGATTCGTCTTGGCATATGCTTGGGTTAGGATATCAGAGCAAGACCAACTTAGAAAACGTGAAGAAAGCTGCAGTGATACACTACAATGGCCAATCAAAACCGTGGCTGGAGATAGG
Organism: Brassica nigra; assembly: GCA_016432835.1. NCBI lineage: Eukaryota > Viridiplantae > Streptophyta > Magnoliopsida > Brassicales > Brassicaceae > Brassica > Brassica nigra. Next base: position 15,493,210 of record CM028249.1, on the reverse strand, counting down.
TTTCGAGCATCTGAGGCCATTCTGGACAAAATATGTGAACTACTCCAATGATTTCATTAAGAGTTGTCATATCTTGGAATAACAAAGAGGAAGCTCTCAGATGATCTTGAAGCGGGCTGGAGATTTCGCAGATTTTAGCTGGACGATGAAACCAGTTACAGAGCTGCAGGAGAAAGATTCATTCTTCTGTAAAAGATAGAAGGTACTCTTTGTTGATATTCTTTTTCGGTTTCGATTAGAGATTCCAAATTCTTGGATCTGTTACAAGAAAAAAGGATTTATGGGGGAGACACGAGAAGAAATTAGATTTTTGGTCATGATCAGTACTACTACTAAGACCAAAGAAGAGAAACAACAACAACAGTGTTGCATTTGTTTAACATGTTCCTGATTTTTGACAGTTACTATTTGATTTCATTGGTTTTTTTTTTACTGTTTAGTGATTTTGTAAGAACATTATTGCTTTGTTAAGGTCCACATTTGACAGCAATCATGAGACTTTTCTTGATGCAGAGCTGAGGTTACCACTTGATGATTGTTGATGGGCAAAGTAAGAAAAAGAAGTAAATTGGATTCTTTTTAGTTGATCAATGTTTTAAAGTTTAAAGTGATGTACATGTCATGAAGAAAGGTATTCTTTCTTTTTTTTCATTGCAAGTTTTAACTGCCTTGTTTTGTCTAAAAGTTTCTTCACAATATGCTAAAGCAAAACACTATTACAAACTGCTGCAGACTGTCCAAAAGATTAGTATGCAAGGATTTCTTGGAACACGTAAAAAAAAAGGGGGGGTAATAAAAGTAGTTAAATGGATTGATGGGAAAATTCAAAGGCGCATAGAAGGGAAGAATATGAGAGAAAAATGGAAGCTTTGACCGCCATTGATTCTCTACACTCACGTCATCTCCTCATCTCATTTGCCATATCTCTCTATCTCTATCTTCTCTCTGATGCGTGGTTCTTCTCTTTCCTTTTGATTCATTGGCTCAGATCAGTCACAGAGCCAAGTAAGAATTCACCTTTATTCAGTCTTCGTTTCAAATCTGGATTTGTTGATTTAGCAGATCCTCTTTCCCTTTTCAGGATCTCATTCTTTTTTCTTGATTAAATGTTTCTTCTGCTTTTTAACACTCATTATGATGATGATGATGATATATATTCATGTGTTATTCAGTTTTAAAAAATCCTCTGTTTATTGCTCTGTTGCATGCGCGATCCATTTATGAATCAGATTTTGACAGAATCTGATTCATAAATGGATCGCGCATGCAACAGAGCAATAAACAGAGGAAAATCTGATTTATCTATTAATCCCTTATTCTTCTTCAGGTTTCTTCTTCATCTTCCCAAACACAAAATAAAACAGATCTTTTTTTGTTTGTTTGTTACACATTACAGATACAAGAATAAAGAGCAGAGAAGCCCTGTTGTGACTTTCTTACATTGACAAAGTGCCAAGTCTACACTCAACTTCTTTTTTTTTTGCAATATAGAGATGGCAGAAGTTGAAAATCAACTAGAGATCAAGTTTAGGTTAACTGATGGTTCTGATATTGGCCCTAAAGCATTTCCTGATGCTACAACTGTTTCCGCCTTGAAGGAAACTGTTATTTCTCAATGGCCTAGAGGTCAGTTTTAATTGCTTGCTTACCTGCATGTTGAATGAGATTGTAAAAGCCTTGAATCTTTCTTGGAACAATGGTTATGGCTTTAGCTGATGATTAATTAATGAGAATTATCTTGTCACCCTTTAGGATATCTTATGCTAAAGAAATTCCACCAAGTGTTGATATAAAAGGTTATCATTTCAAGATTGGCTAAGTTTAAGACTTTTTAATACGGTTTAGATCCTATATGTTCGAAGACTCGCTGACTATCCATAATACTAATATGAACCTGTGTTTTAAAAGAACTCTTTGTTACTGACTGATCATTCAACCTAACTTGTCATTTGTTCTGTTTGTGCTTTGATTCGAGCTAGAAAAGGAAAATGGGCCGAAGACAGTGAAAGAGGTGAAGTTGATAAGCGCAGGGAAAGTTCTGGACAACAACAAGACTGTTAAAGACTACCGAAGCCCTGTCTCTAATCTCGTGGGCGCTGTCACCACAATGCACGTCATCATCCAACCTCTGCTTACTGAAAAAGGTAAATAAAAGACAAGACGGCCTCTACTTTAAGCTTCAAAAGCTGTTCTCGACTTGACATAGAGACCGTTTTTTTTTTTTTTAAATGTTTGGAACAGAAAAGAAGCCTAAAGGTGATGATCCGAAGATGAACAAATGTGTCTGCTCAGTCATGTAAGAGAAACGCAAGTAGTCTCAAGAGAGTCAGATTACTGGTCTGGTTCCGTCACGTGGTTCGGTATAGATTGTTTACTGATACGTAATCACAAGTGTTGAACCTCTCTTTTTTCCTAAGCATAAATCAAAACTCTTTTACTAGCTTGTTGCAAGAATCACAGATAGAGTGAATCATAGATGTAGCAGTGATTCAGAACTTGTTGAAAACACAAGGAGACTCTGCTTTTCCTCTGTTTTGTCTCATCTAAGAAAATTCCAGAATAGAGTTTTATTTCTTATACGCATGATTCCACTAGAGATAAATTAGTATAAATGATTAAATTCTCAATAGCATATTGAAGAAAGATGATGAAAAAGACAAATGTAACATATCATTATTTCATCAAAGATTTTAAACTGGAAACCATAAACAAATAACCTAAGCCTGGTGCAGCTAGGACTAGCAGAGGAGGAACCAGCGAGCGAGCATCAGAGAAGCGTATGGTAGTGACATCATAGACAAATATATGGTCTGGATTCATTCTCCCATTATCAACTCAACTGAAGTAGATTCAGGACCGGCTTTAGGGGTGTGCAAATGGTGCTTAAGCAAAGGGTCCTAAATTTTGTTTTAAATTTTCCTTAAGATTCAGGGTCCAAAATTTTATAAAAGTATCATTAACCAATAAATATACACAAAGGACTGAATAAAATGTGCAGAGTTATGTGTAGTAGCATTGGGCTATTGGATACATTTCAAAACCCACAAACTTTTAACACGTCACTATTTTAATTGCTTTGTTATTATTTTAGGGGGGGGGGGATTCTATAAAGTGGAGAGATAGATAGAGAGAAAGACTTGTCTACAAAGTACTTCAACGTGGAACATTACATAAATATTTTTTTTATTATGTTGCTAAATAGCTTTCGTATTTCAAAAAACCCAAATAATGGAAAAAGAGAAGAAAATTTGGATTTTCAATCAATTTTGTTGTACTTTAGATTACACCAAGTATTATAGCCATCTATATATGGATATTAGGTGTGCTTTTTCTGATATAAAATAAATTGATATACATACAAAATAAACTACTGTGGGTGTACAATAATGACTTGGCCTTCTACTATGAGGTATATACGCTTTACAGCTGCATCTTTTTATTTTAAAAGTGTTCAATTTTTGAAGGAATTGAATAAAAAACTATTATATTGCAACTGTGGGCAAACCTTTTATCTTTATACTTACTTTCTAGTTTCTCTTTTAAGAGTTTAAATCCCACACAAATTTACCATTAGACAACGAATTATATCTGTGGTTATTCGTAGCTATGAGTTAAATAGCCATAAAATTTAATCAATAGCCAGTGTGAATAATAATTAGAGTAAATGTAGGAAAATATAATTTCATCTGATTGGCAGTTTCACAGCGTAACTAAGAATAACACAGTTTCCACTAATAATAGTTGCGCTAGAGATACCTTTCAGTCAAAGCCTTATTAATTTAGATTTGAAAATGTCGAAAGCAAACAAAAAATAAACAAAACAAAATTAAATGAATATTTGCATATATATAGTCCATTATAATTAATAACGGATGATCTTATTGCCTTTGCTAAGATGAAAAATTATATAATTTGAAGAAAAAAAATCACATCAAATTACCACCATTGTTTTATCTATGTGTCACCACCAAAAACTCTGTTACGCAATTCCGTCTGAGCCTGGCACACAATTACCGGCAACAACTCTGAGACATTGGCAGATATGTTGATGCTCTGTATGCTCATGACTATGTTTTACAGCATGTCCTTCCTCACCTGATTTGTCAGGATCCCAGTTTATACAGTTGCAGCGAACAAGCGTCGTGTTATGTTCTTCGAACGCATTTCTTTGCAGCATTCCTTTTTTTCATGTTTGCTACATTTTTCAGGAAATACGACTTCATCTCAACAGTCCCCATCTATTTTTATCAACCAAAATACATTGTTAGTTTATAGAAAAAAAATTAGTATTTCAACGATTTTAACTAAGTCATGTTCTAGAACTCTTCTTTGCTTCTTTTTTCTTTCAAACATCATATTTGTTGTTGTTAATAATCGATTAAAATGAATAATGTAATTACCTTTACCATGACTCACAATGAAACATATGAAAACACAAGATACCGTAACTAAAGTAGTACCCTTCATGATTCAAAATTTGATAAAGATTATGACTTGGAGAAAACGTTTCGGCAGTCTTGCTCAAGTAATAAGTGTAGAACTTTTTGTTGTCAGTACTCATGATATATTCTAACCACACATCTAAAACCATCGTTCTTATTTATATACACAAAGTAAAACCAACCATTGTTTCTAGTTAATTTGAGAAAAAGAAACATAAGGATTGAGTCAAGTCAAATGGATCGGTGGAATAGGTATTCAAATTTTAGAAACACTATTCTTAGTAAACTTCACTTTTCATCATTGTGGAGATTTGTTTGAGTTTGTTTATTGTTTTCGTATCAGTGGTTTCTTTTTCAATATTTCGTTTTTTTAATATTCATATACCATAAACTATTTCTTCGTGATCTTATTACTTAAACTTAAAATCTTGAATCATCGAGAACAATACAAATTTTGTCTTAGTGACTACCACAACAACAAATCGTAATTTCGATATATATCGTGATTCTGTGATTAGGCCAACTATTAGCCTTGATATATTTAAGTGATGGTTTAGTCTCGGTGCAATTGTAAATACATGTAACATCGGTTTAGATGTCACAAATCAATTTGTATTCACATAGGCATGTTATATGAGCGATGATCAAGCCAGAAATCAAAACCGAATACTCAAGTAATTTAGCCTTTTCACACATTTTTAACATACCAACACATCTAATACAATATATAGTCCTTAATCTCCAATATTTCGCATCAGAACATATGAATGCATGTATACAGATAAATGCATTCTAATTTGCACAAAATTTCAAAATCCAAATTCATTCGTTGGTTTAAAACGAACAACAACGAATGCCTATTCCGCCCAGTTATGCATCTGGATGCACAAAGGTACAAACTCTAATCAAACAGCTGATATCTAGATATAACATTTTCATACATTAGTAAATGAACACATATGGAGCATATAGTTAAATATTGACGTCAAAATTTCTAATTTTTTACAACGTTAGAAAAATATCCAGTTTTTTTTTCGGAACATCAGAAAAATATATTCTTTTTGTTTTTTTAAACGCTGGGTGTATTGATAGAAGACAAAGACGTCCAGCAAAGTTTATGAGGTCAGACAACATACGGTAAGCCCCTAAGAAAAGAGAAACGAAGAACAACGAAAAACAAAGGTAACATGGGTTTAAGCATTGTATCCATAGATACCGCAACGGCGCAACCCTGATAACCTGAAAGTTCAACACAAGTGGCCTCATGAAATATCCAGTTCATATATTTAAAAACTTTACTGAAAGTTCAACCCTGATAACACTTACACCTTTTAAATAAGCCTATACAAATCAAACTTTGTAGCATGCATGAGTAAAAACGTAAAAACAATGACAAGATCGTGGTATATAATGAAGAAAAGGTTTCGGAAATCACAATCAATATATTGAATACGTGAATGACACTTTGATTCTCAAAACGGTATAAAAATATATATTACAATCTATAGTTTATAATTCTATATGGCTAATAAATAATTAAGTTATATGAAAATCATATTTAATTTTGATAATTAAAATATGATTTACAAAGTATTAAAGATATATATATATATATATATATATATAAACCTTAATGTTCTAGTCGTATTCTTATCAGAATAAATATTACATACAATTGCATCTTCATTTTTAAGTTTATTCTTACAATTTCACATAATATATAGGGCAAATCACTTCTTAAATAAATTTTAATTATTTTTGCATGATGTTTAAATAAATTTCCTTTTTAAGAAATAGTATTAGAACATTAGTTCATACTTTTTAAATAATTACAATTTCTATGTTGGTAAAACAATTATTATTTTAATATATTTTTTACTTGCTGTATTTTTAGAAATAATATTAAAGAGATTGGATATTTTAATAAATATATGTTGATTTGTGTTGAAATGACCTTTCACATTTGTAATATTATTTTGAATTTCTGGGAGATTTCTTATAAAACACAAATATTTATTATATTAAAATAACACAATAAACAAAATCAACTATATTGATAAATTATGAATTTACCTTTCTGAAGACATGATGACTTATGTTGGATTAGTAAAGAGTATTTCTGAAGTCAAGATGGTATTGAGCTAGAAATACTCTAGAAGTCTATCAATTTTTCAGTCAAAGTTTTATAACTTATGCTAAAGTACAAAATAACAAATAGAATTCTCTATGTTTATATGTATTTCTTCAAAAATCTTTGAAAATCATTTAACAATAAATCTCTACATTCTTCTATTTGCGATTGTTGTGATTTATTAATGTCCAAAACTCCTTATATAGATGACTGAAGATTGTAATGGTTGTTAACCAAACATTGCAATGGTTAACTAATAGTTGCAATGGTTAATTCCAAAAGTTCCAATAGTTTATCACCAGATACTATTTTCACTAAAAATTGCATTGGTTTTTCACTAAAAAATTATATTCATTGACAGTTACAAAAGTGCCTTTAATTATTTTGAAAATTTCTTTTTAACAAAAGAAATTTTTAAGATGAAAAATACACATCTTTGTACATTTTAACAACTTCTTTTAGACTAATGCAATTCTTCTATTTTGGAGAGTTCTTCCGCAGATGGATGATCATCAGTTTGCATGGATTTTATGGTACATTTGGAAAGGAAGGAATAACAAAGTTTTCATTAATCTGGACATTGATCCTAGGAAAACGCTTAAATTGGCAGAAATAGAATCTACACTTCGGGCTGAGGCACATATATTGAACATACATAGGGCAGTACCACGCATAGAGACTGCAACCCTACCATCAAAACCAGGAAGATGGTGTTTCACAGATGGTTCTTGAAAAGAGAATGATATATTTTTCCGGACAAGGTTGGTTCAGTACTCTAACAGGTTTTGTTGGGTTTGTTAGGGCTAGTCTCTCTCCTCTTCATGCGGAGATGGAAGAGCTACTTCGGGGAATGAAATGCATGAGGAACCTACGTCAGTTTCAGGTTACATTTGCAACGGATTATTTTCAATTGGTGAAGATGGTTTTGGAACCAGAAGAATGACCAGCTTTTGCAAGTTATTTGGAAGACATCAAGACCTTGAAAGGAAGTTTTCTCAGATCAGAGATCATTTATGTACCATGGACGCAGAATTCAAGGGCAAATACCTTAGCACGCAATATCAGGAAGCAACCGTCTTTCGTCGTTCACATGGATGCAGATCTTCCGGTTTGGTTCACAAAGTCAGTATAAGTTAATGATAAAAAATTCATTTCTTCAAAAGAAAAGACTAAATGTTAAAATAAAAAAATACATACATATATTTTGACAACATATTTTTTAAAAATTTCATATTAAGATGAAAAAATACATTATTAAGATGAAAAGTTACAATTTCTGACAGTATTTAGAGAAAATACGCATCTTTAAACATTTTGACAATTTTTTAAGCAATAAAAATTTTTATGATGAAAAGACATATCCTTATACATTTTAACAACTTTATTAAACCAATGCAATTTTTAAAATGAAAAAAAAACACATTGTTAATATGAAAAGATACATGCTTTTAGATCAGCAACACCATGGTTGACCATTAACACACTCTAGGTGATGTCTCGTTCGCACCCTTTCAGTCATGATCCATTCTTACCTCTTCGGTCATAATCCATTTGCATCCCTTTGATTACGACTCCTTTGTACCCTTTAAGTCACAACACATTCACACCATTTTGGTTTCGATCCGTTCACACCCTTTTGGTCATGAACCGTTTGCATTTTTCCAGTCACACAACCTATTCACAACCTTTCTGTCACGACCATTTGCACCATTTAGTCACGCCCCGTTTGCACTTTTTGTCATGATCCATTCGCAATCTTTCGGTCACTACCATTTGCTCCCTTTTGGTCATGATCCATTTGCACCCTTTTGGTCATGACCCATTGCACCCTTTTGGTCACATTCACGATACTTTCACACCCTTTCGGTCAAGATCCACTCGCATCTTTTCGGTCATGAACCGTTTGTAGCCTTTCGGTCATGGCCTGTTTGCACCTTTCCAGTCATGACACATTCACACCCTTTCAATTACGACACGTTCGCACCTATTGGATCATGACAAGTTCGTACCTCTTGGATCATATCACATTCATACCTCTTAGATTACGATTTACCTCTTAGATCAAAACATATTTGTACTTCTTTGTTGATGACACCATATAAATATTTATAATTGTTTAATCAGTGTTAATATGAACTGTTGCACTTCCTAAGTTTTTATATGAAAAGTTGTATTTATTAGCGTTGAGATGAAAGTTTATGTCTTTTCATTTTTACTTTTGTCATATCTATTCATTAAAAAATCAATGTATTAATATGAAAATTTGAATCTCTTAAAATTTTACACATGAAAGTTGCATCTCTTAAAATTGTTTTACATGAAAATTGTATTTATTAATTTTTGAGAAGAAATGTTGTATCTTTCACTTTTATTCTGCTCATATCTATTAATTATTATTTTAAATTAATATTTACAATTGTTTATATTTAAAAATCAGTGTATTAATATAAAAATTGAATCTCTTAAGTTTTTATATGAAAAGTTACATTTATTAATTTTAAGATGAATGATTGCATCTATTTCTTATGAAAAGCACAACTTTTAAAACTGATACATTTTTAAAAAGAATGAAAACATAAAACCTTTGACATCATAATTAAAAGACACAGATTATAAATAAACACATTATTTCATAATTTAACAATTTTTCAAAATTTCAGTTTTTATGAAAATACACAATTTTCAAAATTAATTAGGTTGCTAAGTTTTGAGATAAAAAAATTGTCTTTCACTTTTATTTTACTCATATCTATTTATTATTATTTTACATAAATTTTTGCAATTGTTTTATATAAAAGTCAGTGTAATAATATAAAATTAATCTCTTAAATTTTAATATGAAAAGTTGCATTCTTAGTTTTTAAGATGATAAATTGCATCTATTGCTTATGAAAAGTCACAATATTTAGAACTAATACATTTTAAAAATAAAAAGAACGAAAACATTCCAATAAATGTTAAAGGATGTAATTTTCATCTTAAACATTGCATTAGTTCTTATAGATTGTGAAAATATATAATCAGGTGTCTTTCCATAAAATTTCATATGAATAGTAGCAACTTTTCATATTGTAGGTAGTTATTTAAAATAGCACTTATATAATGGAAATACATAACTTTTTAATCTATTAATATATTTTTTTATGATGAAAAGACACATCATAACATTTATTCACTAACTTTTACAATAATTCTATATTGAAGAGACACAACCTTTAATGAAAAGTTACATTAATTAAAAACACAACTTTTAACAAGAATTGAGATATATATATATATATATATATATAATAGCAAACCCACTTTTTGATTTTGCTAACATCATCATTTTTATTGGAAAATAAAATCTAATCTAATGGTGGAGATTGTTCTGAATCTAAAATCTAATGGTTAGGATCTTATTTAGAATTATGGATATGATCTCATTTTATTTAAACAAAAGAGGGGTTCAGTCTTTGAAGGATTGTATATTTTCACAAACTTAATCATTGAACCCTTTCATTAGATATTTTCATAATTGGAAAGTTGTATATTTTTTATAGGTCTAACCATTGAACTCTTTCATAATAAAAAACTTTTCAAAAATTAATTTATTTAAGCAAAAGGCATGTTCATTCTTTGAAGAGTTGCATATCTTCAGAAACTTTTTAAATATAACTTAAAAGTTAATTTATTTAAGCAAACGATATATTCATTTTTTTAAGAGTTGCATCTTTTAAGAAATTTTGAAACATTGAACCGTTTCATTATAAAAAGTTGCATTTTGGCAAAAGTATTACATTAAACCTTTTCATAATAGGTTAACAAATTTATATATGGTCTCTTCATCCCTCTCATTACCATTGTTCTTCTAATTTTTTATATGTAAAGTTACTTACAATTAGAAATTTATCGTCTTTCTCAAAATTCATTGTTTTACCTCATCCATAATTTCATAGTTTTTTTTTTGTTTATCAGATCCCGTATCAGAACTTGTTTTCATCGAAACGCTGATATCAACATTTTTATAGGAAAAATAAATAAATCGACCGATAATGTGTGTTCATAATTCATTCACATGTTTTGTTGGTTAGAGTTTCAACACGACGCATGAATTGTGTTGGTGGTTTAAGTTACTTCCTATAAAAAATTGATCTTCTTCTTCTCTCCCACTCTTGTTATTTCTCTCGGTTTTGTTGTGTACTATTGGAGGAAATCATGGCCATGATGTCACGACCTATGGTCTTCGTCCCGTGAAGTTGTCGTGAGTTTAAGTGTTTTTTTTTTATGTTCCTTGTGTGTCAAGCAATCGTTTGTCTTAAGTCTAGTTGTAATCATATTCTAATGATTTATCTTATCTTGTTTCATTCCAATCTTGTGTGTCGCTGATGAGAAGTCCATGGCGGAATCCTAATTGTTTTTGGAGATAAGACATCTCGATCCTTTCTAGAAAAGTAAAAGAAAAAGGCATGCGAACATACGTACTCTTGTTTCTTATGACATGGTTTAAGATGAATTTAGTAAGAAATAAATTCACCAGGAGTAAAATTAGCAAGGAAGGAAAATATATATGAATGACAACTCTTCACTTGGAACTTTTGATAAATAAAGAATATATTTGAAAGAAGGCGTTGGTTCAAGAAGGTGTTGGTTTTTTTTTTTGCGAACAAATATATTTGAAAGAAGGAAGGTGTTGGTTCGGGGATAACAAAAGATGTCGTTTGCATAAACGATGACATCATTTTAAACTAAATATTTTCCGTTAGATTTCGTAATTAAAGCAAATCAGACCAACAGATACAACTTTCTTTTCCTATAAAAAATGATGACATCATCAGTTAACAAAAAAAACAAGTTTGCTATTATATAAAAATAGGTTTGCTATTATATAACACAATATGTATCATCAATTTTAACAAGAATTGGGATTCATATAAAACACATATAACTTTTCGACACTAATTGAGATTGTTTTTACTATAAATCGAATCTCTTAGGTTTTTTATATATGAAAAATCTTCCTACTATTTTTTGTTGACAATGTTTCATTTGAATATCTTCTAAAAAATTTGTAACCAAATAACTGCATAAAACTTTTTTTTTACTATTTTATTATTAGTTAGATTGGTGAAAATTTTACTTTGAGAAATGCATGGACATGGAGTATTTATAGATTTTGAAAATCTCTTTGAATAGTCACATCTTTTGGATTTAAATAGTGGCAACCTTTAAATTTAAAAGTATTTATTTGTAAAAATACTTATCCGAATAGTCACAACTTTCTAATTTTTTAAAAATATTTATCTATTAGAAATTTTTGGAATTAATTTGAATTAATGAAAAAACATAACTTTTAACAAGTAAGAGACATAACCTTTAATAAGTAAGAGACACAACCTTTAATAAAAGACATCATAATGAACAAACACAACTTTTATCAAGGAAAAGACACAACTTTTTATAAAAAGACACCTTAATAAAAAAAACACAACTTTTAACCACTAAGAGATACAACTTTTTTAAAAGACACCTTAATGAACAAACACAACTTTTATAAAAGAAAAGACACAACCTTTTACAAAAAGCCACCTTAATGAACAAACACAACTCTTAGCAAGAATTGTGATCCCTATAAAAACACACAACCTTTGGATTTATTTGGGATTCCTATTATTAGTAGATTTTAAATAATTTGTATAGATTAATTTTAATACATAGCACAGGATCCCCGGAGCATCATTAATAATTTTAATAAATAAGAGCCTCATTAGCAATCAAAATATTAGAATCGTCTCTCAACTTATTTTATATTCATATATATTAGTTTTTATTAAACTTTAAAACAAAAAAATCCTTAATCAATGGAAAAGCAACAATTAGAAAGACAGTACCTCAAAAATGTTCCATCGTCTCTACACCAAGAGATTTGCTGAGAGACCTTCACCAAAGGTGCTTTAATGGTATTGGTAATCTTTTGGGCTTTACCCAGTTGATGAAGAAATGGTGTTGTTAAAGACATTGTGAGGCGAGAACAGTTTTAAGAATTTCTAATACTTTTTAACATTTGTGTGCCCTAGGAGATTGTTTATGGCTTTGCTTTCTTGGTGGGAAATCAATTAATTGTTGTTGAGAAGAAAAGTGTTGTTCTAAGCCTTTATTGGGCCTATATATTGGGCTTTAATTTGTAAGTTATATAGGTCCTTCAGATTGGATCATCACTATATATGATGCAACATGTCAACAACATCATCTATAAAATAATATTTATTTCTAAAATCAATAAATGCATACAGATGAATTTGGACCATGGTACCGACAATATATGTATTTGAAGTTGGACTTAATTTATGACGATCTTTATCCAGAAAAAGACTTGTGAGTTGTTGTGACTAAAATTTATACTTGTGGAAAATAAAATCTTACTAATTGCTTAAACCATACATTTTTGTTTTGGTGTACAGGTTTCTATGAAATTTACATGTGAAACGGAAATGTTATCACAATTGACTTTTTTGGTTAAGTTATAACAATTGACTTGAATTATCAGGCTCAAATTCCACAATCATATGTATTACTATACAAGCCAGGCAGAAAGCATAGATCGTTTTGTTTACTTCCTGAACACCACATCTATAGACTTTTTTCTCATATCTATTGTTTTGATGAGTTTCTTTTATGGTTTACAAAAAATTATGTGGATAAGAACATATGTAACCGAATTATTTGAAAAACATATATTAATTTTCAAATAGTGTGGATGTTTGTCTTGTAGATGATACGTAATAAGTTGCAAGTTGGTATCGTCCCCACATGACATCTAAGACAAAACGATGTTTGGGAACACGTTTATCTTCGACACTTATGCATTCTATACTTCTCCACTTGTTAATATTTGGTCGATTATTGGTAACACATCGGTTTAGTGTTGTAATGGGCATATAATATAGCGAGTTACCTGATGATAAGAAACTTTGGTCTATATCAGATATCATTTTAATCGATTATCTTACGTTCACTTTTAAAAAAATATATAGTGCACTTAAAATATTACATCGAAACTCAGCGAAAACCTTGTTTAGGGTTTAATCTAATCATGTACTGTACCTCTGAAACAGTGGACACCATGATTAGTCTCCAAAACCTACCAAAGCCCTAGATCTTTTTATTAAATCAAAATTTCCTCAATACCCGAGAAGCAATTAAAAAACAACTAACAAGACTATTTAGTTTATTGAGTATTACTAAAGCTGACAGTTTAATCATATCACTTCATCACATCGAAAATGACGTGATTGTAAACTAGTTTAACCACGAGATTTGAAGATGTTTAATCTTAGTTCAAACCCTTTATAAATTCACTATCATTTTAAAATGATTGGTCATGTGGTTTTCGGATTTTCGACTATTGAGAGGGCTAAAATAACGAATTAATTAGTGTTTAATAATAGCTTGACCCTTATCATAAAGTCAACCACACCCACACGTCATGACAAAACAAACAGCTCTTCAAGGGTTTTTTTGGTCATAAAAGAGTTTTTTTTAAAGGGCTTTTGTCATAAAAGAGTTTTGTATAACTAAAAATAAATTTGATTATTTATAATATTTTATTTTTATCTTTATAGAGTTTTCATTAGATCGGCTCTAGTCTCTAGACGTATTCTTTGGTGGCTGCAATTCCTTTTTGACCTTTCTCAAGTCCACTACAGGTACTCCCTCCGTTCCTAAATATTGTAAGATGTTTAGGTAAAAACACACATATTAAGAAAACTAACTTTTGTATAGAAAATAGCATTGAAACTATAAATTGATGATATTCAACCAATTATAAAAATAGATTATTAAATATGATTGGCTATACAGTTTTTAATAAAGTAAAAGTTACCTAGAAATTTGAAAACATCTTATATATGAGAACATAAGATTTTTCTAAAACATCTTACATTTAGGAACGGAGGGAGTATAAATACTCCATCTCTTTCTTTTTCAAAAAGTTTCATATTCTAATAAAAAAAATTATTTCAAAAAAATCAATATTTTATATTTTCAATGCATATAATAATAATAAATAATAAATTTCAAAAAAATTAAATGTATTTATTGAATTTTGATTGATTACTATTTATGGAAAATTATTCAACCCAAAAAATAATTTTTTCAAAATTTAAGATATTTTCTTAATATATGTGATTTTTCTAAAATATGTATCTTATTGAAACGGATGGAGCGATAATTAAACCTCAAAATTAAACCGCTGATGCTCAAATTAAGTTATATGGGGATATGATTAAGAAAATGGAAGCAATATTTTTTGCAACTAATGAGATATCAATAGGCTGTCTGCTAGGTGTCAAAGAAAAATTAGTTAATATCTAACTGCAAAAACAAATGTCAATTAATAGTTTACGTTGATTCCTTTGATTTCTCTTAACACTCTCAAGAACATGCAGCGCAGACACTGAAAATATAACTTAAGAAACTCCACATCGTTGCACGAATATTCTCAAAATTACGTTTTTATTCATTATACCATTTAATATCAAAGAGATTAGAATTAGTTTAATTTTTTGAGTTTTCTTGACAGATTTCAGCTTCAAATTTTTCTATTTGGTATAGAAAAATACTTATAATGATTCGAGCGGTATAAAGTATAGTATCAATTAATGGACCAAAGTCGTGGGGAAATATTAAGTTTGATATGTAATAATTAGCCAATAACCAACTTAGTGATTTGGCAATCTAATGGATTACCCTTAAAAAAATTCCATTCAAAATCCTACACAAATCTCTCATACAAATCAAGTATTATATAGCAAAAACAAATCCAAGTCTATACATTAAGGGAAATGTGTGAAAACTCTATACTATATATACCACATCTTCTTTTTGATTAAAAGGCTCTGTTTTTTATTTTAAACATTCTATTTTAAATTTAAAACATAGTATATATATATATGTATATATATAATATGCCAATATATAGAGATTCATAACTCGAAATTGACATGTTTACAGCGCTGCAGAGATACGAATAAAATTCCACTTGATATGTTAAAGTCGAAGCATAATTTCTGTGAAACATGATTTCCACAATGAAAAGACATTAGTAAGTATAACTTTTAATTTTTGGTCTAAAAGTATAAATTTATCCTTTTTAACTCGTTATCTATCATAATTATCTAAAATAAGAAGTCAAAGTTCAACATGATTTAAGTGTTCCAAAAAGAGTTCTACATGATATAAATAAAATAAGCAAGTTGGTCCTTTGTGTTTGGCTTATACAGGAATAAGGTGAATTCTTATTGGCTATTCCATTATTCACATTAAATTCCCACCTGTAAATTCATTTACCTTTACGTACCAAACAAAACAATATCAACCCTCCCTGTTAGTAACGTTAAATACAGTCTATGCAAAGCTAGAGTCTCCTGGCATGATGACTGGACTGGTCTTGTTTTGTATTAGTGATGAATCTATATAGAGCAACAAAGGGATAATTCTATATAGAGCCACAAAGGGATAATTCTATATTAGTGAAATTTGAACTCATATGTATACGTTAATGTAATCCTTTTCTTGTTTTTTTTTGGTGTGCACTACTACGTTCATTTAATCTAAAAAGCGTGTGTTTGTCGCCATTTGGTGGACGCCTTGCAATCTTGCAGTGCCGGTCTTGTGAGGCAAACTTCGAAAAAAGAACATCTACGATCAACATTGACGGACATAATTTTCAATTTTATAAATATTCAAATGATACCAATTTAAATTATGAGTTTATAATTACCGTGGTTTCAGGGTTGAGAGATTAATATGGATAAGACAAGACTCACAAGTTCAACTCGATTTTTAAGAGAAATACTAGACATATTTACCAAGTGAAACAATCTCATGTGTTTACTCATGTAAAGTTTTGGTTATCCTTTACTCAGTGTTTCAATAAAGAGAATTCTAACATCAAGGTCTAGTAAACATTGTATGTTGACCCATAAAAAGTTACCTTAGGTTTTTTTTTTTGAAACACACACACTTATATTAATGATAAGGATTGTTAGGTGTCTGCCATAAAAGCTTCTACCTCAACCAGACATTGTTTGGCAAGCAAATCAGCTGCTTTGTTTTTTGCTCTTGGTATCCAAGAGAAGGACAAATCCTCAAAACAACAAGAAAGACTGAAAATATCAGATACAATTCCGTAAAGCTCCGGGTGGGAAGCTCTTGAGTTGACCGCTTGAATCAGTTGGGCCGAGTCAGATTCGCATCGAAGCTTCCTGATCCCCAATTCGCTGCATTTTGTGATTCCCTCTCTCAATGCTAGGCCTTCAGCGATTAAAGCCGATCCGACAAATCGAGTAGGTAGCGCAAATTCCATGGAGTTTCCTGGTGATTTCACCGTCCAGCCAAGTCCCGCCGTGTGGTTTTGTACTCTCCAGGCTGCATCTGTGTTGAGCACCGTTTCGTTTGTCGCAGGTAGTGGTGGAGGCGGCGCCTTGTGCAGGGTAGGAGGCTTTATCTCTTGGTTGTTTGTCCATTCTTTAGCTGCAATGATCGCTTTAGTGAGCGTTTCTTCCGCCGATAGAGTTTTTCCCTCAAAGATCAACTGATTTCTTGCACACCAGATCTGCCATAATATCCATGGGACAAGTGGTCCAGCAGCTAACCCTGTTGGTGGGACACACGTTCGCTCGCATAGATTTAGCCATACACTCTGTAAATCTATCGATCCTCTACTCTCAAAAGCCATTGCAAAGGGAACTATGCGCCAGATGTTCTCTGCAAATGGACAGTGTAAGAAAAGGTGATCAATAGATTCTAGGGTGCCACATCTTTTGCATTTGCCATCATCAATTATTCGCCTATCCATAAGGGTTTCTCCGACAGGGATTGCACTTTGGAAAACCTTCCACAAGAACATTTTGATTTTTGGTGAAATGTGGAGATTCCACACTCCTTTAAACCAATGCAGGTCCGGTTCAGCATCAATCTCGTCTCGATTCTCATTCCTCCTCATGATAGCCGAGTGATATCCTGATTTTGTCGTGTACTCCCCTGTAGGTGTGCTCAGCCAAATTTGCTTATCAGCCGCACCAGAGAGGCTCGGTTTGATGTTTTGGATCATCGATTCCCATTGTGGGAGAAGCTGTCGGATTTTTTTCTGCGTCCCATTCTCTGCTGTTGACGATGAAAAGGTCTGCAACAGTGAGGTTAATGGAGGCCTCAGTTGCTGGACCTGTTGGCCTTAGCTGAGTCGAGAGACTAAGCCATGAATCATCCCAGATCCGAATAGAGGTACCATTTCCTACAACCCATCCCATGTTCTCTTTCAGTATGTCTCTGCCTATTAGGATTCCACGCCAGCCGTGGGAACTTGCTGATTTCTCTGTTACCTCCATAAACCCTTCTGAATGGCAGTATTTTCCAAATAGGATTCTCGATATCAAGAGATCAGGGTTGTTGTGTAATCTCCAACTCAATTTGCCCAAGAAGGCATCATTCCATGCTAGGAAGTCCCTGAATCCCAAGCCTCCAATCGCTTTAGGTTTTGTCATTTTCTCCCACGAGGTCCATGCCATCTTGCTTTGTCCTTCTACATCGTCCCACCAGAAGCGCGTTATAGCCGACTGGATCCTTTTACACAAAGAGACTGGTAATTTAAAACAGGTCATGGAGTAGGAAGGAATTGGAGACAGGACACTTTTGATCATGGTCAGTTTCCCAGCCTTCGATAAGAAACGATTTGTCTAGCTTCTCCCTTTCTGTTTGATTTTTTCCACTATAGAAGTAAAGAAATCCTTTTTTTTTTCTCCCAAAATGCTCGGGTAGGCCTAGGTATTTACCTTAGGTTAAGTACAAATAGCAGCACGTTGACAGAAAAAAAATAGAAGAGACCAATGGCATATAAGATGACTTTTACAAGTTAAACACTAATCAAACTTTCAAAAAAAAAATGCAAGTTGAATTATATATCCATAGTACTAATAAAAAAACTTAAATGTGAAATTCAGAACAGAGAGATTGGACCACAATAAATTAGTAATAATGATATGTTATTATAAATTAAAGAAATTCCATCTTTAGCCCGCGGACTTTTGAATACCAATGTCAAGGCTGCACGAAACCAATCTGGAAAATCAGACATTGAAACAGAAGACTCTTGTCTCTTTGTTTCTTTGTCTATATATACACAGACGTACGGTAATATCAAAGTCCAAAGAGATTTAATTACAAAGATCGAGATTTACTTCAGAAATGGCGGTGGAGGACGATGTATCTTCGATGAGAACGACGACGTTAGTGGCTCCAACGAGACCCACGATCACAGTTCCTCATAGACCACCGGCGATCGAAACGGCGGCGTATCTATTTGGCGGTGGAGACGGGCTTAATCTGAGCCCAGGTCCACTTTCTTTTGTCTCGTCTTTGTTCGTTGATAGCTTCCCTGACGTCCTGACGCCGGATAATCAAAGGACAACATCGTTCTCTCAGCTTCTCGCCGGAGCTATCTCGGTGTCTCCAGGCGGAGGCGGAGGACGTTCTACTGCGGGGATGTTCGCCGGAGGAAGTACGATGTTTACAATTCCTTCTGGTTTGAGCCCTTCTTGTCTTCTTACCTCTCCCATGTTCTTTCCTCCTCAGGTAATTAATTAAACTTTTTTCTTCGGCTTAAGTCATTAATTATTTATCAACCTTCATCAACTTATGATTAAATGATAAACTAAAGCCTCTTTTATTCTGCTAGTTGTTACTGATATTTATTGAATTAACCCCAATCGCTAAATATATAAGTTTATGATTCACATTTCTATAAGTTCTTAATGTAAATATCTTGGTTTATCTTAAAACCCATAAATTCAAAGTCTAAAAAGTTGATAATCTTCTTGGGTATTGTTAGTAGTATACATTTTTCAAATAATTTTCGTTCTCCTTAATAGTATTAATTGAATCCATAGTATGATACCTCTAAATGCAGCAGTCACCAGGTCAGAGCAGCCTTGTCCAACCGCAACGACCAGGCTCATTTGCTGACCAGATGCCGCCATCAACATCCACGGCCCTCCATGGCCGTCAATCTTTTGAAGTTTCGCAAGCTGATCATAGATCTAGAAACCATTATAATAATCTTGCGAATAACAACAATAACCGGTCATATAACGTAGTGAACGTTGATAAACCGGCGGATGACGGTTATAACTGGAGGAAGTACGGCCAAAAGCCGATCAAAGGGTGTGAATATCCGAGGAGTTATTACAAATGCACTCAGGTTAATTGTCCCGTTAAGAAGAAAGTTGAACGGTCATCAGATGGACAAATTACTCAGATAATTTACAAAGGTCAGCATGACCACGAGAAGCCAAAAAACCGTCGTAGTGGTGCTGGTGGTGGCAGAAATTCTGGTGAAATTGGTGATATTCATTACATTGGTGGTTCAGGACAGATGATGGAGTCTAGTGATGATAGTGGTTATGGTAAGGATCATGATAATGATACTGATGATGACGATCTTCCGGCTTCAAAGATAAGGTATAGTAGAAAGAGCATACACATATAAATAAGTTGATATCCATGACATGTTGCACATGGATGAATAATATTTCTATTAGTAATTGCCAAAGCTAGCCGTATATTAGCTGCAGCCTACAAATTATTTGTATATGTCTACATTTCGATCCATGATACATACCAACGACTGAAACTTTTCTTATATACATATCAAACATATGGTCAATTCGTAGTCGTCCTAATAAAATTATTATTTTGAGTTTCAGTGTGATATCCATTCGATTGATTGAATAATATTGGGATTGTAGAAAAACTGATGGTGGTGTGTCGACGACTCACCGGTCGGTGACCGAGCCGAAGATCGTCGTTCAGACAAGAAGTGAAGTCGACCTTCTCGACGATGGTTATAGGTGGCGCAAGTATGGACAAAAAGTAGTCAAAGGAAATCCGCATCCAAGGTAATATTTTAGGGTTACTGAGTTCATATGTAAGTTACATAAAACTGAGACCATATATAAATATTTTAATTATAGTATATATTACTTCATTTACTTTTTCTTTTTGTTGACAGTATTAATTTTATTTTGGTAATGTTAGGAGCTATTATAAATGTACAACGGCGAATTGTACGGTCCGTAAACATGTAGAGAGAGCTTCAACGGATGTGAAGGCTGTCATTACAACTTACGAAGGTAAGCATAACCACGACGTCCCTGCCCCTAGAAATGGCACTGCCGCAGCAACCTCAAACACTGCGGGAACTTCCGACCACCACCGTATAACATCAATGTCGGGGAATATGCAACAACATATGAGTTTCGCTAACACCAATAATACAGGCCAATCTCCCGTTCTTTTGAGACTGAAAGAAGAAAAAAAATAGCTAATAATTGACTTTTAAACAGAGTATCTCGAGATTGATTTAGCTGCTTGGTACTACTTGACTTGTAACATGTGTGATGTGATTTGAGTGCATGCTTGACTAATGAAAAGAAAATCAAAACCTCTAATAAATTTTTGTTTCTTTTTCTCTTGAATTGTGTGTTTTATTTTTGTATATATTGAGGATATGAAACATATATGTAAATTATTAAAGATAACAATATTTGTTTTTCTTGCCTCTTTATCTTCCAAAGAATAAGGAGGATTGTCTAACTCTCCGTAATTATCTCTCTATTGCCTTCGGTTTCTCTATTTTACATCTAAAACTATTTTCCTTCTAATTTTTTTTTTTTTTTTTTTCTCATTTCATAATGGTCTAATGCGGGGATTATCCTCCCTGCGTTGGACCCGTTTACCCGACCCGGGTCGATACTCACGCCGTCCGGAAACTCTCCTCTGACTATTAACTCCATTATATGGGTTGCTTCAACTCCAAGCATTCTTCTCCTGCGGGTCCTCCACGCCATCTCCGCCGCCGTTTAGACGCAGCCGTCCACCACCGAAGTCATCCCCAAAACAACCACAACCGTCATGTTCTTCCCACTCCGCCATCTCACCGCCGTGTCGTCAACTCATCTCCGAAAAAACATCGCAAAAATGACGACGATGCTCCAAGATCGAAGACGACCGGAGTTAGCCTGAGATCAGGATTGTCGCATGGCAATGTAGAGGCTGAGCAGGTGGCGGCTGGTTGGCCGACTTGGCTCAGCTCTGCCGCACCAGAGGCCGTTCATGGGTGGATCCCATTACGCGCAGAGGACTTCGAGAAAAGAGAGAAGGTAAAAAAATAACCCAATTAAATCCCTAAGAATTCCTTGCAAGACAAGAAACAGTCCCAACAATTAAGTTATACCATTTTTTCAAAAAAAAAATATTAGATTGGGCAAGGGACGTATAGCAACGTGTTCCGGGCTTGTGAGGTATCTACGGGACGAGTTATGGCTCTCAAGAAAATAAGGGTTCAGAATTTTGAAACTGAAAACATAAGATTCATAGCAAGAGAAATCATGATTCTGAGAAGATTAGATCATCCAAACATCATGAAACTCGAAGGGATCATCGCGTCACGTAATTCAAGCAGTATGTACTTTGTGTTCGATTACATGGAGCACGATCTAGAAGGCTTATGTACATCCCCTGACATCAAATTCACAGAGGCACAGGTAAGAAAGACCATATAACGTCTCGTGCAAGTAACTCTGTTTTTGTTTTCCTGATAACCTTAATTTTCTTTTTTCAGATAAAATGCTACATGCAGCAGCTTATATGGGGAGTAGAACATTGTCATTTACGAGGGATCATGCACAGAGACATTAAAGCCGCAAACATTCTGGTGAATAACAAAGGAGTTTTAAAGCTAGCTGATTTTGGACTAGCTAACATTGTAACGCCAAGAAACAAGAATCAGCTAACAAGTAGGGTTGTGACGCTATGGTACCGTGCACCTGAACTTCTAATGGGTTCCACGAGTTATAGCGTATCGGTCGATCTTTGGAGCGTTGGATGTGTTTTCGCTGAGATTCTTACCGGAAGACCACTGCTTAAGGGAAGAACAGAGGTAAGAAAAGGGACCAAAAGCGATATATCGGATATTACTCAATCCATTTTTATGAGTTTTTTTTGTGTGTGTTTTTTCACTGTAGATTGAACAACTTCACAAAATTTACAAACTCTGTGGAACACCAAATGAAGACCTTTGGGAAAAGAACAAGCTTCATCCTCAAACTAAAATGTTTAAAACACAACATCAATATGAAGGTTGTCTGAGAGAAAGATTTGAGGAGTTTCCTAAAACAGCAATTGATCTTCTGGAGAATCTACTGTCCATTGATCCAGAGAAGCGAGGAACTGCCTCTTCTGCTCTCATGTCAGAGGTGAGAAAAAAACACATACTAAACTTTAATAAAAACTTGAATAAAATTACATACATGTATATGTTTTAAACTGACACTATCTGGTCTTCTTTGTGGTTTTGCTGTTATTTCAGTATTTTAACACAAAGCCTTACGCTTGTGATCCATCGACATTACCTAAGTACCCTCCTAACAAAGAAATGGATGCTAAGTACCGTGAAGAACTTCAACGAAGGTTTCAATCAACATCGATTTTCACAAATTATTTATATATATGTTTTGTCTATGTTAGTTATGTTTGTTGAGAGATTAATACTTGTTTTGCAGGAGAAGAGTTACTATAAAGAAAAGAGATAACTTGGCATCCAAGAAAGCAGGTAGATCACGTAGAACAATCAGAGAGCCAACAAACCTTAACAAGTTACCAACTCAACAGGTATATATTTCAAGAACCTATGAATCTTCATCGATGTTTTGTTGTATCGAAGCTGGACGTTGATCGGAATAAACCAAACCCGGTTCTTTATTAATATTTGGTTCAATTTTTTCCCAGGAATCGAAAAAGGAAGCCGAGACAGAGATCATCCTCCAGACGCCATCAGAGACATCTCAAGCGACCACTAGAAGCGAGTTTCCGTACACAGGTTTATCTCAAACCACGGCTCCAGCAAGTGGGTTTGCATGGGCTGGTACGAAGAAGAGGAAAGAAAATGACGCCACTTCAACGCTGACTTATAACCAGCCTGCAGGATCTGCAAGCCACGTCAGTGGTATGAGCATGGCATTTGCTAAGAACACTTTTGGGCTAACAATAAACGAAGACAAACCATTTCTTAGGCCGCACGTTTTTCTAGACTCCTCTGGCTTGCGTCACAAGAAATCGGAAGAAGATACAGGGAGTCAATTGAATGATGGGACGAAGATTTTTCAAACTAATGGGATGAATGAGATATTGCGGAGGACTGAGAATGAGGCTAGAGTTGGTGTTCAAAAACCACCAAGAATAGAAAGAGGTTAAAAATGGGAGAAAAAGAGTTACCATTACTTTTAGCCAATGTTATACATCTTCACTTGGCATCATTTGTAGAGTCCATAAATTAAAAATGTGTCCCAAACAAACCAGGACGGTCTGAAAACCTTCAAGTTCTAATGTGAAGTTTAATATGTTGAAATTAAGGTCACAAGTTTAGGGTTGGTAAATTCGTAGGGAGTTTAAAAAGTTAACTAATTTGCATGTATAATGCTTATCTTACACATAAATAAATATTAAAACATCTATCATGTTTGGTGGTCACCATGTTTGACGAGGAAACAATGGCTCAACATCTAAGAATGAAGTTGCAAGATTTTCGGTAGCAGCTACGTTAACATTCTTCCACGATTCCATGCCTATGTTCACTTCCATAATTTCATCCTCTTCATCGCTTTCAGTAATATGGACTTGTGGTTGGGGATGTCCATGCAGTGACCGAAGCTTCTCCAATTCCATTGACACTTCTCTCATGCTTGGTCGTTTTTTCCCTCTGAGATTCAGACATTTCCTTGCGAGTTTTGCCGCCACCCTAACTTGTTCCAACTTGCATTCCTCTTTGATTCGAGCATCGATGATTTCTTCGAGTCTATTCTCTTTCATTGCGAGGATGAAATAAGTTGCCAATGCCCTGTTTTCTTCAGACCGCATATAAGAAATTGCCTTTGCTCCGGTGATGAGCTCCACTAACACAACTCCAAAACTATACACATCACTTTTGTCCGTGAATTGGCTAGATTGAAAGTACTCTGGATCCACATATCCGACAGTACCTGAAACCACTGTTGTTAGGTGTGTATGATCCACCGTTACTGACCTTGAAGTGCCGAAGTCAGACACTTTGGCTTGACATTTCTCATCCAACATTATGTTTGTAGATTTGATGTCTCTGTGATAAATAGGAAATGATGCAGCCGAATGCAAATACGAAAGAGCTCCAGCGACATCTGTAGCAATGCGTAAACGCACTTCCCAAGTAGTCATAGTGTCGTCATCAAGCTCATCATGAAGATGTTCGAAAAGATTACCATTAGGAATAAACTCGTAAACCAAAACCGGTACTTGTGTCTCAAGACAACATCCGAAGAGTTTGACTATGTTCCTATGGTTGATTTGTGAGAGAATGACAACTTCATTGATGAACTCTTCCAGCTTATCTTCATCTACAACTTTCGATTTCTTGACTGCCACGATTCTACCGTCTACCAACATTCCCTTGTACACAGTACCTTGACCACCTTGTCCAAGTACCCTGTTTATGCTAAAATTCTCGGTGGCTTTCTCCAATTCTTTCGAACTGAATATTTTTGTTTGCTCCACATTGCCTTCAGTTGAAATCAGTTGTTGTTGTAACAATAAACCTCCATTTCGCTTGAAAAACTTCTTTTTACGGTTGATCCTCCTTTGTCTTTTAAATAACTTGTATAGCCAGTACAATCCACCAATTGAGATCAATGTTACAAATCCAATAACAATCCCTACAAACCCACAAACGAAGAGCAAAAATCACTCTGTGACCATATTAGAAGAACTTTAAAGAGATGTGAGTGACTTTGGATAAAAGTAGCTAGCTTTGACATTTTACCTATAGCAATTGGCCTAGTTTTTGGAGGTACGCAGGTATAGTCTCCTTGACGATTAACACAAGTGGACCCCGGTGAACAGAGATCATGACCTCCAGTAATCTTATTTTCTTGGCATTCATCAATATCTAAGTTCAGAAAAATAATGGAAATGTGCATAAACAATCCTTTCACAGATTTATAAATTAACTGCATAATGAAACTTACTATATATATATTTAGAATAAAATATGGAATAAGGTTGGAGATACTTTTTAACTTCGACCATTTTTTAGAAACAACTTGCGTGAACATTCTTTTTAAAAATAAACACTTGAGAATATTAATGTTCACATTTACTCACCTTTGCATCCGTAGGGAACATATGGGTTTCCTCTGTAACCTTTGTTGCACGCACAACTTGAATAGTCCTCAGAACCGGCTAAAAAGCTGCATCTACAATCTCTTCTGTGAGATGGTTGAGTATCATTCAACTCATCTGTTATAACACATCCCAATGAGTCAATGAAGGATTTGCCGGTTGTATGAATGAACCATCCTAACTCAACCGTAGCATATCCTTTAGCATGAAGCTGTTTCGGATCAGATATGTCTTCGAAAATGAATGGATCGTCCGTTAATAAGGCAACTTTGCACCCAGTTGTGGTATTGTCATCTATTGTCACGCCAGCGAGCTGTTGAAGCTTTTCCGGTATACTTGCCTGGCAGCATCCAGTACCATTGCAGACAGTTTGATTCCCAGTGCTTCCCGCAGCACAGTGAGTGGACTGCGTTTTCCATTTCTTGTCTTTACAACTAACGTAGGCGAGAATATTTTGGATGGGCGTAGACGAGGGGTCGTCGTTTGCTGTGCCGCAAGTAGAGGTGCACCCCACCATGCCTGGCTCCGAAGTTTTCAACGATGCCCTCATGTTGCAACCAACGGCAATAAGGGTATTCTTGTGGCTGACGTAAAAAGGGCTTCTCCTCAAATCTAAAGGTGCCTCTTCTTTCTCGTTGTTGCTGGAACATCCTTTTGAAGTTATTGGGTTCTTGATGTAAACTGAACCGTATGAATCAAAACCTTGAACGCGGTATTCGCCCGGAAGGGAGATATGCAAAACTTCCTTTTTAGCGACAGAGAGGAAGGTAGAACGGTTATTAACACATGTAACTGCGTACCATTTGTTGAGATAGCAACCCTTTCCGATTCCAAATGGGAAAGGGATCTCGACTGTACCACATTTTTCTTGACAGTAGCTCGAGGCAGAATCAAAGCTCAACAAAAAGATGAGTACGGTGAGGATCAAGAGGGAAAAACTACTCTCACGGATCATGTTTTATCTCAATCTCTGCTCAAGCAAATTTGTTCTTTCTTGAGTTTTTTTTTTCTTGCTAGATAAAAGAGAAACGTAACTTCACCGTTTACTTGGACACAGCACTAAGTCTTCGGTCTTCATCTTTGAACTTTGCACCAAGTCTTCGGTCTTTTATCTTTGAAATCAAATGGATTATAAGTGGGACATTTTGACATTTGTACCATCTCAGTCAAATTTTCGCCAGTTATGGTCGTCAGCATCCTTGAACTGTATTTGTCTTTTATCAAAGGGATTACAAGGCGGATATAGTTACACGCAGATCTAATCTTGTGTGGCCCCGCCAATTATGGTTTTACATACAAAAGTCTACCGGTAGAGTATGTGTTTGTTAAAAGACCAACTCAGGGTTTATAAAGGACTAGCCAAACATGAGTCAAAAACCAATTCGGTTTAATAGTCAAAATTATGTCAAACCAAATCTTTTCTTTTCTTTTATACAACTTGTAGACAAATATAATACAAAACCGGTTCATTCTAGGTGAAGAACCAAACCAAAGCACACGGTAGTCGGTTTAGTGTCTTCTTTGATCGGTTAAAGGACACAGACCGCGTTTAAACTACATAACCAACTTCAAAAGGTCAAGCAAGAGTTCTTTTTGAGGCAAGTTTCAGCCTTGATTTGAACGGAGGAGTGAAGGATCTTCAAGTGAGATGCCCCGTGCGTACCGCGATGCCGAAGCAGCAGGGTCTCGATACGCGACAACGAGTTTCGCATAGAATTCAGACATGTTCTGCTCTCTCTCGTCTGCTTTGTCTTTGTTTACCAGACACTGCAACAGTGAAACATATTAAAAAGGTTATGAGAAGGAAGCTGTAATGGCAACAGAAACATTAAGGCTTTTTATGCTAATGTTGACAATAATCTCTAAAGCATTCACCTCGGTAGGATAAGATTTGAAATTCGCTAAGAAACGTCTCTGGCAGTAGATGCTGAAAAGGACGGTGAGAATCGGGAGGGGGATTGTCAAAGAAGATGCCAACGGAAGCTCTTTAAGCCCGAATATTCCGATTGCAATAACATGCATCAGAACCAAAGAGAAGATGATGGAGCTATGTACTATTGGCCAGAACTTTCCACCAGTCTCATACTTAGCCGCATATACGTTTAGGAGCTGCAAACAACACACACAAAAAAAAAGTGAAGTTAATTTAGTACCACCAAGTTCCGATGAAACAATGAACTCATTAAGGGGAAAAACGAATCAGAGCCAAGAATAATGTAACGTTACTATCAGGTCTTACGGTTTGAAGAATGCTATTCGAGAATTTAGAAAAAGGTTTACACGTGAAGTGAGATGTGTAGACTATTCATAGGTTACAGAGCAGATTCTTGTGTTATCAGAATTTTAGGAGAATCGATGGAGAGTATGTACGTAAAGAAACTGAGCAGTAAGATTGGTTTGGTTACCTGGTTGCGGTAGATGACGTATCCAAGACAAAAGTAGACCAACAAGAAGGGCAGTATCAACGGCGAAAGGAAGAAGTAAGTTGTACCGAGAAGTCCAAAAAAGAGAATACTTGGGATTTCTTGGCAGAAGGGAGTGGGAGGGACCTCAAATTCTTTGTCATCTTCCTTACCGAAAAGTTTCATCATAAAATTCCAGATAAGAGGAACCAAACGGAAGATCTCTGATGATAAACCAGTCCATCCAGAGGTCACAACATAGGATATAAAGAACGATGCCTGCACCAATGATCAAACATAATTCATGGTCTCACAAAAAAATTAGTGGAACAGCAGCAGCAGCAAAACTGGAAGCTGTGTTTTATTACCTGAGCTGGCACAGCAGCAGCAAGCACACGGGGAATATTCTTAGGTTCAAGGAACACATTAACACGATACAGAGCAGATCCGGAGAGTACAACTGCAAAGAAACTGTTCCATACTGTAAAGACTAGAAGCTTGATACATGCAGATTTCTCTATCTGGCTATGAGAAATGTATCCTTGCATTGAGGAAAGTAGGAGCATAATGGGTGGTACTATCATTAGGAAGAGCTGGTAAATTAAACTCGGAAGATATCCCGTGATCACTTGACTCACAACTTTTCTGCAAAACATACAAAAGAAAGAAAGATTAGGTACTTTGTAGTTTGGTTTAACTGAATAGAGTTGTACTCACATATTAAGTATGCTCTTTAGGAAAGGGAACCATGTTTCCAACTGGTGAAGATTAGCAAGACCTTGAACCAACACAACAGGGATAACGTATAGGATTAACAGAGCTACGAAAGCCACGAATACCACCACATTGGAGATCCATCTCCTCACGAACGATGCAGTGAAAAATGGCCAATGAACATCTTGAGGCTCTGGGGCTGGCTCAGTTAGCCATTCTGTAGGATCCACTCCTTGCTGGATGTTTGATGCTATTGCAGCACCATGTCTTGACCTAAAGGAAACGAAAGCGGCTGGAACTTCCTAAAAAAGGGAAAAACAAACAATGAATATGTTGAAGAATGCAATTATTCACACGAAGACAAGTTCTCACCTCTCCAGCTAACAAAGACTGTTTCAATCTCATGTCGTCTTCTAACTTCTCCAGCTTCTTTTCGTAATGGTCAACCACATAAACTTTCTTCCCAAACATCCCTAAAAACCCATCCCGCATAGACTTCTGACGTGATATGCTTCCGGATCTCACTCGAGTAAGTTTCTTGTAAAGCTTCTCAGCATCATTCTACAAGTGTGAACAAGAATATATATAAAGTCCAGAAATATCAAGATTTTAAGGTACTATAGAACCCTTAGTTGATAGAAGTTTTACAATGAGAGCCTTTAACTTGTCTGTCCGATGAACAACTACATGAGAAAGATACGTGGGAGAATGATACTCCCTGAAGAAACTTTCCACTGTTTCACTTATACTGTTTCCAGGCACAAGAGGGACGCCACTGACAAGAACGGTAAATTCATGTGGCTGGGGCTTGGATGAGTAAAAATGATCAATCCGCTGTGATGAAAGGTACTTGTGCTCCTGTAAAAGTTAGTCCAAAACATTGTTTAATGTTCACATTTTAGGCGCAAAGGAGTAGAATGAATGGAGAAAACAAGAGGATTCTTACGTAGTAAAGCAGATAGCAAACAACCGCTGTAAAGATGTATATTGCGGAAAAGTGAATCCACAACCTGAATCAAAACACATTCAAGCATAAGGCGTTGGTAATGGATAAATTAAAAGTTGGACTTTGTTTAGGCATAGAGCTTTGAGTGCTTACTTATTTGATCCATCATTAACATTAGAGATACTGAAGGAATCAAGAGACTTCTTTGGAAGGTCGAAAAACTCTTCAAACTCGGTACCCATATAATTCACTGGAAGAAGGATGAAGATCCCAACCACAGAAGCAAAGCTGAACACTCGTATACTGCCACAAAGAACGTTACTTTCAAATCATTCATCTAAAAAAAACAAAACATTTTAAAGAAAATTCTGAATGTAAGTAAAAATCACCTGAAGACAAGCACACGAATGAAGACCAAAGCATCTAAGCCAAGATTGGAGAGGATGTCTTCATTGGTAGGTTCTAATGCCCTTCTGACCCAACCAGCTGTAGGCAAAAGCCTCTCGAGGTTGAACGCGTTTGACTGCTGAGACTTGCCATCATGAATAAGCCGTGGACCGTAGACGGTGACATTACCAGGCTGTTTCCTCAATATGGAATACAAAGTGAAAAACAGGAAACAGAGGCCAAGATTGATTCCCACTGAAGTTAAAAGCGCTGACAGAATCATAACTCCGAAACTGGAACCTTCCTAAAACCCAACAACAGGATTGATTGATTGGGTTTGGTTTCAGGCTAGCAGTAGTAGATCAAGAGAAACCTGGCAACAGATGCTAATCGATTGTTAAGAGTTATCAAAGTATAAGTATAGAGTCTGAATTGAAAATGAAATCATAAGACACAATATCGATCATGATCATTGCAGTTTTCAGCATATAAAGGAGAAAAATGAAGAAGAAATGTGAAAGTTGACACACACAAAAAATGTTCAAAAAAAAAAAAGTTGACACACACAAAAAAAAAACAAAGGAATGTTAAAACTGTGACAAGAATGGAGAGTAGTACGCTGTAACTCAGAAGCAATTTATGATCGGATGCAACAAAAAAAAAAAACAAGAGAGGGTTCTTCAAAAAGGCTGAAGCTTTTCGATCAAAAATACACAAATTTAATACAGAAAAAGCCAGAAGAAAGATAAAACCTTTTTGGCATGAATCAGTCAAGGCGGTGATCATCATTACCATAGTAATGAGTCCTTGATGCGACACGTAACTAAGTTCTGGAGTTGTCCAAACTGCATCGGGATTCAGAAAAGAAAGTATTGGATAATTTGATAGTGCAACGACCGGAGCTCCGGTTTTATTACTCGCTCGCTCGCTGGACAGTGGACAGCACATTTGAGCTATTAGTAGCCTATTAACTTTACGTTCTATTTACTAATGGGCCTATAATAAAATGGTCCATTAATTACCAAGTTAAAAACTAAGAGCCAGACGCCCAATAATCAAAATCTCCCTCCCACACATGTTAAGCTTTAGCTATTACATTTGTGTGCCACACCACATGAGAGAACAAGAGATCAGCTCAATCCAATATACGAGTTGTAGAATTCTATATTGTTTGTTGTGACTTGTGAGAGTTTATTCTTCTCCTTATTCTGAGATCTTAAAGTAATGTTTAAACGACAAATTCTAACTATAGAGAATTATCTTAGAGCAGTTGGATTAACTTTGCAGAAAGTGGAACACTTTACAAAGATGGACCCATTTGCAGCAACAAAGGAAACAGACCCCCCAAAAAAAATGAAAAAGACAAAGGCATTTGAGAATGCCTCTAATGTTGATTCAAGTAATGACATTGGAATAAACGGAGGGAGTATGGTGGTGATGATGACCAATATTCGAACCCAAGGCTTTGTGGTTTCCAACGTTAAGTAACCTACCACAAAGCTATGGTCACATTGGTCGCTCACTTGTAGCCTCCAAATTCATTTAACCTTGAATACGGTGGAGGCCTTGTTTCTTAACAAAGAAATACAATGGTTTGTACGTGTTTAAGCCCAACAAACATAAATAGTTTTACGATTATTATTTATTACCAAACGGCAAATGCGGCGGACATTATTACCGTGAAAAACAGGGAGAGGTAACAAGAAGCAAGGAAACAGATAGAAGACAAAGTATCACTTAGACGACAAAGGTTTCAAGGGGTGAAATAATAGGAATTTCAGATGGCTTCGAGAGCCTGAAGAACGTCAGCTTTGACATCTTCAAAGTCTTCAACTCCAAAACTGAAACGGACCAAGTTGTCTTTGATTCCATACTTTAGCCTCTCCTCCTGTGTCAGATCCCTGTAAAATAAATCAAACACCCAAGATAAAATTAGTAAAACCAAAAAGATGCTCGGCTTTGTCAAAGTTAGAAACGTATACATACCAGTAAGACATGATGGCCGGTTGGTCCACGATGCTTTCGCAGCCACCAAAAGATGGTGCGATGTAAGGGATCTTGAGAGAGTCAACAAACTTGATCGTTCTTTCAATGTCTCCATCAATCTACCACACAAAAGATATCTCACCGTTGAGGATCATTTTATTATTTTCCTTAGAAAAGCTAACTCTCGAGTAGAAAGAGAATGGTTGGTCGTTACCTCGAAACTGACTACACCTCCAAAACCAGTCATTTGTCGCTTGGCAATGTGATGCTCGGGATGACTTGCAAGGCCTGGATAGTATACATGACTCACCTGCAACAATCAAAACGCATTTGATTTAGGAGGTGTCTCAGGATATTTACTCAAACAATATTGCATACCTTAGGATGTGCCTCTAAAATTTCGGCCATCCTTGAGGCAGTTGAATTCTGTTGCTGTACACGAAGATGCAGTGTCTTCATGCCTCGGATCATTAGGTACGCTGCGTTCTGTTTAACACACCGATCTTATGAGATTCATGAAAAATGGGGCATAGCATAAAGAAATTCATGAGAGAGGATCAGGTGTTCTACCGGGTTAAGTGTGCCTCCCAACACATGATGCAGATTGCGAATTTCTGAAACCACCTTCAGTGGGCCACAGATGCATCCACCAAGAACCTAAGGCAGGGAGAGAAACAGTCTTTGTTAACAAAGTATAACAGCCAACGAGAGTGCGTCTTTTTCAATGTTTTACACTACTTGCAACAGTTTGTACTCACATCGTTGTGTCCTCCGATGTACTTTGTAAGAGAGTGCACGACAAGATCAGCACCAAGAGCAAGGGCTTTCTGATTCAGAGGTGTTGCAAAGGTGCCATCGATGCAAACAAGAGTACCCCTTTTGTGGCATATTTCTGAAACTAGCTCAATGTCGACACATCTAAGGAATGGGTTTGTCGGGGACTCGGTGAAGAACAGAAAAACCTGTTGACCAGTAGAATGAATCTATCAGACATACACTATTTTTTCAACTCTTAGAAAGAATCAAATATGTTACAGAACTGACTTGGTAATTATTCACAGCAGCTTCAAGACCCGCGATATCAGCAGGATCAATCACAGTGACCTGGACATAAACATGATGTAAGCTGAACTGGATCTCTGTGAGTTGAGGAATTAGTAAAAAGGATAGGTTACAGTGGGTGCTTACAGTGATCCTCATCTTGGGAAGGAAATTCTCCATGAAGATTCGAGTCTTCCTGTAGCAATCTGTAGTTGTGACAATGTGTCCACCAGCAGGAACCAAAGCCAAAAGCATAACCGTGCTTGCACACATCCCAGAAGCCATAACCAAGGTTGATTCAGCACCTTCAAGTGCACTGCACAATACATTAATCAAAAGCATTAAAGAGCGTATTCCTCAGGAGAAAAGAGAAAATATATATAAATCCAAATGTTAAGAGAATATAAAAACCTTATCTTCTCCTCAAGTACGATAGTTGTAGGGTTTCCATAACGACCATACTCGAAACTGACACTCCGTTTCTCCTACAATAATTGGAAGAAATAAAGAAGTCAATAATTCTTTCTCTATTAAGTTATTATATTCAAAGGAGACACCAAAAATCTAACATAATAGATTATAAAAGCAAGTAATAGAGTGGATCAAGGACATGAAAGGCACCTTGAAGTCAAGAAGCTCAGCAGTAGTCTTGAAATGGTAGGCAGATGTGTTGACCACTGGAGTAGTGATTGCATCCGTGACTATACCACGACCTAATCTTTCACCTATCGTAACAAAACTCAAATTATCAAACATGAAACGATTGCAGAAGGAAAAGGAGTGACATGGATCTATAGATCCGACGACGTACCAGCATGAACAGTGAGACTCCCATCGGAGCTCAAAAATGAGGGTTTTGAATCCTTCAACTGTACACTACCTATCTCCCTAATCCCCTCTTCGGCCACCACAACCTCCTCCTCGTCCACGCCATTCAGCGCGACGACGACGGGAGGAACGGCAGCCGCAGGGGCTGAGGCGGCGGCGGAAGCAGACGAAGCTGCCGCCGCCGCCGCCGATGGTAACCCGGAGTTCGGGTTGTTGGACCACTTAGCCGCCACGATCTGCGCGACACCGATGTTGCTACAGTTTCTGCGGGCTTTGATGCTCAGCTGGCGGACGAAATTAGGAGGAAACCTCAGGATCATCGAGGATATGCGACCGTCTCCGGTGAATGACGATGCAATACCGGCGGTGGCGTTGAAACGGCGGCGAGATGATCCTCCGATGGGAGAACCGACGAGATCTGGATCAGAACGGCACTGGAAGCTGGGGATGGAGGCTGAGGAGAAGATCGTATTCGTAGGGCACTGGAACGACGAGACGGCCATTTTCTCTATCTCTTCTTCTCTCTCTAAAAGGGGTTCGGTTTGTTTAGGTGCGTGAGGGGTTTCGCAATGGGCGGGGGGCTTTTAAGAAGCTAATCTGCGTGTCGTTTTGCATTTCCAGATTAATTTAACCAAATTTCAAATTAAACATCATTTATTTTTTTAGTAGTATATATCTCCTTCTGATTATTTCTAATTTTACACAGACAGAACACGTTTTTTAGTTGCAGTCATTATCCATTTTATCTATTTTTACAGCGATAGTTACTATGGAAACATATTTATTAGAATTTTAGAATGAGGTTTGAATGATCAAATAGTGTAAACATTTGATTTTGTATACTCCAATAATTTCAATCTAATATCCTAGACAAGGGCTTACACCTCGAGTTGATGATAGCAAATGGACCACATAAGCTTTTTTTTCTTTAAAAATGATATATATATATATATATATGAAAAGCCTATAAAATCATTTTTAAGTTATCCTCCATCCGATGAAGAAAGCACTAACAATGGAATTAAACGAAAACTACGTGGTCCACTAAAGTCTATAGACTAGTGTTGAATGCTGCTGATTCTGATATATTCCTCTCTGTGTATTATGATTATGGTCTTTGAATCACATTTTGATTTTAGGTGTCCAAAAGACATACAAGTATAAACCACACATATGCTCTTAGGATGGGCATTGTTTGGGATAATACATTGTATAAAAATTTCAATTTCACCTCAATTCGAAAGGAAAACAAAAACATTTGACTGCACATGTTTGAATTTTAAATCTATCAACCATGATTTAGGGTGAACAATATGATCATAGCAGTTTAATTGTCCATTATGATCACTACTTACATTTGATAAAGTGGTCGCTTTCTTTTTCTTTTTGTTTTTCTCTAAAAGTTTGATCAAGTGGTCTCTCAACCCACTTTGCTTTAATTTTCGATTTTAGTTTCAGAGAGTTGAGAAAGATAGTTGAGAGAATGAAAACAACATATCCTGCAAATGACTACAGTTGAAGTATTTGTATGAAGTTTTAAGGTTAGGAGTCGCAAAATTGGAGTATATATTAGTCATATATCCAAATTCATAACGTAAAGACATGAAGGAAGACCATCTAGTAAAATAAGAAATTTATGAATGCCTCGGTTTACTTGTATAGCAAAGCACAATATGTTATATAACCAATCTTGTTAAAATGATAAGCGGATGGTGTTTATTGAAGTAACAAAGCACCAGAAAGAAACTCGGCTTCAGACGAAAATGGTATTATGATTGTTTTAAAGACAAAATGTTTTGTTCTTCTTCGTCAACTAGAAAAAAAAAACACTGAAAAAAAATGTCACTGAGGGAGATATAGCTTCAACTAACAACATTTGAAGAGGAGAGTCACTTGGGCTTCATCTTCTTATTGTGAATGGAGAGAAAGATGTTTTGGTGCTTAGTGATGAGCCTTGGCTTCCGCTTTAATCTGTGAGTTCTTCTTTATCTGCATATATGATAAGAGCATTTGTTAATACCACTCAGGCAAATTGACATCATGATCATAGTAAGAGATCAACTACGAACACAAGAAATCTTGTAGGCTTAAATTAAATATCAAATGTCCACAGATAAAAGTTGGAGAACTGATTGGTCTCTAAACAATGGAATGATCTTCTTATAAGGAAGCAGTCCGAGGCTTGACATACTATCTTCTAACTAAATTAGGATTTTGAAACCAGACCTACTACAACTCATTAATTTTATGCTTCAAAAAGGTAACTGGTTACATTGCTTTTGCAGTAACAAACCAAGTTCAATCAATAAGAACAACACTAAGACTAAACATGGAGTAGAATATGATCAATCAATGGAGTATGAGATGCAGAACTCAGCTTAATCATTGGACTTAGATACTTTCAAAAATCAAAATGGACGACCTAAACAAGATTCAGGTCTCTAATTAGATGATGAAGAAAAAATCTAAGCAGTCAAGCTATAATATGATTCGATCAACTGAAAAGCCAGAATCTTCATTTGTACCTTCAAAGCCTTGAGCTTGACGTTGCCGTAGATGAGACCCAGCCCCAAAGCCGAAGCACGAGCCACCTGATCGATTCAAGAAGACGACCAAGGAACTCAAAACTCTACAGCTCAAAGACGAGTCAAAAGATACAGATCGGGAGAGAGAGAAATGGATTGTTACCAGAGCAAGAGTGCTGGTACCGGAGTAAAGACCTGGGGGCGGCGTCATTGATCAGATTCTTAACCAGAGAACAAAAAAAAACTAAACCCCCAAAATCGATCGAAACTTCCGAAATCTCAGATTCGCGAGGAATGGTATGACAGAACAGTGTGTTGTCCCCTTTGTCTTTGTCTCCTCCGTCTTCTCAAAATGACATCATTGGGCTCTAAGTGGGTCTAACCAATGGAATACATAAAGCCCATTATACAGACCATTTGCTTCATGTCTCTTTTAAATTATTATTCTGTAGCAACGGCGGGGATAGCGAAAGAAGCACTTGGAAGGACACTGCAATACTGCATGCATATATGACGGTGGCTACTGTAAGCTTCGACTATTATAGTCTCTCGTCACACTGATCTCAATGTAAAGATTTGTTGCTTTCTCAAGTTGTATACCTCGAGTAAACAAAAGTATATGTAGGAGAAGAGAATAAGAACAAAGTCGCCAATGTTGCTCTGACTTTTTTTTCTTTTTTGTGAATTAAAAGCTTTTCAATAGTATATAAGAAGTGTTCTTTTTGAATTAAAAGAGAATGAAACAAAACTGAATTGAAGGAAACAAAAAAGACATAGTATTATTAATTTGCTTTGGCTTTCTTCTTCATCCGCTGAGCCAACTCTGCTTTCCTCTGCTGTATCTTGAGCTTCAACGATTCAACAGTAGCAGACTCGGCAAAACTCCTTTTCTTAGTTCCCAACATGCCAACCCTAGTCGACGACTCTTCTCTCTCCTTTGCTTCCACTTGCCCCTGGCTCTTTGGATCCTCCTTTTGCTTCTGAGCTAACTGCTTAGCATAAGTCGCACTCCTGCCAGGAATCAAACAAACCCCAACATATTCATGACAAAAAAAAACTTCTCAATTCTCAAATACACAAAAACATCTCAAACTATACTTTACCTTTT
Organism: Brassica nigra; assembly: GCA_016432835.1. Lineage (NCBI taxonomy): Eukaryota > Viridiplantae > Streptophyta > Magnoliopsida > Brassicales > Brassicaceae > Brassica > Brassica nigra. Next base: position 15,455,458 of record CM028249.1, on the reverse strand, counting down.
AAACCGTGGATCCGTAGGGTCTAGAGCATAGTAAGGATCAGAGATTGCAGCTGAGAATCTTATTAGATCGTCAGGATCAGCACAAGGTATCTTCTCTTCTGCCATCTCACTACTTTTAGTTTTACCTTTCCCTTTGATATTATATCCTTTTGGACCACCTTTACTACCATCTCCACCATTCTCATCAACGGCTCCTATTAACCCCAGCTCCGCTATGCTTCTTCTTTCCTCCGCTGCTGCTTTCTCCTCTAAACCCTTCTTCCTCTTCTGCTCATCATCATTCTTCTGATTCATCCTCCTAGCTCTCTTCTTCTCGCGTTTCACCCTTAGTTGTGTCTCCCATAACGTTTCTGACTTCTTGTCTTTCTTTCCGATAAATTTTTTACTCACATTTTCTAACCCGGTGTTGAATGTAAATTCCATATCCAGGTCATTCTCCTCGTCGTCTGTATCAGAATCAACATCTCCAGATTCCATCAAAGCTTGGTATGTTTTTCTTTTTTCCTCGTCATCATCATCATCAGATTCACTCTCATAAGAAGCTAAAAACCGCTCAAGGTCTGCCAACTATGATTCGTGAAAATTTTATCAGAACACAAACGGCTGCAGGTATATATCTATATATAGGAGATGCTTCTAAGCCTCTGATTTTTGAAGAAAATTAAAGAAACACAGACCTGATCAGTGCTAAATTTCTGGGTTAAGGTCTTCACGCGGTGCGGCTCATCATCATCCCAAGAAACATTAACCTTGCTCATCTGCAGTGCTTGGCTTTGAAAATCCAAAGCTTGATAATTAACAGGTGCCTGTAAATATTTCAAGCAAAAAAGAAAAAAAAAAGAAACTTATTACATCACAATGAAACCAACAAAGATAGAAAGTAAGAGCAGCAAATGCAACCTCGGTGGCAATATCACGAGGTGCATGATTGAACTCCGTGGAATCGGGAATAAATCTTATGTCGAGCTTGTTAGAGGATCTTCCAAACTCAAATCCGTCACATGTTTTGTACAAGTAATCAGCAGTAGCACTAGAATCACATTCGACAACAGCAGCGTAGTACCTGAAAACAGAGCAATCAACAATAGTAACTGTGAGTTGTTTTAGTAATAGTAGCCCCCCTTGGACATATAAGGCCGATTAACAACTTACTTAAATTTACTTTTTTCGTATTCACGTATTCTCTCATTGATGACGTCCTCATCTTCCTCTTCTTCTTCTTCTCCATTGTCACCATTATCTTTGTTATTTTTGTCTACACCACGAATAATAGCCAGAGGACCATGGGTTTCCTCATGTTTCATTCGCTCAAGTCCAAACTGTGTAAGGATAGACCGCAACAGACAAGACGCGCCCATCTTTCTTGAGGAAAGAATTCAAAACAACGTACAAGTCTTTGGCCTAAGTAACAAAGCCATAAGAACAAATTAATGCTACTGCTAAAACTCATATAACACCCCCAGCTCTTACAGAAAAAAAAAAACGAACAAGGCGCTGCCTATTTGCTAAAATCTTTTGAGCATAATCCACTCCCAATCAGATTAGTTCCATAAACATAATAATCGAATGATGAGAATGAACTTACAGTAATATGGTTCCAGTCGATGTTAACAATAGCGAGTCTGTGAGTTTCTTTTTCGATATTGGCTATCTCCTCCTATACAAAACCAAACTTTAATGTTAGTAGATTCTGTAACCAAAAGCCAGATATGAATTAAAGTTGTCTTTACCTGAATTTCGGATACATCGTCCATGTCTTGCTCTTCAGACTCTAAATTCTCACTAGGTTCTTCATAAGAAGCCAGATTCAAAGCAAGCTTATTTTCACTATTACTCTCTTCCTACACAAACCATCCATCCATCGTCGTATGTGAGAGACCACAAATGTATGAATCAAAGTTGAAAGCCATTTGTCTTTACCAAAATTTCGAGTCCATCGTCCTCATCAGTACCCTCCTCTTCGGATACTTCCTCGCTGTCTTCTTCCTCTTCATGAGACTCTGCAGTACTCTCATCAGATTCTTCATCCGAATTCAAAGCAAGCTTCTTCTCACTCTTACTCTCTTCCTCGCTGCTAGATTCTTCTTCGGACTTACTCTGCTTTGCCTCAGCTTCCAAAGCCATCAAATTTTGCTCACCAGACTCTTCTTCGCTATCCTCCTTCCTATTCCTTTTCTGTTTCTTATTCTCATCCTCGTCTTCTTCTTCTATGCGATAATACTGTTTAAGAAAATCGTTGCCACATCCTCGTCTTCTTCGTATACGTTTGCCACGCTTATCAACGGGAGAAGAAGCCTTAACAGAGAGCACCCACTTGAAACGAGAGCCAATGGTGACTTTGTTGTATACACGCCTCGGAACCCTATGGAAGCTCGGGTGCGTGTGCGCCCACGAAAACCTCAGATCCGTCATCATTTGGTTTCCTTCCTCCTCTGCCTCTCCGCCTCCGCCGCAGCTTTCTCTATTCGTTTGATTATTTCTCTTAGAACCCGTTTGTTGGATGGACTGTGTGATTCAAGAGTTAATTGTCTACCAAGGTACAAAGGATATATGAGAAGTTTAGTAGGGTTTTTATGCCTAGACTAGAGAGAATTGGGCTTTCAAAGCCCATTAAATTAAATATTGATATCCAAGGCACCCAATAGACCCATACAACATAGCACAACACTTGTAAACATTAAACACCCGCATGATTAGAGCGTGCTCTTCACGCACAAATTTCCCCAAACATTTTCAGAAGTTGGTGACGTAAAAGGCGCGTGAGAAGATCCTCGACCACAACATCAATATCGAGCCGACAAAACAAAAAAAAAAACTCTCTCTCGCTCTCTCTCTTTGTTCACACTAATTCTGTGTTCTTTCATCATCTCCGTCTCTTTCGGTTGATTTGGTTGAGGCTTTCCTCATCTATCCATCTTTGCCTTAAAAATCAAAAATCAGGGTAAGCTAAAAGGGACGTCCACCACTAATATCAAATCATTTGTGCCTCGATTTTCAGTTTTCTTTGGTGATGGAATACTTATTATTACTACTTTGATCGGTTCATTATCTGATCCTTTTTATTGTTACCGTTACTTTCATCCATTCACTCATTTCAATCACAATCTATGATTTTTACTCTGTTTCTTCTCTGTTTTTATAGAAAAATGGGCCTTATTGTTTGTGGGTTTCTTGTTGTTATAGCCGTATGAAATCTTTGAATCTGACTCAAAAATCTGGTGTTATGTTTGTTCTTTGACTTAGGTATCTGGTGTTTGTGTTGGGAAATGTATCCCTGTGGTTACGTTGCTGAAGTCACCAACTTGTCTCCTCGAGCCACTGAGAAAGATGTTCACAGTTTCTTCTCTCATTGTGGAATCGTCGAGCTCGTCGAGATCACTGGGTAAATTGATCATTGTTGTTCTCTATCTAACACTAGTTTATTGGTTTCATTGCTTTAATGTCTCTGCATGGACTTCAGATGCCAAGGGGATGATGCGTTAACGGCCTATGTAACATTCAGAGATGCGTATGCTCTGGATATGGCCTTGTTACTTACCGTAAGTCCTTGCCTGCCTTTTTCCCATTTGAAAATGACCCTTCTCGGAGCATGATTGACTTCAACGTTGTTTTCAGGGAGCCACGATCGTCGATCAAACCGTTTGGATATCCATGTACGGTGTCTATCTACACGAATCTAACAATCTCACACGAGAAGAAGATTATACTTTAACGGTAAGTAAAACAGAGCTTTTGATTACATCTGGTTTCATGTATGTTGAAGACTTAAAAATGTTTCTTGGCTGTAAAGGTGACTCGAAGTCACGCGGACGCATTTGCTTCATCGCCTGGAGAAGCAGTAACCATTGCTCAACAAGTCGTCAAGACGATGATATCTAAAGGCTACGTTCTGAGCAAAGATGTATTCGGTAAAGCCAAGGCTTTGGACGAGTCTCAGAGATTCTCAAGCTCGGTAGCCAACAAATTGGCAGAGATCGGCCGTTACATTGGCCTCACACAGAACATTCAGTCGAGCATGGAAGCCGTGAGATCAGCAGACGATAAGTATCATTTCTCTGATTTCACCAAGTCAGCTGTTCTTGTCACGGGCACGGCTGCTGTTGCTGCAGCCACCATTACGGGGAAAGTGGCTGCTGCTGCTGCGACAACGGTGGTCAACAGTCGATTCTTTGCTAATGGGGCTTTATGGTTCTCAGATGCTTTGGGCCGGGCTGCAAAAGCAGCGGCCCATATGGGTGGTGGTGGAAGCAGTTAATTATGTATTGTATAAAATGTCACACAATATGTGGTTTTAAGCCATGAAGATGTTGGAATAAAAAACAGAAATGTATAATTAGTACCATTACATGATTTCCCTGTATGTTATTTGAGAAATTGTAGGCGCGATTTTTAAAAATATTAAGGAGTTTGTTTATACATGGAAGGGGGATATATATGAAAACTTTTCTTTTGTTATAAACCAAAGGATGTACGATCAATAGCCGGTCAGAACCAGTTCGTACCGAACCGGCCCATCTGGCCATACCACATAATAAAGAGGCGGCTGGAGTCTTTCTATTCTTCTCAACCAACTTCTTTTTCCTTATGTACTTAGGTTTTCTTTTTCTTAGTTATGACTATTTACCTTTTCTCCTTTGGATTAGGATTTGCATTATTCATGTATTTACCGTTTTACTATGACGGTCTTATTGTGTATATAAAAAATCTCATATCATGAATAAAGATAATACTTTTGAACATTTCTTTCACAACATTTTTCTTTTCTTTTTTTTTTTATAAAAAGAGGATGGGTCCTAGAAACCTCCCATGACTTTGATCTTTTCCTCCTCTTATATGAGAGGTTGATGAGATCCACAAGAAACTCCAGATTTGTTTGTTGTTGATTTAAAAATATGTAAACAACAAATTAAGCATTTGATGATCACTAGATTATAACTTCACGATCCAATAGAAGTATATAATATCAGTGAACTATCATTGGTGGTGTTAACTTGTATATATATATACATGTATGTATTTGATCCAACCATAGACGCAGCCGCAGAATTGAGATTGGAGATGGCTTTTCCTCAACAAGATTTTATGTTCCAACAACTCCATGAAGACAATAGCAATGATCAACTCGCTTCTTGTCCTCCTTCTCATCTCTTCGATGGTTATATCAACTCATAAATTAGTTCTTATGTGTGGAAAACTATATGTTCTCATTCTGTAACTATTACAATGCGTTAATAATCTTTTTTGTTAAAGTGTGTCTTATTAATAACTAAATAACCAAATATTAGCACAAAGATTAAATAGATTACAATATTAAATATAAGCAATGTATTTCCTTTAATAATACAATTGATTAATTGTTCAATTGATGCAATTAGCTAAATATATACTCTGAGCAAATTATTTGCTCCTCTCATTTGTAAAACCAAACCATGGGACATTTTGAAACCTCCTTTAAACGCATCGAAACATCCATCAAACCCTAATTCTTGTTTTAACATTTCCCTCCGTTTAATCCCAAATCCTTCAAAATGCATTTAATTATGGTTACGTATCTTTGTTCCTCTGGCTCCTGTTTGATCTCTTTGTTGAGTCTCTTGATATCTTTCCTGAAAGGCTCTATACTCTTCCCATTTTTGTAAGCTTCTTCGAGTTGCTTCAACAGTATCTCAGATTTGCTTAATATACTCACATCGGTTTCCAACTTCTCAATGTTCTTTTCCTTTTTCTTCATGTCCTCTTTGATCAAGCCCTTAGCTTCATTCAGGTTGTTTTCAAGTACTAGTTCGTTGGAATTTATCGAACGATGAGCCTCAGAGACATGTAGAAAGACAGTAAGGGCGACAACGAGAAGTACAGAGGAGATTTTTGCCATGTTTATTTGGTTAAATTTCCCCTCAACTTAATTTGAAATAGATCAAATTATAAGTTGTTAAAAGGAAAATATCATATGAGAGGAGTGCGTCCGTGTGTGTTCATTTCCTAACGCATTTATAGCTTTATGTGTGTAAAAAATAGTAACATTTGATTTGATGGTCAACCAATGGTGTTGACTTCGTTAGCTAATTATCTTCGGCCACCCAAAATATTCGCAAAAATTTTGGTAGTCAGCTTATTCAAAACCTTCAAAATTGTAAGTTCTTCTAACCATTAATTATGAAGGTCTTTCTGTAATATTCTTTCTTTCTATATTTAGATATTTTTCGTGTAACGGTATAGAAATGAGCCAATAGAAAGATTAAAGCTATAAGCTCTTTCTTGCCCAAAAAACAAAAAAAAAAAATCCAGAAAATGCATACAAAGAAACTAAATGGACACTGATCATTCAGCAAACAAATATAAATAGGAAATTGACGATTGATTGGTGAATAACATGTGTTTGTTATCTACTAGCGAAATAAATGACAGTGCTGAAATAACAAGATCAGCTTTCTGAAACCTTATTTCTTCATCCTTCGTATACCGAGGCGGTGGTGGCGGCTGCGGCATGTAACAATACGGTCCATAACCATGCTGACTCGGCGATGCCCACGAAGCTAGTACCTGTTGGTAAGCTGAACCGGAAATAACCGGTGTACAGTACGAGAAAGTCAAAGAACCTTTCATTCTCTCAGACGGAGTTCTCACCTGATACGTCACAAACTTCATACTACCGATACCGTTAGCTGACGGCAAGAGGTATACTAATGGGACCTCGACCTTACCAATATCTTTATCGCCTAGGAGTCGACTGGAGAACAGTCCCACGACGAGTGTTAGACGACCTTCTCGGGCTAATCTCTCATTGACCGAAAATTTGACGGCGTGATTCCAGTTGGGGTTAGATCCACCGTAGCGATCCACGGCGGTTTTCACTTCCTGAATCTTTTTGTCGCCCAAAAGGGTTACAACGGCATAAACATTCATCTTTGTGATGTAGTTGACATTCTCTAGGTCACTTGCTGAGTTGATATTAAGCTCTAAGGTGAGACCTGTCATGACTGCCAGCCTGCCACGCAAACGATATGTTACCTAAAGATACGTTTATGATCGTTAAAAGAAGGAAAATAAAATAAAAATATGTTTAATTATAACATAGATAGAAGAAACCTTTGGTGATATATATTTCGCAGCTTTCATGAGGAGTTCAATTTATAGAGGTGTTTGCACTAAGATTTTTGTAGAGGATATTCAAAAGGTGTAAACACATCAAACGTGTTTGAGAGATCGTTAAAATAATTGAAACGCGTAAATTTTTAAATTAGAGCACAATTAGTGGGAGAGTATCTATCTCCCAAAGATATCTCACATTTATTATATTTATTACTAGAATCGGCTCATATTTTATTTGTGATCTATGTTATTATCTTATTATTTGTTTCGTTTGGTTAATATTTGGAAGAAATAACTCGATGAATATTTTTCGTTGTTTATTAAATTCGGTACACGAAAAGGTGATTAGAAAAGATTACAGGAGTAGGAATATGATATATTGTTACTGTGCTTGTATTATAACGAAGTTTTTTACTCCTTCCGTTCTTAAAAGATCCATGTTTAAAAACAAAATTGTTTTAAAAATATACATTTTTCATATTTCAATGTATAAACTAAATATAAATTGTAAACTTCAAAAAACATAATTGCATTTATTAAAATTCTATTGGTGAAAATTTGTGGGAAATAGTTGATTAAGGAAAATAATGTATTGGTAATTAAAATTTGACATGTTTTCTCAATAAATGTGAAAATCCTAAAATATAGATCTTTTAGGAACAGAGGAGTATTTTATATTATAGTGCTTAACCTTTTGTGTGTATAATAGGGGAAGTCGTCGTTGCTGAAATGTGAGACAATTTGACATAGATAAACAATGGCCGGATTATATTTTTCTAAAACTTTGTGGCTTTGAAGTGTGTCCTTATTATTGGATTTTTAAGATAGAAGATAGAAGTCTGTAAACAGACTTGTTTTTATTTTTAGTGTTGTTTGGGGTTAAGATGAATGAAGTTTTTGGTCAGTAGATTATTAGGACTTTTGGCCGTGGGATAATATGTTAACAATTTTGGATTTTTTTTGGAATGTGTTTTGTGTTATAGATACTAGGTGACCGGCCCGTACTCTGTGCGGGCATAAAAATATTTGAATTATGGAACAGATAGTATTTAGTTTTAGAAGTTACGGATTTTATATCATAATACCACCGTCTTTGGGAGAAAGCATCAAGCACAGACAAAGCTGTACTCCGAGACGGGACAAAGTAACTTTAGTATGAAGAGGTTGTTATTCTGTCTATGTAAAGAGCAGAGATCGCCAGAACTCCTAAACCTCCGGCATATCCGGATTGTACGTGCATGTGTGGACTTAAATATGATGCGTGCGGACATTAAACTGTATACCTTAAACACTAAACTGTAAACCCTTGAATATACCTTAAACACTAAATCTCTCAACATTTAGTTTCTCTCTATTTCACTTGTTTCATCTATTTTTATATCTCTACCGGTCTCTCTCTCAGTCTCCCTCTCTCTCTCTCTCTATCATAATCTTTTGTTTCTCTCTATTTCACCTCTCAATATATATATCCAATCTCTTTTTCAGTCCCACTCTCTCTCTATCTATCTCTAAATACCTCTTTTTCCATATCCATCTAATTCTGTCTCTCCCTTCAAAAAACACAAAATCGTTAGAATAATATTTTTCTTCTTTATTGTCAACATACATAAACTATATACATTCATTTTGAAAATCACTCAAACAAACGAATTTCATAAATAATTTTTTAACGTTTTAAACTTATTGTTTTGATCGATAAAATAAATATCCTAAAAACATTACTTCATATGTGATGACTTACAGTTTAAAAGATTAAAAAACTAAATTTGTTCTTCAATATCTAGTTTCTCTTTCTTTAGTTTCTCTATATTTCACTTGTTTCATATATTCTTTATATCTCTCTTAGTCTTTCTCTCTCTCTATCATAATCCTTAATTTTCCTCAATTTCACCTCGATATATAATTATAATCACGTCAAAATAATTTATAATTGGTCTTTGGTAACGTTTTAAACTTATTGTTTTGATCGATAAAATAAATATCCTAAAAACATTACTTCATATGTGATGACTTACAGTTTAAAAGATTAAAAAACTAAATTTGTTCTTCAATATCTAGTTTCTCTTTCTTTAGTTTCTCTATATTTCACTTGTTTCATATATTCTTTATATCTCTCTTAGTCTTTCTCTCTCTCTATCATAATCTTTAATTTTCCTCAATTTCACCTCTATATATAATTATAATCACGTCAAAATATTTTATAATTGGTCTTTGGTAACAGTAAGTGGAAACTTACCGCTCTCTTTTTTATCTCGATAATTGAGCCATCATATTGATTCAGGTAATGCTCTATAAACTAACTGCATTTTGTCATCTCTCATCTTACCACTCTTCTTTTTTGTGCACCTGAGCACTCCTCTTTAAAATCTTGAATTTTGCTTCTAACCGAATCAAAACGCGTTTCATACTTAACATACTTCACTGTATATTTTTTAGATCCATGAATCAGTCATATTATCAAAACATGAATTGATGATACTAATCAATGCCCACGACTTAAGAGGAAGAGTCACCGACACTAATACAAAATCAAATATCGTTTGAAAATGCAAAATCTTCGTTCATATAAAGAATAATACAAATAACACGGAACTTTTCTTCTCCTATGAAATAACCAATGTAATAAATTGACGGATTGACGGGTTGCGCAAGTAATGGTTAATTGTTATTTGTAATAAGGAAATTAATTACTACATGTATTAATTGAGAAGACAAATGATATGCATATGATATGATGAAATCGTTTAAAGAAAGATATTAAATTGTATTGTCATAAAATGATATGCATATGATATGATTTTAACTTGTGCAAGTAATTAATATTAGAAAGGTAAGTTATTAAAAACAAACAACCTAATTATTTTCAGAAACGTTAAATTGAAATAACTACATGTATTAATTGAAAAGACAAAATACAAAATGTAAGTATTTAATATGTGTTTCCTTTAAAAGAATGTCGATGATTAAAAAAAATGAAAAACAAAAATTCGAAAAAATCAACCAATAAGATTAAGAGAATTTTATGAGAAGCTATGTATGAGTGACATGTGGCAAAGTGATTTCTCTTTTAATATATAGGAGGATGTCTTGTTTATATAGTAGATTGGTAGACGTTACTAATTGATCTAACTTTCACAATAAGCTATGTAACAGAATATTCTCTAGTCAATTCAAATATTTATTATACCTATAAGTTAAAATTATTTATGGAATATCTTGTTAGTAAAGAGGAGAATATCTCGTGAATAGATTCCACTAGAATTTTGGCTGGTCAGGAAATAATATATCTCATCAATTGATTGCAACTGATTTTTGATAAGACAAATCACACTATAGGGATTTAAATATTAAATGTTGATAGTAAGGAAAAAATAAATATAAGGATTAAATTACAAAAAAATTTGATTGACACATTCCACTATAGATATTTAAATATTATTGATAAATTGGTAGTACTATAACTTATGAATCTAATATATATATATATATATACAATTTCTAATATGATTAATCATATGATTATTATTGATAAATTGGTAATACTAAACTTTATAATATAAAGTTATTGATTACATAATTTATAAAACTATATAGTTTATACAAATTTGATATATTTCTCACATGTATATATTTATAGTATGATAAAATACTATATAATATTATATAATATGATAAAATTGTATAAAATCATATTTTAGTACAAAAGTGTTTGTTAATTATGTTGTAAAAGTAGTGGTAAGATTGTATATAATAATAGTTTAGTGATTTGACTACTTTATAATATTTTACTAATATATTGGGTTATCTCCGAATATAGTGTGTGGTTTGAAGAATGTTTTTTTTATCATTAATGGCAAAACAAAACGTTTGTTATTGTATAATATAATCATTTAAAAAGAAGCATGAAATAACGAGATTAAAAATAAGTTACAGAAGTGACGTGAAGGTGATACCTTTCATATTATAATAATAGTTTGAGTTTTAGGTTTCCCCATCATATCAAAGACTATAAACCTGCAAAACATCATAATCAAAGAAATAAGTTAAAAAGAATTCAAATGAAAACTAAAACGCGATGGACGGTGATGGAATATTATATATCAATTACCTTCACTATAATTCCACACAACCAATTCAAGGGCAATGAACCACATCACTGCAAAACCCTTAAATCGATAAATTAAGAGATAACTTCATCAAAAATCAACCATAGAATGTAAGAGAGATTGAACTAATTACCTGAGATTAATAAAATAGAAAACGCATTATGTAAAAATAGTTCGAAGAGAAGTTTGTCTGTATTGTACCTTGATCAAATCATATATGGCTTCAAGAGAGGGTTTAAATTTATTATAGTTCATCTGCATATAAAGCAAAATCAAAATCAGCAAACCATATAAAAAAGTATATAAGCTTAACATTCAAAACAATATAAATTACGAAACTAAAAGTAACAAAAAATTCACAGCATAAAAATGACTTCGTTTCTGTTGAGAATGTCTTGTTCATATAGTAGACGTTACTAAATGATTTAGATTTCATCGACATGATTTAGCTTTCATCGACATTTTTTTAATTAGTTGAATTATGTTTAGATAATAACTATTGAAATAACTTTCAGATTTATAATTTGAAAATATTCTCCTTTTTTTGAACAACAATAATTTGAAAATATTTTGTAAAATTGTTTTAACTCTCCAAAGTCATTTTTTAGTGAAAATTGCATAATTATTTTATCCAATAATTAGACAGAGGAAAGTATGAATATGTTCTTTATATCCAGCTGGATTTTTCTCTCCGTTGAAAAAAAAAAACAAAAAAACAAATTAGGAATTTACTTCTGGGTAACTTTCCTAGATTTTTTTGGTCAAAGATAACTTCCCTTTTTACCTCTAAACTTCTCGAAAACACACCAAGTTACCCTGCCACGTCATCTTGCCGGAGTAAAAATCTCTCCGTTCACCGGACTGAAAGGCTTTTCTACATCTCATACCAACTTTATCGGAGGAGTATCATAAAAGGAAAACTGTTTCTACCTAGAAAATAAAGGCCTCGATTCTATTCTTCTTGGGTGTACCACAGATCGGACAAAGAACAAGACCTGCCTCACAACCCGTGCAGCAACAGAGATGCCTACACGGCAGAAACAACACTCTTGTCTCTCCTTTAGACCCACAGTTCCAGCAACAACTATTTATCTTCTTCCCAGGAAAACCATCTCCGTCGCCTCCTCCGCAGAACGACCCTTCGTCCTCCGCCGCTGTAGCATCGTCGCTACACGTGGCGGCTCTCTCTCGAACCTGTTCAAGCGTCGAGTTGAGGGATGCAACCATTGCTTCGTTCTCACGAGCCATTCTCTGCCACGTTTGATTCTCTGTTTCCATCTTTCTCAGCAGATTCTCGAGCTCTATGTTCTTGCTCACTGCTCTCGACATCTCTTCTTCCTTCTGCGCCATCAAAACCAAAGCTTTCGTCTTCATCTTCCTCAAGATCGTCTCTGTCTCTTGCTTCCTCTGTTCTTGCAACGCATATCTCAACCTCTCACTCTGTTTTTTTCGAAAAAGATCAAAACTTTATCAGTGCCCATGATGTAAAAATGAAATCTTTCGATGAGATGTGATCACGAACCTGTATTCTGATGAACTGATCGATCTCTTGCCTCTGTTTCTCCATATGAACGTCTAAAATGCTCTGAGAACGGTTCTGTTGAGGATGAAACAGAGCTTGTTGGTTGTAATCTTTCTGCGACTGGAGAGTGTTACTATTCATATGCGACTGATCGATTCTGATCCCGCCATCGTTGTTGATCAGTGAAAACTGGGAGCCACCAGTTCCGATGAACGGAGCGTTGTAACTCGACTGCGCTTGTATTGCCATTACCGCTAAAACAGAGAAGAAAAGCTTTGTTTATTAACAAGAACAGAGAACGAAGTTATAAAGAGAACCAAAAGGCAAAAGGCTCTGATCTGCTTGTTTTCTCGGGAAATAAACTTTGGTTTTCAATACAATGCATGTAACGTCTGCACAATTACCACCTTATCAATATATAAATATGATATGAACGGTGAGAGAGACTTTTATGGGTTAATATTGATCTGACACTATTATTAAATAGTATTAGCACTAGAGAAACGACGTAAAAATGCTGATTATGTGACTGAACTACATCTTTTATCTTTCCAAGGTCAGAGATTTTGCCAGAGCCGTTTTGTCTTTTGTTAAGTTTTTTAGGTGATTCTTTCTTGGCTTTTTCGGTAATACATGAAAAAAGATTTAAGTCCAAGTGGAATTATAGCAGGCCAGAGATTTTTTTCCCTTTTAATTTATTTAACTTCTCTGATTTAAGATTTATTGGTGACTCTGATTTGGTCAGTTGGGTCATTGGGAAAGCCTGAATTATATGATATTTTCTATTTTCTCACCACTATTTTCAGTCATTCTATTTATGATCATTGTAAAAATTATTAGTCAAACGATGGCCGAGTTCACCCATTATTTTGTTCTAGGAAAGGGTAAGCCATTGAAGGAAGAAAAAACAGGCATAGAACACTATTGCTACAAATAATCGACGATAATTTTTTTTTGTTGTTATCCACAACCATAGGCTTTAATTTAGATGTGCACAAAGAAACAAAAAAATGGGAAAACCAAGGGGTTGATTGGTTGAAGTTGTGGCTTTTTATTTTTTGCTTTAAGATTTAGGTATTAAATTTTGAGCTGTAGAAATATTTCCAGAGCACTAAATAAAATCTCTACAGAAAGTGCTTTCTAAAGCTAACATATTTCCTTTTTAAATGTTTTGACTTTGGATTCAGTTTAAAAAATAAAAGTATGATTGCTTTTAAAAATGGCTGTAGAAATTAAAAGTCTGCCCACAGCTTCTCTGATATAAAAACATGATTGCTTTAAAAGATGGCGGTAGAAATTAAAAAGGTTGTCCACAGCTTCTACAGTCACTACCAATCACCCCCCAAACTATTATAACAATTTTAATTTACAGCTCATTATACTGACTCTTAAATTAATTATTTTACACAAACATAGACATATATACAGTATATATATATATACGAATTGAAATATACATTTGATGATATATATGAACAAATTGTATATAGCAAAATTCCAGAGACATTTAACTTTATAAAATGTTTGGCTAATTACTTTATAAAAACGCGGTAGATTTAAAATTCAGTATTATTCAATGTAAATCAGTATCCAAAATGTTATAGTTGACCACTGGAAAATTTTCTGGTCAAAGATGGCTTAGCAATTAAAAATCCCCTTCTCTAAATAAATCTTCTTAGTTGGATGATGAAATATGCGATGAATGAATGAAGTCTTATAGAAACTAGGATTAAACCCGCCCAAAAAGTTTCAAAAACAGTTACAAATATTTAAAATTTTAGTTTATATTTAAAAATAGGTTTTTATATAAGTGTTATAATTTTTTGCATTAATATTTAATAGTGCAGAATATTATAATACTTAGATATTATATTTTATATAAATATAAAATATAAAAATTAAGAGTATCAGCAAAACTCCAAACAAAACATAATATTGTATATTTTTTTAATTGTTTGGAGTTTTGTATAAAAATATTTGTTTGGAGTTTTCCTATTTCTTATATTGTATATTTTAATTGTTTTATTTTATATCAAAATTTAATATTACGAAAAATTTTAATATAGTATTTCTATTTCTTAAATTGTATATTTATTTATTATTTATTTTATTATATATTTTCAAACAGATATTTAATGTTGGTTTTTATTACTTATATTGTATAATTATTTATTTTTATTTTTCTTATTTTTATATTTATTTATTCTAATATTATGATAGTGTTTGATGTAATATTTTTATTTTTATGGTATATTTATTTTTACCACACATTTTCGGATAGATGTTTAATTTTGTTTTTCTATTTTATATTATATATTTACTTTTAATATTTTATATTTAATTATTCTATTTTTATTTTTATATCAAATGATAATATTAGAATATATGTTTATGTAATGTTTTATTTCTTATTTTTATATTTTCTTATTGTTTAATGTAATATTTATATTTCTTATATTATATATTACTTATTATTTATTTTTGTATACATTTTTCAAACAGATGTTTAATATTTTATATTTACTTATTTAATATTTCATAGATGTAAAATGGAATATTTTTATTTTTATATTGTATATTTAATTATTTTTATATTTATTTATTTATTTTGTTTTGTTTTTTGGTTTTACATCAAATGATAATATTATGATAAATTCGTAATGTAATATTTTTCTTTTGTTTATGGTATATTTATTTATTATTTATTTTACTTTAATTTTTCAGATAGATGTTTAATTTGGTTTGTTTATTTATTATATTTTATATTTACTTCTTTTATATTTATATAAATTTTTCAGATAGATGTTTAATTTAGTTTGTCTATTTATTATATTGTATATTTACTTTTTTATATTTTATATTTACTTATTCTATTTTTGTTTTTATATCAAATGATAATATTAGAATACATGTTTAATGTAATATATTTATTTCTTATTTTAATGTAATATATTTATTTCTTATATTATATGTATTTTTATTTAATGTAGAGAGATTTTAATGTACTTTTCCTATTTCTCATATTATATATATAGATATTTATTTTTCCACATTGTATATTTACTAATTCTAATATTGTGCTAAATTTTTAATGTAATATTGTATAATGTTTAATAATGTATAATCCATTAAATTTTAATAATTCATTAAAAATTAATGCAATGTTTACAATGAGAAGATAATTGTTTAAGTTTAACATTCTTTTGGATTCTTATTATTGATAGATTAATTTATACCAACTCTATTTTGACTATGTAGCATTTACATTTTTATGTTGTATATTACTTTTAGTGTAATATTTTTCTTTTAAATTGTGTACTTACTTATTATTACTTTTGTATATTATATATTTACATAGTTAATTGTATATTTACATGTATTTAATTTTACATTTTAAGATGATGTCTAATGTAGTATTTCCATTTTTATTTATATTTTAAGATAGATGTTAAATTTTTATGTACTTTTCCATTTTTATATTATGTATTTACTTATTATAATTATTTTCGTATATTATATATTTACTTATATCTATATTTTTACATTTTAAGATAGATGTCTAATGTAGTACAATATTTCTATTTTTAATTTTTAATTTACATTTTAAGATAGATGTTTAATTCTTAATGTACTTTTTTATTTTTATATTATATATTTTCTTAATATCTATAATTTACATTTTAATAGTATTTCTATTATGTATTTACTTAAAATCTATACCTTGCATTTTAAGAAAGATGTTTAAGGATCATTGTTTCTTTCTACTTTTTTTTAAATTGTGTATTTACTTTTAAGATAAATTTTTAATGTTTAATGTATTTTTATTTTATTTATATTATGTATTTAATTGTTAATATTATTTTCATACATTATATAATTTTTAAATTATATGTTAATGTACTTTTCTATTGTTTATATTATATATTTACTTAATATCTATAATCTTATATTTTAAGATAGATGTTTAAGGATTAATGTATTTTTCTATATTTTAAATTGTGTATTTACTTTTAAGATAAATGTTTAATGTTTAATGTATTTTTCTATTTTTCTATTATATATTTACTTATTAATATTATTTTTTGTGTATTATTTATTTTAAAATTATATCTTAATTTATTATTGTATATATAATTCATATATTAAATATTCACATATTTAAATGTATATTTATTTATATTTCGTATGATTTAGTGTATTATAGAAATAATGTGTAGTATGATAATGTAATTTAATGTAATAAGGTAATAATAGTAGTCATGTCACATGACTTTTTCAAGAAGGTTTCTAAAACGATGTGTAGTATAATAATGTAATTTATTGTAATAAAACATTTTATTTTTAAATTGTGTACTTAATTATTATTACTTTTGTATATTATATATTTACACACTTAATTATATATTTACATGTATTTAATTCTTACATTTTAAAATGATGTCTAATGTAGTAGTTCTATTTTTTATTTACATTTTAAGATAGATGTTTAATGTTTAATGTACTTTTCTTTTTTTTATATATTATGTATTTACTTATTAATATTATTTTTATATTTTATATTTACTTAATATCTATACCTTATATTTTAAGATAGATGTTTAAGGATTATGTACTTTTTCTATTTTTTTTAAATTGTGTATTTACATTTTAAGATAAATTTTTAATGTTTAATGTATTTTTTCTATTTTTATATTATGTATTATTAATATTATTTTCGTTATTATATATTTTTCAAATATAGTTTTACTTATTATTGTATATATAATTCGTATATTAAATATTTACATATTTAAATGTATATTTATTTATATTTCTGTATGATTTAGTGTATATATATAGTAATAATGTGTAATATGGTAATGTCATTTAATGTAATAAGATAATAATAGTAGTCATGCCACGTTGCATCTTTATGAGAGAATTTTTTCAATGATGTGGACGCTCTCTGGAGCTCGAAAGGTTCTTTTTATTAGTATAGATTAATAAAATCTAATCTGTTGGAACGTTACCTTTGGGGGCACCGCGGAAATTTGATTTTTGAATATAATATGTCTAACGATCAATGGTCTAACTAAGTAACAATAGATAACTACCCTGCTGTCGTATAAGATTTTTCGTTTTCTATAAATTAATGTGTGCATTTTGATTGTGTTTACTCTGAAAATGATAAGAAATTTTCAAATATTATGTAACATTTTCAAAAATAAAGTTAGGATTTGAAGATAGGGGTTATTTGTGAAATAACTAAGAAAAAAGGGAAATTAGATTTGTAGAGAGAAGGTAGAGAGAGATAGGAAGAGAAAAGAGGAGAGAGGGGGTGTTTTTAGTTAGTTAGTGAATTTTTGTTTTTTTGTGTGTATATTGGGTGCAATTTCCCTTGAAGATATTTATCATACCGACAAAAATGAAGACCCTCCAATTTTTCTTACAATAGTTAATATTAGCTAGCAAAATGGTTTGAGTTTTAGGCTTCCCCATCATATCAAAGACTATAAACATGCAAAACATCATAATCAAAGAAATAAGTTAAAAAGAATTCAAATGAAAACTAAAACGCGATGGACGGTGATTGATTATTATATATCAATTACCTTCACTATAATTCCACACAACCAATTCAAGGGCAATGAACCACATCACTGCAAAACCCTTAAATCGATAAATTAAGAGATAACTTCATCAAAAATCAACCATAGAATGTAAGAGAGATTGAACTAATTACCTGAGATTAATAAAATAGAAAACGCATTATGTAAAAATAGTTCGAAGAGAAGTTTGTCTGTATTGTACCTTGATCAAATCATATATGGCTTCAAGAGAGGGTTTAAATTTATTATAGTTCATCTGCATATAAAGCAAAATCAAAATCAGCAAACCATATAAAAAAGTATATAAGCTTAACATTCAAAACAATATAAATTACGAAACCAAAAGTAACAAAAAATTCACAGCATAAAAATGACTTCGTTTCTGTTGAGAATGTCTTGTTCATATAGTAGACGTTACTAAATGATTTAGCTTTCACAATAATCTAAGAATTAGAATATTCTCTAATAAATTCTCACAAAAATCTTATACTTGTAAGGTAATATTATTTTTGGAATTTCTTGTTGATAAAGCTAAAAGAGAATATCTCGTGAATAGATTGCACCAGATTTTTGGTTGGCAAGTTTCATTATAAATATTTAAATTTTAAATGCATGATTTTAGGAAAGAAGATATCTCGTCAATTGATTGCGACTGATTTTTGATAAGATAAATCTCACTATAAAGATTTAAATATTAAATATAGATAATAAGGAAAAATAAATATAAGAATTAAATTGCAATATTTTTATTGACAAATCTCACTATAGATATTTAAATATTAAATACATACTTTTGAATTAAAAATAATCATATAAAGTTTTTTTAAAAATATATACAATTTATTCTGTAAACAACAATAAATAATTAAAAATAATATTAATAAAACATGTTTGGATTTTTAATATTAAAATATTTATTATATAATTATATCTTAATACAATTCATCAAGTAAAATATAAAACTATTATTATTATATTTTATAAAAATTCGTTCATTTTATTTTATAGTTTATAAATATTCAAAGTAATAAATAAAACATTATTAATCTTTCTATAATTCGAGAATTAATTGTCATAAATTGTTGTTTGTAATATTTTTTATATTATATGGCAAGTGATCTTAAATGATTTTAGACTTACTTTAAACTTTTAGTTCTAATTTAAATAAATAAAAGGTAAATGTTTAATATGTGTTTCTTTTAGAGGAATGTCGATGATTAAAATAAATGAAAAAGAATACAAAATAAGGTAAGTATTTATAGGGCTTCCCTTTTTAGTTGTGTCGATGAGAAAAATAAATCAAAAATAAATTTATAAAAAATCAACCAATAGAATCGCGTTATTTCGGCTGAGAAGGGCTGTGTGAGTGCCACGTGTCAAATGTACTTCTCTTTTAATATATAGAGGGATTAACTTGTCAAGTTAATATGAAATCTCAAGCTTTACTTGTCATAAACATTTATCTTCTAATACCGTGTATCGAGTTTTGATGTCTTTTAAGGTAGGAATAATTCATGCTTGCAAAGATTGGTTGGTGGTGGCTCTATTTTAGTTAGTCGTTGAGATTTTTTCGCTGGTAGCAGAAAACAAAAAGGTTTGTATAACTGGGTTAAAGATATATGGATCTCAAACTTTGGTTTTAATTTTTATGCTTTTTAAAATTGGAAATAATTGATTTTATGAAAATCTTGACTATATATGAATTAGAGAGAAAAATTTCTAGGTTAATCTTGTTAAAATCAGATTGTTTTGTAGGCGTATCTGAAAAATTTTATTTGCACATTCTGTCATTTTGTAGAGTCACCAATCTTCTTATGTAATCATATTTTATATAATTGTCTATGCAATATGAGCAAATAGTCTGTCATTATAAACTTTTGTATTTTTTTTGCATGAAGTTTGTCGGAGCTATTATAATTTAAACATCAAAATTATGTAATAGCTGTATAATTATTTATAAGAAAAATTGAAATTAAAAAAAAAAAATCAAAACAATGGAAAACGAGACGCTTATAACATGTTAAAATGCACTGGAGGTGATTGTATCTGTTTTAAACAACGTATAAACCGTTATATTTGGTTCCATCATATATCAGTTTCTGTCATCTTTCTCCCATGTATTTTTTGTTCAAAATTAATTTGAAACATGTGACTTTAGGCTGATTTCTGGGGTTTTATATCTAATAATTTAGTGATCATTTAATTCTTTTATTTGTATCCTTAGTTTTTATTTTTCTGTTGGAAATTTGAAAATTTCTATCTTCAACACTAAATAATTTACCACTTTCTTTTCACATGTTGTATGGAAATTATGTTTTAGGTTGCTTCAACCGTGTGTTTTTTCTTATATGGATGATATAATATAGTTCTTATACTTAATTATAATTATATTTATTTATATATTTATTGACCCTAGTCACCATCTTCTTCCTTTGTCATCCACGCCTCACAGCTCAACTCCATCTCACTCGCTCTCCTATTTTCTCACAGCTCATCTTCTCCATCTCACTCGCTCTCCTATCTTCACCAACCTCAGGTTCTCTTCTCTCTTCTCTCAAATTCACCATCGGCCTCCTCTCAGATCCAGACTTCCCACGCTCGTGTCTCTTTGAGCATCGCGCTCTTTGTCTCCGCCAATGGCTTCGCGGGCCTCGTTATCGCGAATGTATTCTGCTTGTCGACTGGAGCGATTGAGAGAATAAAGATAAGATAGTTTGTGACTGGGGGTTGCTTTAAGCCGTACTCCTCGTTCTCAAGCGGCAATGGGTGTTAGAGTTCTCAATCATTCAGGTTTGTGTCTCGGCTCTCTCTTATATCTAGTGATAGAAAGTTCTCTTCACCCCTCTTATCAAATCCAGATGGGATCGAGCCGAGTTCTCTTGTTTGTAACGATCTTTTGTTTCAGTTTTAACCGAGTTTTTGTAGTGTTTCAAATAAAGCTAAAGCTGTTTCTTCATGATTTCATTCTCGTATTTAGATTGGTTTTGAATTAATTAAAGTTCTAATGTTTCTTGATCAGATTGGGTGATAGCTTCCGTGCTTCACGGAGACATCAAGTAGATCTCCGTTTTTTAGGTTTCTTCCAATCTCGTTTTCAATCGAAATTTTCAGTTTTGGATTGGGTAATGTCGTGCCCGTTTATGACCGCAATTCTTAGTGGGCGAGTTTAAAGTTCTTCAATCCATCATTATCGAAGATGCAGATGCGCTCAAGCCAACTGTTGAGGAAGTTGATGGCGAGAAAGGATGGCGAAGGAGGAGATTCTACTGGCTTGGTACCGGTGTTTCGTAATAACATCAAAGAGATGTCGTGATGAAGAGAAGAACTTGTGAAGTCGTATACGGTGTCTGCAGTGGTGAAGCTTCGCGACGCGACCGAGATTGCTGAAGCTCACATGTGAGACGCGTGGAGATAGCGAGTGTCTCTTGAAAGTTGAAGTTTAAGAGTTAGACACGTGGTTTTGTTGAAGCTTCTAGTTACTTTTCAATTTGGGCTGTAAATCATTTAAAATGTTTGGGCCTCTTTAGTTATTGTAAACTTGTTACAAATTGTAATGCGCATCGGACCAACATCAATGGAAAGTTAGCCGACAAAAAAAAAACCAATTACAGAGTTAATGAATCGCTGCGTTTTGGATAGCGGGACACATGTCAGCATGCAGATGAGCTAATTAGTGACCTGGCGTCTGACGTGGAGGGCTTAGAAGAGAGCAAACTCATCTTTATATATAAAGAATTGTATTGATATTGTTAATAACATAATTAAATTTTAATTAAAGAAAATAAAAGAGCTTCTTGTACGGGGAGTTTCACATCCAACAAACAAACGTCTCTCAAATTTTTTCTTATTTCTCTTATGTTTTTTTCTTCCGTTTTTTGATATTTTGTATTGTGAGACCATACGAGGTACTCCTATTAAAAATGCTTGAAACTGGAGAGTAATCTTTTTAGCATAACAAAGTTTATCTAATCCAATGCATTTATAGAAATTAAATAAAAATTGGTTTAGATGCATTTACGTATACAATGCTGCATCTTCATTAAACTGTTAAATCTTTATATATACTACTAAATAGATGTGCTTCTATTAGAAACGTATACAAATGCATCTCTATAATATTGTTTGTAGTATTAGCAGCTGGCACATCCATTACCTATAATGTTGTGGTGGCACATTATTGTTGCTTTGTATTTTTAATGTCGCCAAAGAATACAAAAGTCTTGTAACTCTCACTTTATGCACCGATTTTCTGATGTGTCTTCGACATTGATATCCTTTAGTTTTATTTTGTTTCTATCTGAGCTTGTCCAAGTATGTTTTATGAACTTCCATATCTCACATTCATATATTACTATTCCGGATAGATAAATGTCATTATTATTCAAACATGCCATTGTTTTTAGAACTGTCTTAGGCCTAAGTTTGTGTTATTTTTTAGAAAATACCCTTGAATTTTTTTAATGTAGTGAACAGTTGAGATAATCTTAGAACTCCTCTAATGGGGAGTTCTTAGCAAAAAATTCTTAATATACATACATATATATATATATATATATATATATATTTGCTAAGAACCTCCCATTGAAATGTTCTTATTATATGGTCATTGATCATGATGAATGAACCATCAATAACTGTAAATTGATATTTGCACAAGCGGATGTCTTGCGTTGTCTCTGCTAGTACCGGTTTGAATTCTCTGACGTTACATGATTATTTATTTAATTTTTTAGAGTGATTATTTTTATTTTAAAAGTTTATATTTTTATTATTAATAATCTTTGGATGTTTATCATTTTTTTAGTTTAATGATAAATTAAATAAAAATAATAATTTCGACAGTATTGGTTTGATCAAGCGAAAGGGAATTGAAAATAGATTCTCATAGCTTTTATTTGTAATTTTTTTAACCTATATATATTAAGCTACACTGTCAATTTGTCATATATTAACCTGATTATGAAAATGTATAGACAATTCCGCCCCTTCTTTTTTGTAAATTAATGTGGTTCCATACTAGAATTTGTAAACCTATCTCAAACTCTGTATCCTCAAACAGTTGATCAAGTTGTAATCTAATTGAAAACTGTCATCAACAATATAAAAAATAGCAAAGAAACCTATCTCAAACTCTGTATCCAAAAACAGTTAATCGAGTTGTAATGTAATTGAAAACTGTCATCAATAAAAAACTAGCAAAGAAACATACATATTATGATTCATAAATAGTAATATTTCATTTACTTATATCAATTACAATATGATGTAAACAATATAATATGGGGAAATTATTTTCTCCACTCACTTGTAAAGCTAAAATCCATGGCCAGGTTCAAACCTCCATTATAAAGTCATCATATGAATCAAACCCTAATTGTTATTTTTGTCAGTTTCTCCCTCCGTTTAATCCAAAATCATGCAAGATCGATTGGATTATGGATTCAGATTTCCCCTTTCTCGCAGGTGCTCTCCTGATTTTGGTAACCCTGCGGAATCTTTTGAGTTTCTGTGCATAAGCCATTGAATCCAATTTCTTGTTGTGATCTTTTCTTGAAAGCATTTTTTTCTTATTGTGATCCTTTTCAGGGTTATTCAGCACCTGTTCAGATATGCTCAACGATTTCACCTCAGATGGCAAACCTTGAATGCTCTTTTTCTTGGCTGTTATGTCTTTTACAAGCGCTGGATCTCCCTTACGGTGGTGAGCTTCATTAGCGTGGAGAGAGACCAGAATGGCCATGACGAAAATCAACAAGGCGATCTTTGCCATGACTAGAGCTCAACTTTCCCTTAACAACCAATTTGAAATTAGATTTCAAATAGTTGAATCTGAAATTAGATTCCAAATAGTTTGTTAAAGGAAAAGAGGCGAGAAGAGATGTGAGTTCTTGTCTTTCATGTTTTAGGGTATTTTATACCCTTATCTGTGACTAATAATAGTATGCACATAGAACCTTAAATTGATGGTCAGCGTATTGTATTGACTCTGATGCTCATATTTAGTTGGTTATCAATACATTTCGCAAACAAACGAAAAGATCAATGAAGTCATCTATTCCAAAAAGTTGTATTTATAGCATACTAGGATAGGGCCCGCCATACGGGCGGAATATGCTTTATTTATAATATATGTTATTATTTTTATATGAGTTTGTGGTTTGTGTTTTAGTCAACGTTTTGAAATCCGACCCGGATCCGCGGTTAAACTGGTAAACTCGGTGATCCAAAATAAATTTCATTCCAATAGAACCCGCAAAAACCCACTAAAATCCAGAATAGAATCCGTTTACCAGTTGAAACCAATAAACAACTTCTACTTATTATTTTTATAGCTTTTACTTGAAAAAAATGAAGTGAATAATGATAGAAAAAAATCAAAATTAGTTGATCTTTCATTTTATATTCGCCTAATCATAATTTAAAGAAAGTTATTGTTTCTCTTTTCTTTTCGCATGGAAATACTATGTAAGACAAACAGCTTTGTTGACAAAGCATAATAATTTGTCAATTTGATTTATAAAATATTAATTCACGCACATAAGGTTTGTCGTAAGCATAATGCTTCTTACAAATTTCTAAGATGGTCGTAAGCATAATGCCTCTTACAAAGTTCTAAGATTGGTTGGTCGCTTGGTTAGTTGATGGGTTGATGCACATATGAGACCACTAAGTTTGCAAATTCTGAGAATGGAGAAAGAAGTAAAGTTGAATTTGTTTAAAACACTTAAGTATGAGTCTAAGTGTATCTTAAGTTTATAGCTTACCACCTGTTTCAAAAAAAAAAAAATTCACTGACAATATAAAGTTAAATTTATTAAAAAAATATATGAATAATGGTAACTAAAGAATCAAAAACAGTAATCATACAGATGTAATATTTTCAGAAGTAGGCACTGAATAAATGACACTCAAGTTCTGGACAACATAATAACAAACAGTGACCCATTGTTACATGTATAATACTCTGAGTATTTCACATATATTATTTACAAAAAAACTGAATTATATTGAAATCCAACTTGTAAGTTCTTGATATGCACAGTTGCCAGAGATACAGAGATGATTACTCAAAACCATGTTTTATGCTTTACTGCTTATACTATCAGAAGGTCGTTCTGGAAAATACATGCCTCTTGATCAAGTAATGAATATAAGAGCTTGGCACACAACACTGTCGAATTACGAAGCACACACCATTTCATGTTCATTGCCTCTCAAGTCTCTCACATGGAAAGTTATCTACGGTAAAGAACAAAGAGAGTTATGCTTGTGTGATGGAGAAGTTGATGGAAAAAAGAGAGATTGTTAATAAGTTAATAAGTTACATATATACCAGGAAGAAGTTGGTTCTGCAAGCAGCGCAGAAGAAAACGATGGTCACTAAAGCCATGTAGCCTGCAAAGACAATGCCAGTTGCAAAGATTTATTTAAGTTTCCAGCTGAAAAGTGAGATTGGAGAGAGAAAAGATATTGTATTAAACTATAGCTTAAAAGAGAGCACTGACTGTATATTTTTTCATTCTTTAGAAAATAGCTCGTGTGGTTAAAATTACGCTGATGATAACACTGACTCAAGCCACGGTGAGAACAATATCAGAAGCGCCTCGTGCAGCGTCTGTAGCATCAGCAACAGCGATACCAATATTGGCTCCTTTCAAAGCATGAGCATTGATCAACAGCCATTCTACATATATGCTTCAACTCAGGAAACTTCTTCAGAATCTTGAACTGGTGCTCTGGCTGAAACATAAACCAAAACATCTTTGTACAGAGAAAATGCAAGTTCATGAACAAAAAAAAAACTCTGCTTAACTAACCTTGGAAGACAGCAGCTAGGCTTTCGTCTTTGTGATTATCAAGTAGAGAAGTTTATGCTGATGGATACATGTCTGATCCCATACCGAGCCTACGTCGAGTCTATTTGGCAATAGCTTGATCAACTATAAGAAAACCAATACAACATAAGATCAAAGCCAAAGAAATACGATATTTGTCTGTAGCACCATTAAATTCCAAAGGTCGATGAGTTCATCTATTTGTGGACAAAAATGATAAGGAAATCCAAATACGATAGTACTTATAGTCAACAGCAGATGAAGGCTTTTTTAATAATAAACCATGCTTAAGCATTATTCTAGTAGCTGCTGATGTGGTTAAAAAACTGCATCCTCCTCCACTTATTCAATGTGGGCCTCTCTAAGGTGCCTTGGAAGACGTAGGGAACAGGGAGTTTGTGGCGATAGACCACCTATGGCTGTTTCGATAGCTGGCTCTTTCTCATTGCCATCACAACCGACATTCATCTTGGATGGGAGGGCGCAACTCCAGGTATATCATCTCTAGATCGATGTTGCCTTCTTGTGATCACAGAAAAAAGATATCCTCATTTCAATGTGTGGCAAAAAAAGTAACATCATATGTCGTCATAAGCTCACATTCTTCTCGGCAAGTCAATTGTTTGAATTGTAAAAGGAAACAGGCAGAGAATCGAACATGCTCAAGTAAATAGATACATCACTGCAAATTTGAGACCAAGTACATAATGGTAACATGACTTAGTAGTTCTACTTGATGTATGATATCGTAGAGGTCTTTATAAGCAAAGTTAAGACTTCCGGATGGTAGAATTACATATTCTTTGCCTTATGAGGAGTCATTCACAGTACTCCTAATAGAGGTTAATTCACTAATAATATCTGGTGAAAGAAATGAGCACTTGAAATATAAAACAGGGTTAGATTGTAAAGTGGGAGTAGCAGATTTTGAGAGAGTGACCAGGAAGATGTGTTGGAGCTTTTCGTAATCACAGAACTGGAACAGCTTTTGAGGTATCGAGCTCACCGGGTCTGTTATTTCGTCACTGAAACATATTGACGGAGGAGATTTGGACAGTTGTAGTTGAGGTTGCTCCGCGACAGGTCGAACCCATACCACGTAATTCGAACAGGCCTTGAAAAAATGAATGTATTCAAACGGTGGACTTTGAGTGGCTTGCATAAGAGTAGCTTGAATTGTAAAACTCATATATCTTCAAAAAAAAAGCGATTGATTTTTTTATTCGACGGAATTACCTCTACGTCCAGAAGGAGCATGTCAGCTCGCCGCCTCTCTTTACATTCCTCAGCCGTGCTGGTGCTTGCGTAGGCGGCTCTGCCTCCCTGAACCTGGAAAACTTAGTAAAATAATCTGATTGATCGCTGGGTCAGTAGGAAGAAGATGAACAGATCGCTAGAAACCCTAGATTCGCTACAGCATCGACGATTGCTGGATCAAGAGGAAGAAGACTCTGTTTCCATGTAAACCCAAACCCTGACTACGGAGGAGAAGAGAAAGCGATAAGACAAAATAACTAACGCTGCATTTTGAACACATCAATGAGTACGGGCTTAACAATGCAAAACGTTAATGATACGGTGAGTTTCACTATCATGGCCACGTGTAGCGCATATATGCTTTGATTTTATGACTTGGCATGCATGAGGTGTCTCTCTAAGGAGAGAGAAAACCCAATTTTTTTATATACTAGAGTCGGCCCGCCCTACGGACGGGATGTGAATTATAAAATAATTTTAAAATTAAAGTATACGTATAATAAACATTGCTTGTTTAATTTATTTATATTTTTCGTTTGTTTTTGCGAGGCATGTATGATATTTTTATGTTTCATAATTTTACAGCAAAGGATGTAAAAGCGTTCTAGGGTATTCAAACTATCAAAAATTATGATTAGCTATCTTATTCATGTAATTTTTGATGCAAAAAGGTTATAAAATGCAATACACCATCAATTTACCCCATCAAAATTTAATATATCATTTTAACTAAAATTTAGTTAATTCTAATAATTTATTTTCTCACTCTTAATCAATTATCTTCTTGTATGTTGACTAAAAGAAAATTAACCCTCCTGAAAATAGTGAAACCTCCTTAAAAAGTTAGTTACACAAATCTAACTAATAATAAATTTTTCTTTTCTGATCAATGTGACTATTTTCATTGTTATGTTTGTTTTAATTTAATTAAATAAGTTATTAAAAATTGAAGTTGAAGTTAAATACATGAATAATGAATTATGTATCCCTCTTATACATTTATACATTTTTATAATCAATTGATAATTTTATATATTCTTATACATTATCTACTAAATCTACTGATTTAGAAAATAGAAAAATTGAATGGATGTTTTTTTTTCTTCTAAATTAGCTAGATTGTACAATAAGTTAATATTGATCGTTACTATTCAAAACTATTTATACTTACTGAAAATTTTATCAAATAATCTTATATCATCCAAACTGATTATGATTTTAAGACAAATATTATTGTTAGTTAATTGGTAATTTTCTTTATTTATATCTGATTAATATATCAATATTCTTTTTGTGCATTGGCTTTAATATACATTCAATAATTTTGTTTACTTTACAAATTTACCCTGATTTTCTTATTATTTTATATCAAATAGTCTTATATTATATCAAATAGTCTTATTTTATATCAAATAATCGTACTTTATTTAATTCTATATATTTTATTTTAAAGATATGCTGTGTACTAAGATTTCAAATAAAGTGTATGAAAATGTCAAACATATTACTATATTAAGTTATTTTTTCTAAAATATATCACAATTTTAGTTTACAATATAAAAATAATATTTTATATTTCTTCTAATTTATGTATATCTGATAAAACGAAAAAGTGACATCTCTTTTGTTTTAAGAATATATATATATATATAGGATAATTGTATAATCTTTTTAATTTTAAACCTTTATAAATTATACAATTATATTACATATATGTTAATCAGAATTTTGGTACTGATTTTTAAAACAGGAAAAATGACTTCATCTAATTATATTTTCGTAATCACAATCATATTTTGATATTTTCATAATTGGCTTTGCCAAGACCATGAATGAAGAAGTTTACACTAATGCTGCAGAGGCTTTAATATATAGAGTTAAATTTAAAAGATAGAATTTTCATTTTCTGATATATGCAGGTTATCTCACTAAGAATTTTCATTTTCTGAAGTTTTCCACTTCAAGGCTATCTCATGTTCGCATAAATCCACGATAGGCATGTTTCATGGCTCCATAAATCGGCACACGCCTCCTAAGCATGTATTCTCGAACGTAGAGAAACCTCAAACAAAAAGGAAAACACACCCAACAATCTATAATCGAAACCTTAACGCATTTGTGATATTGACACATCTTCAAAACTACAATCAAACAGAAAAGGTGAGTGAACTCAAGAACAATCATACCACACGTTTTCCTTTATGGCCCGAGTCGTAGCCTTCTTATCAGGCTGATAATATCAGCTTCCTCATCAACCTATAATACTTATACTCTGTATCTTTTATCTGCAAATCCTCAAGCAATTCGAGTTATTCTTTCTCTAATACATCTAAAATGCTATCTTTTGGTCTAGCACTAAACAATTGTAACTCAAAAAGAAAGAAAAGAAAATTCAGTTGACAACTCATTATTTAAAGAAAAAACATTCCAACTCCTAAAACAACACCATGAAGACAACAAATATTAGTGACATTCTGCAAAACATCACTTTACTATTCTCTTAGGAATATCAACAAACATGATATGCATAAATAACTTTTCTTTAAGCTGTTGGATGTGTCTCATGCGTTTGTTGTAATGGTCATTGATATACTTCTTTATTTGCAGCAACTTTCTCAAATGTCAAACTGGAAACCAACCATTCATCCTCCAAAGCTTTCGGAGTCGGAGATGACGTCATCTTCTCCACCACCCCTTCTTCATGATCCGTTTCACAATTCTTATTCTTCGTTGAGCTTTTAACCTATATAAATAATGTCACGGATATGTGTCAAGGATTGATGAATCCTTCTTCATCAATCACTGGCTTTATCAAATGTTAACAAAAATAACTTGTGTTCTCACCTCCTTGTCGAGTTCTTTTCTCTTGCCCGATCAATTGTTCTCGCTAGGACATGCGTTTCTGATCAGGAACCAAACGCTGAGATGAATCTGTCTCACCGGGCTCGGTTTTGACTCTATCCCGATTAGAGCTGGAGGTAGAAGGTACTGAGGTCGTCGTAGTAGTCTCTCCGGGCGTTTCTGTTTTGCTCATTAGCAATCACGGAGGATCGAGCTGCTCGCCAAGAGGGCTGAGTTTAAAGGAAAATTAATGTCTCGTAAGAGTAAAGCGGCAGCGGAGAAATATCTAAACCGATTCCGGTTACTGCCGTCGCTTAAGAAGACCTCAACGAATCAACATATTAATAAATGATTTCGCCGACGAACAGCGCAATCGAAGGTTTCGTAATGGGCATACGAATAAAGAGGATTTAAAACAAATAAATTACAACGTATGTAGAAACTGGATCGTCGCGTCCCGATCGAAGAGAAACGAAGAACACGAAGCTGCGCACACGATGGATTAGGGTTGCTATCGACATCTATGGTCGCTGGGCCGCAAACGAACGTGTGATATGAAGTCCAAGGTAAAGCCCGCAAATACTAAAAGAGCACTTTAATGAAACGCTGCGGATCTGACGTGGCGACGCCACAGAGCTCCTATTTGTGACATGGCATCCGAGCTGGCATGCCTGGAAGTAATTTAAACTGAACTTTATATATAAAGATAAAGAGATACTAGTTGAACATCAAACTATCAAATTGTGCCTTCTACTTAATTTTACGTACACGCCTATATATATAAGCACACACTTCGCATCAAATTGATATAATTAAGGTTTTGATTTTTATTATGTTTCTGGTCATATAAGCTTCTAGAAAGTTACAAAGTTTAGGGAACAATAGAAAACTTAAAGAGCAAAGTATGCTTAAAATTTCCACCCGGTTTAACAATCTGCGAAGGAAGATACTGATTATTGATTGCATTGGAGAAACTGTGTGTTTCTAGACATAAACCAGAGTAGGCTTTATAAACCGATCCGTTTTTTCCTTTCATTGTCTTCAAGTTTCTTCCAGTATAGAACTTCAGACCAGACTGGTCTGTAGTTAATTCCATTTTTCTCTTCGATTTTTTGTCCACAAGCACCACGACTTTTCTCATCTGGTTTGCAACACCATCTAGACAATAATTTATACCGTGCCTGCCTTACAAAAAAAACATTTTATTTAATATTAGAAAATAGTATGTATACCGGTTCAATATATATTTTATTTGCAATCTTTTACCCCAGCTTAATCTCATTGATGTTATCTTTAATAGGTCGGAGTTTGAGAAAATCGTATGATGTTCCTTTAACGGAGAGTATTTTTCCGGTGGGGATAAGATTATCGTCGACGTGGGCATAACCGGAACCGAGAATTTGAATTTCTTCAGACAATATATCACCATTGCTATGACCACCAAGATTCCAATAAGAATGATGAACTAAATTCACAGCAGTTGCTTTCCCTCTAGCCGTTGCTTCCATCACCAATTTCAGTTGGTTTTCTCCGACCAACTTATACGTCGCGGTTACGTGTAGTTTCCCCGGAAATCCTATCGATATAATTATATATAACCTTTTTGTATCTTAGAATTTATGCATTTAAAAAGTGACTAATTAAGACTAAATGAAATGAAAAATGGACCTTGGTAGCCATCAAGACTTGTGTAGGTGAAAACAATATAAGGTTTCTTGCCATTATATCTGTGTTTGGCAACTCTCCAAATGGCATGTTTAAACCCTTTCTTTCCACCTAATTGATTTAAGAAAACAATAAGTCCACTTAAATAGAACGTAGCTACTAGCTACATATACTAAAATATTTTTTTCATATACTAAAAGGTTAACGTTAACCTATAAGTTTAATCAGTTAATTAGGTATTTACCATGAATTGTGTTTCTAGCATCGTTGGCAACAGTCTTTTCTCTTCGATTGGCTACACGTCCCACACTCGCTCCAAAAAATACAGGATCATTCTGATTACAAATTAATTATTATGTTTTATGATGTTTAACCAAAGTGAATCTTTATACAAGGACGCAAATTATATCTGAAATATCATGTCCAATCAAAAATCATCTCGAGATGTTTCAGTTTTTTTGTTTTTTTTATTTGTTCGAATAAATTTAAACGCACGGTCGAATAATTATTTTATTCAGTTATCCTATCAATTATTATCTCAAGAAAAATTAATATATATCTTTAAATAATTTTTTTTGTAAAGAAAATTAAATTATATGAGAGGCAAGTACTTCGGTTTCAGATATCAAAAAAATTATTCAGCTAAGAAAGATATACCTAGTGTTAGATCTAAAAAAATATTTGTATCCGAAGCAAAACTATATTTTAATAAAATTGAATTTTTAACCAATACATTATTAAAAACCTTGACTAATAAAAAAATATGGCGGATCTGAAAATTCTGAATATCCGTAAACTGTCGAAGCAAAGTAAATACTAAAATTCAATATCCGTTAAAATCGAAGCAAATCACAAATACTAAAATTTTGGAAAGCGGATATCCGATCCGATCCACAATATATAAATATATGTATATCTTATTATATTTAAAGTTTTAAATGGATATATTTTTATAATTATTATTCTAAAATATAATTTGACAAATTCTATTCACATTATTAATTATATAAAAGTATTACATAAAAGGAAGAGAAAATTTAATGAAAATTATAATTTTTTTCTTAAGTTATGTGTTATTATAATTGTTAATTAAGTTTAAAAATTTTACAAAATATGTAGATTTGTTACTTCTTTTAATTTTATCTTTTATATCATGCAATAAAAATTTTACAAAACAAATTTGTATCAAATTTTTAAGATTATTTGTATTAATCCAAACAGATGAGATATCCGTAAGTATTCATAAATATCCGCAAATATCTATTTATTGGATATCCGTTTTTCCGAATATCCGTATTTTACCGAAGCAAAACAAATAAAAAAAATTAGATATCCGTGACATACGAAGCAAATCATAAATACCTTCAAAAACCCGAATATTCGATCCGTGTCCAGGCCTATATAATACTATTCCCATAAAACAATGTGTATGTAATATGTGGTTGATCTACTAGCCATTTTTATCTGGAAAAAGGAGAGATACGATAGAAGCACCGCGACTTGTAAATTTGACAGTCAGACTCCCCTTCTTTAGCTCGTATACCCCCAATGTCTCCTTTTCATCATCTTCGTTATCACCATCATCCCCATCATCGTTATCATTATCATCACCATCTTCATTATCATCATCATTTCTTTGATTTCCCTTCATTATTTTCGGCAAAAGATACACTAACCATGATTACAACCACCAAAACAAAACACAATAAAACTGAAACCCTAACCATTTTTACTTTTTAATGTGTGTGTGAGTGTGAGCGACTATAATCGCCTGGTGGGTATTTATAGGCGCTTTGTTTTATTTAACTTACGGAAATATTTAGTATATACCATTTTATTGAAAATGCTATTTAAACAAGCGTGTTATCTTTTCATATTTAATAACAACAAAAAAATCTAAACTTATCTAGTGACATTTTTTGGTTTGGTTGGTTAGATATATATCGTGATCTAGTTATCTGAAAAGGTAAACCATTACCTATTTTATTCAGTTTCATGAAAAACAAACTTGAGAGAAAAAACCTAAGTCGCATTTGAGTATTGCAGACCTTTTTCAGGATGGGGTTGGGAAAGGGGGAACATAGTATTAGTGAATTAAAATGATACATTTCCCTAATAATTATTTTGAATTTCCTTGTCAAAATCGATAATTGAAGAAAAAATAATACGATAACAGAAATATGGTAGTGCGTTTTGTCTTTAATTGTAATGCTGTATTTATCATCACAACACTAATTGTCATACTTTGTTTTTTTTTTTGTTGTGCCTTATGTCATTAACGCACAATTCTTTTTGATAATATATTAGCGAAATTAAAATTATATGAAATTAATCTGAGCTTAGCAATAAAGTTTTTAATTTGTCCGTATTATCAAATAGAAAAAATTATAAGATCTTCGACGATTTAGGCAGTATCCTTGATCGAGATTCATGGTATTTAAGAATTAGAAATTGCGCTGCATGTCACTGAACACTGATATACTTTTTGTGAAAGATATTATTTGATGTCAGAAACATAATCCGGTCGATTCCGAGAGAAATGCAATTAGTGGTACAGAATGAAGTAGTCTGAAAGCGGAATCGAACTTAGTATTAATGTGGAGTTACACCAAACTCCAAGAAATTACCAAAAGGCTACCACCACTTTGGTTTTTTTTTAATTTCTTAAAACCAAGATTTGTTCTGTTAAATAATGCTCTAAATTATCTTTTTCTCATTGGTTTCATGTTTGTCCCTAAAATAAAATAGTAAGAATATGACGAGCACCACCAAATAAACATACACAACAACAAATGGAATATAGAAACAAAATAGATTTACAACGTATCCTTCCCGAAAAAACCTCATAATTTAGACTTTTTTTCATTTTTACCCCATTAATATTTTTTGGTTCATGGCCTAGATACAATAGAGAAGAGTAGTAGTGATTAATATTATTAGCATGGTTTTCCGACCCGGCAATCCAATGCTCCGGCGTATTTGGTAAGCTTCGAAACGGCCGAACCATGTTTGGGCTTTATCATCTGTTGTCTAGAATGTGAACACATGAACTTGGGATTTCCAGATTGTCTGAAATATGCATTGTTCATGAAAATGTCTTTGTCGGATCTCCAATTCCAGCTTTTCCACTCCGATTCTGGAGCATAATCCCTCTTTGTCACCTATACACACATCTTTCTCTTAGTTCCAAAAAACTATACCTTTAACACATCAATCAAGCCTTTGGGCTTATATTTCTGTACCTCTCTGTAATGTTGTAGGTGAGGAGGAGCGATGAAACGGTTTCCGTGGCTGAGAATGGTAGGACTTTGGCTACCGCCGATAGCGTAAAGCTCCCAATGAGTGTAGTCATTGTTAACAACATGGACGAAACCCCACCGAATCCTCGGCATCCTCTGCACAAGTCCTTTACCAAAGTGGTTGAAAGCCACAGTGACTTGCATCTTCTTGTCCGCGTGGTTGTCATTTTGTGCACCAAGCAACATCACCTAAGCACACAACACAACATGTTCATTAATTACTTTTAAATTGTCTTTAAAAAGTAAATATATAGCGATAAAATCAATTAGGCAAAATCTACTAGACATGTACGGATTTGATGAATACTCACATCGTTGTGGTGGGTGAAATGAGAGTTAGAGATAGTGATCCCGGTGGAGCCCATTATAGCGTCGATGAGACCATCTTGGCATTTAGACATAGAAATGTGGTCAAGCCAAATGTTTGTTGCTCCAAAGATAGAGATACCATCTCCATCGGCCTGTCCTCTAAACCCAAAGTGGTCATTAGAGTTTCTTATCATGCCACCACTGCCGGGGACGATGTGATGGACGTGAAGCCCATGGATGATGATATTTTGCACGTACTGCATCGTGATCCCAGCACCATATGCGATGTGCACGTTAGTGCCACGAGCATCGATCGTCTTGTGACTATTAATCATTAGCTCTTGACTCAACCTAATGCTCATATCGTGCTTGAAAATGATCCAGAGCGGTTCGTTCTGAATCACAGCATGACGCAGTGTTCCGGGTCTAGGGTTCACAGTATCATCGTCTCTGTTGCTAGTGACCACGTAGATTCGACCGCCTTTGCCTCCTGTGGTCTTGTAACCGAAGCCACGAACACATTTGACGAGCTTCTTGCGACGCTTGGCCCAATCGGGCTGACAACGCCAACATTTATCAATAGGGTTACTTGCAGTGCAAGGTCCCTTTAGCTTGCTCCATTTCCCTTTTCCTTTACCTCTACCTCTACCTCTACCTCTACCTCTTAGGCTTCGTCTTGTGCTGTTCGTCAGACTAGAACTCATCTCGATGTCGTCCTCTTCCTCGGATGCGTGTTCCTCCGTCTCCTCGACATCAGTAGAGTTGCTGAAGATCATACATATGCACAAAAACCAAACCCATCATAAATCCAAAATCACTGTTAAAAAATACTATAATAAAACATTATCGTAAATTCATGTCACGTCTTTCTTATATAATATTTTAGCAAGTCTAAGTCCAGAGAGTCAATTTCAAAGTATCTTTTTTTTTTTTTCATAATTTCTAGTCTCTAGAGATAGTTTTCTTTTCTACATTCGTTAAGTTGAATAAAATCAAATAACTAAATTAATCCAAATAAAATTTATGTTAGATTTGGGTTTATTGTGGACTTCCAATTTAAAACCAATTGGTGATTAGTGGATTGACCATAACCCTTTATATATTAGTTAGTGTTTCTTAGAATTCCCGATGTGGGATATATATCCCTAATACCCCTCCTCGAGATGATGGCTCTTATCGGCCAGAAATCTTGGAACTTTAAGACAGTTATACTCGGTCGAACGAGTTAATTACAATCTATAAACCCGGTCGAGAAGGGTTAATATTAATTAGAGTTTAGGGTATTTTAGGATCTTGGCTCTGATATCATGTTAGATTTGGGTTTATTGTGGACTTCCAACTTAAAACCAATTGGTGATTAGTAGATTGGCCCTAACTCTTTATATATTAGTTAGTGTTTCTTAGAATTCCCGATGTGGGATATATATCCCTAATAATTTACATTCTCATTACAAGTAAAAGTTATAAACTACAATACAATTGAAACAAATAGAGATGAAAAGAAACATGTTAATGGACTTACTCGTAGTGACGCTCGTGGAAGTGGTCGACAATCTGATAAGGATCGGGATGATAAGCCATAAGGGTACGTTTACGAGCTTCATTGGCCATTTTTACCCAATACTCATCCGTCTCCACAACATTGGCTCGTAAGGTCGGAATCAAACTGGCAATACAAATCACACACACTAATTTGAAAAGCCTAGCCGTCTCCATTTTTTTATTTGATTACCCCTTTCTGCCACAGAAAACAATCTGTATGATTTTTCTTTCTTTTCTTAAAGGGGTAATCTTTTTTATATTATTTAAATATATATGGAGAACTGCTAAGCTTTAAACATGGCTTTTGGTCGTTTGTTTTTCTGTTTGGTAGATGAACTGTATTGCGAAGTTGAACAAACGTGAAGGTTGATCTTTAAATAAGAAAAACTTGACAAAGAAAGTTAACTTCTAAAATTAGTAAGTTTTCCCGTTATGTATGGAAAGCCAGCATAATTCACGTGTGGACAGGTTTCTTTGCTTCTCCTATATTTGGATATGTTTCTGTAAAGAGAGAAGCCTTACTGTTTTCCCCACATGTTCAACCAATTTTGGCAACAATTACCATATTACTTGTTACTTCTCATATGCATCTAAAAGTAGTTCAAATTAAATGTCGGACTGCTTGTTACAATATCTAACTAATCTTAATGTCAACCCATATATACCAAAACAATTTGTATAGAAGTATATAAACTTAGAGCATGTGCATTGCTGTATCATGAACGTTTCTTAAGGGAGGAGACCCACAAATCCAAAAGAGGCGGTTCCAAAAGTTTTTAGATAAGAGACGAATTTGGTCTGTTTCTTACATTATTTTTAGGCTCCACGACATATGCCGGTCCACGATTAATTTTTTTTTTTTATAAATCAGATAAAACAAAAATAAAAATAAAAATTTTAGAAACCCAAAACGGGTTTCACCAGATAATCATGCTCTTAGACTGAACTTTGAACATTCTATTCATATTTTAATTAAGGTGCCTGATTAAACATATGTTTATGGTTCCTGATTATCCAACAACATTTTACGAGGATATAATCGCAGACTAATGGGTTGGTTAAAAACTCAACTGATTAGCAAATAAACCGAAAAATAAAAGTATAAACCGATTGATAACCCGGGCAAGACAGGACAGTGTCAAAGAAAAAAAAAAGGTTAATAGAAAAGGACGCCGCTTGAGTGCCACGTAGTAAATACAGAAGCGGAAGATCGGTTATGTCGATCCAACGGCTGATAAAATTTTGCTTGATAAGCAGGGAAAATAAATAAATAAATAAAAATTTAGGGCTTTCTTCAACCTCTTCCTTATAGACGCCAGCCACAACTATCGGTTTGCGATTCTCTCTGGAACTATCTTTTGTTCTTTGTAGGAAGCGAAAATGGTGAAAGGTCCAGGTCTCTACACTGACATCGGCAAAAAAGTCAGAGGTCAAATCTCTCTCTCTCTCTCTCTCTCTCTCTCTCTCACTGCTTTCATTTGATTGCGATGAATGAATCTGTTTCTGCGAATCCGTTAGTTGCAAATTATTAGGTTTCCGTTTAGGTTTTATGATCTGGGTTGTTTTTCGAAGCTCTTGCAATCGTTTTTAAGAATTTTCGGATTCCAATTTGGTTATGTGCATGCGTATTATTCGATTGAAATTGTTCGTTTCTTTGCTTTCAATGTTAAAATCAAATTTAGTTTTCTAAGTCCTCATATACGGGTGCAGATCTTCTGTACAGGGACCACAACAGCGACCACAAATTGAGTATCACCACTCACTCTCCAGCCGGTGTTGTAAGTTTCAAGTTTCTTCTTGCGTTAATACGTTTCATTATTTTTAAGTGATGAAGTTGTTCTCGAGTCCAGTGTGTTTCTACTTTCTGATTAGCTTTTATTAACTTTACTTTTGAGTTGTTGGATTATTTTAAGCGTCACCACCATATGTTATCTATCCTCATAAGCTGATACCTCTTTGTTTTGTTGTTAGGCCATCACTTCAACTGGAACTAAGAAAGGTGAGCTACTTTTGGGAGATGTCGCTTTTCAATTGAAGCAAAAGAACATCACTACTGATTTGAGAGTTTGCACTGACAATACCGTAAGTTTATTATATCCCTTCATCTTTTTTAGCTTCTTGTATCTGCTTATCTTATCTATTCTCCCAACATCTATGTGTCTGTTGGGGAATACTGTCTTTCATGATAGTCTTTTGTAAACGTTGTCCTTTCCATAAGCTAACAACATCTATGTTTGTGTATAATGGTTCAGGTTTTGATCACTGCTACGGTTGATGAGGCTGCACCTGGACTCAAGTCCATCTTCAGCTTCAGGGCCCCTGACCAAAATTCCGGCAAGGTATTATTATTTATTAACCATCCAAGCAATCATCTAACACACCTGTTATAAAGTTTACTAACCTGGCTTTTCTGACTTGATATAGTTTATTAATCGTGTTTCCTCTTCCAAACAGATTGAACTTCAGTACTTGCATGACTACGCTGGTATCAGCACGAGCATGGGATTGACTCAGAACCCGACTGTCAACTTCTCGGGTGTAATTGGAACCAACGTGTTGGCTGCTGGTACTGATGTTTCCTTCGACACCAAATCCGGCAATTTCACCAAGATCAATGCTGGCTTAAACTTCACCAAGGATGATTTAATTGCCTCCCTTACCTTGTAAGTGAATATGCTTGTGAGATATCTGTGGATTGATTAGATGGAGGTTTTTGATCAATAAATAAATGAATCCGAGTATTCTTGTTTTGTTTAGGAACGAGAAAGGAGATTCGATCAACGCATCATACTACCACATTGTTAACCCGCTGTTCAACACTGCCGTTGGAGCAGAAGTGAGCCACAAGTTCTCTAGCAAGGCCAACACCATAACAGTGGGAACACAGCATTCACTCGACCCCTTGACCATGGTGAAGGCACGTGTGAACAGTGCGGGGATAGCCAATGCACTCATTCAACACCAGTGGACACCTGGTTCCTTCTTCACAATCTCTGGAGAAGTCGACACTAAGGCTATTGACAAGAATGCTAAGGTTGGTTTGGCTCTCTCTCTCAAGCCTTGAAAATGATGAGCCAAGCAACGCATTTAAAATAGTTTCTTTTTCTCGACTTGGTTCTTTTTCCCTCTGCTTGGTTTGTTGGGTTTTAATGGCTACTGCTAAAAACTTTCACCCATTTTCTTGTCGGATTTGTAGAGAATAAAAGGTTGAAAAAGATCGTCTGTCTTGTTGACATGATGAAACACTAAAAACTTTTTGAGTTCTGTTTCTATTTATTTGCTGTTTACTTTGTTCCTTCCACTCGATTTTTGTTTTCGAGACTTCCTGGGCTTAAGCTTTGCTTTTGTCTCGGATTTTTTCTCTCAAAATAATCTGATATTCGTACGTCTCACTTTATTCATTTGTGCTGGTGAAAATTACCCGGAGCTGAATGAGTAGGACTTTTAAGGCCTACGTATATGAAGTTTGGACCACACAATAAGACGTATATAATTTCGATTGAGAAACCAAATACAGTAAGAGACCAGAGTTATACTTACATTTTTGATTTTTATACAAACTTAATTGGCAATATAATTACAAAATCACAAAAGACGCAATTATTTAGTCTGACAAGAAAATATAAAGCCACACAATCACGATAAAAAAAATAATATATATTTTATATATATAATAAGATTTTAGTGTGGGGACTTTAGAGAGTTGACTCTTGACTGAGCCCTTTAAGCATGGGTCTGGTGGGCCTGCAGTAATCCATTTCGAATCTGTGTTGCCACGTCAGCGACGGCGCCGGGACCGTGAGGAATAAACACCGACGAAGATTTGGAGTGAGCTCCGATGTCTCTCATCGTGTCAAAGTACTGCGTCATCATCACCATGTCCAACACATCCTTCGCTGACGTCCCAGGCACGTTACCAGCGAAACCGAGAACACTGTCTCTGAGACCATCAACGATAGCTTGTCTCTGACGAGCGATACCGAGACCAGATAGGTACTTGGACTCAGCTTCACCTTCTGCTCTCTTTATCTGAATGATTTTCTCCGCCTCTGCTTTCTCGTTTGCCGCCACTCTCATCCTCGCCGCTGTAAACCATTTTTTTTTTATAAAAAATATGTTAATCCATCATCAGAGACATAACTTTGATTATGTGGTTTCTAAGGTTTGGGAGATTATGTCTCCTTACCGGCGTTGATTTCGTTCATGGCGCGTTTAACCTGTTGATCAGGCTCGATGTCGATGATAAGGGTTTGAAGAATCTCATAACCATAAGCAGTCATGGCTTTGTCTAGCTCTTCTTCCACTGATTTGGCTATTTCATTCTTCTGCTCGAACACATCGTCCAAGTTCAGCTTTGGCACACATGCTCTGATCACTGAGACAAACAGAACCAATAATAGAATTATTATCTTTAAGAAAAGACTTTTTGAATTACTGGGAAATGAAGAAGAAAATGAAGGAGTAGTTACCATCAAAGACATAAGCTTTGATTTGGGAAGTTGGATTGCTAAGTCTGTAGAAAGCATCACTTGCCTTGTCAACTAAGACTCTGTATTGTATGGATGCAACCACTGTCACAAACACATTGTCCTGATACAGAATGCTATGTTAGATGGAGATATATATGTATACATATTTGTGTCCTGTGTTGCTTACCTTCGTTTTGGTTTCGCATTGCACATCGAGTTGCTGGAGACGGAGGGTGAGGTGGCCGGCGACATAATCACCTATGACCCAGGGCACAAACTGAAGACCTGGATTAAGAACTTTTTGAAACTTGCCAAACCTCTCCTTGATCGCCACATCTGATTGCTTCACCAGCACGCAGCACAATAGGTTGCCCATTACTTAATTAGTCTTGTAAGGATAAGAACAAGAATGAGTTAGAATATGTAATGTCTTTTCCACCCTATAGTGCTCTGTAAAGGTTTGTGTAAGAGAGAAAAGTCGCATGAGGGGTGGTTATATAGATAAAGAGGAATAAGATGATGATCGTGACAACTTGTCATGCCACTATTCCTCAAAAATTATCGTATTTATTTTTTTATTCGAAGATGACATTGACATTTCTTTTTGAAAAGTCTAATGTTTATCTTGGTTCTTGGAGATATTTTGCTTCTTCTGTTATTTTTTGTTTATTTTGACAAAACTTCAGATAAACAGGTTAACCACCAGATAGGCAGATACACTTGTGTGAGCTATATAATAGTTTATCTTATATGATAATGATTACAAATTAATTGTAGAAGAAAAACGCGAGGTATACTTTACGAATTTATGAAAGTTTCTTGGTAGTTAAGAGAATCAAATACGAATTTATGAAAGTTTCTTGGTAGTTAAGAGAATCAAATATACTACTTTGAATAGCCTGGTCAGACGACAAGCCACCAATATATGCATATCCAAAGTTGGAGAGAAAACGTGGACTGGACCTTGTTTATGTTAGTCTGCAGCTGTTTCCAAAATTAAAAAATAAACAAGGTGGGTTTTAATATTGTTTTTCTGTTTTACTTATATTACTCTGCAGCTGTTCAAAATTAAAATTCAAAAAAAATAATAATTAAAATTCAAACAAACTACAGAAAAAGTAAGCAAAATTTAGAGTACAGAATGTTTTGAATAAAAGTCGTTGGTCGTTGCGGCTTGCATTGCATGTTTACCGAAGAAAATAGATAACTTGCCTTTGAGTAACTGGATACAAATAATAACTTCACGTAAGAAACGGTGTCACTGTGACATTATTTTGTTTGTCAAATATTCGATTTATCGTTCTAAAGCGACACGGATGAATATGGTTGGACATTTTATCCGTTAAATTTGATTCGATTCGTTATTTGTTATGATTCGATCAGAAAAATTTGGATATCCGTAAGTCTTCGAAGCAAAGCAAATATCAAAAATTAATATCCGTTAAAAGCGAAACAGACAAATTACAAATACTAAAAAATTTAGAGGCGGATTTCCGATCAGTATATCTATAATTAAATATAGAGTATTAAATGTATAATCTTATATAACTATTATTCTAACATATAATTTTGTTTATAAAATTACTTATAAAATATAAAATCTTTATTGAAAGTTAAAATTTTTAAAAAATATTTGTTTTATAAGAAAACATTATTAAATTTAAAAATTCATAAAACACATAGTTTCATTAATTTTTAGTTTATCTTTTATATTATGTAATTCTTTTAAATAAAAAACAAATATGTATAATGTTTTGTAGATTTACTTGTATTAAAAAAGTAGATAAGGTATCCGTAAATATTTGTGAATATTCTCAAATATCCATAAATTTTCCGGATATCCGTCTTTTTCCGAAGCAAACAAATCGGAAAATCAAATATTCGTGAATACGAAGTAAATCGCAAATACTGAAAAATATGATACTATTCGATGATTCGTGCCCACCATCTGAAAAATTCAAAAGATTTAAAAACGAAAGTTCGTCCACATTTACCAATACCATTTGTTGATATTCTATACAGTATTAAAGAATAAAGAGTAGGTTCCTTGCTGGTGAAGCGACTGTGAAATGTGAAAATAACAACCCACGGGCTAATGACAGTATTACCGGCGATTAGATAGACACTAAGGCAGAAGATACAAAGAAGAGTTGAAGAAGGTTTTTAAAAGGTGTTTGCTTTCATCACTCTATCCTGAAGCTAATTCATGTGCTGATATCTTAGCTAAGTATTCCCTCGTTTGTAATAATTTGTGGTGGTTATATCACATGCGTGTCCATATCTGATATACATATATATTTCTACCTTAGATAATTCAATTAAAAT
Source organism: Brassica nigra (assembly GCA_016432835.1). NCBI lineage: Eukaryota > Viridiplantae > Streptophyta > Magnoliopsida > Brassicales > Brassicaceae > Brassica > Brassica nigra. Next base: position 15,411,611 of record CM028249.1, on the reverse strand, counting down.
TTTAATAAATTTATATATTTTATGTATCAAGAATAACATATCTGTAAAAATATATTTGAATATTTAGTCGAAAATATATTTATAAAGATTAAAGTGTTAAGAAAATTAATATTAATATAATTATATGTAAGTTACATTATTAAGAAAAAATCAAAATAAAAAATAAAAGTTTAAATTTGAGGTTTTAGTATGCGAACTTTCAAAATTTGAGGATTTGAAGATTTATTCGAGAATCTAAAACCTCAAAATTTAAAAGTTTGGAAACCTGTTCGAGATGCGAAGCTAAACTAGTAAAAAATTTGTGAAAGGCTTACCACTACTACAAAACCGATGGCCAATAGTTAGTATTCTAATTCTCTTTATCACTTGAATTATTATACAATAACTTCAATTTTTTTTTCGAATTTCCAACAAATCTAATAGATGATGGACACCAACAAAAACATTAACAGTTCTCACCTAGTAAAACTCAAATTCATAACTACTTAAGAGTTCGTCACTAGTGACTCATTTATATTCTTTGTAATAATATTATTCCTCCCAAGAGTTTCTTTCACAAATTGACTATATATAAAATACACAAAAAACAGAAATAATACATTTTTGAATCATGCTAACTTGAAACATGTTAAAAAAAAAACAATGATTTGAACTGCACTGAGACAGAATCATGAGCAGATTTCAGTAGAAAAGAAGCAAACAAAAAAAAGTTGGTATGTATGCATGCCTCTTTCAGCTTTTTCCATTAGAAGAGGAGTTTTTGTAGTTGTGGAAGAGTTTAACTAGACGCTCGAGCACGGCAGCGCTTTTGGAGAAGTAACCGGAGAAACCAACCGGAGCCGAAGCAGGAGGGAAATCTTCAGGGGGCATAGCAAAAGGACGAACCATTTTCTCCAGAGTCTCCAGTGTTAAACATGAACCAACCTCTTGAAGCCTCTCTGGTCCCATTATTGGAACCGTGTGTTCCCTAAGCAATGACTCTGCCTCGTCGTCATTGTTCTGTTTTTTTTTCACACCATAAAATTATATATATATTCGGATGTTAAAGAAAAAACAAATAGTGGCTCTTCTTCTTCTTCTTACCTCCTCTAAGGGAGACAAATCAGCTCCACGGCTGAATGTAAGTTCAATGCGGAATCTCTTGGGGTCTTCGAGTGATACCTGCAGCAGCCAGACAATAATATTATTAATTAGATGTTGAAGACTATGAGGAAGGGACGTCAGAAGTAGTGTGAACCTCGGTGTTTTCAAAAAGTCTTAGGACAATGTAGCTCATGTAATCGAGTTCTTTTGTTTTTGAAAGACGTTCCAATGCGTTTTGGGAGATGAGACTTTCTTCTCCTTGAAGTGATTCGTCGAGGTTACAGTATCTAAGTACGTTCATCAGCGAATGAATATGGGATTCCTGTTCCATCAAAGCAGTTTCAGTACTCTCAATTATTTATTACACACACACACTTACAAGCAAAATGGAGAAAGAAGGAAAGTTACAGATGTGAAGTAGAGTCTAGTCCTAACATGACGTTCAGGTGTCTTGACATTTGCATACCTAAAATGGGAAAAATGAAAAGCAATTAATATTATACAACACTTGAAAAGTAATATGCAGAAACCAAGAGAAGGAGAACCAGAGAGTAAAGCTATTACTTAGGATCTAATCGGTATTTTGTTTCTTTATCATCATCATCTTCATTTTTATCACCACTGCCAGGTCGTCTCACATCATCGCTATTGATAAAAAGCTTTGGTTTGTCTTGTTGCTTTTTGGAGGCAGATAGTGACAATGTGACTTGTTGTTGTTCTTTCAGTTCAGCAACACTCATTGCTTCTTCTCGAGTATTCCTCAAGTCTATCAAGATTTTCCCCATTAACCGCCTAGCTATCTTTTTTTTTTTACACGGAAAAACAGATTTTGATTAAGATGTGAGAGATCCTCTGGAGACAATATATATAAACTACGTACTCTCGTAGCTAGTCTAGAAAATGTGGTCACCTTTGAACCGATTTTAAGCTTCTGTTGCGGATTGATTCCATACTCGTTTGGGATTACACCATCTGCAAGCAACTGCAACCACATAACACATAATTTAGTCATAAGCAAACCCAGTCCATGCATACCAAGAAAGGTCATTATCATTAGTAACGTGACTCACAAGATACAAACTATTACTATAAGTGAAAAGAGAAAGTAGAGTTTGAAACCTGTGCAACTCTGAACAGTTCATCTAATCCTTTTAGACCTAGATGGGAATTATGCAAAAGGTCGTACCTGGTTGATGTTAACAAGACATTAACATCATTTTCAGAAACGAGTAACACGAAAACTAGGTGTGTGAATCTAGAGAGATACACCAAAAACCACGTAACAGATAATTAACTTACTTGCATGAATCATAAACATCCGGAATCTGCGTGATGTCAAATCGGCTGCAAATTAAACACAACTATTAGTGATACTCTCACTTACTCACAAAACTTAATGTTTAAAAAGTTTGAGAGACTTACTCTTTTCTTTCATTATAGAGATCCCTTGCGAGTTTTATCCACCGAGCAAACATGAGAAGGAACCCTTCACTACCGCATGGTAATCCAGAAGCAATCCTATCACTGTCAATGTTTGTCTTTCCAAGAGCCCTTGCTTGATCATACGGAGGAATTATATCATATGGCTCAGTGAGGTTCTCGTTCTCATCCCTTGCAAGTATTCTTACTTGTTCAGTCACATTCTTGGTCAATTTCACCTTAATGAGGGAGAGCCGCCACAGAAATGAGAACAATACCACATAGGTTACCAATGTGCTCAGTGCACTACGAAATGCTAGGTTGTTGTAGCAGACAAAACTAAAACATGCAGTTTGGTTATTTACTTCAATTAAGAGTAGACGAAAAAAATGGGAATACCAATTCATGGAGGAGTTCATGAGCATTTGGAGGAACTCCAGCTCCATCAGTCATCCAAGGGAATTCTTCAGAGGAGCCATGATCATCGATCATCTTTTTGCCATACGTTACAATCTCATTCAATCTAGCCTGCATATAGTCCAATTATATGATGATTGATACACACTTCAAAAAAAAAAAAAAAGAAAAAGACTCATCAAGGGACAAAACCTTGGCCGCTTCCATTTCAATGCTAGCAGTATCAAGACCATCCAACATGGACGAGTCCTTGCTAACTAAAGAAACCTAGAGAAAAGAAAAGATAAAGACATTAGTAAACACATGATGACATTGCAAATCACCATGCATGGTATCTCAGTAAAGATAAAAGGGAAAACCAGGATTGGTGTTAGCTGTCCTTCTAGGTCAAGTAGGCCTTTAGCAAAAGCAGCTGCAGACATCTGTTCAAAAACATTTGCAAACCAGTTTAATAATTTTTTTTCGATATCTTCAGTAGTATCAACGGTAAAGGTGGTACCTGAACACGTCCCTCGTCAGAGCTGTAAATTTTAAGGTCATGGCGGTATGTGCTATGGAGACGAAGCAAACCAGTCCCTTCACCTGGATACATATTGTATCGGAAGAATCTACCAAGTTCTTCTGCCTGCGCATGCAGATGAAATAAATATTACATCAATAAATTGAGACAAGAAAGGCCGTAAGTTACCAAGTTTTGGAATATTATATTTAACATTAATGATAAAATAATAATGGTACAGTCAGTATGTAAACACCTGTTTTCTACCAGCGTGAGTTAGAACACCACCGTATTTCAGAATCATAAGGGCCTCAACGGGTCTTTCTTCTTCGCCTTCACCATCCCACTTCAGCGGCTTCATTTGAACCTTCCTGTATATTCCTGAGAAATGTCCACCCTGTGCCATACCAAAAGCTTCTATACTATGTAATACTTTCCACGGACCACAACGTAAAACTGGATATTTTCAAATAATAAGAGCACAGCAGGAAAGAGAAAGTACTAAAGAACCTCTTCAAGGACTGCTTTAACTTGCCGAAGCTTCTCAGCATATTCAAGGTCTTCTGGATCACTATCACTCTCACGACCTGGTCTACATATAATAAACAAAAAGGAAGACCATATTGCCGTTACCATCAGTCACAAGTACATTGAACATGTTTACTCTGTTTCGGAATAAACTTTTCATGGGATAGAACCAAAGGACGGTGTGGTAAGACAAAATCTATGACAAGATTCTCTATATTTACAGCCAAAGTAGCTCACTAGAAAATGAAAAACCAGGAATACAACAAGGATAAAATAAGGTTTTTCAACAAATAATGTTTCCTTTTTCATATTTTTTCATATTTGGATCCATTTGCTCTGTTGCATTAAGAAACTGTGAAGCTAAACAACAGCAGGAGAAGTTAGACAAGACACAAAGAGTTGAGTTCAGGGTTATACCTTGTACGGGGAACTAACATTCTTGTTGCATCTAATAGGTCTTGCAACTGGACGGCACTTTTTAGTTTTGTCTGTAAAATTTGACAAAATATATAAATGAATCAAGGCAGATAAAAGTGGATGACAAAAAAGCTCGAGCCTGTCACCTCAGCTTTCGGCTTTCCACCATTGTACTTCAACATCAGGTTTAACAGTTTCTCCTCTGTAACTTTTAGTTTCACTTTCTGTTTTGGAGTTCTATCGCCACTGTCATGTAATAACAACAAAAGTTTTTAACACTTCTCACAGAGACAAGTATTAAGGTGATTATATGCTTAAAAAACATACTGTCGAATAACAGCAATGACACAACGTAGCTCTTCTGACTGCCCACTGCCATGGCGGGTTAGTCCTTCATTATTAGGTTTTACAGGTTTATTGACCTTCCACGGCAAAGTTGTTAGAGGAAGAGTCGAGGAAAGATGAGGAGCCTTGGCATCCAAACACATTTTTCTTAGCACACAAGCGGCATCGTCGTAATACCTTAATATAGTATAGTATGAGAGCTTTGTAAATAATAAATTAAAGATGAAAAGTACATTTTTTTTTAGTTGAAATAAAGTGCAGAATGGTATAGCTCACTTGTAAGAGTTCTTGACAAAACTCCATCCATTTACATCACAAACATATGAACATCCCTCGGATCTTAGAAGATCAAACCCACACACCTGAAATTTTAAAAATATTGAAGTGCTATTTTAAAGAAAATAAAACCTCTGCAAGAGCCACATACCGCTTGCCTAAATGCAATGCAAAGTTGTCGAGCCATTTGCTTTTCTGCAGGTGTAAGCAACACTGGATACCTCACCTGTTCAATAAAAACATAACACCTTCATGAAACATTTAGCAAATCATACATTCATACTTTATCATAATCAGTAGACTTTGATACTATAGATCTTTCTCCATATGAAAATCAGATAAAGTTTGGTTTCATTCTATCTAAGGTAATGATAGGTATGCGTACCTCCTTGCCATCAGTATTCCTCATAACAACACCATCAACAACAGGCGACTTTCTTGCTTCAGCATGCGCGTATTCAGGACCCACTGTGTATACCTATATTTAGCCAGCATGCAGATTTGTCAGTACAGAGCTCGTGAAAGCCAAGATTTACGAAAAATGTTCTCCATAGGAGCTATACCAGCTGGTGGTAAGTCATATTACATATAGTCCATTAACATAATAAAACCTTATAAATATAGGACACTTGATACAAACAATAGTACAATATTCTCAGAAACATGAAGTGGTCCAAAAGATGGGAATGAGCTAATAGAGAAACATGCAGATAGCAAACAATAACTACCTTGACATCAGTTCCTCCGGTGGGCATAAACTCTTCATATATAAAGGAACCCTCTCTCCTTACTCTTCTGACGTCAGGATGAAACTCACTTGATCGGTTCCCAATCTAAATATGTAAAAATGAAGAAAAACTAAATATATTATCTGAAGAAACATGCCACAAGTTGTTATGAAAATATTAGAATATAAACGATTTCAATCAATAGCAGCCAACTTCTTATGCAAAGATACCTTGCGGAACAATTCCTTCATGCCTCCACCTGCAGAGCTAGGGTAGTATATCATGATACTATGGTCATCTCCTACAAAAGCACACAGTTAACTGTTAGCAGATTTTTTTTTTTTTTAAATGGTCTGCAAATCAGAAGATAAATAGAACAAGGAAGATAGCCAGCAATAGCATCATACAACAACTAAGAACACTAAAGGAAAAAACAGACTAAAGAAGTAAACTTGTTTACGAAATATCAGAGAAATACAGAAAACTTCTATGATTATATTTCTAGTTTAGACTTATGGATAAATAGATAATAAGCTACCAGACCAATGCATGAAAAAGAGAGAAAGAGGCAAAAAAGGAGAAGCCTACCATTGACAGGCTTTTCCACGAATGGCTTCCAGAAGCGTTCACCATTAACCTCAACAAAATCATCTTCCTCGACAAAATAATCTAGTTCTTCATTTGGTACCTTTCTGTTGACACAAGCATACCTAGGAACTGGGATGCCATACATCTCAAGATGCTGAAAAATGCCACACAAAATCTATATTTGTTAGTACAAGGAAAATGAACATATGTAGTAGCTCTTCCTTGTCATTAGCTCTGAAAATGAACATATGTAGGAAAATGAACCAAGCGGTCCGTAGAAGGTATTCTCAACATATTTGAAGAGTTCACAGGAATGTCAGGGCTGCGGATTAGTCTGGAAAAATCTACACTCTACATTGCTGGTATCACTGGAAATCAGGAAACTGAAATCCTCACTTGTTTTCCTTTTTCCTCGGGCCACCTTCCTGTTAGATATTTGGGCCTTCCTTTGCTCACAAAAAGAATGACAGTAAGTGATTACTTGCCCCTTGTGGAGAAAATTCGGAAGAGGATGAGCTCTTGGACAGGTCGCTTCCTCTCACACGCTGGTCGTCTTCAACTGATTAACTCAGTCATCATGAGCCTAACAAACTTCTGGCTAGCAGCTTTCAGATTACCAAGTAGTTGCCTAAAGGAGATAGAGCGTCTATGTGCGGCTTTTCTCTGGTCAGGGCCGGAATTGAAGACCACTAAAGCGAAAGTTAGTTGGAAAGATATATGCTATCCAAAAGAAGAAGGTGGTTTGGGGATCAGATCGCTCAAAGAAGTGAATAAAGTTCACTGCTTAAAGCTCATATGGAGACTATCATCAGCACGATCCTCACTTTGGGTTAAATGGATGCATTGTTATCTAATAAAAAAGGGCTCTTTCTGGTCTGTCTCTATCAATACAAGTCTGGGGTCTTGGATTTGGAAGAAGCTGCTTAAGACTAGGGATTTAGCGAGCCAATTCTTTAAGATGGAGGTGAGGAATGGGAAGCATACTTCATTCTGGTATGAAACTTGGTCTCAGCTGGGTTGTTTAAAGGAAGCAATGGGGGATAGAGGCTTTATTGCAATGGGTATTGAGAGTTCTGCAACGGTGGCAGAGGTTTTAATGAACCACAGAAGAAGAAGGCATAGAGTCAGTATGCTAAATGAGATAGAAGAAGAAATTGAAAAGTTGAGAATTGAGAGGATGCAGGACATGGATGATATACCCATGTGGAGAAGTGCAGAAGGTCATTTTACAAGTACCTTCTCATCAAAAAAGACTTGGCTACAGCTGCGAACAAGTCGACCGGTTTGTCGATGGAGTCGTGGTATTTGGTTTTCTGAAGCCATCCCAAAATACTCTTTATGCTTTGGATTGCAATTAGAGATCGGATGCAAACAGGGGACAAGATGCAAGCATGGAATGCATCTGTGAACACAGAGTGTTCTCTGTCATGAGGTTCAAGAGACTTGCCCACACTTGTTCTTTAGCTGCCCATATTCCTTTGCTGTCTGGGAATCTTTGGTAAAGGGTATTCTAAGAGAAGTTCACGGCAGTATGGAGTGATATTGTGGCATTAATATCTGAACCGACTCTCCCTCCCACGGAAATATTTCTGGTCAGATATGCTCTACAAGTTGCAGTCCATAGTATATGGAGAGAGCGAAATGCGAGACGGCACGGTGAGGAACCGAAAGATGCAAGGCTCCTGAGTATTCTAGTTGATAAAATTATTCGGCTTCAGTTATTAGCAGTGAAAGCGAGAGGTCAAGCATATCTGGACGCAGTTTGCGCAGTTGGTTTGGAACAAGGCTTGTTTCAGACCCTACTTGAAGAAGTTTGATAGGAAATTTTGGTTTTCATAGAAAGATATGGCTATAGATAGAAGTTTTTAATCAAAAAGTTGCACTAGATGTAAATAAGTTTTTTGGTTGAATAAATTTTACATTCATTCAAAAAAAAAAATTATCAAAACTTTGTCATCAACCAACTTTCTAGCAGTCTAATATACATGCAATACCTCATACACCTTGCGGCGATCATGAAGAAGATACTGTGGATCCAGTTCATTCACTAAAAATGGCCTGAACAACAGAAGTTTGAAATGTCGTCAACCTCAGAAGCCGGACTCATGAGAAAGCTTTATCTGGAGCCAAGAGCAAGAAATTAAAAAAAAAAAGATAAAAAGATAAAAAAAACTTACTTTCTTAGAGCAGCATATGCCTGAGCCTTTTCAAGAGGATATCCACAGGAATGAAAAGCAATCAAGCAATCACAAATGGGCCAGCTGAGACAGCAGATCATCAGGTCAAGTTTTAGTACTTGATATATATATTAACTACTATTTCTCCTAGTACACTAATAATGGAACTGGAAAAAGGCAAAAGTAAACTCTTATTTAGTACAACATACCTTTCTACTGGATCTTCAAGTATGACTTTATCCCCAAAATGTAAAATCTGCGGATAAAGTTGTTCATGACATCACATACAAAAAGAATACACCAGAGAACATACAAAGACAAGTGGTCAACATCTTTTCTAGTCGCAAACTAATGTCAACAACTTGGAAAATGAACACAAAAAGAGCATCTTCCAAGCTAAGCATCTCAAATAACAAGTCATCTAATCAAAAGCAACCTCTCTCCAGGTTAAATAACATTGAGTAAACACCCGCGAGTATAAGCTTACCTCAAATTCACCAAACGACTCCAGTCTGTCCAGAATTTGCCCCATGGGACTTGAGAGGACCTATAAACCCATAACGAACTATATATGATCGATCGAGAAGAACACATAGTGAATACAAGAGGGCTCAGATAAAAAAAAACATGAAGACATCCGAGTCTGTTGGTAGATAGATGAAAACATCGAGCAGTAACAAAAGAAACAAAAAAAAAGGAAAGAGAAACTCGGAGCCACATTTCACCTTCTTTTCCATGACGCAGACTCCAACCTTTATCTTTCCACAACCACCAACACTTGCTCCTTCTTCTACTTCCATACTCCTCTCTCGCAGAGAACAAGATGAAGAAGACAAAGATAGACTTACCAGTAAAACAATGATGATCACAAGGCAGAGCAATACTATCGCGACAATATATAATGCTTGTGAAGAAGGCAAAAATAAATAGACTTTGGAAAGAAAATATATTAAGAATATCTAACGACTAACGGAGCGCTGATGAAGCACGAGGACATAGAAGGGACAATCAGTCGTCACTGGCCGTGGCGTTAAGACTAATAAAATAAATAAAAATATGCTATAAGTTTTTAATTTATAGTCAAAATGGTGCCACGACTTGACGTTATATTAATATGGTCCGTGAGCTGATAGTGACGCTAAACTTTTTTATTAAATGTGAGTACTAACAAACTAACGTATCACATGGTCCATTGTGTCACTTATCAAATGTTACATAAAAATCTATCTGTCATTATTAGGGTTCTGGTATGATTTTTGGTCAAGAAAATAAAATTAAAAAATAAAAACTGTGAAAGAATAAAATCCAAGGATTCCAGAATATGCAGAAGAGGAAAATGTAATTTAGCTTTTTGGTTGCTTTCGAGCTCTTCTTATTCTAAACCATCTTTGCATAGAGTTAAAAAGGTTCCAATCAAAACACTGTAGCTGACATATAAGGCTTTCTGACTACATTTGGTTTATTATAAAATTCTTCTACAGCTGATTCTTTAGGTACTGATATATTCAGTCTGAAGATTTACAGAAAATTTACTAAAGTTTGATTTTGTTTTGGCCCTTAATTAGTTATGCACTTTTAGATGTCTAATAGGCAAGTGTCTAAAAGCAGGTTTCACTAGACGTAAAGAAAAGTTTTATAAAACCTGTGCAGTAAAATTTGTTCACATTCAGTGTTATTTAATTATAGGCTCCTAGTCGGCCGATGCCTTACTAAACTTTTCCGGTAAGGTTTGAAGTCCTTTCTATCACAAGATATCATGAATCACACATAGCTTGTTAAGCAAGAAACCTAATAATGTTTTGAAGGATCTGATTATATTTTGCATTTCCCAATTTTGCGCAAAAAAAAATGAAGAATACTTGATGTCAAACAAACTAAATGAAGTTTGAGTTTTGCAGAAACCACAATTAACCCTGTTAAATTTTATACACGGAAGTGGATGCCTTGTTACTCAAAAAATCTTTGGAACCTCAATTTCATTTTAGGTGATTTATTGGGTAATAGTGGCTGCTCCGAAGACAGGATAAGATTTGGATCCATAAAGTATCACAACCGTCCATATATGGTATTATTAGTTTTGCCGCTACGGTTTTGACAAACGGGCTCTTGATCCTCTTCGGATATTATAGATCTTTGTTGACACATTAATTTCACGCAAAAAAAAATTCACTGATATTTATTGATAACTTTGCGACCATTATTAACGCTTGTTTTTTTATATTTATGTTATATTCGAGAATTTATTGTTGCCTTATGTTATGTTAGTAATTTGTTATAGACAAACTAAAACAAATGTAAAACACGCCAAATAAACATAATAGTATGCGTTGATGATTATATATTTATATTTACATAAAATTTTAATTTGGCTATAAAATATACGACTATATATTATTCCGTACAAAAAATATTATAAATCAGCAAATACAAATTAAACTAACTATTATCTTAAAATTATTTTACTACGATATAGTATAGGTTAGTTAATAAAATAACTATATATACTTTTCGATATGTGTACTAAAATTCTTTGTAAATCTAAAATATGAATATATCAACATCTCAAATATGTAAAGCAGACTTTTTTATAAAATATTTCATATAATCTTTAAATCTTAAATTAAGAATATATTTATAAAATAGTGATAATAATATTTCAAGTCCAAAACATAACTTTTAAAAAATTAAGTAGAATAAATAATGTACAAATTTTTTTGAATTTTTTATAAAACTTAAACTATCTTGGTTATGGATATAAATATAATTTCTATCTAATATTTTTTGAAGATAATATTGCACTCTAAATTAAACCCCCTTAATATGAATCACACTTGCATCCAAAATATGCACTTTTCCTATATATTTGTTTTAGGTTCAAAATCATAATAATCTCCGTATAATACAATACATCTATTTATTATTAATATTATAAGCACATTTTTTAGTCTAATCCACTATTACAACATGTAACAGAAATCGAGTACTACTATTTTGTATTCGTAAACATAGTTGTTTAATATATATGTCTAAACATCCTATACAATCAAATACTAACAAACATATAATCTCTGAATAAGAATACTTTACAATGATCTAAAAACATCTTTTGGATGTTTTAAAGATACATAAGCAGTACGAACCTGATGTCGAGTTATATGAGGTGTGGGTAATGTTAGATGCGCTCGTGACTGAGTAAAGATGATGACGTCTTATGTTACTCTACTATCTGTCTGCAAGTTCAGTCTTTCCTATGTTTTATCTCTTGACCATAACTAAAACTTGTTTAAAAAAATCTTAGAGTATTGTCAGGATATGTAGTGGCTGCAATGGATCTCTTTATATACATGAGCGCTTATTGATGTACATTGAAGTGGCATTTACAGACTACTTGTATATATGGAAAAGCGAAGAGATATATTCATTTAACAAAATGATGTGTTTTGGATGCAGGGACACGTGGCGCGACGATAACCTTCGAATTTCTGACGTGGCATCCTATGTGGTGCATCCAGGAGGGAGAAAACCCTTCTTTATAATAACGGCATCATTTTAATTTTTAACAATTAATTTAGTTAAACTTCATATATTGCTTAAATCAGTGGACTAACAACTACGAAATCTCTATTATCTTGAGAAACAGAGACAACAAAGGTTTCAAACCTCTTTGACCATTAACATATGCAAGTGGAGGATGCAACTATGCATTTAATCAATATTGTCATATTTTTGAATTTTACTCAAAATATGTAGGTTAACCCCTACAAAAATGTTGAATTTTCGTTAAATGCTATATATACTGAAGCTTATACTCTTTAGTGTTGCCAAAAATTTCTAACCACATTCTAAATTTGTATTAATTTATTCAAAATTCTCTTTCATGGTACATGAACATCGTTCTAATTTATAACAATTAATTTAGTTAAACTTCATATACTGCTTAAATTAGTGGACTAACCACTATGAAATATCTATTATCTAGAGAAATAGAGACAACAAAGGTTTCAAACCTCTTTGACCATCTTTCAGTGGACGATGCAACTATGCATTTAAACAATAATATTGTCATATTTTTGAATTTTACTCATAATATGTTGGATTAGTTAATCCCTACAAATATATTTAGCTTTTCCGTAAATGCTCTAAATACTAAACTTTATAATCTTTAGTGTTATTTAATAATTTATAAACACATCCGACATTTATATTAATGTATTATAAACTCTATTTGATGGTACATAGGCATCATTCAATTTTAACAAATAATTTAGTTAAACTTCATATACTGTTTAAATCAGTAGAATGACTGCTAAGAAATATCTATTATCTAAAGAACCGAGACAACAAAGGTTTTAAACCTCCTTGACCATCACCATATGTCAGTGGAGGATGCAACTAAGCATTTAAACAATATTATCATATTTTTAGTTTTACTCAAAATATGTAGGTTAACTCATACGAAATTTATATTAATGTATTATAAACTCGCTTTTATAGTACATGTGCATCATTCTAATTTTTAAAAAAATTAATTTTGTTAAACTTTATATACTACTTAAATCAGTGAACTAACCACTAAGAAATCTCTATTATCTAGAGAAACAGAGACAACAAATGTACAAACCTCTTTGACCATTGAGAGTTTTTTTTAAGTTCTAACAAAATTCTACATTTGTATTAATGTATTATAAACTCTCTTTCATGGTACATGAGCATCATTCTAATTTATAACAGTAAATTTAGTTAAGCTTTATATACTGCTTAAATCAGTAGAGTAATAACCACTAAGGAATCTCTATTATATAGAAAAACATAGACGACAAAAGTTTCAAGCCTCTTTGACCATCATCATATGTCTCTGAAGGATGCAACTATGCATTAAAATAATATTTTTTTTATTTTTGAATTTTACTCAAAATATGTAGGTTAACCCCCCTACGAAAATATTGAGTTTTTCGTCAAATGTTATATATAATGAAGCGTATACTCTTTAGTGTTGTTTAAAATTTTCTAACCACATTCTACATTTGTATTAATGTATTCTAAACTATCTTTCATGGTACATGGACATCATTCTTATTTTAACAATAAATTTAGTTAAACTTCATATACTACTTAAATCAGTGGACTAGACACTACGAAATCTCTATTATCTTGAGAAAGAGAGACAAAAAAGGTTTCAAACCTATTTGACCACCATCATATGTAAGTAGATGATGCAAATATGCATTTAAACAATATTTTCATATTTTGAATTTTATTCAAAATATGTAGGTTAATCTTTACGAAAAATCTAGCTTTTCCGTAAATGCTCTATAGACTAAACCTTATACTCTTTAGTGTTGTTTAATAATTTTAACCACAACCTAATTTTATATTAATTCATAATAAACTCAATTTCATGGTACTTGAGCATCATTTCTAATTTTTAACAATTAATTTAGTTAAACTTTATATACTACTTAAATCAGTTGAATAACCACTAAGAAATCTCTATTATCTAGAGAACCGAGACAACAGAGGTTTTAAACCTCCTTGACCATCATCATATGTCAGTGGAGGATGTCACTATGCATTTAAACAATATTATCATATTTTTTGAATTTTACTCAAAATATGTAGGTTAACCCCTACGAAAATATTTATCTTTTCGATAAATGCTCTATACACTGAACATTATATTCTTTAGTGTTATTTAATAATTTTTAACCATATCTGAAATTTATATTAATGTATTCTAAACTCTCTTTCTTGGTACATAGGCATCATTCTAATTTTCTTAATAATTAATTTAATTAAACTTCATATATTGTTTAAATCAGTGGACCAACCACTACGAAATCTCTATTATTTTGAGAAACAGAGGTAATAAAGGTTTTATACCTCATTAGCCGTCATCATTTGTCAGTGGAGGAATCAACTATGCATCTATACGATATTGTAATTTGTTGAATTTTACTCAAAATATTTATCTTTTCGATAAATGCTCTATACACTGAACATTATATTCTTTAGTGTTATTTAAATTTTTTTTAACCATATCTGACATTTATATTAATGTATTCTAAACTCTATTTCTTGGTACATAGGCATCATTCTAATTTTCTTAATAATTAATTTTATCAAACTTCATATATTGTTTAAATCAGTGGACCAACCACTACGAAATCTCTATCATTTTGAGAAACAGAGGTAAGAAAGGTTTTAAACCTCATTAACCGTCATCATTTGTCAGTGGAGGAATCAACTATGCATCTATACGTTATTGTAATTTGTTGAATTTTACTCAAAATATGTAGATTAACCCCTACGAAAATATTTAGCTTTGCTGTAAATGCTCTATATACTGGACCTTATACTCTTTAGTGTTATTTAATAATTTCTAACCACATCTCACATTTATAGGGAAAAGTGCCTATATCGACCCAAATAATTCCGGTCGTGCCAAATACGACCCGAACAAATAGTCAGTGCCAAATACGACCTGAACTCAGTTATAATTCAAAAAAGTACTCGAACTTCTTAAAATGTGCATAAATCTACATTGACTTTAACAGAAGTTAGTCAACCATTAACAAGATAAAACGACGTCGTTTTGATATACAGAAAACGTGCATATTTCGTCCCCAACTATTTCAGTCGTGCCAAATAGGACCCGAACAAATGATCAATGCCAAAAACGACCTCAACTCAATTATAATTTAAGAAAACTACACGAACTTCTTAAAATGTGCCTAAATATACATTGATTCTAACAGAAGTTGGTCAACCGATAACACAATAAGACAACGTCGTTTGTTATATATATATATATATATATATATATATTTTTAAAATATATTCATTCGAGACTCAAACCGTGCGTGATACCCTTTTAAAAGGGTACACTAACAACTAGACTAAAGTAATTTTTGAAAATTATTAGAAATTTGAAATTATATAAACTAATATTCTTCTTCATCTTATCCAATTTAAAATTTGGTGATTTTTTTATATATTTAGTTATTGTGTAATATGTCTAATATTTTGAACAAGATATCTTAGTGAAAGAAAGGTAAAAGGCCTGTCAAAATTTTTGAACCAAATATCAAAAATATATAATATTAACTTTGAAAAAAAATCCACTTAAGTTTAAAAATAAAATAATTTATATACGAAAATTTTATAAATAACTTCAAATTTTAAGTTTATCTAAGATCGTGTAATTATAAATATTTTATTATTTATATTTTAGTAAGATATAAGTTTATTAAAGATATGATAAGTAAAAACATGTTATGTATTTATATAAATCAGAAAAATTATCACCAAAGTTTAAAATTGGATAAGATGAAAAAATGTTTATATAATTTCAATTTGTAATAATATTTCAAAAGTTAGTTTTGTCTAGTTGTTAATGTACCCTTTAAAAGGTATCACAACACGGGTTTGAATCACGAATGAACATATATTAAATATATATATATATATATATATATCAAAACAACGTCATTTTATATTGTTAATAGTTGACTAACTTCTGTTAGAGTCAATGTAGATTTAGGCACATTTTAAAAAGTTCGGATAGTTTTTTTAATTATAATTGAGTTAAGGTCGTAACTGGCACTGACCATTTGTTCAGGTCGTATTTGGCATGACTGATATTGTTGAGGTCGAAATTGGCACTTTCCTCCATATATCAAAACGACGTCGTTTTATTTTGTTAACGGTTGACTAACTTCTGATAGAGTCAATGTAGATTTAGGCACGTTTTAAGAAGTTCGGGTAGTTTTTTTGAATTATAATTGAGTTCAGGTCGTATCTGGCACTGATCATTTGTTCGGGTTGTATTTGGCACGACTGAAGTTGTTTGGGTCGAAATATGCACTTTTCCCCACATTTATATTAATGTATTCTAACATAGAGGTTTGGAACTTTTGTTGTCTTCGTCTCTCTAGATAATAGAGATTTTGTAGTAGTTATTCCACTGATTTAAGCAATATATAAAGTTTAACTAAATTAATTGTTAAAACTTAGAATGATACCCATGTACCATGAAATAGAATTTAGAGTACATTAATATAAATGTCGAATGTGGTTAGAAATTATTACTAAAGAATATAAGGCTTAGTCTATAGAATATTTACCGAAAAGCTAAATATTTTTGGTTTAGTATATGCCCATAAATTAAAATGAAGCCTATGTTATCAATTAGAATGATGCATATGTAATGTTTAATCTCTTTCATGGTACATAGACATCATTCCTAATTGAACAACCAAATAGCTTGTATTAGTCCATGGAGTTCTCTCAGATATCAGGTTTCTCTATCCATGCACTTTTATTTTGTCTTGTTTTCCTTATCCCTAGAGTCAAAACATGTTAGCTGATTCTCTAGTAAAAAATGCTATGCGTGATGCTTCTATGGCGTTGTACTAAACTTCTATTAATGAAATCTATTTGGTGTTCAAAAAAAATGTATAAGGTTTAGTTGCGAAGTATGGACACCATGGGAAATATCAAAGTGATAAGATATTAAGTCTTACTAATTTATCATACCAAAAACTATGTTAGTCATCTTCTCCATAAAGGAGTTGATTTAACTATATGATAAAGGTGTAAATGAGATTAGCCATGTGCATAAGAAGGACGACGATTTAACCATCTTCTTAGATCCGTCGCATGTGACATTTATATTATTAAAACTGAAGTGCATATGGAATTTGTTTGGAAACATGGAAAACAGTTTTTTTTTTTAAAAAAAAAGAGGTTTGTTCGGAAGTATGGATAGCAGTATAAAAAAGAGTATAATGTTGTTTGGAAACATGGATAACAGTATATTAAGAAAAAAGGTTATGAGTTTATGTTATTAGTCCATTATATTATGAAAACTATTTATCTCGGTTAGTTTTAAAATATACGAAAATGGGTCAGTCTAATTACCTAAAAATATATTTTGTATAAAATAATCATAAAAAATTAAACTTTATATATATATTTCAAATAAAAATAATGATTCAAAGTTGATTTATACCAAAATAGATTCAAAAATATACATATATTCAAAAATTGATTTTTACTGAAATATTTTCTAATAACCATTATTAAAAAATTGTTTTCAATATATATAAAAAATACAATAAAAAACTCAATTTCATATACCAACTTAATTATGGTTTTAATATTTCACATTAAGTTTTACAAAAATAATATATGTGATTATTTATATGATGGTTCATATAAAATACCATTAATTATATGATAGTACATATAAAATACGATTAATTGTATGATGACACACATACGATATATAATAGTGACTAGGGGTGGACGTTTGGAATACCCATTCAGATTCGGTTCGGGTCTGTTTGGGTTTGGGTTTCTGGGGTCAAAGATTTCATCCCATTCGAATATTTTGGTTCGGGTTCGATTCAGATCTTTGTGGATTCGGATAAACCATTTTAATTATTTTTAAAATTTTAAAATTCATGATATACTTTAAATTTCTCAAAATCTATAAACAAAATAATATATTACATAAAAATTTGAATAATGTATGTCCAAATACCTAAACTAAATATATAAATTTGTTTGGTTTAAATATTTGGATTGAGAATCAACAATTATTTTAAGCATTTTTTTGTGTTTTGAGTATACTTTAACTATTTTAACTATTTTAGATGTTTACTTTTGACTATTTGTATATATTTTCAAGTATTTAAACCAACTTAGAAGTATCATATATATATTCTAGATGTTTTATATATATTAAATCTAAAATAATAAATATATATATATATAAGTTATAAATTTATTTGGATACACTCATGTACCCCAAATACTTGGTTGGATCGGATTCGATTTAGTTCTCTAAATAACAAAATTTTGATAATTCGGATATTTAATCGATTTGGTTCTGGTTTGATACTACTTTTTGGATCGGGATCGGTTCTGTTCTTTAGATTCGAATTTTTTGCTCAGCCTTAATATTGACATGAAAAACAAATAGCAACATATTTCTGAAAAATACATCGAATCCAATTAGATGTATAGTTAAAGTCTAGTTAAATAATTAAATTAGAATATATACTATAATCATGCATTCATGCTGAAGAAAGGAATCTTGACCTAGCTCATCGTTTACTTAAGTATCTAAATGTTTAGAGATGTATACATTTTTTGACCAAAGAAAAAAAAAAGATGTATGGATTCAAAAACATATTTAAACGTTCTTATACGAGTAATCTAACACTATTAAAAGGAGGATATACTCAACACCTAGATTGTCCACATCAGCATAAAAAATCATCCAATTATAGAGTTTCAATCTCCCACGTCATAAATAAAAAAAACTAATTCTAAAGTCCACACGTGAAAAACTACAATATCGAGAGAGCAGCCCAAGCCCAAATTATCTTAGGTCTTCCTAGCCCAATCTTTTATGGTGTCAGCGACGTTCCTCCCTCTTCTCTCCTTCACCGTTATGTGAAAATCAAACGTCACCGGTAAAAGATCTTAGAGAAACATATTTGGGTTTCGTCAAACATTATTATCCTTCTCGAATTAATAACGATCCTCTATTCAGCTTCCAATATCTTTATAAATAAGCTAATGCGTACTTAAACAATCAACTTCCAATCCAACTACAACTGGGATGCTCATCCAGCTTAGGCTTCTTCTCATTGACGAATAGGTACCGTTTCATATTCCCCTCTAATTTTCATATTCATAATCTCCAACGCAGATTCCTTCAAGGACAATGAACTTTGTTTTCTTCATCGTGATTTCTTTCTATCCATGCTATGAACTTTGTTTAGGATTGCACATAACAAGTTGCAGAAATTGGTTTGATCCTATCGGATGTCCTTGAGAAATTGTGTCCGACAATCGGTCAATATACGACTCGAGCTTATTAGAATTTTCTGTCTGTCTTTGTGCTTTGTTATCTCCCAGGCTCACCTGGATCAAGCTACAGAATATACATGACCGTAAACAGGTGCTTTATATTCTAATTTGCTTTTCTTTACTCTTGCTTTGAAATTTCGAAAGCTTTTTCGTTACAAGTTACAACCATATATACTTCTGATGTTTTGTTATCTTTTTTTGGCTCGGGCTCTATCGTATCTTCTAACGGTAAATATTTCTCCTTTTGTTTGTATTTTTCTGCCTGATTTCAGCTGTACTCATAAATGGCTCGAGTTCAATCTTCAAGATACTGCTAGAGTTTGCCACACCACCAAGTTAAGGTATCTACTCCTTCTTTGTGTGATCCTCAACATTTATTTACTAATCTGCATTCATATACTGCATATGGGGTTTGCATTATGAATATATCATTGGTGTTAGTCCAAGTGATTTAGTTTGTTTAGACGTCTAAGCTTATTAAAGTATCCCCGTGATGGGCATTGGTCCATTAATATGTACTTGAGTTTTGTGTTTTTATATGTCAGCAGTTTTTTCTTACCTAATGGATTAGGGTGCAGTTGTTGCTGAGCACTATTCTTGGGTTTTCAACAAACTTCTAACATGTCTGAGCGAGTCATCAGTTTCCACTCCGTGAACTATAATCAGGTATGTTCTTGATTATATATTCTCCAGAAAACTGAGAGCACTCAGAGTTGTCTTCATCTTGATTCTGTTTTTTTTTCCTTGCTGGGAGACAGATTATGGTTTTGTTTGTTACTGAGAATATATCTAAATGTGTAGGTGAATGAGAATCTGAGTTTGAGATGGAGAAGCTTAAAGCTGAACTGAAACATCTTCAGGAGATGTATGCCATGACTCAAACTAAGACTGTTCATGCCTCGAAAGGTTTAAATAAAGGCCATCTGGCTCTTGCTTTTGTTCTTTGTAGGAGTAAAAGCACCTCCAATAGATTAGGAGATACAAAGATCCTGATTATACTAACTTTTTACTATCACTGAAGCAGCAAGAAGAAGAGAAACAAGAAGAACTTTCAAGGATTAAGGATTTTGGAGGTGGTGAAGAGAATATGGTGCTACGCGGGTGACCACACCAACGGCCAGAGAAGCAGAGGAACAAACCAGATATAGAGTTCCTGAACAGGAAGATGATCTTTGCAAACTTGCGATGCAATGGGTGTTTTGGCTTCTGCTTATGTGAGTAAAATATGTTTATGTTCCACAACAATGAGTAGTCATTATTCCAAGAAATCTTGAGGCTGGTCAAGAAAGAGGTACAGTGATCACAATATTATATAATCCTTTAGATAAGTAGTTTACTTGATTATAAATTATGTCCTATACTGATAGTCTATTCCTCTGTTTCTCCTGTTGGGAGTTGTATAACATGATGGTCGAGAGAAAATATGTTGATTGTGAAATCTGCGATGAATACACAGAGTAGCTACAGAAAATAGTGACACATGTGATGAAGTTGCTCAAGCAGTCACGTTTGGTTGAAAATCCTACTTGCGAGGGAATGCTTTCGCACCAGATCATCCTGAAAAAAAACAGTTTCTGGTTTGGCTCAGATGATGATGTTGTCTGATGCAGGACTAGAGTAAAGACAAGGAGTCACGCAAGCTGTGAAGACTATGGATTCCTGTCCCGGCTGCGCTTTCTCGATGCCAAGGCCTCGATGAAGGTACATAGATGATTAAGTCGCCAATTCTTTTAAGTTGCCAGTTCTTTTAACGCCATTGTGGAAGAAACATTAAATAGCAAATGTGTATGCGTAGGAAGATGTATGGAAACGTAGCAAATGGTGTTAGTAGCGGCCGCCATATATTCATTAATTAAAAATGTTTGTGAGATTACGGCTAGAATTCCCAGTTCTAAATTTCCTAGGTTTTATACGTTAACTAAAAAATAATACATTGTTTACGATATAGTACGTTTGTTTATTTGATCTTTTAGCAATGATTTTGTTAGTGAAATCTTAAACTGATCTATGTATAGCACAAAAAATTGATATATGTATAGCACGTGTATCGGTGTATGTGTACGAAGGAGTATGGAGACGTAATAAACCCATCTATATTTCTAAATAATTCATTGTATATAACAGTGCTGGATATGAAAATCTTTTTTTTTTCAGTCATGAAAAATATTTAAGTAAATACTTTTTCACATTCCATTATCTCATTAAATAGTCATGTTCATGTATCAAGTCTAGGGCCAGGCTATATAATTATTATTATAATACTGTTTTAGAACTTTTTCTTTAATTTGTATATATAATGTTAAACATCTTTTTTATGATTCAATGGTGATATGTAATTAAAATATAATACAATAAAAACAAACATTAAGAACACATGACTATTATAAAAAAATACAAACAAACTTACACACAATATAAACCCTTTTACAAAAGAAACTTACACACAATATAAAACAATTCCTGACATAAAAAGTTGCTCAAAGAAAATAAAGTCATGATCATGTATCTGTAGTAATTTCGCCATTTCTTTTCTTTTATTTAGTCAAAATTATTATGATATAAAATTAATCATCTTTTTTTTTTGCATCTGAACATTAAAATATCCATTGTTTCCAAACCATACATAAGATCACATATACTGATATACTATTTTTCACATACTAAAGTACTTAACATTTTCTACTAATACATTTCAAATAATAAATACACCTACCAAAAAAATACATCAATACTTTTGACTAAAACTTTACCGATAACGAAAGATTCTACCTAAATAGAATATAGATAAAATGTGATAACAAACGGCTAATATGCTATAATAGTTGATCATGTAACTGTTTTTGAATACCACATAAATAAATTATTATCGAAGGTTCATATAACAGAAAGAGTTCCAGCATTTAGTCTGAACAATGTATTTCACTGAGAAAATGATCAAGTTAAAATGATTCAAAATATAAATTTTTTCATTTGTTCATATTTAAAAAAAAAAGAATTCAGAAAATAATTAGTTAAATTCATAGCCATTAAAATAGATATTTAGACTGATCCATGGAAACTAATCATACAAATTTATCTAACAGAAAATCTTTAAAATAAAATTAACATATATATGATTAATGATCGCAAGATGACATTTGTTCTTTGCTTTTCTTTTTTTTTAGTTGAGAAAAACAAAGAATAGGTTGTTGATTTGGTACACGAAAAGTTTTAATGCTTTGTAATTTTCCTGAAAATAATTAATTAACTACGTAGCTAAAAAAATAGCTATTAGACTAATATTAATGTTTTAAAACAAAATGTAAAAACTATATAAATAAAAATATTAAATTGCAAAACATTCAAAATGTATTTGTCACAGTAAGTTAATTTAGTATTAAATCACTAACCAAAATTATCCAGAAGAAAATTAATTGTATATCCAAGTTAATTAGTTAAAAATAAAAATCTATATTTAAAATGTTTTTAAAATAAAACTTACATATAAATAAAACTAAATTTATAATTTTCTTTTGAAAATCATGTAAACAACCTAAATAACCAAAAATAAAATGTCCAATAAATATAAAATAAGAAATTATATCAATATAAATTTACTAAAATCAATATTAAAATATGTAGAAAAATAAATATTTTCAAAAAAAAACTTTTAAAAATTACATCACAATTGTGAGAGATTACCAAGTTATAAAACCAAATGGATAAACTATAAACAACAATAGCCAACATCAAGTATATAAGTAAACATACACTAAAAACAAGAGAAATACATTAAATATAAAAAGTGAAGACAGCATTAACTAAAAACTAAATATAATTAAACATATAAAAATGACTGAAACATATAAATGGTAAATATAAATCATACAATAAATAAACTTCCAAAATCGAGGGATAAAAGTGAAGGTGGACGTAAGTTACTGAAGCATATATACAAGAAAAAAATATACGATAAAATAAAATTTAATAAATACATTTTATAGTAGATCTACATTTTTAAGCTTAATTATATATGTTAAAATGATTCTATCATAAAGTCTCGAACATTAAAAAGTATAAAAATCATGTTGATAATGAACATTAATTTTAAAATATATAAAGATTCAGAATTCACATTAATTAATCATAAATGATATATTTTTAAAATATATAAAACTCGCCATAGCACCATTAACAAGGTTTTATCGTGAATACTCCACAAACATCACTCAGAGTTTCAAATAGAACTAACAAAATAATATATACAAAAAATATAAATAAGATTAACAAACTAGGATGAGGAAAACAAACATCAAATTAATTTCTTATTTAAGCGGGTTGGTTATGCTATTCCATTTTCAGTTTCATGAATTTGAAACATATTTAATATCAAAATATACATTCAATAAAGTAAAAAAGTCAACAATTCATACTCTAACATACTAAATGTAAAGCAAAGTAAAATAAAATGATTTAATAAAATTATTTAATAAGTAAAGACTTACAAAAATAAAAATTCAAACAAAATAACTCAAATAATAGTCAAAAATAAATTTATCATATTAAAATATATAAACCGCGCGTAGCGCGGTAAAATCTCTAGTGATAATAAAATAAGCTTGTGACTGTAATTAAAAGCACGGAAATATCATATATGTTTGACAACTGAGTCCATGTTGGAGTGAACCGAGCTTAGTTGCTGAATGTTTGCAATGGGAAAGCTATGAAGGAACAAAAGAAGAGAAAGAAGTGGGTGCCTTGGAATTTATTTGGTTGATTGAAACTTCAACAAACTCGGCTTGTGTAGAGACGTTAGGATCTACTATTAGACTATAACTGATATTTCCTTTGAAAACTGTGAAAATTTGTAGGCGATGTAGTGTAGTCTTAGGATCTATAACTTGTCATCTGATATCGACTCCACTTTCTTTTCAACAGTGTTGTGTGGTGTAGGGTGACTTGGATTATAACTCTTTCTGTTTCTCCATTATTCTCTTCAATGCATCTTACTTCTTTGCAAGCATCTTCCTGGTTCTTGTGTTTTGAGACATCTCCTCCCAGTTCATGCTCCGAGTAGAATCATCATCCAACAAGAAACCATCTTCATCAGGGGACTACAAGTTATTTTTCCCCGTAAGGGGCAACAAGACATGTTTTCTCTATAGAGATTTATTCATAAGGAAAGATTTATTCTGTTACAAATGCAAAAAGCCCCGAACATTATTCTTTCGTGTGTTTGTTTACATAACATCTCAAGCCTCCCATCATCGACCAACAACAACAAGATATGAATACAACAACAAGAGAGTAGTACTGAGAGAGAACTTACAACAACAAAAAAAAAAGAGCAGAGAATACAATAAATTTATATCCTGGAGATTTTGAGTCTCAGTTCTTGACAGTGGTGACATGTTTGAGGAGCATCTCGACAACATCATTGGAAATCCTGGAAGCTTCGTTCTTGAGCTGTTCGATTTTGGCATCAGTCTCTTGCTCCAGCCTCTTCACATTCGCACCCGAGTCTCCACTTGTCTGTTTGTTTTCCCCCAAATATATATATGGTTTATATTAGAAAGAAGAAGAAAAGGAAAAAAAAAAGACACTAGATTGTGTCTAATGTGTTACCTCCTCAAGTTTCCTCTGGAAGTCTTGCTCTGTCTTAGCCTTGTATTCGGCAATCTCTTTCTCAGCCTCTTCCTTGGCTTGCTTCAGCCTTGCCATCTTTGCTGCAACACAAACAAATACAGATAACAACACATCAACATCAAAACACATATATAATCAAAGCTCCAATCCGACAAGGCAAAAAATGAACACTATGCATTAATCCTCAACCAAGTGCTACAACTTCAACCCTTGTCTGTTTTGAGAAGTTGCATAAATAAGAATTAATTAGACAAGTATTTTGAACAACTATCAGCCCGATCAGACAACGTCATGTATGTGTGTAGTTTATGTAGAGATTCAGATTGGAAGCATGTCGCAGAACTAAGAAGGGTGGGGGGAAAGAAGAAACTTGTACCGGTCCTGGCAGCATTGACAATGTGTTGAGCTTCCTGTTCAGCAGCAAGCAACTGCTGGATCCCACCTTGACCTCCTCCTCTGCTCGATTCCATCTCTCTTTTAATCCTCTACACACGTCTTAGTTGGATGAAAAGGTGTTCAAATAAATGAAGTTCTTGGATCAGCACCAAAACAAAAGGGAAAGTCAAAAACACAAGCTAATAAGTGATGAATGACAAGAACAAATTTCCAACTAACTGATCACACTATTTTAGCGGGAGATCTTAATGAGAAAATACTAACAAAGGACGACGATTCTTGTTTCTTAGTGTTTCGTTTCTGAGGTTCGGTGGGACAAACAAAATTTTTGATCCGTAGCAGATCATTTGTTAACTGAATCTAGCAGCAAGCAGAAGAAGAAGAAGAAAAAAAAAAAACAGATCCAAGAAGTAGTCAACAATACGACGATACGTCTTGACTTCCGAATCCTGAAAATACGATCTCACTGCAGAGAGAGAGAGAGAGTAGGTATACCTTGGCTTGTTTCGAGGAGAAGGTGGAGAGAGACAATCAATCGGAGAGAGGATCTGATCACACCTCTATCCAATTTAACTCTTCTGACTACTAAAAGAAAGAAAAAAAAGAGAGTATTGGCCCACCATTTTATACAAATGATAGCCCACTTATAATGGGCTATATATATATAATCAAAAGCTTACATTCAGATAAAAGAGAAAAGGCCCAGATATTTATTAATTTTAATAAATAAATGTATTATTGTTTTGTTACGCTTTCTGTCTCTCGCTCATTCATCCAAACAAATATTCCTGACACACACACTCTCTCTCTCTCTAACCCTAAGTAACCCTCCACGTTTTTGTTGCTTTCAATTCCAATCACAGATTTGGATCTCTCTCTCTCTCTCTATTCTCTCTCTCATCCCCCTGCTTCCATGGAATCGGATAACAGCACCGGTTTCACCTACTTGGGTCGCAATTTCAGCAATTTGAGTGTCAACGACCACTCCTCTGCTTTCAGCGACTGCAACAGCGACAGATCCGGCGAGTTCCCCTCCGCTTCCTCCGAGAGCCGCCGCCTCCTCCTCTCCTGCGCCTCCGATAACTCCGACGATCTCATCCGCCACCTCGTCGCACATCTCGACTCCTCCTGTTCCATCGACGAGCAGAAGCAAGCCGCCATGGAGATCAGGCTCTTGTCCAAGAACAAACCCGAGAACCGCATCAAGATCGCCACAGCCGGAGCCGTCAAGCCCCTCATCTCCCTGATCTCCTCCTCCGATCCTCAGCTCCAGGAGTACGGAGTCACGGCGATCCTGAATCTCTCCCTCTGCGACGAGAACAAAGACCTGATCGCTTCCTCCGGCGCCATCAAGCCCCTCGTCAGAGCGTTGAAGATGGGAACTCCCGCGGCTAAGGAGAACGCCGCCTGCGCTCTCCTCAGGCTATCGCAGGTGGAGGATAACAAAGTCGCGATCGGGAGATCGGGTGCGATTCCTCTCCTCGTGAGCCTTCTAGAAACCGGGGGATTCAGGGCCAAGAAGGACGCCTCGACGGCTCTCTACTCGCTCTGCTCGGCTAAAGAGAACAAACTCAGAGCCGTGCAGGCGGGAATCATGAAGCCGCTGGTGGAGTTGATGGCTGATTTCGGATCCAACATGGTGGACAAATCGGCCTTCGTGATGAGCCTGCTTATGTCGGTGCCGGAGTCGAAGCCGGCGCTTGTGGAGGAAGGAGGGGTTCCGGTGCTGGTGGAGATCGTGGAGGTGGGATCGCAGAGACAGAAAGAGATAGCTGTGTCGATACTGTTGCAGCTTTGTGAGGAGAGTGTGGTGTATCGAACCATGGTGGCGCGGGAAGGAGCGATTCCTCCGCTGGTGGCACTTACTCAGGCGGGAACGAGTCGAGCTAAGCAAAAGGCGGAGGCTTTGATTGACTTCTTAAGGCAGCCAAGATCTGTTACTTGTAACGGTGGAAGATCGTCCCAACTGTGAGAGATGATTGAACCTTCTTGTTTTATCTTTTTTTTTTTTCACACTTGTTAATGCTAAAGATACACAGATGACAAACAATCAGAGAATGGTAAGAAAGTGTAAATAGTTTGTGCACTAAAATGTAGAAAGTTAGCTTGCTTTGCCTCTCTGTAATCTATCTTCTTGCGTTTGGCTTTTTATTTTTCCAGTAGTTTGGTTTTAACAGTTTCACTTCCCACTGAAATCTATATCATCTTGGTAATAATATTATCAATTACTATAATATAACCAAATCTGCAGTCTATGACTATAAGTAAACATTAATATTTTAAAGGAGACGAAGAAAAGGATATATTATATGGAAAACTATTGAATAGAGTAATAAGTAGACGACACAGACATGTTCTTGGGAAGTCAACATGCTGTGGGACAAAGGAAAAGAGTGGGAGAGAAGATCACATCGTGTTCATGTTTATGTTAACACATAGCACATGCTAAAAGACATGATCCCAAAAACAAGAAAACAGGAATATGCATATTACTCTACTTCTACATTATTATTATTCCCTTCATCTAAAGCCTCCTCCTGCAATCACTTCCGCTTCACCCTCTAGATTCGCATTGAGTTTGACCATCTGGATACCGCATTGAGTTTACAAGAAAAGAAAACACAAGACCTCGTCAAGATCCATTTGTTAAAAATAGAAACTGGAAATCCATATCCTTTTAAGATGACAGACTAATTAACTCACCTGCCAGATTGATCGCACGGTTAGCTTGAGCATCAGCCTCAGAATTGAATTCCTACAAACAAGACAGCTACCATTTAATTGTCACCTTTCTAATCAAAAACTTTTCAAAACCAAAAATAAAACTCTCGACTGAAAAAAGATTAACAGGAGTGCAAAATGATGCGATTGTTAACTACTGAGTGGATCACAATTCAAGTAAAGAAAAGGGTTTGAGGGGCTTTTACCCTGCCAATGTGTTGAATACGGCATGAGTTAAATTGGCTCATAAGCTCCTGGGCATACTCACAAAGCTCCGCCAATTTCGGGTGGTTGACTCTCCATTCATCTTGAACCTGCTTGTCAAACAGTTACATACTTGGAACACAAAAAAAAAACAAGAAGAAAGAAGAAGATAAGGGTGAAGCAGAGACCTGCATACAGACAAGCATCGAATCTCCCTCGACGCGCACATTACGAAAGCCTTTGTCAAGAGCATACTCGAGACCAAGAATGAGAGCTCGATACTCAGCAACGTTGCTGGTGGCAATGCCAAGACCCTGACGCAAATAGAAGAGCACCCTGTTATCATGTGAAGAACGGAGAACGGCTCCAGCACCAGCTTTTCCTGGGTTTCCTCTCGAAGCACCGTCAAACTCGATGGTACAAGGAACCTGAGGATTAGATTTCGAATATTTTTTTTTTTTAAAGATGCAAAAAAAGACTAAACAAGCAAGCATAAGGCTGAAAGGAGGAGACTTGAGCAAAGTTGCGTGGTGGAGGGCAAGTAGGTCGGTCATATTGAGAAGCATTGGTCTCAGGATTCCAATAGTATACGTAGCCGTTTGCATCGACAAGGCGTTCCCAAGGCTGGGGAAGAGAAGGAGCCATAGCAAGCAAAGCAAAGAGTTTTCTGCAAAAATAAAACATGGCCAAAAGGAGATAAGTAACTCAATAAGATGAACCACCAACACAAGACAAAAAAAAAAAGCTAACACGCAGCAAAAAAGTTCCCCTTCAAAAAAAAAAAAAAGTGTTGTCTCTACTAATTAATGCATGGTTAACTATATACCAAATAGAAAGCGAAACACCCACGGGACTCGATCTGAGTTTTCGATAGTATTAAACACGACAGAGAGCAAGAGCGGCGAATCAAATCAGGATTCACTAGACTATGGCTGCGAAGTTTTCTCAACGGAAGAAGAAGGACGTACCTACTGATTTCGAGTGCCGCTCAAGTGGAAATGATTGTGCTTGCATGTCGACGTCCCTTTTAGGTATTATTTATAAACCCCACCACCGCCTCCTTCTCCTTTGGGCCTTTTCTGGACCCTATACACTTTATTTCATCATGGGCCCCTTCTTTTATTTCTTCTATTTTATCATCAATAATTTTATTTTATTTTTCAAAAAACACAGTATGCTTTTATTTTTTTGTCAGCAAACACAGTATATGATTATAATTGAAAGAAATAGATTTCTAATTCCTGTTAATTAATTGTTTCAGATAGTAAACAAAATATAAATGGAACCGATTTTGCTTTAGTCCAAGAAACAAGATCTCTCCTTTCATTCCTCGGAAGCATTTATCTTTAACTAGAACCTTTTCAGCTCGATTTTTCATAAAATATAATTAGAATATAAATTCATATGTTGTTTTTTACTATATATATGTATATTTTTACAGCATTAAAAATAAAATAATTTATGACTTTGAAACAATTTAAAATTAAAATTAATTGTTTTTAGTATCTAAAATATATGTCAAATAGAAATAAAAAAACTAACCAAGTCTTAGTTGCAATCCAATTCCCCATCTTTATCTATTTGAGTTCTAGAAATTGTTAGATTTATAATGATTTATATTATGTTTTGGTTTTAGTATCAATACTGAGTTTCTATTTTTATTTGTGGTTCTATAGATTGTATTTTTTTTCCTCGCCTGTTTTGCTTTTCATTATATGGTTATTAGAAAATCTATATAGATTTCTTTATATATATTTTAAGATAACGATGGTAAGAAAAACAATTGTATTATTCATGCAATGATGAACGATATAATGATCATGAGAAATATGCATGAGAACCATGTTATTGCTTTGTTTGATGTGGCAAAGCGAATTCCAAACTAAAATAAAGATCAGAATAATATTCTACAACATTTATTTTGTATGGTATTCCCCCAATAAGTTTACTTGCTGTGTTGGCTTTCATTGTGCACATCATATAAGTTTCTACAGGAAAACTCAAAGACATTTGTCTTTAAAAAAAACTGTTTAGTTACTGATGACAAAACTATTTGTTGGGTTTTCCTCATTAGCCAGATTAATCAAAGCACGATCAAACTTTAACCCAAGAAGTCCAAGAAGAAGAAGTGTGTAGAAAATATCAAGAGAATTTCTAGAAATAGCTAGCAGTTATCTTTCTCTAATATAAATATGAGTGCTTAGTTCACTTGTAATAATCATCAAGAATCAAGCAAAATCATACAAACATATAGACATACGTTTCAGAAAAGAGTTCTGAGAGAATTCTAGAAGAGTCTCCAAATACAAAGTATTAGTAGAAAGTCCTTTGAACAAAAGAAAAAGTAGAAAGTCCTTTTCTTAACATATAAAGGTATCTTAAACATTAGCTGTCCATTTTCCATGTTAACCTCTTGACAAACATTATCCGTTAGTTTATCCCAACACGATTAATGTGCCAGACAAAAATCGTTTCTTAGTTCATGATGGATGCTGCTCAAGGGGAGTACATAGGCTCTGAGCTCAGCTCATGCGTATTTTTCATGCAAGATCCACTCTTTCACATACTTCGCCAACAACTTGAATCTCATAAAAGAAGCAAAGAGAACAGCAATCGTTAATATGAACTTAATGATTAAAGGGTTCAAGTCATGGTTACGTTGCCAGGAGCTGCAATGGTTAAGTTCAAGGAAGAGATGAATGAACTGAACTGAATCTTAATGAACTAACATCAATGTGTAAGATTCTATACACAACCAAGTGGTCACCATTTACATTAGACTTTTAAATGTGAAACCATTAATTTTGGAAGGAAATTGGCTAAGTGATATACGTTGGGTATTCACTCATCAAATGTTTGTTTTCTCCTCAGTTCATTTTGGATTCTCCATAGCGAACTTGAGTGATGGATCAAGCTGACCCAAAGTGAGGTTACCGCAGTTAAAGTGGTGATGACTGCCATAGGATTCTAGGTTCTGGAACTCAAATGACTTCAGCAGATGTGTACATCCCTTCAGCCGTAGAGACTTGAATAAGAAATAAACAAACTGCTCTCATTTGTTCGCACGGTATATACCGTTAAAACTTTGTAAATTAATAATATTGAAATTATAGTATTTTATTAATTTATAAAGTTATTAATTATAAAAAAAATTTTATATTATCCTATTTTTAAATTAATATTTTTATAAAATAAAAGTAGTTAATTTTACCTTATACAGATTAGTCTAATTTTAGAAATTAAATATTCAAATTGGTTTTATTAGAAAATTTGTTGTAAAATTAAATACATATCATAGAATTTATATATGGTTTAGATATAATTTTAATAAATACTATCAAAATATATTAAAATGTTAAGAAAAATGGAGATGCATATTATTGTTTAAACTTATATAACTGTATATATATTATTAATTTACAATTTTAATGAAATCATATATATATTTGCAGTATATAGAATTTAAAAAAATTAGTATCTTATTATTTTATTAATTTGTATATTATTTTTAACTGTTCTAACTGCCAATCAAGAATTCTTTTTTAATTTATCGTGTTTATTAATTTATCAAATATTAATTTATAAAGTTTCTACTGTAAAATGCATATAAATCAGTAAGTTACTTTTAGTAGGCACATTCAAGAAAAGAAGCCATGAAACCAAATTAACAGTGTATATATAAGAAGCAAAATAGGTTGATCATATTAAACCTTTGTAGCTAAGAAGACTAAATCATTAAAGTGTAAGCTTAGATATAGATAACTGGATGATTAAACAACCGTTCGGTCTTTCTTAGACGAAACAGTTTGAAAATAATACCCACCAGGGACCTTTGTCGTTCAGGAAGTATTCCCATTTTGGTTTGTCCAGTTTTGCTGATGATTCAAGTTATTACTCAGGTAGTCTTTGAAGCTGTCTTGGAGGGTGCTCTATTTCTATGTCGTAAACAATAGTGTGTGCGATATTATGTGCCTTAACGGTTTCATACCACAATTACCTCTTGAACTGTATTTCCATTATCTCTCAAATCATCACACCTATTATTTCACCCTGTCAACGTATTTGGTTTTCTCCAAATGGAGTGTGCAGTAGAGTTACTATGACCTAATGTTATAATGTCATGAACAATAAACACTTAAGTGTAATTTGTGTGCTAAATTTGTCTTTTATATGTTCCCCAGTATCTGTGATTCTTTTTCACTATCGATGACACATCACATACATCTATTTGTCAATTTTGCTTAGCTTTGCCAGTACCTACGTGACATATTTGACATGAGTGTAAATACTAATATTTTTTTAAAAAAGAACTTTCTTCTAGAGAGGCTACCAATATTCTTTTTTTTTTCTTTTGCCAAATTGGATTTAATAGTATAGAGCTTAAAATGTAATTTCAGTTTCTTGAAATACAGATTCTCACAAATTGAGTTCCTATCTTTACCATTTCCACTTCAATATCATAATCATGTAACGTAACATTATTAAAAAAACATTATGATATTTCTCTGTCCCTTCTTATGATACATCTCCTCTGACTACAATTCATTCTTAGCAGTAGGGCTGGGCATTTTATCCGTTAAATTTGATTCGATTCGTTATTCGTTGCTATTTGATCCGAAAATTCCGGATATCCGTAAGCTTTCGAAGCAAAGCAAATACTAAAATTCAATATCCGTTAAAATCGAAGCAAATCACAAATATTAAAATTTTGGGAAGCGAATATCCGATCCGATCCGTCAATATATAAATACATGTATATTTTGATTATATTTAAAGTTTTAAATGTATAAAATTATATAATTATTATTCTAACATATGATTTGATAGATTATATCCATATTATTACTAATATAAAAGTATTACATAAAAAGAAGAGAAAACATTTATGACAATTATAATTTGTTTCTTATGTTTTGTGTTATTATAATTTTAACTAAGTTTAAAATTTACAAAATATGAAGATTCAATACTTCTTTTAATTTTTATCTTTTATATCATGCAAAAAATATTTTTACAAAACAAATTTGTATCAAATTGTAAGATTTTTTGTATTAATCAAAACAAATGAGATATCCGTAAGTATCCGCGAATATCCGCAAATATCTATTTATTTTCCGGATATCCGTTTTTCCGAATATCCGTATTTTTCCGAAGCAAAGCAAATCGGAAAATTAGATATCCGTAGCATTCGAAGCAAATCACAAATACCTTAAAAAACCCGGATATCCGATCCGTGCCCAGGCCTACTTAGCAGCATTACCTCTTGATAATCGACTAAAAACAGATGAGTGAACATATCATGAGAGCGCATTCAAAACTACTCAAAACTCTCTATTTGCAACACTGAGAATGAACTTAATCGTCCGCAAATGCTGAAAATCTAGAAAAGAAAGACCACACAAGCCCGTAGACACAGTAAACACACAGGAGAGACGATAGACACCACCATTGACATAAACACAAACCAGATTCAGCAAAAGCTCACCCTTTTATTAAAAACCAGACAATATAAAGACCATAGAAATCCTAGACAGTAGCCACTCGAGAAATGATAGACGACGGATAATGACAAAAGGACGTACGGTCTCTCATCAACAAACCACGTCGTCTCTTGTTATCCTGCAGTTGAGCATCTTCTCAACGACGGTGAGCTTGATGTTAACCCCAGGGATTCCACGGACAGTGATCCACAGCACACCATCGCGAAGCTTGGTGGTTGCTTCCTTGACGTTGTAAGCCACTGGGTTGAACACCATGGTTCCTCCGTATTTGCGACCGTCGTGGTCGTACTCGGACATCACTGGTTCTCGGCGAAGAAATGGACGTTGTTGCCGTCGAGCCAGTACGTGAGGTCAGAGGCGGGACAACCAGGCAAGTCTACCCTGTAGTTCACGCTATCTTTCGTCTCTTTCACCTCGTGCACCGCTGGCTTCCACTTTTCTGGAAACGGTTCCTCGCTACAACAAAAAGCAACAAACTTTGTGTAAGAAGATATGAAGAGCTAACAGAAACATAAAAAGAAAATCAAACTTTTCGTAAGAAGAAAATGTGTAATATGCATCTGTTAAACCTCTATTGAAACCAACACCTCCAGTGAAGTTTCTAGCCTCACTTTTATAATCCAATAGGTATCTATACTAAATGCAAAATAACAGAGAAAAAACCGAGAAAGGAGATCCCAGTTGAATCGGTCCCTTCATGGGGTTCCGCGGTTTGGCTCTTGAAGCTTTGAACATCAAAGCAAATTTGACTTGTTTTCAATTTCTGGCTCCAGAATTTGTTCAATTTAGATCCTCCAGCAAGCTCTATGGAAGCATAATATAGCAATAAGTAATCATCACCAACACTGCGTACTAAGAACCTCAAGAAAACTATCAATCTTCTGTAAGAAAAAGGCAAGAGAAGTGATCAATCTCAATTACATGATGTTAAGTATCATCAGAGTATCAGAGTCGAAGATGAAAACCTGATTTGCTGTTCCGCATGACAATCTTCCTGTCAATAGTGACTCCTCGTAAGAATCAACCAATGACCTCTGAATGGGGCGTCCACTCAAGCTTCTACTGAAGCTTATGCAAAGAGATGAAGGAACTGATTCAACACCTCTCTCCATTGAAATGCTATCCTTAGAGCATATGCATCATCAAACAATCTACGGTCAATTATTAGTTTCGTTCTTCACTGATATTTCTTAAATCTTCCACTATCCTCCCGTTTTTGCCACTTCTTAGAGATTTTATTCTCTCAGAAAACTTCGGACCAAGTGGTGAGAGAGAAAGTGGCGGAGAGACAGATATATGTTTATCACATGGCAAGGGCTTTATAACCTTTCATATACGGGTGAATATAAGCAAACCTCACCTTATGTTGGTCGTTTGAGGTCTAAAGAGTCAAGCAATGGACCATCAGTGAAGACCACGGAAGAGAGTCTGCTACTGCTTGGATCAGTGGCAGAGAGATGCAACCTAGAAGCTATTAAAACCCTAGATCTCCATTGAAGAGGAAGATTAGGGATTAAAGAAGCTTATTTGGGTCACTTTTTGGGAGGAGAAAAGTTAAGAGGTAAATAAAAACTCACCTTCGAGGAACTCTATATAAAGGAGGCTGGAGAATCCGTTACAGAAGAGGAATCGCTG
The DNA here is from genome assembly GCA_016432835.1 of Brassica nigra. Classification (NCBI taxonomy): domain Eukaryota; kingdom Viridiplantae; phylum Streptophyta; class Magnoliopsida; order Brassicales; family Brassicaceae; genus Brassica; species Brassica nigra. The sequence continues at coordinate 15,376,171 of CM028249.1, read as the reverse complement.
TAATCAAAGAAGGTGAACGTATTTGGAGAGATGAGAAATGGAAGAGGTAGAAGTTGAAAGTAGGCGAAGAAGAACGAAATTAGGGTTACGATATACATCTCTTGACACATCGGACCATCAGTTGTGGGCTATAACGTACACATAAGTCAGGCCGAAAACAACAAAAGCCCAAACAAAACTAACTCACTAATGACGTGGATAATTGCTGCAATCTTACTGGTTAATTTTTCAGTCCTAGGTGGGCACCTTAAAAGAGCTTTAAGGCATCAGCATCGCTGTATATAAGAGCATATCTTAGGTATTAAAAGGCTAAAGTAAAATAAATAATGGTTAAAAACGCGGATTTCGTATGTTAATTAAGAAACGTTAGAGGCTCGTTTGTTGAGGCACGTGTCACGTAGCCGAGACCGAAAGACGCGTGAAAGGAGAGGAAAACATATCGTCTCCATTCTCTCTTCTCTCTTGTCTCTCTCTCTCGTGCGATTTCTCGCTTGTAACAACGGCGAATGCAGATGCTCTCAGATAGCGAATCGAGGCCTCACCATCCCTAGGACGGTCATACAAACGATCTCTCTTATCTCCTCTCAGTTTCGGCGATTTCTCTCTCTCGAGGCGACTCCGAAGCTGTCTTCCCTTGTTGATACCGAATCGAGCCTCTGTTGATACCGAATCAAGCTCTCACATACCGAATCCACCGCTCACATACCGAATCGACACCAAACCCGTCTTCCTCTGTCAACATCGATCTCTCCGCCGATTTCAACCGACAGCTGATTCGACCCATCTCTCTGCCTATTCGATTGTAAACGAGGTATTTCTCACTCCTCTGTCCGCGTTTTTGAGATTTGATTGTATGTATTTAAATTTTTTTAAAAAAAATTAGGGTTTGTGACGATTGAATGGTAGGTGTTTTCGAGAGGTTAGTGATTGGTATTGAAAATTAGGGCTGGATATATGTGATTCTAGGTTCGTGATTGCACTTTTGTTAAAATTGGTGATTGAACTCTTGGTTTATTTTCGTATGATTGGTGAAAATGTGTTTGAGCATTCAAAATATTTTTAAAACCCATACCATTATTTTCTTTCGTTGGTCTTCACCATTCATTCATTGATGTGGTATTGCTTGAGAATTCATTGAGTATGTGTGGTTTACTTGTAACTGTGATTTACTTTAGTATGTCTTTGAGCATTAATTATGTTACCTGGTTGCGTGATATGAGTTTAGTTTGTTCTCAACTGGAATACAATAGTTAGAAGAATAGTTCTCATGTTTAACATTTCGTTTAGTTAGATATGAAATATATATGAATAAAGTGAAGTTTGATTTTAATGAAAACATCCAGATATTTAATTTTCTCTAGGCTTTGATGGTAGTGTAAGTGTAATAAGTAGTGATTAGATGGATACTCGTTTATGGTTAGGTCTTTAATATTGTAACTTATTACTAGTAACATGTTTCCACCTATAAAACTTCAACCCTCTGCTTCTGTCTCTCTTATCTCCTACAACAACCTTCTTATTCTCTATCTTTATTATTCGCCCCTCTCTGTTCTCCTTCAAATGGATCCAAGGGTACCATATAGCCAGTCTTCTAGCTATATGGGGCTTTTGAACAGTCAAAATGACAGTGTTCTCCATTCAAACTTTCCCTATGAGAGTTTCCCATCTAGTATCAACATAGGAGATTCCGAAATCCCTCCCTTCGGTAGCCAACATTTTGATGAGGCTCCATCTCAAGCTCAAGAGACAGCAGTGGGGCGTAGGGAGAGAAAAAAATGGACCCCAGCCGATGTCGAGGTCCTCATCAGTGGATGGCTTAACACTTAAAGATATTATTGTAGGAAATGATCAGAAGTTAGGGACATTTTGGAAACGTGTTTCTGAATACTATGGGCAAAGTCCTCATGCTAGAGCTACTGGTGACAAGAGAGAGCATCTCAACTGTAAACAGAGGTGGCACAAGATCAATGAACTTACAAATAAATTCTGTGGTGCTATGCAGCTGAGGAGATAGCAGTGGTCAGAGTGAGAATGATGTGTTGAAGCAGCATGACATCTTCTTCTCTGATTACTCCATGAAATTTAACCTAGAGCACATGGTGTATCTTGAGGTATGAACAGAAATGGATTTCACTCAACACTTCTAAACCCGGTGCCAATGGTAAGAGGAAAACTGGTGAGGACGCTTCCAACCCTTCAACCCCCAATGTTGGTGATGAGGAGATACGCCCGGAAGGTATCAAAGCGGCAAAAGCAAGAAGGAATGGTGGTAAAGGAAAGGCTCAGGTTGACTATGAGCGTTTGGGAGATCAAGAAGGAAGATTTGGAAATGAAGGAGAGACTGTCAAAGCTTGCAATCCTAGACACACTCCTACAAAGAAAAGAACCACTTAGTGAGGCTGAAGAAGTGGTGAAGAACAAGCTACTCGAACTCTTGTTCTAAGTTTATTGCTGTGTTTATTTGGTTCCTGTTTATGGAATGTGTTTATTTGCTGTGTTTGAATGTACTACCACTCTTTGTTTGCTTCCATGTATGTTAAAATCTTTCTCAGCTTTAATATTAATGTAGTTCATATATTGATCCTGATTTTTTTTTGCACTGCTATATATTAATCCTAATTTTTTTGCACTGCTATATATTAAACCTGATTTTTTCCAGGTTAGAAGAGCTATGGGGCTTGATTACAGCTATACTCAGCCATCACAATCCGACGACTATGGTGTGAACTCAGATGACTCCGGTTACAGTGAAACAGAGGAGCTCATTCGTCGTGATCAAGCCGAGCTAAGCAACAAATATCCAGAGCCAATTCATTATCCTCCTCAACCAGAAGTTGAATTTGGTTTTCCACAGACATGCTACTGTGGTGGTCAACCTCTTCTTGCAACATGCCACAGCCGCTCTGATCCAGGCAGAAGATATTACACCTGTGAGAACACTGATGATGGCGAGTGTCATGTTTGGAAGTGGTGGGACGTCGCGGTTATGGAAGAGATGAGAGCAAGGGATAGACACACACTTGAGCTCGCTGAAAAGGTAGACTCTCTTACCATTATGACTGACTATGAAACAGAGCAGAAGGTGGCTAAGTTAGAGTTGATTGTTTCTGAGCTAGGTAACAAGAATTCTAGGTTGAACACTCGGTTTGACATGGTTGTTGGTGCAGTGGTCGTTCTTGTTGTGGTAATAGGTCTACTGGTGATGTTTAAGTAAGACACTTGCGATGTGTATTGTTGTCTTGTATTTTGAGGAGAGTTAATGGTGATGTTGTATAATTATGTTGTAATGCAACCCGTAACAAAACACTTGAGTGATGTTGTATTATTATGTTGTATTTTAAAATTAAACTCGACTATGTATGAAAATCACGTTGTATTAATTTCTTTAACTCATATTTTGTATGCTTCAGAGTAATGCTTTCATAGTGATGTCCCACCATCGACCTCATATAATTACAACCCGTGATGTCCCAGTGTTATGTGTAAGATAGACCACAAGAAAACAACCTATTGTCACAAGTGTTATGTGTAAGATAGACCACAAGAAAACAACCTATTGTCACAAGGTGATGGAGTTTGAGAATAATAACCATCACGGGTGAGGGATAGATAATTAAAATATCTACAAATTTTACTCTATAAGTATGAGAGAACTTCTCTCGTTACATATATCTTTCAAAGCATCCATCTTTCAACTTCTCTCCATCTTTCAACTTCTCTCGTTACAATCACTTTTTTCCATTTAAAATGGCATCTTCATCACATTATCATTACCAGAAAGATGATGATGCTGAATTTGAAGCTCTATTTGAAGATGTATTAGAAATTCGGTCCGAACCCAAAAAGAGAAAAACGTATTTTTATTGTGAAACCGGAAGAAGGCGACATCCAGCTATGGAATGATTATTTTCAGAAACTCCTACATATCCTCCCCATATATTCCGGACGGTTTGAATGAGCAAGCCATTGTTCTGCGGATTGTCCATCGTCTCTCTACGGAAGTGGAGTATTTTGCTGCAACGGAAGATGCAGTCGGAAGGAAAAGTCTATCACCGCTCCAGAAATGCACAGCAGCAATTCGTCAATTAGCATATGGTGGTGGGGCTGATACGGTAGACGAATATGTCCGACTTGGTGAAACAACAGCTCGGAATTGCTTGCACCTGTTTACTGCCGCAATTATCAACTTGTTTGGCGATGAGTACCTAAGACGTCCAACACCCGACGATCTTGAAAGGCTACTACATAAGGGAGAAGAACGTGGATTTCCCGGGATGATTGGAAGCATCGACTGTATGCACTGAGAGTGGAAGAATTGCCCCACCTCTTGGAAAGGTATGTATTCCCGAGGAACTGAAAAACCAACTATTGTGTTGGAGGCCGTAGCTTCTTATGACCTCTGGATATGGCACGCATTTTTTGGAGCTCCAGGTACTATGAACGATCTTAATATTCTTGATCGATCACCTGTTTTTGATGACATTATTAACGGAATCGCTCCCGAAGTCAACTTCAATGTCAACGGCAGGGAGTACAATTTGGCCTACTATCTAACAGATGGTATTTATCCGGAATGGGCCACATTTATTAAATCTATTAGTCTACCACAGGGTCCAAAAGATTCATTATTTGCAAAAAAACAGGAATCTGCCCGAAAAGATGTTGAGCGTGCCTTTGGAGTCCTGCAAGCTAGATTCGCCGTTATTAAAAATCCATCAAATTTATGGAATAAATCGAACATAGCAAATATTATGAGAGCATGTATCATACTCCATAATATGATTGTCGAAGATGAAGAACGTACAGACAGTCGAGATGAGACTTTTCACGATGAGGATTTATCTTTTTGCGTCAAGATGCCTACAGAGCTTTTCGATTCACTTGATCGCCGAGCTAGAGTTCGTGATAGACCAGTCCATAGACAATTAAAATATGATTTGATCGAACATCTATGGGATAAATTTGGAACTGAAGATTAACATTTCATCTTTACCTTATTATGAAATAAAAGTATTGTATTATTGCATTTTTAATGTTTTTTCAACTTTGTAATTTTTTTTCCAACTTTGTAATTTCTTATGTTTTCAATTATCTATGTTATATGTTTTATTTTAACACTACAAGAAAACATATTTTTTACGAGGGCGGTATTCCTTGTTAATTCGTCGTAATAGGGGCTTTACGACGAATTAACGTGGAAACGCGTTTCGTTGTTAAACGCTCGTCGTAACGGAGGATTCGTCGTAAAGTCCACGTAACGTTTACGAGGAAAGAATTTCCTCATAAAGCGGAAGGAAAGTTTTCGTCGTAATGCACTCGTAAATCTCGACGTAAATACCTCGTAGTATTTCGTTGTAAAAGACATGTAATACTTCCACGTAAAGTCGATGTAAAGTTTACGAGGAGTTTACATCGACGCCATGTAAATTCCTCGTAAAGTTTACATCGACTTTACGTGGAAGCTTACAACAATTTACAATTCGAAAGATATAATATTAATTAATTATAATTATATTAATTTATAATATTTGAAATAAAATTAAATATAAAACAAAAATCAAATTTTTTAAAATTATAAATTCATAAAATAATATTTAAATTTATAATACAAAACAATGTCTAAAAAAAAAAACTAAAGGCCAACATCGTCGGAGTAGTTGGCCGAAGTTCAGTCCAAGAAGTTCCTGCCGGGATCCGGCTGTTGCATCCTCGAGAGCTTTCGTCTGTCCGCCAAAGCGCCTGCATGGTCGGGTTTCACCGCCATAATATCCAGCAAACTCGAGAGTCCAAAGCTCTGCTGGGTATCCAGCGAGCCTGCATCCGTTCGTTGTCTGGTCCCGTCTCGAATGGTATGACAAAGTCGCCTTGCAACTTCATTAACGGAACCTATTCCGACCGTCCGTCCCTTCTTTCTAGGAGCCACCTATATATAAAGAACGTATTTAGAGTTAATAATATATATACTCAAACAATAAAATTAAATTTTAAAAATTATAAAATTTTACCTCCTCGAAGATCCGATCGATCTCTTCGGTTGACAACTTGACGGGTAACCCATCTCGGTTGTTGGGTAAGTTCGTGCTCTCGCTTCTACAATCCGAGTAGCCACCGCGTTGAAGAGTTTCTGGATGCAGGATCAACAAAACCCTACGTGAGGCGTGAGTCATCTTGAATAGGTCGGAGAGAGATGGAGAACTCCCGTCTTCTCCAGCTAATAAACAAAATAATAAATAAATTTAATTAATAAATATAAATTTAAAAGAATTTAAATTTAAATTTTAATTAAAACTTACAACTTCAAGGCGAATCGGCATGTGGTTTTGGCGGTTCTATGAACCATGGGCAAATTGCCATCCTTATCCTTCGTTCTTGAAGCGGAGCAGAGTTGGCTTTACGGATGGAGCTGGGTAGTTGCCAAAAGGCAATGAGACCATCCCATGCTTCCTTTGTGACCCCGCTCGCTTCCCTCATAGCCAGAATCTCCCACTTGTCCTTCCAGTCCGATACGGTGTTGCAAAGACAAGGCTTTGCCTTTGCAATGAACTCCTCTTCACCCTCTCGGTGATTCCTACGGACCAGTTCCACTTTTGCTGAAAAACAAATTTTAAAAGATTAGAAAAATAATTAATTATTTAAAAATATAAATATAAATAATTATATGTAAATATTACATAAATTGCTTAAACCACGTCGTCTTGGCGTGGGAGTCGAGCTCAGTTGGGATAAGGGCGTCGTAATATCCCTTCATCGTCTCAAACGCCCGCCAACACGGTTGTTAGCCCCAAACCTGCAAATATAACAAATTTGTTAAAAATTGAAAAATTTAAAATTTAAAATTTAATAATTTAATGTACTTACCAATAAGTACCCGGGGTCTATCGGGTCCGAACGCCTAAACCCTCTCGCCAGGCTGGGCAAGCAAATCCTCGACGGTGTATCTCGCGAATGGTGCATAAGGGCACCCGCAAATCGGGATGAACTGCGGCCGGTGGAGCAGGCTGATCCGGGCGACAGGTGGAGCTGGTGGGGAGGCATCTGAGGTGGAATAGGAGGAGGGTCAAGAAACTCCCGAGATGCCTGAGAGTCCGAACAGTCCCGAAGAAGACGACGGACCGGTAGATGAAGATGTGCCATCGCCAAACAAGTCGGCATACGCCGGTGCATCAGAAACTGGTTTCCTCTTCCTATGAGCCATCTATAAAATTAAAAAAATTAATATCTTTAAAGAATTATTTAATCAAATTTCCTAAACTAAACACCTAAACTAATCCCTAAACTAATAACCTAAACTAATTCTCTAAACTAACCACCTAAACTTAAAAAAAAAAAAAAGAGAGGAAGTACCTTTGTACAAGTGGGGAGGATTTTGAGAGGAAGTTACGAGCAAAGCTCGTAACAAATGAGCTCTGCTATATATATAGAACGTTGTCCTCGTAATTGGTGAACGCTATTACGAAATTACCAGGCCAGCGTTTTAAAGTTTACTGACAATTTACCAGGCCCTTTTCTGTATTACGGCGAATTTACCAGGCCCGTCTATTTTATTTTACTGACGAATTTACCAGGCCCGCTTTTATTATTAATGCCAATTTACGAGGAAAAGTATGAAACCCCAAAATCAAATCCCTAAACCCCAAACTTACTCATCCTTACCATTATCACTCTTTCTATCTTTTATCCTCTTTATCCAACTAAAACCCTTAACTTCAACAAATTAAAATTTTAACCCCAAATAAATATATATTATACAAGACAATATATAGTACACATACATTAAGTATCTCATTTAAGTAATAAAACAACATTTGGTACAACAAATTTTTAAGATAAATACAACATTTGTTACATATATTACATCATTCTGAATTGTTTGAGTTCTCATCAACATCGAACAATCATCGTCGTCACTACACGAACTCGTCTTCACGCTTCATCCGTCGCATCTTCGGAAGATCTTCATATTGATGGTTATTTGGGTCGATCAAAAGAATTTCATCAGTTTGTTGATCAGGAACCTCAACTTCATTAATAGCATCTTCTTCTTGCAACGGTGGTTCTTCTCCAGCAATAATTCGTCCACGAGGTGTAATTTTGATAGTAGCCAACCAATTAATCCCATAACCGCAGGGTATGGAAGAAAACTAACTTGTTCGCCTGGGAAGCTAGGATGAAAGGCTCAAATTTGTTGTATCTTCTCCCAGAGTTGACATCCACAACACCAAATTTGTTAAACCAACACCTCGATTCTCAACGGATCGAACCACTCACATTTGAAGAGGACACATTTTAGCTTCAATAACCCTGGAAATTCCACTTCAATAATCTCCTGCAAGATCCCGTAAAAGTCTGTTTCGCTTTCACACATATTCCATAGTTACTTGTTGCCCGATGACTTCCATACCATATGTGTGAAAGGTAAAACCTCGTGTGAAGTACATATGTGATGTGGTGACCTTTGCTACTGGACCTTGGACCAATTCGTGAAACCATACAGGGTAATATGGATCATCATACTCAACCTACAAAATACATCACCGTTAGAATAGTACCAAAGATTGCTTAATTTTAATTAAATATAATACCTGTGATTTTAACCACTTGACAAAGTGCTTTTCTTTCTTCCTTCCACTTCAGTTTCAGATATTCCGGTATTGCTTCTTCAACTTGAGATACAAACATGCTGCAAATTAAACAAATGTATCATATCATATAATTAACAACAATAAATATAATTAACAACAATAAAGATAATTTTACCTTTCAAACGAAGACGTGATTGCATCCCCACAGTTCAGCATAATATATGTGTGGGCACTATGCTTGTCCTCTTCACTAGACCACCAGACTTCTTTCAGCTTACCACCAAATCGTCCAATTTGACAAAAAATGTCAGGAACACCGTCTATGGCATATGACGAAGGTACTCCACCATCATCATATCTTCTAGGAACTCTTTTCCTTGTACGGACGGTTGGAGCAAAGTAGTAAGACGTGAAGTTAGAAGTTTCTGCTGTCAAACTCCCAGCAATGATCGAACCTTCCACCTTTGCTAAATTTTTTGCTTTCCCCTTCAAATGTTTCATGTACCTCTCATATGGATACATCCATCCGTTGTGAACAGGTCCACGAAGTAATGCTTCGTACGGGAGGTGAACGACTAGATGCTGCATCACATCAAAAAATGATGGAGGAAATATCTTCTCCAGGTTGCACAATATGATGGGAATGTTCTCATGAAGTTGTTCGATGACTTCTTCCTTGAACGTACGTGTGCTAAGATCTCTGAAGAATGCTCCAATTGCTGTATGTTGCAAAAATAACCCAATTAATAACATTTTATAAACATAAGGAATATACTCTTAATTAATATTTACCTGCAAGTGCTTCATGTACATTTGTTGGAAGGAGCTCAGCAAAAGCGAATGGAAGTAGTCGTTGCATAAACACATGACAATCATGACTCTTCATTCCGGAGAACTTTTGACCCTTTTCAACACATCTTGACAGATTTGAAACATAACCATCAGGGAACTTAACTTCTGATGAGACCCAGTTAAACAAAGTTGTTTTCGCTTCTGATGACAACCGGAAGATGGGAACAGGAACGCTGCCATTGCTCTTGATATGTAACTCACTTCTCCAGCAAATAGAAGGTAAGTCCATCATTGACTTTTGTTATCTTTTGTCTTTCTGGGATGTTCAATATTGTATTCATGATGTTGTCAAAAAGTTCTCTATGTGCATCACATCCAAGTTGTGGCGTAAAGAAGATCCTTCCAGAAGGCAGCTCCCAAAATATACTCTTCTTATGCCAATTGAGAGACTCCATATCCTTCAGGCATATTTCCGGAACGCGTTTCCTCCACGCGGCATAGTTTCCAGGCGCCATAATAATCAATTTCTGGTCTCATGCCGGTGAGATATGGAGGAGGACTATCTCGACAACTTTTGTATCTAAACAATGTCTTATTTCTTGATGCGGATGGGAAATGGGAAGAAATCGACGATGACAATCAAACCAACAACTCTTTCTCGCCATTCTTCGTTGAAAAGCATCTGTTGATCCACGACAAATTGGACAAGATAATCTTCCATGAGTTGTCCACCAGACAGCATCCCATAAGCGGGAAAGTCACTAATCGTCCACAGAGAACTGCTCGCATCGTAAAATTGTTTTTCATGGAACAATCATACGTTCTCACCCCTTCGACCACAACGATTGTTGCTCTTGTATCAATGGTTGGAGAAAACATCAGCGACCGTTTTGGATGCTTCGCCCGGAATTAATATGGTTAAGAATAAAATTCTTGTTCCATACACATGTCGGGCGCAGGTTATCTGAGTAAGAATGACTGGCCACAAAGAATATTGCCTCCCGGACATTCGAATGGACTAAATCCATCAGTGCTTAACCCAAGATAAACATTCAATATTGTTAGCGAAATCTGGGTATACTTTGTTGAAATGTTTCCACGCTCTTGCATCGATGGATGAGCAATCTCGCCATCCTTCTGTCCATGTTCAGCATGCCACCTCATCGATGCAGCAGTCCTCTCAGATTGATATAATCTTTTAACCTATCTTTAATTGGTAGGTACCACATCCTTTGGTACGGTACCTATTCCTTCCACGTCCTTGCGGTTTGAATCGTGGTTTCTTGCAGAATCGACACTCTTCCAGGTTCTCATCGTCCTTCCGGTAGATCATGCAGTTGTCGATGCAAACATCTATCATCTCCGAAGGCAACCCCGACTATAAACCAATTTCTGAATCTCATAATAAGATTCAGCCGACAAATTGTCTTCGGCAAGTACTCTTTCAACAACTCCCAAGAATCCATGCAATTCTCGATAAATTATGATCCGTTTTAATATTCATCATCCTAGCTGCTAGAGACAATTTAGAGAGACCTTCTACAACCAGTGTAGATTGGTTGATTTGCAGCATCTAGCATTTCATAAAACCTTTTTGCATCCAAATTAGGTTCTTCTACATTTTCAGTTTCATGAGCTATTGTTGTAGTTGTTTCTAAAAATGCATCAGTAATCATGTCTTGAATCCTATCATGATCTACCATCTGCTCATTCTGATTCGGTTCTTCATTATTACCAGGATCCTCAAAATGATTATTACTACTGCTAGCTTCATTTCCACCATAACCCTCTCCATGTTGATACCAAATATAGTAATGCGGTGTGAATCCTCTATTTACTAAGTGCTTCCATACAGTTTCACTAAGTGCAAATTTTGAATTTTTGCATTTCCGACAAGGGCAGAACATCTTACCGCTTTCCTGTGTGAGCGGTGTAGAGCCTGCCTGCTGCATGAATGTCTCTAGCCCCCTCAGAAAGGTCTCCGTCACTCTACCGGCGGAATCTTTATGTGAATACATCCAACTCCATATCTCGTAGATATTGTATCCATCAGCCATTTTTTTTTGAAGTTGTGTGTTTTCAGTTTTTTTTTTCTTAGATTTGTTGGTGTGTTTTTAGCATTGAGAAATGACATATATATAGAAGATTTTCGAGTTTGGTAGGTAAAGGTATAACAAGTATTTTACAACGAAATGTTTTAATACGGATTTACAATTCTTTTATATCGAGTGTACATCAACTTTACAACGAATTCAGTTAGGTATAAAGCACACTAAATACACGTTTGGACCAAGTATAACTGTTACAAGTTTCGTCGTAAAGTAGTTGTAAAATTACAACTGCTTTACGAGGAATGGTAATTAGCAGGTTTCGTCGTAAAGTAGTTGTACAATTACAACGCTTTTACGTAGATAATATTCCTCGTAAAGCCGTTGTAACTTTACAACTACTTTACGATCGAAACATGTTCGATGTATTATTACCTCCACTTTACGACGAAACAACATTTCGTCGTAAAGTTGTCGTAATGGACTCGTAATTTTACGAGGAAATAATTTCCTCGTAACTTTTCGTTGTAATGCCCGCGTTTTCTTGTAGTGTAAACACAAATAATTTTTAGAAAAAAAATATTTATTTCTAACTAAGAACCAAAAAAAGTTTCTAGCAATAATCTCCAAATCTAACCAAGTTTCTTAACTACATCTCTTAATCTACATTTATTAATAAACTAACCTAAGAAACTTAAATTTTGTCCCGGCAATGCGGATGCTCTTATATGCTCCTTTTAATATTAGTTTTGATTACATTCTCGTGGATCCATGCTAATTATTACACTGATTGTTTTGAAAAATAGCATCCACACAAATTTAAGGAGTAATCAAATAACTCATTTTACAATGTGTTTATGATGGATTTTCCTTCATTGTTGAAGTAATATTTGGTTTTAAATAACTATTTTGGGCAGCGTCTAATTGGACAGACTGAGAATGCAATACACCGAGCTGCTTTTGCCAACCTGAAACCTTTCGCTCTCTGTCAGCACTCTCTCTATCACTTTTATGATATTTGCATCCTGCAAAAGAAAAAAAACATCGTTTGAAAGCTTTCTTCAGATAAATGTCTTAAAATACCAAATTATTATCGATCCAAGTTTTTCTTCTTCGTATCACGAAAACGACTAGTTCATTGTGTAAATACTACTAACCTTTCTTGGCTGTTGAATAGTAGGCCTGACGTTAGCAACATCTCCAACCACTATTATATTGTTAGTATTTCCTCGATCATCCCTTTCCGTTGGTGAAGTTGTTGAGTGCCTCCAATCACCGTTGATTATATACTTGTAGCAGAGTACCTGCCACATTGTCAACGATGACCAATGTTATAGACTAGAACACCTTCGTGATCCCTCGAAACCAACATGCAGGAAGATTATGGAACGTTTCTGCTCTGTAGAAAGTTTAGTTTGCTTTGCCTCTGTAATCTATATTCTTGCGTTTGGCTTTTTATTTTTGCAGTTGATAAATCTCAGTTCGGTTTTAACAGTTTCACTTCCAAATGAAATCTATATAGTATCATCTTGGTAATAATATAATCAATTCTAATACGTGCAGTCTATGACTATAAGGAAACATCAATATTTTAAAGGAGACGAAGAAAACAATATTATATGAAAAACTATTGAATAGAATAAGAAGTAGACGACGACACAGACATGTTCTAGGGAAAGTCAACATACTGTGGGACAAAGCAAAAGAGAGAGAAGAGCATCGTGTTTATGTTAACTCATAGCACATGCTAAAAGACATGATCCCAAAAACAAGAAAACAGGAAGATGCATATTACTCCGCTTCTAATATTAGTATCCCCTTCTTCCAAGTAAACCGCCTGCAGTCTCTTCCACCTTTTCACCCTCTAGATACGCATCGAGAGTTCACAAGAAAAGAAGACATATAACCTCGTTAAGATTCATTTATTATAGAAAGAAAAAGAAACTGGAATCTATATCCTTTTAATATCACAAAATAATTAACTCACCTGCCAGATTGACCGCACGGCTAGCTTGAGCATCAGCATCAGAATTGAACTCCTACAAACAAGACAGCTAACAATTAATTGCCTTCGAATGTATTAAACCTTCGAATGTATTAAACAAGGAAACCAAAACTTTCCAAATCACAAAATAAAAAAAGAACATGTGATTGTTAACAAGAGAGTGGATCAGAACAACGAGGCTAAAGAAAAGGGGTTACCCTGTTAACGTGTTGAATCTGGTATGAGTCAAACTGACTCAGAAGCTGTTTTGCTTGTCCACAATGGGCAGCCATATCCGGGTGATTGGCTCTCCATGCACCTTGAACCTGCACAGCCAATTAGTCAGATAACTAACACAAACGAGACTGGAACACAGATAAGATATTAGTTAACTGCACCTGATTAACGACAAGCTGTGAATCTCCCTGGACGTGCACATTTCTAAAGCCTTTGTTAAGAGCACACTCGAGGCCAAGATTGAGAGCTCGATACTCTGCAACGTTGTTAGTAGCAACGCCACAACCCTCTTGAACACGGGAGATCACAGTATTATCTGAAGCACGGAGGACGGCTCCTGCACCAGCTCTTCCAGGGTTTCCTCTAGAAGCTCCGTCAAACTCGATGGTACATGAATCCTGTGAGGTTCAAATATTAGATTTAGAATATTTTTTCTTTTAAATATGCAAAAAAAAAAAAAAAAAATTAGCATATGAGGATCGGAGGTTAGAGATCGATACTTGAGCAAAGTTGCGACGTGGAGGGCGAGTAGGATCCATAGCAAGCAAAGCAAAGAGTTTTCTGCAAAATAAAACATGGCCAAAAGGAGATAAGAATCCTAATAAGATGAACCAACACAAGACTAAAAAAAAAGGATAACAATAAGCAAATCATTTCCCCTTTAAAATAAAAAGCAAACCAGTGGAGGTCTAAGTAACATAATGTTCTTCTACTAATAATGCATGGTTAACTACCCAAATAGATACAAAGCAAAGTGAAACACGTAAAATCCCACGGGACAGAGAGCAAGGCGAATCAGGATTCACGATGGCTGGGAAGTTTTCTCTACGTACCCTAATTTCGAGTGCCGCTAATGAGTAAACGAGTGCAGTGGAGGATGTCGACGTCCCCCTTAGGTTTATATTTATACACCAATCATCGTCCACCCCTAATCTAAACGAGCCGTTTCCTTCTCCTTTGGGCCTTTTCTTGATCCAATGCAACTTTACATCGTGGCCCGACGTTCTAAATGATTTATATTATTATTTTTTTGTTTCAGTAAATAACAACACTTCATATCCAGTATGTTTATAATTGGAGAAAAATTTATATTTCTTCTTAATTAATTATTCTCTGAATAATCAAATAACTCATTTTACAATGTGTTTACTAGTATGTATTTTCCTTCATTGTTGAAGTAATATTTGGTTTATGCCCATAAATAACCATAATTTTTTAATTTTAAAAAAGAAACTATTTTGGGCAGAGTCTAATTGGACAGACTGAGAATGCAATACACCGAGCTGCTTTTGCCAACCTGAACCTTTCGCTCTCTGTCAGCACTCTCTCTATCACTTTTATGATATTCGCATCCTGCAATTAAAAAAAAACAGAGCTTTCTTCAGATACAAGAGGCCTTAATATACCTACCAGTTATTAATCTATACAAGTTTTCCTTCTTTGTATCAAGAACACGACCTAGTTCATTGTGTAAATACTACTAACCTTTCTTGGTTGTTGAATAGTAGGCCTGACGTTAGCAACATCTCCAACCACTATTATATTGTTAGTATTTCCTCGATCATCCCTTTCCGTTGGTGAAGTTGTTGAATGCCTCCAATCACCGTTGATTATATACTTGTAGTAGTACCTGCCACATTGTCAACGATCACCAATGTTATAAACTACAACACCACCGTGATCCCTCGAAACCAACATGCAAGAAGATTATCAAACGTTTCTGCTCTGTTGGACCTTGAGAATAAGCACAAATGGGAAAAAGGTCAAAGAAGCTTAGACTTTACTTTCCCTGTGAAAGCCTAACTTCTGTTTCAAAACGTGGACCACCCTTGTGCGTTGCCTTTATCGGTTCTTTCCAGTTTCCAGTGAAATCCCCAACCAACAACACATCCTCCCCCTGTGACAGATCAAACCAAGGTGCAGCTTAAACCATTGAGGCCATTCGAGTTGTTGTTAAGCCATACAGATCTAAGACGAGGTTACTGCAACAACTGCAACAACAATTAATAAAAGCGTGTGAAGCAATTGTCACCTCATGTCCATTCCACACAAAGGTCACAGCGTGTGTTGGAGGTTCATCATGTTTGCCATCGTCAACCATTGCAATTAGATCCCACGTTGCCCAAGCAATTGCAGGTCTGTTAAAAAAAAGAGTTAGTTAAATGCTCTTCCATCAAAACAAAAGAAGTTAATAAGGTTTGGTCTGTAGGCCAATGAATGATCAAGAAAGAGATGAAATGAGCCAACACCTGTCAGGTTTGCAAGCGTGCAATCCTGTAACGAAACTATAAGCAGCATGCAGAGAGGTATCTGTCATCCAGTGTAGATAAGCAATCACACAAGCCGACGACCGGTCAAAACCAGTGGTACAAGTTACAAACACACGATGGTTCTTTTTAAGTAATCGTAGTAACAGCCCAACACAGAGTGGTAGTTTCTTCCTCAGATCAAAGGAATCAGCATCCCTGACACCAAAAGATCAAGACTATTATCATTCTTTTCCACAACTGTGTAGAGCGCTAAGCAAAGAAAACAGGCACGAGAATCCTCAATGAAATGTGAATTTGCATACTTAATAGGATAGTTGATCATTAAGATTTCAGATTTCTGGCACGCATCGTTGATTCTTTGTGAATCAGTTCCCCAGTTTTGAGCTTCAGTTCCACCTTGGAAGTTAAGTATAGCAGTAATTCCCTAAAGCAGAAAAGCTAACCAATCAAAACCAAATATTTTCAATACCATATAAATCAAATTTCTCAACTATGAAGCACTCACTGCGCCTGACAAATTTTCTACATCATCTTCTGTTTGAATACATGAGCCAACATATATCTGCTCTGTAATCTGCAAATTGGCCAAACAAGAGAAGACTGGGGTTGAACAGAAAGGGAAAGAATATGAACTAGAAAACTAAATTTACAGACCTTACTGTAGCGCATTCCAAGAGCGTGGTTATAATGCAGCTCTCCTTTGGATCGGTCAAGGGCTTTGATGTATTCCTCTAGAGGGAAATTACCATAACCCCATTCCCCATCACCAGGGTCCTGTTCTGAAAAGACACAGACAATTGGGCTGATAGGTGGAGAAAGAATGTTCTTGTGCATCCCAGACTGAATGGAACTGCTGTGTTTGGTCAAAAGTTTCCAACCATGGGGAGCAAAGAATTTGGAGGAAAAAGCAGCATAGCCAGAGTTGCCACTGCCTTGGGATGCTGCTCTGAGATTGGATGACAAAAGATTCTGGTTCCAAGTAACAAAAGAGACGCGTCCTCTGTTAAAAAGCAAATCAAGATCGCTCAAGTGAACTAGGTACTGAATAGGAAACGGGGAGAATGGTCTTTCGAGAACAAGGCTGAAGGATCCACTTCTCTCTACCAGCATCTTCCTGAAAAAAAGAAACAAAAAAAAAAACTCAAATAAGGGCTAAGGAGAAACTGGTACTTTGCTTCTTAACTAGTCAGCAGCCATGTTAAAAAGTAAAGAACAAAGTTCACAGAGCATAGGCCTAAAGGTCTTACTGGGTGTCACCAAAATCATTGATTTCGACAAGAGTGCCACCAGAGGAAGAATCGGAAGCCTTCTTGAGTGTATCTCCAACCATAATGATCCTCGCCTTCTCCGCATTACTCTACACACAAAAAAAACAAATCTCACTCTTCAGAACAATGCATAGCTAGAGAGAGTGAGAGAGAATGCTTATTCAAAAATTTGAATACCCCTTTTTTGATGGCGTGGACGAAGATCTTTCCATCTGCTGACAACGCGAAGCGAATCCCTAGGGGCTTCTCCAGCGTGACCATATACTCATTCAAATTCATCTTGAACGTAGACGACGAAGAAGACGACATCGCAACAACCCTGAGAACGACGAGCCTTCTTCGCCCGTTGAACCCGACCTTTCCTCTCCCGCCGAATACACGGCCATTCCCGTTGCCGGATCCGATCAAAAGCGACGGAGAAGATCGTTCGAGAGCTCCGAAACCGGAGATTCGATGAAGAAGCGCCATGATTGATCAGAAGAATGTGGACGGAGCTGTGAACTTGGAGACTGTGAGAGCAGAAAACGAGGCGGCAGATGAACAAGAGGGAGGGGGTAAGGAACAAGTGATCCACGTGGATTCACATGGGTCCCGCTTTTTCGTGGAAGTGTCTAGCCTTCCTTTTACTTACAACTTGACACGTGTACTCGACTTCCACTCCCAATAAAATATCTAATCCCAACTACTGTAATTGAATTGGACTTGAATGTCACTCGAGAAAGTTACATTCATTCAAATATAAATATAAAAGGATATAAGGATGTAATTGATGTTGTACTTGTAAAATTATAAGATAAATTGATTTTCTTGTTGGACAGGATCAGAGCCCAACAAGGGAATGTGTAATGTTGGACAACCATTGGGCGCGGCGCTTGAATTCAAAAGACTCCTAGATAGAGTGAAGCATATGATGTGTTTTGTTATTTATAACTCTCAGTTCGTATGGGTTTGTTACACTTCCTCACTCTCTTGTATTGCAGAGTCTTTGGATTTATGAATGCATTATCTGTAAAACATGCTGAGTGTTCAGTTCTCACGGTCAAAAGCAGTGCCAATGACTAAAGGAGAAGAACAACAACGTCCTTTCCAAAATGGTGAACTATTCTTATACAGATCAGTGTGCTTTAACATTCCAACTCATGATTTAATAATTGTACGTATGTGTTATACCTTCAATTTAAAATTCATTATATTTATAATAGAGTATATTAAAGCATTTGGTGTTGGTGGTGGTCAAGGTCAGCATTAAGCAACTGGACGGGCCATAGATCTTCAACGCTCCAGTAACTGTCGTTAGACTGTTCCATCACATTATACGATGTCGTCGTATCCGAGGATTTTAAACTCTCGAAGGCTTTGCTGGAGCTGCCTTGGTCTGTCCTTGTCATCACGGAGCTCTGTGAATTTCCCAAGCAGTCACGAATATTATTCACATTTTCCGATGAAGACGACAGTTTCATGCGTCTCTGAATCTTAGTCCTCCAGAAATTCTTTATTTCGTTGTCCGTTCTCCCCGGTAGATGTTTCGCAATCTTCGACCACCTATATATTCATTTACGACCGTAACTTTTCTGTAATCAAACTAATTAATTGCTTATGTACGCATGTCATGTAGCATATAACTAAACTATACCTGTTTCCAAGCTTAGCATGGAGTTGAATGATCAAAAGCTGTTCTTCTTCGGTTATGTTCCCTCGCCGCACATCTGGCCTGAGATAGTTCAGCCACCGGAGCCGACAACTTTTTCCCGTACGTTTTAGACCTTATTATAATATACATATAGTTTATCATTAGAAACATAACCAATTATCTCAACCTATTTTTAGTCCTTTTACAAACTTTATAAAAACAAAACATAAATCTCATACTGTAAGAAAGTGCATATGTTTTTGGTTTACCAGAGGCTTTGGCGACGGAGTTCCAAAGACCTTCACCATGATTAAGGATGTAATTAAAGAGGATCAAATCTTCTTCCATAGTCCACGGCCCTTTCCTCACTCTTCCTTCTTCTTCTTCTTCTTTTTGTGATGTTATTCTTTCTTTCCCTCTCCCTGTCTTCTTCATTTTTTTCTTCTGTTTGTAGATATGAATGTGTGTTTATTTCTGTCAAGATTGATCAACAACACTGTTTTCTTTTATAGGGTTGTTGTGGCTTGTGACCATGGTAGTACGATACATATATGTGAAAACATATGTATACAAGTTTTTTAAATGAAAATATTTGATTACAAAGCTTAAAATAATAACTTGCCTAGAGTTATAGCATTACTTAAATAATTAATTAAAAAGTTAAATGAAATCTCGGCGTGATTAGTTCACGTCCACACAAATCGTAGAAAGTGAGAAGGAAGAAAGTACAATACTAAATCAAAGCAAAGCTTGACAGAAACATGACACATATATATATGTTGAATAACGACTATTCCCAACCCTCTATTGGTAGTACTAGTCAATATTTAATTAGTATTCAAAACCAGTGAAGGTCTTTTCTGTATAAAATTACACTCGATCAACACTTCTTTTAACCATACGTAGAATAGATAACACTTTCTCAAATGTATTTTATTTGATCAAACACTTTTTACCTTTTCATGTGTATGAGTTAGATTTTACTTTTATAATAAGAATTTTTTTTTAAAAAAAAAAGCGGAAAGAAAGAAAATAGACTGAAAGTTGTAAATAGCGTTTGCTTTTGGCCAATTAATTGTGATGGGTTTGCTGTAATTCATATGCCAAATTTAGTAAGTGAAGTTTTGTGGCTGAAAATATAAATGATGTGTCAGCTCACAATACAATAAAATTATTGCAAGAGAAAAAATAATTCGATCATCCGATTGTCTTTCAAGGTCAGTCAGTAATATAGCCAAACAGCTCTCGTATTTTTAAATATTAACTACCAGAAAATTGTACTGAAATTTATTGAAAAGTTAAGTAGTATTCATTTAAAAATAATTCGTAAGCTATCGTATTCCATATAATGATTTTTAAAGTACTAGTAGTTGTGTTTTGGTTGATGATTAATGTATTTAAGATAAAAAGTTTATTACGTAACAGTTAATGAAAAATATATTTTTTTTTGTAAACTAATTAATGAAAAATATTGATAGGGAAAATAAACCATGTGTGAGCATGTAGTGAGCTTTGAATTAAGATTTTAGGAGTTCATGATCCGTTTAGTTATAAAAGGAAAACTAATCTGTAACCACAAAAACTAGAGTTCATTTAGAGATTAACAGGCTGTCACCAATTATATTATCATCAAAGTACACGAGACACACACTTTTCCTCTAAGCCATTAGACTCACCAAACTTCCTTTCCAAAGCTTCAATATTTTTTTTTTTTTGTAACTGCCAAAGCTTCAATATTAGAATTATGAAATATCACTTTTGAAAATGAATGCACATAAGAAGTTCCTCATTAAATTTCCTCAATTCTTAAATACAATATTACGGACCTCCATTTTCAGATACATAGGGCATAAATCATGAAGTTACGTACAATGACATAATCATCAATATTCAAAATAACATCGGTAAAAGAAGTAATTAAAAAAATAAGTAATTACAATAAAAACAGTAAATTTTTTGGATTTGGTCGAATTTTGTTTTGGGCTAAGGTCCAAGCCTCAGCTGTGCCATGGTTGTTTCGGCTAATAAACTCATGGTTTTTTGCTGACTTCGGAGGTTTTGATAATATGTAAAGATTTAACAAAAATATCAAGGAAATATGAAGCGATTATCATGTCTAGATTATAAAGTTTTACCTATCTAAACAACAAGTCTTTGAGTATAAAGAAATACCAAAAAAAAAACATATAAAGAAAACAAGTATTTGTAGTTTTTAATGGGGCTTCGAGTGTCTGTTGCTTTTCACGTACGTTCTTCACCGGCCAAAAATACATATATAAATGTCAAAATGTAGAAATACTCAAAACACATTCTTCTTCTTCATCATCTTCAATTGGGGGCTGGAGCTTGTATCTTCCCTTTTATCGGTGTTTCATCATGGTTTCATGGAAGCTGCGAGGAGGAGATCCAGTAGAAGACGGTGGTGGAACTCTGTTGAATCTCTCCGGGCTACGACTCCTTTCACGCTCTCTTCCCCATCCATTGCTGCTTCTACCTCCCATTCCACTAATTATCAAAATACATATTCACACAATCACATTTTCTTCCATTAACGGACAAAAGCAAAGTTGATGTGTTTTTATCATTTACCTGTCACGTGAACCAAAGCTACCTCTGCCACCATAACCAGAGTCGCTACCTCTGCCACCATAACCTGAGTCGCCACCTCTGCCACCATAACCAGAGCCGCCACCTCTTCCACCATAACCAGAGCCGCCACCTCTGCCACCAGAAGGAGGACCCCAACGGCTGAATTTGTTCGTTCCACCACCACCACGTGCAGCCATATCGCGGATCTGAGGAGGAACTCGCTGGTTTGCTCCTTCCAATATCTTGATCAGATCCGAAGCATGTTTCGAGTCTTGATCGCCGAAAAATGTGAATGCCTGACCAGTCGCTCCAGCTCTTCCTGTTCTTCCGATTCTATGAACATAGTCTTCCACTCCGTTGGGGAAATCATAGTTTATGACCGCCCTGTCATTCCAACAATATATAATGCTTTAACTTTAATGTAATTTAATGATTTTTATAAGGGTTCAACTTTGGATGAAAATTTTAATAATATACCTGATGTCCTTAACGTCCAGCCCACGAGCAGCAACATCAGTTGCAACAAGAACCGGAGTCCTGCCACTGCGGAATTGATTCAGAACATTGTCTCTCTCAGGCTGTGACTTGTCTCCATGTATGGCAGCAGCTCCAAATTGGCGGGTCAGATTGCGAGTTAGCTGGTCGCACATCCTTTTGGTTGAGCAAAATATTATCACCTTCGAGCCTGGTTCCTGAGACCTCAATATCTGCTCTAACCTCCTCTGTTTCTCCATTGGTGCTACCACTTCAATGTGCTGTGTCCAGAAAAAAAAAGAACAATGAAATTGATTTTTTTTGCTGAAATGGTTAGCAGAAAAAAAAAAACTAAGACAATGTGGCAATGGAATCAAGTCAGAGCCATTACCTGTGTGATCGACTTGTTAGCCACAAGCTCGTCGACGTTACCAATGTTAACCTGAGCAGGATTAACAAGCAAGTCCGCTGCAATCTTCCTGACTCCCTTTGGCCATGTAGCTGTGTACATAAGTGTTTGACGCTTAGTAGGAATCTCTTTCACAATCTTCCTTATTTGAGGCTCGAAACCCATGTCCAACATTCTATCTGCCTCGTCTAGCACAAGATAAGACACTTGACGCAGACTAATTCTCCTCATCTCAAGGATGTCATTCAATCGTCCAGGAGTTGCAACCACGATATCAGCTCCTCTTTCCAAATCCCTCAGCTGCGGACCCTTTGGTGCACCACCATACAAGCACTGAAACAAAGACAATGGCGTTTGGTATAAATTAGAAAGATACTAATTAGACAAGTAGCACGTTGCCACTTTATAAAAACCAGAGATCTCTACTTACTGTGCACGAAATTCTTGACGACCTCCCAAACTTAACAGCTTCGTCTTGGATTTGTGTGGCCAGCTCCCTGGTTGGAGACAGTACCAAGATTGTTGGGCCCATTCGCGAATCATTCCGGATGCGTTGAAGATGCATAAATCCAGGAATTAAGTAACCCAAAGTTTTTCCGGAGCCAGTTTTAGCGATGGCAACTATGTCCCTACCTTGCATCGCAATTGGCCACGACTGAGCTTGAATTGGAGTTGGAGCAGAGAAACCTGCACTGAGTACCTAAGATAGTAGAAAACCAGGAGGTCCTATGAGAAGAGGAGCACTAAGTTTCTTTTTGGATTATGGAGCGATGACTCATGTCAGAAGAAGCACCATCCCCCATTTGCAGGCGGCAAAAGATTACTGATGAAACCTGCAGCAGGAGGGCGCGCCTCTTCTTCTGTCTGGACCCGGTGGTGAAATGAAACATCACAACACCATTAACAGGCCCGACCACGAGCTTGGATGATCTCGGAAGCCCTTCCCAAAAAATTTGGTCCCACTCCAAATATTTTGCAAGGACCTCAGAGAAGTAGCACAGTGTACGACATTAGCTCCTCCCAGGAGCAAACATCGCACCTGGTGAAAACAAAAGAAAAGAGAGAAAACGGGTGCATATGGCTTATAAAACTTTTGACTCTAATTGTTAAACCTAAGGCGATGTTAACTTGGTGATAAAATAAGTCTAATATTGGGAAAACCTAGATAACCCAATACATAGATCCGGCTTATTGGTAGGGTATGGATAACTAAGACAATAAGTCTGAGGGTTCATTAGTCAATTTCAACATACTACAACAACAAATTCTTACCTCACGCAGAAGCTCAGGAGGAAAACCAGTAGTTTCAAAGGACATAAGAGGTGGTGGTACTTGGCCCCCCTGAAGAAAAAGGAAAAGAAACCGTCAGTTATTGCTTTATTAGTATATATGTTCTAAAGTAAGCAGCTTGATATGAACAGTCTAGGACTTCTTTTTATTACATGAAATTAGAAGCTGTGCAAAGCGGAAAGAAGCACCAGATAAGAGAGGAACAAAAGAGGGGGTCTACCGAAATTAGTAGATCAAAACGACACTCGTTTTTAAAGAAAGTAACTAGATACTTACGCTGACAGTAATTTCATGACGGCGGCAATAGGCCTCCGGAGAAATATCGCCAACCGGAGCTGATGAAGGAGGGAGACCTCCTGCCGAGGCAGCATATGCAGAGTTCCCAAGTCCATTGGCAGCACCATTCAAATACGGAGCTCCACTCCTATCATCAATCTGTAACAAATAAAGCAAATTCGATGAGCCAAGAAACATTTATAACAACAAGGATCAAATAAAGAGCATATTAGTAATACATAAACTAAAAACAAGAAAGTATAAATGGTCAATACCTCACTAAACCTCGACCGCCTAGGCCCACCTTCACTGGCTCTGGTGTACTTACCATCATCCTTGACAGGAGCATAGCTACCATTTGGTATGGAAGAAGCTTGCTGAACCTGAACGGAGGAGGCTACAGGTACCTCCGCAAAGTTGGGAGGTTGAGAGGAGGTAGGTCGCTCATATTGAGTAACGTTGGTCTCAGGATTCCAAAAGTACAAGTAACCAGTTCGGTCATCGACAAGGCCCTTCCAAGGCTTGGGAAGAGAATGATCCTCAGGTGCGTAACGGACTGCAGAAGGAGCGGTAGCAGCCATAACAATCAAAGAAGTAGTTACCTGCAAAATAAAACATGGTCAAAAGAGATACTAATTTGAATTAGATGAACCAACACAATACAAAATTGCTAAGCAGCAATACAATATCCAAATCGATAGAATCCACCACAGATCTAAATACACGTAAAAAGCCCACGGGATTTGATCTGAGTCTCAGAACAAATTAAACCGACAGAGAGCAAGGCGGCGAACCAAATCAGGATTCACTACGGCGGGGAAGTTTTCTCTACGGAAGAAGACGTACCTGATTTCGAGTGGCCGCGAAGGAGGAAACGGATGTGGAATAGGTCAAATTCTCTGAACTTGAGATGCTTTTCCCTCTTTCTCTCTCTCGCTCTACGAATCTACGCCACAAAGAAGAAGCGTATAGAAGAGAGAGAAAAGAAAAAGTAGAGGAGAGAATGACCACGTCCCGTTAGGTTTATAAACCAACCATCCACCGTCTAAACGACCCGCCTCCTTCTCCTTTGGGCCTTTTGGACCCTATGCACTTTATTTCATGGCCCATTTTGTCATATGATTTATATTTATTTTGTTTCAATAAATATTATTTTAATAATTTTTTAATAATTATTTTTATAATTTCTTTTCTTTATCATATCTTTTCAAAAAAAAAAAAATAAGAGAAGACTTTATAA
Organism: Brassica nigra; assembly: GCA_016432835.1. Taxonomy (NCBI): domain Eukaryota; kingdom Viridiplantae; phylum Streptophyta; class Magnoliopsida; order Brassicales; family Brassicaceae; genus Brassica; species Brassica nigra. The sequence continues at coordinate 15,351,082 of CM028249.1, read as the reverse complement.
ATTCTTATTTACAAGTAAAACTTCAAGAGATGACCCAAAAAAAAAGTAAAACTTCAAGAAGTTCAAAAACCAGAGAAAGGAAACTTCAGGAAGATTTTGAGTTTGGGGTTGGTTTGACTCTCTTGGCTCTGGTGTACAAGTAAACTCCAGCTAGTGCCGTCGCCGTACCTGTTGCGTCTCTTGCTCATCAAACAAATGATAACTTTATATATATATACTACTTAGTTATTTTGTTTGTAACGAGTTACCTATGGAATTAAGAGGCGAGACTGGAGTTTTGAAGAAAAAAATGGATGATCCAATAACCACCACACGCTTCACACAGTTCCCAACAGAGTGTGTCACTGGTGACACCATCTCTAAGATCATATACGATACCTAACACCGTGTTTGTAACTTTTGAATAATCACATTTGATGCTAAACTGGAACTGCATTAACGAAACCTAAACGGATCTTTTATAATTATTTTGAAACCCAACACACCTGTTGGTAGCTATGCAAGCAAACACCAGCAAGGAGAGACATGATGCAAAACTCTTTTGCAGACAAACCCTGACTTGTCTGCCAAGGAATCACAAAACAAAAGCCATATAAGTTGTTTACCTCTTTGTATCTTATTAGTTTTTTTTTTATGTATAAACAACTTACAGCTAATTGCAGCTGTGAGGGAGTAAACTTAAAACCATCGATGAGGATTGCTACAGGAACCAATAAGACAAAGGAGATAATGGTTATTATAGAGAAAAGGTTGATGTTGTCCAAAGCTTCCTGTTTCAATAGAACAAAAATTTTAACAGATTTTCAATTGCTAGTTTCAGTTAATAAGAGAATCAAAGGTTGGTTACCTGAGGAGAGGATAAACTACTAAAGGTTACCTTTTCAATCATGAATTTTTTACTGAGAACATTGCGTGATTGGTTCGTTACATTAGATGCCATTGCACTGCAGAAACCAATCCTGGTTCATTCGAAAAACACACAACTTTAACCAAGTTCATTTATCAAGAAGATTGGTTTGATTAGTTGTTGTTTGTTGCATACCAATTAAAAGAAGTTTCTGTGAAAGATGCTAAAGAGACTCCAGCGACTATTGGTAACAAGGAACATACAATCCATAAACTCGGCCACTGACACTCAACAGAAATAAATCAAAACGCTTTTTTAAAAAAAAAATCGCTGATCAAATATTAGTAGAAAACCTTAGGAACAGTGTGTTTTATGTATTTGCGTACCTCGCCGAGCAAGAGAACAGAGAACAAGACGGTGAAGAAAGGCTCCATTGCTTTGATTGTGTGGGTGAAAGAGACGTTAACTCTTCCCAAGCTCACATTCGTTAACAAGTTTCCTAATGTGTGAGCTGCTGCTAGTTGTAATATCGCCGGAAACTAGAGATTGTTTTCAGACGATTTACAAATGAATCTCTCTGTTTTTGTTAGAGGATTTTGGCAGAAGAATCATTTACCTGAGAGGGAGTGACTTTAGGGCGAGGATGGAGTTTGAGGAGCCACATTATCGATATCATCAACGTTCCACAACCTAACTGAAATGCTGTCACCGTTGCTGGATATGGATAAACCTTAAGTACCTTGGATGAACAAAGAAATGTCAGGAGTTTCTAAATCCAATTGGTGATTTAAGTTACTATGCTATTGGAGATTGGAGAACCTGTTTGTTGAAGATGTTGTAGTAGATATTGAGAAGATACCAAACTCCGAACATGCCTCCTAGCTTCAGCCCTTTGACCAAACTTCCAGATTCTACATCTCCCGGAACTGTAGCTGACTTGAGCTTGAAGCCATTGAATCTACGGTTAGGTCTCAGGAACAGCCGCCATGGATAAGAGGAGCAGGAAGAAGAAGCTCTAGATCTTCTGGTGAATGATGATGATGATTCAGGAGTAGACTTGGTAGCTAATAGCGGAGACACAAGTCTCGGATATAGAGTTATTGGAAGCATAACTTGATTCAGGTTTCTTCCTTCTTAATTTTGCGGATTCTTGTTCTTGATAGACAGATCTATGGTTGGTTAGATGGTTGAAGATCTCACGTAAATCCTCTTTGTCATTTGTTAAAACGACACTTGCTAGCTTTTCTCTCTCTTTCTTCTTCTTCCTCTAATTGGTAAGAGTGTTAAATCAATCGAATGCTACCCCTGTCTCCTCAATCCTCTCGTTATCATATTATCATGTCTCATGTATCATTATCATAATCCTCAATACTTTTTTTACTTAATATAAACAAGTTACTATGTCGACAGTGTTTTTGTGTTTAAAATTTGTGCTAATAAGATAGAATAATCTCTATCCAAACTTTGACGTAGGATCTCACAATTAATATATGTTTTGTCGTAAACTATTATTTCGAAGTGTCAGTAGGGGGCGGGAAACGTATGGATGTCATTAAAGGGAGAGGTTTAAACATGTGGATGTAAGCATGCACCTAAGTTCTGTGGTACCTATCTATTTAGAGTCCACCTTTTAGCTGTCTTATTTCATAAACACTATGGTCCCATTGCTTGATACCAGCTAATATATATGTATATTTCATTATCTGTCTTTCCCTTACATGGCTAACACAGGATGCATTTTACCATTCATAATATATAAACTTTTCATAAACACAAACAGAGCCCTTAGAAACAAAACGTCTCCCACATTATTATAACAAAAAGCCAAAAATTAACTCAAACACTCAAACAAGCTTACAGAGCAAATACACCATTCCAAATTTAAACACACACCACCTCCCTAACATGAAACCATAACCACAACAACAGGCGACTCTCTTTTATTCACCACAAAACACACGCTTCAAGTTGTCGCCACTCGGACCTCGCGAGTTGTCTTGGTGTCCCTCTCTCCTGAGGCTGTGTGACCCTTTGTGTCTCTGTCTCGGACATCATAGGTCTTGCTCTCACGTACATCGTGAGCCTTGTCCTCTATAGTCTGTCCAGCATCTTTGGTCCTCTGCCCCACATACTCGGCCATGTCAGCCAAACGGTGCTTTGCTTCCTCCAGCTCCCCCGGCATACGTTCCCTTACTCTTCGGATGTGGTTCAGTACCCACGACATCGACGATAGTCCCGTGAGCCCTATTGCCCCTGACGCCATGAATCCTGTCATAGCTAAACCTATCACAAAGGCTGCTGGTACGATAACCGGACTGAAGATGAGGAACAGCGGGAATGCCAGCATTAGTCCTATAACCGAACCGGCTAAAGTTAAACCGGCCAGAGTTAGCAGCGTCCCTCCAACCGGTACACCGGCGACCACTGCTAGAACCTGCATGCACGTGGAAAACGTATACATATCATGTGCATGCTTATCGTATTATATATGCTGAGATTCCAACGATGGTAATTCAAAGGGACCTGAGTTGAAGAAGGCCCACTCTGGGGATAAACCACTTTGATGCCTCCTTCGTGCTGTCGTAGAGGGTGCACTTGAACCTGGTGTGCATGTGTGCGCACGTCCGCCATTAATCCTCCAAGCTAAAGCTTTGTTAGATAACTTCTAAAACCAAGATGTTGCTGAATCAGTTGCTTCTGCCTTTTTAAGGTTTGAGAAATGGGATCGGGTTTGTTGTAAAATAGATAGGCGACATGCTGCGAGAATGTGACACGTAAGGGAGAGACGTGGCATCTGAGAACCTTGCATGAGTAACAAGTTTCATTTCCTCTTTTGAAACTTTGGAAGAAAGGAAGATTGCGAATCCGATGATACCAATGAACGGGCTGAGACGGACAATTAGGAACGCGCGGTGCTTCAATTAAAGGGATTCCTTTGCTAATCGGTTCAAAACAAAAGTGATAGTGAAAATACTATGCAGGAGACTGACTAAGAACTGATTTTACTTTTACCAAACATAGTACATAGCTTGTGATTGACTTCAATATCCATGCAGAACACGATCTGTCTTGTGCTTCAATCTCCACGTTTTAATTTTGCCACAATCCTTGGGCATACCGTGAATCACAAGCTGCTTCCCTCAGTCTGAAAATACGCAGAATCTTCAAAGTCCTGTTTCATATGCAAATGCAGCTCTTTTAGCAATCCATAAACCGGCTCATTCTCAGGATGCATATTATCATCAGCCACAAATCTGTGGACATTTCTTTTTATTTTAATCAGACTCTCTGCCAGTCCTTTTTTGATTCCTCTGTTCCTCACTGCATTTCTCAACTTTTCCACATTCTCCCATTCTCCCTTAACCCCATACATATACGACATTAACATGTAATAACCAGCATGATTGGACTCCAATTCAAAGAGCTTCTTTGCAACAGTTTCTGCCATCTCACCATTCTGATGAATCCTACACGCGCCTAAGAGAGTACCCAAGATTTGAGGTGTTGGTGAAAAAGGCATCCGCTTTGTGATTTCGATGGCAGTGTCTAGCTCTCCTACACGACCAAGAAGATCAACTAATACAGCATAGTGTTCTACGTTAGGAACAAGTCTGTACTGACTCACCATCAACTCAAATATTCTCAGCCCTTCGTGAATCAAACCTGAGTGACTACAAGCAGACAAGACTGAGAGAAATGTCACTTCATTAGGCTCAACTTCTGAGCTCTCGACCATTTGATTAAACGTCTCCAGCGCTTTAGTGCCTTTCCCATGGATTCCACAACCAGTGATCAAAGAGGTCCAAACCACGGTGTCCTTTAAAGTTATCTCATCGAACACTTTAAAAGCACTGCCTAGACTCCCACATCTCGAATAAAGCTCGACAAGGGAGGCTCCGATGAACGGGTTACTGTCAAATCCGAATTTGATCACATAACTATGAAAGCATTCAGCTTGTTCGAGAAAGCCCAAATCCGAAATTGACTTAAGTACCTTCACCATAAGAATAGCATCAGGCCTCGTATTATTTTCATGCAACATCTTGGAAAATTCCTCAGTTGATCTGTGAGCCATTCCATTTAATGTAAAGCCGCTTATCAAGGCAACCCAAGAGACCACATCTTTCTTCGGAATCCTAGAGAAAACAGCATAAGCTTCCTCGGGGGAGAAACACTTCATATACATATCAACAAGAGCAGTGGAGACTTTCACTTCTGTCTCAATGCCTTTCCTCATGGCTAATTCATGGCTCTTCCTGCCTTGCTCTAGATCACGAGCAGCTGCACAAGCTTGAAACACACTTAGCATAGTAGCTGCATTAGGTTCTGTTCCGCTACCCATCATTTCATTGAAGACACGCAGTGCTTCAGCAGCAGCTCCATTTTGAACGTAGCACGCAATCACAGTGCTCCAAGATATAACATCTTTCTCTCCCATTATCTTGAACAAATGAATCGCTTCTCTGAAAGCTCTCGACTTGGCATAACAATTCAGTAGTGAATTCACTAAAGACAAATCCTTTTCAAATCCTCTCCGCATCACAAAACCATGCACACACCTCCCAAGTTTTGAATCAGATAGTTTTGTACATGCAGAAACTAGAGTGATTAAAGTCACCCGATCAGGACTAACATGGGAAGACGTCGCCATTCTCCTGAAAATCTCAACGGCCTCAGAGGGAAACCCATTTCTCTCAAACCCAGAAACCATAGAAGACCATGTGACGATATCAGGCTTCACCAACTCATCAAACACTCTCAGAGCTTGGGTCATCCTCCCAAATTTCGCATACATATCTATCAGAGCAGAGCCAACGTAAAGGTCAGACGCAAGCGAAGCATCCTTGTTGAGGAACCCATGAATGATTTCTCCATACTTAACTTGACGCAACTCAACGCAGGCCTTGAGAACAACCGGAATGGTGAAGTTATCAGGCTTTTCTTCACAGCGAAACATTTGGATAAACTGAGACAATACTTGTTGCCATTGTTTATCTCTTGATAAGCTTTTAAGAAGAGTATTCCACTGATATAAGCTCCTCTTGGTCATTTCGTCGAACAAGTGGCGTGCATACACGAAAGAAGAGAACTTTCGATAAGAAATCATATAATTCCCATGAAATTGATCTTCTCGCTTCTAGGGAATTGTTTGCTTCATTGAGCAAATGAATTTGCGTTGTGGCAATAGGTATGAGAGAGGAAGAGAAGAAGAAGCAAAGCGCCAATAGACAGACCATGCCGCCAATATATTTGTTTGGTTTAACATAGTGGGCCTGGGCCCGAATCAGTTGCTCGAATCAGCAGGTCCACTTACTCTTGTTAGTTGTTAATATGTTTTTCTCTACGTGTAGCCTTTGGATTGGTCAGGTGTTATTCTTCAAATACGAACAAGGATAATAAATAGTAAAAAGATTTATTAAAGTAGTAGTAAGTATTAAAAAGGAAGGAAAGAAGTAACAAAGCACACGTGGCAATATTGTTAAGAAGTGGAATAGCTCCCGAGTCGACTACAAATACGCGGAAGGAAGGAAGGATCTCCTCGTTCGACTTCTTCATCTTCTTCGTGATCCTCGTCGTCCTCCTTCGTCTTCTTCGAATCAGAGCAGAATAAAGGTCATCATTTTCCACTGCGTCGTCTATCTCTCTCTGGATCTCGTTCAAGAAGGTTGATTCTCTTCCCGTGTCTCCAATATTAATTTTTATTAATTTTATTTTATAATATTCTGGTGGATTTGCCCTTTTTGCGGAATTGATTCCGGTTTTGATTATTATTGATAAATGGTAGGGTATATTCTTTATGCTCTCGTCGTTATAGGGTAAACGGTTTGATGTTTGTATATAAGAAAGTTGTTGAAAGATTTGGTGGTTTGTAGTTAAAGAAGAGAGAGAGAGAGAGAGTGAAGGGTAAGTAGAGAGAAAGGAATAAAGAAAGGGATGCCTTTGAATTTCGGCAACGATGTGGATGGATCGTCCCGGATTCTTTTGACTGAGCCTCGCGGATCTACTGCTCTGGTTTGCTTCTTTCATCACCTTATTTCTTTTCTTGCTGAATTGAATGAAATTGAACTTCTATGCAACTTAACTTGGGTTTGAATGCGTTCTCTGGTTGATGGGATCTTCATTTTTACAGGTGCTTCTGTTTGGAGGACAAGTCATCTCTTGGAAAAATGAAAGGAGGGAAGAACTTCTTTTTATGAGCACTAAGGTATGTTGTGAGTTTTGGCCATTCCATCTTTTTAACTCTGTGCTGCCTTCAATCAACCATGTGGGGCTTTACCTCACTTCCAAACTAACTAACTATTGCTCCATCCATATCTTCTCATGTCTTTTAACTTTTATTTGTTGATATGTTCCTTTTTGGTCAACTTTCCTTCGTACTATGTGTCCACAAGACTTGACTGTTACTTCCCAGTTCCCCCCCTAAGGAGTTAATCAGTGTTTTTATTTGCTGCGTCTCATTTAGGCTCAGTATTTGCCTCCCAAGACCATCAGAGGAGGAATACCTGTTTGCTTTCCTCAGGTTTGCCATCTCGCATCACTTTTTTTTAAGAATCTTTTTGTACCACCATCATGAATACTGTTGCCATCTTTGCAGTTTGGAAACTTTGGTGGACTTGAGCGACATGGGTTTGCCCGCAACAGATTTTGGTCTCTTGATGACGATCCTTCTCCTCTTCCTCCTCCTGCTAACAAACAATCTTCAGTTGATCTGGTTTTGAAATCCACCGAGGATGACCTCAAGATCTGGCCCCACAGGTACGTGGGAGAGACAGATCTATAACTTGCAGCAACATCTTTTTCTTAGTTGCTTATCTTCTTTTACGGTTTTAATGTTTTGTCTGTATTTGTGCAGCTTTGAACTCCGTGTTCGCATCTCGATCAGCCTTGGGAAACTGACTTTGGTCCCTCGTGTGAGGAACATTGACTCAAAGCCATTCTCTTTCATGTTTGCACTTCGAAACTACTTGCATGTATCTGACATAAGGTGTGCCTTTCAAATTTTTCTTCTTCCCATCTGACTAACCTCTACCTAAAGATTGCTTCCTTCCTTAGTAACACTTCATGTCGGGGTATTGAATTGGCAGTGAAGTACGGGTTGAGGGTCTGGAGACACTTGATTATCTAGACAACTTGAAGGGTAAAGAAAGATTCACCGAGCAAGCAGACGCAATTACCTTCGACGGTGAGGTAAGTATCAGCCCTTGTTTTCTCCTTACACCTTTTACACTCCCACAAGATTGTGATAATAGAGAGTAAGTGGGGTTGCAGATTGATAGAGTGTACTTGAACACACCAACAAAGATTGCTGTCATAGACCATGAGCGGAAGAGAACCATCGAGCTGCGAAAGGAAGGCATGCCCAATGCAGGTATGCGCATTGTAACAGATTAAAAGAAGATACTAATGCGCATTTGAGTTTTGTTTCTAATGGGATTGAACATGGAAAACGAGCAGTTGTGTGGAACCCTTGGGACAAAAAGGCAAAGAGCATAGCTGATATGGGGGATGAAGATTACATGACGATGCTGTGTGTAGATTCTGGAGCTATAGAACCTCCAGTTTTGTTGAAGCCTGGTGAAGAGTGGAAAGGCAGACAAGAACTCTCCATCGTCTCGTCGAGCTACTGCAGCGGACAGCTTGATCCACGCAAGGTTCTTTACGGAGATAGCTGATCCCTTTTTCTTTTTTCTTTTTGTTTTACCAGTAAAAAACAATAATAAGCACACGATCTCATTATCACCTTCGTCTCATGTGTCAAATGACTCGGGTGTCTATGTTTTTGAACTTGTTAAGAAGAAAGAGAGAGGTCACGGTGATATTTTGTAGCGTTGACTCTGTGTTTGACCGTCAAAAGACTTTCTTTATATGGGCCTGTTCGTCAAATATTATCATCGTGATTGTCTATAACTTATATAGCACCATTCATCAAGTCATCATTGTCCATTATCTATTTGTATGACATATCTTTTCGTTTGCAGTTTTATTTATAAAAAAGTTATGTTACTTGTAGCACAGTCTTTGGGTTTTTTTTTAAAAAACAAAACTTATATAAACCTGATAGTATAAAACATAATGTGAACTGTCCATCCTCAACTTTTTTATTTTGTTGTTTTCTCTCTTCTTTTTAAACCAAAAATAAACACGAAATTACGGTGGAAAATGTGTCTTTGGCTTGGTGACCAAGGTAGTGTGACCCTACTAAATTAGTTATATATAAAATATTTCCTTTGAGCTCGATTACCGAAGCTCCCAAGTGCTTCGGTGGTAGCACAGTAACAATAAGAACCCGAGGCTCGACATCCGAACCAAACTCCGAGTCAAGACAAGCCAAGAAAAGTAGTGTACGAAGCTGAGGTTAGTCAGTTGTGTTCAAGAGAAGCTTTCGTCGAAGCTTAGGTTCGAGGGACTTGGAAAACACCACACTCTCCCGCTCTCCTCCTCACGGTAGACTTGGTCTTGCTCTTGTCCTCACGCGCGCGTTCACTAAACAGTCCTTTCCTCCATTTTACTTAGCCTAGTGGATATCCTCCTCCCCAAAGCCTTTCTATATATTTCTCTCTCTCTCTGTTTTTTTTCCTTCTTTGTTCTGGGAGTCATGGCGAGGTAAAGCTTCTCTCTTTAGAACTCGTAGTAAAGCTTCTCTCTTTTTTATGCTTATGACTGCTAAGCCCCAGATTTCCCCTAATCCCTGAACTGATTTCGATTTTCCTTTTCCTGGGAATTAGCAAACTCTGAAAGATTGAGTTTTTATACAAGTTCTTCTAGTTTGGGGGCATCGTCTTTATCATTAGTCTCTATTGCTTTCATTTTCAAGTAATGTATGAGATATATGGACTTGTTCTGCTCTGTGAGATTTCATGTCTGCTTCTCCGACAACAAACAGTAACTGTTTTAAGATGAAAACCTAGTTGTTATAGTTGTTTTCTTGTCTTGACAGAATGATTATATCAAATTTGTTTCTTTTCTTGTGACTAAAAAAACTCAACTTTTTTTTTATCATATATCGCAGTGCTTGGATTGTAGATGGCCCAGGAATCGCTTCCAAAGTAAAGAATGCTTCTCTCTCTTCACCTTTGCAGACCAGAGACTGTGGAGCTTCTATCCAGTGCCCCAACTGCTGTTTCCGCATTGACAACACCAATGTGAGTCAAGGAAGCAAACACTTACCTCTTCTCCTTCTCCCAAACAGCAGACCACGACTGATGATTGATGATTTCTTCTCGTTTTCAGGTGCTCGTTCCATGGCCTGGCCTTCCTAAAGGTGTTAAGTTCGAGCCAACTGATGCTGACATCATCGAGTTCTTGGAAGCTAAATGTGGGATTGGTGGCTCTGAACCACACGTGCTCATCGAGGAGTTCATTCGGCCAGTCACTGAAGATGTTGGAATCAATTACACTCACCCTGAAAACCTTCCTGGTATATATATAATACTTGTTCTTCTTCACTTTGACTCAATCTTTTTAGTCTCTCTTTTTAAGTCCAGGTTTATTGACTTCCTTGAGAGCAATGCAGGTGCAAACAAAGATGGAGTAAGTGCCTTCTTCTATCACACGACTGTGCAAGCATACGGAACTGGACAAAGGAAACGCAGAAAGATCACACCCACTTGCCTGAACGAGGAGCCAGTTAGGTGGCACAAAACAGGCAAAACCAAGCATGTGGTGCTCAACGGAGTGCTAAGGGGTTGCAAGAAGATTATGGTGCTTTACAAGAGCGCTATAAACGGAGCAAAGCCTGAGAAAACAAACTGGGTGTTGCACCAGTACCATCTGGGTACAGAAGGAAATGAGAGAGGAGAGTATGTTGTTTCAAAGATCACATATCAGAAGGAGAAAGTAAAGGATGAAGGGGAGAGTTCAGGGGTTAGAGGTGGCCCAACAACACCCATGACAAATACTCCTCCACCACCTAGACCTGTAGATGAAAAAGCTTTTGATGATGACAAGATGTTTGATCCATTTTTTGAGGTGGGTCATTCAATAATAACCACAAAAAAAATCATTGGTGCGCTATGTTTTTCTAACTAGAGACTAGAGTTTATGTTTTTCTTTTGTTTTCTTCTTCTTGTGGTCAAAACCAGGGACTGGAGAGCATTCCAGAAGCTGCTCTGTGGTCCAAGAAAGCTAGAATAGAAGAAGATGTGGCTGTAAACCTGAGTGAAGATAACTTGACATGCAATGAAAGCATCGAAGCATCATCTCTTTGGGAGAACCAGATTCTCCCCAATCCTGGCCTCGGGGAATTAGATGGTTTTGCGCTGTCAGATCTAGAGAATGTAGATTTGGGGACTCCCCCTGATTTCCTCACTGTAAGATCCACTAATCTTCTTCAGTTCTTAGAAGGGATCACTGAACTTAGATGCTGATTTGGATAACATGGTGGGTGGGTTTTGCAGTTAGCTTCTCAGGATAGCTTGATGAATTGGATGGGATGGCTGTGACTGGATTGTTGCTGCTAAATTCAAATGACGTTTTATCAGATAAACGTAGAGACATGCCGGAGGCAAAAGTATGAGAATGTGTATTAAGAAAAAAGAAAAAGGAGAAAACTTTGAAGTCTGCCAAGCTCAAGTCATATCTTTGTGATAGTTTTACTTGAGCAAATTCCCAGGCTACAAGTTTCCTCTCGGATCCACGGAAATTTCCTTAGAATTTTCCTGGAATAAACAATTTCAATCTCTTGAGTGTTTTCACTTGATTGTAATTCGAAAAGACATTTTGTGTACTACCTTTGCTTTGTGTGTTGTGGTCACTCTGTTCTTGCTTGGCTCGAGTCTGAACAACTGTTATAAACATCAGCTGGTTTTTCTTGATTCTGCTTTTGTTCTGGTTTATATTACAGCCAATGTTATGTTTTCTTTTTTTTCTTTTTTTTTTTGTATGAACAAGCCATGATCTGTTCTCAAGTTCCATTTTTTTGCTAACTAACTGGTGAAGATTAAAGAAGACCTTGAACCAACACAACATGGAGGATTAACAGAGCTAATAAATACCACATCAACTCTTCTACTAATCAAAGACTGTTTTAATCTCATGTCGTCTTCTAACTTATCGAGCTTCTTTTCGTTCCAAACTCTGCCTTGTGGGTCACTCTGTTTTGGGTCAAGGTATAAATATCTTTTTTTTTTGGTATTTACCATTTTCAACACATATTCTCATAAAATTCCCTTTTCACCTTCAAATAAATTATTAATCAGACTAACCACCACTTGAAATTAAAATTAGGGCTTTCTGAGCTATAAGCTTTTCTGCAGCTTCTTCCTCTTTGCGCCTCCAAAATCAATACGATGGTGAGGAGAGGTCGCGGAGGCGGTGGTATGGGCGGAGGAATAAACCGGAGATATCTGAGTCAAGTTATGGATTCGTGCGGAAAGGAGTTAGCTACGGCAGAGGAAATCGTGGACGACCTTCGTTCCAGGTACGGTAATTTCGCGAGGTTGACGAGGCAAGTCCTTCTTCTCAACGTCAGACATGTCCTTAGTTCCCGAACCAACAACAACAACAACAAGCGTGCCAAAGACGAAGATGACAACAACAATGGCGATGATTCTGATGATGATGCTGCTGCTGCTAAGATGAAGAAACCGAGACGTGTTGATGAGAAAGAGGAGAAGTTGCAGCGAGCTGAGCAATCGCACCTCAAGAGGAGAAATAAGGAGCGGTCAGTGTCTCCTTCTCCTTCTTCTTCCTCGGAAGACAGTGGCGATATCTCCACTTCTGAGGACGCCATATACAGCGCGAAGTTGAGCCCAAGGTTTGATCTGATCAATGACAGTCTACGAGATAACTACGCTAAGATGAATAGCCCCGCCGCCAAGAAACCGCCTGTGGAAAAGAATGTCGAAGTTGAGACTGTTACCGACAAAGGTAGAAACAAAATGACTACAATGGGGCTCGAGAAGGGAGCTAGAGTCTCTCGTCCCTTAAGTAGTACTACTACTCCTAATGCCGCCGATTTGGAAGTGGTTAATAATAATAAAGGAGGACCTACTTTTAAAGACTTTGGTGGGATTAAAAAAGTGCTGGATGATTTGGAGAATGATATCCTCTTCCCTCTTCTCAATCCTCCACCCTTTAAGATTATGGGAGTGAAGCCACCGAGAGGAATTCTATTCCATGGTCCACCTGGCTGTGGCAAGACTCAGCTCGCCAATGCCATTGCCAATGAAGTTGGTGTTCCCTTTTACCAGATTTCTGCTACTGAAGTCGTTTCTGGTGTCTCTGGTATTGTCTATATTCCCCATTTCAAATCTCATATTATTTAATGTATATTGTACTACTAATCACACTATGCTCTCTCTCAGGTGCTTCTGAAGAGAATATTAGAGAGCTCTTCTCCAAAGCATATAGGACTGCACCTTCTATTGTGTTTATCGATGAGATTGATGCCATTGGATCAAAGAGAGAGAACCAGCAAAGGGAGATGGAGAAGCGGATAGTAACTCAATTATTGACTTGTATGGATGGGCCTCGTAACAAGGGCGATAAGAATGAGGCTGACTCTAGTGCTGGATATGTTCTCGTCATTGGAGCTACTAATAGGCCTGATGCTCTTGATCCTGCTCTGAGAAGAAGTGGGCGTTTTGAGCGTGAGATTGCTCTAAGCGTTCCTGATGAAGATGCCAGGGCTGAGATACTCTCTGTTGTAGTCCAAAGGCTTAGACTTGAAGGTTCCTTTGACATGAAAAGAATCGCTCGCTTGACACCAGGTTTTGTTGGAGCCGATTTGGAAGGTGTAGCTAACATGGCTGGCAGTCTTGGCATAAAGAGGGTCAAGGATTCAAGAAAATCGCAACTCTCCGGTGACAATCAGGATGATAGATCTTGGCTGAGGCAGCCCTGGTCAGAAGAAGATTTGGAAAAGCTCTTTGTCAGAATGTCTGATTTCGAGGTGTGTTAATTTGATGCCTGATATGTCTTCTCTTTTCTCTACTTCTTCAATGGTTACAACGTTCTACACTTGAAGGTTCCTGACTCTGTTAGTTTTCATAACAGGAAGCAGTGAAGTTAGTTAAGGGATCTTTAACTAGAGAAGGTTTCTCTACCGTGCCTAATGTTACATGGGGTGATGTTGGTGGACTTGACCATCTACGAAGTGAACTCAACAATTACATAGTCAGGCCTATCAAAAATCCAGAGATTTATAAGGTAGTAATAAAACCCTTGCCACCGTCACCTAGTCTTGTTCCATTAGTGTCTGAAATGAATGTGTCGCTTTGGATCTTTTTTAGGCTTTTGGGGCGACCTTAGAGACAGGTTTCTTGCTCTATGGACCACCGGGTTGTGGTAAGACGTTGGTTGCAAAGGCAGTTGCAAACGAGGCAGGAGCTAATTTCATACACATCAAGGTCTGACTTTCACGCCAGCTTTTCTAGATATGAATGGTGTTGAAATAATGTGATGTAATTTTTTTTTCTATCTTCTGTCGTTGGCTTTCAGGGTCCAGAACTTCTAAATAAATACGTTGGAGAAAGCGAGCTTGCTATTAGGACCTTGTTTCGGCGCGCCCGGACAAGCTCACCATGTGTACTCTTCTTTGATGAGGTTTCACTTATTTGAACAGTCTTAGACTGGCTAGAACGCAAACGTGTAATATATTGGGTAACATGAGCTGTCTGATTCCTGTTATAAAATGAGTAATGTCTTTGAAATTCAGGTGGATGCTTTGACAACAAGTCGAGGCAGAGAAGGTGGTTCGGTTGTTGAAAGTGTTTTGAACCAGGTAATAAAATAATTTTTTTAAAAAAGGGCTTTCTTGGTTTATATTGAATGCTGAAACCCTGATTCTTTGATGTTGTTACAGTTTCTTACTGAGCTGGACGGTGGAGAGAGACGTAATGTATATGTAATCGGAGCTACAAACAGGCCCGATGTGATTGATTCTGCATTCCTAAGACCGGGTAGGTTTGGGAATCTTGTGTACATACCCCTCCCAAACGCGGATGAGCGTGTTTTAATCCTAAAATCTATCGCAAAGAAGAGACCCATAGATCCGAGTGTTGATCTGGATGCCATTGCAAAGAACTGTGAAGGTTTCAGCGGAGCTGATCTCGCTAACCTGGTAATCTCTTGTCGTTAATTGTTTTTTTTTTTTGGTTGAATCATATGACTACTACTCCCATGTTTCTGTAATGTATTCTGATGGTTGGTTTTGAATTTTGATGAAACGGAAGATGGACAAAGCTATACACGTGGCAGTGAAGGAGAAATTCGGGTCAAGTGAAGATGGCGATATAGATTTAAGTGATTGCACCATCAAGATGACTCATTTCGAGCAGGCCTTGTCCTTAGTCACACCATCTGTGAGCAAACAGGTAATAAAAATGCGCTTCTCTCACTCTCTCTCTCTCTCTCTGTTCTCATCATTTTGAGAAGCTGAAATAGAATCTCAATTTTTGGTGTATGTGCAGCAAATAAAACACTACGAGGAACTACCAAAGAAGCTACAAAGAAGCACAGGAAGAAACAACACGGAGCAAATCAACGTAGGATCATCTTTTGCACTGGAGTAGTAATAAAAAGGACTCTTAATTTATAAATGTTTGCAAAAATCCCATTTTCCCGAGGGAGATTGCCATATGTTTTTTCTCTTTTTTTACAACATTAGACACGTACTGATAGGATGATCAAGTTTTGTGTGGTTCCAACAAGTGTTGTCGTTAAAAAATACAAGCTAGGAATCTTGTAGTAGTAAGCTGGATATATACGTGGAAGATGAGATGAAGAAGTGAGCAACATTCCAAATTTCCAATAACAGGTTTCGCTCATTTCGGTGGTCAGTTATTTGCGTGTGAAGTAACTGTAGAGTAGTAATATACTCCCCTCCCTCCGTTGACAAACTTTAATGTTCCAATATATATGCCGTTGACAAACTTTAATGTTCCAATATATAAGATGTTTTTATTTTTCTAACTAATTTTTACTTTATTAAAAAGGGAAAATTGGCTAATCGAGACATATCCAAGAAGAGTTTGTCCACCTATACCTTTCATCATATTGTTTTTGTCTCAATATACCTTTGATTTTATAATTACAAAATTAACCTTCTAACTAAATAAAAAAAGGATAAATAATTAAGTTTTGTTAACTTTAATCTAATAAATAACTATATTTCTGAAAAGAAAAATTAAAATAAAATTTATGTTTATTAATTAATTTCATTAAATCCCTTAATAACTAAATGGCTTCGTTCATTGTTTCTTACGTCGTTGTTATCACGAGATATAGAGGAACTGACGAATGATGAGGTGATTCTCTGGTGGATTCCGGCCTCTCTCCGGTGCTCTCCTTCGCTATCTGTCTTTCTTCGTTGCTCTCCGGCTCTCTCCGTCGTTGTCGCTCTCTCCTCGTCGTGTCGCTCCGGCTCTCTGCTCGTTCTCCGGCTCTCTCGCGTCTCGCTCTCTCCGTCGCTGTCGTTCTCCGGCTAAGTGTAATTTACGTTATGAACAAAAGATAAATTTGAATAAAATCAGTTAAGATTGCTTCTTAAATTTTCTCAGATCTAAAATTAGAAAAAAAAAACCGTAAATATAGAATACATATTCTAGAAAAGATAGAACACAGAAATAAGGTAACAATATAAATTCTAATCTATTTAGAACATTATATAAAGGTAAAATATATAATTTTATCTGTGATATAAGATAGAGTAACGGATAGAATAGAGGCAAACGTTTTCTATATTTTTTTACAGTGAAGTTAAGAACTTACAATATGTATTGTATCTTAAAAATAACAAAGCATTTTGGTTAGAATTGAATCAAACATATTCTATATTTTATAGATTTGAAGATGTTGGAATACGAATACTAACTTTGATAAAATATTGAAGACAAGTTAGAATCTATTCTATCCTTGTAAAAAGGGTTATAATATATATTCTAACAAATGTAGAATAACACATCAAATTTTGTTTGCATTTCAGTTTTTTTTATATCAAAAACCTTACAATATTCTCATGATTTTATTGATTTTTTCATATTTTTCTGAGCTCTATAAAACTTTAAATAATTATTTTCATTATTATAAGGGTAATTATGTCTAAAACTGACAAATTAATACAAAGGTATAAAGGGACAAAAAATCTTCATTATGGTCCATTTTCCTAATTTCCTATTAAAAGCTGTGTGATCAATTATATTTAATCATATGTTTAATAATTGGATGAATATAATTAATTTATTATTTTAACTCTATTTTCTAGACAAAATTAATTTTGTCTTAATTTTTTTTTTCAGAATTAATTTTGTCTTAATATATATATATATTTGTCCTAAACATCTTATATTTAAAAATGGAGATAGTATCATTTTTATAGTGGGATCCACTATGAGTCGGGGTTAAAAAAGTAATAAATACACTGAGCCTCGATCGATCTACAAAAGTTGGATATATATTACTAAAAGAAAAACAAGAAAGATAAATAAAAACGCGCAAGGGTCCAGGGGGGAGAAGATGGATCAGGATCCGAAATCCACGGCTACGGCGGCGATCGAGCATCGGTCGTTCGCTCGGATCGGGTTTCTGGGGAATCCAAGCGATGTGTACTACGGGCGTACAATCTCATTCACAATAGGCAACTTCTGGGCGTCAGTGAAGCTGGAGCCATCGGAACATGTGATAATCAAGCCACATCCATTCCATGATCTCGTCCAGTTCAACTCTCTCGACCATCTCGTACTCACTCCTTTCTTTTCTCATTTCGATCTGGAATCTGCTCCACGTTTCCATTGATTGTTAATGCAAAGTGATTTGGTGGATCATTCATTAGTTTTTGTTTTGGACATGCGAAACTAGTTTATATATATAGCTCTAACTCTGAGATTAGATTATTCGCGTATTGTTAGATGTTTTTATAACTTTGTTTCCAAGTAAAGAATATAAGAATTTAGAGGAATAATAATTCCTAAAGGTATAAATGAATCAGCATATTTTTGGAAGCCCCTAACTCTTCCTCAGCCAGGCTTGGGCAGAATAGCAGAGCTAACATTAACATTTGGTTTTTTTTTCTCTTTGGTACTTGCTTCCTTCCTTTAAAGCTGAACCGCTTGGAAAATGAAGGTTACTACGGTGGTGTTAGGCTGCTTATGGCCATTTGCAAAGTGTTCCGTAACTACTGCAAAGATAATGCCATTCACCTTCATCAACATAACTTCACTCTTTCCTACGACACCAATATCCCTAGGCAGGTAGGTACATACACAGAGTCTTTCTTTTTTTCTTTTTTTTTTTCCTGCAGCTGAATTTCAATTCTGCTTGTTGCCATATATATACATTGCTGATTCTCTAGTTTTTTTTTTAAACGTTCCAGACAGGACTTTCTGGTTCTAGCGCCATTGTCTCTGCTGCTCTTAGCTGCCTTCTAGATTTCTACAACGTCAGGCATCTCATCAAACTACAAGTTCGCCCTAACCTTGTTCTCAATGCTGAGAAAGAGCTTGGTATTGTCGCCGGTCTTCAGGACCGGGTTGCTCAGGTCTATGGTGGCCTCGTTCACATGGTCAGTTCCCATACACATAGCCTTTGGTGTTACACCATTTCCATCATCAGTTTCATGACTCTTGCGATCCCTCACCTTTTGCAGGATTTTAGTAAGGAGCATATGGATAAGCTGGGACATGGGATTTACACTCCTATGGATATTAGTCTCCTTCCACCTTTGCATCTTATCTATGCTGAGAATCCTAGCGACTCCGGCAAGGTAATTCTTACTCTTGATCTGTTTTCCTTTGTTAACTCTACATTCATTTACTTGCTGATTTTAGCATTAATTTCCTCGGGCTTATATAGTTGAGTGACAAGTTTCGCTATTTTTACATGTTCTTTTTTTTTATATATATATTTACCACTGCAGGTACATAGTAGGGTTCGACAAAGATGGTTAGATGGCGATGAGTTGATAATCAAATCAATGGAACAAGTTGGAAACCTAGCAGAAGAAGGTCGAACTGCAATACTCGAAAAGGACCATCCCAAGCTCGTGGAATTCATGAACCGTAACTTCGACCTTCGGAGGTAATATCTGATTGCGAGATCTATAGAAATCGGAAACCGACATTTAGTTATGTTACTATTACTCTGCACGTAGGAAGATGTTTGGGGACGAATGCTTAGGAGCAATGAACATAGAGATGGTGGAAATTGCAAGGAGGGTAGGTGCAGCTTCCAAGTTCACTGGAAGTGGAGGAGCAGTGGTGGTTTTCTGTCCTGAGGGTCCATCTCAGGTGAAGCTTTTGGAAGAAGAATGCAGGAAAAGGGGATTCATACTTGAGCCGGTAAAGATTGCACCTTCATGCTTGAATGATTCTGACATCCAAAGCCTTGGTTGAGTCTTCTTTGCTCCACGGAGGAGAAAGCCTCAGTTACATTACATCTGAGCTTTTGTCTTAGTTCATTATTATTCTACGTCTTTCGTCTTTTCCCTAGTTTATATCCTTCTCTAATCTTTTCTGTTTTGTTTTCTTCCACTTACAGTTTTTTCACGTTTAAACCAATTTTCTTGCTCTTCTTTATTTTTGTGTGTTACGAACTTTATATGTTATATACAAATCTAAATATACATTATGAATAAGGAACTTTAAAACATTTAGAAATCATGTTGCAATAAACAAAACAAAAAAGCCAGAGAAATAGTGCACATACATGTATTGTCTTTTTAGTTTGTACTTCGGAACTACTTTTCAAAAAAAAATTGAACTATATAATAGTAAAGGGGTAAATATTATGAATGAAATAAATAAGCTCCACAAGGATTTGTATATTCCAAATTTCCAATCAAGTGTTATAAATTAAAAGAAATAAATAAAGTAGACATGAAGATTTAAAAAAAAGAAGTAAAATTGGTTTGGGCTTTGAACTTGCGCAATACTATGTTGGGCCAACTTTTTCTATAAATATTGTGTTGGATAAGTTAGAAGTATCCTTCTGTCTTACTGGATAAAAGCCTGTTTATATATTGGGGATTATGTACGTTGTTAAAAATGACGTGATTTTCCAAAACTATAAACAAAAAGGAAGTTAACTTTTGAATTTATATGATTGACACGTGAAACTGAAACATTAAACAATGAAGAGAAAAAGGGATGAGGTTAGATTTATTTCCTTTTGAACAAATTTTAGGCGAACTGTTATAATATTAGAGTTGGGATTAAAGACGCCATCGAAGATCCCTTTGACCAATAGCGAGAGAAAGGAGGGATATCTGTTGATCGTGTCGTCTATCTTTTTCGTCGCATCGTAGTGGAGTTGACGACATATAAAAAAGGTTGGGATGTTTTATCTAATTGTAGTTATCAATCGATTTGATTAAAAGTCAAATCCCACCACCATTGGGGCGCTTCTGGTGTAGTTTTGATTTATTATATTAGTTGGAACGGGAGTAGATTCGTCGCCACCTTCCAGGTTTAATAATGAAATCTGTTACTCTCAGTCCTCCAAAGTTGAATGGATTATTATTTAGTAATTGAGTCGGTGATAACTGTCGTGATTGAATGAATCTCTTCTTCATTCTCTACAAGTTTCATTAAGACGCACGCCGCCTTTTGTGTTTTTCCATTGTCCTGCAATCGAATAGTATCCTTTTGCCTTAAAAGTGTAATTAATTTTCGCCACCTTTTGCTCAAAGTTTTCTATTTTGTCATTTAGGTACTATTTTGCATGTTGCCTCTTCCATTCTCTTACTCTTGCTGTTGTGTAAAGTTGATAAGCTTCTAAATTCCAGAATTATCTCTTTTTCTAATCCTCTATGCAGGGCTATATTGATCTTCAGCCTTCAAGTTTGTTTGTCTTTATAAAATCTGAGTAAAGTTTTTTGATGGGAGGAGGGAATTCTAAAGAAGATTGGAGGCAAGAGCAGCCATCATCATCAACAACAACATGGGCTTCTCATCAAAGTTATCCTCAATCTGGACCTGGCAGCTACAACTATCCTCCTCCACCCTCTTATTCTCCTGTCCCGGCTCCCAGCTTTAGTGATCATCTTCCTCAGCCGCCATCTTATAGTCAAGAAGAGCAGGGCTATGCTTATCCTTATCCTCCCCCACAGCCTTCTTCACAGACTCATGCTGCTGCTTCTGATAGAAAAAAGTTTGATCGTAGGTATTCCAAAATATCTGATAATTACGCATCTTTAGATCAGGTGAGAGTTTCTTCTTCTTCTTTTTAGCAAGTTATAATGAATGATACACAAAACTGTCTTGGATTTGCTTTTAAAAATTTGTTGAAATATGAATCTGACTGGAATGAGATTCCACAGGTGTCAGAGGCTCTAGGGCGTGCAGGTCTTGAATCTTCTAATCTTATCGTCGGTATCGATTTCACCAAAAGCAATGAGTGGACAGGTTTGGTTCGACCTTTCTTCTCTTATATGATAATCTTCATATATGCTAGGCTAATCATCATTATTTTGCTTTCTGTGCTGCAGGCGCCAAGTCCTTCAGTAAGAAAAGCTTGCATCACATCAGCAGTACTCCCAATCCTTACGAGCAAGCTATCACTATCATTGGGAGAACCTTAGCCGCCTTTGACGAGGACAACTTAATTCCTTGTTTTGGTTTTGGTGACGGTAAGTAATTCACCCACATTGCTTACTTGGTGGTCTTTTGTAATTTCAGATAATTTAATGGTAAAACTATCATCCAAACATTTTCCTAATCTTCTCTTTTTGCAGCATCAACTCATGATCAAGACGTGTTTAGTTTCTATCCAGAGGGTCGATTCTGCAATGGATTTGAGCAAGTTTTGGCTCGCTACAGAGAAATTGTACCTCACCTTAAGCTCGCAGGTTTCTTTCTTTTAGCATTCTGTATCTCATTGTCAAAACGCAAAATTTTAAGTATCTTAGACCCGTGTGTAATTGTATTGTATTTTTCAGGACCGACATCTTTTGCACCCATCATTGAAATGGCGATGTCAGTGGTTGAGCAGAGTAGTGGCCAATATCATGTATTAGTTATTATAGCCGATGGACAGGTTAATATTTTTTTAATGCCTAAGCTGTGATATGATACCTCTGATCTCTCTGTGTCTAAGAATATATATCAATTTGGAATCAATCAATATCAGGTAACAAGAAGTGTGGATACGGAACATGGACAGTTAAGTCCGCAAGAACAGAAGACTGTCGATGCAATTGTGAAAGCAAGGTGTGTGAATATCTACTGCTACTTGTGTTTCAAATTTTATTTTATGTTTGTAGGTGTTATGTAATCAGTCTTCCTTTCTCTTTTCTTTTTTCTGTCGATAGTACACTTCCTTTGTCAATAGTGTTAGTCGGGGTTGGGGATGGACCATGGGACATGATGCAGGAGTTTGATGATAACATACCTGCCCGAGCTTTTGATAACTTCCAAGTAACCTACTTCCTTTTTTTTCTTCTTTTTTTCAATGAAAGATTGATTCTTGCAGTTGCCCCATCCATCTCTCTTTTATCTGTTTATAGTTTGTGAACTTCACGGAGATCATGTCGAAGAACAAAGAGCAGTCTCGAAAGGAGACGGAGTTCGCACTCTCTGCTCTCATGGAGATTCCTCCACAGTACAAAGCCACTATCGAGCTTGGCCTTTTAGGGTAATTCATGAACCAAAAACCCCATAAACTTTGAAGCGGCGGTATTGTTATGAAAGTTGGTTTATCAGCTTTATTCTTCTTGCCCTGACATATTTTGCAGGCGAAGAAATGGGAGTATATCAGAGAGAATCCCACTTCCACCTCCGGTGCAGAGCGGATCGACATTCTTCAACCCGTCAAAAGCTTCCCATATACATAGTTATGAACCGAGTGTACCTACTTATCCGATGGAGAGCAAGAATATGAACAGTAGTGTGGACGACAACCAGGTAATATATAGTAGCAACGTTGTTGAACTTCTCTTTCAAATGTTTCAAAAAATAAAAAAAAAAAAGTTTGAAATACTCTTAAATTGGTGTTGTTAATGCCATGTGAACACACAGCTATGTCCGATATGTCTGAGCAATCCCAAAAACATGGCGTTTGGTTGCGGCCATCAGACATGTTGTGAATGCGGACCTGATCTTAAGGTGTGTCCAATTTGTCGTGCGCCTATCCAGACCAGAATTAAGCTCTACTAAATGCACCAACTTCAGTTCCACCCTCTCTCCTAAGATATTTCATATCTTTCTGGGAAAAAAAAAAAAAAAATGTTCTTTTGTTCTTTGATTGAATTCAGAAACTTAGCGGTTTGTTCTCTATTTTGCTTGGTCTGCAAGTTTTATCCTCTGTTGATTGGTTTGTCTGTCAAGATCTGATTCATAAAATGCTTTGCTTTTATATATCTATATATCTATCATCTCCAACCTGTGGTATACTAAAAGACAGGCCCATTTGGCACTAGATATATTCAGAATATTCCTTTCTTCTTCAAATCATAAAATTTTAAAGTTGGTCACTTTCTTTCTACTTTGATTCTTAACTTCTACCAAGTTTTTTTATTAAAAATAAAATAAAAACTGAAACATACTTTTATGGATTCTCTTCGATTCAACTTACAACAATATCCAATTCAACTGAACCCCCTCTGACCAAGAGCCACTAACATATCTAACCAAACCAGTGAAAATGTTCCGTCACCAATTATCCTCTGCCCGTAAGATCCAACGATTAGTACTCAACAACGAAGGTCAGACCAAACTAAACGTCGATCCAGTCTGTGAATTCTATTTCCCATAGGTCGATCATCCGGAAACAGTGGATGAGCTGAGAGACTTGAGACACACGCCATGTTAATAAACATGTGAACGTTATATTAATTATAGATAGTAGGTAGATTCATGGAGAATGAACACTATCCAAGCAAGGTAGCTATTGTCCCTTGCAATAGGGCTGGGCACTTTACCCGATACCCGAACCCGTATCTCGACCCGAAAAACCCGAACCGAAATCCAAACCAAACTAGTAAAATACCCAAATGGGTATTGAATTAGGAGAGATTGAATATCCAAACCCGAACCGGTAATACCCGAATCCGAATGGATATCCGAAGATAACCGAACATATGTATCCTTAACCAGATATTCCTAATTTACTTCTCTAATTCTATTCAAAATATTTATATTGATTATACACATAGTTCAAAATTAAACATAATATACATATAATTGCAAGAAAAGAAAATTTTTATCCACTTAAAATGCTTAAAATGCATGTCAAAATTTTTGTTTCATGCATTAACAAAAGTTACATCCAAAATTTAAAAACAATAATCAAATTAGTGTCTTTTATTTTTAAAATATTATCTTCAAATATATTAATCATTCAATCTATTTAAAAAAATCAGTTAAGTGAAAATTATATTTTTAAATACAAAAACATGAGAAATAAAGAATTTATTTTTTCAGAATATTTATATTGATTATGCACATGGTTCAAAATTAGATAATATACATATAATTGCAAGAAAATGAATTTTTTTCTCACTTAAAATACTTAAAATGCTTGTCAAACTTTTTGTTTCATGCATTAAGAAAAGTTACATCTAAAATTTAAAAACAATAATCAAATTAGTGTCTTTTGTTTTAAAAATGTTATCTTCAAATCTATTAATCATTCAGTCTATTAAAAAATAAAAAATCAGTTAAGTAAAAATTATATTTTAAATACAAAAAAACTTGAGAAATAAAGAATTTAATTTTTCTTTTATAAAATCTAAATATCCGAAAACCCGATCCGAAATACCCGAACCCGACCCGAAGTATAGAAATACCCAAACGGGTTCTATACTCATATACCGAAATATCCGAAAATCCGAAATACCTGACCCGAACCAGAACGGTATCCGGACGCCCACCCCTACCTTGCAACGTGTATCACGACTTGCTTCTGTTTTCTTTTTTTTTTAATTTATATTATCCTTACCAACAAAACAAAAAAAGAAAAGTGAACAAAGTAGAAGGAACTGTATATGGAAGTGTCAAAGACACAAAACACAAGTGTTGAACCAAAGACAAAGCAAAGAAGTTGATTCAAAGTTGCCTCTCTTTCTTTTTTTCTTGGTTCAATACATATTCACCTACATATATATAATACACACACATGGATACTAACCCAAGCATTCACCACAACACATCGTATACTTCACATACCGATCATTCTTCAACCCCTACCTCCTCGCCAAGATGGCCCAACGCTTCCAGTTGAACGCAAAGCCCTTCACTGACCCACCTGCCGATCCTCTCAAAAGGGTCTCTCTGATCCCAAGATCTGCCGAGCAGAAGCTGGCTGCTGCTGATAACTTAGGCGAGAGTAGGCGTCCCTTAGCCCCTAGAACTCATGAAGACAAACCCTATGGTGAACATTCAGATGCTCTCCAGCATCACAATGTTGCTGCTCCTCCACATAATAAGGTGATGGATCATGATCCCGAGAAGAATATGGGTTCTGTAGTCCCTAAGACCCCGCATCATCCTCATTCATCTGAGGATCTCCACGATGCCAACAGTCGACATTCCTTGGTTCCGAGATCACTAGGTCACAACTCCCTCGGTGGAAGATTCGGACCTGGAAAGAACCAAGCTTTCCAGAGAAATGGGCGACCCGTGTTTTCACTCTCTGATGACCGAGTGATGGCTGATAGAGTCTTGAAGACTCATAGTCCAGACATGGTCTTCTTTGATGTCAAATCACTTCTCTCCGTTGTTGATGACATCTTCAAATCTTATGTCCCATCCATTGACTCCTCCTCTTCTACTTCTAAGGTTTTTTTTGTTTCTTGCTCCACAATTAATCCAACCATTTTTTGAAATAATATTTGATTTTCATATTTTAAACTTTTGCAGCCGTCACTTGTGTTCAAGGACTACGCTGATCATACCTCCTTTGAAACTTTCGCTGACCTCATCGATCAAATCACTTGCGAGGTATATATATACTCATATGAAGCTTTCTTTGTTTTAACTTATGTGATTTCATTCTTCTAAAAAAAAAAAGTATCACTGTCAGATCGAGTGCAAGTGTCTTCATGGAGGTGATTCTCACGGCATGATGACATCAGGGCTCCACTTAGACACTCGCAATACTACGACGTTCTCTGTTCTGTCCCTTCTCTCCAAATACCGTTGGGATGCTAAGCTAGTCCTTGTCCTAGCCGCTTTGGCCGTGAAATACGGCGTTTTCCTCCTCCTCGCCGAGACATACGCAACAAATCAGCTCACGAAATCTCTGGCACTCATCAAACAGCTGCCTAGCATCTTCTCTAGGCAGAACGCGTTGCACCAGCGTCTCGACAAGACCCGGATTCTGATGCAAGACATGGTTGATCTCACCACTACCATCATCCATATCTATCAACTCCCACCTCACCACATCACAGCTGCGTTTACCGATCATATCCCCACCGCGGTTTACTGGATTGTCCGCAGCGTTCTGATCTGCGTTTCTCATATCAGTGGCGCCAGCGGTTTCAGGCAGGAGTAAGTAAAATGTTTCTTTTTTTGATTTTGAAGCTTTCTTGACCTTCAAGTTACCACATTTAAAGTGTCTCATTTGTGGGTTTCCAGTCAAGTCATGTCGTTTATGGAAGTTTCGGAGATACATGAGAATAGTGAGAGGCTTAGGAAGATCAATGCTTACCTGTTAGAACAACTCAAGAAAAGCCACTTGACCATTGGTAAATTAGATATGTTTGTTTTAAGCTCTTTTTTCCTCTTTGATTCTCTGATCTCAAGCTCGTGTTTTTGCTCTGTTATAGAGGATGGTATAGTTGAAGAAGAGTATCAAGAACTCATTCAGACGTTCACTACTATCATTCACGTTGACGTTGTTCCTCCTCTGCTTCGTCTTCTCAGACCTATTGATTTTCTTTACCATGGAGCTGGTGATTCCAAGAGACGTGTAAAGACACAATACTAAGTCTCTTTCTTTAATTTCTCTCTTTGTCTCTGTTTATCTCACTTGGCTCTGTTTTCAACATTAAAACAGGTTGGGATCAACGTGCTCACCCAAAAGCACGTGCTGCTTCTGGTATCAGACCTAGAAAACATCGAAAAAGAGCTCTACATCCTCGAGTCGCTCTACACAGAAGCATGGCAGCAATCATTCGAGATTCTATGGGTTCCCGTGCAAGATTTCTGGACAGACGCTCATGATGCCAAGTTCGAGTCACTTCATTCCAACATGAGATGGTATGTTCTTGGAGAGCCTCGGAGGTTAAGGAGAGCTGCAGTGAGGTTTATGAGAGAATGGTGGGGATTCAAGAACAGACCTATACTCGTTGCACTTGATCCCAAAGGTCAAGTTATGTCCACTAACGCTTTCCCCATGGTCTGGATCTGGCAATCCTTCGCTTATCCCTTCACCACTGCAAGGGAACGTGATCTTTGGGTTGAACAGGAGTGGAATCTTGAGTTCTTGATTGATGGAACTGATCCTCACTCCCTCAACCAGGTTTCCTTAGATTCATAAAAAGAAACAGAGTATTTATGAAATCATGTTTCTTGTGTCGCAAGTAATTTGCTAGATATGAATAGTTTTTTTTTTAAATGTTTTTTTGTGTATCAGCTGGTTGAAGGAAAATACATATGTGTATATGGGGGAGAAGACATGCAATGGATCAGAAACTTCACGAGTCTGTGGCGTAGTGTTGCAAAAGCCGCAAACATTCAACTCGAGATGGTTTATGTTGGAAAAAGGAACCCTAAGAACGGAATCCAGCCGATAATCAACACAATCAGACAAGAAAACCTCAGCCATACATTGCCGGACTTGTTTCAGATCTGGTTTTTCTGGACAAGGATTGAGAGCATGTGGGAGTCGAAACAAAGAATGCTGAAAGCCCAAAGAACAAAAGGGAGAGAAGGGTTTAAAGAAGAGGAAAAGGACCTTGTTCTGCAAGAAATCGTTGCTATGTTAGGTTTTGGTGGAGAAGGAGATGGGTGGGGACTGGTTAGTAAAACTGCGGACTTGATGGTTCGAGCCAAGGGGAACTTGTTTTCCAAGGGTTTGTCTGAATTCAACGAATGGGAAGTCAACATCCCGACACATGGTTTTCTGAAAGCACTCAACGATCATCTCTTGATGCGTCTCCCACCACACCACTGCACAAGGTTCATGCTTCCTGAGACTGCTGGGATTATACCCGATGAGGTGGAGTGTACCGAGTGCCGTAGGACCATGGAAAAATATTACTTGTACCAATGCTGCCTTGAGTAAGGGGAAGATGCTGATTCGGAAGCTTCTTAATAAAACCAAAGTTTGTCTCTCTCTTTTTTCTTTCTCATTCAATTAAAAACACTTGTTGTGTTTCTCTACTTCATGTGGTTGTTGTTGTTGCTACTGCTTCTGGTCTATGAAAGCAGAATCTTTGTACTAAAATTTGTGTGTTTATGATTTGGAAAAATAATAAAAGTTTTATGTATTTGTAGCCAACTCTTATTTTTAAAGTTAGTTAATACTTTTTTTTAAAAAAGTTAAGCTTACAAAACATCAATACCATATTTGCTTATACAGCAATACTAATACTGTTTTTTTTTCTTTCAAAATAGTAATATACTATTTTTTCCTTTGTTTTTCAAACTGGACCTTTATCAACCATAAGAAGGGAACAACCGGGTTCTTTTTTTTCTTCCTTGAAATCAAATTTAGTATTTAACTAGTGGTATTCTCTGCTACTGGTTCGTATGTTGTATTTTTACATGAATTTATAATTTATTATATGCACTTGGTAAAGAAAATATGTTAAAAATATGAAAATGAAAATATGTTTAAAATAATATTTTCTGATCTTTTTTATAGTGGTTAGCGACCGTAGTGTATTACTTTGTTTGAAGTTGTTTAGTTCAAAGTGGAATAGCATAAGTGGTTGTTACTAATCAATTTAATAAAAGTACAGTAAAAGCTGATAGTCGTAACAAAGTTAATTTAGTTGGAATTTAAACATAAAACAAAGTTGATGTTTTATTTTGAAAGCATACTTACATTATTAATTATTAAAATAATTATGAAGTATCAAACTTGTACTGATATATTTAGTTCAAATAATAGAAAGATAAAATAAGTTTCAAATTTTATAAACTTTATAAAAATAAGGGTGAAGTTTCAATTTTGGTAAAATAATTGGTGAGTATCTAATATATATGTTCTACACCCAAGGCAGCCATACTTTTATCAAGGAGTATTATGAGCCCTTCAGATACACTGATTCAAACGCTTAATACCCTCAGTTCTGTGACTTCCACTATTATTCATGTCCAAACATTAAGATTACAGTTATATTAAATTGAGAAAGTTCATAAAAAGTAAGATATTTGAGATATACCTTTGAATTTTTAAGTTAGCCATATTGCGGTGAGTGCTTTGGTTCTCTTTGTTGAAAATAGTTTTAATACCCAAAATTTTCTTATGATACCTGCAAACCAAAAGAAGTAAGCTGCTATTATGCTGGATTTTGTTAAGTTATTATATTGACTGGCTGTAAAACTTTAAAAAGAAAAACGAACCTGGCAAATCGTCTTTGTGTAGGCTAATGACATGAGGAGGTCGTAATTTCGGTACCTAGAACTCTCCATCAAGATCGGGTGTGTCGTCTCTTCTAGGTCAACAAACGAGTCTGCTCTGTGAATAAGATGGCATTAGGGGTCATCATATGTGAAGTTAGGGTTGCTCTGGTTTCATCATAGATACTAAAGTCATAGACTGAGCTTTCTTTCAATAGATGTGTGAAGGTGTTAAGCATGTGAAAGTTGATTGACGCATGTAGGAACACCACCTGAGAAAGGAAATGGCGTAAGAAAACTACTACTTTAAAAGCAAACGATCATTAATTGGTAAACTGAAATAAGAAACCGGTGTATCTTCTCATTAATCAACAACATATCAACCCCAACATCTCACCCTTTTCTTAACATTTAAATCTTGCCAAAATTGTTGTAGCCTAGTCTGAACAACATCTCTATACGGTTTGTCTTCAACTCCGAACAATGAAACTGGGAACTTAACATGATCTGAATTGGGAAAAGTACAGGATTCTCGTCGAGCTCTCACACCGTCTATGCATGGCCGATGAAGCTAAGAAGGCAGGAACTAAAAGTTTTCAATTGAGAGAGTGGGAAGAGTGGAATTTCTGGATTAATTATATGATGAGCAGTTCGTCGATTGCGTTAAAGAAGGAGAATCGTAGAGACTCTATACTCCATCGTCAACATCAAATACAAAGATATACTATAAATCAGTATTTTGAAACCCGACCCGAAGACTGAACCGAACGATTCATTGGGTCAACCGGATTAATAAATGAATTAATTTTATTATATAATAATATATTAGCTACTGAAAATAAATATATAAAACTAAAGTTAATATTTTAAATGTTTTTAAACATAAAATAATAGTTTGTATATGTATCTATTTTATGTTTAAGAACATTTAGAAAATACTTAACTTTAGTTTCTATATTTTTATTTTCATTTGACACAAAATATTAAGAAATAGTTTATACTATTTTTTAAAAAATTGTAACATAAGAGATGACATTTAAAAAATCAAGACATGAAATCATAAATATTTATGTCTAATGTGAATAATAAATTTGTAACTCGAGTTCTTCTTCTTCAACAATCCAAAACTCGTTTTGTAATCCACATGATCATATGATCTTATTCTTTTAATTAGAAATCTATAAAACAAATTTAAAAACATAACTTTTTTTTAAGTAAAAAGTAAAACTATCTGTTGGTTCAACCAGTGGTGTACAGTATCGGGTTTGGACTTTATTGAGTTTTGTGGGTTTTGCAGATTTTTAAATTTTAGGTCAAACCCGATTTATATTGGTCACCGGATTTACGGTTCAACCGCAGATCCGGGCCAGTTCAAAACACTTGTTATAAACGTTTGGGCTTGTATGAGGAAAAAATTAAAAATCTAATGTATTTCACAATTAACATCAAAACCCATTAAATATAGATTGAAAAAAAATTAATTATTAAAAAAGAGTACATGGCATTTTTCCCCCCCGGAGAAAAAAAACTCTCCTTTATTATTATAGAAGATAATCTAATTATAGGATCTAAAGTTTGCTACAAATATATAACACAGAGACACATTTTCTAAAAAAGGCTATTGGATCTCCATTTTTCTCTCAAATCCATGGATTTTTCCTAAAATATCTCATCATTGAAAACATATAAATCCAGCTCATTGTCCTCTTACTTTTCTTCATCTAAAGCTTTTGCAGTATTCAGAAAATAAATAAATAAATAAATAAATACATACTGCTTTAGCTTTGGAACACCTTTAATCCTTTTTAAAAATGGCACGTCAGTTTGTCGTATTTGCTCTATTGGCTTTGGTGGTGGCCACCGCATTCGCAGCCGACGCACCCTCAGCTGCTCCCACCGCCTCCCCTACCAAAGCACCCACCACTCAGACCAAGGCACCGGCTGCTGCACCCAAATCCTCCTCCACCTCAGCCTCCGCACCCAAAGCATCGTCCCCTGTGGCAGAGGAACCAACACCCGAAGACGATTACACAGCAAACAGCCCCAGTGAATCTGCCGAGGCACCCACCGTCTCCTCCCCACCAGCTCCTACACCAGAGGCTGATGGACCATCATCCGAGGGACCCGGCCCCGAGGTAGTCGATAACAGCGCCACTAATGTGAAGCTCTCCATCGCCGGCACTGTCGCAGCCGTCGGATTCTTCGTCTTCTCTCTCTAAGTTTTTTAAAAAACAACTTTGTTTGGGAACGAATCATATGATGACTTTGTGTAACGTTTGAGATGACTGACCAAATCTTACTATATGCGAATTATTATCAAAAAAAAAGATTAAACGGACCTATTTATTAATTAATTATACTATTATGTTCTCGTAACATTTTTTGGATGCGTTAAAATGCTTTGTCTACGTAGTTTACAGTTTCTTTTGTGAAGAGAGAGAGAAAAATATATATAGAACACAAAAATACAAACATTAATACAAATGATCCAAATCCAATGTAAAGAGAGAGAGAGAAAAAAGAGTAGTTGAAGGATTCCAGGCAGACTCTAATCCTCCCCACAGGCGCAAAGACTGCGCAATATACAGTTCATATCTCTGAAAGATGAATTATTTATCTTTTAACATCTCTGTCTCTCTGCTTGCTACCGTAACAGAGCCTACCAAAAGACGAAAAAATAATCTCTATCAGACAGACCACGAAACACATAATGTATATCTTTTTCAAGTTCTTTGGCATACATTTAAAATAATAGAGAGCTTACCTTCTTTGATCAAAAAAAAAAAAGAGAGCTTACCTTCTTAGTTTGGTCAGTGGGTTTAGGTCTCTGTTTGTAGAAATTTGGAAGTGGCTTCGCCTTGAAGCATAGCCTTTGCCTTAGTTTACTCTCTTCTTTCCCCACACTCCTCTCCTCTTCCTCCTTCTCCTTCTGTGCCTCCTCCATGGCTTTGAATTTCTCCTCTAGCTTCTGAAACATCATGAACCATTACAAATAGTAAGCCACAAAGAAGAAAGCGTCGAAACCAAGAAAAGAAAAATACACTCAAGCTCTTCTTGCCTTTTTCCTTCTCTCTGCTCTCTCCTCTGTTCTTAAGCCAAACGGTGTGAAACAGCTCGGCGTCCTACTTTAATTATTATTATTTTTTCCAATAAACAAGTTCCCATTTGGTTAAAACACACACACATTATACATCTGAATTGTGCAATAATTCATTTAATTAAAATGAGTTCTTACTCTGCAGCGAGGAAATTCCACCTTCCTCGACCTGTCTTGGTACAAGAATCATGAGCTATTTTCCCTCTGCATTTACTTTAACACCTGATGATTACTTCTCTAACCACACATCAAGTAAGAAGGTTGTAATTAAGAGTTTATTGAGGCAGTGTTTTAACCTTCTGTTACTAGACAAAGGTGTGGGTGTGCACAAAGAGTCCTCCACAATTCCTTTTGCAGACACCTACAAAATCAACACAAGAAGAACATAAGGCACTCTTTTTGGTTTACCCTAACGTAATGAGTGAAACACACTCTTTTTAAGAACCTTATTATTGCTAGATGGTGTCCGGAGAGGAGTTTTGCATTCTTTGGTTTGCTTAGAAGAAGAAACTCTTGATGATCCATCAATCTTCCTTATGATGGACACTAACCTATTGAACTCTTTTGCAGGTGTGAAATTGTAAGAGCTGCTCTTGTTACTAGGCTTTTGACTTGGAGTCCTCTCCGATATATTGACCTTAGAGACTCTCGGTTTTGTACTGCTCTTTGGTTGTGGTTCTTTGGATTTCTTCTTCTGCCAAAAAAAAAAGAACTAACAGATGAAGAACAAAAGAAGAAGCCATGGGGAAAAAAACTTTATATCAGCACTGTAAATCAAAATTTTACCTTAAGGATCATAGGTGTCTTCTCCTCCACCTGTTGTTCTTCTTTACCTGTAGAGCCTTTGCCATTGATCTCTGACTCATCTTTCCCACGGTTCTCTTTCTCATCAGACCTGCTTACTTTTTCTGCAAGTACTTTCGTTTCAGCATCTAAAGATGCTCTTGGAATCTCAAGAACCGGGTCTGATTCTTTCTTTCCTCCGCCATTGATATCTTCTTGAACTGGAAGCAACTCAACATCAGAGGTCTGCTGTCGGAGCAACAGTGCCTCTTCGGCAGCAGCTTTTCTTGCAGCAGCGAGTTTCTTGTAGTGAGCTTCGAAGAAGGCTTTCTTCTGGGCCACAGACCCTGGCCTCGAGTATCTCTCTGCCTCCGCCACATAACGATTAGGTGTGGGGAAAGATGACCATTTTTCCCAGTCAAGTTTCTCAGACATGAATCTCCCAAAGGACACAGACTGTCCTAAAGCACCAAGAGAATCTCCCTGTCACACAAAAGATACAGATACATCTTTGTTAGAAATCTCTATTATCAAAAACAGAGAAAAACAAAATGTATCTAAGTGATTTGTTAAAAGTAAGACATGGAATTGAAAATACAAGTAGAAAGAAGGAGGTAACTAAGTAAGAACCTGTGGAGCTGCATATGAGAATGGCTGCATGAGACAAGCAGATTCTCCCATGCTTTTATTTTTTTTTGGAACAAGGTTCTAATTTTACAGACAGTCAAGTGAAAATTAGATTGTGTATCTAGTTAGTTTTACAAAGATCCCAAATTTGTTCTGAAGATAGAGTTGCTTAAAAAAATATACAAAGAGAAAAAGTGGAAATGTGGATTTTTGTCCGTTGTATATTAGCTTTTTCACTGTTTAAATTTGAATTCAAAATTTTGCAGGTAGCCTGGGACCATGTCTGTTTATTCCGTTGATAGATAAAAAAAGGCACACACTTTATGAGATAAAGTAAGTAGTCCGTAATATAAATAGATATTATCACTTTTTCTTCTAAAGTATATATATTTTCATTTAAGGTACACGATAATGTTTTCAATAGTGTTATTTAAACATGTTTATTAACATTTCGCTTATATTAACATAAGATTAATTTTTTTTTGAATCCAACATTAAATTTCTTAAAGAATATATTAAATGAAATTATCCATTGGAAGTGAGAGAGTGCACACTTACACTTTAGCTACTAAACTCAAGTGACCTTTTGGTTAAAAGGTTGTTGGAGACATCCTCCAGCTTGTCCCTAATGTCGTGCTCTTATGAGTCTGAACTAAGAGATTAAAAGATTTTTGATTCCTTAAACAAAATACCAATTTAGAATTCTTAAAGAAGAAGAAAAACAAAGAACAAATCCTTAAATACAAATAAGCCCTATATGACTTTGTGGGAATATCCCAGATTTTCAAGTCTTTTCTTTTTTGGGTTTAGTTGTATCTCTCTACAAATATAATGCATGCTCAAGATTTTCCTTTTTTATCAGTAGGATCATTCCAAACCCGGCTTGGAGTAGGAAGCAGTTCGTCTCTTGTTTCTGTAACCTTTCCCTCTTGCCCTGACTTTACGAGTCGAGCACACCAATAGCATCACTACCATGAACCCTACTCCAGATATCACCCACACAACGATCACCCACACCTTCAACCTGCTGAATCTCCCTTCAGACGTCGTCGTCGTCGTTTCTTCTGTCTCATTGTTTCCTTTGGCTTGTTCCGTTTCCAACTTTCCCACTTTTCTCGAAACCGAGGAGATATTCTCCTTCGACTCGGATCCAGGTTCAGGGCAATTCCTTCTCTTGTGATGCAGAAACAGAGCTTCGTTTAGCTTCTGTCCACATTCGATACTGAGAAGGTCTCTTTGCCGTAGATCATTGTCTGTATGATGGACCTCTGAAGGATTAGGCGGGTCGGGGAACTTGGACCAGCACTTGTTGATCATATCGGTGTTCCTCCAATTCGCCTTGTCGAAGCTCCAGTTCCCTACTTTGAACTCAAGACCGTAATGGAAAACTCGATAGTCAACACCCGGTTCAGGAACGTAACCAGGGTATATCAATATCTCTTTGCTTATGATATGCCTCAAATTCAGCTGCAATTGTCAATCATTATACCAAAGTATTTTAGACCAATTGATTACTGTTGATCAGATTTTTTAAAAGTGTTTTTATATATATATACCTCAGCAGCACCGAAGGAATAACCGTACATTTCGCTGATCCAACCGGATTCATATATATCCCCTGTTAACTCCTTTCCGTAGTGTTCTTTGTCTGCTCGAACCTCCTGCGTTTTCAGCAACCAGTACATTGCAAATTTCCTGAGGTCCTCTATGTGCATTATTATGACTCCACCAACTTTATCACAAGCCTCTGGATTACGTGTGTGAAGTTTTGCAAGGTCGTTGTCACATCCGATGAGATAGCTGAAAACCAAAAAAAAAAAAAGAAAGTTACATAAGAGCTTTATGCATCTTCCAAAGTGTAATGAGAAAGAAAGAGATGTATAGTTTACTCATAAGGAGTCGAAACTGGACGTCCTCGAGCTGCCTTAAACTCCCAAGGAGTGATGGGTCCTCTGAGGATCATGTCGGCATCAAGAATTACTATGTACTCTGCATCTATATTCGTGTGGTGAAGCCAATGAACAACCGCTGCCGGTTTGTTAATTGCCGGGTACCTGATTCAGTCCAAAATATCAGACCAAGATCAAGTTATAATAATAACCTTCAAAAAACCCTGATGTTAAAACACTTACCAATCCCCTGTGAGAGGATGTCTGCTCATCGAAGGAACATAATGCGTCGGGGCCAAGTCATGACCTTTATACTTTTTAAGATCTTCATCTGTGCAACT
Source organism: Brassica nigra (assembly GCA_016432835.1). Taxonomy (NCBI): domain Eukaryota; kingdom Viridiplantae; phylum Streptophyta; class Magnoliopsida; order Brassicales; family Brassicaceae; genus Brassica; species Brassica nigra. The sequence continues at coordinate 15,315,053 of CM028249.1, read as the reverse complement.
GAGAAGCCGAGTGATGTTCCCAGGCTGACCGCTTAACCTGAAACTGTGCATGAACCCAACTGTTTGCCAGTCGAAATAAGTTGTGCACTCGGTGGAAAACAGTGTGTGGATCTTTGGATAAGGTCCTTTGAAATCATCGACGGGTAGCGGCTGGTGTTGGTCTGGCAAGATATGTACACTTCCTGGTGCAAGCAGTTTAGGCTTTGACAACTCCATGAAAGTTTTGCTCTTGAGAAAGCTCAAGTATTTGGACCACTTTGGTTTCGGACACCCGTTTTCCGCGTGACGCAGTATGAGTCCCTCGTTCAATGTATTCATGCATTCTAGACTCAAGAGTAAACCTCTTCGCTTGTACTGATCAGGTTCCATCATTTTCACCTAATAAAAACTGTTTTTTCTCAGTAATTCCATCATTAGAAGAACTTGTTACTTAAAAGAGTTACGGCACCTCTCTTGGATATGGAGGCTCGGGGAAGAGACGGTTGCAGTCATAGACAATATTGTCTTCGTGGTGGTCAAGTTTAGTGAAAGACCAGTTACCGATGGAAAAAGGCAAACCGTAGTGCATCAGAATAGGCTCGACGCCTTCTCGTGGAACATACCCTGGATATATCATCAAGTCGTCGTTAATCTTGTGCTTAAGTCCTGCCTGTGGATCAAAACACACACAAGTTTTTTTTTAATAATGGAAATCAATCAAACACATTTTAGAGCATGAGCAAAAAGGAGAAGGAGATTTTACTTCAGCGGCACCGAAGGAGTAACCATACATCTCACTGATCCAACCTTTGCCGTAAACATCTCCGGTAAGGTTGGTGGCCCAGTGAGCAGTATCTTGGCGAACATCTTCAGTCTTGGAAAGCCAAAGAGGGGCCAGGACGCGAAGATCATCGATGTGCATAGCGAGAAGACCACCAACTTTGTCACAGAGCTCAGGATGCTTTGTGTGCAATCGGACAAGCATGTTATCGCAGCCAACCAAGTAGCTGTTTTGATTGGAGATAAATTAAAAGGAGGGGTGTGAGAGAAAGTAGTAAAGATATTTAGAGGTAAAGGAGGTACCCGTAGTGGGCAGCAAAGGGTCTTCCCCTTTCAGCACCAAGTTCCCAAGGGATGATAGGACCTCTAATGATCTGGTCAGCATCAAGAATAACGACCCAATCCACATTCTTGGCATCTTCACTGTGTTGAAGCCAGTGAAGCACTCCAACGGGTTTGTTAATTGCTGGGTACCTATAATAACAAAAAGAGCTTCCTCATAAACAACCACCTAGCTAGCTTTTAAACCAGAATAATAAGTAGATACGTAACTTGGATCAAGCAAAATCGAACTTTTGAGTAGCAGCCAATTTCATATAAGTAACAACATGAGCTATCTCATAAACACCCACCTAGCTAGCTTTTAATTACGATACAAGAAAGGACTTTAAACCAGAGTATATACACACATAACTTGATCTAAGCAAAATCAAACCTTGAGATGGGATTGGCAATTTCAAAGACATGCAAAGTTGGTTCTGTCTCAACCTAACAACTAAGAGATTCCAAAACAGAAGAATGAGTTTGTTTATTACCAGTCACCGGTCTTGGGGTGTCTGCTCCAAGAGGGGACGCGGAAAGTGGGAGCGAGATTCATGCCTTTGTAATTCTTCATCTCTTCCTCGGTACAGCTCAATAACCGGGTAATCGGACCGGGTTGACGGGATTTCTTGAAGCTGTGCATCAGACCAACCGTCTGCCAATCGAAGTAGTTTTGGCACTCCACCGAGAACAGCGTATGGATCCGATACGGTGCCCTTTGACCCCATTCATCCGCCGACCCTAAACCCAACGCTACAGCTGCCACAATCATCACCCTGATCAAACCCCACCGCATCTTCTCCATTGATCGAAAGAGGAAATGGAACACAGAGAGAGAGAGAGAGAGAAACACAAAAAAAAAGTCAATGCATGGAGAAAGAGGAGGAGGATGGATCCAATGTGTCGTTTACCCCTCTCTTTTTTCCTTTGTATAAACAAGACAACAGGTGGAACTTATGATTAGGTAGTAGTCACCACGACGAACTTGCTACTCTCAATATTTTTTTCTTAAAAAAATCAGACATCTTTCGAATGACGATCAAAGACTCTTATTTAAAAATTACGTTTTTTATGCGTTTTTGAGGGGAGGAAGAACGACTCTAAATCGCCGAAATCGTGCTCCGGCGAGACGTGTGCTAGTGGCCCTTTCACGTTCTTCCAAAACACGGCGAGTTGCCAGCGTTTACCTTTTTCTTTTTCTTTTTCCTTTTTTCCTCATAATTTAATTAAGTAATCCGATTAATTTATTTAATTGTATTCCAAATATGCATTTTATTTAGACATCTATATTGACTTGTCTATATACAAGGCCATTATTTATCGTAACCCTAAATATTTAGACAATGTATATATCAGTTTATTGATTATCAGTTTTCTTTTTCATTGGAAACTTATAACCTGAGTGATATTTTTCATTGGTTTTTTCTTATGCTTTTATAAACAAGTTTTATCTTGTCTTTACTGGGGATTTTTTTTGTGGGGAGGCATCATTTTGGTCTGTTATATATTCTTTGTTTGGTGTGATTACATGTAGGAGACCAAGTTATGTTGCCTCAAGCCCACTAAAAACACGAATCTGACTCATTCTCCCTCGGTAAAACTATTTTGGCAATTGTGTGTATATTATATATTCCTTCTTCCGATTTGGCTTTACCATTTTAACTAACAAAAAAAAAAGAGAGAAAGGATCAACTATTGCAGCGATGATGTCTTTGGTCTCCTTCACCTTAATGATTGATGTTCTCGTCTTGGCCATGTTGATTATGGTTGCTGATTCTTCATTTGGTTAAGGAGGTAAAAAACGCTCTCCTCCACCAATGGCTCCTTCACCATCACCAAGTAGTGACGGTGGTCACTTTGGTGGAACCAACAAAACTCGTCCATCACCTCCAAACGCAGCCACTTTCACTGTTTGCCCACAGCTAATCTCCACAACAGTGGCGACTACTGTTAGTGTCTTGGTTTTCATCGTGTAACTGAACTATATATGTATCTCCTTCATCTCAACTTTGGTTCTCTGGCTTCTTTTCTTTGTTGAATTTGTTTTCATACGTCGTTACTGTGATCGTGGGATTGGTACCAAGTTTCACACTTCTCTGTTGTTGTTCCCAAACCGAACTAATATTTATCATTCAATAAATGTTGTTGTAACTAATAAACAAAAACTTCTATATATATATATTATCAAATAAATTGGGTTTTTTTTGGTATGACAAATAAACTGCGTTATGACTAATAAACCAAAATTATTATAAGTTTTGCGATTTTGCTGTTTCCCGTCCTCTGATCTTCCTGTTTTCTTTCTATATAACAAAGAATCTTGAAATGCCAGAACTACATAGAGACTCCACGCCGATTGGTTTATGATCGAGTGTAATGGACTGGGAGCTGCTAGCTAGCTAACTTGTAACTACTTGTCTTTTTTCTGTTAAATGTTTTTGGTGTTCGGCCCAACACTAGAAACTTCCGGGCCGGCTCAAAAAGAAAACCCAAAAAGAAAAGCGTTGCTGGTTGGTTGATTAGTCTTCCTCGGGCACTCTCCTTTCCGCCGCGTTCGCTCTCTCAATCTCCCAAGTAAGTTCTTCCATTTCCTCCCTTCACCAATGCTTACGTTGATCCACTGATAGAGATGAAACCATTTGGTTTCACGTAGATTCATTGATAGATTAAACCTTTTTTTTAATTTTTGTTTAAGATTTGAATCGTACTTCGTTGCTTGCATAAACCCTAATTTCTGGTCAGTATCTAATAAACAGGAGAAATGAATTACCGTATTGGATTGATAACGGGCCGATCCAAGGACGTGGTGCGGAGAACGTTTGCAGCAGCAGCTAGCAAAGCGAAGAAAGGTGGGAAAGGAGGAGGTAGCGATGCTCCTAAAGGATCGTCTCTGAGCAAAGAGATCAAATCCACTACAGTTGTTGGTGCCAACACTCTCAAAGATGGATCTGATCCCAAGATCCTTCCAGACTCTGATTACCCTGATTGGCTCTGGCGTCTTCTCCACATTCGACCTGCCCTTAGTGAGCTCAGGAGGAAGAACGTTGAGACTCTTCCCTACGATGACCTCAAACGTTTTGTCAAGCTTGACACCCGTGCCAAAATCAAGGAGAACAACTCCATCAAGGCCAAGAACTGATATGTCGAGATACCTTCCTTTGCCCTTTATTGATTTTGCTTTAATGTTACTTTGATTGTAGTTGAGATTATCTATTATCAACATGCTCTTGCTTTCAGTTATGTTACATTTTCTGAGTCTATAAGTTTCCTACTAGTAGTTGCCCCAATAAGAATTGCTGCTTCGGTTAGTTGTAAACTCTTTGGCTATTGCTTTTTTTTTTCTTAAGACCAAGTGATATGTTCAGCGAATGCTACATAAGCTACTTTTTGTTAATTTTATTACGGATGGAGTCGGTCTGTTCTTAAAGATGCTGCTGGTGTGTACATGTTCAGTTTTAGCTATCAAATGTACTATTTACTGTCTTAGCCTTACATGGGACCTGTAGTATTATTGATATTGCATCATCACTCTTCTCTATGTGGGTGGATACCAACTCTTGCTGTCTGTCTCCATCTTGTGTGTGGGGTTCAATATCTTCAAAAGAAAGTTAAAAACATCATTCGCTTTCTCCCTTTTGCTCTTCCATTATTGCTTACTTGTCCTCCTCTGACTTGCAATCTCATCTTGTTTTGTGTTTGATTACTTCTGATTGCTTTCTTGTCGTCTGGTGGTTGAACCTGAAACCAAGCCCAACCATCCTCTGCCTTTAACCTTATATGAACAGTTCGGTTGAGCTTCCATTTTGAATCCGCTTCTGACAAGTAGCTACTCGTTGCTTTTATGGCTAATACCCCCATGCCCATAAAAGTTAAAAAGAGTTTGAAATTGAGTCACCACTCAATCACTCATCACATGCTTTTATGTATAACAAAGAATAAAGCTAACTTTATTTCATCTCACATGCCTGCCTATTTTCTTCTTTTGACACCGTAACCATATCTTGCTTTGTTTATTATATCTGCATGTTCCATTTTGTTTTCTTACTTTTATGATAATTTAATCGACAATGTTCATCTTGTGTAATTAAAAAATATGTATGCTTATGATTTCTAGAGACCACGAGGGCAAAATGATCAAGCATTCTAAATTGCTTGCTGATCAGAATTTGCCCTTCCCGTGTACTAAAAATATGAGACTATTGGGTAGTTTGGCACATTAATCATTGACGCTGGCCTATATTCCTCTTTTCAAAATGTTTATTTAAAAGCTACCATCTTTTGTCGTCTAATTACTTTATTCTATCTACTATTTAGGCGTATCACATGGTATCTGAATTCTAGTTGTTTTTATTTTACTTGCATATGCACGGATGCCTTTAAATGAAATGAGCTAGAATTTTCATTTTTCCTGTTTGAAAAAGAACTAATATGGGCATTTAATGTTTGGTTATGGTAATTCAATTTCAAATAGTGCTTTTCTCACTACTAACGGGTATATGAATTTTCTAGTAACTGATATCCTGGACTAAGTAACGAATATTAGGATTTGTTAATCTCTGAATTGCGTCATTCAATTTGTTTGATGTCAGATTAAATACTCCCATGATTCGAGCTGATTTCACTTAACACTCGTTGTGAAAAGTGATTTTAACTTTTTGATACAGTCTAGTCTTTGCACATTATCATATTCCCTTGGGAGGAAAGAAGACACGGTGTCTCTCTATATAATTACAATCACACTCCCTTTTTCACTTTAAAGAAATTAGGCATCTCTCACCACCACTATTGTATATGTTTATCATTTTCTTTTCCCTCCATTACTATCGTTCTGTTAATTTTCGTGTCGGTATTATTCTGTTAAACATTTATTCAATTAAATGAAATTTATTCCTTGATATTTGGTTAATTACTGGTGTAGTGAAGACACCAGATTTCCCCCAAAGATTCGGTTACGGGAAGTCTGGCGGTTATATAGACCCAAGTAAACATGATCATTTTCATTACTTGAAAAATAGTTTCAAAACATTATCTCCTCCGGTCGGTCACCTTCTCTGACCAATCTTTTCTTCCATCTCTCTGTTCCTTGCTCTCCAAGAAATCTCTTATCTCTTCTTCTGCCTCCTTTCAGTTTTTCCAGAACACAACACAACCCAGACGTTGCTATGCCTCCGACCTACTTCCCTCTCAGGTGGGAGAGCACCGGCGATCAGTGGTGGTACGCTACTCCTATCGATTACGCTGCGGCCAACTGCCAGTACGACTTAGTCCGTGAGCTTCTCAGAATCGACTCCAATAACCTCATGAAGCTCACTTCCCTCCGCAGAATTCGCCGCCTCGAGACCGTCTGGGACGACGAGTCCCACTTCCACGACGTCGCCGCCTGCAGGTCACGCGTCGCCAGAAAACTCCTCGCCTCCTGCGATGAAGAAGGTTCCAAGGCCAACACTCTTATCCGGTCTGGTTACGCCGGCTGGCTGATGTACACGGCAGCCTCGGCCGGAGATCTAGGTTTCGTTCGCCATCTCCTCGAGAGGAATCCTCTGTTCGTGTTTGGCGAAGGAGAGTACGGCGTTACTGACATACTCTACGCCGCTGCGAGGAGCAAAAACCACGACTTATTCCGTCTGATTTACGATTTCGCGGTTAGTCCGAGGTTCGACAGCGGCGGTTTTGATCAGCAAAACGGTGATATTCCGGCGGCTTACAAGAGGGAGATGAAGAACAGAGCGGTTCACTCTGCTTCTAGAGGAGGCAATCTTGTCATTCTCAGAGAACTTCTCAGTGATTGCTCTGTCGATGATGTCTTAACCTTCCGAGATAAACAAGGCTCCACCATCCTCCACGCAGCCGCCGGAAAAGGAAAAACTCTGGTAACTAACTCATTTTACTAAATTATAGACAGCATTTGGATCGAGCCTTTAACTTGGTGATGATGCAGGTGGTTAACGAGCTTGTGGCTTCATACGGCCCTTTAATAATGGACACCATTGATAGCCAAGGGAACACGGCTTTACACGTTGCAGCCTACCGTGGCCACGCTGATCTCGTTGAAGCTCTGATCTCGGCCTCTCCATCTTTGATCTCAGCCAGAAACAACGCTGGTGACACTTTCCTTCACGCCGGGATCTCCGGTTTCCAGACTCCGGCGTTCGAGAGGCTTGACAAGCACACGGAGCTCATGAACCTTCTCATCACATCCGCTGCCTCCAACTCCCCCTGCGATGTCGTCAACTGTAGGAACAACGAGGGACGTACGGCTCTTCACTTGGCAATCTCCCGGAATGTTCCTCTGGAGTTCGTTGAGATGCTCATGTCTGTGAAATCGATTGATATTAACATCAAGGATGCTTCTGGTATGACTCCGCTTGATCTCATCAGGCATAAGCCGCAGTCTCCGACTTCCGATCTCCTGTTCCGACGGTTGGTATCAGCCGGAGGGTTGTTCAGCTGTCGTGATCAAAGCATCACAAGTGTGGTCGCTTCTCACTTGAAGGACAGAGGGAGCTTTTACAGCCCAGGAGCTCGTTTTAGGACATCGGACGCTGAGATATTCCTGAGCACCAGACTTGAAGCAGCTGTGCCTGACAAGATTGTCCCTAGACACGTGAGATCCAGCTCCTGTTCCATTGAGATTGGTCAGGTAAACGTTGCTGTGACGGATGAGAATCATCATCTCAAAAAATGCAGAAACGCTTCTGTTAACTCTGCAACAGAGAGATTGAAGAGTGTTTTCCACTGGCCACGAATCAAGAAACAACCTGGCCATTCCAAGAACGTTTCTGATATCAGCGTCACGTTGACAGCTCTCGAGACGCAAGAAACTCCTGTGCCTCTCCGACAGAGATTCTCAAAAAGCAGCACTTCTTCTCCTGCTCTGCCTAATAACAATAAAAGAACGTTATCGGTGAGAAGTAACCAGTCGAGTCCAAGAGCCAAGAAGAAGCGTTTTGGTTCGGTGCGATCACGTTCGAGCTCTTTTTCGAAAATATCCATCCACTCTTCTTCAGCTTCGTCATCGTCAAGCATGGTTGATATTAAGCAGAAGGGAGTCTTAATCGATACGAACATTGCCGGACCGTCTGGATTTAACCGGCCAGAACAGGCGAAAAGTAACAAGGTGAAGGAGAAGCAGGGTTCGGCGAGGAGGAGATTGAAGAGCCATTATTTCTGCTTTGGTACCTCAGATTTGACTGTGAAAACGCCAGCTACGGTCTTGGTTTAACCTTTAACGCCGGTTATCCGGGGTAGAGCAAAACCGGATTCCCAGGTGAGAGAACCAACAGAAATATTGTAATGTGTTTCTTAAAAGTTAAATTACATGCTGTTGTGGTTTCTAGCACCAAGCAGTCCAGAGAACTCCTTGCTTCGAAATAATTGTTAAGGTGTTTTATCTATAAACCCATGTGAAAGGATTTGATTCTAAATTACCATTGGGTCGATATGCCAAAATAGCCAACACGAATTCACTCAAATAGCCTAGGCAGAAGCTTACGAAACTCTAGAGGTTGATGAAGAAGAATAGCCTAAACACTTAATCGTGCAGGGGCACTGGTGTGAAATGGAAGAAAAGGGGAAGATAACCAGAAACAAGAGCAATTTTTTTTTTATAAGAGAACATATTTGGCTTCATGCCTGGTATATTGTCTGACATCCAGAAACAAGAAAACCTTACAAGCTTACCCACGCCTGCATTATGCGGTTGCTTATATATAAGATGAATCACATTACGAAGTTCCTCTCTTAAGCTTTTCTTCTACGCAGTTACTTGAGAGGGAGTCCTCTTCTTGCCTTTCTTAACCTCTGTTCCACCATTTTCTGCCAGCTCTGCCTTCTTCTGGGCACGGATCATAGCACGTCTAGCGCGCGGTCGCATCTCTCTCACTGTACGAGGAGGCATCACGAATGGCTCGAGTGGCTTGTCCCCAAAAGGATGCTCATTGCCTTCAAATATCCTCAGCTTCCGATCTCTGTCCTATATACACCCACATGAACAAACAAAAAAACTCAGTAGTACCTTCTTGTTGTAAACAACAAATCCTAAACTATGAGACTAGCTAAAAAATACCCAAATCGGCAAAGGTTAATGTATCGGCATACAAATAAAAGCCAGTTTTCCCACCAAAGATAAAGGTACGCAACCAACAAGTAACAAAAATGGCTAGACCGAAGTGTTGAGAAACATCTTCCTCCCAACCAATGCAAAACAAAGAACCTCAAACACTGTCTCGAGGGATTCTAAAGAGAGAGTAAAAATGTTGCACTCACATCACGCAAATTGTTACTGGGAAGCATGCGCCAGACAGCCTTACGGATGACCTCGGTGGGGTCTTTGGCCATCTGATCTTTCAGACTCCGTTCTTTCAGGTGTCCAACGTACCTGTAAACAAACAAAGCAGAAGAAAATAGCCCCCTTAATTGAGAGCTGAAGAAGAAGATATATATATATATATATAGATAAAAGAAAGAAAGGGAGGGGGGGACTTGCCCAGTATGCCAGCGGTAGAACTTGTCGGTGAGCTTTCTACCGGTGATGCCGATATCCTTAGCATTGAGAACAATACAAATATCGCCATCATCGCGGTTAGGACAATAAGTAGGCTTATCTTTGGCTTGAAGGACAGTAGATATCTGAGATGCAAGCCTACCGAGAACCTAGAGGAGGAGGAGTTTGGTTACAAAGAAGATTCTAGGCATTTTGAACGAACACGAAAGATAAAAGAAAGAGAGGAGAGAAGAGAACCTGGCCTTTGGCATCAAAAACACGCCAACGAAGACCGTCGAGATTGATACGCTTGATACCTGCCATAGCTTTCTGGAAAGGAAAAAGAAGATATATTCAAAATAATCAAAGAAGGTCTTTTTCTTATTTCCAAGTTTCTGCTAGCATAGGTGACACTGCTATGTATGATCATCGTTCCACATGAAATGAATTTGAAGTAAGGAAATGTAGTTAGATGGACCTAAACGTTTACTATTGGAACAGTAAATCAAAAGAGTGGAGAAGGAATGAAACCGAAAAAGAAGTAAGCTTTTTTTTTTATTTATATATATATATATACCTTAAGGTTGCCATTGAAAGAGGCAGCAGCAGCTTGAGTGGCCATGGTTGTTCAGCTAAGATAGAGAATGGCAAACACGAAAATCGCAAAGAAGATTTGGATGTCATTCGGTTATAGAGATTCATATAGACAAGTCTGCAGCAGAGATGACTCACCGTAAACCGGTGAGAAGCGACGGCGGGGGTGAGAAGCGAAGATCTAAAGAGCGAACTTGGGCCCAGGTAAGGGTTTTAGAAGGAGGAGGAACATATACCGAATGGGGGTAGTTTGGTAATTTAATAAAAAAGTGAGACCTTTTTTTCAACTTTATTATTACAGACAGAAGTTCGAATCGTGGTTTGAGGGTTTTAACGCAGTCAGACAGAGGGTTCTTCCAAGGTTTTGAAGTCTTTTTGATTTTTGAAGATGGCTATGGCTATGTTCGTCAGACGAGCTGCATCTACTCGAAATGCGATTGCCTTGCTCAGAATATGCTCCTCTTCCTCCTCATCCTCCTTAGTTGTTAGCCGCGATTTCTCGCACAAGGCCACCCTGAGAGCCCCAGATTTGGATTTGGATTTGAAATTGCCCAGTTTTCTCAGAGATCCTCGTCGAGGCTTCGCCAAAGGCAAAAAATCAAGTATGTAAAATGACATGAGATTCTTTTTACTAGTTGATGTGAATATGCTTGCTTACCCTCCCTTTTCTTCTTCAGAGGATGATTCTGGATTGGTGGACGTATCTCCGGATATTGGGCCTACCGTCAAAGCAACAGCCACTTCTCAGATGGAGGCTGCTATTGATGCCTTGTCTCGTGATCTCACTAAACTCAGAACTGGAAGAGCTGCTCCAGGTTTTTATTCCTTCCCTTCCTTCTAAGCAGCAGCAGCAGCAGCCTTGGAGTTGTGCTTATTCTCTTTCGTTGCAGGAATGCTTGATCATATTGTTGTTGAAACCGGGGGACTCAAAATGCCTCTCAATCACTTAGCTTTGGTCTCTGTCCTCGATCCTAAAACTTTGTCTATCAATCCTTACGATCCTGATGTAAGAAGCACCCCCCTCCCCCTTTTTTTATTTACAACAAAACATTACTCTGATTTTATGTCCACATATATCCATCCCTACCAACAACTGCATTACATTTTCCTTGGTTACCAGAGAGACAAGACAAAAGTTCTGCGTTTGGTAATGTTGTTTTATCTTCTTTCTTTTTCTACAGACTGTTAAAGAGCTTGAGAAAGCAATTGTCTCATCTCCATTAGGATTAAACCCAAAACTGGATGGCCAAAGACTTATCGCATCTATCCCTCCGTACATTACTTCTCTCTCTCTCTCTGATTACATTGTTCAACTTACACCCTCGAATCTGACTTGGCCTGTTTTATCTTTTTTTTTGGAGCAGATTGACCAACGAGCATGTTCAGGTAAAACATCCAACTCTTGTGTCATTGCTTTTATTGTTTAGCCACCATTGAGTTTGATTGAGCCTTTTACCCTTCCAGGCAATGTGCAAGATTGTAACCAAGTCCAGTGAAGTTGTCAAGCAAAGCATAAGAAGAGCACGGCAAAAGGTAGATCTTTAAAAAAACTTCCATGGAAACTGTCTCCTATGAATCCCAAATCTTATTATGATCAGAGACTTTTTTGTCGTCAGGCACTGGACACAATAAAGAAAGCAGCCTCAGGTCTACCAAAAGATGAAGTGAAAAGGCTGGAGAAGGATGTGAGTGATCTATCTTTTTCTTGCAGAATGGGTTTCCTTCTTCCGTTGTTGAAATATATATGGCGTCTTTCTTTTTGTTTACAGATAGAAGAGTTGACGAAGAAGTTTGTTAAGTCAGCAGATGACATGTGCAAGTCCAAAGAGAATGAGATCACCACGCAAGCTTGATCTCACCACTCGTCAGTTTCTTATCCATCAAAGCGCTGAACCAAGTTCCAGTCTTCTCTTTACAAAAGTACCTTTATAGACGATCCAAAAAAATTCAATATTTGTTTTTGAATGTTCAATTTGGGGGTCTTGAACACAAATTGACCGGCTGATACACAAGTCGGATTAGAATTTGATATTTTATTATTTTTCTTTCAAATAAGTTGCATGACTGTTAATTTGATATTTTATAATGGGATTAGAATTAACAAAAGAAATGATATATTCCCATTTGTAGTTGAAGAGAACTTTCCAAACTTGAAATTTAAGGAAAAGGAGGTTGGAGATGAGTCAATTTTAGTACCAATAAATTAACATGATCTGTTTTGGTGAATTTGTTACAACCCATTTCTCTAATCCTATGTGCAGTGAGAGGAACGAATAATCCAATGATTAATTTCTTAAGAAAGTATCCAATTATATAACAAGCTAATCTCAACATCCCAGTAATTCAGTGCTTTAAAAACTTCATATATAGTATCCAATTAAACTCTTCTTCAACGAAAAAAAAACTAAGAAAGAAGAAACCGTCTTCACCTACCACACAATCTGATTATTTGTTAATTAGCTGCATTTAGCTAATGCATTTTTAAATATGAATAAAATGTAGGTACCTTATTATTATTGTAAGAGGGCCATATAGTTTGTCGGCAAAAAGATATAGACATGTATACATATGGTTTCTAACAAGAAAAGAAAAAAGGATTAAGACATAATAGTATCCAGTTTTGCCCACTCGCATTTATGTCGGAGAAGAAGGGAATCTAGCCAGAGTTATAAGGTTTCTTCGATGACGCGCGAGAAAAGCGCGTCGAAATTCACTTTTTAATCCCTTGTGAAACAGAACCGTGTATACTCGTAACGTTGTCGTTTGGATAGATGTTTGCACGACCAAACTCCTTTCTTTTTTTTTTCTTTTTAAATTCAGTTTCAGATATTTTTAAAAATGAAAATATTCTTTTTTTTTTTCTCTCCCTATTTTGGCATCATAATGGTTTATGTAATTGTTTATATCTCTAGTTTTGCTTCTCTATAGATTCTCCATTCTCTGTCTGTCAGTGGCTCATATCCTCTAATCAACAAAAACGCACACAAGAAAAAAAAGGAAACAAAAAATAAATCGGTAATTTTATTCTTCTGTAAAGAAGAAGAAGAAGAAGAAGAAGAAGAAGAAGAAGAAGAAGAAGAAGAAGTATTCACATTTTGGTTGCAGAGATTCTGCACTTGTTGGGTATTCTCTAAGATCACTTTGACGACTCCTTATTAGTGTTCTCGCGAAAGCTCTGCATATTACATTTGACTGCTTTGTTTGCTATATAATCTCTGTTGGTTGATTGGATCTGATGAAAGATAATGCAAACAAAGAGCTACCCAGAAAATCTCTACTTGTGGATTTTTTGGATCTTGATCAGTCATAAATCAGTGTGTGCTTTCTTGTTCATGAGTATACTTAATGTTGATGCATTGTCTAAACATCTAACGGCTTCGCTAGTTTAATTTCTCACATTTATTAAAAGAAAAAGGTTGAATGCTTGGGTTGGGCAAAGCTTTTGTGGGTATTGATTGATTCATAGTATTACAGTTTGATAGGGAAAATGGTTTTGGGGTTAAACTCGAAGAACCGAAGAGGCTCCTCCTCCTCCATACAAGTTGATTACATGATCCACATTCATGACATCAAGCCGTGGCCACCTTCTCAGTCCCTTAGATCACTGCGCTCCGTTGTGATTCAGTGGGAGAATGGTGAGCGCAACTCTGGGACAACAAATGTGGTTGCTCCTTCTCTTGGATCTGTCATTGGCGAAGGCAAAATCGAATTCAACCACTCCTTTAAGCTTCCCGTAACCTTGTCGAAAGATGCGTCTGCTGCTGCTCGGAACAAGGGGAGTGATGTTGTATACTTCAAGAACGTCCTGGAGCTCAACTTATACGAGCCTCGCAGAGAGAAAACACATCAGCTCTTGGCTACTGCCATGATCGATTTGGCGGACTACGGGATTGTGAAAGACAGCCTGAGCCTGACTGCTCCGATGAACAGTAAGAGAAGCTACCGGAATACCACTCAGCCTGTTTTGCACCTCTCTATCCAACCCTTCCGTGCCACTTCTAGGAACAGCTCCAAGGACGGGGGTGAATCTGTTTCTGCCTTAATGAATGAGGAATACGATAAGGAAGCTGAGATTGCTTCCATCACAGACGATGACATTTCCTCTCACTCCTCCTTGACGGTTTCATCTTCAACTTTGGAGTCTAATGCTGCTTTTTCTGTGCCAAATGAAGAGGTAATCAATATTCCATATTCTTTTGTGGAATTGTCTCTAAATGGTCTCATGTCTTATTTACAGGAAGAACATGAGAGGGTAAACAAGAGATCACAATCAGCATCTCAAGAAGAAAATGCTGACCAGATTCCCTCCTCAGCTGATCTAGCTTCTGTGTTTAATCTCTCGGTGGACGTTCCTGATTCTGCACCCAACACTTGTGTCCCTGAGCTCAAGGACTGTGCTAAGCTTGTAACCGGCGGTCAGGGAGAGACCAAGTCTATGCCTTTACAAACCGATGATCACAACTCCGTAAACGCCTCGCCTCCAGCCTCAGAAACTAGTCAACCAGACTTGGTGAGTGATCAGGAGGAATCAGAGAGTAGAGTTGAGAAATCAAGAAAGGTGAAGTCTGTTCGGTCATCCCTGGATATATCTCGGAGCGAAAGAAAAGAAGCAAAGGTGTTTCCACGCGGTACCACTTTGGAGAGCAAAGTCAAAGACCTGGAAAGTAGAGTAAAGAGGCTTGAAGGTGAGCTATGTGAGGCTGCAGCCATTGAGGCAGCGCTCTACTCCGTGGTTGCAGAGCATGCAAGCTCATCAGCTAAAGTCCATGCGCCTGCTAGACGTCTTTTGAGGCTGTATCTTCATGCTTGTAGAGAAAACCATCTAATTTCAAGAAGGGCTAATGCTGCTAAAAGCGCTGTCTCCGGGTTGGTTATTGTCGCCAAAGCGTGCGGGAACGATGTCCCTAGGTATGTATGCTGATACACTTCTTGTAGAGATGATATATCATTCTCGGATATTTTTAAAAATAATAATAAAACTTCTTTGGATCGCAGATTGACATATTGGTTGTCAAACACTATCATTCTGAGGGCGATCATAAGTGATAAAACAAGTGTAGAAGAGGAACTGCCTGTTTCTGCTGGTCCTGGACCTAGGAGAAGTAAGACACAGTCCGAGAAACAACGATCATCCCTGACGTGGAAAGATTCTTCCCTAAGCAAAAAGGACAATGGTGCCTGGGATGACCCTAGAACATTTATAACAGCCCTTGAGAAAGTGGAAGCTTGGATCTTCTCACGCGTTGTAGAATCCATATGGTGGCAGGTTAGGTTCTCTCTGCTTATTCTTTGAACCAAAATTATAAAATACAAATGTTCATTGTCCTTTTTGATTGCAGACTCTGACACCGCGTATGCAGTCTTCGGCAGCCAATGGTTCAGCCTCAAAGAAAGAAAACTATGGTAGAAGTCCGAGTTCGGTGAACCAGGAACAAGGTGACTTCTCATTAGAGCTTTGGAAAAAGGCTTTCAGGGATGCACACGAGCGTTTATGCCCTCTGCGAGCTAGTGGCCATGAATGTGGTTGTTTGCCCGTCCCTGCTCGTCTGGTAAAACATTTTCCTCCGTTCAGAGATTTCACTTTGGGACCCTCAACTCTCTCACGTCCACATCTCTCTGTACTGTGCAGATAATGGAACAGTGCGTGGCTCGGCTGGATGTCGCAATGTTCAATGCTATACTCCGTGATTCTGATGAAAACTTCCCGACAGACCCTGTATCTGATCCCATTGCAGACCCGAGGGTCTTGCCTATTCCTTGTTCAATAACAAGTTTCGGTTCTGGTGCCCAGCTGAAAAACTCGGTCAGTGCACTCACTCCGCTTTTAATTCCCAACCAACCAAGCAAATGCCTTATGGTTTTCTAAGCTCTCATGCATTTCTTAATTTTTTAAAACAGATAGGAAACTGGTCCAGGTGGCTCACTGATTTATTCGGCATCGATGATGACGAAGAGAATAGCCACGTTGGTACATCTTTCAAGACTTTCAATCTTCTCAAGGCGTTAAGCGATCTAATGATGCTTCCAAAAGATATGCTCCTCGACACTTGTGTTAGAAAAGAGGTGCATATGAATGCAACACTCTCTCTTTTTTTTTTTTAATCTTCTAAAACTTCAGTTTTGTGTTTTCATTATCGATTCTATCTCTCGTCATTGTGAAGGTTTGCCCAATGTTTAGTGCACCGTTGATCAAAAGAGTGTTGAATCATTTTGTCCCCGATGAGTTTTGCCCTGACCCAGTTCCTGTTGCTGTACTCGAAGCTCTTGAATCAGAGGTGAGACCCTTTAAAAAAAAAAAAAAAAATGGATGCATCCAAAGTCAGTCAAGAAGCTAATTTTACTAACAGAAACGTGATGTTGCCCCTTTCTTGTAGGAGGGAGAAGAGAAGGCTATGATCACAAGCTATCCATGTACGGCACCTCCTCCGGTGTACTCTCCACCTTCAGGGACCTCAATATCCACTATCATTGGAGACTTTGGACAGCCTCAAGCGCCTCAGCTATGCCGAATCAGGTCTTCGGTTACAAGAAAAGCCTACACAAGCGACGACGAGCTTGATGAGCTGAGTTCACCGTTGGCTGTTGTTCTTCTTCAACAGGCGGATTCTAACAAGGTCAATAATGTCGGTGCAGATGAGACAGTCAGGTATCAACTTCTCAGGGAGTGTTGGACCAACGGGGACTGACCAGACATATTGATGTGTGTTTTCTCTGTTTCAATTCCTCTCACTTGTGACTGAAGGTGTTATATGCGTCTTTGCCAGTTCGTTGTTGGTGTTGCTCTATGTATAGAATGTAGCACGAACTTTAATTAACAGAAGTAACAGTATCAAAGACATGTTTACACTCTTGACACACTTTGAGCGAGTGTGTGTTGCATAGACGTATCAAGTGAAGCAAATCTAGACTTGTTATATTATACCTATTCTAACAGACTAACACTACTAAATACCAATCATTGACAATATTGGGTTATAGGGAAATTATTACTCTCTCTATATATATATATTTATAGACTCATTACAAGCTTTATGTGTTTCATCCTCATCACTTTGGAGATCTCTGGCAAAACTTTTTGAGTTGCATATTGTGAAAGCAAAAGAAAAATTAGGTCGTGTACGAGACAGACCCATCAAAATGAAAAGAAAAGGATCAAAATTTATAAAGCAAAGCTCAGACTATGCTGTGTTCATCATCACAGAGTCAGCTTCTGTGAAGTCGCCAAATTCGCCTGCTTCAGATGCAAAGCCGACAATAAGCCCTGCCATGTTTCTGCTGATGTGGCACCGCCAACATGAAAGTCCAGAAGTTTCCTCTGCTTCCTGTAGTAATCTTCCAGGGGCTTCACCTGATGCATCCCCATAAGATTAATTTTCAGTTGAAACAATCATATCACCTTGTTACCAAGACAAGGATCAAAAACACAGCAAGAGTACCTCCTCTGCGTAGACGCTCAGGCTCTCTCTCCGGGCTTTGATTGCAACAGCTGAGTGTAAGATAGATCCGAGGAACTCCTGGCGAGGTAGAGGTGTTTCACTAAGAGCAGCTCGGTTTACCAGATGCTCCTCAGAGCATTTAAGATTCACAACGAGGTCAATGTGAGCGATTTGATCAAGAGTTTCCTGCGGAAAATAAAAATATTCAGAAAAAAAAATGTGTGAGCAATCACACTGGAAAGCAAAAGTTCTTTTGGAGGCCAAAGCGTGAGAAACTCTATAATAAGAGCTTCCCTGTGTTTAAACAAAACAAAACAAAACAAAACAAAAGTGGCAAAAAAAAAAAAACTCACGGCTTGATGAAGAGTGCGGGGAATGCCATCAAGAATGAAACCAGATTCTCCCCTTGCATAGCCTTCTTCAAGGCGCTTTGATAGCAGAGCAAACACAAGACCCTTGGGAACATGCTTTCCTTCATTTACAGCACTAGCAATCTGTGTATTGTATTGTATTGTATTGTATTAGACCAGAGAAATAAATCAATGTACCCCTTAACCATGAAATGAAGAAACACTTACCAAAACAGGAAAAGGAAATATCATATTAGTAAATGATAAATAAGGAACAAAACATTTAAAGCCATAAAGTAACAATACACAGGACAAATTAAAATCCTAATTAAACCATTAACCTTAACGAATAATGTGAGAGATGAGAAAAGAAAAAGGCACATAACTACCTGCTTGTAGAGAGACGATGTAGGGCTGAGCTCTTGACGGACCAGCGATCCCATTGAAATGTGAGCAACTTCAAGAAGGCTTGAGAGCCTCTCTGCGAAGACGTGCCTCCAAGCTCCCGGCGCGCCCATCACCACCCATTGGACTCCCCTCTCCGTCCCAGACCTCTCCGAATCAAGTCTCGGCTCCTCCAAACGCCGATCGCCACCGTACAGGTACTCGTCATCGGAGTCGTAGTCAAACGCCACTGCCGCCGATGATCCGAACGATCGGCGCGCCGCAACGAGTCTTGAAAGCGGCGAAGCTCCTCTCACGCGGCTCAGCCATGCCATGTTGAATGGTGAAGGCGTGGCGGCGGATTCAGAGAGGAGAGAGAATAGCCACAGAAAGAGAGAGAGAGAGAGAGTTTGAATGCGAGGTTGAGGTTTAACAACAAACAGATGGACTCTCTCTCTTAACTGCCCCTCCCTTTTTCACAAAACCACGGATATTGCCACTCCCTGCGTGTGCTCTCTTTGTTGGTTGACTCTACCCTCACAACTGCATCTAGGTTCAAGTAATAACAAAGCCATATATATGTGCTCGCCCCAAAGCCCATAACTAGAGGCCCAATTGTATTCAACGATCCAAAATGTCAACGTATGTATACCAAGTTGCCAACCACGAAAATCTATTCATTTCACATGATGTAAGAGCTTGCTCACGATCACGAAAGGAGGAGACTAAGAATAGTCAAAAGTCAACGGAATCTTCCTCGTCTTACTAACGAAATCACCCAGCAAATTCTTTTATACAAACAAACAAAAGATTGGGAAACTTGTCAACTTAGGAATTAAAAGCCGCGGGAACTAAGTGTCTCTTGTCTTTTGAAGCGCCGTAAAGAAATTCCACACCACATATGTAAACGTACGGTCCAATAATTAACATGTTTCTTTCTGTTTTACAAGATCTTTTCAACGTTTCAAACCCCCCTGCTCCAATCTTCTATATATATATTCCACATTTCTATTAGTGCCTCATAGCTCCAAGGAAAGAAGATTATTAATCCATAGTCTTTACTATACTCATATCCCTTTTTTTCCTTCTCTCAACTCTTATTTGATCTTTTATATGAAGAGCAAGAAGGTTACAAAACGTGAAGAGTATCAAAGGGTATTTAGTTGCTTTGACAAGAGCCAACAAGGGAATGTTTCTGTTTCCACCATCGAAAGATGTGTGGATGCTATTAAGGCCGGGGAAAAGGCCGTACCAGAAGAAGAGACAACGGATACACATACTCATAAATCCTTGGAACTCGAGGAGTTTGTGAAGCTGGTGGAAGAAGGAAACGAGGAAGACAAGGAGAATGACTTGAACCAAGCTTTCAAAATGTATGAAGAGAGTGAAGGCATCACGCCTAAAAGTTTAAAGAGGATGCTAAGTTTGTTGGGGGAGTCCAAAAGCCTTGAAGAATGCGAGGTTATGATTTCGCAATTTGATATTAATAGGGATGGAATTATTAACTTTGATGAGTTTAGAGTTATGATGCAATAATCTATATATATACAGTGTATACACAGTTATGCTACCTTTCTTTACCAAAGGACTGTAAGAACTCACAGAAATTAAAGGCAATAGTCAATTCATCCCTTACATACAGATACAATATTGACATCCCAAACTTTATCTCTGATATGTTCATTCAACCCGAATCTCAACCAAACGTGGAATCATCATCTAGAGCTGTCAAATGGTCCGTCCAAAGCCTAGACCATTTCAATTATGAATAATATTGGGTGTTCAAAGTCCATACCATTTCAATTCCAAAGCCCAGACCATTTCAATTATGAATAATATTGGGTGTTCAAAGTCCATACCATTTCAATTATGAATATTATTAGGTGATCCATATTGGACAACCGACAATAGTCCAAATAAATGTCCAAGACCAATAGAGACTATGTCCAAATGAGTATATCAATAGTCATTCAATAGTATTTATCAATTATATTTATTTCTCTAAAATTTTGATACTACATTTTTTTTTCCAAAATTACAAAACTATTTTTTCCGCCAAAATCAGAAAATAATATTTTCCCCCATAACCAAATAATTAAGTTTTCTGCCAAAATCGAAAATCATGTTTTCCCGCCAAAACAGATAAATTATATTTTTCTGCCAAAATCAAAAATCACATTTTCCCGCCAAAACCGAGAAATCACGTTTTTCCGTCAAAACTGAAAAATCATGTTTTTCCACCAAAATCAAGAAATTACCGCCAAAACTGAAAAATCATGTTTTTCCACCAAAATCAAGAAATTACGTTTTTCCGCTAAAACTGAGAAATTATGCTTTCCCGCCAAAACCAAAAATCACGTTTTCCCGCCGAAACCGAACAATCACGTTTTTCCACCAAAAATGTAAAATTGTGTTTTTCCGGCAAAAACGTAAAATTACATTTTTCCTATAAAACCGTAAAACTATAGTTTCCCACCAAAAACGTAAAATAAAATTTTCCCGCCATAATCTCAAAGTTACGTTTTTTATCAAAATTGTAAAGTTTTGATTTTTCATTAAAATGGCGTTTTCTCGATAAATTGTAAAACTATATTTTTTCCAAATTATGAAAATATGTTTTTAGGAGGCCAATGGATACCCATTATCCATTTGGTCTTTGCTCATTTATACCATATACCAATTGGTCTTTTGTCCAATTAAATCATTTACTAATTGGTTGTGTCCATAACCTACCCAAATTCAATTGGACTGGTCTAGCCTATGGGCGGACCGGACCGCCCATTTGATACCTCTATCATTGTCATAATGTAAAGGGAAAGTCTTTTTTTTTTTTTGCAACTGTAAATTTTTTTTCAATCAAAACGCAGTATTATTTCTTGTATGATCTATTAATTATGGAAAATTAGAGGAAATATAATATTTGTTTTACGAAGCAAAAAAAAATATATTAGATATTTTTATAGATCAAATGTGAGAGGGGGACGTACATTACATGCGGCATGAAACAGAATGACAAAATGTAAGGAGGCAAAAAAATACATTAAAACAACAATCAAGATTAGATAAAATAAATACTCCCTCCGTCCCACTTTAAGTGGGTTTTAAGGTTTTTGCACATAGATTAAGAAAATACATATTTTTAAGCAATTTATCTTGGTAACATAAAAATACATTAAATAAAATTAGTTTAACCAATAAGAAAATAGTACAGTATTTTATAATTGGTCATAAAATTCAAATCATATTAAATTCTATCTAGATTCGTGAGAACATCACTTAAAATGAGACAAAATAAAAACCCTAAAACACCACTTAAAGTGGGACGGAGGGAGTAAAGTGTGGGGGAGCCCGTATCATAATGTTAGGAGGACCAATAATAAATTATATGAAAATAAACGAGACAATTAAGACACTTACCAAATCGAAACTGCTCTTTTTGTCATACCAATTAACTTGGCTTTGAAGCCCCTCTCTTTGCTTCTTCATCTTCCTTCCTTCTCTCTCTGTGCCTTTTAGATTCTCTAAACTCATTTCCCCCACCCTCTCCTAAACCCAAATCATTCTTGCTCTCTGTGCTGAGGACACACGCACGTACACGAGTGAGTCTTCAGATGGGATCCTGTGTTTCCTCTTCTCACAATAACATTAAGACCTCCTCTGATTCCGCCGTAAAGCTTTCGGCTCTAATCTTTGAACCTGACACGACATCCCCCGTCAAGAATGACATCATCAATCCTGCCACAATCAATGGGAACCCTTTCATAGATTCCGCTCCTCGGAATTCCTCAGGTAATATGATCATATACTTTTTTTTTGAAAAGAGGGCTAATATGATCATATACTTCTTTGCGTTAATTTACTTTTTTGTCCAAGAAACAAATAATTAAAGTTTAAACGAATATAGTACGTATTAAGTAACTAAAGTCGTTAATAGCTGTGATCGATTGGTTGCTTTAGTGCCGACAAATGTAAAGTGGTTTGCTTTTTCAGGCCCAATCAAGATTTGTTGACTTAGATATATCGTATATTGAGTCATAAGCATTAGTTAGATGAAAATGAGCTTTTACTTTGATAAACATAAAGTTAGTTTGATGATGGTAATAACCATGGGTAAATGTGCAACGGGGATCTATCCATTTACAAAATAATAGTAGTAGGAACCACATGGACAAACGGTGAAGCGTACGCTAGAGGTTAGAATGTCTTCAAGGCATATACAGTTAGTGTGGTATGTATAATCTATAGATATGCATGGACCACACCTCAAGTTGCAACTTTCATATATTTAAAATCATAATGTTTAATAAATGTATGATGTTGCAACGTATTGTTGAAAAATCATAACAACCGTATAGTTAGTTAGGGGTACAGCTACTGCATTCACTCAAAACCTCCAATTTCTTTTACCTTTATCCCCTTCCTTGTGAGTTGTGACATATTATATGAGATAATGATATGATTTGGATTGTTTCTTAATGTAACAAAGAGGAGATCACGTTTTTCGATTCAAGGGGGTGGCTTGATTCTGAATCTGAAGATGATTTCATGAGCGTTGATGGTGGTAAGACTTTTGTTGAGAAGTTACTTCTTTAGCATATATCTGTATACAAATCTTGATTTTTTCCAATAAATAAAGAATGAACATTTGACTTGTTTCATTGCAGAATTTACGCCGTCACGAGGAACAACACCGGTGCACCACAAATTCTGTGACCAAACTCCTGAAGCAGATGAGAAAAAATATGACCAAGTACCGTCTCCAACAGACAACAAGAAGAGACTCATCGAACTCTTCAAAGAGACGCAGGATCAAGATGAGGATGAAGAAGAGGATGACGTGGCAGAAGGCAAAGCAAGAGCATGTCTCTGGCTAAGAACACCGGTCAGATCTTCTGCACCGGCGACTCCTTATAATAATAATAATAATAATAATAATGATACAGAAAGACAACAACTTAAGAGAGTGAAATCCGCGGCTCAAGGCGGCTGTGTTCTGCGTTTGGTTTCTTGTAGCAGCTTCACTGAGCGGCGACGGAAGATGATGAATCATACCCCCGTTCACGTCCAACGCTAGGCCACCCCTCCTCCCTTCCTAAGAAAACTTAATTAAACTACTATACGTTTAGTTTCTTAATTTGTCCCCCCCTAGTTTTTTCTTCAAACGCTCGGACAATGTTCTCTTCACAGCTCATAGTGCCTATTACATTTGTAATGCACTATTTTCTCTGTTACTTTCTCTGTTTTCTTAATAATATAAAAAAAATAACTATACTTGAATTTTGAAAATAATTAAATTTATGCCATGAAGAATTTGAAGCCTGATTGTAAAAAAGCTTAAACTCCCTTCCTATTCAATATATAATTATTTTACCCATGAAATCAAGAATTTTAAATTTGTGACAGAAAGAATTTGAATTTTTTATGCTATACTTGGAAATCCACCTTAAGGTTTATGCTCTTTAAAAAAAAAAATATTTTCCTAAAATAAATTGATGAAAAGTATATAGCAAAACATCTATAAACATTTCTGACTCCATATAATCCGCCCATAATACATGTTCCCTGTTAATAGAACTTTGATTAAAAAATATAGTAAGTAATATCGACAAAAATATATATATAGTAAGTAGTAGTTGTATAGAGAAGAGTGGTGGAAGGTGAACAAAAAAAGAAAAAAAGAGAAGAGTGGTGGAACTTTTTTTCCTAAATCCCAGGAGATAATACTCAAACAAAAAAAAATCCCAAGAGATAAAAGTTTTCCAGCTTTAACAAAGGCTAAGGGAGTAGAATGCAATCATCAAATGAAAGAGCCTTTGAACTTTTCTGTTTTCTTCTTTTCGTGCTACTACTATTTGGTAACCAAGTGCTTTGCATTCAAACTCGAGCCAACTCCAACTTGAATCTCATAGTGACCGGATCTGCGCATCCATCTGCGTTACCTGTGGAAACAACCTTCAAGTTTCCTTCTCCATTGCATGTTATCCCTCCAGGTGGTGAGAGAAACTTTGGGAAAGGAAAAATAGATCTGGGAGGTCTTGAGGTAATCCAAATCTCCATCTCAACTTCGACGTCACAGAGAGTATGGAGAACGTTCGAGAGAGGACCTGATAATATGGGAGTCAGCATCTTCCAGCCCATCAATCTTCCTAGTGGTTTCTTCACCCTTGGTTTCTATGCACAACCCAACAACCGTATGCTTTTTGGTTGGGTTCTTGTTGCAAGAGACTTATCTGGGAATAGTTTGAGACCACCCCTTGACTACATCGAAGTCGGGAACACTACCTCCCTCGCCGTCAAGCAAGACGGGGCCGCTTATTTTTGGCAGCCATTATGTCCCAGTGGGTATGGAGCGGTTGGCCTATTTGTCACTACGTCTCCTTTGAAGCCACCTCTAAGACAAGAATCTATAAGCTGTGTTGGATCCCATCTCACGGAACAGAGGAGCGAAGCTGATACATGGGTGTGGAGGATAGAAGGGATTACTTTTTCTGGTTTGAGACCGGTTGACAGAGGAACAGAAGCGACAGGTATGTACACAGGGACATTCAGTTTTCAGCAACAAAACTTTCCTCGTCCAGTTTTGTCTTGCTTGAGAAATACAAAATTTGACTTGTCTAGCATGCCAAGCCAAGATCAGACAAGAGTTTTGTTTCGAGCTTACTCTCCTTTGATATATTTCCATCCCGAAGAAGAGTTTCTTCCTTCCTCTGTCGATTGGGTTTTCTCCAACGGTGCCTTGTTATACCAGAAAGGCAATGAATCTAACCCCGTCCCTGTACAACCCAACGGTTCAAACCTTCCGCAAGGCGGCTCTGACGATGACTTATACTGGCTGGACTATCCGGCGGATAAGAATGCAAGGGAAAGGGTTAAGAAGGGAGACTTAGGAAACACAAAGGTGTATCTACACATCAAACCAATGTTTGGAGGCACTTTCACTGACATTGTCGTCTGGATATTCTCTCCTTTCAACGGCAATGCCCGACTCAAGATTTTATTCATCAAGAGTTTGTCACTAGGAGACATCGGAGAACATATTGGAGACTGGGAACACGTTACGTTGCGGATCAGTAACTTTAACGGTGAGTTGTGGCGAGTCTACTTCTCAGAGCATAGTGGAGGAAGTCTAGTAGAGGCATGCGATCTAGAGTTCCAAGGTGGCAACAAACCTGTGGTTTACTCTTCTCTTCACGGCCACGCAATGTTCTCAAAACCAGGACTTGTCTTGCAAGGCCAAGACGGAAACGGCTTAAGGAACGACATGGCAAGAAGTGACAAGTTCTTGGATGCAGGTGTTGATTATGAGGTGATCTCAGGACCAGGAATCACGGAGCCACCGTGGCTGAACTATTTTAGGAAATGGGGACCAATCGTTCGACATGACGTTGAAAAGACCCGTGACAGTATCGCCAAGACACTGCCTCGACTTTTGCGTGAAAGATTCCGTGACCTCGTTCACAGTATTCCTCCCGAAGTGCTTCAAGAGATGGGTCCCACTGGTCCCAAAGTCAAAAAATCTTGGTCTGCTGATGAATAAAATAATATATTTATTCAGATCAAAAAGACTATATCTAAAATAATTCTTTTCTAAACTTTTTCTTCTTTAAATGCAATTTAGGTTTCAACTTTCTCTGTTAATCTGTTTTGATTCAGTTCATGTGGTAAACCAGACGAGGAAAGAAAGCTAATCATACTATAGTAATGCTGCAGCACACTTTATAAAAGCTGAGAGTAATCAAACGTCTGTTTTTCTCATTTTATTAAATTAAACCAAAACTTTGCTCACATATTTAACGCACGTCTTGCTCTAAAACTTGATCTACAAGTTACAGAGGCCTAGGCGACGAAGGACACGTCTTACCCAAGAGATGTGGAGAATGTCCTGAGTCTTACCTAAGAAGAAAACAAAAGGGGCATATGTTGTTTCATCTTCCAGAAAAGAAGAGAAAAAAATAGGTACAGCAGTTCAGAAAAGCATCGAAAGAGACGAGACAAGTCTAAGCCTTTTGGATAGCTTAGCGATGTTACGGGAAACCTCATCTCCGTTGGAGGTCATCAACACCTTCTTCGCCATTAGATTCAGTATCCCCTCTCAGGGAGAGACTCTTCTTATCTGGGAAGAAGAAGACTAGGTAGTAATTAAAGACCTGTTCCGCTGTTCGTCCGTCTGAACAACCCCTTCCTTCATGCACAAAGCGACTTGCCGAATCACGTACATGATCCTGATCCAACACATAAGCCAAGCCCCAGCCTTCTTACTCTTTCTTAATTTAAAAAAACAATTGAAAAGCCCAAAAGAAGGGGAGGCCCATCCAGATCCATTAATCAACGCACTTTGAAAGAAGATTATAGGATATATGTCAATTTACAAGTGGGATGGAATGTAATCCGCAAAATGCCTTCCTTGCTCTGCTTTGCCTCCTCCTCCTCTTGCAACCACATGACCTGGATAAAAGGATAATGATGCTATAAATATATGTGTTTACAGTAATGTCACATAAGAATATAATCCCTTTGAATGAATGAATTTGACCCCCAGAATCTCACAAGTTACTGCCTGCCCACGTCATTTGGAATCTTGAATGTCACGTGCGTGAGCATCATTCCAGCACAACGGGGTGGGTAAAATGGCCTGTGGGTGGGTGGGTGGGCCTTTTATCCTCTCTTTTCTTTCCCCCACTGACTCTCTCTCTCTCTGTCTTCTTAACTTGAAGGGACTCTCTTGCTAGCTTCCCTCCCAAGGAGAGAGATATAGAGATCATAGAACCATATGGATGATGATGAATATGCCAAGCTCTTCCGTAGAATGAATCCCCCCAGGTTTTTCCTCTCTGCTCTACTTGTTCATTCATATCTTTGTCAACAATATTTCAGCCTTACACCTATATTCATGTGTCACTGACAGAGTTGTAATAGACAACAACGCTAGCGATGATGCCACTGTTATTCAGGTCTCTTTTCAATCTCTCTTAATCTATATATATACTTTTCTCTCCTATTTGTTTTTACATGTTTGTTTGTTTGTTTGTTTGTTTGTTTTCTCATCTTACAACAGGTTGATAGTGTGAACAAACAGGGGACCCTCTTGGAAGTTGTCCAAGTCCTCACTGATATGAATCTTGTCATCAAGAAAGCTTACATCTCTTCTGATGGCGGTTGGTTCATGGACGTTTTCAAAGTCATCCACCAAGATGGCAGCAAGATCACTGACACTCAACTCCTTGACTTTATCCAAATGGTACCTACTCATATACATAGTTTTTCTTTGGTGTTGTTTAATTTGTATGTATGTGTAAAAAAAAGATTGTTGGAACAATAATCAGAGGATAGAGCGCAACGCTGGCTGGTTTATTCCACCTTTAAGAAGCTCAGTTGGCGTCATGCCCTCTGACGAATACACCACCATTGAGCTCGCTGGAACCGATAGACCCGGTCTCTTGTCTGAAGTATCTGCTGTTCTCACAGACCTTCACTGCAACGTTGTCAACGCTGAGATATGGACTCACAACACCAGAGCTGCTGCGGTTATTCACGTCACCGACAATACTACTAATTCAGCTATTACGGACCCAATCCGCCTTTCCACCATCAAACATCTGCTGTGCAATGTAGTTAGGACTAACAGCGGCTCCAGGGATGCAAAAACCGTCTTTTCTTCTTCTGATACACACAGGGAGAGACGCTTGCATCAGATCATGTTTGATGACAGGGATTACGAGGGAGTCAAAAGTCCAAGGGCATCAAGGCCCTGTGTTACACTAACAAACATTGACAAGGATTATACCGTTGTTGCCATGAGGTCTAAAGATAGACCGAAGCTTGTGTTTGACGTTGTCTGTACCTTGACTGATATGCAGTACGTGGTGTTCCATGGCATGGTCAGCACAGAACCACTAGAGGCTTATCAGGTTTTTTACCCTTTTTCTTGGTTAATGGGTTTAAATGTAACACTTTTTTTTTGTCTCTTGGGATCTTTTTTAACCATATAATATGCTGCAGGAGTTTTACATCCGTCATGTAGATGGACTTCCCATAAACTCAGAAGCCGAGCAAGAACGTGTTATCCAATGTCTTGAAGCAGCCATTGAGAGAAGAACGTCCGAGGTAATTAACCAATTAGGAAAACCACACACAATAGAGAATGGTTCAGAATACAGTCTCTGTTCTGCATCACTTTGATACTCTTTTTTTTTTTTTCCTTTCCTTGTAATGTACTGGAAGAGTAGACAGAAACATGATAACTTTTCAGGGTTTAGAGCTGGAATTATCAGCAGAAGACAGAGTTGGTCTTCTCTCAGACATAACCAGAACATTCCGAGAGAACAGCTTAACTATTGTGAGGGCAGAGATTTCAACGCGAGAGGGTAAGGCTAAAGACACCTTCTGCGTTACAGACGTAACAGGAAACGCTGTTGAATCAAAAATCGTGGAGTCAATAAGGAAAGAGATAGGAGTAAGCAAGCTGAAGGTGAAGGTGAAGGTGGAGCAGAACGAGGAATGCTCTGTTCTTGGTCCAAGCAGGACTTCGACAATGGGGTATTTGCTTAGCAACATCTTCAAATCTAAGCCTAGTCTCCATTAACTTCAAGCTCACTCATAAAAACTGTCTCATAAAGGATGTGCTCTTGTATAGATAACGAAACTATTATTAGACAGGATTAGGAGAAATCTTTTTTTTTTTGTTGGTAAAATTGTGTGGTCAAAAATAACAGGATGAACCTGTTTTATGTATTATGTTAATAGCATCTGAAGAAACTTGTTGACGATTGAGATGTAAAAAGGGAGTATTGATTAGTGAGCATCGGATGATGTAATTATGATAAGAGAGTATAGGGAGAGAGAGAGAGACGGGAGATTGGTGAGCTTCAAAACAAACGCACAACTCTCTCTCTTTCATTACAAATTAACTAATGTAACCTAGCCTGTCATTATAGCTTTGGTTTGTTCCCTAAACTTCCCCATTTACTAAACACAACAACAACAACAAAAAAAAAAAACAATTAGAAAGCAGAACAACGAAGGTTTCAGAGCCAGAGTGCGCCAGCGTCTTTGAGGAGAGGAACGAGAGAACCGTTGATGTGAGAAGCCATGACTCTGTCCATAGCCCCAACGAGCTTACCGCCTATGAAGACGACCGGAAGAGCACCTGGAGAAGAGGCGCCTGAGCAGCCCAGGAGACGAATGAGTGCTCGCTGGATGTCGCCGCCGTATGGGAGGAGGTCGAGCTCGTGAACGACGGGGCTGACGCCCATTCCCCGGAAGAGACCCTTAACGGCATGGCACATGCAGCACGTGCTCACGCTGAATATTACCACGGCGCTCTCGGCCACCAGAGACTCTAGGCGAAGCAGGCTTGTGTCCACCGCAAACCCTATGTTGCTCATCTTGTATGATCCCCACGATTCCGCCTGGTATTTTTGCATTTTTTTTCTTCTTTTTAAATCCTTTTACTGAGGTAGAACGAATAACAGAGAATAAAGAGATCTGCGTCAAGTTTTGCTGAGGAGAGTGAGAGAGCCATGCAGTGTATTTATAGAGGAGAGGGCATGCTAATAATTATGAAACTCTTTCCCCTATAATTATTTTTTCTTTTATTATTGCATTTCGTTAGTAAGTAAAGGCCATAATTTGTGTAGAATAATAACATGACATTTACCATTTTATTCACTGTAAAAACAAAAATGTTTAAAACCGATTACACATCACGATAGTGATTGCAGGTGAAACCAATAATAGTTTTAATAATCGATATACAAAAAAAAAAAAAACTGAAATGAAAACAAATTAAAATCTGAAGAAAAAAGGAAGCTGGAGAAGAAGTAGAACAGGCTTTTATCAGAGAGGAGTTGTTGGTAATAGACGGCTCTGCCTGTCCTTCTTGTCGGCTCTTACCACGCTCACCCATTAACTTCTTCCTATTTTTAATTTACTTCTTAAATTTTCTCTTTTTTTTTCTTAACAATATACACTTCATGAACCTTACTTTTTTTTTTCTTTTCTAAGCACAAAACCCACATTTATATATGGATCTCGCAATGGAGAAAAGCTGATGGAAGAGTTTATCAGCTCACAATACATAATTTTTTTTTTGAACAAACACAATTCATAATTTTATATCGACGTTACAACTAGGGCTGGGCACGGATCGGATATCCGGGTTTTTGAAGGTATTTGTGATTTGCTTCGTGTGTCACGGATGTCTAATTTTTTGATTTGCTTTGCTTCGGTAAAATACGGATATTCGGAAAAACGGATATTCGGAAAATAAATAGATATTTGCGGATATTTACGAATACTTGCGGATATCTCATCTGTTTGGATTAATACAAATAATCTTAAAAATTTGATACAAATTTGTTTTGTAAAATATTTTTTTGCATGATATAAAAGATAGAAATTAAAAGAAGTAGTGAATCTACATATTTTGTAAATTTTTTAAACTTAGTTAACAATTATAATAACACAGCACTTAAGAAAAAAATTATAATTGACATAATTTTTTTCTCTTCTTTTATGTAATACTTTTATATAAGTAATAATGTGAATATAATTTGTCAAATCATATGTTAGAATAATAATTATAAAATTTTATACATTTAAAACTTTAAATATAATCAAGATATACATATATTTATATATTGCCGGATCGGATCGGATATCCGCTTCCCAAAATTTTAGTATTTGTGATTTGCTTCGATTTTAACGGATATTGAGTTTTAATATTTGCTTTGCTTCGAAAGTTCACGGATATTCGGAATTTTCGAATCGAATCGAAACGAATAACGAATCGAATCAAATTTAACGGATAAAATGCCCAGCTCCGATTACAATGGCTTCGTGAGCGCGCATATATTTTTATTCTCACGTAAATTGTGATCAGCCAATCGATCAGAATGGTTCCACCCGAAATCCGTTCCGTATGACTGACCTAGTGGTGTCTTCGTGGGAAAAAAAAAATAAGCATGACCGATCTAACGGTGTTTTGTGGCAAAAAGTTAACGGCGACATTTAGTATATGATGAAATGGATGCATTTTATGGATTTTGGCGGCACAGTTTTTTTATTTTCCATTTCACTTTATGATAGAAAATTCTATTACGAGCAGTGAGTGTATATATTTGTAGTCATCATGAAGAAATGATCGGTTAAGAAGTCAAAAGCTTATGGTTTCTGATCTACATAGTCATGTGCGTTAAACTTCCGCATAGGTATTCTGTTACGTCAATAAGTATATGTAGTTCTAAAAAAAGTATATGTAATCTCAGTTAATCGTTAAGCCGTAAAATCGATCAGTAATAAATTAGCACGGGTTAGAATATAATAACGATGAGGTTTGACCAATTTTATTCAATTGAGAATATTAAGACGTGCTAATCGGTAAACACATAAAGTAAACATTTAAAATACATGCTGTTTGGCTACCACGCTTGTGTCCCTTGTATATAAAAAGTATCTCAGGAGGTCCAAAGAAATAAATCTCAAATAATAACCAAGCGAATAATTGATGCCCGAGAGACGAAGGTATGAATGTTGAATAGAGTAAGAGACGTCCGTACAGTTATGCTCCCTCCATCTGAAAAGAGAGTTACTTCTTGGGAAAATGGGTATTTTATTCCCCAACTATTTGAAATCAGCACTTTTAATACCCAAGTATTGTTTGCGCAAATTTATTCGCGAACTTATTGTTTACTGTGCAAAATTGGCCACGAAATAGTCAACAGTTAAAGTCTAAACGGAAAGTTAACGATTTCCGTCTAATTTTTAACGGTTGAATATTTCAAACCCAATTTTGCGCAGTTAACAATTAGTTCGGGAATAATTATGCACAGTTAATACTTGGATATTAAAAAATACCGATTTCAAATAGTTGAAGAATAAAAACTATACTTTTATTATGAGTTTTAAATTAAAATATCAATCAAATTTTAAAATTCAAGTTAAATTTTTTTTATCAAATTGGATAAAATTTATAAACTAATTAGAAATGTTGCCAATGCACAACATTGACTGTCTAAAGCAGAGATCCATAAACAATATATATATATATATATATATATATATGTGTGTGTGATTTTACATTATTTTTGGTTAATTTTGAAGACAAATATTTAAATTGTGAAAGCTTATACACATTTATTTCATATATAAATACTGCAAAACATTTATTATTATCAAAGTTAAATATAAAATTCTTGTTATTTACATTTATAAGATAACTAACTGATCATTTTGGATATTTGTTTTAGATATATGTATGTTGTACATAAGCTATCGATATATATATTCGTAATAATTTATATGTCAATGCACAACTAAAATAACATTTAATGGGTTTTAAATCTAGATTTTGTAACTAAATATTACAAAGATGTATCCAAAATAAATTTTAGAAGGATATACTGGTTTCATCCAAATTGATAAATTTTATTAACTCGTATTTAAAAAACTAGTATATATATATATATCTTGATTGAAACTTATATAAATCATAATAAAATATATATGAACGATCTTACAAACTTATAATAAAATATAAGTTTTTAGCATGGTCTATATAATTTTTATAATGATATACAGTTTTTTTTACTATGACCAATACATATTTTTATGATTTGTATAACCTTTTACAAAAAACTACAGTAATAAAACACTTATATAGATCATAATAAAAGCTTATAGACATTGAATGCGAATAAATAAAAATCTATATTTATCCAATTTGATAAATTTTCTTAACTTGAATTTTAAAAAATTGATTGATATTTTAATTTAGAAACTACAGTAATAAAACACTTATATAGATCATAATAAAAGCTTATAGACATTAAGACATTGAATGCAAATAAATAAAAATATATATTTATCCAATTTGATAAATTTTCTTAACTTGAATTTTAAATGATTGATTGATATTTTAATTTAGAAACTTATAATAAAATATAGTTTTTTATTCTTCAACTATTTGAAATCAGCATTTTAAATACCCAAGTATTAATTGCACAGAATTATTCTCGAAGTAATTGTTAACTGTGCAAAATTAGGTTTGAAATATTCAACCGTTAAAAATTGGACGGAAATCGTTACCTTTCCGTTCAGACTTTAACGGTTGACTATTTCGTGATCAATTTTGCGCAGTCAACAATTAGTTTGGGAATAAATTTGCGCAAGCAATACTTGGGTATTAAAAGTGCCGATTTCAAATAGTTGGAGAATAAAATGCCCATTTTCCCGTTACTTCTTTTGGTGTTTAAACTCATGTGACACGACTCATGTCCCTATTTTTTAGAAAAAAAAAAAGAAACTCTTTGCATGAATAATCATAAAAGATAGATGATCTTGTCGGATTGTGTTTGTCGGATCGCTTTTACTTTATTATAAAAATCATTTTTCTAAAGAAGTCTTACGTAACACTTGTCGTGTAATCTTTACATTTTTCTTACCAAACTAATAGAGTGATAGGTCCGATATAATCCTCTCCAGTAGCCGGTTAAACATTTTTCGTGAGAGGCTGTAACCATTGTACAATATTGAAAGCCTACTGAAGGAATTATAAAAGCTTTTGATCGGTTGCTTTTAAAAAGTATTTTTTTTTCTTGTGGGAAAAATAGATAAGTGTTAGCTTCAATTTATTTTTGTTTTTAATTCCAAGAACTGTTATAAATAATAATAATTTGAAAATATGTTATTTAATAATATATTTCGATTTACTTCTATCTTTTCTCTAACAACTAAATTATTATTCTTACTATATTTAGAAGAATTGTAGTATTTTCTACTAAAATAAAAAGTGAAAAAATATTAAAGATGATTTTACAAACTATATATGGAGTCAAGCTGCGTACAAATAAAACATTTATATTTCTTTTTCAAAAAAAAAAAAACATTTATAGGGACGTTGCCCACTCTTAGAAAAAAAACTCATACGGAGTTACGGACATGCTCGTGTAAGGAAATTTCACAAATCCAACGGTGGAAAAAATTACATAGAATAGAGAAGATTTGATCGATCAGACGGGTAGGGTTAGGTGGTTGGAAAGGAGAGTCCTTTGACTTACTATACGAGAGTATTAATCAATTACTACAATTTTTTTTGGTCAAAATTAATTAGTACAATATATACATGGAAATTAATTTAGTTTTTAAAGAATACGAGCGTGATGCTATCTTTTCAGCTTTATCTGGTCTTTGCCATTTATATATAGCTGTGCGTATGTCTCTCTATGCACAATATTAATGTCTTACTCTGTTATAAATATATCCATTATATTTTTTTTTCAAATTCAGTTTGATTATTTACTTATTTACCTATTACGGTGAAACAAAGCCGATAGACAGGGGAAAGGTGGGATACGAACTATATCCTAAAATCAGCTTAAGAATTATATATTCTCGTCACTCGAAGTATAAATGGTCTGTGTCTTGGTTCCAACGACCAAAGTATGTAATCTGTGGGTTTTAATATTATTATTATTTAGATTAAATGTGGGTTTTATTATTCATGCATATGTATGTATCTATACAGCTGGCACATATATCTCTGTAATGTCGAGTACACACACCCTCTGTTTTTATATATAAATAGCTGCGAAGGTTTTTGTTTATTTCACAATGTAAGTTATTTTTAAAGTTCAATGCAAAAGATTAATTCTAAATCCAGTCTTTAATTATACTTTTAACTTTGTTTTTAATTTTTTTAATTTTACGAGAAAGGATACGTACATATCTGTAAATATGTATATACGTAGAGATTAATCTTAAATCCAATCTTTAATTAACCATACTTTTTTTTGGTCAAACTAATTAACCATACTTTTGCAAGAAAAAAAAAAGATAAAAGGAAAATGGCGCATATGTCGGTCTCGCGGTGAAAAGGCGGTGAGTGTATTGTGGGAGTGCTCACGAATTCCCTTGAATGATCTTTTACTTATACTGAATATCCCTAAGCTCATGCAAATTAACTAGTATTTACTCACTTTTCTCCATTAGACTTATCATCATTACCACTAACTATCTTATAATTATTTTACCAAAAGATAAAAAATTTAATCAAAATATATACGTCCATGCATATATGCATGTCTTTTACTCTCTCTGTCCCATTTTAAATGGTGTTTTAGGTTTTTGCACAAATATTAAGAAAATACACATTTTTATGTATTAGTATTAAATTAAACTAATTCAACCAATAAAAAAAATAGTATTTTGTAGTTGGTCAAAATTTTCAAACAACAATAAATTGTATCTAGGATAAAGAGAACATCACTTAAAATGGGACAAAAGAAAAACCCTAAAAACCCACTTAAAGTGGGACAGAGAGAATATCTTTTTTTTTTCGGTCGACCACAAGTTTTTGACGTAGTTTTCTCTATTTAACTTTATCATCATTATCACTAACTATCTTATAATTAGTTCACTAAAAGATAATAATAATTCATCAAGATATATATTGTCACAACCCGTTCATTGGATCCTGGTTCACAGTCCTGCAGATCAATTGGTGATAACTTGTCTTGTGAAAGAGTTGTTAAATGGTGAGATCTTGGGTTCGAAGAATGTCAAATGCACCAATAATCTACAGGTGGATGTAGAAGCGTTTCTTCCCACGGTAAGGAGTTAGGGTCGGTGCCCTGTAAGACTGTGAACTAGGATCCATAGAACGGATTGTCACATAGAAATCGAATTTTATGTGATAAAAGCCATGCATATTTATGCACGTATATCTGACAATCTGTTATGTGGATTCACCTGTCCTGCGGACTCAAATTTATATTTTTGTAGGACACCGACTCTAAACCTATACCGTAGAAGAAAACGCTTCCATATTCACCCATAGATTATTGATGTGTTTGGCATCCTTTAAACCTAAGACATCACTCTTTAATAACACTCCTCTAGGAAGAGTTGTCACCAGTTGATCTGCGTTTATTCCTGATCAGAGATGACCCATGATAATTAATTTAGCTTCGATAATTGTACTGCTACATAGTACATGTGTATAATTTAGGAGCAGTCTTGGTCATTTGTAAATGAATAACAAAAAGTGAAGATGGAGTTTAATGCCCAACACCACCTACCATATTAGCAATCATTCCACGCCTCCCTCTCTGGAAAGCTTTCGGTTATATGTTGTTAATTTCTTTTAGATTATTGTTAATCCATCTTGATTTACTAAACAATGAGCTTGAATATTCACATATTTTTTGGTATATTCCAAAAGTGTGGCTTGTTTTAATTAAAGGTTTGTATATCTGTATATATATTATACAAATGGGACAAATGCTCAAGTTAAAAGACAACCTGACTTAACTTTCATAGCCAAAAGTTAACTCTCCTTCCTTTTCTTCCTATCTCTCTCTATTCTTTCTATACAAATCATTCTCCTTTTTTTTTGCTATCTCACAAATAATTCCTATAATCAAGAGCGAAAAAAACAACCAAAATTTCCTTTTTTAAAATAAAAAAGAAAAAAAAAGGTAAAAGAGATTTGACTCGTGGGAGGAAGCGAGGGGTAGTGGCAAAAAGTGGTAAATAAATTTAGAAGAAACAGAGTTTTGTGCCCCACGCGAGCCACCTTCCTTTATTCCTCCTATTTCCGCTTGATCTAAACATAGTCTTATATAGTGTTCAAAAAAACAAAACAGTCTTATATATAGACCAACCCCATATTAACTGTCTCGTAAATAACAGACGGAGATATGAAATCCGCAGTCGATAATAACTGCAAGCAGACTACAAGAGATTACTATCCATACAGATAGATTCGAATGTATTGCTTTCTTTTCCGTCTACTGACAGCAAGAACTCGTATAAGGTGTAAGGTGTAATATCTTGGTTATTCTAAGGTGTAAATTTTATGGAACAAATAGAATAAATGTTTTCTTTTCATTTTAACGCTTCACGCGTTTGTTGTTGTTGGTGTGTGTGTTTAGTACCGAGGTGTTATTACTTTACATAGAGAGAGCAAAAAGGTAATTCTTGATGAATGTAGCTTTAGTTAAAAGTTAAAATAGAGAAGCAATTAACCTTAACTATTTTTTTTGAACAACGCAATTAACCTTAACTATTTAACTTTATACATGTATTTAAAGGAAAGAGAGGTATGTCCGTTAAAGGAGTTAACCGACAAGATGGCTTTACTTTCTCAGCATTTGCTTCTTTGATTGTCTCATCTTGCTGACGTTATCCTAAGTCTCCTAACGTTGACCGTCCACCCAGTTGTCCTCTCTCTACATTTTGTTTTCTTATTAACTAACTTTTTTATGATAACAAGGTGGATGCCCGCGAATTTGCGGATATAAATATTATATAGAAATATACATTATGCATAGAATTTCTCTAAGTTTCTATAAATATTTGTTGTAAAAATAAATGATGAATGTTTAGTAATAACAAATATTTGTGGAATTACATATGTAATTATCACATTAACTTTTCCAACACTGAATATTTTTGCTAATGTTTTCCTAACTTTTTACATATTTTTTTGCCAAATACTCACTCCGTTTTCGAAAGTAAGATTTTTTGGATTTTATTCTTGTTCCACAAAGATAGATTTTATATATTTCTAAGGTACTTTTGTATACTTTTAAAAAACATTAATTGTGAAAATTTGAATTGATTAAATTTTATTGGTGGTTAATAATTGGAAATTGTATTGGAAAATAAATAATAAAGTAAACTGTAAATATTTATATTCTTAATAAATGTGAAAACTCTAGAAAATCTTACTTTCAGGAACGGATGGAGTATTTATTTATCTCTCTCTGAATAGCAATACAAACTACAATCAATGAACTAAAAATCCATCTTATAATTCTTTTTAATCATAAGATTACCTTATTCACTATATTATTTGACTTAAATGCAAAACATTTTTTAAATCAAAGTTCTCACATGTTCAGCTAAACATAATTTGTTCAATCTTCAAATCCTAATTATTATGAAGAATATATATAGACATTATAAGAGATTAATAGTTATTATAGATACGACTATTTTTTACATGAATATGAAATCATTATATCGGTTTCTATAAATTGTTTTCAATTCATTATTTTATGTAGTGTATAAAATATAAAAGAACTGATCAAAAGTTATTACACTTTCTATAATTTTGAAAATATATACCATAAATTATTATTTGTAATATCATTCATGTTATTTGGCAAATGATAATAATTAGTTTTACCTTTTATTTTCAGAATGTTTGGATTCACTCGGTATATTCTTATATTCTTTTATACAACCATTATATTTATTTCTATAAAAATATATTAAAGTATTTTATATAATTTTAAATAAATAATTGATAAAAACAAACAGATTGATGAAACATTACATATTCTTTCTATAATTTTGAAATTAGTTACCATAAATCATTATTTACAATAGTACTTGTATTATTTGGTAACTTGTATTAATGGATTCAAGAGTTACCTTTCATTTTTAGATCTGATTAAAATAAATAATTAATAAAAATTATCGACCAATCAAATTATATAGATTTTATTTTTGAAATTTTACCTATGAATGACACATAAGCAAGAGTCACTTATATGACTTCACAATTAAAATATAGTAGGATATTCTAACTTTGAATATTGGACCTACATATATTATTAACCTTAAATAAATGAACAAATAGAATGCCATCAAAATATTATTTTTAAACCTATGGACATCTATCTCTTTGTTTTCTTCCACTTCAAAGTTTAAACAGTCAACACATCCGTTGGAATTTGAAGTTCAACCTATACTATAATTTAAATAGATGCTTAAAAAGATGATATCAGATCACGAGATTGTATGTTACGTTTGGTTCTTGATTGATTTCACAAAGTTCAGAATATTTGTTTGGATTCCAATACTAAAAATAACTAGTGCTATTATCCATTTACAAGCAGTGTAAAGCTTTCACATATATTAATAAATTATTTATTTATTTTTTTAAACATCTGTTACTAGTATTTTTTTTAGTTACTGCTCCCTCTGTATCACTTTAAGTGATGTTTAACTAATTTCTTTTTTATTTTCAAATAATTGATGTTTAATGTATTTTTTCTTTAGTTACTACTCCCTCCGTATCGCGCGGGAATTTATGTTAATTGTGTAACATAAAATTTATTTTAGTTTGTAAATCATGTTTTTATATCGTAAATTCAAATATATATTTAAATGTGATATATTTAAGACATTATTGGTGCATTTTGAAATATATTTTTATTGGTTTACGAATTTGGTTAATTTGTATGTTCAAAACAATATATTATGGGATAATTTTAGTATATAGAGTCGTCATAATTAGGGTGTTATGGTATTTTAGTTTGAATAATTTACTTCTAACATTCTTTATTGTTTGAATCGTAGTTCAGCCAAAAAATGTAATTGTTTTGTAATAATATTCACTTGGTCTTTACTATATTTTTGTTTCATTGTAACAAAAGCAATCCAGGATCATCGAAAATTAAATGAGATTTGTTAATTTAGAGAATAAGGTAAACATTATTGTTTCTTATATTGTATATAAGAATAAGTAAATGTACAATATACTATATATAATGAGTAAAGATCTTCATATATATTGAAATCAAAATAAACATTATTATTTGTCGGAAAATTTCAAGAGACAAACATATAAAAAAAGAGAAAAAGATTTGTTTTTGAGAAAAGAAACTTTTGAGTCGATAGAGGATGATTTCCCACGAGAAAGATAGATGATGACAAATTTAGTTTACAATAATACCCTGTTATTTTTTACGTGTGACTGTGTATAAAAGTGAAAGATAATTTGGAAATTTTAACATTAAATTTACTTTAAGTCTCTTGTTTTTATTAAAAAAAAATGTTTCTTTGTTGAAAATAGTTGAGGTGACATATCGTTATATGCGAAATTATAACAAATTTTTTAAAATCTATTTTATGAATTTAACAGTTAATTAATTTTATGATTTGTAAAATAAATAGACAAATTTGACATGATAAATATATAAAATTAATTTAAATTTTATTTAAAAATAAACTAGACATTTTAAATATAATTAAATTATTTGCATATTTGTGTACCCACCTGTAGGACAGGTTTAATCCTAGAAAACCAGGAAAGGAGGGTATGAGTAAGTAAAAAACTAGTAAAATCTTCCTTAAGAACTGTGAGTGAGAGAGATACTTTTACAGAGAGAATGCTAGTCTTCTTTCTGATTCCTTGTTTTCAATAGTTCAGTATCAATTTTCGTAATATAAATGTTGTAGAACTGATTAAATAGTTACAATAAGAGACAATCAAACAAACGACTTTTTAGCAAAAGCAAGAATGACAAAACCATGCATGCCGCAGTACTTTAAATCCCATTCACAAGAAGAGAAGTTTTTTACTTTGGTTTCTTTCTCTAGTTCTAAAACTTAAAGATATTATTACGCCATGAAATCAGCGAAATATTATGCAATTCATATTATTATTAGAGATATAAAGCAAAGCAAACTCCTTTACTCTTTGATCCCAGAAGGCTCTCCGACCGTGTTCTCCATTCGAGAATACCATTCACCTATGCGCGTGTTGTCCACCATATCCTTACCGGATCTAAGGTACCTTATAGGCCTCAAAACACCAAACACTGCGAGATCGGCTAAGTTTGGTTTTGCCCCACCTGTAAGTAAATGCTACAATTATGGACCAATCAAGAAAGTGAGGACTATGAATTTGCATTGTAAAGTTGGATATACCGAGGAATGGACGCCCATTCAGGGCATCGACCCATGTCTCAGCAGCATCATAAAGAGCTGCACGTTCATCTGTTATGTTATATTTCTTCTTCAGTTTCTTTGACACAAAGTACATTGCCGTTGCTCCTGCATACTTTGCCACTAATCTTTCCGTGAAACCAAAATTTCCTATAATTACCCAGGGAAATCTATTAGGTCTTAGACAAGATGTACACTCCTACTACGTACACAAGCTTTATGATTATATAAAAATAGGTATGTATACCTATAATCCAAAAGGATAAAAAATACAAAAAGAGCATATAAAGAAGAAGCAAACAAGAGTGTAACCATACCATGGGTGGTGATGTAGTCAAAGGACTCCAGAGCCTCTGAAGTACTCCTGTATATGTTTGGTGACAAAAGATGCACAAGGTGATTGTCAACCCACCTATCAAAGGTAAAAGGTAGAATCATTATCAGCTGCAGTGTCACGTACCCTAGAACAAGAAACCAGTATCGGTCACCAAAATTAGAAAGAAAAAAGAATCATACTTGCGCCATTTTGACTCTTCATCATCATCTTCAGACTTTGAAATTTCAGGGTGCATCCTTTGGAATAAGCTATCGATTATCACTGCACGATAGAAACAAACATTAGTCAACAAAGTAATGTTGTGTGGTCCTGGAAAGAAGAAAACAGGTTAGGCAACAAACCTGAAGAATCAACCAATTGTTCACCATCAACAGTAAGGATGGGCACCTTCTTGTAATCAGACCATTTAATTTCTTTCTTAAACAGGGGATTCACTTCAACAATCTTGTATGGAATCTTGTTGAAATCCAAGAAGGCTATAGAGAGAATATATATATATATATATTTAATGAATCCGTAAAAAGACAAGAAGAAGCCATGAAAGTAGATCGGATCGAAAACATTACCTTTGACCTTATTGCAGAAAGGGCAAGCCTCGTACTGATAGAGAACCACCTCTTTAGGGTTGAATTTATGGGCCATGTCCTTGGCGTGGACTTCCTGACCAAGGGACGATGCGGCAGCGGCGGAAAAGAAAACGATCCCAGCAACTCCGCCGGCAAAAGTCGGCGTGTGTAGACCACCAAATCTCGGGGACGGAGGCTCGGAAGAAGGAATCGTGGTCATCATCGCTGGGGTATGAGCGAGCCGTGGCTGGAAGGCGATGGAGGATGAGAGAGTGCGGGCAGCGAGTCCGGTAACTCTCCTCATAGCTCCTGGGGGGAAAATGAAAATGAGAGATGAGATCTTTGGTTGTTCGCTTTGGAGGCGGTTTATTCAACCATGTGGGTTTTTAGGGCTTTAGATGTGTCCACGATCCAGCCTTTCACTATTCGTTCCTTATGCTCCGTAATTTTAAATCTTTTCAAATATAATTATTAAATTATTACATTTATTTAATACTGTTGAAAAATTATGCTAAATATGTAAAATGTTTATCTATACCGAATTTTAGAACTCTAACCACGTTCAAAATATATAATTGTCAATGATATAAATATTTTATAATCTAATCTATATAATATTATCCGAGAAGTCAGTTTCTTGGTGTACCACGCTTACTCTCACGGTGTTTGATTACTATGATACCTTAATGAATTAAAAATTACATTAAAATATTATTTTCTTTTAAAATTTTCCAAATAACAATATAAAATAAAAAGTAAACATTTATAAAGTTTAAAACTAATTTAAAACGAAATATATGTATATATAATATGATTTCATAAAAAGAAAGTTTAAAAATAGTAATATTTCATTTAAAATATATTTTCACTAACATAAAATATACTTTTGAAGTAATAAAATATTTTCTTTGTATCTATATCTTCTTAGATGAAAAATATTTGTATATAATATGTTTTCATAAAAACATTCACAGATGATCTTGATATTAGAAAAGAAATTTTTTTTAAAACATAATTTTACACAATACAAATAAATATATTTGCAATGTAATATAATTTTTTATATATCTATTTTCTTAGATTATTACATAAAATAATTA
The DNA here is from genome assembly GCA_016432835.1 of Brassica nigra. Taxonomy (NCBI): domain Eukaryota; kingdom Viridiplantae; phylum Streptophyta; class Magnoliopsida; order Brassicales; family Brassicaceae; genus Brassica; species Brassica nigra. The sequence goes on along the minus strand of CM028249.1, from coordinate 15,271,987 downwards.
AGTAACATAAACATATATACGTTTAATTAACAAAAAATAATTTACAGTTAGTATTATTGAAATGTTTTTTTCATATATTTAGTTAACTATAATATCTTACAAATACATCAAAAAATATAAATTATATTTTACTTATATAAAATAATTTCTCAAAAACAATCATATTTTTACTGCACATTTTAAGATATTAAAAAACTAAAAATAAAATTTAACAATAAACATCTTTTGATCAAATAACTACATCATGAGTGACTCGACTAATCCAACTTATATCTAAAATCATAGAATTAAATTAAATTAGAATATATAATTTATTTATTTTATAATAATATATAATTAATAATATATTTATTTTTATAAATTAAAATTATAGGATGACTTAAAACATATTAAGAAATAAAACTAAAATATTAACTCACTGTAACAATTTAGTTATTTTGTAAAGTTTACATATATGCATTGGACTTTAGAATATTATCATTATATTAATTTATGTAATTTAGAATCAGACACCTTAGTTTATTTTTTTTTCATTTTAAACACAATATATCTTAAGTTATACATAATCTTACTAAATTATACTTACATATTTAAGACAAAAATCAACCTAAATGCAAATAAGAAAAATAATTAAAAAATAATATATTTTGAATAAAATATTATAATTGAATTCCAAAAATAGATGGAATCCAATAATTTATAATTTGTATGTATAATTTATATTAATAATAATCCAATATTAAATATCAATCAATTATTATAATATATTTATTTTATAAATATTTATGTTTGTTCATGAGGACAGTAGAATCACTTAGTATGCATCTAAATATATTAGAACTCTAACCACGTTCAATATTTCAATAATATAATTAGTTATCTTTCTTCCTGCAGATCAGTTCACACAAGCAGTTACTTCTCTATCTTTCTTTACATCAAAAACATATAATTTCTCAGATTTTAAATGGCTGTTGCAGAAACCTTTTTTTGTTTTCAAACGTTGATCGATCAACTGCAAATACAGGTGTTCAAAACCATATAAAAGATTCAAAACCACTTACACCAAAAGGAGATATAACAAATAAAACCCAAAAAATCAACTTATACATTAATGGTTAACCATGGCTGTTTCTCTAAATCAGAATCATAATTTTTTTATTGGTTTTTAGTAGTTAAAATCCGGTATTATGTATCAAATCTGCAAGATTTAAGCATAAGAATCAACGAAAACACATAACAATCGATGGATTCTGTAAGAAAAGCAATGACGGCTGTAGAACTCTGTTCTGCGAAACCTGATTCAACTGGGTAAGAAGATAAGATAAATTACGTTTATGCTATTAATGAAAGAAAAACAAAATAAATTTGAAAACACGTTGGGTGTTAATCAAACTCGGGTTTAGGGGACATGAGCGGGCGATGTTTCCACTCGGCCACGGAAGTTATTATGTAATTTGTGTAACTATTGATTATTATATATTCATTGATCAGAAAATTAAAAAGCTAAAAATTGATCCCTGATTTTTTGTTAATTTGATACGCGCACCAACCCGAACCACATCTAGCGTAATCCCGAACATAGGTTATACCCCATTATTATCTCTTATATAATTGATGTTAAGTAAATGCTTAATAAAAAAGTATAGATTTAAAAGAATTAACACTATCCAATTAATCGTACTATAATAATTAATCAAGTATGTTTAAAGCGGATGGTATAGCCTATATTATTACTCTATTTACTTATAGACTACATATAGGGTTAAGCATCCGGATTCGATTCAAATTATTCGGAAATTGATTTTTGAGATGAGAGATTTAAACCATATTTGAATATTTATAAATTTTAGTTCAATTTTGGTTCAGATCATTACGGATTTAATTCAAATTAGGTTTCATTTATATTATGTAAAAAATTAAAATCCAAAATTAAAATAATATAAATATATATATATGTATGAATAATGTAAAATTAAATACCTAAACATGAAACTTTGGTTTTATTTAGATATTTCGCTGGAAACAAGTAGGTATATACTATTATATATATAATTGTTGACTTTATATATGTATACAAAAATGTTGGACAGTAAAATTTATCCTATTTAGCAGAATATAAAATCAAGCCCAAGTACCTATTTAACTTATGATTAACGGGGTTTAACGGAGTTTAAGTGGACTTTTAATAGAAATAAATATTCATATAAACTCATTTAGTTTAACGGGTTTTAAATAGGTGATTAGATTAATAATATTTATTAAATGTAATTTTATTTAAAGTTAATGAAGACCATATTAACCCATTTACACACACATATATATATAACATAATATATTAAAAATTAATTTTTTTACGATGCGGGTTGGGTTTGAGATTGGTTTTCGAATATAGCACTTTAAGAATCGTTCGACTATATAGACCATGTCTAATAGAATATGAGACTTTGATTTTTGGGCCAATGCCGAATTAGAATTTTCGGATACATATTTTCTTGAATAACTATGTTAGATAACTATTAAAAAAATATAAAATGTTAAAAACTTTAAGAATAAAGTTTAAAAATGATTTATGATATGCATATTGCACAAGTGTATTATTATGCAAATTGACATATTTGATATAGTTACCAAAAATATATTAAATTAAGTAAATGTTAAACAAAAATATGATTACAAAAATACACAAATAGAAAAATTAATATCTCAAAAAACATTAAAACAGAAGATATACCCGCCCTTTGAAAGGGAGGGTCAAATCTAGTTGCTATATTTAAAACATATGATTTTTTATTTAAATCATAACCAAATCTATTTAATCCTAACAAAATCTATTTAATCTAACAATATTTTTTTTGAGCTTTGTAAAATAACTGAACTACAACCACGGCCTTCCTAATAATTGTTTTGCTTATGAAGTTCATGTATTATTTATAAATATCGAAACTTTGATCAACGGGCTCCATCAACAATCACAGTACAACATTACGAATTTTTGATATTCAGATGCAATTATATCAGCATGATGCTTAATACTATACATGCTGCCCTATTCAGAATTTTTAGAATCAAGCAATCAACCATTTATTAACAGATTCATTTTTATACATATTGCAAGTTTACATTTTTAGATGTATATTACGAAATAGAGACATACCCTAAACCAATAAAAGGTGATATATACAGGGCCGATTATCTTAGTAGCACATGTATTTTCAAATCAATAACCCAAAAATAAGAAAACCAAATATAGAATTTTTTAAAAATCGCCTACCAATCAATAATAAACTAAGTGTTTTGTCTGCGTATGCGTGCAAAAACATTTTATAATTATTTATTAATATATGTGTTACTAATTAAAATATTAAAATATTAAAACATTTTATAATTTATTAATATATGTGTTACTAATTAAAATATTATAATATAAATTATTAATTATGTTCTCATTTGAAAATTTCTTACGTATTACAATTGTTTTCAAAATTTCTTTCACTATATTTAATATTAATAAATTTTAGAAATCACTAAATATTTTCTTTTCAATTACGTAAAATTAAAAGTTTTACTTTATTAATATTTAGTTATGTGTTTTCTGTTTTTTTAATGTTGAAATTTTTATTAAAATTTTATTTTAGGATAAAAACATAATACATATTGGAATTATCTTTTATTTTTAAATATATTTTTAAAATTTTGGATAGTTCTTACTATTATTAATTTTAATCACTTATCTAATAAAATTAAATTTATTTTTATTTTTGGCTAATATATATATATAAAGATTATAAATGATATTAACTGTTTTAACTTTTAACGCAAAAGTTCTGTTACGGAAAATTACTTCAGGTATCTATATCTATAATAATAATGTAGACTAGAAAAGCTCCTCTTTGCACTACTTCAGCAGGCCCTGCTCTTTTTCATGACACATGTCAGTCTCTTAACCAAGTTTAAGTTTTTATCGATTCCCAAGTTTTGTGCTTATATGATTCGGTATTAAGAGCATGACAAATCCACAACCTCTATTAGAGTCTCTTAATGATTATTCTAGTATTTAAATGTTGATAAGAATTTTAGTTAAGAGACCCTTTGATTTTGTGCTCCAATGCTAGTTTCTTAATTAATGGTTCTTTACAAAAATTATTAAAGGCAAGAGAGGTGTGTACCATTTGATCAGCAAGCATGAGGACAGACTTGAGAGAAAGTTTCCTGCTACAGAAATTGAACAAGTCTTCAAGACTTGGCCCATGTAAATCCATGACCAGAATGTTGTTGTCCCCTTTAACACCAAACCACTTGACATTTGGAACACCAGCTGCCATAATTAAAAGTTTATGAGAGACTAAATATATGGTTATCAAAGAACAAGTGGAAAATAAATAAAAAACAGAGAATTAAGAGATGAGCTTTTACTTCCTCTCCTTGTAAAAGTCTGTATAGCTTGGATTCATTGAGTAGCTGTGGATATTTTGTCTTGGCTTTTTCCAGCAAAAATTAAAGACATAATGCTGAGTGTTTGATCAAAAGGCTACTAGCAGTAACAAATAAACCCGGAAAAGAAAGAAAAATCATACTATATTGAAGTAGATTGTCCATAGATATGAAAGAAGCTATGAGAAATAAGTGAAGATTTAGACAATAGTCCCACATTATCAAGAGATGAGCTTTTACTTCCTCCCTCGTCTTCTGCTTCTCGAATCTCAGCCGCATATTTTCAGTATTCTGGAACCGGGTTGGAAATTCTCGGTCTCAATCTTTCGATTGAGTGCGAAGATTGTCAATTGCGAAATTCACGGCGATTACATTGCAGTTTCCGGCGTCGGCATTGTCGATTTTGAGTAAAAAAATCCTCGTCATCGTCTTCGAGAGAAACAAGTACGTTTTTTTTTTGCTATTAATATGTGAGGACATTATTGTCTTTTCATTTATTAATGAAGTTTATATTTATAATTTTCATCTTGAGGGGCTAATTTTGTGACAAAAACTTAAATATGGCTATTAAGGAGAATTGACCAAGAGAAAATGAAAAATACTTAAATAGGGGAAAAAGGTGCAAAACTCAGAGCGTAAAACTTGCAATGTAGTACCCAAATTAGACAATACCTCACTGCACCACCTCATTAGTTGGTATTTTACTAAAAATATATGTTACATATATATTGTAGTAAATAAAATCTTTAAAATAATACCTCGAATAATCCACATACAATCTCTAAGTAGTTGATTCGACACTAGGTCCTAGGTCTGGGCATTTTAACCTGGACCCGAAAATCCGCCCCGGAATCGACCCGAAAATACCCGACCCGAAACCGAACCGAAAATTTACAAGTACCTATTGGGTCCAAAAATTTTCTACCCGAATGGACCCGGACCCGAAAAGAACCGACCCGAATAGACCTGGATCCGAAAAGGACCCGACCCGAACAGACCCGAACAGACCCGACCCGATTCAAACCCGACTTTAAAACTTTAAAATATCTTCTTATTAACAATCTTTTTCATTATTTTGTAACATTTCTAAGTAACATTTCTAAGTAACATGAAGTTTGAAATGTAAAATATAGAATTAAAAATGTTCTATTTTAACTATTAATAGTTTATTTTAAGTTATTTTGTAAAATTTTAGATATATATGATAAATTTTGACTAAATTTGATGGAATTTGAATATTTTATTTCCTTTTATATCCTAAATACCGAACCCGACCGAACCCGACCGACCGAATCCGAAAATTATGGGTATTACCGAACCGACCGGACCGACAAGACCCGACCGGAACCGATCGAAAAATTATGGGTACCTAAATGGGTCTAAATTTCCAGGACCGAAGGACCGGATCCGACAAGACCCGACCGAACCCGACCGAAGACCGGATGCCCAGGCCTACTAGGTCCTTCTCACATCATGCATTACGTATTCATAAAAATCTTTCAATACATATATTTATAAACATACATACATTAATACATGTATGTTTTTCTTATATTTACTTTTAAAATTTTGTAATATTTGCATTTCATTAATTAAATAATTTCTTAGTTAATATTAAAATCTTATAATAAATTAATACGAATCAATAAAATTTAGATAATGGAAGATATATAATATAATTTATATAAAAAAGACATTTTATAAAAAATTATTACAATAATTAACAATTGTGTTACCATTGATTTTATATGATTACATTTCCTTTTGTTAAAAATTCTGTTTAATAAGTAAACATTTGTAGATTACCGACAAATTGAACAAAAAGATTATGGGAGTGATTTGGTTGGGCTTTATCTCATTGCTTTAGCTTTATTTATTTATAAATCACTAAATTTTACCAATCATGTTGTAGCTTCAGTTTTAGTAGTTAAAACCTACATCAAGTTTCTATAATTTTTTACCAATCATGCTTTAGTTTAATTTTTAAAGATACAGAAAAAAATTAAGGGGAAATTTCACAACTACACTTTGTTTGGTACCACTTTTCACTTTTACCACCATTCTAGAGACATTTTCACAAATACCACTTTCATTAAAGGGTAAATGACAAAAATAACCCTCTCACAAATTTAACCTAATTTCCAATCTTTTTTCTCTAGAGAAAGTTTCAAGCTCAACAATGAGATGATGACGAGATTGAGTGATGACGATGGCGACGCGACGAGATCGAGCGACGACGGCGAGATCGAGCGACGACGGCGAGGATGAGATAGAGCGACGACGGCGGTGGTGGGGACGAGTTCGAGAAAGCCACAATCAGAACGAGACTAAATGAGACAACAAGGACAAGATGATAAAGAGAAAATGAATCTGCTTAAGTCACGAAACCTCAAGTGATAAGCAGAAGCAGGTTGTTGAGGAAATCACGGGACTTCGATTTCAGTCCAGAAACATTGTTGTTGCAATCAAAGGAAGAAGACGACAAGAGCAGTTACACAGCGCTGTTGCTGAAAGACATCAAGAATTTCCATGGGGAGAGTAGTCACGATGATGAGGAGGAGGATCTGTCAGCCTTCTTACGTCTTGTGTTACAAAAGCTTGCTCCATTGTTGAAGCAGTCGTCGATCTTAACTCCACCAGCTCGGATTTGAACCAGTTTAGATTCACATCTACGGCGGTGAAGAAAGCAGATTTGATGGAACCGAGCTTTGAAAAGTATGTGACTGTGAAGAGAGGAGGTTGTTCGTTGGAGGAGCAAGAATCATCATGTGCTAGCAACAATCTTCCTTGACCAGGCAGAATTCGATTTCTCAGGCAAACAACTCTTTGTGTTGTTGCATTTCAACTTTAGTCTAATTGTTTCTGTTTATTGTATTCCTTCATGTTTTCTATTCAATTCAGTTGAATCTTCTCCTCAGAGTTATGTTATTTTTGTTGAGATACTAACATAAATTACATGCTGTATTGAAATTAAATCAGTAGAAGGTCTTTAAATCCTTTATAAGAGTCTATAACCATTTAGAAAGGCTTATAAGATAATTTATAAGGCTTGTTAAATAATTTATAAGGTTTGTAAAGGTATGTAAATAATTTATAAGGATTTATAAAACATTTAAAAAGTTCATCAAAAGTTGTTTTGACAACAAGGGGGAAAAGGTAAAGTGAATTAACATATTTTCTTTCTGTGATAACAAACTTTCATTTTGTAATCACAACTTTTGAGTTCTGTAAAATAAATTGCATTTTTATAACATAACATTAGACAAACCATTATCTCTTAGCATATGATCTATAAATAATTTATAAGGGGTATATATACTATTAGTAAGGGTTTATAAAAACTTTATGAAAGCTTATATTCAATTTATAAGGGGTATTATAAGAGTTGTGTAGGTTTATAAATCAACTAAAAGAGTCTAACCATTTTAAAAAGCCTTATAAAACAATTATAATGGTTTGTATGATAATTTATAAGGATTTATAAGGGTATGTAAATAATGATTTATAAGGGTATGTAAATAATTTATAAGGGTTTATAAAAATAATTTATAAAGTTTATACACCATTACAAAGGATTATAAAACAATTTATAAAGGTATGTAAAATTTCTGAAGCGGTGGAGCCTTGCTTGCTGTCCGCATGTGCCTCAGAATCTGACACGTATCATCATCTCTTTACAAAGCCTGCACGTGTTCCTTAGTTTTATGAATTTAATCTTCTGTATCAAAGTTGGGCTTTAAGCCGAAAGGGTTTAAAGATGTTTATAAAGATTTTATATCGAATTTATAAGGGTTTATAAAGGGTTTACATAAGTTTATAAAAATTCTATATAAGATTTGTAAGGGTTTATAAAAGATTTTATATCGAATTTATAAAGGTTTATAAAGGGTTTAAATAAGTTTATAAAAGTTTATATAAGATTTGTAAGGGTTTATAAAAGGTTTTAATGGGGTTTATAAGTGTTTATAAACTAATTTACAAGGTCTATATATATATTTATAAAGAGTCAATAAACCTTTTATAAAGGGTATATAAACAATTTGTCTCTTCATGCTTCTATAAAGTTCCTCTCCTAAATCATTCATAAAAAATACATCATTTGGTATGATTCGTCTTTCAATCTATTATGTATTCTTCAATGGATTAATTGTGTTTGCAAGAAGGAATTATCTATAATGATTAATAAACTTATTTATGTGTGTTTAAAAAGATTTATAAAACCAATCATATGAATATACAAAAACAGTTTTGTATATAAACCATTTATAATAGTTTATAAAACAAATTATGAACCATTATTTATAAATTTTATAAATTCATCTATAAAGTTTATAAAACACTTCAAAATATTTATAAAACTATTTATAAGGGTTTATAAAATAATTTATAAGAATTTATAATTTATTTATAATAGTTTATAAATCAATTTATAAGGGTTTATAAAAATATTTATAAGGGTTTATGAAAATATAATAATATTAGCTATAGTCTTATCGCCTATGCCAAGACCTACACCATTTAGTATGATAGTTTTGCATATAAAGGTTTATAAAAATAATTTATAAAGTTTATACACCATTATAAAGGATTATAAAACAATTTATAAAGGTATGTAAATAATTTATAAGGGTTTATAAAAATAGTTTATAAAGTTTATACACCATTATAAATGATTATAAAGCAATTTATAAAGGTATGTAAAATTTCTGCAGCGATGGAGCCTTGCTTGCTGTCCGCATGTGCCTCAGAATCTGCCACGTATCATCATCTCTTTAAACAAGCCTGCACGTGTTCTTTAGTTTTATGAATTTAATCTTCTGTATCAAAGTGCCGGGCTTTAAGCCGAAAGGGTTTAATAGTTTATAAGGGTTTATAAAAATATTTATAAGGGTTTATGAAAATATTATAATATTCGCTATAGTCTTATCGCCTATGCCAAGAACTACACCATTTTGTATGATAGTTTTGTATATAAATCATTTATAAGGGTTTGAAAAACCTTTTATGAACCAATAATAAAATTTATAAGAGTTTATAAAAAAAAACACTTTTAAAATATTAATAACACTATTTATAAAGGTCTATAAACCTATTTATAAGGGTTTATAAAACCATGTACAATAACTTATAACCCATTTGTAAGAGTTTATAAATCTATTTACAAGGTTTATAAATCTATTTATAAGGGTTTAGATTAAAAGACTTTAATAATCTTCATAACACAATTTATAAGAGTTTATAAAATCAGTCTATAAGACTTTCTAAATATATTATTAAAGTTCATGATTGGTATAACAAATATATCATTTATAAGAGTTTATAAATAACCATATAAGGGATTTATATATCTTTATAAGAGTCTATATATCAGATCTTATAAACTCTTATAAACTAGATATCTCATCTCTTATGCGGTACGTGCTCCCAGGGTCAGACATGGAGCGACCGTGGTACCTGTACGTGTCCATCTCCTGAATCTGTATACAAAGAAATGATGAATCAACGAACCAAATTGTCTCCCCATAAGACCAACAACATTCAGATATTTGAACTCAAATCCTAGTACACAAAGAGGAACCAAGTGACTGTAAATTCCAACTAGAAAATGCAACAGCAAAATGTTTTCCTCTTACGATGCAAATGTCCTACGGGAGAACTACATTAGATATTGTCAAAAAAAATTCACATAATGTGATAGACGACAAAAGGTGATACAGAAATGTGAGAATACTAAAATATAGACAAGCTTACTATCGGTCCATTCTTCAAGGCATATTCCTTAGCAAATTTGCAAGCTTTTTTGACAGCAAATGCATCCATACCATCTACCTGTTCATCCCAAAAATCCAACCCAAAACCCAATCAAACTCAAAACAGAGTTGATACTAGAAGCATAGTACAAGAAACTGATGCATTCCAGCCTTAAAATGATAGGATAATGAATGAAAACTGTAAAGTAGCACGCTTGTCATACTTGCAACAGGCCTGCATGGAAACTAAGCAATTAATTTGATCAAATCTCATTGCTATTACTCAAACAAGCATGAGTCTTGTGTACACGCTTCCTAAGCCTATCCCCGCTACGACTGCTTGCATCGTCCTCGCTAGGAAGAGCTGTTTCGTCCTGTAGATGATCCTGCAAAACCTCGAGCAGAGGAACGAGATCTCCGCTACGTCGAAGAGACTTGACTGTCTTGATAGTAACTCTGTCCTAATAACCTTCAAATCCAGCTTAGTAGAGAAACATAAATAAGAAAGAAGTTGAGCTAAGATACCTTGGAGTTTAGCCAAAGACCTTCGTCAAATTCACCTGGGTTTGTTCCATGTAGCACAAAGGCAGCAACTTTAGAGGAAAGCTGATCAAAAGTGTACGACTTTGACTCATCATCAAACGAATTCATCTTGAGATCATCAGGTGTCAGTCCTCTAATCCCACAGTCTCCACCAATCAAGCGCCTCCATGTTGTCTCAACGTCTCGTCCAAGTGGAGTCACCATTCCGAGACCTGCAGGAACAAAGTTAAATCAAGGTATAAAGCATATGTAAAGACGTGGAAGATTTAGGGATTGACTTTGTCTACCACAGAGAATAGGCCAAGGGGAAGAGACGTAAGTGGCGAGAGGAGTCAGAGACTTTGAGATAAAAACCTTGATTTTGGAAAAGCTCACCTTCTGCTAGAGCAGGGACGATGCTAACGACTTGTATGAGAGAGGACCTGTGTTCTCCAGCGTCGGTGTTCATGTGCTGGAGAAGCTTGAGGAGAACGCCAAGGACTAAATTCGCCATCATCGACGGATCCGATCGTCGTCCTTCACCGACCGGATTCTCGCCTCGCCGCAGCTCACCGGATTCTCACATCGAGGAGGAAGAAGATGATGGTTTAGATAAAAACTTTTATTAATTGATTAGTTTAGGTTTAATTTATTAGGGACATAGTGGTCATTTTCCAATTAAAAATCTGGTGGTATAGTTGGTTAGTGTATAATTGAAAAGTGGTATAAGAGAAATGGTATTTTTGACAATTTCTCAAAAATTAAACCAACTTTTTAAATGTATTTTAGGTGAAAACCTAAAGCTTTCTTTTATAAGTAGAACCGTATAATTAAAAAATTATCTATATTATCAAATAAATTAGATAATCATAATAAAAACATCTATAAATATTTAATTTATTTTTGGATGTTTTATAAATTATTGAAATATTTTAAATAAAATAATTATTATTTACATATCACATTTTAAATAACACTAAACTTTGATAATTTATAAAAATATTAATATAAATTATTTATTGGTAAAATCAATTATTTTATATATGCAACACATATTTTATATATTTTACTTTAAAATATCTACAACCAATAACTTACAGCTACAACAAATTTAACTACAGCAAAAATCTCTACAAAAAAATCTATAGTACTAACTTTATAGGTACAACCAATTTACCTACAACTAAATTTTTACAGCTAAATTTTTAAAACCACAGTCGAACCAATCATCTACTATATCATCTTTAACTATTAGTGTTAACGATTATGTGTTTTTTCACAAAAAGTTATTTAAAATTAAGAATATCTCAAATCTGTTAGCCAAAAACTGAGTCAGATATAAACTATAGGAGAAGATAGAGAGTATGTAAGGTTGTCAACTATTGACGATTATGTTATAATTGGTTTTATATAATTACATTTTATGGAGTAGTCTATTAAATATGTAAAAAATTATGGGAATTGATTGTAATAATAAATTAAATATTATTTTTTTGAAAATATCTAATATCAAATTTATGGTAAAATTAAAAAATTTCTACATTGACACATTTATAAGATATTTTAGAAATAATACAAAAATTATTTAAAAAACTATAATTTCTCTGAATAGAAATTTATCAATAATAATGAGAAATATATTTTTTCCCGGGCAACCGTCCGGGTATTTATTTCACTTTAATGCAGATAAAAAATTGTTTTACATTATTAATAATATATATTGCTTATGTTCAATCCGGTAAAAGCAAACCAATTTAAACCGAACCGATAAAGAGAAATCAGTATGATCTGGTAATATTAAATATACCGAATGAATGTTATTTTTAAGAAGCAACGGTATGGAAACGATTTGGTATATAAACCAATCAAACCGAATAAATTGATTAGTGAAAAATAGTAGTATAATTATATGTAAACTGTATAATTTAATTAGTAATATATACATAATTTATTTATTAATATGATATTCTTACTTAAAATGTTAAGTTTAGTAGTTTAATATTTTTTTTGAACTAAAATGTTATTTTTCATTTTATCAAATTAAAAAGTATAATTTTACTTGTCGTCAAAATATGCCTACTGATATTTATTATTTATTAATATTATGGATAAATAATTTTTTATATTTTTATTCTATATGAACTTTCATTTTTAACTTAATATCTTTTACTAAACTTAATAACTTTACAAATTATTTTAAACTGTAAAAGAAAAATAGTCTATTTAAAAAACAAAATATCTTCATATTTTATTAAAGCCAATATTTAATGATGTAATGTAAAATACACAAAATTTTATAAAAGATAAATATTTTTATGATTTTTTGGTATAAAACCGAATAGACCAAAAATCAACAATATATAAAGAGAACCAAACTAAAATAGATATAGTTTTAGTATAATAGCTATTTTTTTATAAACTGAAGTACTGGAACTCCAAAAATAAACGAACCAAAACTGAACCAAAACCAAACTGAAATCCGCATTGGACACCAATAATTTGGTTATGTTAATCAAATATCTATATTACTATTTGAAATATGGTAATTTTATAATTTATATTTTGTAATTTAATTAATTGTTTGAAAGCGTCACATGTATTTGTTGTTTCTATTATATATTTTTCTTATTAGATTTACGCATGGTTATTAAACGGATTAATATATACACAAAACAATATTTTTGAAAATGATTCTATATTTAGTTTATGTTAGATTCATACATCTCCTTCAAAACGATGGATTAAGTAATTTTTATATTTATATTCATTTTGGCTAATATATTATTCTATATGTAAAAAAATAATATTTATTAATTTTTAATTTATGTGCTATAAAATAAGAACGGAATCATTATATTTGACCTATGTTTGTAGTTTTTCGGTAACATATGTATGCTCGTAAAGATATGATTTACATATATAAAAGAGAGCGTTACCTTATTCGACACTTTTTTCTCTTTTTTGTCATGATAAGGCACTTTCCACTTGAGACACACTTTTTCCCTTTCCTTTCCATGTGTTTGTACACTACTATCCCCCACACTTAGTTAAGAGAAAGAAGAAGTTGGTTATTTATTTTTATTTTAAAATGATATCAAGTTTGTGGGGACTAATTTTAACTATAGTAGTTACGTCATCTTTTTACCTTTTTATTCGTACTTTATATCTCTTCAAACCAAACCAAATGAAAAAACATGTTTCGTTCTTTTTTAAATTATTATTGTTTCTTTTACCCATTTTTAGTTTGTTTCGTTTATTTTAAATTTAAGGATATATTTGACAAATTTGTTTGATATAGTAAATTTTTTTTTTATTCTCTCTAATTTGATATCCATTTTGATATGTTTTCTTGTTATATTTCAAAAAATACAAATGAAAAATGTGGACAAAAGAGTTGTGGATAGAAACATTGTAATTGTGTACATCCAACTATTGTGGATGGATATGATCATATGATATATATATTTTAATATTACTTTATCAATCCTCTCTATTTCATTATTTTGACATATTAAAGTATATAACTAAATAAATTTTTGATATCATAAATTATATATTTTGTTCTCTACATTTTAAGATCCAGTTTAGTATATTTTTGCAATCTAAATATGAAAAATCACATCAACAAAAAATAATTGTGTATATAGAAAAAAATGTGGACATGGACACATCAAATATATACAAAAAGTGGACATGATTTATTGTTGATTTGATAAGTGTGGTTTCATATTAAATAAATTAACTACGATTGTATTTTAATGTTTGTGTTAGTGGATGAGATCTATTTTTTTTTAATGATTGATTATTTTTTTATTATTGTTTATACCACCTAATGTTTTCAATTGATTTTATTTCAAATTTTTAAGAGCTATAAAATAAATATAATATTACAATAGTTTATATATATAATTTTCTATTTTGACATCATTATATATATATATATATATATATCAACATTTACAAAAAATATGTGGACATGGACATGAACTAAATATGTGGACGTGGACGACACATGTAGATAAAAATCTCTAGACAAAAGTATTTTCATTACTTGAAAGAGAAAACAAAAATCTCGAGACGATGACTCAAACCAAAATAAAAGACAAAAAAATGAAAATTCCTCACTTCAAAGGTTCATACTCGATTAACATGAGAAAAGAGATACAATCGGGCTGTCAAATCTGGAACAGAGAAAAAGGGAAAGAAAATTTAAACATAAAAACAGAAATTCTTTTTTCTTGAAAAAACCAAATTAAACTCTGATTGTATCTTTCCCAGTTCCTTCGTTCTTGTCACCGTTTCTGGGAAAGGTTGATGTTTGTTTCTTTGTTGTGATCTCTAAAAAAAATAGAAAAGAAATGTTACAAAAAAGAGATAGAAAAGAATACATATCGAATCTGAGCTGTTCGGATGTTGTGGATCTCTTTAATTCGAATTTGATTTCTTCTTTACCATTGTTCTTCGTCACAGTAACTCTGAGATGAGGATCTTCGTCACAGTTGACGATTTGGGGGAGATGAAAATTAGGGTTTTTTGAATTGGGGAAAGGGTAATTTGGATATGTGGTTTAGATAAGGCGTGTTTTGGTTTCTCCGACATAAAATAAAATAATATTAGAAAAATAATCAAACCGTGGTTATATATCTCTGGTTAGGTAAGTTTTGTCCAATCTAAAATGAGGGTAACGATGACTTTCAACACCCATATTGTGTCCCTCAAGTGGGAAGTGTCTATATATGTAATATGAAACATAATGTGTCTTAGAAGGTAAAAAAATCTATATAAAATGTACACAAATGATCTATTGTTAGGAGAACGTGACTTTTTTAAAATGGTCTGCCTAGATTTGTCTTTTACATTTGTTTAATATTGGTGAATAAAAATAAATTCAATATATTGTTAGAATTTAGTTATAGAAATCTAGAAATAATATAACAAATTTTCTAGGATAAGATTTAATTATATAAATTCAGAAATAATATAACCAATTTTTTAGGAAAGATCCCTTAAAAAAATCATATATCAGATGAAATGGTGACTTCTATTTTAATATAATTGATATATGGGCCTTGATTGGCACAGATATAGCAAAGCAATAGCAGTATGCTATAGAAGCTCTATCTTGAAGCGATATGCTCTCATAAATATAGCTAATATGGTGATTGGTATACCGATTCGTGAGAACATGATTCATATATAAAACTATTTTTAAAATTAGTATATAATAATTTATTCATTTCTAAATAATATAGGTATATTTATGATACATATTAATTTTATAATTTTATTCACAATAATAAATCATATTTTATATATATTTCATATTTTGATTGTAAATATTATTCTTTTAAAATTAAAAATACTTTTTTTGAAAATAAAAATTACTTTTCTATAAAATAAAAATATAATTTTAAAATAAATATTAATTTTAAAATAAAAATTAATATTTATTTTAAAATAAAAATTAATATTTATTTTTAAAATTATTTTTAAAATAAAATATACTTTTAAAATAAAATAAAGATTTATTTTTAAACTATAAATCTTTTTTAAGAATATTTTTACTTTTCTAAAATATTTTTTTTGAAAATAAAAATTGATTTAAAAAAAACTAATTTATTTTCAAAGAAAATAATTTTTATTTAAAAAATAGATTATTTTGAAGATAAAATTATTTTGAAGCCTAATATAATTTTGTGATATTATTAAACAAAATTAATTAATTAATTTTTGATTTTATATATATTCTAAATGCAAATGTTCTCTCAAAAGCTTCACATGAGAGCATTGGACAAAGAGCATTTAGAGAACATTTGCATCTTCTAAATGCTATTCTAAATGCTTTGATAAAAATTGTTTATTGGATAATAAGGAGCATAATGCTCATGCTCTACCAATCAAGCTCATGGTTAACAATATATTTCTATCAGTCAAGCTCATGGTTAACAATATATTTCTATCAGTTGGACTGTTATGTAATATGTAGTAACGATTTGAGTTTTGCACTGTAGAATTTAACCATTATGTTATTAATTTTTGTTTTTCTTATCTCCTGTTGATTTTATATTTGTAAAAAGGTGAAAATGAAAAAAGTATTCTTTCGTAACTAAATGGATAATATATTGCACCAATAAACCATTAAGACGATTTAATTAGACTGTGAAAGCTTCCTAGTGTTACTGATCTTAAAATATATCTCCAATGTACATCGACATCAATAAACGTTAAGATGTATACATAAACGGTCAAAGTTTACACTTTACAGCTCAAACGCTGGGGTTCATCGCATCTAATTGTTGCAAATATGTTTGTTCACTTTGTTATCATATTCCAATATAATTTGAACCCAGGAAAAACAATTTGATCAAAAATAAAAATACAAAGAGTAATAATGAAGGAGTCAGAAATCTCGTGTGGAAATCGACGCTCATCACATCTATAAGACGTTAGCTTTCGATATGGTTTGGATTTCATCATTCTCTTCAAAGAGAATTTAAAAGTAAAGAAAAAAAAAGGGGACAGAAGTTAAACCAAGAGACAAAAGATTATAACAAGTAGGAGGCAGGAAGACGAAGACTGCGTTTATATATAGTAGACAAATGATTCGCCCTAGTTGCGGTGGTAATGGGCTTTTAGGGCCCATTTAGGGAAACTAATTACACATTAACGTTTATAAAAAGGGCCCATTTAGAAAAACTAGGTTACACATTAACGCATAGTAGACCTGTTCAATACGGTAAAACCGAACCCTACCGAATCGAACCGAACCGAAATAGACAATATGGTTTGATTCTGGTATATACCATATAAACCGATTGGATATGATTTTATAAAAAACCGTAAAATTTGAATATGGTTTGGTTTATAACAGATTAAATCGAATAAACTGAACATAACCGATCAAAATAGAAACATGTAAATATGTATATATTTTATAACGGCACATGAAAATCTATTTGTTATATAAGTTAATTTTTTGTTAATAACTATTACCATATTTTTTTATCGTAGTAACAAATTCATAATTTGAAAAACACTTGAACTATAATTTAATAACAATTCATCACAACCGAGACTTCTTACTTTCTTCGTCTTCTTATTTTAATCTTTTTGCTTTCTTTTAGCATTGACAAAATTGAAGTGAAAGTTATAAATTTGATGGATGATAACTAGAAAAATTCTTCACAACTTTTTCTTATCTATAAACGAACAGAGTTTCGTGTTCAATCGAAGAAACATGATTTTGATGAACATTAAATATAGAAGACTGGAAAAACTTTTCTTTCATGCTTCTGTTTTGTTTTTATTTTTATTTTAGAAATTTTGAGATTTTATTTTAATTTTAAATTTGATGGTATAAGCGTTTTTATTTTTTTTGTTCTTTTATTTGAACATATAATATTTTTTAATAAATGACTGCAATAGCAATATTATTCTAAAATTTCTATAATACGATCCCAAACTAAATAATTATGTTTTTTCGTATAAAACCGAATAAAACAAAAAGCGACAGTATATAAACCAAACCGAAATAAATATGGATTTAGAATGATAGTTATATTTTACTAATCGAAATACCAAAAAACCAAGCAGAAACCGAACCGATATCAAGATTGAACAACCCTAACGCTTACAGTTATATAAAAGGGTTATCGTTATTAGGACATCTTTACTTCACTTTGTTGTCAGCCGCAGGTAACATCGAAGCTTCAGGTTCTTCCCTCGTCTCTTTATCTCCATTGATTCGTCTTGTTTGTCGTTAATTTATAAATCTACGATTTGTATATAGGACGAGGGGAATAATGTCTCACAGGAAGTTTGAGCACCCAAGGCACGGATAACTTGGTATCCTACCAAGGAAGAGAGCTAATCGTCACAGAGGAAAAGGTCTGAGTCTTCTGTCTTATCCATACAGAGATACGTTTGAAATGCGTTTTTAATCTTCATATTTAAACATATGTTGTGGTTCTTAGACACTTTGTGTATATTAAATATGCCACAAAGTGTCAGTTTTGAAGTTAGGTTTCAGTGTCCTTCAATTTAGTATCTATAGAATGGAACTACAATGTTACGTTTGTGTTTCCTATCAAATTTAGATTCAATATTACCGATTTGTCTAGAAAATTGACCACTTCTTCTGGGTTTTAGTGTTACGATTGAGATTTCTTCAGATTTAGATTCAGTGATATTGAAATGCTTATTTCTATTTTAAGAAATGATTTGAGCTTCTATTCACATTAGATGCTTGCTTGGAATACATTTCCTAGTTCTCTTGTGAATGGAAGCTTCGCTCTTATTTCTGGGCATTAAGTTGTCTCTAGCTTTTTTAATTAACACAAAATATTGAATTTGAACAACAGTGAAGGCCTTCCCTAAGGATGACCAAACCAAGCCTTGCAAGTTCAGAGCCTTCATGGGATACAAAGCTGGTATGACCCACATTGTTAGAGATGTCGAGAAGCCCGGATCCAGTAAGTGCTTTTACTTTTATTTTCTTTATTCATGTCCAATTTCAAGATTGATAAATCTAATGATCATATCGATCTTTGCTTGTGTAGAGCTTCACAAGAAGGAGTCATGTGAGGATGTTACAATCATTCAGATACCTGCTATGGTTGTTGTTGGAGCTGTTGCCTACGTCAAGACTCCCCGTGGCCTGAGGTCTTTGAACACTGTCTGGGTACAGCACTTGAGTGAAGAGGTCAGGAGAAGGTTCTACAAGAACTGGGCCAAGTCGAAGAAGAAGGCTTTCACCGGCTACACCAAGCAGTACAAAACTAAGGAAGGCAAGAAGAGCCTCCGGTCTCAGCCTGAGAAAATGAAGAAATAAAAAACTGTCATCCGTGTTTTGGCCCACACTAGGTAACAACTTGTTTTGCAGTTTGTTTAGTGCTGACAATTGTCTCTGTGCAGATCAGGAAGATGAAAGAATTGAAGCAGAAGAAAGCACACATGATGGAGATCCAGATCAATGGTGGTACCATTGCCGACAAGGTCGACTTTGCCTAAAGTTTGAAGCAGATCCCAATCGATGCTGTTTTCCAGAAGGATGAGATGATTGATGTGATCGGTGTGATCAGGGGTAAAGGTTACGGAGGTGTTGTTACCCGTTGGGGTGTGACAAGGCTTCCTCGTAAGACTCACATGGGTCTACGTAAGGTTGCATGTATTGGTGCTTGGCATCAAGCTAGAGTCTCCCACACCGTAGCCAGAGCTGGTCAGAACGGTTACCATCACCGTACCAAGCTGAACAAGAAGATATACAGGTTGGGCAAGGTTGGCCAGGAGACACACACAACTATGACTGAATACGACAGGTTAGTAGAAATGTCTATGTTACTAGTTCTCTGTTATGTAACTGATTATGATTGCTAATGATAGGACTGAGAAGGATGTGACCCCGATGGGAGGATTTGCACACTATGGTGTGGTGAAGGATGACTAATTGATGATTAAGGGATGCTGCATGGGTTCAAAGAAGAGGGTTGTGCCTCTGAGACAGTCACTGCTCGCTCAGACTTCCCGTCTTGCCATGGACCAGATCAATCTCAAGTTCATCGACACTTTCTCAAAGATGGGTCATGGTAAATTCCAGACAACCCATGAAAAGAACAAGTTTTACGGCCGTGTCCCTGCCAAGGCTTGAATAAAGTTTCTTTTTTTTTTTCTCGTATTAGCTCTTTCCCCAAGAAAGTCTTGAAAGATGACTCTTTTGAACGATTCTCTGCAATTTTGTGTTTTAGTTATTTGGAGATTAAGACCATTATTATTCTTCGCCTCTTTTATTCCTCTCATTTTGTTATACAGATAGACAAGTAAATTGTTTTTTTTTCAAACTGGGAAGATTTGAACAAACCAGTCCAAATCATAGAAGTAACCGATGCTCTGATATATGCAAACTGGATTAGTAAATATGTTATCTATGTGAAGATCCGTTCCAAGACAAATTCTAGATGTACTTTTCTTCAAATCACTAATTGGTGTAATTTTCTTCAAATCACTAATATATGCAACAACCTTATATGTTATGGTGGCATTTAATTTTTTTATAAGTCTTTGTGAATTGTTTATTCTTGATCCCAGAAGAATATGACAGTTAGCTGAGATATGAAGGAATAAATCAAACATTTCATAAACAAGATACAAATTTATAGTAGATGTGCTTATGGTTCATTTTATCTATATTGTTATGAATGTGTAGATTTTTTTTTTTTGAAGTATTGCTTGCCACTACAGGAAATATGGGTATTAATAGCATCGTAGTATAGTGTTTATAATAGTTCTGCTATTATATACCAATACTGGCTTTTATAATAGCGTTTATAAAATTAAAATGCTATGTTTGTAATCGCGGGAAAATAAAAGAATTTAGCCGCGTTAAATTGGTAAGTGGAGGTGCCATTGTAGATAAAAATAATAATTGCTATAGTATATGAAAAAATATATTAAATTTTAGTCGACAAATACTCTAAGTTAAAAAACATTCCTTTTATTGTACACTCTCTTCGCTTTCTTCACTATCTCCTCGGTTCCCCTTGTATCGAAACCTTGTGACCTTCATAGTTTCTTAGAAAATCCCGAGAGTTCTCTCGAATCGAAGTTTCAATTGGTATGTTCTATCTCATTTATATGGGTTTCGATTCTTAGTTTGTGTGAACATGCATGACGAAGTTTGTGAGTTCTGTTTCGATTTTGATTTTGGGTTTCGATTTAAATTTTGGGTTTCGATTTTGATTCATGTGTGAACATTCATGTGAAATTTTTTGATTTTGGATATCGATTTTGATTTTGGGTTTCGATTCTTAGTTTGTGTGAACATGCATGTCGAAGTTTGTGATGTTCGGTTTCGATTTTGATTTTGATTTTGATTTTGGGTTTTGATTTTGCTTTGATTGAATCTGTTCTTTGTTAGTCAGTTTCAGAAATGGTAAAGACAAAAGGAGGAGGACAAGTTGGTTCTCGTTGGAGTAGACGTAATCAAGGCTTGGAGGTATAAGCTATAACTTTGCAAGTTGCTTTTGCAACAACACTAAAAGTGAAGAAAAGAACAGCAAAGAAAGTGGCTTTCCCAAAAAATAATTTAGTTTTAACGCCAACGAGAAGAAGTAATAGAATCAAGAAAGTGGCTGCTCAAGATGATGAGGTTGAAAGATGTAACACGGGAAGATGATGAGGAAGATGATGTAACACCGCGAGATGATGAGGTAGAAGATGTACCACCGGAAGATGGTGGTGTTGTGGAAGAAGATAAGGGTAAAGACAATAAGGCTGATTAGGCTGAGAAGGCAATGTCTGAAGATGATAAAGAAGATACTGAGATAGAAGGATAAGCTTTTTGACTGGACAAGAACAAAAAGAGGATGAAGAAGAAGCTGCCAAAATGGTAGAAGATGGAGTTCTCAATAAGAAAGGGAATGAAAAAAAAGCTGCCAATATGGAAGAAGATGGAGTTTTCAATGAGAAGGGATCAACGAAGAAGAAGCTCTCAATATGGACGAAGATGGAGTTAGCAATGAGAAAGGGAACGAAGAAGAAGCTCTCAATATAGAAGAAGATGGAGTTAGCAATGCTCAAGATGATGAGATTCCTAGTACTGAAGGAGTTCAACTACCAGGGGATGAAGTGAAAGAAAAAAATAAAGAAGGACCAACAAAGATGCGTAGAGTGGCTGAAAATCCTAATGAAAAGGTTGCAGTCACATTCATTGACTTTGGTGATCATGTTGGACCTGGTTCAGTAACACTACCGTCTTTTCTTGGCCCTCTTGTGAGGGAACATGGTCTGGTAACACTTTCTGATTAGAGAAAACTTGATGCAGTGACTAAAACAACAATGTGGGAAAAAATTCAGGTTTGTATATATACGGTTTGTTGCACTGCAAGATGAAATTATAAACATGTTTGACCTTTACTTATTGTGATGCTGGGAAGGTTTAACTTGCAAGAAGAGTGGTAGAAAGCTGCTATTTTCAAGCAGTTGGGAAATTTGTGGAGGACCGGGAAGTCAAGGCTAGTGGAGGGAACCAGACGAATGGAAGAGAGCACCTGAAGAAGATTGAAGCTCTTCCATAAACGACGAGACTTCCCGCAGCTCAGAATCTCCTAATGCTTAGACCCCAGACTTCCGACAACCACACAGCCACCAAGAAAGTCTGGGCCCGCACCGAGCAACCACTATCACTTCAATTGAACGGAAAACAAAACTCAATCAGAAAGACGAGAAACCAAGTCTCGGTTAAGGAAATGTCGCTGCTTCACTCCACAACAGCAACACTGCTACTCTAAACACTTAAGAAAAATAGGAGAGAACATGGATCTGACATTCACGTGCCACCAACACGGACGACTCCGTCCAAATCTACAAAATAAAAATGAGAACCACCTTTTTCAAGACCTAAAAGCTGACTCACCGAACTCCAAATCGCTGATGACTTGTTGTAGTTCCAGAAATGAGCTCCAAGACTGGTGAAATTTTCCCTCTCTGGAGCAGAATGAGGATTCTGCCGCGAAGCCATCTCCCAGGACACCCAACATATCACCACCAAGGAGAAGAGGAGATGGAAAGCAAAATAAAAACAAGGGGGAGAGGAGGGAAGCTCCCGATGACGGCGGAGATGCTAAGCGCCAAAGCTCACAGAAGCTTCTTTGTATTCGCATTAGAGAGAGGTCAGAGAGAAGAGAGAAAACGCCATCGTCAAAACACTTGCAAACTAGCAAACTTTGACTCTTTTAGGCAGGCTCAAGTCACGAAGTTAACAAGCAAGCTCAAAACTTCATCTATCAATATTTTGTCGGAGATATATACATCAAAGATTGATATCGTCAAAAAGATAAAGCTTAAAGATAAGCAACAACGAATAAGAAAATTTAAGGAAACAGCCGAGATGAGATGAAGGAGAGGGACGAAGCCTTGATTAATCAACTAGAATCAGAGAGAAAAGAACATCTTGAAGATATTTTCTGATTAACTTGAAATAAATATACAATAAAATTCGCCACACTAAAGTAAAATCGAACTTATCCCAAGACTAATCCACTAAACGAAAAGAATGATTGGACTAGCTGAACAAAAAAAAAGGTTATTATCTCATCTCTCATTGTCCCTATGAAAGATGTAAATAGGGAAAAGAAAAGCAAAGAAAACAGCAAAACTGGTTAAACCTAACATATGGTTCATGTGATATATTGTTAACCACCCAAACATCAGTTCTACTAGGAATTATTTCGTCGATTGATTGAACATTTTTTATTTGCTTTCTTTTTCTCTATTACTTCATTACGTTGAAATTGTGATTATTATTTTATTTTAGTGAGATCATACTATTATTAATTTTTATTTTTTTAAACTGTGACTTGTGTGATAAAGTCCATTATTGGATAAGATCACAAGACCCCCCAAAATTTCGCAATGGTCTCCCCGCTACTGATGCGAAGCATATTATTTCCCTTGTTCCTGTCATTATCCGTCGTCCAATCACGTTCGTACACGTCATCAGAGAAGATCCAACTTCCCGGCGATTCCTTGGTCCTCTCCGTCACCGATTTCGGCGCCACCGGCGATGGTATCCACTACGACACCTCTGCGATACAGTCCGCCATAAACGCCTGCAATCATCACTACACCACCTCATCTTCTTCCATCTGCCGCGTCACGTTTCCTTCCGGCACCTATTTGACCGCCAAGCTCCATCTCCGATCCGGCGTCCACCTCGATGTGACGGAGAACGCCGTGCTTCTCGGTGGACCGAGGATTGCAGATTATCCGGGGGAGACTTCGTCGGAATGGTACGTGGTGGTGGCGAACAACGCGACGGACGTTGGAATCACCGGCGGAGGAGCAATCGACGGACAGGGATCGAAATTCGTGGTGAGATTCGATGAGAGGAAGAACGTGATGGTGAGCTGGAATCAAACTGGGGCTTGCTTGGGTGATGAGTGTAGACCTAGGCTTGTTGGATTCGTTGACTCCACCAATGTTCAAATCTGGAACATCACGCTTCGCGAGCCTGCGTATTGGTGGTCAGTAACTATCTTTACTTGTTCCTTCGCTGTGATCTCAAGATGCATAGACTATATATATGGTTTGGTTTTTGCAGTTTGCACATCGTGAGGTGCGAGAACACTTCAGTCCACGACGTATCCATCTTAGGCGATTTCAACACTCCAAATAACGATGGCATCGACATAGAAGATTCAAACAATACTTTCATAACTCGGTGTCACATCGACACAGGAGATGACGCAATCTGCCCCAAGACTTATGTTGCTCCGCTTTACAACTTAACCGTTACTGACTGCTGGATCCGGACCAAATCCTCCGCCATTAAACTTGGTAGCGCCAGCTGGTTTGAATTCAAAGGTCTCGTCTTTGATAACATCACCATTTTTGAATCTCACAGAGGCCTTGGCATGCAAATACGTGATGGAGGTAAAACAGTTTCCTTCTTTGGCTGCATATAAATAACTCGGAAACTAAGTGCTCTTTTTGCAGGAAATGTGAATGGCATTACGTTTTCAAACATGAACATCAGTACAAGATACTACCATCCGTCCTGGTGGGGAAGAGCAGAACCAATCTATATAACAACCTGCCCCCGCGATTCATCTTCAAAGGAAGGCTCAATCTCGAACCTCCTCTTCGTAAACATAACAATCGTTTCTGAAAACGGAGTCTTTTTATCTGGCTCACCTAACGGATTACTCACAGACATAAAGTTCAAGAACATGAACATTACTTTGAGAAGATGGAGTAATTACACTTCAGGGCTTGTGGATTATAGACCTGGATGTCAAGGTCTAATGAACCATAGCGCCACAGCTGGGATCATTATGGAACATGTGAATGGGTTCAGCGTTGAGAATGTTGACTTTAAATGGTCAGATGATAAGCTGAATGATTGGAATGTTCCTCTCGAATTTAGACCTTCAACTGTGAAAAATGTCTCCTTTGTTGGTTTCAGTTCTGGTCTCTTACACGAAATTGTTTGAGTTTGATTGTGTTTTTCTTGGTGAACACAAGATTGTTCGAGTCATTTATGTTTGGTTTAGTGGAGACTTGGATTCTGATTTCTTTTTCGTTCTAGATTGAAACCAAACTGAATTCTAATATATTATCCTGAACCAAACCGATACGTCTACCAAAAATGAGAACCAATTGAACTATCACAGCCTCACAGGAATAAATAGGCATCAACATATTTATTTGGGCCAAATCTGCAGCCGAACCGAATTTTATAAATACTAGGGTGTTATCCGCGCTATGCCCGGGTTAATTTTTTATAACAATTATTATTATAATAGTATTTATCAAATATAAATTTGTTTTAATGTTAAGTTGGAAACTAATTTAGTTTATGCATATGAATTTGTTTGTAATCTGAAACATTGAGTGGTGAAAGATCTAACTAACTTTATAGTTTGGGTGAATTTGAATTATATAGCAGGAAATGAGTTTAAGATTTAGATTCATGAACATTTGACTAATTATCCACATACAATTTCCTTGGCATCACTTGTGTTGAAATAAATCGTAAAAATGTTGGAAAATATGTCTACGATAATTCTCAAATTTATATACCTTTAGAATTTCAAACATAAATTATATGTTCCTCCTTTAAAAAGCAACACCTTCGAGTTAAAAAAAAAGAAGAAACATCTTATTTTTTAAATTATATAAGTGAAACAATGTTACAAATATAATTTTGTGGTAACGAAAAAGTAGTGTCAAATATAAATGTATGGTTTCATTAAAATATGAGTTAAATCAGGTCATGTCTCAAATTTCTTGTATAATTTTAAATATTTTTGTCTTGTAAATGTTACTAAACATACAAATGTAGACATGTTATATTATATTTTTAAAATTGTCAAAAGTTTTGATATGATAAACCAAAACTAAGTTGAATATTTATATATAAAATATAGTTAGTACTTAATCCACCTTGAGACTTGTACGAATCTCTAATATGCTCATTCTAAAATAAAACTGAAAACTAATTTTATTCTTCTAGCTAGGTTAAAAATACTAAATTAAAATAATAAGGAAATATTTATTTGTATGATTTTTGCATGTTATTTTGTTCTTCAAAATTATTTGATGCATTGATTGCATATTTAGTTAGAATTTAGAGTAATCTCAGGGGGGTAAAAACAATACCACAGCTTCTTAACTCTTTATATTATTATTTTAGTATACTTTTCTTTTGTTTTTTTTTTACTTTTTTTTTTAAAAAACACACCTATAAATACTTAAAAGCATGAATGTTTGTATTAGGACCAGTTCAAAAGAACCTCAAATGAGAATCCAGTTCTTTGTCATTCCTCAGCTTTTTCTTATTTTTTAATTTTTTATTTGAGATATTTTATTTTTCTCTATCATTTGGAGGTGTTATTACTCTTTTTAGCAAATTGCATATTCAGGTGTGTGTTTTTTTCTTTGTTTACACGTTCTATACTATTTTCTGCCATTTGAAAAAAAAACTATATTGTCTTGTATTTCTGTAGATTTTGTTTTGGTTTTTTAGTAAACTGTTTAAATGTTTTGAATAATGTTTAACTAAGGCAGTTTTTGTTTGATTTGGAAGACACATACACTGATACTAATTAGTTTGCTAAGTTTACTATATTTTGAAAGTTTTGAATCTGAAGGTCACCATAGTTATCGCTAACCCCCACAACTTCCTAATAAATTTTTCAAACTTTTAAAATCATTTCCTTTCATTGTGCCTATATTTCCTATGATCTATGATTTTATGATTATGTATGAAGTGAATGATTAGATGATAAAACTGATGGTAAAATTGTATTGGATTATTACCTGAAAGATATTTATCCGACCGGCGAAATGTAAACTGTATGTTTGTACCCAGAACTTGCATGGGATGATATTTTGGTCATTTGCCTTGAGTGATTGTATTTAGTAAGCTGAATACTATAAGAATGTGCTGTTAGCTTGTATTTGTTGTTGTCTCAAACCACCATAAAACCTAAATCTCATAATTAGTTTGTGATGGTTAGGGGGGGGATAGCAAGGTTGTTACTTTCTGACATTTTTGTTTATAAGAATTAAAATTAAACCATTTTTTTGTTGGTGTTACTTTTAATTACCCATACGACTAATCTGAACAGTTTTTAAGTGGCGGAGTTAGAGAAGAGTATGTGGGATCAGGTGATCCCAGTAAAATTAGAGAAAAACTCTTTTTAGTGTATTTTTTCTAAAGTACTACAATATTTAGTAAAAGTTTAGCATCTGACACCACTAATTTATATATAAATTTTCATATTTCCCCCATTATTTGTATAAAAATATTTCTGTTATAAAATATATAATTTAAATATTAGATTTATATATTATGACCCAGTCAAAAGTATTTCTTCATGGTTATTATCTTGTTGGTAATCTTTGTAAACCTCACATTTCCTAACGAAAGTGTCCTAGGGTGTTAGGATTTATTTTAAGTTGGTCTTTTTTGCATTTGTATTTAAATGTATATATATTATACATATTTAGTGAATAATTTATCAAAATAATTTAGTAGACCAAATTTTATAATTAGTTTTTGGATAACAATTTTTAAATATTGATGTTCATCATATTTTTATTGATTAGATTTTTTTTTATTAAGAAATGTAAGTATATGAATAAAAATCTAATTAAGATATATATACATATATATATGTACTTATTTAGGTTTTGTGTTAGAAATTTATAGATTTTACAACTACTTTAAACTTTGTTTTGACTTAAAGTAACAAAATTACCATTTTCTATTCATCTTCAAAAACTGTTGAAAATCTAAAATTAATTAAAATTAATGTAACTCAGACAAATGAAGATAAGATTAGATTATTTATGAAATCTGTAAAAACGTTAGTTATGAAACCTGTAAGAAAGGAAACAAAAAAGAGATCAAAACTTCAACTTGAATATGGCTCTAATATCAAATCACTTTTTGTACATATGTGCTTAATAATTTATTTGGTTTTGTGTATTTAAAATATTTTACATAATATTGAACCAATAAAATTTGCATTAGAGATTATATCTGGTAAAATGATGACAGAATAAAATGAGAAAAGAAAACAACTAATTTGTTACTTTTTTTTTAACTTCTTCTTTTACACATGAATTTGTTTGAATCTTCAAAGCTAGATTAAATCTAAATTTTTTTGTTACACAGTTTTACTAAGATCAAAAAGCGACTTAGTAAAACCGTGTAACAAAAGCGACTTAGTAAAACTGTGTACACAGTTTTGTTACACAGTTTTACTAAGAAAAAAAAAAGAAGATCAAAAAGCGACGTCTGATGAAATGCACTTAGTAATTATGGATAAGTCAGCACGAAAGATAATACTGGAATAAAAGCGCTTCAGTGAGAGAAAAGTAGAGGGGATATTGATACAATCAAATCATCTTACTATATTGTAATAGAATGACGACACGGAAGACATGGTAGGAGGTAAACCCTTTTTTCTTTACCTTGTTGGTTTTACTTAAGCCTCGGAATGTTAGCTCCAAGTTACTAAGCTCTCATTAAAAACTCTTACATAAACTGAACTGGAAAATACATTTATATAATGTCTCTTTCCTTGAGTTGGGAATCGATTTTCAGGTCTGTCATACGGTTAACTTTTACGTCGATCTCATTACGTCGATCGTATTACGTGTACATCATCTTCCATCTGTAGAGGCTCATCACTTTATGTAACTATAATCATACAACTCAAAATTTGAAGCAATATATGATTTTAATAATATGCATGGTGAACTCGGTAGGAATACCTACATCAAACAATTAGAGGTGATAGATTATGATATCCATGTTAAGATATATAAATCATTTAAAATGCCGCCAAAAAATAATTTAAAATAACCATTTGTGTAAGAAGATTCAAATCAATCGAATAACCCCACAGAAAGTAATAGTGAGTATAGATTACTGACATGTGTATATCACTGAGTATATTACAGTGACTTGTTGTATATGTCTTCTAATATGCTATTTACGAAATCATTGTGAAGTAAGAAAGAAACGGAGTTTTATTCGTACTAATGTAAGAAGCTAATCAAGCATTATTTTATCACGAAATCAACATTGGATGCTTATAGATTCAAATATTTCAGTAATCTATACAAATATTTTATCATTGTCATCTTGTGTCTGTGGCTTACCTCGATATGCACTCCTTACGAAAAAAACTTACGTGTTCCTCTCAGCTTCAGGGTTGGTTAGCGTTTTAGATCTTGTTCATCTTCCTGTGACTCGATGATTCATACTATAAGAATCTGTTTTACACACTGATCCATACTATAAGAATCTGTTTCACACAGATCCAAAAACTACATAAATTAATAAGTAGATGCCTGATGACCATATCCTATCAATCATCCGCAGCATTTCTCCAGGGTCATCTTAGCTTTTGGAATTGAAAACTCATGTGTTATAAGACTGAGGTGTAGATAAATAGATAATGGAATTGAATCAGTCTACAATTAGGCTACTTTATATGTGTTACATATATAAGAGAATGGGAAGGGTGTGAGAGATGAAAAAAGATTATAACTGAATGGTCTGGCTGAGAGATGGTCTTCAGAAGCAAAGCGTTTCAATTGTATGAGCAGAAGAAGAGTCACAATTAGGTTATAGTTTCTGTGGGGTTTTTTTCTCGTCGGATTTTGACGATAGTTCTTTAAGATGATGTGGCAATTTAAAGCTGTATGATAGGTTAATTATTTTAGTTTATGTGGACATCCTAAGGGAACTTCATATTTGCCTTTTATTAGTGTATAAATGTTGCAGACAAATTTTTTTTTTTAAATTATTTGAATTATCTAATATTTTTATTCGAACAAAAATTAGATACTTAACTTGTAAAATCTGAATTATCTGACATTTACCCATATTATTCGAAAAATAGAATCAAACCAAAATCGAACTATTACTCAAATTTTTTGAATTGCTAGCTTCTAATTTTGCTACCTGAGTCAAATCAAACAGAAACAAATTGAATTTTGTAAATAACTAAGTGGATTCTTAATTTATAGAATTAAAAAAACAGAAAAATCTAAAGCTGAAAATGAACGCCTATAACTAAAACATAACGCATTTAATATGTTATGTTTGTACATTTAAATTTTAAATTGTTTAGATAAATATTAACTAATGAAAAAAACAAGTGTCATCAAAGTTTTTCAACAAGTTCTAAAAGCATGGATGCAGAAAAACTCTACCATTCTTTTTTTTTTCTATGTTTCTATATTTTTATTATTTTCATTTGACGAGATACGCTTCTAAATCTTACGTTGGAGAAGAAGATTAAATGCCTGCGACGTAAATGACATCTAACTCGTAAAGTGAGTTGTGTGGTTCTTCAATTTCGTTTACTTGTTTCAGTTCCGTGGGGGAAGACAGGAGGATAGTTGATAGCCTGGATATATGGTTCCATCTCAACGACTATATCTCTCGCGAATCGTTACAAGGAGCTCTCACTCTCTGGCAAGTGCCCTTGCACACCAAGTGTTCGACGAAATTACCGATTTGAATGTCGTTTCTGGTACAGCAGTGATTGGCCGCTTCGTGAAGCAGTGCAAACATGTAGAGGCAAGCCACGCTTTCAAAAGGCTGCTGTATCTGGGAATCAGACCAAACGAGTTCACCTTCGGCACAGTCATTGGGTCCTCTACATCTGCGAGAGATGTCAAATTAGGAAAGCAGCTACACGGTTTTGCGTTAAAGATGGGACTCGCGTCGAATGTGTTTGTTGGTAGTGCGGTTTTGAACTGTTATGTGAAGCTGAGCACGTTGATGGATGCTCGTAGAAGCTTTGATGATACGAGAGATCCAAACGTTGTTTCTATTACCAATTTGATAAGTGGGTACCTAAAGAAACATGAATTTGAGGAAGCCCTTTCCTTGTTTAGAACAATGCCGGAGAGAAGTGTTGTTACTTGGAACGCAGTGATTGGTGGGTTTAGCCAGACGGGACGGAATGAAGAAGCTGTGCGTACTTTTGTGGATATGTTAAGGGAAGGTGTTGTGATGCCTAATGAATCAACCTTCCCTTGTACTTTAACAGCCATATCCAATATAGCTTCTCATGGTTCTGGTAAAAGTATCCACGCCTGCGCTATCAAGTTCTTGGGTCAGCAATATAATGTCTTTGTTTGGAATTCTCTCATTAGTTTTTACTCCAAATGTGGAAACATGGAGGATAGTCTTTTGGCTTTCAACAAGCTCCATGAACAAGAAAGGAACATCGTATCTTGGAACTCTATTATATGGGGTTATGCGCACAATGGAAGAGGAGAAGAAGCTATTGCCATGTTTGAGAAAATGATCAAAGACACAAATCTGAAACCAAACAGTGTGACACTTCTTGGAGTGCTATTTTCGTGTAACCACACGGGCCTAATCCATGAAGGGTATTCATATTTCAACAAAGCAGTGAATGATGATGATAATCCAAATCTGCTAAAACCTGAGCACTATGCATGTATGGTGGATATGCTCTCTAGGTCAGGTCATTTCGAAGAAGCAGGGAAGCTTATTAAAAGTCTGCCTCTTGATCCGGGAATTGGGTTTTGGAAGGCATTGCTTGGAGGATGCAAGATTCACTCAAACAAGCGTCTGGCTAGATTAGTGGCGTCTAAGATCATGGAGATGGATCCTAGAGATGTTTCGTCGTACGTTATGCTTTCAAATGCTTACTCTGCTATGGAGAAGTGGCAGAATGTGTCTGAGATCCGACGGAAGATGAAGGAAAGTGATTTAAAGCGTATCTCGGGATGTAGTTGGATTGACGTTAGAGGCCAAGTTTGTGTCTTTGTTAATGCTGACAAAAACAACAAACAGAAGGATGAAGTCTATAGGGTGTTGTCACTTATTACGCAACATCTTATAGAAGACTTGTGAAGATTTAAAAAGTCAACTGTCTAATGTTTAATGTAACATAAGAGTAACAATCCCTTGGGGACTCCTACACCTTTGGAGCAAATTGATATCAAAGAAGTAGTCGTTAAGTGTTTGAAGTAGTCTTTGTTTCATGTTTAATTTAGTCGTTATTTAGTCTTTGATCGTGTCAATAATGGCCGAGTATCTCGGTTTTAGTTGTCTGGGCCTTAGTTAGTTTGTTTCAGCTTTTGTAGGATCGACTACTTATCTTTTTTTTTTTTGGACAACGATCGACTTGTTATCTTGGGAATGCTATATATGTGGCCACTTATCTATTGAATAAGATCAGAGTTTACAAGCCAATTACAGAGCAATAGAAACTACAAACTGGTATCAGAACTCTTTTTTCGACAAACAAAAGCCGTAGCTTCTAAACTCAAAGTAAGGAGAGATGGAAGAAGAAAAGATGAAGGTTCCCCAATTTGATGGACATTGGGATCCTTGGAGTGAGGTCATGGCAAATTTCTTTCAAGCAAGAGGATTCTGGAGCTTGATTGAAACCGGGTTTGAGGAACCTACGACCACACCAATCCTAACCCCAGAGCAGAGGACACAACTTGACAGTGCCAAGATGAATGACCACCAAGGTCAAACATTACCTCTATCGAGCCATCGATAAGGTAACGTTCGAGCAGATCCTAAACCGAAGGACTTCCAAGATCATATGGGAGTTAACGAAAGGGAAGTTTGGAGGAAATGCCCGGTTAAAGAAGTCATTGTTGCAGAAGTCTAGGAGAGATCTCAAGCTACTGGAGATGAAAGATGATGAGAAAGTGGAAGAGTACTTCACAAGAGTATTAGCCGTCACCAACCAAATGAGAAGCAATGGAGAAGTGTTGGAAGACACGAAAGTGGTTGAGAAGATCTTCTACCCAATATATTATAATATATGTTTCAGCAATATTGGTTTAACTTCTTTTTTTTGAATGAAATATAAAATAAAATAATGAAAAAATATGTTAATGATAATACATTATAAAGAGAAACTGAGATTATGTTATAGCATTGGGATTTACATAAGAGAAATGATTTTTTTACACCACAATACACTTTATAAGTTTCTAATTACACTTGGGGATACATTGGACTTGCCACAAACATTATATATGTCTAAAGACTATAATATTTCTAGGGGGTATATTCGACTAAGTGTTTTATATTAAAATGACAAATCTACTATTATTGAAATATGGATTTTAAAATTCAATTTAAAATCTGGTGTTATTGAACTTGTCATTTCATAAAACATTCTGAAATCTACTGTATTGAACAAAATTTAAGTTGAAGATTTCAAAGTGATTTGGGTGTTCTAGAGTGTTTCAGAAAAGTTCTTAGTTATAAAAATAAAAATCCAAGTATCATGAGATTCTAGAGTTATTTAACAAAAAGCACACCAAATTCTCCTACAATCATCTAAAAACCCATTAGAAATTAAATCACTTCAAATATCAGATTCAATACACCCCCTTAAGCTAGACCAAACTTCACTTTTTCGTTCCTCTTCTCTTCTAATTCATTACAAAACAACAAGTTCATCCTCTCTCCTAACTCTTTTTTGTAACACCTTCTCCCCTACCTCAATTATACTTTCCAAAATGCTCAAATCCTAATACTGAGAGTTCCCAACAAAATCAAGAGAGGGTTGATGTGTGTGATAAGACAAAGCTTGTAATTAAATCGATTGTGATGAGTTTGGGATTTGCCGTGGGTGAGCTTGAGATCCACCATGGTGAGCTCGAGGTCTGGCATCTTCTCGGCGTGCCCTTGTTGTAAGGTTTAGAGGCAAAGCTTGTCTTCGTGCTAGTTGAATCGAGCTAAGGAAACTCATGACGAGGTGTTTTGAGCTTCGATGGTGAGGACCTTTGACGCCGCAGCTTCAATGGCAAGGAACTCTATCGTCGACACTG
Organism: Brassica nigra; assembly: GCA_016432835.1. Classification (NCBI taxonomy): domain Eukaryota; kingdom Viridiplantae; phylum Streptophyta; class Magnoliopsida; order Brassicales; family Brassicaceae; genus Brassica; species Brassica nigra. The sequence continues at coordinate 15,237,428 of CM028249.1, read as the reverse complement.
CAGCTTCAATGGTGAGGACCTCCATCATCCATGCCACAACTTCATATTTGCAAAGCATGTCCCTCCTGATTATTTTAACTGTGCCTCAACTTTTAAATTGTACAAAAAGGTCCTTTTTAATAAACCTCTAACTTTCCATTTTGCACTCTAAACCTTACTCATAATTGAATAATGTCCTCTGATTCCTTTTAATTCAGCTACAAACTTCCAATCTTGCACTTTAACCCATATGATATGCAAATGAATACACTTATTCATTACATACACTAAATATGCAATATAAATGATCAAATGAATTAAAATAATAATGTTAACTCATTAATATCTGGAAAATCATGTGAATAAGACAACACCACAAATGAGAAGAAAATTGAATGATAAGTCGATAAAAATGAATCTTGGACACAAAAATATATCCACGAAACTTAGTTCATGAAACCTCATCCACAAGATATTCACATTTTTCTCTATCCATGATATATGTGTCCGTATTTTATTTATGTATAAATATTCTGTGTCTATATTTTTCTATACACAACATATATGTTCACATTTTATTTGTGCACAAACATATATGTCCACATTATCAGTTCCGGTATGAAAAGAGTGCAATTTAGAGATTTCAGAATAAAGCACCCAATTTTGAAATGGAGCAGCCCCTCCTAAAATTGAGATTTTAAGAAAGTTTCTAAATATTTTGAAATTTTACTTAGGAATTCCCTTTTTTTCTCGTCGAGCCTCCACAACTCTGCAATATATCGTTTCTTAGTATTTTTTTTCAGGAGTTACTTTTTACAAAGAGTGTTAGAGAGAAGAGAGATTGAGACTCTTGTGAGATTGAAGGGAGAAGGATTTCTATACTCTCGAGAAGAATCATGAATCCTTTTGTTTTCCTTTTACAATCATTTATTATGTTCTCTTCATCTATTTTCTCTGAAATTTCTGTGACAAGTAGTCAATTTGTTAGGTTTAAGGCGTTAGGAGATACAGAAATGGACATACGTAAGTACACATCTCCAATTTTCTCTTTAGGCCAACATCCCCAATGGAACAGGCCAACATATCGTTTCCATAAAGATATAGTTGTCCAAAAAACCAGTTGACCCTACAGAAAACATGTTTCATATGTGAGAAGTGTTTCTGAGTGTAATAGAAACTCAAAATATGCTCTAGAAAGTAATCAATTCAAGAGAAATTGGAAGAGGAATAAACCATTATTGTAATATACATACATGAATTATATTTTTCTTTTTAACTCATGAAATTCTTGGGTCATTTAACATGAGAGATTAGCGCAAAAAAAAAAAAACATTTAGCAAATAATAGTACATACGGGAAATGTTTGTAAATATTTAACAAGCTAACCTTAGAGACTCTGAAGATGAACATACAAGTAGTATTTTAGAAAACCTTTCTTTAGTGTTTGTTTGATAGTCTCCTTGAAGCTCTTCCCTCACATCACATGGGCAGCGTCTCCCATAGTAAGCTGAAAGAAACTGTTTGTGCTATCCAAATAGATTGAGACGAAGAAAGTAAGAGAGAGAGAGAGAAAGGAGGCGAGCAATGGCGGAGTTGCGTCACTCGAGCTCTCTCGGGAGCCGATCTTCTTCCTCTCCGCTACGGACCGGAGATGAGGACACGTCTTCTCCTCACGAACACGATCACTCTCCCAAATCCAGTGACGACGAAGACGGGCGCCAGCGTCATTCCTCGAGAGATCTAGACCGTCCGATCTGGTGGTTTTCTTTACTCAGCGACGATCTTAGTGCTTCTCCGCAGAAGAGTAGAGTATCTCTCTTTATGATATTGATTCTAGCCGTCGCAAGCTTGATCTCTGTTTACGGCATTGTTAACCACTTGGTAAAGACGATCTAAGATTTGATTCGATTCGATTCGAAAAGGTGTTAAAAGCTTTTGCTTGTATTTTTGCAGAATGCACCATACTTGTGTAAGAAAGATGGGATTGTGCTGAACTGTCCCCATGTAAGTGTTTGAAAAAGCTTAAGATATGTGTATAAGCTTTTTCAATCCTCTTGACTCTTGAAGTGTGTGTTTTGATTGCATTTTTAAGGTAAAGGAGTCAGCTTCTCGTTGGGAGAATCCTTTGTCTGCAACTACTTCTTGGAAGCCTTGCGCTGAGCGGCGGATTGGTGGTGTCTCAGGTAACTAAAGACCTGCCATTTACATTGGTATCTTAAGAAATGATTTGTTTTGTGTCAGCTTATTAGCAAATCTCACTTTTTTTTTTGTTTTCTTTTCAGATCTTCTTCCTGAGAATGAAACAAATGGATATGTTTTCATTCATGCTGAAGGTGGTTTAAATCAGCAGCGAATTGCTGTATGTATTATCTTACATGCTTTTTTTAATCTCCTTCCACTTCCTTAATACGCAACTGGCTGCCTTTTTTTTTCTTTTCGTTTTGGAAGATTGAGTTATGGCTTTTTCTTTCACAGATTTGTAATGCAGTAGCTGTTGCCAAGATTATGAATGCAACTCTGATTCTACCAGTACTGAAGCAGGACCAAATTTGGAAAGACCAAACGTAATTCAGATATTAGTTTGATTTCCTCTTGTATTATTTTTCCTAAGTTTACGATAGTATTGTTAGCACAATGTAACTGGAATCAGCTACTCTGTTTTTTTTTTCTCTTGAAGTTTACTGAGTATGTAAACTTTGTTTCGCAGGAAATTCGAAGACATTTTTGATGTAGATCATTTCATTGATTACTTGAAAGATGATGTCCGAATTGTTAAAGATATACCTGACTGGTTCACTGACAAAGCAGAGTTATTCTCTAGTATAAGGTTTGCTTTTCAACTCTTCATCTATTTGCTGATGATATATTTCTTTGAAGATTTCAAAAGTGAGCGTGTGGGTCTATGGCGTCATCTGGTGCTCCTTGTGTTTATATCTGATTTCAAAAGAAGATTTTGACCAGTTATTTGCTTGTCTTTTGCAGAAGAACAGTCAAAAACATTCCCAAATATGCAGCAGCACAGTTCTATATAGACAATGTTTTGCCAAGGATAAAGGAGAAGAAAATAATGGCATTGAAGCCTTTTGTCGACAGACTTGGGTATAATCTATATTCTTTAGTTTAAGGCTCAGACTCTTGAAAATTTCTTACATACTTGTGGTGCTGGAAAATTTTCAGGTATGACAATGTGCCTCAAGAAATCAACAGATTAAGATGCCGTGTAAATTATCATGCGCTCAAATTTCTCCCAGAGATAGAGCAGATGGCCGATTCAATTGCTTCTAGAATGAGAAACCGCACTGGAAATCCAAATCCTTACATGTATTGAGATATCAGACATCTAGAACTTTTGTTTTAACTTGGGACCTTAAGTCTCACTTGTTTCTTTCTTGTACAGGGCTCTTCATCTTAGATTCGAGAAAGGAATGGTTGGTCTGTCGTTTTGTGATTTTGTGGGGACTAGGGAAGAGAAAGCTAGAATGGCGGAATACAGACAAAAGGAATGGCCTCGGCGCTTCAAGGTGGCTTTGATTACTTGTATTGGTACCTGAACAACCTCAGCAGCTGCCTTAACGAATTTGCTTGACATGTGTTGCAGAATGGTTCCCATCTCTGGCAGCTAGCCTTGCAGAAGCGCAAAGAAGGTAGATGCCCTCTTGAGCCAGGAGAAGTTGCTGTGATCCTACGTGCAATGGGGTACCCAAAAGAAACACAAATCTATGTAGCATCTGGTCAAGTCTATGGCGGCCAAAACCGTATGGCTCCACTAAGAAACATGTTCCCAAACTTGGTAAGAACACAGAAACCCATCTCATCAAAATCATTCATGCTTAGTCTCTCTCACACAATATTCCTTTCAAAACCAGGTAACAAAGGAGGATTTAGCAGGCAAAGAGGAACTAGCAAGCTTTAGAAAGCACGTAACAAGCCTTGCTGCTCTAGATTTCTTGGTGTGTTTGAAGTCAGATGTGTTTGTGATGACACACGGTGGAAACTTTGCAAAACTAATCATTGGAGCACGAAGATACATGGGTCATCGCCAGAAATCAATCAAACCGGATAAAGGATTGATGTCGAAATCATTTGGAGATCCTTACATGGGATGGGCAACTTTTGTGGAGGATGTAGTTGTAACACATCAAACAAGGACCGGTTTTCCTGAAGAAACTTTCCCTAACTATGATCTTTGGGAAAATCCTCTCACACCATGTATGTGTAAAGCTTAACGATGCTTTTGGTTTGCATTGTGAACTGATGATAGCTTTAAGAAAAAAAAGAGGAGATGAGTTTTGGTCTGTGGATTTTTGTCTTGAGGAGCAAGATACTATATAGGTTTGGTAGTTTATTCTCTTTCAAAGCCTTGTCTTTGTAATTAATTTGATATTATGTAAAGTTTCTAGTGAAGAGAAAACAAAAGTTGCAAAGATACATTGAGCAAATGGAGGCAAGTGGACTTTGCAGAATAAACACTTGTACAAGGTCATTAAACATAGATATATGTTTCTTTTGTCATCTCTATATCACACTTGTGACTTGTGAGGAGTTGCGTTGTTCAATCGGGCGTGGATGGCAGTTTCGTAGTCCTCCTTATCGTTTCCCTAAAACATGTAAATACTTTATTGAGATGTGCCAAATCTGTTGGAACCAATTCTCTTTTGGATAGTTCTTCTAGCATCTTATGATTCTGTAAAAAAAGAAAAAAAAATTTTCCTTTCACTCACTTTACATTTCAATATATAGTTAGATACTGTATTGTATAAAATTTGTGTGACACAAAATAAATGGGACAAAGTTAAACCATGTAACATTCAATGCTAATTAATAGGGCTGTTCAATATGGTAAAACCGAATCATACCGAACCAAACCGAACCGAAATAGACAATATGGTTTGGTTTTGGTATATACCATATAAACCGAATGGATATGATTTTCTAAAAACCGTAGAATTTGGATATGGTTTGATTTATAACCGATTAAACCGAATAAACCGAACAAAACCGATTAAAAGTATAACATGTAAATATGTATATTTTATAACGACACATGAAAATCTATTTGTTATATAGCTAAATTTTTGTTTATAACTATTACCATATTTTTATAGTAATAAAGAATCATACTTTGTAAAACACTTGAACTATAATCAAATAAAAATACATCACAACTGAGGCTTCTTATTTTCTTAGTATTCTTTTTTTGATCTTTATGCTTTATTTTAATATTGACTAAATTGAAGTGAAAATTATAAATTTGATGGACAACAATTAGTGAAAATTCTTCTCAACTTTTCTCTTATCTATAAGCTAACAGAGTTTCGTGTTCAATCGAAGAACCATAACTTTGATGAACACTAAATATGGAAGAATGGAAAAACTTTTCTATCATGTTTATGTTTTGTTTCTTATTTTAGTTTTCAAAATTTCAAGCGTTTTTATTTTTTATTCATTTATTTGAACATATAATATTTTTTTAATAAATGACTGCGTTGATAACATGACTTTAAAATTCATATAATATGATTTCAAACTACATAATTATGTTATGTGGTATAAGACCGAATAAAACCGAAAACCGACGGTATATAAACCGAACCGAACCGAAATAAATATGGATTTAGAATGGTAGTTATATTTTACTAACCGAAAAAACCGAACCAAAACCGAACCGATATCCGGATTGAACACCCCTACTAATTATTGTAAACTTTTTTTAAGTTCTATTCCAAACAAAAGTAAGGGCTAGTGCTAAAAAAAAATTATATAGGGTTAGGGCTAAGGTCGAAACTATATTAACATTCTTAACCACGTACATCTCTCGTTTCTAGTTTCCCACCTAAGGAATTTAAGAGCGTTTCGAAGCAACCATAAAGAAGCACATTCCAACGGGAGTCAATGAATCCTACTATGATTTGTAAATCCTGTTCTGAACCTTAAAAAAAAAAGAAAGTAGAATTTCCACTCATCATATCAAAGCTTTAGTCTCCTTCAAGGCTATGAAGAGCGCCTGAACCGTAATAAGCCTAAAATGCCTAATTTTGTATTAAACAGCCTAATTTGTGTGTTAATTTTTGAAATAATAATATACTTATATTCTTGTATTCATCCAAAAAGACATCAGTTACTATTTACAAATGGTTCTGCATTTACATATCAAATAAAATCACATCACACTGATCTTCCTGGTAGAGCGATTCGCTGTCTCAGGAGACATCAGACTTCTTTGAATTTCAGACTCTGAAAATTACAAAACAGAGATTACACGCACTAATGATGTCTCTCTTATCACCTCCTATGGCAACGGCTTCAAAAGACACCAGATTTGTCTCCAATCTACTTAAATGCATATGCTCAGATCCGACTGCAAAAACACAATCTCTTTGTTTAAGATTTTCATATATGGTGGCTGAAGGTGACGATCATTCATGAAGCCGTTTAGCAGACCATGCTCCTAACTTTCTCCATTCGTACTTTTGGCAAGCATCATATATCCTTGTCAACATCTGGATAGGTGGATCAAAAGGCATCAACAGGAGAAACTCTTCAAGCTGATGCAAGCACCCATACTTGCAGTAAAGTTCAACCATACAATCATAATGCTCAACCTGAGGCAATATAAAATACTTGGTGCTCATGGAACTAAAATACTGAAAACCAAGTTCCACATGTCCTCCCCGTATGCAAGCACGTAAGATCCCCAGAAAGGTGACATGGTCAGGCTTAACTCCTTCATCTTCCATAAGCATAAATAACTCAAACACCTCTTTGCTTCTTCCATTACGATAGCATCCACGGATCATGGAGTTCCAAAGCATCAAGTCCCTTGTAGCTGCCTCTTCGAATACTTGAATAGCATAGTCAAAACTTCGGCATTTGGAATACATGTCAACCATAGCACCACGTATGACAACATCAATATCATATCCGTTTCTAATCAGGAAACCATGAGTTGCTTTGCCTAAACTAAGAGCAGGAATGTTTGCACAACCCGCTAAGAGCGTTGCTAGTGTGTATTTGCTAGGTTTTGCCTCAAGCTGCATACCTTCAAAGAAACATAAGGCTTGTTCACTCCTGCCAACTCTAGCTAAACCAGTTAACAAAGCATTCCATGAAACCTCGTCCCTTAGCTCACTCATCTGACGGAACAAAACATTGGCGCATCCAAAGGCACCGCATTTTCCATACATATCAAGAAGTGCATTGGCTACAATCAGATTCGTGTCATAACCATGCCGGTAGATGAAACCATGAGCTTGCTTCCCCATTTGAACATCTGAAACACCTGAGCAGACGTTTAGAATCCACACGAGAGTGACATTATCAATATCTTCCATCTCCTTGCGCATCAAGGCTAAGAAATCCAGCGCCTCATCCCATTCGTTAGCACGCACATATCCACCCAACATAGCGTTCCATGAGATTATATTCCTCTCAGGCATCAAATCAAACAGTTCCCTTGCATCTCTAGTTATACCATTCATCGCATACCCTGACATAGCTGAAGTCCAAAATTTCAAGTCTTTAGACTCGGTTTGATCAAACACTCTACGAGCACTCTCCAATCTCCCACATTTTACATACATATCAAAGATAGATGTCGAAACAATCGTGTCTGGCACAAATTTAAGTTTCACAGCGAGGGCGTGGATCACCATTCCCACCTCAAGGGCTAGTGATCTTGAACAAGCTAAAACTACACTCGAAACCGTGTGATTCAAAGGTCGAACATTCAGCTCTAGCATCTTGAAGAACATCACCACTGCCTCATCATTCAAACCCATCTCAACATACCTCCTCACAATCACGTTCCACGAAACATCACTAGGGTTTTTCATCTCATCAAACACTCTTCTAGCATCACTCATAACCCGACACTTACCGTAAACATCAACAATCGAAGTCTCTAAATCCAAATTCCCTGAATACCCATGCTTCACCACAGCGCAATGAAGCTGTCTCAGCAACCTCAAGTCCAAGATGAAACCGCACGACTTCAGCACACCAGCGAAAGAAGTCTCCGTCGCTCCTATCCCGTCTCTATTCATCCTCACAAACGTACGAAACACCTCATCGTGGTCTTGGTTCTTGGCGCAAGCAGTGATCAGAGCGTTCCAAGACCCACCGTCTCGTTCAGGCATTTGCTCGAACAGCTCTCGTGCATCATTCACACACCCGATTCTCCCGTATGTTTCGATTGCTCTGTTCAAGAGGAAGATGGGAGGGAGAGGGGAGAATGTCACCAAGTGGGATACGACTTTACGGGCTTGCACGACGAGTGATTTCGAAGAACATGAATGGAGAAGACGCTCGTATAGCCAGTACGAGACTGGCTCTAGAGAAGGGAAGAGAAGAGAGACTGCTTTCGAGATGTGACCGCCTTCCAGTTGCTCGATGATTTGGTGGGTCACTGAGTTTCCCGGTCGGGTGTTGAGGACAGGTTTGCTGGTTTTGTCGCGTCTGAGAACACGGCCAACGGCGGCGGAAACTCCGGTCAGTGTCATGTGTGATGGGCCTTTAGGTTCTGTAAGAACACACAAAATCTTATAAGGTTACTATGAAAGTCAAATTAGTTTTAACATTGCGTCTTTGCAATTAAGAGGCCTGAATAAACCAACGTTGCTTAAATGTTGAGAAACTAGGCATGGACATACCCGTTCGAGATCAAATTGGGTCTTTCGGGTTTCAGGTCTTTTGAGTTTCAAATGTGAAGGTTCAATCGAGTCGGATCCAACCGAGTTCGAGTGGGTTCGGTTCTAAATTTTAAAACCCGAAAAAGAACCAATTACTCAATGTACTTAAAATTATTTTGATTACAAATACTAAGTAACATTTCCGGTCTGAAATACAACCAATGTAACCAACAAAAACATACTAAATAGAATACTTAACCTTAAAAATTTCCATTGCATTCTTGAAAAAGGGACAAACTATCCTATCATAATCGTAAACTGCAACTTAAATTTTTAAAACAAAGAAAACAGAAACATAACAGAAAATAAGTTATAAAGCAAGAAACAGAACAAAACACCAAAGCTCCCCTTCTCCAAATAAAATTCTCCATTGCTCATATAGCTCCTCTTTGATTAATTCTTCTTGTGTTGCTTGAGAATCATACTCTGAAACAAGTTATAAAGAAAAAAAATAGTTAGCACTTACGGAATATGAACTTATGAAAGCTGATCAGTTATAACTTATAAGTTCAAGAAAGAGATACACCTCATTTGAGCTTGTCTTCATACTCAAATTCACTGAGAATTTGTTCCATTGTCACCACCCTGCCTTCATTGCCACAAAGATTTGCGTTCATCCATTGCTTAGAACACATTAGAACTAGCTTCAATCATATAATGAGTTAGGAAATTCCTACGAGGGTTAATGATTCGGCCACTAGTGCTAAATGCACTTTCAGAAACAACATATGACATTTTCATTGCAAGAACATCATGAGCAATATCTGCAATAATAGGAAACTTGGAGCAGTTTACCTTCCACCAAGACAAAACATCAAAAACTCCACTTCTAGCATGGTTCTCGGATTGACAACACTCTCTTTCAAATAAGTTTCCAACTCAACTTCTGCTTCTCAAACTTCTGTCAGGTCAACCAACTCCTCGTACATGCAATCCATCCTCTCATACCCAAAATCATCAATCAAAATCGATCCTTTCAAATGTTTACTGCTCTTGGCTACCAAATGATGCAGCTTGTGTCGCTTGAGATGCTTGAACGCCTAAACCAGTATCAAACGGAGAACTGTACTCTTTGAACAAATCACGAAGGACTTCCATGACAGATTGAAACATTTCTTTAGCATCTGTGGTATTTTTACCATTGAGTTTTTCGAAAAACATCTTAGCAAAATGAATCTTCTTCCTAGGATCAAAGACAGTTGCTACAGTCAACATCTTGTTGATGTTCCTCATACCATCCCAATACGTATCAATTTTCTTAACCATTTCCTCAGCCTTATCCTTCAAATCCAAGTCTACACTATTGGTCAATCCAATCAGGTTCTTCTCTATTGTTACTATCTCACCATAACACTTAAAAGAGTTTAGAGAAGTGGATGCTGATACAACCAAAGTGGAGTTGTAGAAGATTATGAGGAACCACACTAACCACTCAATCGCATTCCAGTCAACAATCTCAGAATGTCTTATGTGTTTGCTTCCATTCTCAAACTCCAAGAAGTGATCATTGTATAGCATGTCCTCTGCCTCCATCTTGTTGAATGCAACCCTGAACTCAAGAGCCTTTGACAACATCAAGTAGGTAGAGCTCCATCGAGTCTTACAATCTAAAGGCAAACTTCCTCTTGTTAACTTCCCTAAATCAACCCTCAGTTCAAACGATCTAAACCTAGTTCTGCTTGATCTTACATAGGAAACAGCATTAAGAATAGCAGAAACATTAACATCCTGATGTAAGATTGGAATGACTTCAACTTAAGATCACTTGATGATAAGTTGATTCCAAGCTTTGCTTGCGGAAGGGGGGATGTTGGTAGAGGTGGTGGTGAAGCTTTGATTGACTCTCTCAATCTTTGGGTTTGACTGACTCTCTCAATCAGTGGTGAACCAGACTTGCTTGAATCTCACAAGCAATCCTAATCCAAAGGTCTATAGAAACAGATGAATCTCTCAAATGAATCTAAAGACAAGAACAAACTCAAAGACATTCTTTGAAGTAGAAACTGAATTTCTTATTGAATAAAATTGTAGATTGAAAGGTGGTTTATTACAAAATGAGCTTTATATAGAGCTCCTAACATGATTCCCTACCATTCTAAAAGGATAAAAATAAGAAAGAAATCCTAGAATTAAATAAACTAGCCGTTGGAGCTAAAATGAGCAAATCTGGTGGAATAAGGCTGGATGCAAGGGATTCTTCAGTTGGCTTTATTCTGGAAAGCTTTGGCAAGTAGTAATGCAGCCTTGGAGTGTGTCCGGTCGTGCAATAAGTCTCCTTGACTCCAAAGATTAAGTAAAAGAGCTGTTGGAGATCTATGGCTGAATACGTGCTCGTCTCCTCCAAATAAGGTAAGTTGGTCCATATCATTCTCCAACTGATCCTTTGCGTTTTGTATGATTCCATATGGTCTTCTAGCTTCTTTGTTTTGTGAGAAATCAATCCTGGTCGCCAAGTCTTGGTTTGGTAATGAGAAAACCAAGTATTATCCATACTTCCCATAAATGGCTCCGGGTTGACCCATTTTAGGAAATGGATCATCTTTCCAAATATTCGTGGCAATTTATCCTCATTTTAGGCTTGTTGGATCCATAATAGATCCCTATTGACGTCCATAACTGTTTTTGATGTAGGCCTCATCTTTGTTGGGATGCATTGGTCTTCAAAGTGATATACTTGCAATCGGATGGGCTGGAGAACATCTGGATTGTATCTCGCATAACTTTCTGGTCCGTGAAGATTTTAAGCTGATTCCACTTTTCCTGGAAATCTTGATGAGTGCAGAATTCAGGAACGTTGGTTTCATGGTCAAATTCTTTCTGGTTGGTGAGATATGGCGTTTTAAATGCACATATATCTGGATGGGCTTCTTTAGCTCTTATCAGCTTCATGTACTCCACTCCATGTCTCCTGATTCCTTCCTCCATGGTTGATGATGACTTGATGTCCTCATCACATCCACAGCAGACAAACCTTCTTTCACTATCAAGTTTATGATGTGTGCGGAACGTTGCAAATGCATAAAATCCCCATGCTGAACCATTGCATCATTACCAAACAATACAAAACTACTCTTAAACTTCTTAAGAGCTTATGTATTTGCAGTTGTATTGTCAACCGTGATACAGAAAATCTTCTCTATTGACCAATCAGCTAAACATTCAAGTAGAACTGTTGAAATGGTCTGAAACTTTGTGATCTGTGATGTGCTTAAAACCAAGGATCAACTTCTTCAGTTTCCAAGATGCATCGATGAAATGAGCTGTGATCACCATATAATTGGCACCTATAAAAAACCAAACAAAAAAAAGTTAGTCATTAATCGTATGATATAAAATGAGACATAAAAAAATAATAAGATCAGAAATAACTAGTACCATTACATGTAGCTTGAGCGACCCATATGTCAGTTGTAATAGACACTCTCAGTTTGTTATCTTAAAATCATTCCTTCAATGCAGTTTTCCTCTTTACGTACATCTCAACAATTAGTCTTGTTGTGGTCCTCCTCGATTGTGGCTTGGGCAGATTCACTTTGTTTCAGAAACACTTCCATGCCAAGATTTCAACAAATGAAAGTGGCATCTCACCAAGGACAAGCATCTCGTTTGTAGCTTCCTTGAACACAACTTCTGAAACCTTGGCATCCTTCAGATAACCATCTTCGCCGATTGCAGACTGAGTACGAAATTTTCCCTCTTCGCACGCTTTGAAATGTTTGCAGGTGTTATGATCTTTCTGCAGGTTGGACGTCCCTGATTTGGTTGGACAAGCGAAAGTATTCTTGCAATAGTGACAGACGCATTGTCTGGATTGTCTGTCATCCTTGTATAGTGATCCAAACACTTGACCATGAGTTAAGCATCTTAGTTGTCTTTGCTGGGTGAGACGTAGCTCTGCTTGAGCCAGGGACTTCTTCTTTTTTTTTCTCGACTGTCAGGAGTTGCAAGCTCTTGTTGTGTTCCTTATATTTCTGTCTCTTGCTCTCTTTGATCGGCATTGTTTTTTCCATTCGGAGTTGTTGATGAATCCATCTACAAAATAAAAACAAGAGAATCAGTCAAAATTTTCAAACTATAATAGCTAACAGTCTAACAAAGAACACTGATTCAAAAACAAGATAAATGAAAGATCAACCACATCCCACACGAATCAAGGATTAAACACATACTATATCAAACTAGAGATCAAATACTACAATATTAACATGCAATTAAAAATAAAAAAGAACTTATGGTTTCGGATTGTAAATCTAAGATCGACTTCTTGTGTTGCTGTGAATAGTGAAGAAACTGCATAGATCAAGGTTCTCCATCTATAGAGAATCACAGTTAGGGTTACGAGCTTTGATTTTGATTTTCTCAGAGATGATCAATGTTCTCGAGAGGAGTTGCCGAAGATGAAGAGGTGAATTGATAGAATCAAAGAACTAAAGCTAATTACTTTAAGGTCGGACGTGAAGATAGAAATTAATGAAGTTCAGCCGAACCTTCGGTTCAATTGAGTACTCAATCGGTTATTAACCGACCCAAGCCGTTACCCAAACCAAGCTAAAGAAAAAACCCAGTCAGGTATTTTTCAAGAACCGAGTACACACGAACCCGGTTTTTCGGGTCGGTTTTGTGTCGGGTCCTCGGATCCGGTTTTTATGCCCATGCCTACTCAAAACCGATATGTCTAATTGTTCCAAACCAAACTGACAACCGTTTATTTTTTTATTAGTCTCTTATACTAAGGGCATGACTGTTTTTCCGCTACCACCCTCAAACACAGTTTTTGCGGTTGGTAGCGGTTGTTGGCGTTTTGTAGCAATCACAGAAAACACTATAAATCGTTTCAAGCCGTTCTAAACCTCTTAAATTTAAAATCTGGTTCCATATAGCGTTTGCGGTTGCGGATGGCTATGGGAAGGTTAAAAATTAAAAATAAAACAATATAAAAATAAAATTAGAATAATAAAAATTTCATAATTGAAATAAGAGAAATACTAAATTTATATTATAAAACTTAAAAAAATATTTTATGAAATGTTTTAAAAATTCAATAGTATAATTTTATAAATATAAAACATAAATATTGTTTATTTAGAATTTAACCATTGCTGCATTTGGTAGTTAGCCAGTCATATATAGCCCGCAAACGTACCAATTTATAACTTATGTACCAATCGTATAAACTTCTTAAAACACTTAAAACCGCAGCCACCCACATTTGCAAACGCCCGCAACCGCTATGGTTACACTAGTCATGCCTTAAGGTCGGTGTAACCGAAATAGTTGCGGGCAGTTGTGGATGCGGGTAGTTATGGTGTTAAGCGGTATTAAGAGATTTGTACGATTGGTACATCGGTTAAAATGGTTGTATTTGTGGAATGCTTATGACTAGTTTACCATCAAATACAGCTGTGGTTAAATAATAATTTAACAATAATTCACATTTTTAATAGGAGAAATACCTTAGGATAGTCCTAAGTACGTTTTTGACACAAATATAGTCTCCAAGAATCAAAATGACTAAAATATTTCATTAAAGAGGTAATATACACTTATACCCCTAGAATACTTTAGGGTTTAGAATTAAGAGGTAAGATTTTGGATTGGTGTTTAAAATATATATATATTGTGATTATATTATGTTAATATAAAATTTAATTAAATATCTTTTATATTTATATTTATTTTTATTTTTATATAGTGTTTTTTAAAAGGATTTTTTTTACTTTCCCCCAACCTGATATGTGCATTAAATCAACTGCTCCTAAAGGTCAAAGCCCATTCAAGACCAGCTCACGTCCAGGAAAGTCTCTACGCATTTATGAAGCTTCTGGAAGGTTTAAACTATTCAGAGGTACTGAGAGTGCTTCAAAATACAAAGGGGACAAGACTTAACATATTTGGGCTCAGATGAACCTAGACGATATCAACACTATGGTTCGTTTTTGTCAGATGGATTTCCCCAAATCAGGCCACCTCTTAATCCTCCTTATCAGCTAACAAGGAAGTGGTTCAAAGAAGTTAAATGCGGTCAACACTCTCCACAATAAGCTGATTTCACTCCCTTGAGATTAGCCTTTTGACCAGCTAATTTATTCCCTTCTTTTAGATGTGATTTATGCTTAAATTCCTCTTTTTTATTTATGTCTTTTGACTGCAATAATCTTTATACTACCTATATAAAGCTCCTCTCAACTTCTTGTAAAAGGCAGACTTGATTATTGAATAGAAACCGAAATTTTTCTCTTGAAAGCTTTTATGCTTGTTCTTGTTTATTCTAAGTCATGTGAGATTTTTTCTTAGGATACAAGTGTGGAACCTCTGTATTTGTGTGAGATTCACTTAGGCTCTGGTTCACGATCTTATCTCAAAGCCTTTCACATCTTTGAGTGGCGATCTTCAATCCATTTAAGCCAAAGGTTTTGATTTCTTGTGAGAAAAGCTAAAGTGTGATTCTGAGGCTATATCACAACCGCAAACGCTAGATAGAACCAAATTTTTAATTTTAGAGGTTTAGACTGGTTTAAAGCATTTTGTAATGTTTTCTGTGATTGTTGCAAGACGCCAATAACCGCTACCAACCGAAAAAGCTGCGTTTGTGGGTGGTAACTAAAAAACTAGTCTTGCCCTAAGTTAAGTACCGCTGATCAGAATTTTCCATATCCAAACCGGAGCCATTTATAGTTGCTTATTGCTTCGTTTGTATGCATTTCAGTTGTCGCCACAGTAGACTCTGAACATAGTCCAGTTATAAATTATAATACAATTTTTTTTTTTAAAATTGATTATTTTCAATGGTGCTTCATTTTCTGCTTTTTGTTTCATTTTTAAAAATATTGAAGTATTAAAATATTGTTCAGTTCTTCGTATTTTGAAGATGTACTTTTTATTTACAAAGTAATCTTTAACTTTAACTTATTGTTATTTTTATTTAAATAAATAAAAAGTGAAAATGTCACCTGATTAGTTTCAAATTTTATATTATTACTTTCATTTAATAAATGTTAATAACTAAGAATGTGATATTATTAATTCTGAGAATTATATGTTCGATTTAGATGAATGTAAAATAAATCAATCTCATTTTTTGTTTTGAATATTTTGGTTAACCATTTAAGAGATATATGTATTTGGTGTTTCTTTATAGAATCTAAAATTGTTTATCTATTTGTTTATGTTATCTGTGATAATTATATTATATAACAATTTTTAACTTATAATAAATAGTAATTGGGTCGGAAAACAGTTAAAATAGATGGTTAAAATTAGTAAATTGAAAAACTATAAGATGTTATTAATAAGTAACTATAAAGCCCTGATAGAATATACTTAGAATATTCTTTTTGAAACAAAATGAAGCAAATCGTTGAAGAACATGTATTTTATTTTTTTAAAAACTTCAAACTTTGAAGAAGAAAATGAAGTTAACCATTGGAGATTTTCTTAATAAATGTTTATGACTCTAAAATTTCAGATACTGTCCTGATCAATGTTTTGAAAACCGGACCGGACACCGACTCGGTGCAGCTACTGGTTGACTGGTTGGATCGGTTCAACCGGTCAAACCGGTTTTCTATTTATGAAAATATATATATATATATATATAGTTTTATATGTTTATATTACATGAACTTTACTTCTATATATAATATATATTCTCTTTCTTTTCTATAATTAACTAAATATATATAATAAATATAAATCTAATTATATATAGTAAAAAAATTGAATAGTGAATACTATGTAAACTGAAAATGATAAAATCATATGATTTACAATTAAAATTATCATATTTATTTATTTTTACAAATAACATCTCAAATTTTATGAATATGGTAAAATAAAGCTAGTATATGAAAGTCAAAAAATAGAATTTTCACATTGTTTCTTAAAAAAAAAAATTAATTAAATAGTGATTGTTGAATACTAATTATACAATATTAAATTTTAGCTACTAATAATTAAAATATTTAATTATATATTAATTTTTAAAACCGGGTTTAAAATTGACCGGGTCACCGGTTTGACCGGTTTTAGCGGTTTTACGGTTTTCATAAATCGGGTTTTAAACCGAACCGACTCGGCTTCTTGCGAGTCACGGTCGGACCGGTTCGACCGGCCGGTCCGGTCCGGTTTTCAAAACACTGGTCCTGATTGTTGGCTAATATATAAATATATACAATTGTATACAATATATGTATGATTGGTTCATTCTATTTTCATTTTTAAAGAAAAGAGCAAAATGATCTAAAACATTTTTAAGATATGATTTTCGGACTTTAGATAAGATTTGGACCGATCTGGTCGACATGCTTTTGGTCGACTAAACATTTTTGTAACTACCAACTCTTGTGTTATATACAAGCCAAGCTCAGTGATATAAAAGCAGATTGAATTTTCGAAAAAAAAAAAACGAACTTAACATAACTAAGCAGGATTTGTGGTGTATTCCCCTCCCCATATGAGAGAATATGTTGACCTGAGAAAGTTTCTCTAACAAAAGAAGAAAAAAATCATAAGAGAAGATGGTGACACTGTCACCTAACACTAGTTAACTCGATTTATACATGTGGTTTGTAAGTTAGGTGGCATACTACAGCACTATGAAGAACATTCAAAATTTTAGAAAAATAATAGAAAATGATTTATTTTATTTTTTAAACAAGATACCGTATAGGTTTTATAATAAAACATTCTGATATTGTGTTATATTAGTTTTTTTTTTTGTTTTTAGATAAGTATTGTTATAAATAAAAGGTAAAAGATCTGTATAAAATATATAATTAACTAAATTGGTGGTCTAGTGGTTTCCATTAGAGTAGGAATTGTCCTGTTGGTCTAGGTTAGAGATCGACTCTCCTCTAATGCAAAATTATTAACTTCACATGTTGCCACACGTATATGAGTTTATTGCTTACAGTCCAACTGAATATCCGGGAGAGGATCTATCCATGGGTTGCACCTCCTAAGTTTGTGTTTTTAATAGACCTGGATTTAATCTTTTTTTACAAAAAAAAATATATAACTAAGTCAAAATTTTGAAACTTTTTTATTTCAAAAACAAGATATGAAGAGATGATGCCCTTTTTCAAGAAAAAAAAAGATATGAAGAGATTAAAAAAAAGAGAGAGATGGCAAGATATACAATTGCACCACGTTCAAATATAAAATCTAAGAAGTGCCACCTAATTTTATTCTTTTACTATAACCAAAGAACATAAATTCTCAACTTTTTTTATTAGTGGGCATTTGTGAGGTCCTGAAGGCCAACTAAATAGTCTCTTTCGCAACAATCCACAAGAACCACACAAATTCATAACGCTTACGCTATCACAAAGAAGCATCCAAACTCAATCCTCTCACCTCCATCTCACATTCCCTGGCCGCCACCATGATACTACTAACCCTCTCTCTCGTCTCCTGAGATCAAAAATTCATTATGCAACACCATTTTCATCAACATCACCATCATCTTCTTCATTTTCCCTGGTCCATATCCCATCTTTGTTGATTCTCATATCTCATTTCATCTTCGTGATTCCCACACTTTTACTTCCTCCTCTTCCCAGGCATGACTCTTCCTTATGGTTTCTCTTCGGTTAGGAACCACGCTCTTCTACTCAAGACTTCTCCCCTCTGCGTACCTAGATCAGCTCTAGGTTGCTTCTCTCCCAAGGAAACTCCTTTATTCAAAAAGAACAGTGCCCTGTTCCTATCTCCCAAGAAACACACTTCTCTTCCTCTGAAACTTCTCTACCCTTTAGCTAGCTTCTCCTCTTATGCTGAAGGAGATGGCGATCAACAGATGCAGAGTTCTCACGAATCAGATGGAAAAGGTAACGCAGAAGCTATTGGCGACTTCTCTGGAATGGCTCAAGCCTTTCACATTTCGTCCAAAACAGCGAGGGCAATCACCATAGTCATCGCCTTCTCTGCTCTCTCCTTACCACTCTTCATGAAATCCCTGGGACAGGGACTCGCTCTCAAGACCAAGCTCCTCTCTTACGCCACACTACTCTTCGGTTTCTACATGGCTTGGAACATTGGAGCTAATGATGTGGCCAATGCCATGGGGACTTCCGTTGGTTCCGGAGCCCTTACCATCCGACAAGCTGTGATTACAGCTGCGGTTCTTGAGTTCTCAGGTGCCCTTTTGATGGGAACTCACGTGACTAGCACGATGCAGAAAGGGATCCTCATGGCTAATGTGTTCCAAGGGAAAGATATGTTGCTTTTCGCTGGTCTCCTCTCTTCCTTGGCTGCAGCTGGAACTTGGTTACAGGTTCCCATCTTATCTTTTACTTCTTCTTTACTAGTTTCAAGAACAAGATTCAGTTAAAGTTAATACATTTGAAGATGGTAGTGACAAAATGATATTAGTACAGAACCTAAATGTAGTGTCTCAAAAACATTTGGGCACTTCTGCACTATTTCAAGTCAGTCTTGAGCATATGCAAGTATAACATCGGCCTATGGTTCCTAAAATTTTAGGAGTTATTTATACATTAACATAGGTTCCCAAAATTGTTAAAAACAAAAGTTTTTACTAAATTCTTAATTAATTGTCTATATCCCCCAAAATCTCTGGCTGTCCATGTTTCAAGTGAGGATGTAGTAAAGTTGATATCTTTCACAGGATAGCATTCCCCAGAACGATACAATTGGAGAACTTAATTAATAGTGAAAACGATTGTGTAATTCTGAATTTCACAGGTGGCTTCTTACTATGGATGGCCAGTATCAACAACTCACTGTATCGTTGGATCAATGGTTGGGTTTGGACTGGTCTACGGTGGAGCTGGAGCTGTTTTCTGGAGCTCTTTAGCTAAAGTGGCTTCATCTTGGGTCATATCTCCTCTAATGGGAGCTCTAGTCTCCTTTCTTGTCTACAAATGCATCAGAAGAGTAAGTAAAACAAAACAAATCAATCTCAAGGACCAATATGTGTAGAGTATATATATATATATATATATATCTTTTACATGCTTAAGCTTTTGTTCTGTGCAGTTTGTTTACAGTGCACCAAACCCGGGACAAGCGGCGGCAACAGCAGCTCCTGTCGCTGTGTTCATAGGCGTTGCCAGCATTTCCTCAGCCGCATTTCCTCTGAGTAAGATCTTCCCCATAGCTCTGTCCCAAGCCTTAGCCTGTGGAGCAGCAGGGGCCATAATCTTTGACAGAATCATCCGGGACAAGCTCGGCCACCTTCTCGCCAAAACCAAACCACTAGACACGCCGCAGAACCAGCCCAAAAGCATTGGTTTCCTCTCAGACATCGCAGGTCCTACAGATACTCAGCTGGAGATAGTCTACGGAGTCTTTGGCTACATGCAAGTCCTCTCCGCCTGTTTCATGTCCTTCGCTCACGGAGGCAGCGACGTCTCCAACGCCATCGGACCTTTAGCCGCCGCGTTGAGCATCCTCCAGAGAGGAGCTACAGGAGGAGGAGATATCGTGATCCCCATGGACGTTCTTGCATGGGGAGGATTCGGTATCGTTGCGGGTCTCACGATGTGGGGATACAGAGTGATTGCAACGATAGGGAAGAAGATCACTGAGCTTACACCGACGAGAGGGTTCGCGGCGGAGTTCGCGGCGGCGTCGGTGGTTTTGTTTGCTTCGAAGTTAGGGCTTCCGATATCGGCGACGCATACGCTGGTTGGAGCTGTGATGGGAGTTGGGTTTGCGAGGGGGCTTAATAGTGTGAGAGCAGAGACGGTGAAAGAAATCGTTGCTTCGTGGCTAGTTACCATTCCTGTCGGAGGTACACTTGCTGTTATTTACACTTGGGTTTTCACCAAGATCTTGTCATTTGTCTTGTGAGTTTATGTTGTTTTTGGATCTTTGGTTTTTGATACGAAGAACATGAGAGTTGAGACTGATCTTCTTCTATGTTGTTGGCTTTGATTAAATCGAATTTAAACCCTTAAAATTATATGTGGGGAGATTAAGCGTGGCATTCGGGTTCCACCAATCTTTGAAGTAATTGTTTAGATTTTAAATATTCATTTCAAATACCAGTTTAGATTAATTTGTTTGAGTTTTTTAACTTGTTTTTTTTTTCGAATAACTTTTTTCGGATTAAATTTGAAAAATGCATAATACTTAAATTACCGCTATATGCAATAAGACGAAATCATTTTATACTATAG
Organism: Brassica nigra; assembly: GCA_016432835.1. Lineage (NCBI taxonomy): Eukaryota > Viridiplantae > Streptophyta > Magnoliopsida > Brassicales > Brassicaceae > Brassica > Brassica nigra. The sequence goes on along the minus strand of CM028249.1, from coordinate 15,216,619 downwards.
ATAAAAGTGTCGTTAGACTCATTACAGGGGATGTATTGAATTACTTGTTTAGATTTTAAATATACTCATTACAGAGGATGTATTGAATTACTTGTTTAGATTTTAAATATTCATTTCAAATACTAGTTTAGATTAATTTGTTTGAGGTTTTTAACTCTCTTTTTTTTTGTTTTCCAATATATGTTTAGACAGCAACCTGTGCGGACTAATATATATACCTAAAATTTTTAAATTATAATGTTTATTTTTTATAAAAAAATAAATTATTAAATTAGATATAAATTTTACATTAAATTATAAAACTTCAATATTCATATTAATAATCAATATATTATAATATATTATTTTTTCAATAATTTTATTTACAAAATGTAGATATTAGACCAAACTCTTTTTTATAGTAATAATCAAATAAAGAAACTTGGATTTGAAATTAAATTTTTTTATTTATATATGTTTATTGTATTTGTGTACTGAAAAGAAATCTAATGGCAATGAAAGAAAAAAATTATAAATAATCATAATCTATAAAACATCAACAAAATAACAATATCTAACAAACATTATATATTCTCTATAATTTAGATTTTTAAAAACAGTGAGATGAAAACACAAGATAATGAATCACAAAATATTATCTTTGTATTCTATTAGATTATATTTATGTTATGTTTATTTTTGTCAATTTTTATTGTTATTAATGTTTTAATCCTAGTTTATATGCTTTTATATATGTTTAATATCGTAAGTTAATTTTCATTTTGTATTTTATATAATATTTACTATTTTGGTTTTAAATATATTATTTTAATAACATTTGTGAATTATGGATAAATTTATTATTAGCCTAAATTCATTTTTGAATTTTTGATTTTGATGTTCCTCATGTACAAATACAAATTAATTTATTTTAGATTAGGTATATCATATATGTTTGTTTAGTATTAAATAAATAAATATATATATAAAATAAAGTATGTAATTTATATTTTACGATATATTTTCAATGATGCTTTACTTTAATCTTAACTTTAATATTGTAATAGTTATTCGGATCATATATCCAATAAGAATTAGAGAAAGTGGCTATAATATTAATAATTATATAAATTAAATATTAGATAAATGTGATATTATCAATAGATATTGTTAATATCAATTGTAATATCTATTTATTAATCAAATGTCCTAAATAATATGATAAGTATATATATATATATTAAAATAATAGTATATACGGTTGAATAGGTTGATGCTTATTAATTATCATAAATATCATGATAATTGTATATATATATATATATTAGAATAAATTTTAAATAATAATATTAATTAATTAATGATTTATCCTAAAATCATGAAAAATATGACAAATAAGCAAATTTACTTTTCAAATAATATTATATATTCAGATTAAATTTGAAAAATGTATAATACTTAAATTACCGCTTTATGCAATAAGACGAAATCAATCTAATCTATTAAAATAGAGTCATATTTTTTTAATCTACTGTTATAAGTTGTTTTGAACCTGCTCTAGAATCTAATCATTTAAATAACACGATCCTATATGGTTCATTCAATATATCGATGTCACTTAATTTAAACTAACTTCTAAGTTATATGTCACTTAATCTAAACCAACGTCCCAATGAATAATACTTTGGTTATCTACGTCTAAAATAACAATACAAATTTATACATATATATATATATATATATATATTCATTGTTTAACAATACAAATATCGATCCTTATATGATATCCACCTTTGTACTCTGAAGTTGACTGTCGTGAACTGTTTTAATGGGAAGTTTAGGAGTGTTCTCTTTTATTCCATCTTTGATTTGTTAGTGTGGGAACCGAAATTCACACCGTCAATTTCAGCGATTTGTGGAGAAAACCGAGTTAACCCGATCTTCCTTGAAGGTCCGGATATCTTGGACCACACGATACAATCACGGAGATTAAAGTTGCCTGATAAAATCGTAAAAGTTGAGCGAAAAAGATCTTATTTCTAAATTCTCGTTTGAGCGTGTACAACAAACAAAGAAATCGGCTGTAAGAGCTGTCGAAAAGTCCGCTAGTCCGATTCTAAGTCTATCTAGTTGAGTCGCATTTCTAGTGAAAACAGAAAAGAATGCTAAATCGCTCTAAGTGCTAAGTGCTCTGGAAGTTTGTGATGATTTGCTCCTCGCCCAAAGCTCTCCTTATATACTCTCCTTAAGACGGTCTATCTTCTCGCGGGCTGACTCGGGCTTTTTCTATTTTCGTCCATCTTCGTGTTTATCGGGAAACTTGACATTTATCTTCGGAAAACTTGACATTTATCTTCTGGAAACTTGACATTTATCTCTTATGTGAGGATAAGGATAAACCGTCATAGTTATCCTTCATTTTTGGAAAATCGTAAGTGGACCGTTTTGGCCACGTCGGGCCGTTTAGACGTTTTTACGGTTTTTCGAAAGAATAGTCATTGAAGGTTTCAGTATTTTCGAAGGAAACCCAATTCCTCGTTTAGTCGAGATGTTTGGTGTTTAGAATAACCGTGATCGTGTCAAACTCACGAAAATTGATCCAAACAAGCTAAGATGGGATCAGACCGAGCATGATGGGACCGAGACCAGGACAAGGACCGTCGACCGGCGTCAGGGGGCTTGCCGCCGGCGCCAGGCCGTCTTGCCGTCCGTGGGTTTTCCGTTGTTTGATCTTTCCCCCGTTAGTCGTTCGTGCGGGAGATCTTTGAGTTTGGAAGGATCTTTAGCCATAGATTTCGAGATAACCGTTTTCAAGGGTTTGAGTAATGTGGCTTCGAACTTTAGACGTTTAAAAGATGAACTTTTAAAAAATCGAGAAGGCTTTGCGGAAGAATCATTGTAGTTTGCGGATAATCCGGACATGGGTTTAAGGGACCAAGATGCTGCCGTTGCCCGAGATCATGAGACGATTGCATAGATGGGCACCAGGACCCTTGCCGCCGGCGCTAGACGAGAGACGACAAGCCTGCCGCCGGCGCCAGACGGGACAGGGCGAGCCTGCCGCCGGCGCGCCGCCGCCCGTGCAGCGTCTGCGTCGCCGGTGCCTGCTGTTGCTTGCCTCCGTTGATCCCCGGGGCCTATGGTCCCTCCATGCCTTCTTGTGAGTTCATCGAGTGACGACCCGTTTCTTGGTTTCGATCGTCACTTGGTTTTCTTTGGAGGACTTTCGGGTGACGATTTCGTCGTTGACCTATTTTGACCCCAACAGTTAGCCCCCCAGCTAGCTAGGAATCGTAATGTCTTTGGGTCCTGGCTTGCGGTATAGCCGTATGGGAAGGTATAGAGGCGTGTCGTTTGCGAAAGTCGGGTAAATAGTGATTTTACCTCCTTTATAAGGAGGTAGTAAGAAATCTCATTCACTCTTACCTCATCATAAAAAATTATTCTCTCTCAAGAATCCTTTCTCTCTCTCTAAGAATAATATCTTCAAGATCCTCAAAGAGAAATTCTTCTTCCCATTCATCCTTGGGTGATTCTCCTGCCCATGTGACGGTGAAGCAAGAGGAGTTTGTCGAGGAGGAAGCGAAGAATGCGTATTACCGAGCCCTTGTGGGTTCGCCCCCATCACTGTCATATATCCCTGTTCGAGGAGACCTCTGAGGCAGCCTGGTGCTCCTTTACAGCGAGCTTGGTTTCTCGTAAATATCTCAAGGTTCTTCGAGATTTTTACCAGGTTCCTGAAGGAGTCAAATTCCGGATCCCTGTCGTGCGAGTCGCGAGGAATCCTCGGAAGGTTTCTTTACATGTTACGAGGCCTTCTACATATTGCCGCATGTGGTTCCCGATCCTGGCACCATTGTTCGGCGCTTCATCACCGAACTCTCGATCAGCCAGCTAAGCGTCCTGCCTTAGAGAGTTGGCTTGGCGTACTGATCTCAAGTTATGAGCTGGGATCGATCTCAGTCCTGGTGATTTTGAAGGCCTTTGGAGCACTCGGCCGCGGGGCGGCGGTTACTACTCCATGCTGCATAAGAAGGATATGGCCATAATTCAGGGGACTACTTCAACCCTAAGTCGTGGCAGGAACGTTTCTTCATGTCGAATAGATGGTGAATCTATCGAGGAGAGCTGCCTCCATCTATTTCCACATGCATGGAACTTCAACCGAGGTAATATGATGAAAACTTCGTTGTCTATTTTGTTATTCGGAAGTCGCGAGTTTTAATGAAAAGTTTAAACTTTGTAGAAGCGGGGCTGTTAGCATTTGCATGGCGATCTTTTGTCAAGAGGGACCTCCTTCGTCAAAGACCGTTTTCTGGAAGTCCTTCACTCTTGAGCGGTTCGAGATGCAGTAAGGTTTTACGGTCGAGACCTGTCCGACATATGATGCGAACCAGTTATCGAAGCCCGACTTCGGAGGTGTAAACAGAGATCCCGTAAAGGAAAAGAAATCGATGGTGGGGAAGGTTCGGAAGATCCTTCACCGTTGGGGAAAACCCTAGTTTTGTTCCAACGGAAAAGCGAGTCAGCGATTTCCACTTCCCAACAATTTCTTTGACGGCCTTCCTCGAATTCGTTACTGACGAATCGCTAGAGGAAGAGAAGAGGCAATGGATTTTTGCCGAGGGTTCCCAGAGGATCAATGAGATTTTGTTCTTTGAACTTCTTAACCGTATTCTTGAATCCGCATGTATGTTTATTGATCTTGAATTTGTGCAGGGACTAAGAGTGTTTGGCAATGCGCTCGACTCAAGTTTCCGCAAGTCTAGGATTGCCAACTTCAAGACCAAGGAAGCTGAGCGAGAGCTCTTCCGATTCCGACAAGAGGTTAAGGCGTAGAACGAAAAGCAAGCTGAGCTTCATGCTCGAGCTCTTGTTCGGGCGGAAAGGAGAGGAAGAATGATGGTCGCGGCCGAGGTGGCGAGACAGGCGGAATCGTTTGCTGCTGAGTTTCAATGTTTTAAAGAGGCTCAGGAGTTTGTTGGCGATTTCCGCGAGTGCCGGGGCTCGGTCGTAAACCTTTACAAGTCTCAGAATCCGGATTTCTCCTTTGATTCCGAGATTGCTGAGATGAAGGACTTCATGTCCGAGTGTGCTCATGCTGAGTCCTTGGTTCCTCCAGTCGAGGGTGGTGGAAATGCTCAAGGTGTGAACGAGGAAGTGGACCAGCCTGCAGGTTCATTCGGGATTTCCGCATTTGGATTTCTCGACGTTGACTTTCTTTTGTGAATCGTATGTTTTGGTCGTGTATGGCTGTTTTTTAGGAGTTTTATTTTGCGACCGTTGGAGGTTGCACTCTTATGTTTTGGGACTGGCCGTTGGTGGCTTAGAATCCCGTTGTCTTTGCAGACTTTATAAATATGAAAATTTGTGAAATTTCATCTTTTGTTTTGATTTATACTTTCGTCAAGTGTAGAGGAAAGAATGCGAGTAGTCGCCATTATCCTAACTCTTTTGTCGCTTGGTCCGTATGCTACTTTCTAGCGAGCGTTTTAGGTGTAAGCGATAAGAGACATGTTTTGGGATCTCGTATACGATACTATGTCTGTGAGATGTCAAGATCCAGCAAGACTGGGTTTAGGGCAAGACCTAGGCTTACTCTCAGCTTTAAGGCTGTGCGATGACTGATCGGCTTTCGTTTTGCATGTTAGTGATTTCTTCCTGATTCTTTTCGTTTAAAGTCGCGGTAGTCTGGCTTATATGACTTGTGTTAAAAGAATCGAGCTATCTTCGAGTTTATCGAGACGCTAAACCAAAATTTTGGGTTTCTTGTATAGCGCTATGATATCCTTGTCGGATGTAAGAGGACCTTGTAGGTCTGACTACGAGTTTGTATTGAGTGAAGCGTTTGAGTCGTCCTTCGGGGCCAATCGGCGGACATAAGTTGTTTTAAGTAGCGGTGGACTGTTTCAGCTGATGATACGAGTTTTGTTATCTTTTTCAGAAGTTGCGGCGTCTCGTTTCTTTCGAAGATATGATTTTCGTTTTCGAAGTGTTTACAAGTTTTCTAAATTAAGTGGCAAGAAATAGATAGAAAGAATTTTATTTGAAAAATTTGAAATTTTTGAGTACATGTCGCGGATATTTCGTGTTTTGTGGGAGTATAGAGTATCGTACCCACCTTTGGTGAGGAGGATAGCTTAACTTCGCCGGGTTTGACGAGCTGCTCATTACCTCTTCGAGGATCAAGCCATCTTAGTTCTGATAGTTGCCGAGCGTTTTACTCCCTGCGTTGCCGTTTCGACCGTGCTGGTTGGATCGAAGGTTTGTGCGGGGGTCGAGCTGTCTGCTTTTATGGCGGTGGACTCAGAGGCTTTGTCGCTGTCTTGTATCGTTACTGTTTGGATGATTCGGATCATCTTTTTTGAGTCTTCAGGAATGTTATGTGATTCCTTTGCTCGTTTGGGTTGGCCGCTGGGCGTTCGATCTTTCGTAGTTTGAACTCGGCTAGGTATGAGTCTCGATTGTTTCTGACTACCCGAGATGACTGCGGTTCCGGTGGGAGTCGGAAATTTGATGCCGAGGTGATATGTGGATGGTACTGCCTTCATGGAGTTGATCCAAGGGGTTCCCATGATGGCATTGTAGATGGCCGGGTTGTCGACTAGTGCGAACTTCGGCGATCTTTGTGACTTCTTTCGCCATGACCGGAGCTTGATTCTCGAGGGTCATAAGTGGCGCCGAAACCCAGTCAAAGGTTTTGGCTCAGGAACGACTTCCCCAAGTGGGATCTTCATCCTGTAGAGGGTGTTGCGGATGATAACGTTGACTGTACTTCCTGTATCGACGAGGATGCGGCCGACCTCGAGATCCTGGATTACCAGGTCGATGACCAAATAATCACAATGAGGCTTGTCGATTCCGCGGTTTCTGTTCCCGAAATGTCGTGTGGTTAGGAATATCGCTATCCGGAAACCAGTTGGAACTTGTCTCGGTTTTTCTCCCATAGGCTTTTATTGACGAGACTGAGTCTTGGTAGAACTGTGATCCTCCGATGATCAAGACTGAGTCTTGGTAGAACTGTGATCCTCTGATGATCATGTTTACCCTCTGGCGACTGTTGTTGTTCCCTTGGTCGTCCTGTCTCCTTCCGCGTTTTCACCCGATTGGTTTTCGGGTCGCGGTCTTCGGAGACAGTTTTGTTGGTCTTTGGGTGGTCGGAGTCCAGGAGCAAGTCCTTTATACTCTTGACCTTTGATAGTTCACCGGTGAGGAGCTTCGCGGCGAGCCGGGCGCCGAGAACCTTGCAGTTTGCCGTGGAGTGTTCTCTGGTTTCGTGGAACTCGCAGTAGGAATTATCCTTGTACTGGTTCCTGGTCCAGGTGTTTCCGGAGGTTTTGCCTTGCTCCGAGTTGATGGCGTAGTTATGCTCGCCTTGGGCGTCTTCCCCTTTGTGATGGACGTACTTGTCGTTACGAGAGGGTTTCTTCTTGGACGCGGTTTTCTGCGGTCCGTGCTTCTGCGATAGAAGCTTCATCTCTTCCTCCATGATGATGAAGTCCGTTGCTTTGTGGAGAGTATCCTGGATTGTCCGCGGCTTTTCCAGTAGTATCCACTTTCGAACTTCGACTTGTACCGAGAGTTTTCCTCGCGTCGATTGCGACATTGTCGCTGATGCCCGCTACCACGCCATCACCGGTTTGAATCTTCGCATGAAGTCGCGGAGCGATTCGTCTTCCTTCTGAGCTAGACTCCACAGGTCCACGTCGGACGTTTCTCTGTCTATAAACATGGAGTATTGTTTGAGAAACGCCAAGGCCAGTTGGCGGAAGGAGTTCCTTTTGAGCGGAGAACCATTCGGCGCGCTTTGAGGTGCTCGGCGAGAAGACAATGACCCGCGTCTCGTTCGCTCGGAGTTTGCACCTACCCATTGCGATCTAGAAAGACTGCAGGTGCGCCTTAGGATCCGTAGTGCCGTCATAGACCGGGATTTTGATTTTCCCTGGGTCTGAGATGCGTGTTTCCGTGATCCGAGCGGTGAATGGCGTTTTTCGTGCTTTCTCGAAGTCTATCGATCTCGGGCGGAACTGGTCGCCTGATGGATTTGCGATTTCACCGCTTTCGCCGCCACGGTCTTTCATTTCACCGCTATTGCTGCCGGCGTTCCTCCGAGTTTGTCGGCACTGGTCGCGATGGATCCGAGCTTGATCTTCCGCGAGTTCTTCCTGCTCCATCCAGTAGAGTTATTCCTCCTCTTCGTCATGGGCCTCGAAGGATACCGTCTTCCGGCGGACTGGCGGTCCTCTAGGTTGATGTCAGCGTCTTCATCGGAAGGATCCGATTGGTCGCTGATATCAGATTGATGCTTGACGCCGCTTTCCTTGTTTCCGTAGCGGGGTGGAAGGTTAGGTCGTTTTCTGTCCTTCGAGCCGTTTCTAGGAGTGGGCTCTTCGGGCATCTTTTTCGTGCCGGAGATCCAAAGTCGAGTCTTCGGCCGCGGCGTGCCTTGGTGGATCCGCGCGGCAACTTGCTCCTCGCAGTTAAGGTGTCGACCTGTTTTGCGAGCGAGGTCATCAGCTTGTCCTGTTGTTCCGCCCGTTCCTGGGTGGAGGTGAACAGTTCCTTTATTTGTCTGAGCGCCTCAGTGTTTGCATCAGCAGTGACTGTGGACGTATCTCCAGCTGGAGTCTTCTCAACGTTGGCGTCGACGGGTGTTCCGTCTAGCGTTGGCTGGTCCTTAGTGACGTCAGTAGACATGATCGAGCGTGTGTAGTTGCGAGATAGATAGATCCGTAACCCCCCCTCCTTCTAGCGCCAAACTGTGGGAACCGAAATTCACACCGTCAATTTCCGATAAACGATTTGTGGAGGAAAACCGAGTTAACCCGATCTTCCTTGAAGGTCACGGATATCTGCTGGGCCACACACGATACAATCAACGGAGATTAAAGTTGCACAATAAAAATCGTAAAAGTTGAGCGAAAGAGATCTTATTTCTGAATTCTCGTTTGAGCGTGTACAACAAGCAAAGAAATCGGCTGTAAGAGCTGTCGAAATGTCCGCTAGTCCGGTCGCCTAAGTCTATCCTAGTTGAGTCGCAGCTCGCTAATGAAAACAGAAAAGAATGCTAAATCTCTCTAAGTGTTAAGTGCTCTAGAAGTTTGTGATGATTTGCTCCTCGCCCAAAGCTCTCCTTATATACTCTCCTTAAGACGGTCTATCTTCTCGCGGGCTGAATCGGGCTTTTTCCATTTTCGTCCATCTTCGTGTTTATCGGGAAACTTGACATTTATCTTCGGAAAACTTGACATTTATCTTCTGGATACTTGACATTTATCTCTTATGTGAGGATAAGGATAAACCGTCATAGTTATCATTCCTTTTCGAAAAATCGTAAGTGGGCCGTTTTGGCCACGTCGGGCCGTTTAGACGTTTTTACGGTTTTTCGAAAGAATAGTCATTGAAGGTTTCGGTATTTCCGAAGGAAACCCAATTCCTCGTTTAGTCGAGATGTTTGGTGTTTAGAATAACCGTGATCGTATCAAACTCACGAAAATTGATCCAAACAAGCTAAGATGGGATCAGACCGAGCATGATGGGACCGAGACCAGGACGAGGGCCGTCGACCGCGTCGGGGCTTGCCGCCGGCCAGGCGGCTTATGAACGCGTGCCGCCGGCGCCAGGCGGTGCCGCCGCCAGGCGAGTGCCGGCGCCGGGCGAGTGCCGGCGCCAGGCGGTGCCGCCCGCCAGGCGGTGCCGCCGACGCCAGGCGGCCAGCGTGATGCGTGCCGCCCGGCAGGACGACCAGCGTGGCCAGCGTGCGGCGCCAGGCCGCCCGCATGGCGCGTCGCTGCGCCAGGCCGGGTTCTCTGCGCCAGGCGGCCAGCGTGGCGCGTGCCGCCGGCACCAGGCGGTGTGCCGCGCCAGGCGACCCGTGTGGCGCGTGCGCGCCAGGCCTGGTGCCGCCGGCGCCAGGCCGGCTTGCGTGACGAGTGCCACCGGCGTTAGGCCGTCTTGCCGTCCGTGGGTTTTCTGTTGTTTGATCTTTTCCCCGTTAGTCGTTTGTGCGGGAGATCTTTGAGTTTGGAAGGATCTTTAGCCGTAGATTTCGAGATAACCGTTTTCAAGGGTTTGAGTAATGTGGCTTCGAACTTTAGACGTTTAAAAGATGAATTTTTAAACAATCGAGAAGGCTTTGCGGAAGAATCATTGTAGTTTGCGGACAATCCGGACATGGGTTTAAGGGACCAAAATGCTGCCGTTGCCCGAGATCATGAGACAATTGCATAGATGGACACCAGAACCCTTGCGCCCGGCATGACAGAGACGACACAGGCCTGCGCCGCCAGACAGACGAGGCGAGCCGCCCGTGCCTTCGCGTCCATCGGTGCCTGCTGTTGCTTGCCTCCGTTGATCCCCGGGGCCTATGGTCCGTCCATGCCTTCTTGTGAGTTCATCGAGTGATGATCCGTTTCTTGGTTTCGATCGTCACTTGGTTTTCTTTCGAGAACTTTTGGGTGACGATTTCGTCGTTGACCGATTTTGACCCCAACAGTTAGCTTCAGAATTTTGAACAAATATATATCCATTCTACGTATTCTAAAACAATTCAGATATTCCGTAGGGAATCCATGTAGAACATTTTATCTTAACCTTGATCTTTTATTAGTAAACTATATGTATGAACACTAAAAAAAATTGAAACATAAGAATTTGACTTATCTTTGTAGCTGACATTTGTCTTAAAATATCCCAGTCTTGGTTTCTTCATTTTCTTTTAATTAGATTTGTATTAGCTGTCAAAAACAATACCATATTTTCCTACTAATACTATATTTTTACCTGCTTTCACTCGGTCTAGAACTTCGTAGAGAGCTTTTTTAGTTCTTCCTTTTAATCCACTGTCACAACCACAAAATAAAGAACATGTACTGTTATTTATGGGATTAGTATTAGTCAAAAAAAGGCCAGAACACATGTAAATACAGCCCGTGTAAAACCATTTTGGTTTTTGGCACTATCAAACATAAATTGCTTCTAATCAGTGAGATAATTGTATGGAATGCATAGTATGTTCCAGAAAATGGTGAGAGTATTGTCTGGAGAAGCAATTTATGAGCACGAGTTGACGAGGAGTTGACTTTATGGGATAATAAAGAAGCAACACACAGACATAAACAGAGCAAGAAGAATAACCAGTGAATCAAGAATAACTAAACATACACAAAGTCTAGGTAAAGGAAAAAACAGAGAACCAAGTAGTAAACAACTACAGAAACAGAGATTAAAGAACAAAACTGACACTAATCTCACCAGAGAAACAAGAAGAGCTAATGAGAAGAGTCCAAAAGCGAATATGTAATCTACTTTGCATATTAATGGATCAAAAAGTCAATTAATGTTTTCTGGCCCAAAACTGTCTAATGTTTTTAACAAAAAACGTGTAAATTACCAAGTCAAACCTTATAATTACTACTTATGAAACTGTATATTATAAAATAACATTATGTACAACACATAATATAACACAAATCAATTCCTTACATGCAATGAATATATTATATAGATGTCAATAAACATAACAAAAACAAAAGTATATTATATGCACATATTATATAACCCTGCTTATACACCATAATTTTAAGAATCATATATATATAAATATATAATATAATCAGAATAATTATTATGAAGATTTGTGAAAACAATATCCGTGCATAGTGCGGATCGTATCTGGTTTATATCTTAAAATTAAGAATTTACTCTCTCTATCGGACATTTTGCGATATATCAACATAAAAATCTACCAATTATTCACCACCTCAGATAAGCTTAGAGCACCATTAACCCAAGCTTCCTAAATGGAGTGCTTAATCAATTTTTAATAATAAAGATGTGTTAAGCACTTAATCTAAGAAACCTATAAATTGTTGTTCTCCAATGGAGATTGCTTATTTTGGGGTGCTTAAAAAAAAACATTGTTTTTTTTGTGAATACAAACTAGAAGAGGAAATACACATTTATAATATTTATGATAATGATAAATATATAACATTCTTTTTGGAAGTAGGAAATTTTCATTATATTTGTATTTAACTTGTGTATAAAAATCTTGTTCACTTTTTCAAAAAAAAATAATTAAAAATATCAAAAAGGAAACGTAAAGGTTGTGTTTGTTTTGGATTAAAATTAAACTATGGATATGATTATGATGAGCCTGCGATGGTGATGAGCATATTTGCCATGATAATAACTTGTTCATCTTCAACCTCTAACGCACGAATACTCGCACAGTTCCTCAGAACAGCCCTGAGACAAGCACAAGTATCACCATCCAAAGGAGTGTCCACTGATGCACATAGTGCTACTACCCATATACAGTCACTCCTCTGTAACCCGCTCTCCTTCTCAACCAAAACTATCCTCTTTTTCAGCCTTGACACTCGCGTCACCGAGTCCATTCCTTGTATTTCTGAAACCACCACACCAAATGACTCATCTGTAACTGTGTTGAGACGTGTGCTGAATATCCCCATTAGCGCATATTCTGTAGACTGAGTTGATGACATGGTCTCATCCCCGCAGGAGTCGTTGGCATCTTGAGATAAAGCCTGCATAAAAACGAGTTCAGTTCTTGTCCATTAAGAGAAACACTGATTATAAGCACCCCAAGAAGCCTCATCCACTCGTTTAATGTCCGTGACTACAAATCACAGAATAGAACATTGACAACATCAATCAATACTTGAAAGCACCAGAGACATCATAGGTTCCTATCAATGGCATTCTCTCTCACAACACTAGGCTAGCCAGAAACTATTACACTAGGCTAAAGTACCAGAGACATCATAGGTATCTTCCATACTACCATCTTCCATACAATCACAGTAGCAAGTATTCACTCAAACATGATCCAAAGCAACCAAATTTACAGAACAATCAGTAACAACATAATCAAAGAACTTGCCATTAACAACTGTAACCTCAAATTGAAGAGCTACGATCATTGGGAACCAAAAGACTGAAGCTTTCACAATACATCAAACGACATTATCTTAGATATGATATGAGCTACAAGTGTTCCCACAGAGAGAAAGATTAGGCCTTTAGGATAAGTGAAGACAGTTTTGTAAAAAAAAGGGGTTTGTATATAAACTTACTCAGACAAAGGTCGCTTGTTGATAGCACAAGGATAAACCGGAGCTCCAATGATGTTCTTGTTTATGTTACTGAGTGCTCTTCGTGTCTGCCCATTCGCCGGATTCACCTTTCATCCACGTAAACCACCTTCATTAACAACAAGTCGCTTAAGTTAATCAAAAACAGAACCAAACCAAAAGATTAGTGTTTCAACGTGGACAATCAAAAACAGAACCAAACCAAAAGATTAGTGTTTCGATTAAAGAATCTAATCACGCAGACAAATAAAAAATTAGGTCTTTGATGCGATTAAAGAATCTGATCAAAGACTTGAACAAGAATCATAAAACCCAGAAGAAATCAACGTGGAGATGAGAAGGAGGAAACCGAGACCGAACTTTCTTCTTCCCCTTCAACGCCTCTCAGGCTCATCCTCTCCCACTGGCCGATACCTTCCTCGTCGTCTTCTTCTCTTTATCCGTTGCTTCTTTTGCTTAATTAAGCTCCGACGCTTAAGATAATTGTAATTTTTCTTTTTTTTTTTTAATTACAAAAAAAAAACCTAAGCACCCACCTAAGCTCTCGCGTTGATGATGCTCTTAGTTGTCCACCAAGATCAAACCTCTTGCTGTACTTCTTCCTCAAATTTTCGTAGCCCATTGAGAAATTGAAAAGTCAAGAGCCGTAAATTGCTGCTCTACTCACTCAGTAAATATGATGTTTCTGATCATCTCCCATTTTATATATCACCATCTAAATCCGCTCGAACCCAAAGCCACAATGGATTCTAGAAATTCCAAATCAAACGTCCTCCTCTCTCCACGACTCACAACTATAGCCGCCTCACTATGGTTTCGACTGAAGAGAGTCTTTTGGAATGATCTCTACGGATCCTGGTAAAAAAATTTCCTCCAATGATGTTTACGGTCAGGTTTTTCTATGATTCATGCGTCTGATACTTTTTAGTGTGGGTTTTGACCCAACCTAAATACTCTTATTATCATGTTTTTGTGATCTGTTATCTGTTTGTATCATAACTATTTGAAAATTGAATTTATTGCACTATGATTGCTTGAGGAAAAGTAGAGCTCTCAATTTTATGTTTCACTTTTTACATTGATACAGATATTGAAAGAAGAAGAAGACGTTACAAGGATTAATTATGATTAAAAGGATAAGACGCTGCAAGAGATGACCATATACCAACGGGCAACGGCCAAGAGAAGCACAAGAACATTCCAGAGCTAGAGTTCTTTGAAAATCTATTTGTATTACCTTACGAAAATTTCTGATTGTTGGATGATGTGTACTTTATTTTACGTTTTCTCTTGGCAGAAAATCACATAAAGGCACAAAGTAAAGGTTTCTGATCGCAATGTAACCTCTAAATTTTTTTTGTGGTTTTCGTTTCATGTCATATATATTTAACATGTCATATACAGAGTTTGCCTCAATCGTAATCACAAAAAACTTAGCTCTAGCTCCGTGACTCTTCGGCTGTTAAGTACTCCGACCACCGCATGTGTAACGTCTTCCGTCTTCCACTTACATCTCCTTTAATCTTAACATTTTACGTCGAACCCATTACTATTCCGTTTTCATTTTTTTTTTACGAACAACATCTTTTCTAATTTTCATTTGATCTAAACCAGTGAGAATCAGCAGAAGGACGGGTCGACAACGAAGTTGAACATGAACGTGAGGCTTAATCATCAATTTAACTAAGAAAGAATGATGTTATTGAGCCTCAGATCAAGGTCGATAAGAAGACATGTCAAATGTCGATGAGATCAGGTCAAATCATTCCATGCTCTCTTCAAGACCTTTGGTTGGGGCTCCGTATCACGTCAATTTTAATGTCGTCGGTGACTATTTTATGATTCAGTAGTAAATTTAGAAACTTTGTGTTTGCCCGAAAAATTAATATTTTTGTAATATTTTTCCTATTCGATGATATGTCTTATGTTTGTTATCTCCACTCATGATCGATGATTTTAGTGGCCTCTCCCCTGATATTTGTGATCCTCTTTAGAAAGCTCACCGAACCTGCTCTTCCACAATCCAATCGACAAACCAAAGCCTCTCCCAAGACCTCTGAAATCAAATTATAATTAATATCAAAAGATCTACAGGTATTGCTTCTTTCTTTCTAGATCCTCTGGATTTTTTGGGTCACTTTAATATATATGGTATTGCTTCTGGGACCGATTGATTGGATTGTAGCTGTAGAAAATTTATTGTAGAATTTTTTTATATAGAATTTTTTGATGTAGTTGTTTCTCGTCTTGGAATTAAAGTTTCAGTTCATGTTTCTTGATAAAGATCTTCATGATTTGTTTTTGTATACATTTATGATACTCCATAAACGGGAAGTCACTGAATATTCTGTTACATTCACTTATTGGATATAACTGTGTTTATAACGTCTGTTTTTTCTTAAAAGGAAGCAGTCCATGATGATCCAGAGATCAATTAGCATCCACTGGTTGAACACTTTCTAACGCCCCTTAGATAGGGAGGTATTTATGAGCTGAGTTCATTTGATGTGACAAAGAGCAATCAGTATTTCAAGCTGACTACTGCACCCGTCTCAGTTAGGTTCATTCAGCACACTACCTTGATAAAGATCACAGAAACCATTAATGAAATATGACTTAAGACTCATTCCCACAGTCATGTTATATCTCATCAAGTAAGCTCTGCTTTTTACATATATATAAATAAAAACTACCTTGCGAACTCGGTGGAGGCTCTGACTTGAAGGTTCAGTTTAGTCGCAAATTTTAATCACCACTTTACACACAGTTAAGTCCTTGACTCACTAAAAAAGGGTTCATATCATGTATCACACACTTAACGCAATTCCTCACCGTCGTAGATTATCATTGCCTGCTACACACTCTATTTGTAGAGCATATATCTGCTGTCAGTACGAGTTTTTTTTTGTGAACCGTAGTACGAGTTTCTTTAATGAAAACGTTTTGTTTTCCTTGTAAAATCTCAACGGAAATTTTGATTGCTACAAAACGGAAGACATTTCTATCGAGATTCAAAGGAGAATATGATAGTGTTGGTATATATTGACCAAGGAGGGATGGTGTTGGGTGACGTTGACCAAGGAGGGATGGTGTCTGGCAACATTGAGAAAGGAGAAAGGTTGTTTGGCGACATGATCCCTGTAGAGAGGGAGTTTGGTGACATGGTCCATGTAAGAGGGTGTTTGGCGACACTGAGGAGACAGAAAGTGTTTGTCGACATTGAGGAGAGAGAGGGTGTTTGGCGAGACAGAGGGGAGAGAGGGAGTGTTGGGCGACATTGAGCTTTGAGAGAGGGAGAGAAAGGTGACACTGAGTTCATGAAAGGTGGTGATGCCTTTCTTCCGTTTTTATCCCTCCATTGCTTTGTAGACTTTCAGAATTATTTTGTTAGTTTTATGCAAGTTTTTCTGTAAAGATTTCGCAAAAGTTTTTTTGCGGAAGATTATTTCACAGATTTTTCTTTGAGGTTCTTCCTTGGAAACTTTCCGATTTTTTGTTTTACAGAAGATTAATTGTTTCGTAAAATTCTTTATTTCTCGCAAAAACCTTCAACACTAATGTTTTTCCATTATTTTCATTTGTTGATAGAAACTCTTTTATTTCTTATCCGATGAAATATATGAAATTTTGTTCTCGTATCTTTATTTAAATAGACTCGGCTTATGCAGTGTAGTTTCTTCGGTATTTTCGACTCATTTCTACTTTTAGGCATAATTTCTCGGAGGATTTTAGCCGTTGATTTTACCATGTCTGATTTTGGCCCCACGATATATGAAAAACTTTACCTTCTAAGAAAAGCAAGTACTCTTGACCCAAACATATATATATATATATAGGGTGAAACTTACTTCGTTTGTTTGAATACAAATTAACGTAATCTCTTCTTTTTTTTGCTAGTTCAAGAGTTGGCCTATTTCTGATACTTCTCCCCATTTTCTTATCCTATCGTCAGTCATTGCAGCGTACATTACGACACATATATCGGCTGCATTAGTAACATCGAAGGCTTTACTTCGAAACAAAAGTTTTTTTTTTTAATGTTGTTGACCTTTATCTCTTTGTCCCAATTTGTTTTGCATATCATCCACGTCAAAACTATTGTCTGACCACGGTTCCTGTCAACATATCACCCGAGATTCCCATGCACATCAAAGATTTCTCAATTTTTTTGAAATCAAACACGTTTCCAAATGTTAGTCGATTAGATGATTAAAGATTTTATCATTTCTACGTTTACACCAAAGTCAAGCTTGTGTTCTAACAATTGAACAAAAATTTTCCCGAACAAGTAAATAGCATGAGATGTTACTAGGATTTGACATTTTATAAATTAAATTTGATTTGATTCGATTCGTTATTTGTTTCGGCTCTATCTGAAAAATCAAAATATTTGTAAATTTTTAGGGAAAAATGAATACTTAAAATTAATCGCTACTTAAATGAAATAAATCACAAATACTAAAATTTTAAAGGGCGGATATTAGCTCCGACATATATATATATATATATATATAGAAACATATGTATATCTAAATTAAATGTAGAATTTTAAATGTATAAGTTTTATATTTATTATTTTAACATATGATTTTATATGTTCTATTCACATTATTACTTATCAAAGTATTAAATCAAGAAAAGGAAAATAAATATTTATGATAATTTTTTAAAGTTTTGTCTTTCTAGTTTTACTTAACTACTTTTAAGTGACACATATAGTTTCACTACTTTTAATTTTATATATTATGTAAAAGTATTTAAATATCAAATGTATATTGATTTTCTATAGTTAATTTTTATTAAACAAAATGAATAAGATATCCATCAATATTTGTAAATATTTGCAAATATTATATATTGTTGAAAATCTGATATTGTGATTATCTGTTTTTCGAATCAAATAAATATTCATAAATACTTAGCAAATAAAAAATAATGAAAATTTGATAGTATTTGCTCAATGTTTACCCCTAGAAGTTAACATAATGCTTGCCACCAAGCTCCCACAGTCATTACTTTTTCAGTTCATTACTATATTGCTATCAGACTGCTTAAGTAAGCTTCTCACAGGTAACAACCAAAGACAGTTAACTAATGGACTTTTAACTTGTTCACACTTGACTATTCCCTCGTTTAACCGAACCCAAACAGTCACAAAAGCCTAGACGTGGAGAATTTCAAAGGACATGAGACAAAAAGTAAGACAAACATTGATATCTTATGTTTTGCGTATTTTAATTTAAATAACATTGCATAAAAATATCCAGTAAAAAAAACATTGCATAAAAATAACATTGGATTCTAGCTGACTATTCTATATTAATTTCTATAATCAAATCTCAAACCTTCTGATGTATAAGTATTATTAACATTTAATCAAATCATTGGATCCAAAGAATTTCCAAAACTTATGTTTGTTATGTTGCTCACTTTACTTAGTGTTTGTATTAACAATAATTTATTATTAATCTATAATAAACTTTATAATTATTATTTATATCTATTTAATGATTATTCAAGTACAACCTATACTTAGGGCATGCGCAACGGTTAAAATTAACCAATCCTTAGCGCGTAATCTTATGCACTTAGGCATATAATAATAATATTTTGCCTAATGAACCGAAAGATTGGTCCGTAAATAGCATTTTGAAGGAGTTGATCCTTAAGCAACATGGCGGATTCTGATAGGATCGGGCCGGTTTTGTGTTTGGTATGGTAAAAAAAAAGCTCATTTCGACCGCATCAAAGAAAATAAAATTCCTCTCGAGAAGCAAGGCGATTCCCTCGACGAAAAAGGCGATTCGGCTCCGGCGGACGAACAAGGTAACACAAAGGCTCCTCTTGTACATTAATCGATTTAGAGTAGTTTGGATCTTGTTATCTTCTCATTCTAGGGTTCGGTGTTGGTTGTAGATTCGATTTGGGGATTTTTTCCGTTTCTAATTAGGGTTTGAAACCGATTTGGGTTCAAAATGATTTAGGGATTTTAATCGATTAGGGGTTATTCTCGATTGTTCTAAACGGTTCATAGTAGTAGTTTGGTTCCATTCGATTCACTTTTATCAAATTTCTTTTTGGTTCCATTCGATTTACGGTTTATAAAATCCCATTTTGGTTCTCGATTGTTCGTAAGTGTTTCCTTTCTACCTTTAATCTGTTGTCATGCGTTGATTTCTTACTCCATATGTGTTGATTTCAGACGGCGTTGCTTTCGTTGCTCTAATATGAATGCTCTGTGTATATTTGTTCTTGCAGGTTTCTTAAAATGGGACAAGATTACAGTTACAGCCAGCCGTCCTCGACATCAGAGGACGCTGACATAACGTCACTTCTAGAAGCAGAAGGTCAGTGGTGCGCCGAAGATGTTCGAGTACTTTCGATATGGCAGAGCGGTTCAGTTCGATCCTCAACCTGAGGCTGACGATGGAATCCCGACGGTATGCTACTGTGGGGGTGAGCCGGTAGTTGAGACAGCGTACACTTCTAAAGATCCAGGCCGAAGGTACTTCACTTGCTCGAATGCGGATGATGGAGGCTGTCACATCTGGAAGTGGTGGGATGTGGCGGTCACGGAGGAGATGAGGAAGGTTCAGACTCAGCTTCGGCGGCTTAAGGAAGTAGGTTCTGAGAGTGAGCAGAAGCTGCTGGTGCTAGAGAAGACTGTACACGAGTTAGGAAAGAAGAATTCACGAATTACTGTCCTGGTGTTTCTAGTAGGCTTAATAGGTGTGGTCTTCTTGGTTCTGCGTGGTAAGAAAGTGTCTTTCTGCTTTTCATAATTGATGATGCAATAGGGAGTGAAATCATTTGACTTCTTTATCCTATGTGTTTGCAGGAGTAGCTTCAAAGGCTTCAAAGGGGAGTGTTTTTTCACAACACGCGTGGCTATAAGGTATGATTCTTTTTCACAACTTGACAGTAAATTTTATCTGAAAAAATAAAATCAAATGTTAGTGTGATGGTGTTGAATGCTAGAGTTTAGGTAAGAATTACGCGGTTTGTTGCTAGGATAGTACTTAGTGTTAAATGGTTGTGTGTTGCTTGGATTTGATTGGTATTAAATGATATTATTTTACTTCCTATCTTTCTAACTGTCCAGATTTGAGTGGTCTTTTTTGTGAAAATAAATTTACATGGCTTTACTTAACGTTCGGTGTAACTAGTAGAGTTACACAGAGCTCTCTCTAAATTTAGATGGTTAATAACTCGTCTGGTTTTACAAACCTACTACATAGTCAAATGCCTGTTGATCTTGATTCACCTGAACCATATTGGTTCGGGTCCCAAGTTCAATATCAATGTGCTAGCCAAGTCCCTCCTCAAGAGTTTGCTAGACAAGTCCGTCCTCAACAGTCTGCTACCCAAGTCCGTCCTAAACAGTCTGCTAGCCAAGTCCGTCCTCAACAGTCTGCTAGCCAAGTCCCAGAGAGGAGAAAATGGTATCCCAGAGAGGATAAGATCCTTATTGGTGCTTGGCTTAACACCAGTAAGGATCCTATCGCCAGCAATGAGCATAAAGCAGAGGCTTTCTGGAAGCGTATTGTAGATTACTACAACGCAAGCCCTATCCTTGTTGGGCAGATACCGAGGGAGATTACTTCTTGCAAGCAGCGTTGGGCGAGGATCAACGGGGAAGTATCCAGGTTTACAGGATGCTTTGATGCTGCTCTGAGGGAGCAGAGAAGTGGGCAGAATGATGATGATGTGATGAAAGCTGCGATTGACATATTCTGCACCAACTACGGGTACAAGTTCGCAATGGATCACTGCTGGAGGGAGCTGAGGCATGACCAGAAATGGTCTTCAACCTATGTGGCTAAGGACGGTGGCAAAGAAAAGCGGAGACAAGTGTTAGAGGTTGGTAGAGAAGAAGAGGAAGTGGGAGAAGAGGCTAGACCAATCGGGGTAAAGGCTGCGAAAGGTGGCAGTAAGAAGAAGAAGAGTGGTAAAGAGGAGGAGTTGTCCAAGCTACATGACGTTTTACAACTGAAAGAAAAACTCTCTAGGCATAAAGTCCTTGATCGTTTGCTTGCTAAGAAAGATCCACTGTCTGAGATGGAAACATCACTAAAACTGAAGCTAATGTCTGAAATGTTATAATGTGTAATGTCTTGTTTCATTTTGTGGCATGTGTTTAATGTGTTGTGTCATCTTGTGTCATGTTGTGCATTACAGCTATACTAACTGTTGTGTATTGTGTTGTTTCAGGTTGTCAAGTTGTCACGGGTGTTTGCGGAGTTGTGAGAGAATTTTGGTCTTTAGCTCATCACATCAAGTCACGGGATGTTTTATTTTTCACGAAATGTAGTATAAGTAGTCGGCTTTGAATGGTGCTCGCAATGTATCTCTTTGTCCTTCTTTCATCATCAAAACTTGTATCACCTTTACTCCTTGTATTATATCGGGGAGTGTTGTAATATTACCTACGAAGAAGTTGCTGCTCTTGATTGTCTTAAATCCATCCGATCTCATTTATACCCGGTAACATTCAGTAGTTTACTTGTGTTGTTTAGGTTGATTGAAATAGCTTCACTTGTCTTGATTTTCATCTAGCTTCACTTCACTTGTCATTAGGATTGCTAATCTTCAGATTTCTATACCACAAACATTGAACTGCTAATATAAATTAAGTTACAATCAAGTTAAAATATGGTATCAATATTTGGAACAACTATTAGGAATTAAAATTTAGAACTAATATTAAAATATGGTATTAAAATTTGGAACTAATATTTGGAATATGGTATTAAATTTGGAACTAAAATATGGTATTATAATTTGGAACTAAAGTATTTTTAATTTAAAGGAGGGATACCTAAAAATGTCATCATCATCATCATCATCGGATCATTATGTCGAAGAAAGATTGGATGAAATTTTGCAATTTGTCGAAGATACATACAACGATATCATGGAGCCCGAACCCGATGAACAACAGAGACGGGGTTACGTAGAACGAAACCGTGAAGGAGGACAAGACCAATTATGGAATGACTACTTCAGCGAAGATTCGACATTCTCGACTCAATCATTCAGACGTCGTTTCGCATGAATAAGGAATTATTCTTGCGTCTTGTCCATAACTAGAAGAGTGCTTTCCATTCTTTCAGCAAAGAAGAGATGCAAGGAGGTGGGGTCGTACCTTACAAAAATGTACTACCTATTAGATGCGCTTGCTTATGATGCTGCGGTGACACCGTTGTGAATATCTCCGACTTCTGAGACCACTGCACTTTCGTGTTTACATAATTTCACTGACGGAATAATACAATTATTGGAGATCGATATCTGACCCCACCGAGGATCTTCAACGACTCGATATTGGAAGCGAGGGTTTCGGGATGGTCGGGAGCATTGATTGTATGCATTGGGAGTGGAAAAATTGCCCAACCGCTTGGAAAGGACAATACACGTGGATCGGGACCCCGACAATTGTCTTAGAAGTAGCTTCCCAAGATCTTTGGATATGGCACGTCTTTTTTGGTCCTCCAGGTACCTTAAATGATATCAATGTCCTCGATTGGTCTCCTGTTTTTGATGATATTTTACAAGGTCGAGCCCCCAGGGTAAAGTATATGGTCAACAGACACATGTATAAGTTGGTGTACTACCTCCTGACGGTATATATCCAAATTGGTCAACATTTATCCAATCTATCACCCTCCCTCAAACTCCTCAACAACAGTTATTTGCTAAATTTCAAGAAGCAGCCCGAAAAGATTTGGAGCGGGCTTTTGGAGTATTGCAATCTCGATTTGCCATTGTGAGAAATCCGGTAAAAACATTGAACAAGGAAAAGATAGGGAAGATTATGAGAGCATGTATCATACTCCACAATATGATAGTCGAAGATGAACGGAATGGATACTCTCGTATTGATATAGATGAATTTGAAGAAGGAGACATCCCCAGATGTTCAGAGGTGGAAGCCGAGAGGCCAACAAATCTGAATAATATCTTTCCCAGTCGGAATGATCTTCGTGATAGGCAAACGCATGACCGATTGAAAAATGATTTAATTCAAAATATTTGGAATAAATTTGGTGATGAAGATTAGAAAATATTATATCTTTATGTAAAATTATTGTTTTTATCTTTAATTGTTGTATTTTTATGTTTAATTAATGTATTTTATGTTTCATTATTGTATTTTATGTTTAATTATTGTATTTTATATTAAGTTATTATATTTAATTATCCAATATATAAAATTTCTATTTGACTAAAAAAAAATTAAAACATTTTTTTTCCTAAGGATTCCAATGTCGGTATCATCATTGTACACACATTATTCATAAGAATCCTTAACTATTCAAAAAAAAACCAATAATAATAAAATATCCCTAAAGACTCCACAATGGGTATCACCATTATAGATGCTCTTAAGTGTCCACTTGGGAGTTTAACATAATATTTATATAAAAATAAATAAGTACAAATTAAAGTTATATATGTCACAAAAATGACAAGAATGTCTGTTAAATCTCGAACTACACACCACACGGGCGTTCATTAACGCTTTCTCCTCTTTCTTCCTTTTTTCCACGCATTAATTATTACCTAAAAGACCACAGATAAGCCGTGCACTTCACGCGCCGGTCAAATCAAAACCGTAGAAAAAAAACAAAAAACGGAACTTGACTAGTTTTCCACGAAACCTTCCCACTAGAGATAGCGAAGAAGAAGAAGAAGACGATAACACACAGTCGTCCAATAGTCCCCACCTTCCAAAGAAAAAAAATCGAATCTTTCGATTGCTTGATATAGAAAGGTGAAACCTTTTTTTTAATGGAAGAAGAGAGCCGAATCGGAGACGAGCTCTCGAATTCCCTCATCACGGCGGAGCGCCTCCGTGTATCCGTCGACGAAGCTAAGTCCTTCAAAACAGAGTGCGGTGAAGTCGGTAAACAAGTAGATCGCCTCGCTCAAATGCTCCGAACCCTCGTCCGCCTCGTCGCCGCCTCTCAGCAAGTTTACGACCGCCCGATTCGGAGAGTCGTCGTCGACGTTAGGAAGAATCTAGACAGAGCGTTGGCTCTGGTTCGCAAGTGTCGGAGGGGCAACATACTCCGGCGAGTGTGTACCATCATCAACGCGGCGGATTTTCGTAAAGTGATTAACTTTCTCGAGTCTTCTAACGGCGACGTGAAGTGGTTGCTGAGTGTGTTTGACGGCGACGGTGACGGAGGAGGGATCGTGATCTCGCTTCCACCGATCGCGGCTAATGACCCGATTCTACCTTGGGTTTGGTCGTTTGTTGCGTCTGTACAGATGGGGAAGTTGGTGGATAAGATCGACGCGGCGAACCAGCTTGGTTCTCTTGCCGGAGACAATGATAGGAACAAGAAGATTATTGTGGACGAAGGAGGTGTTCCTCCCTTGCTGAAGTTGCTTAAGGACGGCTCGTCTCCGGAGGCGCAAGTCTCTGCTGCTACGGTGTTAAAGCTTTTAGCTTGTGATGAGGATAAGGTTAGGGGTATAGTTAATGATCTTGGTGTTCCGGTTATAGTTCAAGTTCTTGGTGATTCTCCGGTTAGGGTTCAGACTAAAGTAGCTACATTGGTGGCGAGAATGGCGGAACATGATTCAATAGCTCAAGAGGAGTTCGCTAGACAGAGTGTGATTAAGCCTTTAGTGACGTTGCTTTCACTAGATGTCTTTGTTGATGATCTTGAACCGTGTAAGCACAATAGCATTGACTCTCTTGTTCAGATGAACAAAGACCCGGCGTTGAAAGTTTACAAGCCTTATAAGAGTTCTAAGTCGAATGTGTATAGTGATTTTGGTAGTGGTAGTGGAAGTAGAACAGGGACTTTGAAGAAGGAGAGGGATAACGAGAGTCCTGAAGTGAAACATGAGCTTAAGGTGAACTGCGCGGAAGCTTTATGGATGCTTGCTAGAGGGAATGTAGCGAATAGTAGGAGGATAACTGAGACGAAAGGGTTGCTTTCTTTGGCCAAGATTGTGGAGAAAGAAGTTGGAGAGTTGCAGTATAATTGCTTGATGACTCTGATGGAGATAACCTCTGCTGCCGAGTCTAATGCTGACCTTAGACGAGCAGCTTTCAAGACTAATTCACCTGCTGCTAAAGCTGTTATCGACCAGATGTTGTGGATAATCAAAGAAATCGATAACCCGGTTTTAAAAATACCAGCGATTCAGTCTATAGGTTCGTTGGCCAGGACATTCCCGGCAAGAGAAACAAGAATGATCCAGCCCTTGGTGGAGAAGCTAGGTAGTAGCAACCAAGAAGTGGCGATAACAGCTGTGATTTCATTACAGAAGTTTGTCTGTCCTGAGAACTTCCTCTGCGCAGAGCATTCCAAGAACATAATAGAGTACGGTGCAGTAACGTTACTGATGAAGATGATAAGGAACTTCGAGCAGCAAGTGCAGTTACAATGCCTTGTTCTGCTCTGTTACCTTTCCATGAAGGCTAGTAACCATGAGCAGTTGGAACAGGCCAAGGTTTTGACGGTGCTTGAAGGTGCAGAACGGTTGGCGAGTCTGCAGAATCCGGAATTGAGAGAGCTTGTATCGAAAGCGGTGTATCAGCTAAGTTTATATAATGCAGGAAGTCACAGTCAAATGCTATTGTATGAGGGTCCTTGAAAGCAAACATGGTTTACAGTTCGTTTGGATTCTGGTATAGACAGATACTCCACTGTTAGATGATTTACAGGGAAAGAGCGAAAGCAAAATCTCTGGTTCTGTGATCAATCCTGCATTGTAAGTAAAAACGAAAAACAAATATGGAAAGGGTAATAAAACTAGCTTTGCTCAGTGTGATTTCAAAAATTTCTGGTGTTTTCAGCTCTAAATTAGATTTCAAATTTTCAATGTATTAGCCACTAATGTTTATTAGAAAATAGTGTATATTTATTGAGCATTTCTAGTCTCGTTTATATATATATATATATATATATTTTTTTTTTTTTACTTTTAGAAAAAAATAAAATATTTCCAGTTTCACTTTATGCTAATGTAGTGGCATATTGGACATTTCTAATCACATTCCATTTTTCATTGCAAACTCTATTTTGAACTAAAATATTTTTCCAATTTTACTCTATTTTCCATTGTAAAATAATATAGAAAAAGTTTATTCCCCAAAAAGTTAAATCATATTCATTACTTCACTATTTTGTACTTCATAATTTTATTTCCTTCTTTCTACAAAATCAAATATAATTTAATTAAAGTCCAACTCTGTTCGGGAGGTAATAATTTTTTAATGAAAATGAAATTATATATTGAAAGTATTCAAACTAAGTTATATCTTATAACTTCAACTCTACAATTTAGATTTGAATCAATGTCATAACCTTTTAATTCATAAAATGTAAAAAAAAAAAACAGCTCTGGTTTTTGTCTTCTTTTGGAAAATTATTCTTATTAACCCTCATCATGCATTAAGAACTTAAAGATGACAAAAAAACTCGAGGATTATTGTTTTTTTTTGTATTGGAAGAATATATAATTAATTATTCTTGATTTTTTTTTTGTCAACAATTATTCTTGATTTATATTGATATTCTAATTCTATAGTCTTTTACGAACTTGCACAAAACTACTAATTATTATAAAATAATATTATTTTGTTCGAAGTTGGACTAGTGTACAAACAAGCAAACACTCGATCCTCATCAGAGAGTCCTCCGCCCCGCGGTAAAAATAGAAATAAATAAATCAAAAGTTACTGCACGCCTTCACTTGTGAAACTCACGTGTTCGTCGGGAAACCATGTAGATAGATAAGCCCTAAAGAAGATCCCTTTCTGCGTCGAGAAGCTGCTGCTAATGCGAGATTCGAATCGCTGATACAGGTACGTTCGATCTCTCCCTCCGCATCGAATCAATCTTAAAGTTTCGATCTTTCCGTTGATCTCAATCTGGGTCTGCTTATAGATTCAATCAACCCCCCTTTCCTCGTTTACGCAATTTCAAAACATGAACAAACCTGCTACTTAAGTTTCCTAAGTTTCGATTTTTTTTTCTGTTGTTGTTTCTGTCTCTACCTTGAAGTGAAACAAAAATGGCAGAACAAGAATCAGACAAGAACATCGAGATTTGGAAGATCAAGAAACTAATCAAGGGCCTCGAAAGCGCAAGAGGTAACGGAACAAGTATGATCTCTCTCATAATGCCTCCACGTGATCAAGTGGCTCGTGTCACCAAGATGCTTGCCGATGAGTACGGAACCGCTTCAAACATCAAGAGTCGTGTCAACCGTCAATCTGTTCTATCCGCCATTACTTCAGCTCAGCAAAGACTGAAGCTTTACAACAAAGTCCCTCCCAACGGTCTCGTTCTTTACACAGGCACCATTGTCACAGACGATGGTAAAGAGAAGAAAGTGACGATTGATTTCGAGCCTTTCAAACCCATAAACGCTTCCTTGTACTTGTGTGACAACAAGTTCCACACTGAGCCTTTGAATGAGCTTTTGGAGTCTGATGATAAGTTTGGTTTCATTGTTATGGACGGGAACGGGACTTTGTTTGGTACTTTGAGTGGGAACACAAGAGAGGTTCTTCACAAGTTCACTGTTGATCTCCCTAAGAAGCATGGAAGAGGAGGACAATCCGCGCTTCGGTTTGCTAGGCTTAGGATGGAGAAGAGGCATAACTACGTGAGGAAGACCGCTGAGCTTGCTACTCAGTTTTACATTAATCCAGCTACGAGCCAGCCTAATGTCTCTGGTCTGATTCTTGCTGGTTCTGCTGATTTCAAGACCGAGCTAAGCCAGTCAGAGCTTTTTGATCCTCGTCTTCAAGCTAAGATACTGAACGTGGTTGATGTTTCTTACGGAGGCGAGAACGGTTTCAACCAAGCCATTGAGCTCTCTGCTGAGATTCTGTCCAATGTGAAGTTCATACAGGAGAAGAAGCTGATTGGGAAGTACTTTGAGGAGATTAGTCAAGACACAGGGAAGTACGTTTTCGGTGTTGATGATACTTTAAAGGCTCTAGACATGGGTGCTGTGGAGACTCTTATCGTGTGGGAGAATCTGGATATCAATAGGTATGAGTTGAAGAACAACAGCACCGGGGAAATAGTGATTAAGCATTTGGGGAAAGATCAAGAGAACGATCAAAGCAATTTCCATGATGCAGAGAGCAATGCGGAGTTAGAAGTTGTGGAGAAGATGCCTCTGCTTGAATGGTTTGCTAATGAGTATAAACGTTTTGGTTGTACGCTTGAGTTCGTTACTAATAAGTCACAAGAAGGATCACAGTTCTGCAGGGGTTTTGGTGGGATTGGTGGATTGTTGAGGTACCAGCTTGATATGAGGACTTTTGATGAGCTATCAGATGGTGAAGTGTATGAAGATTCAGATTAAGTGGGTGGAGAAATCTGGTATAAGATCTGAAAGAAGGATTTGAAGTTTGGGAAAAGGAAAGAAAGAACTTATGTTTGTCTTTTGCTTTGCTGTCTGTATTATTCCCTTTCAAAAAGTTTTACATGATTTCATGCTTGTCTAGTATGTGTTATTGAAACAGTATTGTTAAAATGAATGGGAAAATTGAACTTCTTTATCTGAAATTTGTGTGATTTTTTTTACAGCAACTTCCTATTAAGACGAGCTGAAGCAATGGTTACCAAAATCAGCTGTAATTGCTTTCCTTGACGAGTAAGCTGCAGACATGATAATAGACGTAGTAAATCTTGTATGGTTTTTGTGTTCATAGTAGACTTATTAACTCTGCTTGAAAAGTAACTTTGAAAGGCAGACAAATGCCAACTAAGCCTTTATCTTTACTTGACTGTGACCAGGCCTGGCCCAAATAGTACTAAAACCTTGTACTAAATTAAAAAACGAAATCTCAAATTTTAGCTATATTGCAGTAACTTTGAAAATTAGGACATTATTGATGCTGCTCATTCACTTGAAGATATTTGGTTGTTTATGCTACCATTCTACCTCACCTAAACAACGTCACAAGTTTCTTCCTCGGTCAAGAGCTTGTATCTTTTTGGGTTATCTTATAGGATACAAGGGATACAAGCTGATGGATTTGGAAAGTAACAAGATTTTTATCTCTCGGAACATTGTGTTTCATGAAGACTTGTTTCCATTGAAGAAGGATACTCTGTTCCAAGTTCCAGAATGACTCACACCAAAGAACTCAGAGCCTTCAGTTATTCATACTCAATCATCTCATTCACCCTCTCCTTCCATTCCTATTCCTCCATCAGAAATTTCTAAATCACGGGTTAAGAATGTCCCATCTCACCTTCAAGATTATCATTGTTATGCTCTTCCTTCTGACAATGCCCATCCCATATCTTCTTTTCTATCATATTCAAAACTTTCTCCTTCTTATAACGCTTATATCAATGCCATCACTAAAATACTCATTCCTACATCTTATGCTGAGGCTCAGAAAGACAAAGAATGATGTGATGCTGATGATCTGGAATTTGATGCTATGGAATCAACAAAGACATGGGAAGTTACTAGTTTGCCGAAGGGAAAGAAAGTGGTGGGTTGCAGGATCTTATATTCGTTGAAGTTTAATGCTAATGGGACTCTTGAAAGAAGGAAAGTGCATTGTGTAGCTAAAGGTTACACACAGAAGGAGGGTTTGGATTTCAATGAAAAATTTTCCCCTGTGGCAAAGATGGTCACCATCAAGTTGTTATTAAAAATATCAGCTTCCAAACGATGGATTTTTACAACAATTTGATATCTCTAATGCATTTCTTAATGGTGATCTTGATGAAGAAATATATATGAAGTTTTCAGAGGGATATGCAGATAGACTTGCAATCTGAAGTTTTCAGAGGGATATGCAGATAGACTTGCGAAACAGGGGGACTCTGTTCCTCAAAATGCTATATTGAAGCTCAAGAAGTCGATTTATGGATTGAAACAAGCTTCAAGACAGTGGTTTCGAAAATTTTCTGATTTGTTGCTTATGATGGGGTTTCAGAAATGTCATGGGGATCACACATTATTTGTTAAGAGTTTGAAGACTGAGTTTGTGGTAGTGTTGGTTTATGTGGATGATATAATTATTGCTAGCACAAGTCTTGATGAAGCAATGCAGTTAACGAGTAATCTTAAGAAGTGTTTTACGCTGAGGGATCTTGGAGCTTTGAAGTATTTTTTGGGACTGGAGATTGCTCGCAGCTCGGATGGCATTTCTTTGTGTCAATGTAAGTATGCATTGCACTATTGACGTATGTAAATATGCAGTCAGGTCTCCATCTTCAGTTCCAATGGTGCCTAATCTCAAGCTTTCCAAGACAGAGGGTGATCTTCTCGATTCTCCTGAACGTTATGGTCGTCTTGTTGGTCGTTTGATGTATCTCACCATCACGTGTCTAGATATCACCTTTGCGGTTAACAAGCTTTGCCAGTACTCTTCTGCTCCGCGTTTACCTCATCTTCGTGCAGTGTATAAAGTTCTTGAATACATTAAGGGAACTGTTGGTCGTGGATTGTTTTACTCTGCTGAAGAAGATCTTACTCTCAAAGGGTTTGCGGATGCAGATTGGGCTTCTTGTCAAGACAGTTGTCGTTCAACTACTGGTTTCACCATGTTCATTGGTTCTTCTTTTATATTGTGGCGATCTAAGAAGCAACCAACTATCTCGATATCTTCCGCAGAGGCTGAATATAGAGCGTTAGCTTTAGCTACTTGTGAGATGATGTGGTCATGTCAGTTACTTCGTGACTTACGCATCTATCGCTTGCCTATTCTGGTACTCTATTCAGACAGTACTGCTGCTATATACATTGCCACTAATCCCGTCTTTCATGAGTGGACGAAATACATTGAACTCGACTGCCATACCGTCCGTGAGAAGCTCGAGAATGGCTTACTTCGTACCCTTCATGTACGAACGATTGATCAATTGGCTTATATTCTTAATAAACCTCTATTTCCTCATCAATTTCAACATCTTATATCCAAGATGAGCTTGATCAACATACACAGCTCATCTTGACGGGACTATTGGCTGTTACGATAGCTGGACCGGTTTCCTTTCGCTGGTTCATTGTATTTAATTGAGAATTGGTTTAGTTTGGTTTAGTAGGATACATGTATATATTTGATTGTACAACTGATCGTTATCACTTAATGAAAATATCTTTCATTTTACAGCAAACTCTATCTTCTTCATCCTCTCAATCTCACATGGTAATAGAAACTAAACCGGCTTCTGTCAACAAACAGTGTACGCTGCTACTGATGGATTTGTATGTATAATAAGCTGAGTGTTGTGGTGAGCAAGTAAAAACTCAAAACTTTGCTTTGTGAATCCATGTGACTGATAATGAATGTGTCTCGCATAATTTACATCATTTGCTGACTCAGAGAACACAGAAAGATCCAAAAAAGATTGTGATAGAAATATCCTCCAAGATGGTGATTTTCATTCTTATCCTTATCCTTTTAAAAAATATCTATACTTTTTGTTCAATTTTTCTTTTATCTTCTTTTAAATAAAGTTTGGATCAGTAATTTTAAACCGCTGGATAATCAATTATTGAGTCAGTATAATTATATTTACTAATATTCTTTTTCTTTTTGGCAGCCAAAATATAAAATGGACTGCTCTGTTTCTGGCTATATAAGTATAGCATGAACTTGTCCAAAACATAACTAAGCCAATCTTCTTTCAGAAAAAAAAAATGCAGGTAGCTTTGTGCGTTAAACCAACCATTTTTCCTCTTTCTTCTCCAAAACTCACTCTTCTTCTTCCTCAGACCATTTCCACCCCCAAAGCTTCAAGACTCTCTTCTCTCAGACAAAACTCATCATCTCCTTCAACCTCTGATCCGCTCACCGTAGACTACAACGACTCTCCCCTTTCGTAAGTTCTTCACTTCCCTTCTTCTTCTTCTTTTTTTTTTTTGAATAAAATGTTAGATTTGATTCAAAAGAAAAATGTTCTTGGTTACAGCAATAAGCTACTTTTGTTTTTAACTTTGTTTACAAAAATAGAAGAAACAGCTATGTTCTTCTTCTTCTCTGTTATCATCAACTGACTCAAAAACATCTCTATGCTCAGTGTTTTCCCAGCTGAAGCATGTGAAGTAATCAGTGGTTACGCATGTTCTGCTGACATTTACCCTGAAGTCAAGCTTGAAACAAAGCCCGTCTCACCTCCCGTGGCTACCGAGCAAGTAGACAGGGAATACCTAGAGTATAACAACCCCAAAACGTAATGATCACATCTCTGAAACCCTCTCCTTCACTTATCTCAGATTCTCAGCTTCTGATTGTGTGTGTGTTTTTGGACTTCGAAACAGAGTTTTCCCCGCAGAGGCTTGTGATGATCTTGGAGGAGAGTTCTGCGAGCCTGACTATCAAAAAGATGTCTACTAGAAGAAGCAGCAAGATTTTATGTGATGTGAATATGTGTTTGTTGTATCTCTACTAGTCACTGTAATCACTCTTTAATGTATGAAGTCTAGCTTCACTTAATTAAGAATGAAACTGAATCAGACCCAAGTCCCCCAAAGTTAATCAAACAGTAATATTTAACCTAAACACATGATAATATATAATCAAGATAATGAGAACATTCTCAGACTCAAAGCTAGATCAAAGCTCTCATCTATAAGAACTGCTTTGATTTGCTCAGGAGCTTGGTATCTTTGGTTATGAAGAGTGTTTACGTCAGTGATTAATGATGTAACAGATGAATTATGGATAGAGAATTAAACATTGTGTCCGAGTCTTGGTATACTTCTAAAGGGAAAATCTGATTAGTAGAAGATTTTGAGGTTTTTGAAGGTTGTTCTTTAGATGGATCCTGGAAGTATCCATGTAATTGAGAAACTGAAACTCTTCCCATTAGTAAACGGGTTTAACTTAAGTAGACGGAAATATGTAGTTTCTTGTCGCGTTTCATAATTCATCTAAGAAGTTCACTGGATTAGTACAAGGTTGAATATGTTAACTGACCAAAAAATCTGTCCGTGCTTGTTAGTTTAGACATGTACAAGGAGTGTATTTGATCACTTGTACAGGGTCCGTGGCAAACTTACAAAAAGGTTGTATATTGTACTTCTAGTTTTAGGATCCAAATAAATAAATAAAATTCATAGATATTAACATGTACATGTAACTATGTACTGCACCATGATCATATGATCATCTTACGTACTCCACTGTGAATCAAAAGTTTTAGTTTTAGTTTTTCTTTTCTTATGCGGGAATCTCAGAAAAGAGAAAACTATGGGTCTATATAGAAGATCCTTCTCTTGACTTATAATCTTCTTTTCAGCTGGCAAGATATCAAAGCAAATAAACTTAGTCCACTTTCTTTCTTACATACAATCACAATGTATTCAAAACTAATTTAAAAGAGTTGAATACATGATGTATTATGTAACTACAGCTAATCACTAAACATAGAAAAGGTTGATTTATGTTTAATTTTAATGCAAAATTGGCAACAGAATTTCAGTGGATAAGTAACAAATCCTACGAATAAGAAACAAAAAACTAAAACTGGGTCTAACTAGTGACCAATGAATGAAAAGTAATATTGCATTCCTTAATATTCCTAATTTATTTTACCATTTATAAGGAAAAGTTTTTCCTTTCAATTTCTTTTATTCTAAAGGAATAAAGAGCAAATTTGTTCATCACATAAATTGATAAGAAATAATTTTCCTCTTTATTTTTATAATTTAATTCCTCTACGTTTTTTCCCTATTTATTTCTAATGTTCCTATGATGGTGACCACTTAGACATGTTTTAAAGAACTTGAAACATGAACGAAAGATATTGAAAGAGCCTTTTATATAAAAAAAATGATATTGAAAAAGTTCGATCCAACGGTAGTCGTTGTCTCTGAAAAATAAGATCAGATTGGTTCCAGAAGTATATTAGAGAGATATGAAGAGTATATTATGGGATCACAAATCCCTGCAGTTTAGGAAACTAGTTATTGACTACTTGTGTATATATATTCCTCTCGTAATGTAAAGAACCAAATATTACAAATACATTTCTTAATTGGAAACAGAGCCTATCGATTACCTAGTTTTCTTTTTGGTCGCCATCTTCATCATCGTCAACCTTTCTTCACCAACTCAACCATGTCTTTCAACGCTGAAACAGTAGACACAACACAGAGTCTTCTCAACGTCAACATGATCAATATCACAAAATTCAACTCCACAAACTTCATGACTTGGAATCTTCAAGTTCACTCCCTCCTAGATGGCTATGATCTGGATGGATATCTTGACGGATCCACAGCTGCTCCTGCTCAAACAATCATCAATGATGGTCAACCTGCAGTTAATCATGCTTACACTACATGGCGTCGACAGGATCGACTCATCTACAGTGACCTTATCGGTACACTCTCTCCATCCATTCAGTCGCTTGTCACCAAAACCAAGTCCTCTCATGATGTGTGGAAATCTCTCCATGCCACATACGCCACTCCTAGCAGAGGCCACATTCAACAGCTCCGCCTGCAACTCAAGCAATCAACCAAAGGTGACAAGACCATTGGTGAATACATGCGTGGTCTTACATCTCAGTTTGATCAATTTTCCCTTCTCGGCAAGCCTCTTGATCACGAGTAAAAACTTGAATATATCATTGATGGACTCCCCGACGAATATAAATCAATTGCAGAGCAGATGGAAGGCAGAGACACATCTCCATCTATCATCGAGAATCATCAGAAGTTGATCAACAGGGAGGCTAAACTCCTAACGCTATTGACGAGCGCCATCTCTACCGTTTCTGCTGCGGCTCATGTCGCGATGTTAAGATATAAACGTCACTTTCGTATAAATGGAATCCAACGTTCGTAAACACCGATTCCTGCTCACAGTGATGATATTCCAACAATGGAAATCAACAAAGATGAGAATTGTCACGTAGAGAGAGATGAGAGAGAAAGTGTAACAAACTTTTACAAATTTCGAATGAATACCAAAACGAAATGTAAATTGGTTTATATCTTTGTATTTCCCTTCCTTCCTGTGACGTGTCCCCTGTGACGTGTCTTCTTACTTCCTTTACTTCATTTACTATAACAAATCCTCCCGTTCTGCAAAACCTTGACCTCAAGGTTTAAAAGTAGGAAACTTCTTCTCCATGTCAAACGAAACTCCCACGTTGCCTCATCCTCGGTTGATTACGCCATTTGATCAAGACCTTTGTCGCTGCTCGACCCTGACGTTTAACCATCTTCCTCGCAAGAACGAGCTCCGGTTCCTTGATGAACACATCAGAAACAACCGAAGGAAGAACTGTAGCAGTCTCCACATTACCGACAGCCTCCTTTAACACCACAGAGCGTTGGCGGTATGGTTGTAACTTCACGATATCGTAATCCCCACCTCGAAGCTTCATCAGTTCTGTGTTGGTCGCAAACTGTTTCATCCTATGCTGAGCTCGTGATAAGTGAAACTTAAGCAGCAACAACATATCTTCCCTGTCACGTAAACACTGATCCACCACTGCTACTTTCGATTCGCCCGGTAAGTAAGGTAAATGTTGAGGTGGTGGACGGCCATAAACTGCTTCAAAGGGTGTAGTTTGAATCGTAGAGTGGAAATTAGTGTTGTACCAATACTCTGCGAGAGGCAGCCACTTACTCCATAACTTCGGCCTGTCACTACACATACAGCGCAGATACGTCTCCACTCCTCTGTTCACAACTTCCGTTTGCCCGTCACTCTGCGGGTGATAAGCACTCGACATGTTCAAAGCCACACCTTGCAAGCTGAACAGTTCCTTCCAGAAGTCACTCAAAAAGACGGCATCCCGATCACTGACAATGGATTGAGGAAATCCATGGAGTTTAAAAACATTGTCTAGAAAAGCTTGAGCAACTGAAGAAGCAGAGTAAGGGTGAGCCAAGGCTACGAAATGAGCAGCTTTACTCAACCTATCAACCACCACTAAGATGACTGATTTACCGCACGACAGAGGAAGGCCATCGATGAAGTCCATCGATATATCAGACCAAATAGACTCCGGGATGGGTAAGGGTTCCAAGAGTCCCGGATAAGCCGCTGTATCATATTTGCATTGCTGACAAACACTACAACGTCTGATGTATTGTTGTATGTCCTTCACCATTCCCTTCCAATAAAAAATGCCTTTTACTCGCTGATGAGTTACATCCCTTCCCGAGTGACCTCCAATACCCGAGCAATGTAACCACCGTAAAATTGAATCTCTGATACCTACATCCATCGGTACCACGATCTTGCTCTTCCTCCTTAAAACATTCTGCGACCAAGAGTAATGCTTCTTCGAAAAAGGTTTAGTCTTTAGCTCCTCAATGATTTCCTTCACATTAGCATCCAACTCATACGCTTGTTTAATCTGCTGCATCAGATCACATTCAAGCACGGACATAGCCATATGTAAGACCTCTGAGCCCTCGACTCTAGATAAAGCGTCTGCTACCACATTTTCTCGGCCTTGACGATACTGTATTTCGTAGTCAAACTCCAAGAGCTTAGGTAACCACTGTTGTTGAATAGGAGTATTCAAACGTTGTTCCAATAGGTATTTCAAGCTCTTCTGATCAGTCTTGATAATGAAGTGATTTGGAAGTAAGTAATGGCGCCATTTTTGTACTGCAAACACTACTGCTAACAGCTCCTTCTCATAGATAGAAAGGTGAAGCTGTTTCCCTTTCAAATGGCGACTTATGTAAGCAATTGGATGGCCCTCCTGCATCAATACCGCTCCAATGCCTTGACCACAAGCATCAGTCTCTACAACAAAAGGTTTGTCAAACTGAGGTAAAGCCAAAACAGGTGCTTCACATAAAGCCTTCTTCAAGATACCAAAGGCAGCTTCGGCTTCTACAGACCAGTTAAAACAATTCCTCTTGGTTAATGTCGTGAGAGGAAGTGCAATGGGTCCAAAACGC
Source organism: Brassica nigra (assembly GCA_016432835.1). Classification (NCBI taxonomy): domain Eukaryota; kingdom Viridiplantae; phylum Streptophyta; class Magnoliopsida; order Brassicales; family Brassicaceae; genus Brassica; species Brassica nigra. Next base: position 15,179,639 of record CM028249.1, on the reverse strand, counting down.
CAGACAAACCTTCTATAATATCCAGCAAGACCCAAGAACCCTCTCAATGCTTTCAATGACGACGGAACAGGCCATTCTACGATTGCTCTGATCTTTTGTGGGTCAGTTGAGACGCCCTCCTTCTGAATAAAATGGCCTAGGTACTCCACCTTATCAGTAGCAAAAGAACATTTGCTGCGTTTGGCAAATAACTGGTTAAGCCTCATCAACTCAAAAACACTCCTCAAATGCTCCACATGTGTATCTTCCGAAGGGCTATAAACCAGAATATCGTCGAAAAAAATCAAAACACACCTCCGCAACAGCTCACTAAACACTGTGTTCATCAAACTCTGAAAGGTAGCCGGGGCATTTGTCAAGCCGAAAGGCATAACCAAATACTCAAAGTGACCCGTGTGAGTCTTGAACGCAGTCTTGTGAATATCAATAGGATCCATACGCACCTGATGATAGCCTGCCCTGAGATCTATTTTAGAGAATACACAAGACCCTCCCAACTCATCCATAAGGTCCTCTATTAATGGAATAGGAAAACGATCCTTAACCGTCATGTTGTTAAGACCTCTGTAATCCACACACAGCCGCCAACTCCCATCTTTCTTTTTAACCAACACCACAGGCGATGCATAAGAACTAGAACTCGCTTGAATAGTTCCTGCCTTAAGTAACTCCTTCACCATTTTGTCAATCTCATCCTTCTGATGCAAGGCATAACGATATGGCCGTTGATTAATCGGATTAGACCCTTCCAAAAGTGGTATTCTGTGGTTGTGATTCTCTCGAAACGGCGGTAATGATGTAGGTTCTTCAAAAATGTCAGCATAAGAATGAAGCAATTCAGCAATGGAACGAGAATGTCTCTCCACCTCACCACTTTCCAAAGCATTTAGACTTCCATGTACTGCTGAGTCATCCTGCTGAACCATGAGCATAGAGATCTCGACAACGTTGTCATCCTCCAAGTTCATCTTCTTTGCTCTCACTTCCCGTACAGAACCTTCTTTAAGCCCATGAAGTAGCACAAACTTAGTTCCCCTTCTGAATTTCATCGTCAACTCCTGGAAGTCCCAAGTAATGGGTCCCCATTGTTCCAACCACTGGACTCCCAAAACCATGTCGCAACCTCCCAAAGGAATAACCATAAAGTCAGCTGAGAATGAATTATGTTGAAAGCTCCACTGAAAGTTGTTAATTTTAGCACTCACGCCCAGTTTGCGACCATCAGCTACCGCTACTCTCGCCGTACTCATCGGAATTAACTCACAACCCAGCTTTGCAGCAATCTTCTCATCAATGAAGTTGTGTGTCGAACCCGAATCAATGAGTACAAATAAGGTTCTCTTCGCAGACATCCCTTTGACTCGCATAGTGCGGTAACCCGAAGTTCCAGTGACTGCATTGACTGAAATCTGAGCAACTTCTTCCTGATTCTGCTCCTCAATCATCTCTTGTTCTTCAGATGTCAGTTCCTCCTCATCTTCCACCTCCATAACAAACAGTTGTGTCTTCTTATGTTTCATATAGTGGCCAGGAGTATACTTCTCATCACAAAAATAACACAGACCAGCAGCCCGACGTTTACTCATTTCTTCCTGCGTAAGGAACTTCTGAGGTTGAAAATCACGTGGTTTCTCCTGAGATGTAAGTACTGCAGGCTTCCCCTCTGACTCCTTTTTGATAGGCAGTAAACCTTTTCCAGAAAACGCTGGCTTCCCTGAAGAATATCCAGACTGAAAAGGCTTCTTTGGGTGTGCCTTCTCATACAATCTCCCCAACATTAGACACTGACGAACTGACACTGGCTGGAACATGCGAATATGCATCTGAGTGTCAGTTCTTAACCCCGCCAAGTAAGCACTTACGAGATAATGCTCAGGAAGATTGACTCTAGTTCGAATCAACTCAAACCTCCCATGGTACTCGACTATGCCATCAGTCTCCTGCAGCTGTTTCAACTCCGCAAAAGGATCATCCAACAACTCTTCAAAGCGTTCCGTTAACAGCATCACATACGTCGGCCAATCTTGTAACAAATTGCGATGATTCTCAGATTGTAATACCGCACGATGCCAAGTAGCGGCGAGGCCATCAAAGTGCATCGACGCGATACCAACTTTCAACTCCGCAGGTGTTTGATCCATGAAAAAAAATTGTTCCACCTTACATAGCCAATCCTTCAATCCTTCACCACTAAAACGAGGAAAATCAAGTTTCGCGTCAAACGCGTCATACCAGAGTAATGAGGAATCAATCCCCCACCACGCCCTCGACCGGGATCTGGATTCATCAACGGCGGAAAGCGTTCCGGTTGCCGGTTGTCACTAGACGACGCGGTGTCTTTCTGAAGCACGATCAAACGGAGCGTCTCTGCGATATCACTGATATGTTGATCGAGTTTCGCGCTCAATTTCTCCGATTGATTCTCCAACTTGGTCTCCAAAGCTTCGATTCGAGCTCCGAAAACTCCTTCCGCCTCACGAATCATCGCCTCCTTCAACTGAACTTGGGAGCGAGTTTCCGTCATCGTCCTCCGTAGGATCGTAGAGGCTCTGATACCTTTGTTAAGATATAAACGTCACTTTCGTATAAATGGAATCCAACGTTCGTAAACACCGATTCCTGCTCACAGTGATGATATTCCAACAATGGAAATCAACAAAGATGAGAATTGTCACGTAGAGAGAGATGAGAGAGAAAGTGTAACAAACTTTTACAAATTTCGAATGAATACCAAAACGAAATGTAAATTGGTTTATATCTTTGTATTTCCCTTCCTTCCTGTGACGTGTCCCCTGTGACGTGTCTTCTTACTTCCTTTACTTCATTTACTATAACACGCGACCTCCAGGCCAAAGAATCAGTCATACCAGCACGGCCGAGGGACCAACATCAACTGGAACAACAACAACAACAACAACAACAAGAACAACAAACCAAATCAGTACTATCAGTAGAACAAACCAGATGAGCGTCAATCAAAGGGTTACCAAGGCGAGTGTCAGATTTGCAGTGTGTTTGGCCACAGCGTGAGGTGTTGCCCTCAGCTGTTTCAGCAACAGTCTAATGGCTACAACACTACACCGTTCAAACCATGGCAACCACGGACCAACATGGCAACTACATCTGCTGCTCCTGCAAACGCCTGGATTATGGACTCAAGCGCAACACATCACCTCACCAGTGACCTCCACAACATGACGTTAGCTGCTCCTTATGCCGGTGACGACTCAGTTCTCACCAGAGATGGTTCTGGTTTGTATATAACACACACAGGCTCTATCACACTTCCTTCAAATACTCGTTATCTCAACTTGAATAATGTCTTGTGTTTCGAATATTCGGAAAAATCTGATTTCGGTTTATAAGCTATGCAATGCTAACAGAGTTTCAGTTGATTTTTTCCCTGCTTCCTTTCAGGTGAACGATCTCAGCTCAGAAATCCCACTGAGCCAAGGCAAGACCAAGGATGAGCTGTATGAATGGCCAACCAAACCTTCAACCCTTCAATCTTTCTTTGTGTCTTCTTCACCCAAAATAACCATGTCCAAATGGCATTCTCGCCTCAGACATCCTGCAAACTCTATTCTTCAAAAGCTATTGTTTCAAAATTTTCTTTACCCTTTGCAAAATCTATAACACCAAACTATTTATGTTCAGATTGTGCCATCAATAAAACTCACAAATTGTCTTTTTCTCAAAACACCATTTCTTCCACCCGACCCCTTTAATATATTTATACTGATCTTTGGAGTTCTCATATAACATCGACCACCACAGTAGATATACATGGCTCTTCCCATTAAAACTCAAGTCGCAAGTCTATGAAACTTTCAAATCCTTCAAGACCTTGGTGGAGAATCACTTCTCAACAAAAATTGGCACTCTCTATTCAAATAATGGCGGAGAGTTCATAGTACTTCGCAAGTTTCTCATGGATGCTGGTATCTCTCACTTCACCACCCCTCCTCACACACCCGAACATAATAGGATCTCAGAGAGAAAGCACAGACATGTTGAAACTTGTCTCTTTATGCTCACTTATGCGTCTATTCCCAAGAGTTACTGGTCTTATGCCTTTGCGACTGCTACATACCTCATAAATCGCATGCCCATTTCGGTTCTCAACATGGATTCTCCTTACCACAAGCTCTTTCAAACACAGCCGAACTACACCAAACGTCGAGTCTATTTATGTCTTTGCTTTCCTTGGCTCAGACCCTACAACTCTCATAAGCTTGAAGACCGTTCAACACCATGTGTTTTCATCGACTATTCCCCTACTCAAAGTGCCTATCTCTGTCTTCAACCAACCACATGAAGAATCTATGTCTCCGCCATGTTTGCATCGATGAGAACATCTTTCCCTTCCGTAGCACGCCAACCCATAACCTCACCTTCACTCGTACAACCAATGGGATCTCCGAGCTCTGCTTCACACCTGCAGGAACAGGAATCTTCTCTGTCTCCAAGCAACGCACATGCTACACCATCAGCATCATCTCTGTCTCCATCAGTCTCCAACAACATCAATGTCAATGACAATCAAGAGCAGCAACAAACTTCGTCCTCTGCTACAAATAGTGGTCAAGCTTAGTCCTCTGTTCAACCTGCAACTTCTGCAAAGACTCAGGCAAATCAGCATCCAGTGCAGACCAGAAAGAAAATTCAGATTATCAAGCCGAATCCAAAGTATAACAACTCTGTTGCTCTATCCTTGACAATTCCATCTGAGCCGAATACTATGACACAAGCATTACGAGATAAGAGATGAAGAGGTGCTATGTCAACAGAAATTGATGCTTTTGCTCGAATAGAACCTTTGATCTCGGATCCAGGGAGCCTGAATACAATGTTATAGGATGTCGCTGGCTCTACAAGAACAAGTTCAATCCAGATGGTACGTTGAAGACGCCTAAAGCGAGACTGGTTGCCAAAGGCAACGCTCAACAGCCAGGACAAGATTACACTGAAACCCTCAGTCCTGTGATAAAATCAACAACTCTACGCCTGGTCATTGACATTGGAGTCAGTAATTCATGCAAGGAACACTTACTGACGAGGTCTACATGGAACAACCTCCTGGTTCTGTCGACACTGATAAACCGTATCATGTATGTCGCCTACATAAGGCAATCTAGGGCCTCAAGCAGGCCCCTAGGGTGTGTACACGGAACTAAAAACGTTTCTTCTCACTCTGGGCTTCATCAACTCTCTTGCAGACACGTCTTTGTTTGTCTTAAAACGACAACAACACTTTATCTACTTACTAATCTATGTTGATGATATTCTGGTCACAGGGCGTAACAAAGCATACATTCAAACCATTCTCTCACTCCTTGCCGATAGATTCTCAGTCAAGGACCCTGAAGATCTCAACTACTTCCTTGGCATAGAAGCTCATCGAACTGATCAGGGTCTTCATCTCTCTCAATGGAAGTACATCCTCGATCTGCTCCACAAGTATGATATGATGAATGCAAAGCCTGTGACGACGCCAATGGCTTCTTCCCCAAATCTCACTCTCCATTCGGGTACTTCACTCTCAGATCCGTCCAAGTACCGCAAACTTATTGGCAGCTTCCAGTATCTTCAATTCATTCATCTTGACATTTCTTATCCGGTGAATAGACTGTCTTAGTTCATGCATATACCAACAGAAGATCACTGGCAAGCCGCCAAGCTAGTACTTCGATACCTTGCTAGAATATCTACACACGGTATCTACTTCAGCTCCTACAACCCCCTGACGTTACACGCTTACTCTGACGCAGGCTGGGCTAGAGACACCAACAACTACATATCCACCAACTCATACATTTTCTATCTTGGCAAACACCCTATCTCTTGGACCACTAAGAAACAGCAAGGAGTTGCTCGTTCTTCTACAGAAGCTGAATATAGGGTGATCACAAATACGGCGTCTGAACTTAACTGGATCAGCAATGTCTTAACAGAACTTGGCATCAATGTTCCAGCATCTCCGATAGTCAAATGTGACAACGTAGGTGCCACGTTCCTCTGCGCAAACTCAGTCTTCCATTCAAGAATGAAGCACATCGCTATACACTACCACTTTGTTCGAGGACAAGTTCAACGAGGAGCTTTACAAGTATCTCATGTCAACACATGAGACCAGCTTGCGGATACACTAACAAAACCTCTACCTCATGCAAGATTCTTAGAGCTGCGTAACAAGATTGGAGTATGCTCACCCCCTCCATCTTGAGGGAGCATAAAGAGATATGAAGAGTATATTATATTTATGGGATCACAATCCCTGCAGTTTAGGAAACTAGTTATTGACTACTTGTGTATATATATTCCTTTTGTAATGTAAAGAACTAAATATGACAAATACATTTCTTACAAGAAGTACTATAAATTGAGATCCTCTGTTCTTCTTTCTTCTTCACACACTTTGTTATATCGAATATTTACCTATCAAATATAAACTCTCTATTCTTACAATATATATATACTCTCTATTCATATTTCCAACTGCTTTCCATTTTCTTTTCATAATCATAAACTTTACTTGGTTTCCTCACCACTGTAAATTTTTTGCTTTGCAGTTTGAAACCGAGTAAATCTCATCGTAGATGTAAATCTTTTTCTTGCTCGTTTGGATCTTATTTGGTAAAGTATCTCTCTATCTGAATGATAAGAAAAAGGTTCACATTTAGCTGATATTTATTTGGATTTAAGGGGATGATTGGTAAGGGCCGTAGCTTTATGTTTTTGGCTGTAGAATTTAGTCTGTAGAATTATTTGCTTTAACTTTTTTTGATGTAGCTTTCTAAAGCACTATTTTTTTGCTTTGAAAATAAAGCTCTCTACAGCCATATTTTGATTTTGTAGAGATATTTTTGCTGTGAGTTTTTTAAGGAAAAAAAAGCATGATTGGTAAAATAAAGTGGCTGTAGAAAGAAAAGAAGCTCTAGAGAGCACTCACATCCTTTACCAATCACCCCCTAAGATTACTAAAAAGCAGATAAACAAATTTGGGTTAGAGAATATATTAGAATAGGTTACAAAGAGTTTTTTATATAACACAATATAGTCTTTAAATTTTATTTACTTTCTTTCTTGATTTTTCTTACAATTGGGAGTGCATATGTGGACTAAATCCAACATTTTCGTTCATATAATTGGGAGTGATGTTAGCTAGTTTTAAAGAGAGGAATGCATTTGGTAGCAAGGAAGACTGATTCTTAATGCTCTAAAGGATCAGAGAGATGACCTGAGGAATATAAGATCTTTCTTACAGGAATTTTGAGAAGCTTAAACCTCAAAAAGGAAACTTTTGCAGAGAAAACGATAAGAAACGTACGAAAAATGCTTTGCATCATCAAAAAGGACATCAAAAACTGGAGTCACGAATACAGGATAACAGTAATAATCATATAAGACAGAGAGTACAGAGAGAAATTTCATTCAGGGCTTTCAAATCATAACCCTAACTACACTTTTGATTCATCACATTCTCTAAGTTCTCGTGACACTCTCTCTTCTGTCTCCAACCGCCATAAACTCTGTTTCCTGTTGACCTTTATTTTTGTACGGACATTTAAAGTTAAACAAAAGAAAATGGTGGGGCATGTTCATTACTCTGCTTCTTCCTTTACAATCTTTTATCTGTTCCACTCTCTTTTTGTTCTTTCTAAATCATAATAATCACGAGATAAAGCTCCAAAATTCTTCACCTAGCTAAAACCAAAGCCATCTCTTTTAAACCTCTTGACCGTTTTGTTTTGTCTTTCAAAACTCACATCTGATACACTGTCTGAAACCGTACATGTGCAGAAAAAAGCTAGCCTAACTAAAACCATCTTGACATTGGAATTTGAACAGTTCTTGATCGTAGCTAGAGGAGATGAAACATAATGAGTTTAACGTTGCTACTAAAGGTTAAAGTAATATATTCAGCAACCCCCAAGTTCTAAATGTTAATTTAAACAAGTCTCAGTTGCAATAGCATTGCATGCTTAACTTGAAGAAAAGTAAACAAAATAAAATTTCAGATTTAAAGGCTTAGTTTCTTCTAGCTCTGCTTAATCAGATGATCAAGAACCCCATGCTTAGATCATATCAGGATAGCCGGCTATATCAAAAAGCAGTTCTTTGATTTGATCAGGCAATATGTCATGTCCTTCCTGACACTGCTGATATACAAAGAACAACAAAACATATTACTACTAAAATCTTATAAAAGTCCCAAACTCCTAGTTTAAACTGAAAGTAGATGATGATGTTATTATCCTCACCTCAGCTCGGAACACATCCAAAGCAAACCCGTTGAAACAGCTGATCACCGCTTGCTGAACATCCAACCCAAGATTATCCAAGGCTTTCATGGTAGTGAGCAAAAGACCCGGTCTACGACCACAGAACATATGAATGTTCACTGCTCTTCCTTCCCTTAATCTAACCTCAACCTGTGAATAAACAAAAGGATAAATGTCTCAACCATGAAAAGAAAAGAAAAAACAAAGTCTAATAAGCCTTACTCTTGCTTGTTGGCCTTTAGGGCTTGGCAAAGATGAGGGACACTCTTCCTTGACAGGGAAAGAAAGAGTCTGCGTTGTAGGTGTTAATGGATGGAAGCTTGATGGAGTTGGAGGCAAAGATCCAGGTGGAGTTGGAGTTGCCTCAAGTTCATTGTGAAGATCATTGATCCTTTGTAAGAGTTCCTTCAGATAATCAATTGCATCTCCAAGTATTGATGCTCTATCCATCTGCAAATTCATTTAACCCATCAAACCAAACCAAACCAAACCTTATCACAGGCAACACAACAAAGACAAAGAGTAAAGCAACTACGTTCATAACAAATGCTATAACTTTGAGCTCAAGGCCTACAAAATCTACAACAATAGATGAAGACAAAGCCCATAAGGAGATAAGAGAGAAGTGATTGTTTACTTTGCTGATCTTGGGGACAACCGATCTAAGCATATAAAGCCTATCATTAAGCTTCTTCCTCCTTCTCCTTTCAGCCATCAGATTCTTAGCAGGAATTCCTTTCTTCTTCTTACCTTTACCTCCTCTGTTCTCAACACTCTCTGCCGCTTTACCCCTCTGGTTCAGCTCATCAGATTCATAAAGCAACCCGGAAATCTCAATGCCAGTCTCGTCCATCTCTCCATCATCGCTCAGCTTCCTCTCCGAGTTCCCAAACTTGCTTCCAGAGCTCTGACGCATGGCTGCACGTTTCTGGAACAGAGTAGGCTGTGCACCGGAGGATGCTAACACCTCTAAAGGCTTCAGAACTTTCGCAGGACTAGTGATGAAGCCTTGTAACTCCAAAGGAGTGAATCCACCTTCTCCTCCTCCGCCGTATAGCATCGTTGAGTTGTTGTTTACCGGAGCAGATAAGAAGTCAGGGACGGAGGTCATTTCCCGGTTTGTCAAAGAACCAAAACCTTGGCCGAGGAAACCAGAATCAGAACCGAACTCGAAGGCATTGTCGAAAGGGTTTGTGTCGGAAGGAACGTTGAGGAGACAATACTTGTTGTTAGAAGGTAAGAAGGAAGGCTGAGATGGGTCGAGGCTAAAAACTCGAGAGGGAGAGCAAGAGGAAGACGAATCAAGAAGAAGGTTGTCGTTGGGATTGAAAGCGAAACCGCCGAGGAATCTAAAGTCTTGCTGGTTCTGTAACATGTGGAGATCTTCAAGCATAGGCGCCCTGGAATGAGAAAGAGAAGAAGCTCCACCGTCTTCTTGATTCCTACCCCAAGAAGCTTCCTCGTTCTCCTCCTGAATCCCTTCTCCACTGCTGTTTAACCATACAGCACCGCCGTTTCCGTCGTCGAGTGCCATCGTAAAGTAAAGTTGAGAGCTTTAAGCTGAATTTTGCATATAAGACAATTCTACAGAGAAAGAAAAGTTGGAAACTGTTAGAGACGTTAAAGTGGAAAAGATTGAGAGAAAGAATGATATATTCAAAGCTTCAAATCGAGAAGAAAAAAAAAAAGGTTAAACTTTAATTTACTTACACCAGATTTTCTCGTGACTTCTTAACGTCACTGCTCACTGTGTCTCTGTTTATATAGAGAGAGTGTGCAAATGAAAGCATCAACTAATGACGTAAGCTAAGAATCCATGCAACCCGTGTCCTCCATGCACTAATGTAACTGATATTATTACTCAATGTCAATGATAAACACATAGTTTAAAATATTTTGGATACTATTGAAATAAGTTTTTGCAGAAAGAATTTATTCGAGTTTAGAAATAGTTAATGTCTGAAATGAAGGGATGCATACCTTGTTTACCGGTATCAAGTTGAGTCGTCAGAGTCCTGAAATTTCAAAAGGCTCTAGTTAATGCTCTCTCCTCGTACTGTTCATCTTCTTCTTTCTAAGCAAACTTTCAGATCTGGTTTATCTCCGGCTCCGGCGGCGCGTGAGCGACCGTTCCGGCTCTGGAGGGTCTCTCCTTTTTCTCTTTTAGCTCGTTTTCCTTTCGCTTCTCCGGTGTACTCTCTACTCGCCTCGTCTTGTCCGTTGCTCTGCCCTTGGAAAGTTTGCCGACGACGTCTTTGCTGAAGAGAAGCTCAGGCTTTGGCGTAGCTGTGCTGGGTGGTGGAGTCACGACACGGGGTTGGTGAGTTTGCGTCTGGTGGAGTCGGCTCTTAGGGCTTTGCAGAGGGTCCCTTAAGCTCTCTGGAGGAACGGTCGCGCGTTGAGGAGGTCGTCTGACTCACTGCTCGATCTGAACTGTAGCCTTCGGTCTTGGTTCAACAGGAGGTGAGTGGTGTAGAGCTCAGGGTTGTCTGCTTCTCCTTGGCGTCTTGGATAGGCGTGCCTTGTTTGCTCTGTGCCTAAGGTGCCCTGGAGGTTCCTATTAACTCAGGGCTGTGCTTAGTCTCGACTCCAGCGTGTGTTGGTGGCGTGGTGTTTGGCGCAGGTGGTATTGCGGTAGCGCAATGGCGGAGACGTCGTCTTTGGCTTGTTCATCGCGGTTTTGTGATACTCCGCTTGATCTTTCTCCCTCTTCTTGGCTTCTCGAACTCAGCCAACCAGAGGAGCTCTGTCGACGGAGTTACTCTTCGGTTTCATTCTCCTACTCTTTGTGGTGTTTGAGTCGTGCCACCGACTCTTCTTGGAACAGCTCAACCTCACCTGTTTCCGGTTCTCGGAATGGGCGATTGTCAAGGCGGTTGAAGGATCTTGTGGTCAGAGGTTCTTTGCTTCCTTGGTGGCGCAATCGGTTCTTCGACACATCCCAGCTCCGTGGGTGTTTGGTGCTCGCGGTGGTGTTGTTTAACTAACGCTTTTGCAGGTTAAGGAGTATAGCTGGTTCGTTTGGTAGCTGCTGTTCCGTGTCCGGCTTCTTGCATTCGTTCGTGGACTTGAGGTCTTTTCGATCTTGGTGTCCCCGAGCTCTCCTTGGCGTGTAGAAGCTTGTACAGGCGGTTTCGTGGCCGGTTTTCATCTCGGTTTGGTCTCTTAACCCTCTTCTACATTGCTCGTGCGTTAATTGGCGGTGACAGTTACTAGTTTCGAGAAGTTCCTTGAGAGCTAGCTATTCCGGAGACGTTACGGGAATTCCCGGCATCCAAGGCAACGAGGAGAACCTCACATTTCCGTAGTCAAATGTCGATGGTAGAGAACGGCTCTTGATTCCTAAAGATTTTAAAATCAGCTTAGGGGATTGTACCGGGTTTAGTGGACGGGCGAAACTAAGTTGTAATAAAAAAAAAATGCTCTCTCTAAAGATTAGCCCAGGAGATGTCAGTCCTTACAGCCTTCAATAGATGCTCCATTGAAAGTACGGCTAGCTAGTTGATGTTAGTTGTAGGTGAGATATATTAGGAGACCATGAATATGTAATTTGTAAGATATTTTGTTGAATTTCCCTTACAATTTCTTTTCTTGATGTATCAATTAATCAATGCAAATCATTTTGGCTACACAACAAGTTAAAATGACGGTAACATGTTATGCTCTTTTATAAGTAGAGTATACCAACCATGAACACATTTTGATATGAACTGCCTTTTATTGAAATTATTTGACTTAAAACATTGTATTTAAACTTTACAAAAAACTATTGTATTTAAACTCCAATACAGGTCAGTCTAAATAATTTGCATTACCAATCGCCCTATTACACGTCAGTCCAAATAAGTGTTTAAAAAAAAGAATTAATTACTAGGACTATTGGTAATGCAACTTATTTGGACCGACCAATAGTTTGGAGTTTGAAATACAATATATTTAGTCAAATAATTTCACTAAAAGTTCATATCAAAAATGTTTAATTTTGAGTCTAAAAAAATTTTGAGTTATGCAGGTTAATAAAAAAATTATAATTTCTTTTTAATATGATGTAAAATAGGTTAAAGATAAATCCTATAAGACGGTTTAAAATAGTGTAATTAAATATAAATCTTCACAAATATGTTAGAGTTGTTGATTGTAAAATTGTCTAGATAAATTTTTCATAATTTGAAATAATATAATTAATTGGTATTAAAATTTGTAATAATGTAAATAATTGTTTAGAAAATATTTTATAATTTGTAATAACACAATTAATATGTCCTAAGTTAGTTTACAAGACCGTTGTTATCAGAACCGGGCCTATCCAATTAACATTTCTATTATTAATGGAAAATATTCAAAGATAGCCCTAAAAATTTCTGTCATTATTAATTTGATTTAATTAATGAAAGAACAGTATAAAAATTATGTACTGGTATAATTAGGCAAATATTGATTTGAGAAGAAAGAAGAATGAATGAATGAAGGTTCCGAGTAAAAAAGCTCTCTTCTCATCCGTCTCTCGTCTTCTCCACACGGAGAGACAAAACTTAACAACTCTGTTCAACAGATATGTCGACAAGACAGATGTCTTCTCATGGAACTCTGTCATCGCCGACCTCGCTCGTAACAACGATTCTTCAGAAGCTCTTCGCGCTTTTTCCTCCATGCGAAAACTCTCCCTCCACCCAAACCGCTCTACTTTCCCTTGCGCCATCAAAGCATGCTCGTCTCTTCTCGATCTCTTCTCCGGCAAGCAGACCCACCAGCAAGCCTTCGTCTTCGGTTACCAATCCGACACCTTCGTGTCTTCTGCTTTGATCGTCATGTACTCAAGTTGCGGCCAGGTCGAAGATGCACGCAAGGTGTTCGACGAAATGCCCATGAGAAACATTGTTTGTTGGACATCGATGATTCGTGGGTATGACCTTAACGGTAACGCCATTGACGCCGTTTCTCTTTTCAAAGATTTGCTACTCGAGGAAAACGGCAGTGGTGATCATGAAGATGCAATGTTGGTGGATTCCAAGGGTATGGTTTCTGTTATCTCTGCTTGTTCTCGTGTGGCTGCTAAGGGTTTAACGGAATCTATTCACGGCTTTGTGATAAAGAGAGGGTTTGAGAGAGGAGTGAGTGTTGGTAACACTCTCTTGGATGCATATGCTAAGGGTGGAGAAGGAGGTGTGGCTGTGGCGAGAAAGATCTTTGATCAGATCGTGGGTAAAGACTGTGTTTCGTATAATTCGGTTATGAGTGTGTATGCTCAGAACGGGATGTCTAGTGAGGCTTTTGACGTTTTCCGGATACTAATGAAGGATAAAGGTGTGACCTTTAATTCCATTACGCTGTCCACTGTGTTGTTGGCTGTCTCGCATTCAGGTGCTCTGCGTGTAGGGAAGTGTGTACATGATCAGGTGATAAGGATGGGTCTTGAGGATGATGTTGTAGTCGGGACTTCGATAATTGATATGTATTGCAAATGCGGAAGAGTTGAGACGGCGAGGAAAGCATTTGATCGAATGAGAAACAAGAATGTTAGGACGTGGACCGCCATGATTGCTGGATACGGGATGCACGGCCACGCGGCCAAAGCGTTAGAGTTGTTCCCTCTTATGATAAGTTCAGGAGTTCGACCAAACTACATTACTTTTGTCTCGGTATTAGCTGCTTGCAGCCACGCTGGTCTTCATGTCGAAGGCTGGCGTTGGTTTAACGCGATGAAGGGAAGATTTGGGGTGGAACCGGGGCTAGAACACTACGGTTGTATGGTTGATCTTTTGGGGCGTGCAGGGTTTCTTAAGAGAGCTTATGATTTGATACAAACGATGAAGATGAAGCCGGACTCTGTCATCTGGAGCTCACTTCTCGCTGCTTGTAGAATTCACAAGAACGTGGAGCTTGCTGAGATATCCGTGGCGCGCTTGTTTGAGCTGGATCCTTCGAATTGTGGTTATTACATGTTGCTTTCGCATATCTACGCTGATGCGGGGCGTTGGAAAGACGTTGAGAGGGTGAGGGTGATGATGAAGAATCGCGGATTGGTGAAACCGCCGGGGTTTAGTTTACTTGAGCTGAAAGGTGAGGTTCATGTGTTCTTGATTGGAGACGAAGAGCATCCTAAGCACGACGAGATTTACGAGTTTCTAGAGGAGTTGAATATGAAGCTGTTGGAAGCAGGTTACGTGTCGAACACGGCATCGGTGTGTCATGATGTTGATGAGGAAGAGAAGGAGATGACACTGAGGGTTCACAGCGAGAAACTAGCGGTTGCGTTTGGGATCATGAACACGGTTCCTGGCTCGACGGTGAATGTGGTTAAGAATCTTAGAGTTTGTAGTGATTGTCACAATGTGATCAAGTTGATTTCTAAGATTGTTGACAGAGAGTTTGTGGTTAGAGATGCCAAGCGGTTTCACCATTTCAAAAATGGGGTTTGTTCTTGTGGAGATTACTGGTGATTATATCATAATCGTTTTTTATAACTCGATGATTTTTCTTTGAAATTTTACTTGAGTGGTTTCTAATTTTTCGTCAACTAATTTCATATATATACAAGCTTGTAGGAAACCTATACATATGCGAAGAGTTAACTCTGAGCTTCAACTCACGCACATGGAGTCCAAATGCAACCCCGATCATTACTCCGATATCCATAGTGGAATTATTTTCAAAATCCATCTGGAGATGCAAACTCTGAAGAACCGGAGCCTGATGTGAGAGCAAACACCTACAGACCTTATCTGAAAATCTCACGAGATCTTTGGTGCCATGGTAACAAAACTTGAGATTCGGAATCTTCTTACAAAGATATCGCCATTGTTTCGACAAAACACAAGTGGCTACGGCATCTTTTGTCGGAATTAAAGACAAGATCTGCACAAGCAGAGCGTCCGGGTAGCTCACTGATCTTGTCTCCGTTACTCAAACTTCGACATCGTTTCATCCCCGAGTGGCTAGAAAAAAAGCTTAAAAGGCGTGATGCCTACAGAGAACAAAGCCGCTATATATACTACTCGTAATAGTTCTAACCCTAGATAAAAAAAAGGAGATTTAACAAATATCTAGTTCTAATAAGAATAAGGAAAACTAATAACTTAAAACCTAAGTAAAGTCCATAAGAATGGCGGTGAAAGTGATCATACGCTGCATCACCGTCAACTTATTCTGATTATGTCATTTTTAATAGTGTCCTGTTTTAAAAAGAAGACTTTCAGAAAATGATAGGTGAAGAAAATTCCCCTATCTTTATTTTCATTGTAGCAGTCCTATGTATTCAGCTAGTCCTTTCTATTCAGCTTGCCGTAGAGTTTAACTTCGGTTGTATGTTTTCAATTCCTTTGAAATTTTAGATTAATACAATGAATTTAGATTAATATAATCTTTTTCGTGACCAAAAAAAAGGTGAAGAAAACTTCAATTTTATTTATTTACTAAGGGTTGGCCCGTCCTACGGGCGGGTAAGTTTATAATAAAATTATTCTATTTTAAATTTAATTTAATTTATAGAATAGTTGAAATATTACTTTCATTGATTAATTGGTAAAATATATTTAAAATATTTAGTTTACTTTAAACTAAATATTAAAGTAACATTATATTGATTTATTTATTATTATTGCTGGAATTGTTTTGTCAAATTTTATAAATATATGATTCATTTGTCATTATTTTACATTTTCTCAATGTTGATTCTATCTTTATTATAATCAGTGAGTAAAATACATTAATTTACTCAAATTATGGTTCAAATTCAACATGTGAATTAAAATTACTTCTACCTTTTATAATATTTTTAATCAGTTGACACATTTAGTTTCTCTTATACATTTTCTTTTAAACTTATTGATTCATATTATACAGAAAATAAAATAATTGATAAAGATATGAGAAAAGTCGAAAAATAAAATCGTAAATGCACTTTTTTGTTATTCTTAATCATTTCTATTTATTGATAACAAAAAAATATTTATTCTTAATTTTATGTATTTTTGGATTAGATTATGTATTTCCACTTACTGTTATTTTTTGACATAAATATTGATGCCAAAAAATGGTTGAATTGAAAACAAACTATTAATCGGGTTTTTAAATAGATTTGGTTTAAATAATAGAAGATGAGAAAATGTGGAATAACTAATCAAACCCTAATATTCAGTTGGGTTTCGCATGATTTTTCTGAAAGCCCAGTTAGAATTTAAAACACCAGACCCGTTTACACATGAAACAACCGAAAGCAGAATTGTTTTTGGGATGGCTGACGTGGCGCAAAACCCCCAACCCTCCTTGCTGACGTGGACAGCTTAATCAAGTAGATAGTTCAACTTTATTATATAAGAGATAAACAAATCAATTTTTTTTTTTAAAAAAAAAAAAGCTTAAGTGCCCATTGTAACTTACATGAAAAATTGGTATAATCTTTTGAATTATGCGATTTGTTTTTTGATATATCCAATTGGCTGATTCATTAGCTCCTATAGAAAAACATTTAATACTACACTACTACATTATCAGAATTTGAAATATCTTCTGACTAGTGTTAGGGATAGATCGCCGTCTGTTACCTTCCACCGTATTAATTATTTAGACCAAAACCATATTCCAGGTCAAACAATGATAGTTTAGTTATCAATAGACGGACCTAAAAAAATAGGATCATGCACAAGGAAATCTAACATTTTAAATTTTTAGTCTCTAAAGTTACAAAAGAAAAATCTAACATTGGCGTAAAAGAAGATCAATCTGTTGGATCTTCGATCAGATAATAGATTTCTAATCAGATTAACATTCTGACGAATCAGTTTTATTATCTTCTTATGTGTACGAAAAGAGTGATGTAATTGATTTGTCATTGTGTGCAAAAAAAAAAAAATTGATTTGTTAGTAATTTGGAAAATAACTCGAATATTTTAGTGAGCCAAATATAATAATAGAAAGGTGCTAAAAATCGCTTAACTCCTGTAGCTCGTCCGGTCTGTGTAGGCAAATAAATGCAATACATTACTATGTTCGATGCTCGAGCAAAGCATTGAGAGACAGTGAGAGAGGACCAGAGAACAATGACCAAACAAAAAGATCCATCAGTACTTAATACTTATATGAGGTATTCATAAATACCTCTTCTTTTTAAAACAATGTTGGTATTGTACGTAAATGATGTTTTCTTAGTATGATGTCCTTTATCTATGTTTTTACTATTATTTATGAAGTGATTTTATTTACTTGTCAGTTTTGGTATAGTATTATCTGATATTGCTTATTTGTTATTGTCTATTGTTTATTTGCCATTTTTTTTTATAATTTTAGTTAATTAATTTGCTTATTTGTTATGTTTTAATTATTTTAATTTTGCTTATTTGTCATATTCTTCATAGTTTAAGTCATTTGTTTTTCTATTTGTTATGTTCTTAATAATTTTAATTAGTAATTTTATTTATTTATCATATTTTTAAATAATTTTAGATAGTAATTTTAGTTTTACTTACTTGTCATGTTCTCCATGATTTTAGCTTATTTTATTTATTTGTCGTATTTTATGATTTAGTTTGAGTCATTAATTTTAATAGAAAACTCTCTGAATTGTTAATTTTTAAAGTTTTTAGTGATTATTTAATAAATATTTTATCATATTTAGGGATAATTATTATTAACAAGTATTATCAAATTTTACCAATAATTTTATAATTTTGTTCATCTTATATTTACTTTAGTAATATTAAATTGCTTAGTGTTATTTATTTAGTATTTTAAAATGAAGTTTCTTCTCTTTTATGTTAGCGAAATCATCTTACCAATCAAAAATATGAGTAAAAAAAAATACAGTCTCTTGTCGTTATAATTAAAAAAAACCAGCTTTACTAGACATATATAATTTATTATTTTTAGTTTATAAAACTTTAGTTAAATAGAATATATTTTTAATTATTGTAGATTTTTTCAATAGGTGTCACTCCGTTGAAGAGGAAATTCATATAAAATGCAATTAAAATTTAGATGAAGAGAAGTTTGATTTCATAGACTGCACTGATAATTGGTAATTATGGTTTAATTTTTTATATTTATCTTTTATGTTATTGTAAAGTATTAATAAAACTTTATTAGGTTGTTATGATGATAAATCTTTTACATGTGTGGTTTGATGTTCGAATAAATAAAAATTTTTGCAAGTAACAAACTATTATCTATGTTGCCTTGTAATAAGAAAGTTAATTTTATCTTCTGATTAATTTAATATTTGAAAATAATTAAATAATTTAGATTGAAATTATAAAATTATATTAAGATTTAAATTAGTTGGATATGTATTTGTCCCGCGTAAGGTGCGGACCATCATCTAGTTTTTCTTTTATATGATGAATTTCGGAATGAGCTAACTTGCCATGTAACGAACTAAAACAATTTTCAGATTGTGCTGGACTTGGGGAGGAACTACTTGAAAAAGAGGGAGTCAGCTGAACCCCATGATTTTTATAGTGAAACAATGTTAGGGTTAGAACACCTTGTCTAAAAAAAATAATGTTAGGGTAAAATAAAAAAGTTGGTTAATTCACCGGTAAAAAAAATTGGTTAATTCATGTATAATTTACCCCTTTGTTTAAAGTTAAAATCTTAATTATTGTACCTCTTTTAATATTATGAGATAGCTATATTATCATTGGGTAGGGGTGGGTACAGATCGAATATTACCCTATTTTTCAGTATTTTTGATTTACTTCGGACTTCACAGATATCTGATTTTTCGATTTTCTTTGCCGGATAGGATATCCGGAAAATTTATGGATATTTGCGAATATTCACGGATAGCTACGAATACCTTTTCCACTATGTTTAATACAAGTAAATCTGAAAATATTATACAAATTTGTTCTTATAAAAGGTAAAGTAAAACATTAATGAATATGTTTATGTATAAATTCTTAAAAAATCATAAAAAGTCTTATAAATTAAATATTTTAAGAAGAATTGTAGTTTTTATAAAGATATTATAATTCTTTTCTTCATATTATATTTTATAAGTAATTTTATAAATAGAATTATATAAGATTATACATTAAAAACTCTATTTAACTATAGATATATAACTATTTATATAAAAGTCGGAGCGGTCAGATATTAGTCTCTAATTCTTTTAGTATTTGTGATTTGCTTCGTTTTTAACGGATAGTGATTTTTAATATTTGCTTTGCTTCGAAGACTTACGGATATCCGTATTTTTTGGATCGAATCGAAACGAATAACTGATCGAATCAAATTTAACGAATAAAATGCCCGATCCTAATCATGGGTTAATTGGTACGATACACATACCAGAAGAAAAAATTGGTCAAATAATCATGTAATAAAGTGTTGTTGTGATGTGACATTTTTGGGCGAAAGTGGACCAGTTTCTCCTTACTCACTAGCATCTCCGTCCAAGACATGATGAAAAACCAAAAGTCTATACCATACTATATGTGTTTTATGAATAGTATAGTTTAGTTTATTCATATCAATAGCATACTAACAAATAATTTTCTGTTAATTGCGAGGAAAGAATAAAATAGAAGAGGCAGAGGAGAAACAGGAGGTAGAAGAGGATGAAGAAAAAAAGAGAGAATGAAAAAGGACAAAGAAGAAAGGATGAGAAATAAGAGGAAGAGGGAGACAATAAGGAGGGAAAAATAGTTTGGTAGAACACAAATACACAGGAGAAAATGGCTTGACAAAGCACAAATACACAGGAGGAAGAAAAGGAGAAATATATGGTTTGTGAGGGCACAAATACTGAAGAGGGGAGGTGATTGTAAAACTTCTTTTTTCTGATTTTTAAAATAAAATAGAACATCACTATAATATTATTTGAGAAGTCAGTTTCTTACGTGTCGTGCTCACGTTAATTCTCACGATGGTTGATTACGGAGATACATTTAATGAATTTAAAATATTATATTTAGTTACTATTATTGTTTTCCTTTTTATTTTGTAGTGCTGTATAATTAAATCTTTATTTAGTTTCATTTTTTTTCCAATAACATATATAATAAAATGAAATATTTACAATTGTAAAGAACGAAAATTTTAATAATATTTATATATAATATGATTTCATAAAAAGAAAGTTAACGAAAATAATCTTGATATTAATAAAATAATAAAATAAAACATATTATTTTATAATATTGTTTTATTAATTTGTATACATATAAATTATGATTACCTCAAAACATATTATGTTACAGAAAATCTCACTAAAATATGTTTATGGATACCTCAAAACATATGTTATTTTGAATCTCATGCATATAAATTATGGTTACCTCAAAACATATTAACTAAATTTAACAATTTATTTCTATTGTATAATATATATGCATGAGATTCAATATTATCTTTACATTCTTTTATGTAATTTTTAGTCAATCTATATTTTAATTTATTTTTATTTGACTCTCAAAAGAAACTATGTTATATAGAATCGCACAAAAATATATTTAAGAGAATAACCAACCTAAATTTAAAATATAAAAATTATCAAAATATTAATATAATTAAAAACAAAATATTATGGTTGAATTTAAAGAAGTAAATGCAATCTAATATACTTAAGTAAAACTAAACCGATTAGATATTACATATAAATTACATGTTTAACTAAAATATAATATTATTAGTATAAATTATAAAATTATTTAAATTGAAATTATAAATTAATTTATTATAATATATTTATTTTACAAATATTTATATCTGTGCATGAGCATAGGAAAATCACCTAGTAACAAAATAAATGATGGTGCAATCTTATTTCTATTCTATATAATATATATCTCTAATAAAATATAATATTTCATTAAATTGTGACTGCTCATCATCTAAATAATGTAAAACTAGATTTTGACTCGCCATGCGGGTGATTATTTTATTTTTCCATACATAATTATTTGTTCTACATGATTAATTGTAATATTTACCATATTACTAATTGTTTAATATAACATTTTAAAACACAATAATTTTATAGTTCACATGCAATAATTTAATTTATTTGCTATAAATTTTCAGTGATAGCATATTTTAAATCATGTCATACAAAATTATAAATTGAAAAATCTTATTGGTTAAGGATCAAGAATTTGTGGAAAAGTATTATATTAAATTATTATCGCAAATCAATACAAAACTGTACATGAGTCTAGTTATAATTACAAAATTAATTGGATATTTAAAAATTTTGTTTTAGTTAAAATGAAATATAAATTTAATTTTTAAATAAACACGATATTAAGTAAATTTTTAAAAAAATTTTAAGTGAAAAATGAAATATACATTTATTTTAAATAAATACGAAATTACTTAAATATTTAAAAGGTTTTTTTATGAAAAATGAAATATATATTTATATTATAAATAAAAGATATGAAAAGATTTTATACAGATATAATTTCAGAGTAAATATAGGAACATCTATTTGATTTGTTTGTTTTAGAATAATTCAAATAATTTAAATATTTATATAAAAATTAAATGAAACAACTTTCTAAAAGATGGTCCAGATTAAAAAAAAAATCACACATGAACTAAGTCATGACTTCTGTTTTAATATAATAGATAGATATAATGAAAACTAATTTATTTATATGGATATTAAAAACACTATGATTTTTTAAAGAAATACAAGACCCAGTACGTAGCGTAAAAACATCGGTTCGGTTCCTTCCTGGTTCAGTTTTTAAAGATCGGTTTCGGGTCAGGTCATCGGTTTCGGGTCAGATCCTCGGGTTCGGGTAAAATGCCCAGGTCGTCGGCCTTTATCACATTCCAAAAATCAAAATTTCAAAGACCTGACATATATACTCGAATGGTTCTTAAAGTGTTATATCCAAAAACCAGTATCAAATCCAACCCGCACCGAAAATCGAACAAACTTTTGAAAAAATAAATTTTAATGTATTCTGTTAAATATATATATATATATGTTAATATGGTCTTCACAAATTTTTTAAATAAAATCACATTTAATAAATAGCTTTTTAACAAATAATCTATTTAAAACCCGTTAAACTAAATGAGTTTATATGAAAATTTATTTCTATTAAAAGTTCAGTTAAACCTAAATTTTATATTGATAATAAATATACAGACTTGTATATCCTAATAGTGAAAATGTTTGCTGTCAATGATTTTTTCGTGAATAATGTGATTAATTTTAGATGTAGTTGTAATATAGATTTTAGTCGAATTTATATATTATATATGTGAATGTTATTTAGTATACATGAGAGTAGTGGGTCCCTAAATTGTAGGAAGTCAGGAGAAGTTATATCAAGTATATTTATATGTGACTAATATCAGTTAATTAGTGAAAGGTGAGAAATATAATTGGACATAATATTGATCAATTGGTCATGATCCTCTTTTAATAGTACTGATATTAAAATTTGCAATCTTTTTTACTTCTTAAAATGAATTTTAGAAAATGGGTTTAATATCAAACCGGATCACCGGTGGTAGTAATCATTTGCCAGTTTTACATCATATGTTGACATGAAAAACTAATTAAAAACCAGAAATTTATTATACTTTTCCTAATGTTTGTAAAAATGACCGCGAAATTCTCTGAAATAATAGACTAGCTACCAAATTTTAGCAAAAAAATAAAAAAAAAATCATATTTTTGGCGCTGGTAGCCATTAGCTGTTTTGACCAAAGTCAACACTAGTGTCAAATTCTGTAGTCGTCAAATAAATTTTCAGTCCCCGACTGACCTTATAAACAAATTTAATGTAACTCAAAAGCTTATTTCAAATAACCTTTTAAATAACACATTAAATACAATAGATATGTGTGTTTGTGGGCATGGTGTCTTTATAAATAAAGTCAAGTTATCTGCCTCAATAGGCAGCCACGTCGCTCAGTAGGTGAGGGGCTTTCTCGCCACGTGTCAGCATGCTGTGGTGTATGTGTATGTCACGTATTCTTTTTTTTTTTTGCGCGCGTCCCGTTTCTGTTCCGCTGATTCCTCGCCTTGGGTTTCGCTTTTAAATTTGGGCACGTGTCCTCTAGAATTTACCCTTGGCCTCCACTACGGCGATTAATTACTTGGTTTTAATGGTGGCATTCAAACAAACCCATCCGACGCTTTCTCATCCGTCCAGCTTCCCTCTCTTTGTAACCAAATTCTTGGATTATATATATGAATCCAAACAAGCTTCTCGACGAATCTCTTTCGGCTTTCATATTTTTTGCTCTTTGTAAGTCTCTATACATACAGTCACGGTGAATTCTCAAATACTTCTGTCTGAGCTCCACAGGAATTGAGTTTACTTAGCTGATAAGAAGAGAAATTGAGTTTCTTAGATTTGATGGAAAGCTGGTTTAGAAGGCGAGAGAAAAGGTCTTACAGGAGTTCATTGAAACCGAACAGAAAATAGTATGTCAGATGGATCGTTTCTAACAAAACTTCAGATGCTTTTTTATTGGAACAAAGAGCTTAAATATCTTTATGCTTCTATAGGTTCTGCTTATGTCTCTGAAAGCTGGAGGAGTTGGTCTGAATCTGACCGCAGCTTCAAACGTCTTCTAAATGGTACTATGTCTCTGAAATCTTGCGGTTAAATTATTATTGATTATGAAGAAATGGTAATGCTGATGATATCTTCTTTGTTTTCTTGAAACACTTAGAATCTATGGTGGACTCCAACTATGGAAGAGGAAGCAATCTTTACAATCCATTGCATAGGGTAGAAAAGAATTGTATGCGCAGAAGATTTTTGTTGTTCTATATATTTAGATCATATTTCAAAAATCCACGTGTAGAGTATAAATCCCTTATAACCCGTCAAACACTTGAAAAACAAAGAGATTAGCTCCATGTTTCCTATTTTTCGTATGATGCAACAGCGTGAAACATGGTTGATGACGTGAGTCTATACAGCTTATCCATACTGTTGTTCTTTTTATTTGTTGGTAATTGTTTCTCACTTCGCTGAGACATGTTTTCTGTTCC
The DNA here is from genome assembly GCA_016432835.1 of Brassica nigra. NCBI lineage: Eukaryota > Viridiplantae > Streptophyta > Magnoliopsida > Brassicales > Brassicaceae > Brassica > Brassica nigra. Next base: position 15,155,390 of record CM028249.1, on the reverse strand, counting down.
AGCTAGAGGATTTGTAGAAAGAAACATTGAAATGGTGCAGGGAAATTACATGGAACAGCTACTGCAATTTGTGTGCGTAAAGAAAGACTACACTCAGTGATGGGAATGGCATACTTCAATAACGTCTTTTCCACATTCTGGTTAGTCGTAGTGACAGACTCATTATAAAAGGATTTACAAACTTTTTACAGCAGGGGCTAGGACGCCATGAATGAGATACTTTATTCTATGGAACCGAAAAAGCTATTGAAGAATGTCTTACTGCACGGGCTTGGAGGCGATGCCACGCTCTTATTAGATGTTAAGGTGTCTTGCTGTTTTTCCATGTGGAGCAGTCCCTGTCACTGCAGAAGAAGAACACCACCAGATCTTTTCTGTTGTGGCTCTGATGGTGCAACCAAAAAAATCTTAGTTTGTCCGTGTGTAAGTATATGCTGCTGAGACTGGAACTGCTTGAGCTTTAAGGAATTGTAAAGCCTCAGTAGTGAGGCTGCAGATTTTTCCACTAGGATGATGTGGCAGTAACAGAATCAGCCTGAGAATGAGTCATCATTTAACTCTGACCAGTTTGCTGTTGATCTGTGTAAGATGATGGGAAAACACTGAGGGGTCTCCATCCATCGTTGTTGCTGAAGTAGTAGGCCAAGTACTAGAAACAAATTTGCGGTCTCTGGATAAATTGTCAAAAACAGCGTCTGACCATTCATTGATGGAGTCCTCAGTACGTCTTTTCTAGGTCCTTGACATGAGCTTAACAGCTTCCATCTCCTGTCTTTGAGTCACTTGCCTGATTTTTTTCTGGTGAACACCGGGAGTAGATACGAACTGGTAACCTTTGGAAGAGGAATTCAGATTTGCAAGGGCAGAACCACTAGAAAAAGAGGTAAACAACATGGAAAAGTTTTGTGGCTGCATAGGAGCATCTGGCCATATAGCCCACCTTTATGAGTGTGCAATCCCTTGAATCTGGATTATCTCCTTCAACTTTGGCCTTAGACTTTTGAGATTGTTGACCGTGTATCTGAATATTAGCTTGGGTTAGAGATGCTTTTCCCACTAACTTTTGGTTGCAGTTGCATATGCGAATGGGGAACAACTCGGTGATGCCTTTGTCTCTCTTAAACAATATTCATGCTTTGTTCAAAAAAAAACAATATTCATGCACACTCTATAAAATTTTGATTCATTTTTTGAGTTATTTTTGGTTAATTTTACTAATTGTTGTTTTTAAAACTCTATTTAATTTTAGTTAAACTTAAAATAGTTATTAGATTTATATGATTACCAAAAATACAAAATCTTTGTAGAAATATTGTTATAAATAATTAAAATTAGGAAAACTTATTTTTAAAAAAATCCGTGTAGATTGGAACTTTTTAAAAAAAAATATGCGTAGATTGAAACCTACACATAGTTTATAAACCCACCACAAAGAGATCTCTTCAGCTAAGTTCCATCTTCTATGATTTTTGGTAAACAAGATTTTTTAACAAAAATATTTCAAAATTAGTGGAACCTATATTATATAAAATAGGAACAATATAATTTTTTTTGAAAAGGAAAGATATAAGCTCATTAAATACTAGCTAAAATATAGTAATCAGTGATCATCACCATATAATCTGACATTGTTGCTTCTCTTCATGTTTTCATCATATTGGCTCCTCTTACAGTTTGTGGTTCATGGCCATCGAGTTCTCTGCTACATCAGCTGGAAAAATATGTTTATCCTTCGACATATAATATATTTTTCTGAAAAAGGCTAATTATCAAGATTCAGGTAATTTCCGGCAACAATCTTGAACATTTCATAAGTGCAGCACGACAACTTGATGTGCATATTCTTGCTCTCCTTATGAATGACAGGTAAACTTTTTCAAGTGGTTTGTAGTGTACACGATATATCCTTACATATATAAATTTAAACATTACCATATATACATATATGTAATTTGTTAATAAAAAGAGTATTTTGAAAATATTGTGGATGCATAGATCATAATTTTAACATTATTTTCAAATGAGAGTAAATTAAACACTTTTCAAATGCTCATTAAATTTTAAATTGTTCTTATGTTGCTCACTAACTTTTTAACTCACCTATACTACACATATATTTATAATTATAAATTAGAAATGAGATAGACAAAGTAAAACCACTAGAAAAAAATACAAGAAGAGTACAAGTTAAATAAAATGGATCAAACCAAATCTAATTCATTACAAAATTATCACATCCATAATAAGATTACACTGGACACATTACTATCATTTTAACAACTGTTTAAAAGACAATGGTCAGACACATAGATAAGGAAGTGTTTTCATCAAATAAAAAACCAACAGAAATAATGAATGATAATATTCAAATAGTATAATTTGATAAAACATTTATAATAGCAAATTAAAACAAAAAAAAATCAAAATATATGCAAAATCAAAATAAATAAATATAATATAATATTGCGCTGCCAAACCACTAGTATATATATATATACCTTATATGTACTTGATGTATACACAAAATCAGTGGCGGAGCTAGCTTAATCTTCCATTAGGGTCAATTTCATAATAAACATTATTACATGGGTCATTCAGCTAAATCTATATCATTTTCTCAATTTTTTTCCTCAGTATACAAGCAAATTTTTTATTTTTATAAAAACCATGTGGGTCATATGACCCCACCTGACCAAGGAGTGGCTCCGCCACTGCACAAAATGTAAAACATACATTTATACACTATATATACCTCGAAGTCAGAAACTTTACCTTTCCATGATCTTTCATGTCGTATCTCTTTTATTTGAATGAAGGTAAATGTCTGAGATAAGAGAGAAGAACATATATGGATAGCCAAGGAGACTGCCTAGTATCTTTATAAGCAAGATGGTCATAAGTTGAGATAACCTATATAAATTCATCTGTCAAACATGATACCATGACCATCTTAATTCTCAAAGAAGTAGGCAAGTCATCCTTGGCTACCAAATATGATTCTCCTATTCATCTTTGACATCTCCTTCTAAACGATGCATCCACTCAGTCGCCCACTACAAACATTTGTTGCAAATGCATTTTCGAATAAGGCTTCATCAAAGATGGATCAAACGATCAATTTGGTAGTAAATTTATATAAAAAATTGTGTGGATTCAAAAAGACAGAAAGAAAAATAGGTATAACATGGATGAAAAAAGCATGTCAAAATAGCCAAGGAGACTGCCTGAAACCTAACCCACCAAGATTCAATATGATTTTTGAATTATTATACTTCATCAATGCATAATAATCCAAAACCCATCAACTTAAAATTGAATCGTGGAGGTAAAAAAGAGCAGGCAAGTCATCCTTGGCTACTAAACATGACTCTTTTCGCCATGTTAGACCTCTATTCCACTTTATACACTTCACTACTCTCTATGTTTGTACTCATTCCTTACATCCATCTGCCATCTTTTTTTATAACCCCGGAGAAGGAATATTTTTGCCTATTGAATTTCGAAAATGAATATTTTTGTATGGGCTAAATATGGTCACTTTGTATACTCCATGACCGGAATATGTACCCTTTAATGGACCATTTTCTGGTAATTATAATATCTTTTTCTTTGTCAGTCCACTTTTTAAATTTACATATCGTATTTCATTGGTGGATATCAGAATATCCAAACGTCGAAACTATTCTTTAAAATAGAGATAGCATATGGTCCATCCTCCTGGTCTTAGCGCTTTGTGTCATAGTTATGGTCCTTTGAACTGATTCTTATGCCTTCTGGTATGGGCTAGTTGTTCTTGACTTTTTCTCTAACTTAGAAACTTAATTTTATTCATTTCTTTCAAAAATCCAAAACAGGAAAAAAAAGTTTCACGATCTGTTACATTTGTATCACCTCTTTTAGAAAAAAGGTTTGACCACTAAATTAAAAATTAGAATACCTTCAAACTAAAGAATCAGAATACCGTTCATTTTTGAAAGTAGTCTATTCTCTTTTCTATTATCCATATCTTTTTCCATACCGATTGTTGAGATTTGATTCGTTCGAACATGTCGTTTCAGACTTTCAGTAAATCTTTACAAATGTTAAATTCATGTGCACATCTTGGTAAAATTTGTAACAAGTTCTCTAGTATGCAGAAATCAACTGGAGCAAGTTAAGCAGGAACAAAAGATTAGTCAATAGCCTGCTATTCCGACAAAACAATGTCATGATTCAGAAGCAATGTATATTCATAAACCAAAATCATCCACACAATTTGACAGTGTATAAATTTGAAGCAAACATCGCTGAAACAACACGTGTATAAGAGTTCTGAGCAAAATATAAATGATGGTACACTGCTGTTATGCCTCGTAACACATACTTCAGGAGGAAGATTAGAGAAGAGAAGGGTCAAGGTGGAAAAGACCAAGTGAAGTGAAGCGGGAAATTAAAAATAGAACAAAGCCTTGGAAGCAATTAGAGTCTTTGTCGTTAAAAGAAATAAGAAATTAACTAGCTATGTACAAGATTGTTGTTTTACATTTCTTGCTTTCTCTGAGTTGTAAAGATGATATCTCGAATTGGTGTTCGTGAGGTGCGATCTGGAGATCGTTGAGCTATGAACAGTTGGTGTTGATCGTAAGCAAAGTTGTATACGGATATGAGTACTTTGGTGGAGATTTGAATAAAGTACTTGACCTTATCTTACTTTGGTACTTTGTTCATAACAAATTGGTGCATCGTGACGTTTGGATCGAGTAATCACGATGGGATCAATGGATGATGCAGATCAGATAGTGCATGAACTGAGAGGTCTGCAAGAGGTGACTCGGGATATTGATTATCTGAAGATCGGATGGGAGAAGCTGACGGAAGAGTATCGAACCTCTCACGTTCGGTTTACGACGATCAAGGATCGTTTGGAGTCGTTGGGAGCTCGTTTCAACTCGGTTGATGCTAATATACAGCAGATCACACAAGTCGTTTCGAGGTTGGAGGGTGTCTATACATCTGATTGAAAGATTTTTTTTATTCTGATGTATGATTGACATATGAACAAACCCAGAGAGGAAATATAAGAAGCAAATGGTGCATTGATGTATATTTTCTCTATGTTACTACAATTTCTTCTTTACAGTATTTTTCTTCTTTGACTAGCTAACAATGATTCTTGAGAAGAGATAATATTTTATGAACTTTGTGAATCTAGAGCAGGTAAGAACTCTTGCAGTTATAATTTCTTAACATACCTTTTCACTGTTCTTACAAAATATAAGTGTATGATTCAACCCATTCATTCTTCTATGCCGTAAGGATACCAAAAATCAACGACATGAACATGTTTTAAAAAAAAAAAAAATTCAAAACATTTATTTACCACAAACACAAATAATAATATTTTTAAAGTTTAATTTTAGTTATATACTTCCTAAATTAATAGTATGATGATAAAAATGACTAATTAAAACAAGGATAAAAACGTCTTATTACATGTAATAAAGTCTAATTTTCAAAAAAGAAAAAAGAAATGTATTTCTCAAATTTCAAATCACAAATAAGGTATTTTTCAAATTATCCCATTGATTAATGCACATAGACAATCTTTATATTTTTTAAAATATGATTAATAAACATTATAATAAATACATTTATAAAATAACATTTACATATACAAACAAAGAGCTCTGAATGTTTGCTATTTAAATGGTATAATTTTATCAGAACTTAAATATGAGAAATATTAAAGCATACTTTGAATACAATTTTATAGAAAGATTTTTATAAGCGATTTATATATTATTATTATAAAATTATTTATAAATAAACTAATTGTTAATATAAACTTGCGTATAGTGCGAATTGGAAATCTAGTATTTATTTCTATTTAATACTTGATTAGATGATAATGAATATTTAAAAATCAAAACAGATACAAAACAAGTAACAAGTATAAGAAGATCAATGAGTATTTGTGTCTAATCCTAAATGCAAGCAAAAGAAAAATCAAATATGAACAAGTATTTAATTGGGCAAATAACGAGTCAAGTACTAAAAATAATAGTGATATTTGACTTGGTTTTACAAACAATGAAAATTATAGACTTATTTGACTTGACAACATCGAAAACTTGAATTTTCAAAATGGATACAAGTAAAATACCGAGTTTAAAGTGAGTAACCAGTAATGGTCCTCATTCCATAATGGAGCCGATTATAGTTTTCTTTAATCATAAGAGTTGACTATAGTTGTTATCACTTATTATGCGGCAGCATTAGTAAAATAGAAAAACACAAAAACCCTAAACTCCGCCGGCTAATTCTGCCACCTCCATCTCAGCCTTGCTATCTACACGATACATCTAATTATTTAGATTATCACCAAATATTTATCTTTATTAATTAACTAGGATATTTTGTTATAAAAAAAAACATTACGATAATGTAGTTATATTTTATGATTCTAGTTTAAAAATACGCTTTTTAGGTTTGGAGGTTTGTCGGTCTTCATTGGTTTCGTGTTGGTGAAGCTTTATATCATACTGCACAAAATTAGGCCAGCTTATTGATCTCGCGTGTGTTTGGAGGTTGTCAGAAAAGCGTTTGAAGTAAGCTTAATTCATACACAAACACAAAAAAATACTTCAATGAAACGGCAGAGGTTAGTTTCTTTGTATGTTTTAGATGTTCTTGAATTTTAAATCTGTATAAAATTCAATGATCTCGCGTGTGTTTTTTTGGGTGTTCAACTTAAATTTTGGTCTTTTGACAGCAAAATACTTGCTGGGAGCATGAGCAATCAAGAACTTGAGAAAGCTGACAGGATCAGCCAGTTGCCTGACGCCTTGATCCTGCTAATATTGTGTCTACTTCCTATGAAAGTTGCCATAGCGACAAGTCTCTTGTCTAAGCAATGGAAATATCTTTGGAAGTTGATGCCTAAACTCAAGTTTGACTATTTGGATCACAAACGTCAACTCGGGACGTTTTCAAATAATGCTGTCATGACTTTGCTTTCACACATGGCCCCAGTCTTACAGAGTTTTTATCTCATTGTTCATCTAGAAAGATGTAATGCAAAGGATACTGGGATCTTGCTTGGAATTGCATTGGGTCTTCATGTGCATGAGCTGATTCTCGAAGTTCGATCTAGAGAAGTGTTCAAATTTCCTAGTTGCTTGTTTAGCGTTAATAAACTAGTGACCTTGAAACTCATGTATAAGGTTCATATAGATGTCCCTTCTTCGGTTTGTTTCAAAACACTTAGAAATATGCACCTTCACTATGTGGACTACAAGGACAATAATTCAGTTATTAACCTTTTGGCTGGCTGTCCTAATCTCAAAACTTTGACCGTGCATAGATATTCACATAGCAGTGTGAAGACATTCACTATATCAGTGCCATCTTTAGAGAGACTATCAATTTATAATAGTAATGGTGGACAACTAGATTGGGGTTATGTAATAAATGCTCCTTCTTTGAAGCTCTTGAAGATTAAAGGGGTTTGTGGTCTTGGGTTTTGTCTAATTGAGAATGTTACGGAGCTGGTGGAGGCAAGTATTATTGATGTATCTAGTATATCCAACGAGAACCTTCTAGGTTCTCTAACTTCAGTCAAACGTCTTTCATTGAGGATATCTCCCTTGAAGGTAGAATTTGAAGGTTTTCTTGCAATTAATTCATAGGTAGAATTTTAAGGTTTTCTTGCAATTAATTTACTTGATCTTGTTGTCATTAAATACTTCTTACTAATACCAATATTGCTAAAAAAATACCAATTATGTTTCATGCATATAGGTTACGTTTACTACCGGTAACATCTTCGATCAGCTGGTGTATTTGGAGCTACATGCATATAAAGAAGCGTGGTGGAATCTACTTAACCTTATGCTTGATAGTTCTCCTAAATTGAAAACTCTCAAGCTCATCAACGTAAGTAATGTTCATTTATTAGCAAATTTTCGAAAATCGTTTTAGGTTTGCTGATATAATAATACCGTACGTTTGTCTTTCCTCCCACATTGGTCTCATCAGCGATGGCATTGTGAAAAAGATTATGTGCATCGTGGGGAATGGAAACAACCAGTGAATGTTCCTAAATGTTTTTGGTTTCATCTTGAGACATTCATATGGAAAGGTTACAAATGGCAACGAGAGGATGAGAAACAAGTGGCAAAATACGTTCTAAAGAACGCAGTTAATTTGAAGAGAGTAACTTTCTCCTCAAAACGTATCAAGCATAAAGAGAGAGTAGAGGTTGTCAAGGATTTGAAAGGTGTGGTCAGGGCTTCAAATTTATGCCAGCTTATATTCAAATGAAGAATACATAATAGGTTAGGTTTGTAACTTCTACGGTGATTTCAGTTCAGCAGATTTGACATGCCCTTCTAAAGCGCAGAATTTTGTATATAAATTTTAAATTTAATGAAACAAATATATTTGATTTTAGTTTATATTCATATTTGTAGATTGGTTTAAATTTATTCTCCGGTAACAATTTAAAATGTGTAATAGTTTTATCATCTAAAATATTATAGTAGTATATTATACTTACTAAATTTTTATTCATTTTGATTTAGTATTTTTATTTTATTTTATGTGTTTCCTACTTTTATAAAAATTAAAATATATTTATAAAATTAAAATTTAATATATTTATATTTTATTTTTAATTTAGATGATAATATTATATATTTTTGTTTAGATGATAATATTTATATAAATATATAATAGAGTATTTGCATGTCATATACAAGAAAAACTCTTTAATTAGCTAAATAGTATATGCCACTGTTTTGTACTATTACTTTTTCATTATTCCAATTCTACTCCTATATTGTAGCCATTGTACGGTCTTTATCTCTCATATTAATCTCTGACAATCATTATCTTTCTTCTCCGGTTCTTCACCCAGAAAAATAAAGGCAACATACAAAAATTAACATCTCTTATAAGAGACGTTAGAAGCAATTTGGCTCTCCGAGTTATTTAGCTGAAAATTTGGGTTTAGATGATAGGGTTTGGGGTTGTTTTGCAGAACTATTTTGTTTCCTGACATCAATATTGCCTGTCTTTTAGCAAAAAAAAAAAAATCAATATTTGCCTGTGAATTGATGATGGTTATACGTCTGTAATTTAAAGCCTTATAGGAGAGTGGTGATGTGGTCTAATACCTCCCTCTTAGCTTTGTAAATGTATTATTCTATGAAATTATTTGTAACTAGGGGTATTGCCCCCGGGCAAGCGCGGGATTATGAACAGAGTTTCATCTCAATATTTTCTAGGATTATTGTAGTTGGAATTTTTGCGTTTTCGATTGATCATTGTTTTTCAAGTTTTTTATTGTTACAGAGTTAGAGTTGTGATGATGAACTGTGTAGGCATTGTTCTCCACTTATGAAGGATTAAACTATGTTAGTAATGTGATTGATATTGTTCGTAGTGTTGCTTGCTGTGTCACTGAGACTTATTGTTTGTTTGTCTTTTTAATTTGTTTCTTGTACTGTTGAGAGTACATAAATTATATTAAGGTTGTTGAGAGTACCTTTGTTTCTGGATATTTTTTCTCCAGTTTAGTTGTGTAAGTTGTGTGTATTAAGTAATAATTTTTATTATCTTTATTATGTTTGTTATATATTTTTTTATTTTTTAAACTTGTTGCTTTTACCGAACCTTTAAAACAAATACATGAAGACTTGTAGAAATAACTATAAAATGAGTGACAATTCTGAGTATTTGGGCTTTAATGGGTTTTAGACAAATTTATGTATTTCTCATAAGAAGATAATAGCACTGGTCTGTTGGCATTGAGCATGTAAGCTATTTTCATAAGACAAGAGGAGCGAGCAGGTGGAGATGTTGTTGCCGCCTTTGTGTCTGTCGGAATTGTCTCTTGTATCTCTTGGTGTGTCTGTGTTTGTTTCGCTTTTATTTGATGGGTAATATGTAAACAAAAATCACTGTTAGTTGTATTTATCAGAGTTCATAACTTACTCTGCTTTTTCGTTATGTGATTTCACTGATCTTGGTTGTCTTCTTCGTCTTCTTCATAAGCATCTGCGAAAGTATGTTTGTAAATTGTTAAATAGCTGGTCATGTAATTTGTATTTGTTTAGCTGACTCGATGTATATGTCGTTTAGTTTTAGTTAAAGTGCTTGGTTTGGTATATTTGGTTTAAAGTTTATTTGTAACATTAGACAAAAAGAGGTAATCATTAATGATTCGTCTTTTTTTTATTCTAGTTTTTGGTGTTTTGATTATTTGGGTTGTTGTGGTTTCTTTTAAGCTGTAAAATAAAAGTTTGTGTGAAATTAGTTTGATAAGTAAGGGAGATGGTTAAAGCTAAGAAGAATCAATGAGTTTTGTGGAGATGGAGATTGAGTTTATATATATATATATATATATATATATAGGGTTCTGAGGGGCTACAAATAAGGAACATTTATGATCAAGCGATTTAAGATGGAGAGATGAAAAGTTCACCGGTGAAAAAAATAGATTACGAACAAACAAACGGCGTAATTCTATAACTCATACCTGTTTGACACAATGATGAAAAGAATTCTAACTCATGTTAAACGACGACGGTTTACAATATGAGAAAACTATAATTGTTGCAAACTTGAGCTTTTTCTTAATATAATGTGATAAAACTCATTTAAAAATGAAACCCATAATACAATTGCAGGCCCGGCCCTCAGAGAAAACCCAAGAAGTAAGGGCTTCCAATCTTCATAAATATATATTAGTTTCCGCCATCAATGTACAAATTATTCTTTAGTTTAGTGGTATAAATGTTGGTGGTTGTATCTCAATAACCTGGATTCAAACCATGGCCTTGACATTTTTTCTCACTTTTTTAAAGTGGCCCCACAAAAACGCTGACGTGTAGCATCAGGAATGAGACAACTGCCTCATTATATTATAGATTGTATAAACGACGCTGAGTTTGTTGTGATGATTGGTGTGATTTGCGTTCCATATATTTATTGCTTGATTATATTTAAAATAGATTTTATTTTATTTAAAATTAATAACATATTTATATATGTAATGTTAAAATACTATCCCCTATATATTAATAGATGAGCATTAGAAAAAATGTAACTTGAATTTTGTAATAATTAAAAAAAGACTCAATGCTTATGTGTCAATCAATTAGGTTGTTAATTGAAAAAGAGAGATCCAATTCAATTAATATGTCTCGCTAGATACATTAAAAAATTAACTATATAATATAATGTGCTAGGAGACATTATATTAACCAAAAATATTAAAAGCAAGTATACCTTCCTTACATAAAAGCTATGGAATTACCTAATATACCATTTCCGAACACCTTTATATATCTTAATGTTATATATTAGTATCACATCAAAAATTCTGAGATCAATGGTTTAAATTTTTTGTTACATAGAATATAAAAATGTTAATAAAACCATATGAGTAGAAAGTCTCAATAATAAATGTTTATATTCAAATATACTATATATTTATGTTAACATCATTGAAATTTAATTATATATCATATAAAATAAACAAAATGATTGATCTATTTACCATAAAAATATTGTAAATAAGCAAGATGTATTGCTTTGATTTATGTGATTACTCTAATCTCCTATATATTAATTGAGAAACAATTGATTACTCTAGCAAGTGTAAGATTTTATTAATTAATATTTTTTCAAAAATCTTACAAGAGATCGATACTACGAAGATTTATTTATAAGCTATTGAAATCACCTAACGAGACGTGGAGTACGTATCAAATTTGTTTTCCTAACTCTAACCCCCTTTCTATTCATCACAACACCAAGATGGAATATTTGGAAGTGTCGATTGACAATCTGAAATGGTAATATTTTTCTAATTCAGTCCATTGTTTTCCTCGAATTAACATAGAATAATTTTGAGTGATTAATTAAATGGACCACGTGCATAGTAAAATGTGTTTTAGTTTAAAAGTTGTTCGTACCCAAAATCAATATGAACCATCATCATTTTCGTTTAAAATTTTGTTACAATAAAAATAAAGAGTTGGGCAAAAAATCTAAATCTAAAAAACGAACCAAGTCTGATCGAAAAATAGTATTGAACTTTAACCAAAACTGGTTAGATATCCGAATGGGTTCAAAATTTTGGTATATAAAGAACGGGAACTGAACCCGATCCAAACAGAAATATTCCGGGTATTTGAATATATTTGAACCAGATTTATAAACTTAAATTAAATATCTAATAATATATTAAATTAAACCAGATTAATATATTAATTATTTTTAAATTTAATATCTAAAACAATATACATAAAAATATAAGATGTTTTTAAGTTGTCTAAAATACTCGGAAATATATAAAAATAGCTATAAGTACATGTTTAAAATAACTAATTGATACTTGAAATATCTTTTGATGTCCTATCTAAAAACTTAAGCTAAACCAATTTTTATGTTAAGTTTAAGTATTTTGGAATACATTATTCAAATTTATATGATATAATATTTTGATTTTTAGACTTTGAAATATTTAGAACATATATGAACTTTACTTTTCGAAACTTTATTAAATATGTTATCTAAACCCAAAACCAAACCGAATCCACAAAATCTGAACCGAACCAAAACCACCATGATCCGGACCGAATCAAATCAAATAGTGCTTAAATCTCTACCTCTAATCAAATGTAAAGAATGTTATTGATAACAAAATGTATATTCTTTATAAAATTTAAATACAATATTTTAAAAAAATATTAAGGGTGATTATCATCTAGTTATACTATAATTTTGGATGAAATAATGTTAGTCAATAATTTTAATAATTTTTATTTCTATAAATATATTAATATAATTAACTTATTAACTTTAAGTAAATTATGTTGAATTTTTTGTCTATGATATAAATATTATAAATGTCTTATCATGTTCTTTTCAATTTATTCAGATATATCTAAATTTTAAAAACTATAATTAGTATTATATATTCATTTTAAACCAACATATATATAATAAAATGAATATTTAAATGACGTGACTGTAAATGATTATATTGATTATATACTTTTTTATCTTTGGTAAAATAAATTAAATTCTTGAAAATATTTATGATATAAATATATTAGTATAACTGAATTTAATATTTTATTATTTCTTATTAAAAGTTGTGTTGAATACGTAATAAAATTGGTTTCTTTTTAAATGTACCATTAATTATTAATTTTTTTATTACAGTTTAACGTCGTGGTAATATATTTGGTTGGAGAAAAATTAAAGGTATGAGAAATTGCATAAATTTATTAAAATTGTGTTAAGGTGTTAATTTTCAGTGTTTCATTTAATGATGTGCTTCATGATATATAAATTGTTTAATTTAATATCAGATTACAGCTTTTCAGAAATAAAATCAAAAGTAGTTAAATTTCTAATAACGTTTTAATTATGAAAATAAAAATGGATTCACAGTATATTTTTATTTGGAATACTATTAAGATGGAAAATAAAACTAATAGTCCTATTTAAAATTACCAATCAAGATGAAAAACAAATATGGAGTCACAGTTTAACGTGCTAGATCATTTGCAGAGTTGATCTCTATACAAAGGCGACAACACTACCTCAGAAACTGGTTCAGATTAGCTGAGCAAATAACATTCCAATACAAAAATAAATAAGTCTCTGTTGCAAAATTTTAACAAAAAGTCTGTTGTAAAACCTACGAAAGAAACACTCATTCCATTTGCAAACCCACCGACCAAATCCATTGTCAGACCAAAAGATTCAAGTTTTTTGCCTCTTTCAGGTGGCTTGACATCAGGCCCGGCTCAAATTCAAATTGGACCATGTACACAATCAACAAAATTCAAGACTTTTTTGAACAAATAAAAAAATCAAAGACCTTTTGTTATAAAAATCAAAAATTCAGGACCCTAAATTATAAAGAAAACTAACCAAAAAATGAGGGACCTGGTGCAATGCACCGTTGGCACACATCCAAAACCGGCACTGCTTGACATCCACCATTAGCTTATTTTCACCATTGTAGTTGATAGCCTGTCTCATTTACATGTACAATGTATCAGCTTCTACGAACAAATAGTCTGTAAAAGTGAAGATACAATGCACTCTCAAGAGGAAACCTCACAGTGCTAGGGACATCTCATAAGAACACAGTCCAGAACATAGAGATTGTATTGGTAGCAAATACATGAGCACCACTCAGCAGTCTGCAGTGACGTTAGGAAAGTCAAGAGTCCAAGAATTGGAAATAAATATCGCGAGGATAAGTTAGGCGAGGGAACTGCTAAGTAGAATTGGGGACATATGAACTGTAAAATGTGTTTTGATATACATGCAAGATAAATGTGTGTATATCCTAACATATAATTGAGGCGTTGAACACGTAATGGTGCGTTGTCATCAATCATAGTATCCATTAAGCAAAAAAGATTGATCTTTCTTCCAATACGAGTCCTTCCATGTTAACCTTCACATTGAGGCTTCTGAGACTATTACACTCGTTTTGATCTTCTTCTTCTTACATAATCATTTCAAGATCAGCTGCAACAACTCCATATTCTTTATTTTCTCGGCGCTGTTATATTACTCGAAGAGCCACCAAATGGTTGCTTTTTCATCTACTTTCTATTGATGTCGACTACGATCTTCTTCTACCTCTTCACATTTTCTCTGGTGGGATGCAAGAAGAACGTCAATTGAAATTTGAAAAGGTATAGCCAAAATAAGCAGCTGCTTTTCATTGCGGAACCAACACCGCTCGAAAGGTGTTGGTTTGACCGCGTCGGTTTAACCGTGTTGGTAGTCTCAGCGAAGGCAGACTTCGACGGTGTTAGAACAGCGGCCCGATATCAAGTCGGCAAGCAGAATCGTGGAAGCAGCCATGACTGCTGAGAGGTTTTCTAAGGATTCTAATTGTTTGAGAAGGAGGAATTAATGAATCTGACTGAACCGAGAAGAATTAGTTACATTTATAGGTGTAGAGTTGGAGCTTTGAGGAATTGGAAGGTCCATCAAATGAGGGATAGTAGGGACGTGGGTCGGTGGTATTAAAAGAAAGTTTTAATGAGGATGATTGACTGTAGGATGGTGGTACGACGGTTACGTCGATTGAAGACGCAGCCGTGACTTTGCCGTGGAAGAGATGAAGTTAGTGGGTTTATAGACTAAATCATAATGGGCTTATGTCTGATTTAATAACATGCCCCAAACTATCAATACGAAAGCATTATTAGAAAGACATGTGTGCCTAGATTCTTCTATTTAGTGACGTGGAGGGTCTTGGAAAGAGGGAATTCTACTTTATAATAGTATAGATAGATATTTATTAGTTTATGTTTTATTAATTCAAAATCATCCTGAAAATCTATTATTTATATTTTCAAAATTTTTAAATCAATTAGATTATTTATGTATGACAAAATTTATCAATAAAATATATATGCTTATTATTGTATTATAATTTTGAAACACTAACATATAAGAAATATTTTAGAAAATAAGTTTGTCAAATGTTTTGTTTGATTAATATTTAATTATAAATTATTTTATATCTTAGTTTTAACTTTTATAATTGAAACAATTATTTTAAGATAACAACACAATATATAAGAATTATCTTATTTAAAAATAATATTATTAATATAAATTCGTTTTTAATAATATAATAAATTAAATAATAATATATATAAATAAATCGTTTTATATCTTATTTTTAAATTTTATTATAGAAATAATAATTTAAGTTATCTTTTGAACAATTAATAATACATATAGTATGAAATTGAAGACTAATATGATACTTTTTTCATCAACAACACTAAAAATGAAGTACTAATAATTTGGAATTTTTTTTTAGAAAAGTTCCTTCAAATACCTTTAATTGGATACCATTTTAAAAATTACTAAAGCATTTTAGTTTAAAATTTAACGATTATTGTTTGCATTTTAAAATTTAGGGGTGAACTTGTATTTATAAACTTCTATAAATTATTTTTAAACATTTATAAATGATATGATAGTATTTGTTTATTTTTTTCATCATAAATTTAAAAAATATTTTCTAATTAGTAATACAATTAGAATTCACTCAACTTTTAAAAAATAAATCTTTTAACTTCCTCGACTCTCACTTCCTTAGAGCTTCTCTCTTATTTCTTGTTGAAGAAAGAAAAAAAATACGAAAATTTATTAATTTATATTTTATTAATATGTATTTTAGAAAATATCTCTATATAATTTTTACTTAACTAATATTTAACTATAAATTACTTTATCTCTTAATTATTTTAATTTTATAATGGAAAATTTTATTTCAAAACACTCACATATTATAACTATTTTAGAAAATATTTTTATATAAATTTTTTCTTAATTAATATTTAACTATAAATTATTTTATCTCTCATTATTTTAATTTTATAATGGAAATTTTTATTTCAAGATAACAACACAGTATCCATAGAATAATTTTAGAAATATTATTTCAAGATACTCACATATCATAAATAGTTTATAAAATATCTGTAGATAATTATTTTTCTTAATTAATATTTAACTATAAATTATTTTATCTTTTAATTATTTTAATTTTATGATGGAAAATATTATTTCAAAAAAACTCACATATTATAAATATTTTAAAAATATATTTATATAAATTTTTCTTAATTAATATTTAATGATAAATAGTTTTATTTCTTAATTATTTTATTTTTATAATGGAAAATATTATTTCAAGATAACAACACAATATATAAGAATTATCTTATTCTTAAAAAAGTCTAATATTATTAATTCAAAAAATCATTTTTAATTATATATATACATTTATTAAGGGTATCATTGACTTTGACCGCTCCAACTTTTAACGTGGGAGCTCCGTTATTAATAATAAATCATTTGAAAAATTCTTATGTATTATGATTCATTAAAAAAATTCTTATGTATACTATATTCATTATTAATAATAAATCTTAGAAATCACTCAATATTATTTTTTAGTTGTATAATATTAATGATTTTACTTGATTAATATTTAGCTATGTGTTCTGTGTTTTTAATTCTTAACTTCTTCCTAACAGATATTTTTCGGGTAACAACACAGTATATATAAGAATTATCTTCTTATTTTAAGAGATATTTTTTAGCTTTTGGATAATTCTTATTATTGTTAATTTTAATTACTTATCTATTAGAAATAATTGAAATTCCTTTTTATTTATATATTTCATTCATTAAGGGTAGTATCGATATTAATCGCTCTAACTTTTAACGTGGAAGTTCCGTTACGAAAAATCACTTCGCAAATAATAATATAGATTATTCTATTTTATAATTGTAATTAAACTAATGCTTATACAATGCTGGCCCTGATATTACAGGCGGCATAAGCTGAAAATATATACACCTGTAAATTGGTACATTTAAAAAATAAATTTGAAAAGGATACTTGAACCTAGGATTGGGCAAAATATCCAAATCCGAAAAACAAACCGAATCTGATCCAAAAAAGTAGAACTAAATCCGAACCGAAATCGGTTAAATATCTGAATCGGTTCAAAATTTTGGTATCTAGAGAACCGGAACCGAATCCGTTCCGAACCAAAATATTTTGGGTACCCGAATGTATTCGAAATAGATTTTATATTCTTAAATATATTAATTATTTTAAAGTTTAAATATAAAAATATCCAAGATATTTTGCAATTGTCTAAAATACTTGAAAATATACATAAATAGTTAAAAGTAAATGTGTAAAATAGTTAAACAATACTCAAAACACCAAAAATACTTGAAATATCTATTTATTTTCTATCCAAATATTCAAGTCGAACCAATTTATATGTTAAATTCAGGTATTTTAGAATACGTTATTCAAATTTATATGTAATATAATATTTTTTTTTAGATTTTGAGAAATTTAAAGTATATAATAAATTTTAAATTTTTTAAAAATACTTTAAATGAGTTATCCACACCCGAACCGAACCGGTAAAGATCCGAACCGAACCCGAACTGAAATTAATAAACACCCAATATGACTGAAATCTTTAACTCAAATAAACCCAAACCCGAATAAACCCGAACCGAATCCGGATGGTACCCGAACACCCATCCCTACTCGAACCCACAACCGCTTCATTCCATATGCATAATCAACTCTTCTAAAGAATAATTTGAAGAAAAAAGGGCTAATATTATGTATATATGGAAGGCCACAAGCACATCCTTGGCTTGCTTGCCCTTAGGGCGAGCTCTGATTACATATATAGTAAAGCTATTTCATATCCAAACACAAATTAAAAAAAAAAGAAAAAGAAAAACACTGCATTCATTCGAAGTTTCTAACCGAGTATGTTAGTGTTTCTGATTTTATCAAACTGGTTTTTATAAACATTGAAGACCTCATCTAAGACATTTTTTCCTGTCTGCAGTTACTTAACGCAACTTTTTAAACATGGAAATTTTGTGTGTGCTTTTTCCTTCGTAGATACCACCTTGTTTTCTTCTGATATGTTCTTGTTCCGTGGCAGATCATCGACGACGTCTGCACATATAATAATCAAATGTAGTTTAGTTTCTACCACACAAAAAAAAACTATATACTTTAGGAAACAAATTAGTAAAAACCGAACTTAACTGTTATCATTAGGATCACGTGGAAAAACACAATAAATACGAAAACTAGGAGATGGTGAAAGTTTTTGCTCGTCTCCTTTCTCTTCTTGTGCATTTTCACGTTCGTCTTCCTCCTCCTTACATGTCTTTTCACCACCAGTTTTGGACCTTTTGCTATGTGTAGACAATTCCTGATCTAATATGATGCTCTCAGAAATTTCGCTATCTTTACCGATAGATCCTGGGCGAGTTATAAGTTTATAATCTCCTCCTTCATTTGTCTCAGGCCTTGAAACAACACAACCCATGTTGTTGGAAAAGCCGGAGCATTGGTAAAAAAAATTAATAGTTGGTGAAAGAAAAAAAAAAAAAGCTAAAGGAAGATTACATCCATTGGCACCAGGGAAAACAAAGTCAAATGAATCTTTTTTACCCAACACAACAATAGAACCACAGATTTCATGGGAGATTCTTATCATCTAAATTGTCTCTTAACTTAAATTAGAAAATTAAAGAAAACTTTCTTTTTTAGCAAAGTTGGTTATATTATCTTCCAAATCGTATTAAATAAACTCTCTTTTTTTCATCATTGTAGATCCGAAAATCTATACTAAATATTTGATAGTGTTTGAGATGTAAAACTAGGGAAAAGAGGATGTGGGAAACAATTTTCTTAGAACACAACGATCAAATCAGATTTTGGTTGACGAAAATGGACTTTTATTGATCAAATGAAATTGAATACAATAAAGAAATGAGATCGAGAACTACAACAGAGATCGAACAAAGAATGGTTTGAAATACGAGCTAGGACGAGGTCGATGTATGTTGGCAATTCTCTCTCAAGGGTTTTTTCTGTGTCCTCTTCTCTCGACTCGGACTTCTTTTAGAGACTCTCTTCTCGGATCTCTCTAATGGCCTTCCGGTTTACTCAGAGTTTGAGTGATCTTGTTGACTCCATCGCCTCTTTCTCCTCGAATTCAGTCTACATATTCGGGCATAAAACTGGTAATGGGCCAAACTCGCCTTCGACTAAAACTGGCTCGCTGATGGGTTTGGGCCTTCGGCCCATCTTGCTCATGGTAATTTTGGGGTCCAACATTTGTCCCCCAGTCCTTTTAGTGGCAGTTGGGCATCTAAAAGGGCGGAGTCTTAATTTACGACGTCGTCGCGGGCTTCGGGAAGTGGGATGCCACGTTTATTGATCTGATGCGACTTGTCGGCCACTCCCGGATCGTGCGGCTCGGATTCGTCGTTAGTGGACGATCATGATTACAATCCCTCGGGAACTGCTTTAGACTGTTTTAAAGCATCGTCATCTTCATCTCGAAGTTCTTTCTATAATATTTTCAATGTTTTTCCTTTCTCGATTTAACTTCTTCTTCTCTTTCTTTTCTTTTTGGTTTTCAATGGCGAACATGAAATTTGGTCCGCATCTCCCGACAGATTCGGAAGGGTAGTCACATCGGCGAAATTTACAAGCTCTGGAAAGTCGATTACAGTGTCGAGATATTCCTGAAGTTGGAGAAACTCCCAAAACTGTGAGACCTGGATACTGTGGAACTTACATGCCGCATTTCAAAGAAGGTAGTCTGTCATTTCCCATTCCTCTCTTCATCCTTGAAGTCCTCGCCGAGTTAGGAATGACTTTTACCCAAATATGCCCAAATTTCCTCTGGCTACTACCTGACCCTATGGATTCGTGCTAGGGAAGAGGGTCTCGAATTCGGCCTGAAAGAATTGAAGCGGTTATGCATTCTGAAGCGCAATAGCGGCTTTCCGGGCACAATGCTCCTTTCTCCTCGTCTTGGTCGCACGGTTGGCGACGGTATCCCTAACAGGGACGATCACTGGAGGGATAAGTTTTTTTGTCTTTAAGCTTAATCAGATTTCAGTCGGGGATTTCGACTTCAACCGAATTCCCCGTGAATGGTCTGAAGATATTGGTACGCTCTTTACTTTATTCACGGGAATTTCATTATAGAATCTGTCTGAACCAATCAACTTATCTTGTGGGTCTTTTTGGGAGTGCACCGATGTCTCCCGAACCGCGAGGAATGATCAAGGTCTTGCCCCGAGGTCTCCCTCAATGGCTTGCTGTTAACGCGGCGCGCATTCTGGCTGCCTATGCTCTTTCTCTGGGCCAGGGTCGTGCTCCACCTATTTAGCTGGCAACTTCGGTATCTCCAGGGAGAGCCCGTCAAAGCACGAGTTAGTCTCGCCTTTTCCCCTTTGCCTTATGTTTACTTTTACTGATTATCCTCTTTTATATTTCCAGGAGTGAGAGATCGAGAGTCTTCCTCAGAGAATTCTAACGCATATTCCAAGGCCGAGTCATCGGAGAAGGTCCAAAAGGTCCAGCGAGGACCGATTCTTCGTTCAAGATCACAAATACAGTCTCACGGGATTATGGCTAACCTAGTCTCCATCGCAATTCCAATTGATGGAAACCAAGCGGCTTCATATGCTTTGGTGGCTTCGGTGGGCGACCAACCTCGAAATATGCGGGCTGATTCGGCTGCGCATCAAGCTCGAAGGAGAAATCCTGAAAATATTCTTTCTGAGAGTTCGAACTCAATCGAACCGAGGGTTCCTTCTACGACACAAATTTTTCGGGGAGAGGACTTCTAAGATGCATTCTGCTAAGGACGTTCTATAGGAGGGCGAGACTTCTTCTTTGGCCTTTTTGTATGACAAGGAGGTCCCGATCTTTGAGGATCCAGAATGCTTTGCTCTTGTGTGGCGCAAAATCCGAACCAAGGATTGCGTCCTGCCTGTTCTGTATAAGATGTCGGTTCATGTAGCGTATATCCGGATGGCAGTTGCAAATACTAAGGTAAATACATTCGGGTTTCTCTCTCCTTTTTATCGCGTGCTTCTAATTGTTCTGCTTTGGATAGGCCATGGAAGCGAGCAACGATTATGATGCTTTGATGGAGAAGCGTCTGGCTGATTTTCCGGGAAAAGAAGTGATCGGGAGTCACCTGCTGATATTCAATAATTTCGCGTCGAGTTGGAGGCCGCACACGTTAAGGATCAGCAACGCTACGAAGAGGTCGAAGACCCTTTTCCCGCCTTTGTAGAACTCCACCTGATAGTCCTTTCCTGTATAGGTGCACCCCGACCTTTCTAGCTGGGCATACGAGATTAGATTTCTCCCCATCTCTGGAATGTATCTAACGTCGCTTAAGGTCACAACAGTTTCGTCGCTGTTGTCTATCGTAATCTTCCCCATACCATGAACCATACAATGTGTGTTGTTTCCCTCATGACCTTGTTCCCTTCGGACTCTTTGAACTCAGTTAATAACTCCCTCCGTGGAGTGATGTGAAACGTGAACCCCGAGTCGAGCATCCATTCCTCCTCTGACACAAGCAAGCTTACTGTTAGTGCGATAGGACCTGGTAGCGTCTCTGCCACGTTTACTGAGCTGCTGGACTTGTCGTGCTAAGATCCTTTCTTCCTCTCTGGATAGTCCCTTTTCCAGTCAGCATCACTCCCACAGACCCAGCAAGTTTTGTCTTGCTTTCCTATAGGCTTTCCTCGTGACTTAGATATCTGCTTTCCTTTGTACTTATTTGACCACGGCTTGTTTCCTCCCATGTCACTTCTTGTAGACGATCATCCTCTTGATTCCGTATACAGGCCCTCCGATGGCTTGTTCCTGTTGTTTAATCCTTTCTTCATTAACTCCACCTCTTTATAGTAAGCAGCAGTCATGACCTCGTTTACAGTAAGTGTGTCTCTCCCCGTTCCATACTGTAATGTGTGAACTAGGGGCTCATATGCAGTTGGAAGCCCTTAGAGAAGTTGTATTGCCTGATCTTTGTCTGAGATGTCAATCTTTATGCTAGCAAGATCAGCAACTAGCTTTAGAAAAGAGTCAAAATTCTCTTCCACAGCCTTGCCTTCATCCATTTTAAAACAAGAGAACTTCTTCTTAAGATATATTTGGTTAGGTAAGGACTTTGTTTGATAGTCACGTGCCAGCGCCTTCCACATTCCCAGTGCAGTGGTTTTGTCCATGATCTTCCTCAAGATCACGTCGCTTAAGCACGTACTAAACAGACTTCTAACTCGAAGGTTTCTCTCAGCCTTCTTTGGATCCTTCTTGACATCTACGCCTTCTTCTGACTTTCCTCCATCAGAAGTAGATGCCTTTTTCTCTTTCAACACCGATAGCAATCCTTGAATCTCCAGCTGCACCATCATCTTGAACTTCCACAATCCAAAGTCTCCTTTCCCATCGAACCATTCAATCTCAAACCTCCCTGGCGTTGGATCCCTCCTGTTATGGATCGAGCTTCCCGCTTGATGCTACATGCAGATAACACAAACAAGGCTCGGCAGCCACACAAGAATTTTTGTAACAATCCAAATACCACAGGAATGATTGAAAGAGTTCAGATCTAGAAACTTCCTTTCGATCTATCGATCTGTAGCGTAGTTTTGATTATAGGTTCTTGACGCTTCTTCTTATGGAACGAGACCTGATCTTCCTCCTAGATCCTTTTTCTTGCTCTAGCCGAGCTCTGATATCACTTGTAGAAAAATCTATCTAGATCTAACTCACTTTAACTCTCTATCTCACTCGAGTCGATCTCTCGTTTGTGTGTGTAGGTTCGCGACTTCTTGATACACAAGTAATAGATCACTAAAGCTAAGGAAAACAGAGTAAAGAGACGCTCGATCATTTAGAATTCCCTGTCAAACCGATGAGGTACGTCTCCTTCGTGACGGGACTTTTTCAGAAGGTATACAAAGTACAACAATGGCGATCGCCTTATCTCTTTCTCTCTCTCTGTGTAACTTTTAAGTCAAGAGGATAAAGACGATGGTTGTTGCGTTAGTTATATAAGCTGTGATCCTTTGCGACACACGCACAGCTCATCCTGGTAAATCTTCATTTTTGGACTTCTTCTCATATTCACCGAGGTCCACTTACCACCTTCTATCTTTAGGTCCGCCAGATGCTGTTGGGCTTCAACACGAATCAGTCCAAGTCGCACACCACATCTCACAGAGTGTATAGCTAGAATATATTAAGCGGCAATGACCGTAATTGTCCCATCAGTTATGTCACATTTTTGCTATGGTCATTTGTTAAATTATGTCTCCCACTATGGACATACCACAAATTAACCCAATAACAATCAAACCGATCGATAAAAAGTCAATAATTTCTGTTTACGTAGCCGTTTACCCGTATTTTCTAAAACGATGAAAACAAATTATTTTGAAAATTTTACCAAAAAAAGAAAAAAATTTTTTTTGAAAAACAGAGCAATCGGTGCATTAATGGCGAAAAACAAATGCCATTAATTGTTTAAATTTCACCTTCTTATCCTCTCTTCGTCTACATTTATTGCTCACTCTTTCACTCTTTCACTCTTTCACTCTCTAATGACTCTGCTTTTTCCTCTGATCTACGTGCAATACAGAGCATTGAAGTGATGTCAGACCGCAAAATTTCAGCAAAAAAAAAAGGATCAGGAACACGACGTATATACAGATCCTTAACATGGGTTTATCTAAAGACTCGATCTTTAATCAAGGGTTCCATCAAGATTTTGATTCTAATCTCAGAGACTTCTTCTCTTGGTCTCCAGTTCTCAGTGAGCTTGGAGCAGAAAAAAGACAAAGTGATGTGTTTCTTGGATTAAGTTTCGGTGGAGGAGCTGAACAAACTGGGATCACTGATCTAATATGAACAGCTGGAGCGAGTTTCTGAAACACTCCTCCTGCAAACATTTCTGGAAAGGGCAAAAGCTTGCTGTAACAGTTTCTCCCCACTGATGACGACAGTATCGAGTTAGTAGGCAAAGGAAACGACTTGGTTATCATCTCTGTCTTTGAATCATATATGCTCTGTTTTATCCCTGCATGTTCTTGAGACTTTTCTAGCAATGTTTTGACTCTGGATTGTTGTTGGAGATTTGTTCTTGATGGACAGAATCTCGGTGGTAATCTTTGGTGATGTTTCAGTGATGATGATGATGAAGCTTCGTTGGTGTAGGGATTGATCAATCTGAGCTTCTCAGACAACAAGTCTCTTGTGGTTGTTTTGTCTTGTTGGATTGTTCTTCTTCTTGACTGATTAGTCTCTCTTCTTCTCACTTCTTTGGGTCTAAGCCTTGAGAGGACTCTTGCAACTACCTCTCGTTCTTTCTCTTCCCCTCTCTTCTGTGCCGGAGAGTCCACGCTTGGCACTGTGTGGCAAAAGTGTGACATGTGGAGACATTAACAAAAATTGAAGATTTATCAATTATCAAAGGGTTTGATTTAATAAGTTTAAGTATTGTTAGTTCACTTCTTCTCAAGGAGAACCAAGCTGCAATGGCGGCATTCTTCTCAGCTTGCTTCTTAGTCTTTGCTGATTCTCCATTAAAACTCATTCCTGCAAGCACCACAGTGCAAGAGAACGTTGGGATGTGACCAGGTCCTGATCTCACACATGTGTAAACCGGTAGATCAAGACCAGCTCTATGTGCTGTCTCTTGAAGCAGGTTCTTGTAGATCCCTGTTTCATCCTTTGAGAACAAATCAAACGGTCGTTAGGGTGAAAGATGGAGAAGAACAGAGCATGTTTTGAGGAAAAGACACTTACAAGAACTCTATCAGTTAGAGACTTTGAAGGGCCCTTTGAAGAGAGAGCAATGAGAGCAACTTCAGCAGCTGAGTGTTCAGCCTGTCTGAGTGTGGAACAATAAGTGGGGCTATCAAATATTTCACCGTTGAAGTTTACACAAGCTTTGAACCTTGGAGCATGATCTGGTCCTTCTCTTGTGCAAGTATATGATGGGAGGTTGAAACAGCTTCTCTGTGCTAGCTCTTGCAACTGATTCTTATACATTTCTGTGTGACAAAGGCAGAGAGATTGAGAAGAAGAGGACAGAGTAGTAGAAACCAACTTTATCCCTAATATTGGTTATTTAAGATTTGGTGTCTCTTTATAAATGAACAGAAGAGCTTGTCTCTCTCTCATGTGATGGAGTTAAGTCTCTGCAGTGTTCAGCGAGAGGGCATTAGGGCTCTGATGTTAAAAGTGAAAGAAATTAGATGACAGAGAGATAAAGATAAAAAGAATCTTTACAGAGGTTTTAGAGCAGCTCTCTCTCTCACATGGTGGCTCCATCACAAATAAACGTTCCTAATAAAGAGGCTACTAAATGATAATAGTGACATTTCAATTGAACTATGGTCCATTTTATATGTATGATATGTACGTATATATGTCTGTGTCTATAACACATGCAAATCTTATTCTCTCTTTAAAGATCCTGTCTTTATGATCTGATGTTGGTATGAAAGCTTAGATTATTTTTTTTTTCATTTTCATGAAAAATTTAATTTTACACTCTTCTTATGCAACCTTGTCTTATCAAAGCATTAGGCTTCTTATGCATTAGTTGCAGAGCCATGCCTATAATTCAGTTTCAGCTTCTTGATGATGACAGAGAAACTTTTTGATAATGTACGAACACAACTAAAAAAGAACTGTCTGAAAAATCCTTAAGAAGCTCACTCATACAAACAAGTAAAACTAAACACCAATATAACCTTTTTGCTTCACCACAACAAAGCCAACAACACCCAACATAAACACTTTCCACATCAAAGTTCTTCTCCTCCACAAACCACAAGCTAGCAATAACTGATTTTAACCTGAACAATCCAAATGAAAAAAGCATTTGAAGAGAAGAAAAAAAAAATCACCTCTCGAATTTCCTCTAAACCTGTATTCACCCTCCCTGAACTTCATCTCTGTTCTGTCTTCCTTCCATGCTAAACCGTGTTTATCTGACTATGTAGGCCGGTTCTCAGCCACTGGACCGCTTCCACTGCTGCTTCCTCCACCGTTCTGGTTTTGTTCCACTACTCTGGCTGCTAAGGCCATAACTTCTGGTGACATATCCCAGCTTCCGCTTTTCCTTCCCCAGCTTGACCGCCTACCCGGCCTATCACTTTGTTCATCAACTGTTGTCCTAACGTCCGGAGACAGCTCACCCAACTCACCGTCCCTAACATGTAACCGTTCATTGTTACCATTTTTGGCGTCGCCATGTTCTGACATTGCTGAACCCATGTCTGCCCAAACAGCTTTCCTTCCCATCTCAACGTCATCACTGGCTTTACCCATGTTTGGACTCATAAAACCACCTGCTACAGATCTAGACGGCAATGGAGGTTCACGATGGACCATAGCTCTAAAGTCGTTCTTTGAAGGAGGGATTGCTGAATAAAATGTTTCTTTGAAGTTATTAACCACTCCCTTGTTATGTGGATTGCTTCGCCGATCATATCTGTAACGAAAATTCTCATATGTAGTCTGCAAAGACAAAAGGGAAAATCAACCTGTCACATAAGATTACTAAAGAGATGATAAGAGGATTGAATTTGGTAGCAATATTACCTGGTTTGTGCTGATGAGATATAGATGGAAAGCTGTTAAGCCAAAAACAAACCAAATCGCTATGAATGTGTAGATTATCAGAACAATGGAGGCAGGAGTTTTGAGCATTGCCTTCCAAATGGTTGTATACTCTGACTCCATGATCTTCCTTATGTAAACCCAGCAGAAGGCAAACACATATATACAGAGAAGTGTCGTGGAGAAGACAAACATGAAGAAGAATCTGTAGTTTCTCTGCAACAAAACATGAGAATATGAGATGAAGTATGGTTTATGTGGATGTTTAAGGACACTGTGACTTACCAGCCCTATACATTGGCCAACCCAAGGGCAGTGATGGTCAAACTTTTCAACGCAGTTGTTGCAAATAGAGCAATGAGAGCAGCGAGGCGGCCTATACAGCATGCAAGTGTCGCAGTACTTGACCTTAAATGTAATTCCATTCACCTCTACTTCCTTAATGCGAGGCAATCGCAGCTGGGGAGTCTGGCCAGCTCCTGCATCCATGTTGCCATCGAGGGGTTCAGGCTCTGGAGGATGAGCATTTCTTGGGATGATTCCTGGATCTCTTCCGGATGTAAGCAGCAGAAGAATTATATCCTGAGGACACAACAGGCATTTATCATTACGGACAGCCTCGGTCATCTGGAAGATCTGCAAAAATGCAAAGCTGAGAAAGTAAACTTACATAAATGGTGAAGACGACGGCGACAGCTTCTATAGATACTCCCCAGTTATCAGAGAAGTCATACATTAGCTTCCTGGCGACAAAGATGCAGAAAACTGTAACAGGTACAGCAATGAGACATATAGTCAGCGCCAATGATCTTACGTCTGGTCCGAATACAAATCTTCCCTGAAGAAAGAATATCTGAAAGAAAGAAAAAAAAAACAGGAACTCATTAAAATGGAGGAAGCATGTCCCCTGGAGCTTACTTCCGAATCAACTTGAATGAAGAACTAGAAGTAGTGTTTGATATTATCTACAAGATAACAAGTTTTTGGTATCACTCCACTATAGAAAATGATAGAAGTCTACTACAGTTAACAAGTATTCAGCAAAGCACAAAGGAGTGTGTACACAATGTTCAGTAAAATCCCTATAACCACAAACTACAAACCTTTTTTTTAATCAAAAGTAACTCAATCTAACATTGAGCTATGGTGATCATGTTAAGATAAAAGTTAAAAATGGCGTATTGAGCTCAAAAGCTTATGCAATAAACCATCTTTTGAAAACGACATCCAAACCTAGGATTCTCAAAAAAGATTTAACTGTTTGAAATTAAGACAGAACTAATCTGCTAAAGAGAATAGAATATAAGCAACTAGTAGTAAAGAGTCAAGTAGCTCAAGCAAGAACAACTGAATAAATAAATAATAAAAAAAAAAAAGCAGAACTTTCCACACAGAAGGAAGAAGAAGAAAAACAAACTCACGTTACTGCCTTTCCAAGTTTGATAAACCCTTAAATCACCTTTGGATCCCGAATCGGATCGCTCAGGCGGAGGCACTACATACATCTCTTCAAACCTCAACCTCAGTTTCTACTTTCTGTCCTTCTCTCGACGGCGTCGCCAACAGCTGTAAGCTTCAAAACCGTTTCCTCACAAGCAAAAAAAATGGGAGCACTATCAGGTAAGGAGGATTCCGGCGAATAGATTCTTCAGATTCCCGGCGAAGTAAGCCGACAAGGGCACGAGTAAGCCAGCGATAAAGAAGGTTTTTTTTTTTTAGGCAACTTCTCTGATGCCCTCGAATAGAAAAAGTCAATCTCCAAAGAACCCACTATTAAACAGAGAAGATAAATGAATTATTTTCAATTCGCTTAATTAGAAAAAGACCCAAAATCCTTTAGGAGTTGTAGATGTTACAACTTGTATCTGGATTTTATCCACCCATTCCAACCCGATCCGCATTTGACTGCAAATCGATTAAATCGAAATTATCAAACGCCTAACCAATCTAACCATTTAAACCACTCACTCCTAATCAAACCTATCAATTTTGATAAACCTCTCAAACGCTAATTCCCAAAATCCTTTAGAAGTTGTAGATGTTACAACTCATACCTGGATTTTATCCACCCATTCCGACTCGACCCACATTTGATTGCAAATCGATTAAAACGAAATTATCAAACCGCCTAACCACTCAAACCACTCACTCCTAATCAAACCTATCAGTTTTGGCAAACCTCTTAAACCCTAATTCCCAAATCAAAACTCAATTAGATTCATTTGAGATTCATTCCTCTTTCTTATCTCTCTCTCTCGACTCCTCTCTTATCAACAATGACGAAGACGAGACTCAATGGAAAACTCGAGAAGGAAACGAGAGAAACGAGGCCTAAGAGAAAAGAAAATCCAACAGAGAAAGAGGAGAAGAAAGCATCATCTGTTAAGAAAGCTAAGAAGGTGAAAGTGAAGTCGGTGAAAGTGAAATTTGTAAGGACGGTCTCTCCACCCTCGTCGACGGCGACGACAAAGAAGACTGAAACGATGACTCTCGAGAAGACGATGGGAACAGAGAAGACGCTGACCGAGAAGACGAGTGATGTATCAGAGCCAATTAATGTTATTGTGGATGCTGCGGTGACAGTTGAAAGAACAAACGGCTCTCAGGCTCGTCCCGCTCCTCCGGTGAGTCGGAGTGAAGAATTGGAGGACGATGAAGTGGACGACGGTGAAGAGAAGTCGGCTGCCTCTGATGAAGAAAAAGGAGGATTCTGATGACGAAGGGAAGGAGACAGTCTATGATAACGACGATGTAGATGATCATGATGGCTCTATTGAAGAGAATGAAAACGATGAAGGAGAAGAATCAGAGGAAGAAGTAGGAGAGAAGACAAAGGCAGTAGCAAACAATGTAGAGTTTGGCTAAGAGGAAACTGGTGATGAGTCTGGTAATGCTGATGACGCTGCTTGTGATGATGATGGTGATGTGGAAAAACTAATAGAAGATAATGCGGACAAAGAGGATCCAAAGCCAGCAGAATCAGAGCACGAAGAGGTAACAAATTAGCATATATAATGTGTTTGTTTTTTATTTGGTAGAACTATCAAATAGTCTGTAAAGCTTTGTGTAATACTACAAAAACATGGTAAAACAATAAGATTATTCTGTAAAACTAGGAAAATATTGGACAACTAAATAATACTTGAAAACTGAAAGAAAACAAATGTGTTGCTTTGAAGTACTAGTGCTATAATTTGATTAGAACTTAATGTTACTTGCAGGAATCTGTTGGAACCAAAGCAATCAAACCAGCGAGAATGTTCTTCTATCAATCAGGGTACAAGAAACAAATTAAGCTACGGACAAGGTGTTTCATAGTATAGGCTATTAAGACGTTTGATAAACTGGAACCGAAGCTCAGTAACGGAGAGAGGAGCTGGTTCGAGGAGTTCAGGCATTTCTTCCACATGAAAAGGGAGAAGTATCACAAGGTTCAGGGAATGTGGATGCTCTTACTGCGAACTTGCGATATTACAAGGCAGAAAGAATTGTGGTTTATTGTTAATGGTGTTCCTATCCGTTATAGGCTAAGGGAACACACATTGCTATCAGGACTAAACTGTTGCAACTACCCTCTCGGCTACAAGGAACGTGGTAGCTTAAATTTTGTGAATCGACATTTCAAGGAGGGATAATTAATAATGTTGGAGGATGTGAAAGCAAAACTGGTGGGCATGGGACCTCATAGAGACAGGCTGAAGATGGCGGTTCTATATTTCTTAGGAAGTTTGATTTGCGCGCAAAAAAGGTTAAAAAAGGCGCAAAGAATGTACTGGAGTTCTTCCAAAGAGCCGTGGATGATCTTGAATTCTGCAGGACCTTTCCATCGGGGAGATGTTCCTATGATTACATGTTGAAGGAGATCTCTCACACCATGGATCATTTTGGAGGGTTGGTGAAAGAGAAGTCTATGGCATCTTCCAGGTTTCTGTGTACCACTGGAGGTATGTAAAAGAACAAGATTATTATAATAATTGTATACCACATAAGCTAATTCCTGCTTGATGTTGTGTTTGGTAGTTTCTTGCATTTGAAGTAATTCCTAAGTTGGGAAGCGGTACAGAGAACTGGTTAAAGGAGCTGATGTAAAGTGTCTGAGGATGTGTAGGTGGGCATTCAAACCCATTGGAATGAGAGGGATGCCTCTATCAGAAATATATGACGAAATGGGTAACGAAACTGTAAGTGTTCTTTCCTTTTGTTTTGTGTGGGTGTTTATGGTGTTCAGTTGAGATATATGTAATGTAGAACTAGGAAAACTATTACATAATAAGAGAAAACTACAGTATATGAATGGAGAACAATGTAAAACTATGAAAACTAAGAGAAAACAGGATATTGACAGCATCATCCCCACGAAGACTGCAGAAGAAAAATCTCCCAGATGATATTTTCGAAGAGGATGACGATGTTGATACGCCTGATATTGTTACCGAGAGTTGGGAAAAGTGCATGGGCGAAGGATACACGGTCTTTTTAAAGAAATATATTGGAGGAAGATGTTACTGCCCGAGAAAAACAGGCAGAACCTATAGAAGAGGCCGAACAGGTAGCTTTGCAGTTGATTGAAGCAGGAGAAGTGTCGAAGATTTCAAAGATGATGAATAAAATGGTGAAGCAGCTTGAGAGAGTTGAGACGAAGGTTGACAAATTTGATACAAGGTTGGGGATGATTGAGGACTTTGTGAACGAAATGCAGAAAGGCAAAAAAAAAAGAAGTGAAGAACTTATTTAATTTTAAGCTTTCGAAATATCCTGTTTTTGAGATGGTTGGTTTTTTCTTGCTTGATGTAGAACTTGCATGTTTTTGTGTTTTCGGTATTTTTTGTTAGAACTTTGTTATGACTAATATATCAAGGATATTTTGGACTAAGATAACATATATGTTGTGAAAATTAGGTGCAAAAAACTCTAAACAGAAAACTAAACATAAGTTATAGTTTCACTCAGTATGACTCAGTATTACGTAGTTAGTTTCACTCAGTATAACTCAGTTTGACTCAGTATTACGTAGTTAGTTTCACATAAATATCTTAATGGACAAAGTCTTAACACAAACATAATGCTTAACATTACATAAGTTTAGCTTGAGTCATAACATAAGTTTTAACACATAAACTCATACAAGTCTTACCAAACAAAGACTTGTACTATCCGAATGAAGAGAGGAAACACAAATTTTTAACACATAAACGACACATAAACTCACATAGAACCGAGAATTACAAATTGAGTATCTCATGGACGGGTAATAAGCCTCTTAAGATGTGCAATCTCTTCAGCCATATCATTCATTTCCATCCTTAACTGCTTAATTTCTTCCTAAACACCAAAAACTCCTGGTTGACGAACGTGCATCCCATCGTCATGTACACATAGTATTATGCATTTAGTTTCACTCAGTATAACGCTGTTTGACTCAGTATCACGCATTTAGTTGCACCCAGTATAACACAGTTTAACTAAGTATTATGCAATTTAACTAAGTATTACGTAGGTTCACTTAGTTTTACAACGAAGTCAAAGACAGGCGACAATTACCTTGTATTTATTGCAGGTAAAGTACCTACTCCCAGGCAAGGTTTCGAAATCTGAAGGATACTTCGGATTTGGAGAAACATCAGGCATGATTTCACCCCCACATGGGCAATGGGTTGGAATCCCATATTGGGCGTCGCAAATGAACCCTAGCATGTCGTAGTGTTTCTTCAACTTCTTCATCTCCTCATACGGATGAGTCATGATGTAAAAGGAAGGTCTCTGTTCAGGAAAGGAAAAGAGTGAGAGCTTTTAAAGGTGAAAGGAGAAAGAGATGTGTGAATGAATGAATGGTAAGAGTGAGAGGAGATAAAAAAAACAGAGTAGAGAGAGAGCTCGGGAAAAAGAGAGAAAGAGACACGACTTGACAAGTGAGCAGAGGAGAGCGGAGGGAATCTACTTTTTTGACTCAAAATTTGAATATTTTGGTGTTCTTTTCGTTTAGGCGGCAAATAAATTTTTAGTTTCCCCCAAAACATTTGATCTTAGTTATACAGAAGTTTATGGTTTTACTAATGTTCTTCATAGTTCTACTTTTCGTGATTTCAACTCTTTTTAGTTTTAATTTGTTAAGTTAGTTTTACTTTTTAGTGTACTGCATTACCATGTAAGCATACATGATTAGTTCAATAATATGTTTGAAATCACGATTTTTCAATTACATGTTTTGGGTAAAATTTTAGATTTTCATAAAATATAATTTTGGTATTCGGGTACGTTTTGGGTTTTCAGATCTGATTTTGGGTAAATTTTGAGGTATTTTTGCGGTTCTTCGGATATTTTTAGGATTTTTGGGTATTTTTCGAGTTTTAGGTCCAGCTCGGGTATTTCGGGTCTTTTTGGATCCTAAATACCCGAACCGACCCAAATCCAAAATATACCCGAAATTATGGGTATTTTTTAGGTATTGGAATTATAGACCCGAACTGACCCGGACCCGACAAGACCCGATCTAGAACCGACCCAAAAAATTATGGGAACCTATATGGGTCTAAATTTCGAGGACCCGACAGACCCGGACCCGACAAGACCCACCCGAGGACCCGCCCCAAGGACCCTCATGCCCAGGCATACCTCGGTCGCCTTACGTTTTTTGTCCTTTTACGCCGTTCTCCAACATATGGATTCCTCTCATCCTTTTTCCTCCCCTTCCCTTGAGGCGATCCGGAGTTATGATTTGAAGCTCTTTGATGTGATTTGGTACATTCCAATCAGACCTGTCCGGCACAGAATAATGGTATTGTAATAAGCCAATGCCAAAAGTTCTGTCTAGTAATATTTTGAGCACAACTCGTGGTACTCTATCTTGACCTCATGTCGACGACCAGGAGTAGCAGCAACCTCATGGAAATATAAATGAGCAGCAAGTCCGTGCAGACAAGGATACTTTTCATAATCATATACCTTGCAGGTACATTTATTTGCTATCAAGTTCACCAAATAAACCTTCCCATCGCCAGTGTTGGTTACCTCGTACTCAAGCTCATAACTATTCAGCTCACGCACTGATGTTTTCTCAGCTTTGCCCCATAGTTTGTGCAAGTGGTTCTCAACAAGAGGAACCAGTTTGGTATCAATCAATCCAGACACGGCGTCCTTCCGATGTTCGTGAAACCAGTAAGAAATTTTTTGATGATTGTATCCAACATTGGTATTTAGGCATACCTCCTTGCGTCTCTAAACGCGTTATTCATCGACTCCACATTGTTGCTAGTTTCCAAGTTGAATCTGTCACTTGGGAAATAAACCCTAACCCATGTGTCTCTCTGAGTGTGCTCCTCCACATACTTGTACGCTGTAGGATATCTTACCTTAAAAGATGCATAAGCAGACTCGAACTCAGCCACCGTGTAATACTTAGCCAACTCCATAAATCTCCATGCAACTACGACTTTGGTGTTGTTACAAGCATGATTTCTCACATTCTGAGATAGATGCCATATACAATGGCCATGGTGAGATTGTGGAAACACATTAGCTACAGCCGTGATGACACTCTGATAAAAACAAATTCAGAAGAGTCTGGTATAACAGTTTTGAGCATCTCGAAAAACCAAGTCCAACTAGCATTATTTTCACTGTCAAGTACACCAATCGCGAGGGGATAATGGTGACGATTAGGATCTTGAGCTTTAGCAAATACTAGTACACCACCATATCCCTTCTTTAAAAATGTGGCATCCACAATTATCACTTTCCTCATGACTCAAACCCTTTAATACAAGCTGCTAAAGTTATGAAGAGGTACTTGAACTTACTTGCCTCATCCAACTTCACCGTTGTTCTTGTTCCTGGATTGACCAGCTCTAACATGTACAAGTAGATATACAGCATCTTGTCGTTGTCTTCCGAATTACGACAAATAGCTAGATTTTTCCCTCTCAAAGTTGTAGAGTAGGATATTGTTACACAAAGTTTTAATTTCAGAATATCCATGATATCTCTCAGAACAGAAGTACTCAGTTTCCAGTATATTCCTCATTCAAAAAGTTACAACTAATTCTGCTGAGCCTCTCCTCTTGATGTTTCAGCTTTTACTTTGAATAGTCCAAGAGCATGTATGCACACCTGTGTACCTTCTAACCGAAAAAGTTTCGGTCTGTGGAATCCTTGCAGCTCGCAAACCCCATTTACAGCTTGCCTCACAACATTTTACCACCAATCGTCTATGATCTGACTTTTTTATAAAATAATGAAAGCTTTCGCCAAATGCAGCTCTATCCACCACCTCTTGAATTGCTTTCTTACTTGGAAATTCCTGAAGCTTGTATAGACCCAAATCGTCTTCCCATTCCTCTATAACCTGAGTAGAATTTTCTATAGGTGGCTGCTCAACATACTTATCTACCAAATTGGTTTCCATATCTGCAATGGTATCCGTCACAGCTGTGGTGCCCGTCTCAGCTGTGGTGTCCGTCTCAGCTGCCGTTTCCGTCTCAGAAGCGTTGTCTGTATCCATAAAATCATCTCGTGTTGTATCGTCATCATTCTCTGCCTCTATCAGCTCCTTTTGTTGATTTGCGTGTCCATTTTCTACGTACAGAGTTATGGCGTTAGATATGTTTTCTACGTACAGAGTTATGGCGTTAGGTCCGATTGGATCATCATTTTCCTGCAACACTTCGTAATTCTTACCAAACGAACATATGCCTACTCTCGACAGCTACTCTAACCGATCCGATTTACTCGTCTCCTCCACTAACAAAAGACTCCTACGGTTGTCTTTATTAATGGACGTTAGGTAAATGAACAAATCCTCATCATCACAAATGGTTAACTCTTCCTTACATCCAACCACCATCGGTATGTACCTAAACGTCAGTTTTACATTCCTTTCATCCAACGTAAGCTTTTTATACAACCTTTTTTCTAGCATTGCCATAGTTATATCCCCCACTGTTGTCTTCATGGTTACACCATAAATGCGACCTTTGAATTTGAAAAGTATGCTCACGTATTTCATCATTGTATCCTGCAAAAACAACAAAATAAAATTCTAGTTATACCAGTAGTTCTTAGTTCTACCAAGTTTTCTGCAGTTATACCTAGTTATCTACGGTTATACCTATTATTAGTACTACAATTATCAATTCTACTAGTTTTACATACTAATCTTCAGTTATACCTATTATACAACAATTATCAGTTATATTAGTTTCACCTAGTTATGCTTTAACTAGAACTCAAATTGAGGTTTCGAGTACTATTAAGATCAACATCTCAGTGCTAAGCTACTCACAATTCAATCCCATACATTCACCAAATATGCTTGCATTGTATATCGATTTCATATTCAAATCAACCCAGAATCAATGCGGTTATAACACTAATGTAAATACCAAATTCATCATATCCAATTACAGACCCTAAAATCAATTTTTATCCAATGCAGCTCGAGGAGGAGAGAACAACTAACCTGCATTCCGACCTGGCCTGAAGGAAGGCTCGCCGGTGTTGTCATCCGGCTGCATCGCCGGAGAACCGAGCAACGTCGACGGCAGAGTAGTTGGAAGGAGAGGTTTTGGGAGCTGGGGGGAGCTGCTTTCTATTTCTTTTTCTTTTTTCTTTTAATTTCATATATTGTTTTTATCGGAACTTTTTAATTGAACCAGATACCAAAACCAACATATTTCTCAAACCGAACAAACCCCAAACTATTTTTATCTGACCAAAACCCTATCTAACCGATTTACTTTTTTTTACGGCAACAAAAGGGCATTTTCGTCTTTTCATTTTTCATTAACTCCAGAGGGGCATAGGTGATTGAGGGAACCCATAGGAGATTTGGCATATCATATTTAGGGGCAATAGAGGATTTGCCTCGTTTTTTGGGTCTTTCCCCCTACCTCCCCACTTTTTCGATTTATATATAAAAAAAAAACTAAGAAGAAAGAGACTGTGACTGTTATCTACTGACCGTCGTTTTAGTCTTTCTTATTTTGACAGCCAAATAAGTAATATCAGCTGATGTGTTATTACGCCAATGGTGCGTTAATTAGTATAATGTAGTAGAATGCCTAGGTGGTGTCTCATGCTCCTCAGCGCGCCTTCGCAAAAGATTGGGAAAATTTCACAAAAAAACTTTCAAAATGGCATCAACGGGTGTCAATTTGGACTGACCAGCTCGTGTTAGTGCAGTGAGAGCAGAGAAATAAAATGCAGAAAGTAAAAGACACAGGTTTCTCTTTTCGAATTCACTAGAACAAGAAAGTCTTACACCAATCTTTTCTACTACAAGAATCCTTTAGGATTACCCCAATCCCAAGCTAAAACTCACCCAAGAGTCTAGACTTTTGTTTATCAGGATCAACCAAACCCCGAGCTAAACTCCCCCTGAGTCTAGGCTTCAATCTTCCAACACTCTGGAAGTATGTCAACAACTACGCCAGCAACTAGCGCAGAGCAGTGACACCAAAGGTTTGATCACACAAGCAACATCAAAAACGATCTCTCGACTCTTTTTATTTTTAGCAGAGATATCTTTTTCCATGGAGGCACGTCCTCCTTGTATAGATAACCAGAACTTGCTCCCCAAGTTCTTCCGAAAGCAACTTAAGCAACTTTCCTTTTTCGCTCAAGGAATAATTTTCTTGTCTTTTCTTCTTCAAGTAATATCATTTATCTTTAATGTAAATATCGCAATAAATATATTACCCCTTCTCCAAGCTTAACAAGCCCATGGACACCAGAAAACACGAACTCCACAAAACTCATCTTCATGACACACGCACGTACTACCTCCTGTAGTACTTCACGAACTGATACAGAATATACATATTCAGCTCAATCCAACTCAAACTCGTAGGAGTTTTCGGGTTTTTTGGAATTAAAAAAAAAAACTTTATTATTGTCACTTCTATTATTTTAGTACATGTTAATTTTCATAAAATATCAGTTTCAACTTTTTTTTATAAATATAAAGTGAGTTTAAACTTTTCTTCTTTATCAAAAGTATTTTACTTTTTTGTATGATTTAAAAGCATATTATAAGCAAACCAAATTTAATACGATTTAAATAATCAAATATACAAGAGAATTTTTTTAAAAATAAGCATGGTCAAACGTTTCATACTTTATATTTTGAAAAAAAAAACATTCTCTACATCAAAATAGGTACAGTTGCAAAATTTGAAATGTAAAACTTGTAATGATCAAACAATAAAGTGCATTAACAACTTTTATATTCGTTTTATTAGAGTTTAGATAAAAAAATATTGAAATAATATATTAATAATAGTTTTGATTGCAAGAATGATAATATTTAAACTAAAATATAAACTTTCGGGTTTTCTGGCCGGTCCTAGCCCAAACGGGTTTAGAACTAAAATATCCAAAACCCAAATGGGCTTAGCTTGAAAAACCTAATTTTTGGGCATATAAAACTAAGCCCAAACCCGGTAATTTTTAGGGTTAGGCTCGGCTCTGGACTTCAGTCCTAATTCACATGTTTAACTAGTACTTTAAATTTTGAAGTTATTTCACTAGCATATTAAACTTTTAAATTAGTTTTTGTATTATAAAAAACTTTCAACCTGGTATAATTGTTCATCAAATCAAAAAGTAACCAATTGATTTGTAAAATAGGTGACTAGACAATTTCTTTTTCTTTTTTCAAAAAAATATTTTTATTTAATTAAAAAAGAATTAATAATAAATAAAACAAAAACATTAGAAAAACTACATATATTTTAAAATAGATTTAAAAATATTAAAATTAAAAAGTTTTCATTTTTATTTTTTAAATAAGAACTTTTAAAAAAAATAATATAAAAGCTCTAATTTTTATTAAAAATAAATAATTCTGAACATATCACCAATAAAAATAAAATCAATTAATAAGAAATAAAATAGGAAAATTAAATTAAAATTAAAAAACTACCGTAAGATTTAGAAATATTTTTCTTTAAAAAAAAACTAAAAATAAAAAATGAAAGTTTTTCATTTTTTTAAATGCAATTTTCATAATAACAGTAGAACCCTTTCGTTTAAAAAAAATCATATAAAAACTCTATAAAATTAAAAAAAAAAAATTCAAAAATATCACCATTAACTATAACACTTTTCGTCATATTACGATCAAGAGTAATATTTTTGGTCATATCATCAATGACGATAGTGTCATAACCTTTATTATCCATGGTCCATATGTTTAAAGATTTTTTATTGAAAAAAAATTATGTAAATAAGAATTTTTGTTCTGAAAAAATGATATGAAAGCTTTAATTTTTTCTTTATAAAAAATATTTTCGATCATATGACCACTAAAAGTAATGATTATCATCATATCACCACTAAGAGTAACATTTTCTAATCCCATAGGGCGGCTCAAGTGATGTAGTTAGACGTGAATCCTCAAACGGCAGGTAGAATTATCGGCTGTAGAATCGTCTGTAATATTTCTCATAGTTGTAATAGCATAATTATCCAGCGTTAAAAAAAATCGTTTAATTTTGATATGTTCGAAACAACAGCAATTGACATATGGATACGCTAACGTCAATGGTAATATGACAAAAAATGCTACTCGTAGTCGTGATATGAAGGAAAGTGTTATTGTTAATGTTGATATGTTTAAAATTATTTATGTTTCCTATTGTATTTTTTTATTAATTTCTTTGATAAATTAAAGGGGAATTGCATCCTACAACTATCAAACAAAAGTTAATTCACCCCACAGCTAAAACCCCTATTTCATTGATATACCAGCTCCACATTATTAAAAATAGCCATATTGCCCTCTTGAATAACCGGAGAAACCTGCAAGCAAAATTTAATAATAATTAATATGAGTAATTTACTCGTGTCTCTTTGTTAGTCACACCTTTTGATAATCACACATATCTCTTACACAATGAATTTTTTTCAGATATGCAGTGATTTTCGACGAACTCCATTGTGTCCATGGCGAAGAATTACTGTGAGCAGACACAATAACTCTTACACAATAACTCATTTATTTTTTCTCATTTCTCGTAAATCATTGATTCTTACAATCATATTTTTTCTTTAATACTCTGTTTTTGTTTCAGGTTTTGTTTGTGCAGGTTAATGCTTGACGGCGGGATCATGGGAGAGGCAGGTTAAGACTATTTATGGAGTAGCTTTTCTTAGGAGATGCCCATCTGCAACGGCTCGCTTGGCTACTGATGGGAAGCTTCACGCATCTGAAATATGTGAAGTCGTCGACAACGTAAACGGCGCCGCTACGAGGTTCATCAACTCTTCCTTCAATCGCCCTAATCTCTTCGGTTTACTAGGCGGTTACATGTAATAGTCCCACGGATTTTGCCAGTTACACTTATCTTTGTCGATGTGAATGACCTATAATTGATTGGAGAAGATGAACAATTTTTTGTAATATTGTGTTCTATTCTATTATATTTGTATGGAATAGAAATGTAAAACAATATGTATTATGAAGGTTCTATTCATGGTATATAATGCGAAATAGTCTGTTACTATATTTTTTTATCATGTATTGTTCCATTTGACGATTAATAAAAAAATGTATTATTTTTTTCACCGATATGTATTATACTATGTATTTTCTTACATTCTATTTGGGTTTAGGGTTTATATTTGGGATTTAGGGTTTAGTGATTAAGATTTAGGGTTTAGTAATTAGAAGGTGGGGGTTGAGGTCTGGGTTTTGGTGACCCTATCTTGTATCCTTCCATTTGACGATTAATAAAGAGTGCTTTATTTTGTTCACCAATATGTATTATACTATGTAATTTGTCCCATTCTATTTGAGTTTAGGGTTTATATTTGGGTTTAGGGTTTGGTGATTAAGATTTAGGGTTTAGTGTTTTGAAGGTGGGGGTTGAGGTTTGGGTTTAGTGACCTTATCATGTATCCTTCCATTTGACGATTAATAAAGAATGCTTTATTTTGTTCACCAATAGGTATTATACTATGTATTTTGTTCCATTCTATTTGAGTTTAGGGTTTGTATTTGGATTTGGGTTTAGTGATTAAGATTTAGGATTTAGGATTTAGTGTATGGAAGGTGGGGGTTGAGGTTTGGGTTTTTTATCGTTCCATTTGATGATTAATAAAGAGTGTTCTATTTTGTTCACCAATATGTACTATACTATGTATTTTGTTCCTTTCTATTTTGGTTTAGGGTCTATACTTGGGTTTAGGGTTTAGTGATTAGAATGTAAGGTTTAGAATTCAAAAGTTAGATCTGGGTTTAGTATATAGGAGTTGTATTAGTGATATGACTCCATTTATGTCGTAATGTCAGTCTATTCCATTCAATAATATAGTAGTACAACATCCATATAACCTTGCTAATAAAGTCCCTTAATTATTGAACGAGAGCTAAAATTTAGTTCTCCGTACACTCTAAAAGTACTATACTATATCCACCACGTAGTATATTATTATGAACCAGGTGAATATCATCATTTGAAAACGGGGGAAACTGTTTATATCTCGGATGTGGGTTGACATTTCCGGGTTAGGGTTTAGTGTTATCATCTGGGTGGGGATTTCACTAACTCACCCTCGTTGCTCCGTTACTTGTATTGGTGATATGAACCCATTCATATCGAAGTGTTAGTCTATTCTATTCAATAATATAGTATACTATATCCACAATGTAAACGTACTATACTATATCCACCATGTAGTATAGTGGTATGAACCTAGGTACACTTGATATTTGAAAACGTGAGAAATTGTTTATATCTCAGATGTAGGTTGACATATCCGGGTTAGGGATATTCAATTCCTTAAGAATAGTACGCAAGACTTGTGTAATATTTAAAAGTTGGGTTTGTGATTTATTATTTAGGGATTAGTGTGGGATTAGAATAAGTTTTAGAATCTAAATTTAAGTCCTAAGATATAATTGATTCTAAATTATTTTAGTGATTAGAATGTAAGGTTTAGGGATTAGGGTCTATACTTGGGTTTAGGATTTAGTGATTAGAATGTAAGGGTCTATTCTATTCAATAATATAGTATACTATATCCACAATGTAAACGTACTATACTATATCCACCATGTAGTATAGTGGTATGAACCTAGGTACACTTGATATTTGAAAACGTGAGAAATTGTTTATATCTCAGATGTAGGTTGACATATCCGGGTTAGGGATATTCAATTCCTTAAGAATAGTACGCAAGACTTGTGTAATATTTAAAAGTTGGGTTTGTGATTTATTATTTAGGGATTAGTGTGGGATTAGAATAAGTTTTAGAATCTAAATTTAAGTCCTAAGATATAATTGATTCTAAATTATTTTAGTGATTAGAATGTAAGGTTTAGGGATTAGGGTCTATACTTGGATATGAAATATAATTAGTGAAATGTTTGTGGTTATTATGTATGTGATGTGGCTGTATTATCTTATTTCTTTTGGTGTGATGTGGCTGTATTATATATTTTTTTTGTAATAATTTATATTAGTTATTGGCTATAATAGGTATTATGTGATGTGGTTGTATTATATTATGTCTATAGAAAAAGCAACCAATGTCATCCACTCTCTCTTTCCATGACTGTGTAATTGTTTTTGTTGAGGGTATTGAGGAAAAGTGAGCTAAATGTTAGTCAGTTAATAATGTCAAAATCAATGTCATGCAGTTAATTTAAGTTCAGATCTAGGTTATTCAGCAAATAAGCCCTATATTAAATAAATAAAATATTTAAAGAAAA
Source organism: Brassica nigra (assembly GCA_016432835.1). Taxonomy (NCBI): domain Eukaryota; kingdom Viridiplantae; phylum Streptophyta; class Magnoliopsida; order Brassicales; family Brassicaceae; genus Brassica; species Brassica nigra. The sequence goes on along the minus strand of CM028249.1, from coordinate 15,112,632 downwards.
TACTGACACATCATCTTACTTACAAGTCAACAGGTCACATTTTTCAATTTTTGACTTGATGAACAAGTAAGCTAGGTTGAAGGTTTTTGATGATACAAAAGCCAACTTGAAGGTTTAATATGCTAGTGAAAAAAATTTCAAAGTTTAAAGCGTTAGTATATGCCACTTTAAAAGTTTTTTATGTGATTTTCCCCGAATGCTTGGCAACATTACAAATAAAATTTTAAAAATCTTTTTTTGTAGGCTGCTTGATTCATTAAAGCCCAAGTGGGGAAAAGTACAAGAGGTTTCCATTATAATATTAGAGGCCTAATTAGGGATAATTAGAGCCCAAATAAGAAAGTTTGCTTTCTAGATAACAATTTTGAGCTTCCTTCTCCTCCATATGTTTCACTCTGACAATATCTATTAGACACGATCCCTATACGTGTCTGACATGCTTAGGCTTCAATCTTTAGATGCCGGAAAGTTAATCTACCGTGAATCAGGACTGTTGTGGGCTTCTCCAATATCGTTTCTTAATCTTTGTTTAACTCTGCCTTGACAAAGAATTGAACGTCACCATTCATAGCTTTATATACCATGAATTTTATCAGTTTTCAGCCACGGTATATAACCTTTTAGAGTCTATTATATGTGTTTGGAGTCTATTTTAGAGTATTTTCAAGTCCAGGTATGTCCTGAAGCAATGTAGAGATTATAGAGCATTTTGGATCTAAATATTGGAGAAACTCATTGCTGTAACCAGCCATAGTTGATATTCAGGAGGAGGGTCGATTGACACTGACACCTTGGTGTCGCTCGATACTGGAGAAGATAGGCCGACTTGTTCGTGGCCGACTTGAAACTCAAAAGATCCACATAATTACAAAATTACCTCTGGCAGACTTTTACCTAATATTTATGGTGTTTGCCATTGTTTGGGCAACAGACCACCTTTAGAGACACGATTTTACCCATCTTTTACACATCATACGATTTTAGGGTTTTTATTAGATTTGGAGAGAAGATCCAAGACTCCTTCAGAGATTTGTATTGGAACTCTATTGTTTTCTTACTCTATTATTTGCATTTTATTAGGGTTATTGCTATGATTTATTCTACTATATCTGAGTAGTTTCTCTTGTTAAATTTAAAGTTTATTAGTTTGATGGATTAGCCAAACCATAGAACTGCTAGGGTGAATTATTAGATTCCCTTCATCAGAACTATCCTTACTACTTGTGTTCTAAAGTAGCTAACTAGAACTCTGAACTTAGGATTGTTGTGAACTATGATGGTAGGATCACACCCTGAATTAGTTTTGCTAAGCTAGATTGTTAGATACATGCGATAGCTGGTCTAGAAATCTAGTGAACTTATCGATTAGGTCTATAAACCGGTCTAAGGTAGTATCGATAGATACTTAGAAAATAGTACAATCGACACTCGATCCCTGTTCACGAGTGAGAGCTGGAACATAGGACTTGGATAACTTAGTAGACTCGCAGAGAGCTGGATATCTTTACAGTAGAAATCGATTTCTACGACTTATTCCCACACCTTAGCTTATGTATCAATTATATTCATGATTTCCTAAAACCCTAGATATAACTATTTTCTCTTATATTTACAACAAGCCAATCTATCAATTGCCTTACTTTATTTACTGTTTATTAATTTGTTTTGCCTAGCTTAATTTTGACATAGTTGAGTTTTTTGTGTGTCCATGCAATTCGATCCCTAAGTACTACAACCGAACCTCTTATTTGAGAGAGTAAAGTTGCTCATAAGGTAATTTGAGTGATATCAAATTTGGTACCATTGCATGGAGCATTGGATCGCCATTAGACTCTACTTGTTTGATTTAGTCTAGGTTATTTTTCTTTTTTTTTAGTTACTTACAAAAAAAAAAAATCTTGTTTTTCAGATGCATGTTCAGCAGTACCAGAAATAACAAGGAAAAACAGCTTTTATTCTCAGATCCTGCATGCTTGGAACGTTCAATCCGCAAAGAGAGATGCACAGCATCAATCGACATCAACTCAACTTTGTCGACCGACACTTGTGAAACGAGCAACGATTGATACTTCTACTTGAACATAGATCAATACCAACCCACGAGCAGACATGGTAGCGACTCTAGTGCTGATACATGATGAGAATGGAGACCTGCATGACCAGGATGTTCATCGGGGTAATACAGCAGGTCAGAGGTTAGATGATCAGGGGACTGTAATCCCTGACCCTGAAGCAGTTGTCCAACAAGCTGCTAATGTTGAGAATGTTGTAGCCAATACTCAGACTGTAGTTGAGGAGAATGTCCAGGCTGCTCGACCCAGAACTTTGGCTGATTACAACCGTCCAGATCAAAACTATGCCCTCCAGCTTTTCAAGCTGAAGCTTGTATACATTACACTAGTACGGCAGTCACCTTATCATGGTCACCCACATGAGCATATATGGACCATTTTGAGCGGTTCAAGGATCTAGTTTATGCTATCAAAGCCAATGGAGTCCCTGAGAACTAACTTATTTGCAAGCTCTTCAAGTATTCACTTGCTGGAGATGCTTTGCACTGGCTTAAGCAGTTACAACCACGATCTCTTTCATCCTAGGCTGACATCAAAAATACATTTCTGCGTAATTTCTTTGATGACACACATTGCCAACAAATTAAATTAATTTCATAAATTCCATTTTCTTTGGATAAATAATTAATAGATAAATAAGTAAGCGTGTTGCCAAAAAATTAAATTAACCTTCTGAGATTTTTTCGAGATGGGCAAGTTTGACGAAAGAATTAATCAGACGAACATCTGCATGATACCCAAGACAGAAAGACTGGTTACTATGGCTGAGATTTGGCCTATTGATATACCATGGATTTGACCTATTTTTACCCATAGTATACATGCGTTATAAGATATAAATTATTATGTTTTGGAGTCTATTAGGTATGTTTTCAGGTTCATGAGTGTTTTGGAATAAAGTGATGATTTTGGAGCGTTTTGGAGCATAAAAGAGATTTCATCCGAACTGGCCATCAAACCAGACCGGAGGTCGACATTCAGAATCAATAACCAACCGATGCACACTCTGTGCCATCGATCGATATCGAAGAAAGGTTTACGATTGAAGATAATAATCAATCGATGCACATCCTGTGACATCGATCGACGGTGAATCGAGCAGAAGACAATCGACTTAAAGCCCAAGACTTCACCAAATTACAAGATTGCCCCTGACAAGTTTTTAACCTAATATATATAGTTTTTCTAAGTGTTAAAGAAAGAGAGAGCTTTTCTATTCTATTATTTTACACAGCAAAAGGTTTTAGGGATTTCTAGAGTTGGAGAAAAGATCCAAAGAGATTTGTGATTCATTATTATCTATTTATCTATCTATGCAATTTTCTTTATACCTTGTTGTTATGAATTGCTTAGCCATGTCTGAGTAGTTCTATTGTTAGATTTAGGGTTCAGATAGGTTATGAGGGATTAACCCCAACTATAGATTTCTAAGTTGTGATATTTATCATTAGGATGTTCTTAGTGCTTGTGTTCTGGAATAGCTAACTAGAACTTTGACCTAGGATATAAGCTATTAATTAACCTTATCCTAAACTATCCTAATTGAGCTAGGATTGCTAGAGAAAGGCGGAAGCTGATCTAGGAACCCTTAGTGAGCATTCATTCAACCCAAACTCAAATCTTGCTAGAGCACGTCGATCAATATTCCTATAGAATCATCGATCGACGGTGCAAAAGTGTATCGATCGATATTCCTCTAGAATAATCGATCGACACTTTCTAATTGACCAAGCCGATTGGTGAGATCATTGGATCTAGTCAATAGACAAATCTAGAAGGCGAAAGCTGATCAATTTGTTCTTATGAAGTTTAGCTCTATAATATCATGCAAACAAATGTTAGGCATCTATAGGATTATAATCTTGATTACCTGAATAGAAACCCTAAGTCTAACTACTTTCTATTTATTGTCAAAACGTCAATCAAACCAATCGAGCAACTACCTTGCTCAAAACCTGCTATTTAAGTTTAATTATAATCAACCTAGCTTAATCACTCTGATTAGATATATTTGGTTCCCTAGCTCCTTGTGAATTTGATCCCTACGTACTACAACTGAACCTCTTATTTGAGAGAGTAAAGTTTCTCCTAGGGTAATTTGAGCATGTATCACCTATCAGCTTATGTAACTTCAGTTATAAGATAATCTCGAAGATCTTATCGAGCCATCTGAAGAAAATTCTACCTGATCTGATTTCTGAAATTCAATCAGCCATTGTGGCTCGACGTTTGATAACAGATAACATTCTAGTTTCTCAGAAAATGTTCCATGCCTTAAGGATGAACCAGAGCTGTAAATCGAAATACATAGCTATCAAGACAGATAAGACAGGTTGGAATGGGGATTTCTCAAACCCTTAATGGAAATAAGGGTTTCGACCAGAAATGGATCCATTTAATCATGAGTTGTGTCTCGTTAGTTTCGTATCAAGTTCTGATTACTGAAGATGCAAAAGGCAACATTATTCCTTCCTGGGGACTCCGGCAAGGTAATCCTTTACCACCGTTCTTATTTATTATGTGCACTGAAGTATTGATCTCGCAGACTCGAGAAGCAGAACACACAAAGAAGATCACAGGCCTTAAGTTTGCTCGATCGTGCCCTGCGGTCTCTCATTTACTCTTCACTGGTGATAGTCTATTCTTTTGTAAAGCGGAGCCTAGTCAGTGTCAGGAGCTAATGAGAATTATCGACGTCTATGGTTACGCCTCAGGACAACAACTGAATAAAGAGAAATCTTCAGTTCTGCTCGGTTTTAAGGTCATAACGTCCACTGTGGGAACCGAAATTCGCACCGTCAAATTAAGTTGATTTGGAGGAAAGCCAAGCGAACCAAGCCTTCCCTGAAGGTCCCGGATATCTGCTGGGCCGCACACGACACAATCAGTTCGACAAAGAAAATATGAAAACGGAATAAAAATCGTAAAAAGAAAGAATAGAGCAAAAGATTTTATTTCCGAATCCGCGTTTGAGCGTGAACAACAGGTAAGAGCCTTGGCTACGAGAGCTGTCGGCAAGTTCGCTAGTCTGATCGCCTAAGTCTATCCTAGTTGAGTCGCAGCTCGCTAGTGAAAACAGAAAAGAATGCTAAGTTGCTCTAAGTGCTCTGGATGTTTTTTGTGATCTCTTTTGCTTCTTGCTCCAAGCTCTCCTTATATACTCCTCCTATGACGGTCTATCTTCTCGCGGGCTGAGTTGGGCTTTTTCCATTTTCGTCCATCTTTGTGTTTATCGGAAACTTGGCGTTTATCTTCGAAATCTTGACATTTATCTTCGGAAACTTGATATTTATCTCTTATGGAAACTTGACATTTATCTCTTATGTGAGGATAAAGATAAACCGTCATAGTTATCCTCTCTTCGAAAATCGTCGTAGCGTTTGGCGCGTTGGGCGTTAAGCGTTTTACGGTTTTGAAGGACAGTCTTTGAAGGTCTCGGTGTTTCGAAGGAACCTCAATTCCTTGTTTTAGTCGAGGAAGTGGCGTTAGAGTAACGCGATCATACCAAACTTGCGTAGATTGATCCGAACAAGCTAAGATGGGATCGACCGGCACGATAAAGGAACCGGGGCGAGGGCGTGGACCGCGCCAGCCCGACGCAGGCGCCAGGTTCGGTGCCGCTGGCGCCAGGCCGCCGTGGAGAACCCGCCGCCAGGCAGGTGCCGCCCGGCGCCAGGCCGCCGTGGAGTGCCGGGCGCCGGGCGGTGCCGCGGCCAGCCGGCGCGTGGCCGAATGCCGCCGGGCGAGCCAACCAGCGTCCAGCGTCCCGCGGCACCAGAGCCAGCCTGTCGCGGCGGGCGATGCCGCGCATGGCGCCAGCGTCCAGCGTGCCGCCCGGCGCGAGCGGTGCGCCAGCGCAGCGCCAGCGTCCAGCGTGCGCCAGGCAGTGCCGCGGCGCCAGGCGGCGCGTCCATGCCCGCCGGCGCCAGCCAGCCAGCGTCAGCGTGCCCGCCAGCCGGTCGCCGGCGCCAGGCGGCTTACGTCCAGCGTCCATGGCGCCAGGCGAGGTGGCGGCGCCCAGCTTCAGCGTGCCGCCCGGCGCCAGGCGGTGCGCCGGCGCCGGCGAGGCCGCCGGCGCCAGGCGAGTGCCCGGCGCCAGGCCAGCCAGCGTCAGCGTACGCGGCGCCGGGCAGAATGCCGGGCCTTGAACCAGCCAGCGTCAGCGTGCGCCCGGCGCCAGGCGAATGCGCCGGCGCCAACCAGCGTCCAGCGTGCCGCCCGGCGCCAGGCGGGTGCCGCCGGCGCCAGCCCGTCAGCGTGCTGCTGGTGCCAAGCCGTCTCGCCGTCTGTGGGTTTGTTCGATCTTTCCCTCGTCAGTTGTTTGCGGGAAATCTTTCGAGTTTTGGGAGGGTCTCTAGTCGTAGATCTCGAGATAATTGTTTCCAGCGAGATTATCGCGAGTATCGGGATTTTGAGATGGACTTAGATCTGCAGATTTTCCGTCGTCGAGGATGAGAGCAATGTGGCTCCGAGTTTTAGATACGTTAAAAGATGAATCTTTTAAACAATCGGGAAGGTTTTACGGAAGACTCATTGTAGATCTCGGACAATCAATACATGGATTTCAAGGGACCAAGATGCTGTCATTGCCCGAGGTCATGAGACGATCGCATGGACGGGCGCCAGGACCCGCCGTTGGCGCCAGATGGGAGTGGACGAGCCTTCCGTGAGTTTTATCGAGCGACGACCCGTTTCTTGGATTTGATCGTCGCTTGTCTTTTCTTTCGAGGACTTTCGGGTGACGATTTCGTCATTGACCGATTTTGACCCCAACAGTTAGCCCCCCAGCTAGCTAGGAACCGTAGAGCCTGTCGGATCCTAGCTTGCGGTATAGCCGTGTGGGAAGGTGTTGAGATGTAATCGTCTGCAAAAATCGGGGTAAATAGTGATTTTACCTCCTTTATATGGAGTAAGAAATCTCATTCTTACTTCATCACAAGGTTTTACTCTCTCTCAAGAATCCTTTCTCTCTCTTTAAGAACAATGTCTTCAAGATCCTCAAAGAGAAACTCTTCTTCCCATTCATCCTCGGATGACTCTCCGCCCATGTAGCGGTAAAGCGGGAGGAGTCGGTCGAGGAAGAATCGATATTACCGAGCCCTTGTAGGTTCGCCCCACCGCCAGAGATCCCTGTTCAAGGCCTCGAGGCAGCCCGGTGCTCCTTTTGCGCCGAAGCTTCGGTTTTCGTAAATATCTCAAGGTTCTTGAGATTTTTACCAGGTTCTGAAGAGTCAAATTTCGATTCCCGTTGGTAATGAGAGTGCAAGGAATCCTCCGCAAGATTTCTTTACATGTTCTGAAGCTTTTTCGTACTGCGTATGTGGTTCCCAATTCCGGTGCCATTGTTCCGCGCTTCCGCTTGAACTTCGATCAGTCAACTCAGCGTTCCTGCTTGAGAGTTGGCTTGGCGTACTAATTGCTAGCTACTGAACTTCGGGATTGATCTTGGTCGATGATTTGAAGGTCTTTGGGGTACTCGGCCGGACGGGAGTGACGGTTACTATTCCATGCTGCCTAAGAAGGATATGGCGTGATTCGGGGACTACTTCAATCCCAAATCGTGGCAGGGCGTTTCTTCTTTGTTCAAATAGATGGTGAGTCTGTCGAGGAGAGCTGCCTCCATCTATTTCCGCGAGCATGGAACTTTAACCGAGGTAATACGACGAAAACTCTGTTGTCTATCTCACTTTGTCGAAGCGCGAGTCTTGACAAAATTTCCGCTTTGTAGGAACAACCCTACCGCGCATTTGCCTGGTAACGTTTTTCGTCAAGAGAGATCTTCTTCGTCAAAGGCGTTTTCTGGAAATCCTTCACCCTCGAGCGGATCGAGATGCGGTTAAGCTTTATCGGTCGGGGTCCTGTTCCGTCGTACGACGCCTCGAACCTGTTACCGTGGCTCCTACTCGGGCGCAGACGAGGTCTCGTAAGGGGAAGGAAATCGGCGATGGGAAGGCTCGGAAAACCTTCACGTTGGGAGAAAACCTGGTTTTGTTCCAGCGGAAAAGACGAGCCAGCGGTTTTCCACCTAACAACTTCTTTGATGGCCTTCCTCCGGAGTTTACTACTGATGAGTCGCTGGAGGATGAGGAGAAACAACGGGTTTTGCGAGGGCTCCCAATGTGTCAACGAGGTTTGGCCCTTCAACTTCTTTAACCTTGCGTTGAATCGATATAAGCATGCTTGCTGATCTTGAGTTTTATGCAGGGACTAAGAGTGTTTAGCGCTTGACTCGAGTTTCCGCAAATCCAGGATTGCTAACTTCAAGACCACAGAAGTGGAGCGAGCTTTTCGGTTCCGCTCAAGAGGTGAAGGCACGAACGCGAAGCAAGTTGAGCTTCCGCGGGCTCTCGTCTGGCGGAAAGGAGAGGAAGAAGGATGGTCGCAGCGGAGGTGGCAAGGCGGGGAATCGTTTGCTGCTGAGTTTCAATGCTTTAAAGAAGCTCAGGAGTTTGTTGGTGATTTCCGCGAGTGCCGAGGTTCGGTCGTAAATCTTTACAAGTCTCAGAACCCAGATTTCTCTTCGATTCGAGATCGCTGAAATGAAGGATTTCATAGCGAGTGTGCTCATGCTGAGTCCTTGGTTCCTCGGTAGAGGAAAGAGTCGGAGACTATGGGAACCTATCGAGGTTTCGAGGATACTGATGGAGGTCGGAGCCGATGAGAACGCCGAGAATGGTGGGAATGCTCGAGGCTTGAATGAAGAAGTGGACCAGCCTGCTAGTTCATTTGGGATTTCTGCATCCGGATTTCTCAACGTTGACTTCCTTCTATGAACTGAATTTTCTGGCGTGTGTGGCGTTTTAGTAATTTTATCCTGCGACCGTTGGAGGTTGCATTCTTATGTTTTAGGACTGGCCGTTGGTGGCTTTGAATCCTGCCGTCTTTTGCGGCTTTTATGAATATGAAAATTTGCGAGATTTCGTCTTTTGTTTTGATTTATACTTTCGTCAAGTGTAGAGGGAAGGATGCGAGTAGTCACTTCGTATCCTAACTCTTTTTTTTTGTCGCTTGGTCCGTATGCTACTTTTAGCGGCGCTTTAGGTGTAGCGATAAGAGACATGTTTTGGGATCGTATACGATACTATGTCTGTGAGATGTCAAGATCCAGCAAGACTGGGTTTAGGGCAAGACCTAGGCTTACTCTCAGCTTTGAGGCTGTGCGATGACTGATCGGCTTTCGTTTTGCCTGTTAGTGATTTCTTCCTGATTCTTTTCGTTTAAAGTCCGCTAATTAGTCGGCTTATATGACTTGTGTTAAAAGAATCGAGCTATCTTCGAATATATCCAGCTAAACCAAAATTTTGGGTTTCTTGTATAGCGCTATGATATCCTTGTCGGATGTAAGAGGACCTTTGTAGGTCTGACTCACGATTTTGTATTGAGTGAAGCGTTTCTTATGAGCGTCCGTCGGGCCAATCGGCGGAGTTTATTTTAAGTCGCTGGTGGACTGTCTTTGCGGATATCGAGTTTTGTTATCTTTTTAAGAAGTTCGCGACGTCTGCGTTTCTTTGAAGATATGATTTTCGTTTTCGGCGTTGATCGTTTAAGTAAGTATAAAAGATAGAAAGAATTTTATTAAAAATTTTGGGAAGTTTAAAGTACATATGGATTTTCGTTTTGTGGGAGTATAGAGTATCGCGCAGTCCCCTTTTGGTGAGGGGATAGCTGAACTCGTCGGTTTCGACGAGCTGCCTCGATACCTCTTCGAGGATCAAGCCATCTCGTAGTTCTGATAGTTGCTGCGGACGTTTTACTCCCGTGCGTCGCCGTTCGATCGTGCTGGTCGGATCAGTGGTGTGTCGCGGGGTCGAGCTGTCGGTCTGGCGGTGGATTGAGGCTTTGTCGCCTTCTTGAATCGTTGCCTGTTCGGATGATTCTGGATCATCTTTCCTCGAGTCTTCGGAATGTTGTGTGATTCCTTTGCTCGTTTGAGTTGACCGCATGGGCGTTCCGATCTTTCGCAGTTTGAACTTCGGCAGGTAACAGAGTCTCGACCTTCGGCTACCCGGATGGCTGCGGTTCGGTCGAGTCGGGAACTTGATACCGAGGTGGTATGTGGACGGTACTGCCTTCATGGAGTTGATCCATGGGGTCCCCATGATGGCGTTGTAGATGGCGGGTTGTCGACTACTGCAAACTCGGCGATCTTTGTAACTTCCTTCGCCATGGTGGGAGTTTAATTTTCCGAGGGTCATGGTAGTGTGGCCGAGAACCCTGTCAACGGTTTTGGCTCAGGGCGACTTCCCAAGTGGGATCTTCATCCTGTAGGGTGTCGCGGAAGATGGCGTTGACCGTGCTTCCATATCGGCGAGAATGCGGCCGACTTGAGATCTGGATGACCAGGTCGATTACCAAAGGGTCGCAGTGAGGTTTGTCGATTCCGGCGGTCGTGTTCCTCGAAGCGATTGTGTGGTTAGGAACATCGCTGTCAGGGAACCAGTTGGAACTGGTCTCGCTTTTAGCCCGTAGGCTTTATCGATGAGACAGAGTCCTGGTAGAACTGTGATCCTCAATGATCATGTTTACCCTCTGCGACGCTGTTGCTCCTTGGTCGTCTGTCTTCTTCTTCGCTTTTCCCTGATTGGTTTTCGGTCGCGGTCTTGGAGACAGTTTTGTTAGACTTTGGGCGGTCGGAGTCGTGAGCAAGTCCTTTATACTCTTGACCTTTGATAGCTCGCCCGGTGAGGAGTTTTGCGGCGAGCGGCGCCAGAACCTTGCAGTTCGCAGTGGAGTGACCTCGGTCTCGTGGAACTCGCAGTAGGAGTTATCCTTGTACTGGTTCCTGGTCCAGGTGTTTCGGAGGTTTTGCCCTGCTCGAGTTGATGGCGTAGTTATGCTCGCCTTTGGACGTCTTCCCCGTGATGGGCGTATTTGTCGTTACGAGAGGGTTTCTTCTTGGGCCGCGGTTTTCTGCGGTCCGTTTCGCGATAGAAGCTTCATCTCTTCTTCCATGATGATGAAGTCTGTTGCCTTGTGGAGAGTATCCTGGATTGTCGCGGCTTTTCAGTAGTATCCACTTTCGAACTTTGACTTGTACGAGAGTTTTCGTAGCCGATTGCGACATTGTCGCTGATGCCGTTACTGGCCATCACCAGTTTGAACCTTCCATGAAGTCGCGGAGTGACTCGTCTTCCTTCGAGCTAGACTCCATAGATCCACGTCCGGCGTTTCTCTATCCATGAACATGGAGTACTGCTTGAAAACGCCGAGGCCAGTTGCGGAAGCTTCCGATGGAGTTCCTTTGAGCCGGAGAACCACTCGAGCGCAGCACCCTGAGGTGCTCGATGAAGAAGACAATGACCTCCGTTCGCTCGGAGTTTGCACCTACCCATTGCGATCTGGAAGGACTGCAGGTGCGACTTAGGATCCGTCGTACCGTCGTAGATCGGGATTTTGATCTTCCCTGGGTCTGAGATCGTGTTTCCGTGATCCAGTGGTGAGCGGTGTTTTCCGTGCTTCCTCGAGAAGTCTATCGATCTCGGGCGGAACTAGTCGCTGATGGATCTGGCGATTTTACGCTTTCACTTCAGCCACGGTCTTTTGAGAGATTCACGGAGATCATGGATCTCGCTATTACCGCCGGCGTTCCTCGAACCTGTCGGCGGTCGCGATAGATCGAGTTTGATCTTCGCGAGTTCTTCCTGCTCCATCCGGTAGAGTTCTTCTTCCTCTTCGTCATGGGCCTATCGAAGGATACCGTCTGCCGACTGGCCGGGGTTCTCTCGGGTGGATGTCAGCGTCTTCATCGGAAGGATCCGATCGGTCGCTGACATCTAGATCGATCGGCGTCGCTTTCCTTGTTTCCAGCGGCGAGTGGAAGGTTCTGCGAGGTCGTTTGCTGTCCTCGAGCCGTTTCCCGAGTGGGCTCTTCGGGGCATCTTTCTCGCTTCGAGATCCGAAGTCGAGTCTCCTGCCTGGCGTGCCTTGGTGGATCCGGCAACTTGCTCCTCGCAGTTAAGGTGTCGACCTGTTTTGCGGCGAGGTTATCAGCTTGTCTGTTGTTCGCGCGGCGGTAAACAGTTCCTTCATCTGCTTGGCGCCTCGGTGTTTGCATCAGCAGTGACTGTGGACGTCTCCAGCTGGAGTCTTCTCAGCGTTGGCATCGGCGGTGTTCCGTCGCTGGCTGATCCTTGGTGGCGTCGGCTGACATGGTCGGCGTGTGCAGTTGCGAGATAGATAGATCCGTAACCTCCCCTCCTTCTAGCCAAACTGGGGAACCGAAATTCGCACCGTCAAATTAAGTTGATTTGGAGGAAAGCCAAGCGAACCAAGCCTTCCCTGAAGGTCCCGGATATCTGCTGGGCGCTACGACACAATCAGTTCGACAAAGAAAATATGAAACGGAATAAAATCGAAAAGAAAGAATAGAGCAAAAGATTTTATTTCGAATCCTTGGCGTGAACAACGGTAAGAGCCTTGGCTACGAGAGCTGTCGGCAAGTTCGCTAGTCGATCGCCTAAGTCTATACTAGTTGAGTCGCAGCTCGCTAGTGAAAGAAAAGAATGCTAAGTTGCTCTAAGTGCTCCGGATGTTTTTGTGATCTCTTTGCTTCTTGCTCCAAGCTCTCCTTATATACTCCTCCTATGACGGTCTATCTTCGCGGGCTGAGTTGGGCTTTTCCATTTTCGTCCATCTTTGTGTTTATCGGAAACTTGACGTTTATCTTGAAATCTTGACATTTATCTTCGAAACTTGATATTTATCTCTTATGGAAACTTGACATTTATCTCTTATGTGAGGATAAAGATAAACCGTCATAGTTATCCTTCTCTTCGAAAATCGTCGTGGGCGTTTGGCGCGTTAAGGCGTTAAGCGTTTTACGGTTTTGAAAGGACAGTCTTTGAAGGTCTCGGTGTTTCGAAGGAACCTCAATTCCTTGTTTTAGTCGAGGAAGTGGCGTTCAGAGTAACGCGATCATACCAAACTTGCGTAGATTGATCCGAACAAGCTAAGATGGGATCGAACCGGGCGCGATAGAACAAACGGGCGAGGCCGTGGACCGACGCCAGGCCGACCAGCGGCGGTGCCGCAGCCAGGCATGCCGCCCGGGCGAACGCCCGGCGCCAGCGTGGCCAGGTGCAGCGGCGCCAAAGCCAGCCCCGTCAGTCCTGGCGCCAGTGCCGGCGCCAACCAGCCAGCGTCCAGCGTGCGCCGGCGCCAGGCGGCCGCCGGCGCCAGGCGGCCAGCGTCAGCGTGCCGCCCGTTGGCCGGCCAGCGTCAGCGTGCCGCAGGCCAGGCCGTGTCCAGCGTGCCCCGCGGGCGCTGGCGCCAGGCGGCTTCGTCCAGCGTGCCCGGCGCAGGCGGTGCCGCCGGCTAGGCAGCCAGCGTCCAGCGTGCCGCCCGGCGCCAGGCGGTGCCGGCCGCAGGCGAGGGTGCGCCCGGCCAGGCCAGCCAGCGTCCAGCGTGCGCCCGGAATGAGTGCCGCGGCGCTGGCCAGCCAGCGTCCAGCGTGCAGCGCCGCCAGGCGAGTGCCGCCCGGCGCCAGGCCAGCGTCAGCGTGCCGGCGCCAGCCAGCGTCAGCGTCTGCTGGTGCTGCCGTCTCGCCGTCCGTGGGTTTGTTCGATCTTTCCCTCGTCAGTTGTTTGCGGGAAATCTTTCGAGTTTTGGGAGGGTCTCTAGTCGTAGATCTCGAGATAATTGTTTCCAACGAGATTATGCGAGTATCGGGATTTTGAGATGGACTTAGATCTTCAGATTTTCCGTCGTCGAGGATGAGAGCAATGTGGCTCCGAGTTTTAGATACGTTAAAAGATGAATCTTTTAAACAATCGGGAAGGTTTTACGGAAGACTCATTGTAGATCTCGGACAATCAAGACATGGATTTCAAGGGACCAAGATGCTGTCATTGCCCGAGGTCATGAGACGATCGCATGGACGGGCGCCAGGACCCTCGCCGTTGGCGCCAGATGGGAGTGGACGAGCCTTCCGTGAGTTTTATCGAGCGACGACCCGTTTCTTGGATTTGATCGTCGCTTGTCTTTTCTTTCGAGGACTTTCGGGTGACGATTTCGTCATTGACCGATTTTGACCCCAACATCCACTAAACAAGACCTGAAAATGTTAACTGGAATCAGAAAAGAAAGAAGTGTGGGCATGTATCTTGGTATGGCGGAAAATATCTGTAGATCTAAAAAGCAAGTTTTCGCATACGTTAAGGATAGACTAAACTCTAGAGTCAATACGTGGGAAGTGAGACATTTTTTAAATGGAGGCAAGGAAGTTCAAATCAAATCAGTAGCACAAGCAGTTCAAAATTATACAATGGTGTGCTTCTTATTGCCACAAGAGACCCACCAAAAATTGACTGGAGCTATCTCGAGATTTTGGTGGATTACCAAATCTACTAAAGAGGATTTCATTGGGTGGCATGGGGCAAGATTTGTGTACCACAAGAGCATGGAGAGCTGGGATTCAGAGACTTGTGATTTCAGCCTATCCTTATTAGCCACGCAGGTTTGGCGGCTTCTTATATATCCGGACTCGCTCTTGGCAAGAGTCTTAAATGGCCGGTATTATCAACACTCAAATCCGATGTTAGTTGGGAAAGCGAGTAACCCGTCCTACGGGTACTCCTCCTACGGGTGGAGTAGTTTATGGACAGCTCGTTCTGTTCTTGATGAGGGCCTCTATCATACAATAGGAAAAGGTGAAGATACCAAGGTTTGGGAGGACTGTTGGATCCCGGATGTGCAAGCGAGGCCAGCACTACCAGTGGGAGATACGATTGACGCAGACCTGAAAGTCCACCATTTGATCGTTTATGAATCCAAAATATGGAATGAACCACTCCTTAGAGAACTGGTGAGGGCAGAGGACGTAACAAAATTTTAAAATGAAGCCTAGCCGCTTAGGATAAAAGTATGGATACTCTTGGAAATTTACGAAATCTGGAGCATATATAGTGCGGGCAGGATACGAAGTATCTAGCGAACGAAGGAGAGTGGTAATGGAGCCCCATATAGTAGAGCCTAATGTCACTCACCTGAAGAAAGAGGTTTGGAAACTGAAGATACTAGAAAGATAAAGCACTTTCTATGGCAATCGTTAGCTGGTTTTGTCACTGCAGCGAGTAGACTTTGTGACAGGCATTGTGCCACAGATCAATCTTGCCTTTGATGTGGAGCTGCAGAAGAGACGATCAACCATATTTTATTTGAATATCCCCCTGCGTTTCAATGTTGGACTTTATCAGACGTTCTAACTCCTCCAGGCGTATTCCCATGTAGTGCTCTGTTTACAGATTTTGATCACCTCCAGTGGAGAGTGAAGGAATAGGGAGTATCAAAGGAAACTCTCGAACCATTCCCTTGGATAAAGTGGTATATCTAGAAGGGACAAAATAACAAGCTCTTTAATGGAGTTGATCCCTCCCCGCTATATACGTTCCAGCTCGCACTTTCCCAGGCGAATAGCTAGAAAGTGGCGCATATCATCCCTCCTATTGAGGACGATACTATACCGGAGGAACACAAAGAGGAGAGCGTCCCCAACACGCGGCTGGAAAGGACTGGATTCAGATGCTTAGTTGATGCATCATGGATCCATGAAGGAAGCATGTCGGGCTTGGCATTTGTGCTGATGGAAGGATAACGAAAAATTCTCATGGGAATGAAGAATTGTACTGATATCACATCAGCATTACAGGCTGAGGTGGAGCGCCTAACTTGGGCCATTAACTTCGGCCATGAAGAAGATGCTTGGAGAGGGTCATGTCCTGGTTCATTTTGAAACAGACTGCCCCCAGCTTCTAAAACTGCTACACAACTTGGAAGAATGGCCAGCTATGGCGGAAACTATCGAAGATATCAGAATCATCTCAAGGAGTTTTGTGCATTTCTCTATCGCGTATCTACCTCGTGGTATGAATCAACGAGCAGACTGTCTTGCGAAAGCAGCTCCAGCTCGTTGTGATTGTTTTTTTCTTACTTTTGTTGAGACTCCTGTTTGGTTTGCTCATGTAGCTAGCCTTTTGGAGTGAACTAGTAATAACAATTATTTGATGTCAAAAAAAAAATCCATTGTAACTGGTAAATTTTCGAGAAATGGAATGATATCTATGAAATAGATTTATCACACAAAAAATATTCACTTTCAGTCAATAACATTCATTGATGTATTTGATTTTCTTATGAATGATGCTTGTTTGAATACAAATTATTATATGATATGTATATCATTTTTTGACGGTTTAAGTGTATAATTATCAAAATAGACTTTTGATTGTTTTTTCAAAGAGTAATTGATTAATTAATTATTTTTATAGCTACTAAATAGTTATTAGGTGGTAGACCACGAATTTCCGGGTATGAATATCATATGAAAACATATATTATGGATATAATGCCATAAAATTTGAATAGTAATTAGAAATATAAAAAGATAATTTTTAACTCAAAATAGTTTGAAAATATAAAATTTCAGTATTGTATTTTTAGAAACATGAAATTTTTGATTATTCAATAATTTTAGTCTAAGTTGCTGATGCGATAAAATGATTAACAAACTCATGATCAGTAAACCATAAACTCTATTTTAAATTATTTATAATTATGGCATTATTTATCACCTAATTAACTTTGATTCAAACTAATTTTCAGTTGCAAAGCTTTCATAATTGTGATATAAAATAACTGATGAGTATATATTAATAAAAAATTATGGTAGATTTTTATATGCAATTATCACATTAACTTCTTCA
The DNA here is from genome assembly GCA_016432835.1 of Brassica nigra. NCBI lineage: Eukaryota > Viridiplantae > Streptophyta > Magnoliopsida > Brassicales > Brassicaceae > Brassica > Brassica nigra. The sequence goes on along the minus strand of CM028249.1, from coordinate 15,095,861 downwards.
ATACATATTATACATTCTTTCGTATTTGTCTTCTTCGGCCTCTTCTTATTTCTCTCATCATCATTTCTTTCATTCTATCACATTTGGCATGTTTTGCTAATTTCTTCCTAATTCTTTTACATATTTTTGCAAAAAAAATTATCTCTCTAAATAATAACACTAATCATAAAATCAATGAACGAAAAGTCTATCTTAGAATCTTCTTTCAATCATTACATTACCTTATCTATTATGGTTTCTTTGATTTTTTCTTTGTTTTTTGAAACTTAAATTCCATTAAACAACCCGTAAACAGGAATTCAGAGTCCAATTTAAAAAAAAAATCCTAAGTCATTCAATTACAAATCTATTTTCAGTGACTCACTAAACCCGGCACTTTCCATCTAACCCGTTCATAAAATTCCTAAGAACCTGATGCTGTTCTCTTTGACTTAACACAAGACATTTTCTAATTGCAAAGTTCTCACATGTTATGTTGAATATAATCCGTCCAATCTTCAAAACTTATTTATTGAATGGCAATATATATATATATATATATATATATATATATATATATATATATATATATATATATATATATATATATATATATATATATACTTCGTGTAAAATAATCACAAATTTATATTTATATGTAATTATCACATCACTTTTATTTTTTAGTTAACTACATAACATTTTCTATTGAAAATGTCTTATCCGTCTCCAAATTTTCTAATTTTCTCTTATAAATAATTGGTAAGTCTTATAAATAATCTTAAAATTAAAATGATTTTGTACGCCATGATACTTTATTTTATAAATGTTTTCAAATATTTATAATTATTTATAAAGCATGTATAAACATTATAATACCATAAGTTGTTATTTGTAATATTCTAATGATTATTTGGCAAGTGATGTGAAATGATTGAAACTTACCTTAAACTTTTAAGACTTCACCAGTGATCGATAGATAAGCAAAAGTCACTTACGTGATTTGTCAATTAATATATAGGAAGATTTATATTTATAAATAATTAAATGCTCTTTAAAATAATTTTAAAATTCTGATAAAATTATTTTGTAAGTGATGATAAATATGTTTTACCTTTCTAAAAATATTTAATTATTTATAAACCATGTGTTGATTTTATAAGATTTTAATAGTTATTATATAAATATATATAAAGATAATTCATTATGTAAAATATAAAACTATTATACTTATTTTTATATAAAAATTTCATTCATTATATTATATATTTATAAATATTAAAATTAATAAATCAAACATTGTTAGTCTTTCTATAATTTTGAGAATTGGTTACCATAAGTTGTTATTTGTAATATTATTTATATTATTGGCAAGTGATGTTAAATGATTAAAAATTACCTTTATTTTTTAGTTCTAATATTTATCATCACCGACCAATCAAATTATAAAAAGTTCTTAAGACTTCACCATTGATATACCCATAAGCAAAAGACAACTTAAGTGACTTTTCATTTAATATATATGAGAACTTATATTTTTTTATAAATAATTTATATGCTCTTATAAATAATTTCAAAATCCTGATAAATTGATTTTGTAAGTGATAATAAAGAATTTTTTTAAAAAGTTATGATGTATTTATAAAGCATGTGGAAATTTTATGATTTTAATAGCTATTATATAACTATATACGAATATAATTAATTATGTAATATAAAAATATTATTTTTATTTTAAATAAAAATCGTCCATTATATTATATACTTTATAAATATTAAAAATAATAAATCAACCATTGTTAGTCTTTCTATTATTCTGATAATTAGTTACTATAAGTTTTTATTTGTAATATTCTTTAGATTATTCGGTAAGTGATGTTAAATAATTTTAAATTAAACTTAAATTTTAGATCTAATTTAAATAAATAAAAAATAAAAATATTGATCAGTCAAAATATAACAATTTTTTTTAATTTTTTAAAATTTCACCATTGGTCATCAACACATAAGTAAAAGCCACTTAATTGACTTCTTATTTAATATATAGGATATTCTCACACCAATGAAACGCCAATATTACATTCAACCAATGCCAAATGTGAGTTTTCTCGACATGAAACTCTTATTATAGCCAAGATACATAACTAATAAGTAAAGCATTGTACAAAAAAAAAAAAAACTAATAAGTAAATACATATAAACCATTTGTTCAATTTCAACGCTCTGTTTAAGGAGCTGGCATTGGTGGCTCGTTGTTCTTCCTCAACGATCTCCAACCCTCAGCCCATTACATAGCCAGCAACAGCTCTTTCTCTATCAAAATCTTCATTTTCTTCTTCTTCATCTACATCAATACATTCAGCAACCTCATCGTCTCTGTCGGTGAGCTTACTGTCACGTCCACTTTCTTCCCCTCACTCTACTCCTCGTCCATGTCGAATGGTCTTTTTCTTCTCTTTTCTGGCCACTTAACTAGGTCATATAGAGCGTCCAGTACTTCGCTGATCGTTGGTCTAGAGTTTGATTCTTCTCACAGACACATAAACGCCAATATAAGAGCTTTTCTCACCGTTTCTTCCATGCCAAGATTTTATATTATTTATATATCTAAAATCTCCATCATGTTGTTGCTCTTGAATGGTAAAAGTCTATACAAAAATAAAGCAAAACTGTTAGAATGGTGATGTTATTAAAAAGCTAATATTATTCAATGCATTACCCATTGTACAAGTACGTGTTGTGTGCCCAATGATGCGTCCCTAATAGGTTTGCGTCCAGTGATAGGCTCCAAAGCTATAAATATTAGATTTTAGTGTGAGTTCCCTGCTATTAGAATACTCGGGTGCATGAAAGAAGCTATGAGAAGAGCTCTTATATTGGCGTTTATGTGTCTGAGAGAAGAAGCAAACGCTAGGACAACAATCAGCCAAGTAGTGGACGCTCTAGATGTCTTAGTTGAGTTCATGGCGAGAAAAGAGAAGAAAAAAGAGCATTCAATATGGACGAGGAGTAGAAGAAGAAGAAGAAGAAGAATTATATAAAAGGAGCTGTTGCTGAGGCTATTAAATAGGCTGAGGGTTTGAAAGTGTTAAGAAGGAAGAACAATGAGAAACCAGCCAACAACTGCCAGCTCCTTAAACAGAGGGTTGAAACTAAAACAGATAGCCATCAATATTTTCCTTTGGTCTCACCGTGGAAACTGCTACAGAAACACTCTGCTTTTATAAGAAAAGAGGGGTCCTTAGGTTGAGTGCATGGGTGCACCAAAAAGATAAATGATTTTTGGAAATAATATGTATTAGATATCTTACTATATTCTGTATTATATTCATTCTATAAAGTGAGATACGTTACTTTATTTAAAAATTTAATAATAATAATGAGATATCTTACTTTATTTAAAAAGTTAATAATAATCTAACCTATATTAAAAGGGGAATACCCTGCTCAACCAGGCTATCCACGTAGGCGTATTAAATCGACCAATCAAAGAGCATTAAACTGCCATGTCACCTCCACTTCACACATGGAAAATCTCGGTTTGGTTTGACAAATCTCGGTTTGGTTTGACCCCGATTCAGAGAACCTCAACGATCGATTCTATTTCTTCTCCGTTTCCCCCTTCTCACGATCTCCACCACCGCCCATAATCAAACCTCCTCTTTACTCTTATCTTTAATGACTTCCGTTTCATCTCCCTCTCAGTCTATTTCTTATAAACTGACAGATCTTCCAAGCCGTGAAGTAAATGTGAAGAGAAAGGTACAATTTCGTTATGAAAAATATCTCCGTTTACAAAATATACTCCATCTGATTTATAATTTTGCGGTTATAATTCTTCTCAAATTAAATCCGCGCAACTGCGATTAAGGTATGAGGCACTGAATTCCTTCTCCTATTACACAGCCAGACTCGAAGGGTTCATTACTATCTTTGAGTTAGGAAATTTTGGTATCTGGAGATTGGATCTATCTATATTTGTTTTACTTTTGTTTGTAATTTGCCCGTTTTAGATCGGAAACACGAGATGGATTTTAATTACCATTCAGAAAATCATCCACCTCACACGGTAAGCCAATCTTCACCTGAACAATTATAATGTTCCTTGAAGTTTCTTCAGCGGTGGCCGGTGGATTTCATCTTCTGGTCTATACATATTTTTATATTTTAAGAAATGTATATTATAGGTCTTATTTTGGTTTGGTTATTTTTATTCCATAATTGTTCGATTCTCCCTCTCCTGTCACCAAGAAGATTGGCGACTGAAATTAAAATGACAACAATCTCGCTCTTTGGTTTAGAATAAGAAGAAAAGGATAAAGTGGGAATGCATCAATTCTCCCTCTCCTGTCACGAGAGTTCAATTTGTACAGGTGTTTGGCTAGCGTGTGATATGCATCACAATGGATGGCTTAACAGTTACTTTATGATCACTTGGTTTGACCCTCTTGCACTATATCTCTCTTTCGCCCCATTCACTAGCACAAATCTCTCTGATCTCATATAATTTCGTTGTTATTTGTAGGACCATTCTAAATATAGATGTTCATTGCTGTTTCACAAACATTAAGCAGGTTCATTGACGGAAGCTTGACCGATAGGTGCGTGTCCACGCAAATTTGACTAAATGTTGTCTTTTATAATGAAGGAATCAATGTCAATATCCTATGAAGATCACTAGGACAACCAAAAGAAACCAGGTACAGTGAACGTTGTAAAATTTTTACTGTATGGTATTTCATAGTTAATTGCCAGCAAGTCAAACATATCAAAGTAACCATTCCCTTGCATATCTTGATTAAGTCAGAGATTCTAATTAATTCCCAAAGTTATGGTTAGTTTAATATACTTAGAAAGTTAAGTCTATTGGACAATGAATATATGAGGCTCATCCCTTGCATATAAGTATTTTTTTTCTGTTAGTATACTGCAAAGTTAGGTCCCCAGACTTGGTCAAAGCCAGTATTTTCCATCTGCCGTTAACAGCTTTCTCCTCAAAACCGAGTTTTGTTAGCATAAATCATGAGTCAATGATTACACTTCGAGATGAGATCTTCCCTCAATATTCTGGTAATGATCAATGCTGCATAAGGGCTCATATTGAATTTGGGTTTATTTTACTGAAGCATAATATTATTGGATCTCTCTTACCCTTTTTGCCAAGAGTCCTTTTGATAGTACGAGTTAAGATGATCAGCTGGTGTCATACTTCTAAAAAAATGATCAGCTTGTGTCTTTGTAAAGAAAAAGTGAATACCTTTGATATATTGTGAAGAGTGTTGTTAGGTCTTGGTGTTACATTGTTACAAGGACGGCTTGATTGCCCTTTGTATTGTTGATCGTGATCTGGTTCCGTTGAGTTAGTTGTGAGATTTTGTTGTTTTTTCTGTGAATAAGCTGTAGCATTAGCACTGTACAACAGGACATGAGTCAGAGAGAAGTGGTTGTTGACATGTCGTTCGATCACACATCTTCTCCGACAAAGAAGCTTCGCTTATTTAAGAAGAATAAGAAAAGGAAATAGTTGAGTGGCATACACGAGGTCGTGTTCATAGTTTGCATTCGTGGCATGGTTTATATAATTGCTTAAGAAATTTGTTCTTAAGCTTGGTTTTTTGTCTTATTTTTCCTTTGTAATTTTCCTCATAAATTGGTTTGGAGGTCAATAGCATTTTGTTCTTTTGGTAAATTTTGACTTTATTCTCTTATCATAAAATGATACGGTAAAATGATTCAGTTTTGTATGAAAAATAACTACGTTTAAATTATCGGCTTAATTTAATCATACCGATCTAGCTAGAGAATTTTTGGGTTTAAGTTTTAGCTAATATAAATTTTATATCTACTCTATGAAACGAAGAATTCATACTACTTATTTAGCTAGACCTATCAATTTAATTCTAAATTAAACCAAGTAAAATTTGGTTTATATATCAGCTTTTTTTTAGAGTGGTAAAATGGAAACTCAACTTAAAAAACAAGAAAGATAAGTAAAATGGAAACTCAATGGTTTATAGTCATAAAAAAATAAATTCCAAATAAAAATTAGATCACATTTAACGTTTAGTTAATTTCTAACTTATACCATTACATATATAATTTCAAGCAATAAAACACACAAAAAACCATGAGGTTTAACATATTTACAAAAAACAAATTAACAAAATATGGCTTTAAATTTTTATACTAACTGTATTATAACGTCGCACTATCACCATTTATTTACTAATTTCTCTTTAATAATTTCATTCAACAGATTTACAATTCTCAAATCATCCAAAGAATGGTACAATCACATAAAGGATGACTACACAAAGTTCCTATCAAGCTCACCCAGTAAGTATCTTGTTATATAAATAACTATATACTAAAAATTTAAGTTAGCTAAAACAATCTTTACCAATTTCAGGCTATTTCTTTGAAATGATTCTACATGGCAGCTACATTCTTGCTATTCTTCAAAAGACTTAATCTCTTGCTTACATTATTTATGCTCATTTGAGACATTGTCTTTGTTTTTCTCATCAACTTATTACACCAAGCTTGCATTTTAAAAAAAAAAACAAACAAACATTAACAAAATGATTCTACATTATATTATTATCTACAATTATACAATCAACTATTTTTGGTAACTACCATCTATTTGATCTAATTACTAAATATTAAACCACCCTAAATTAACATACAATTTACATTACTCCCAAATCTCAAGTACTAGGTAGTAACCCGCGCTCATGCCCGGAATGAAATAGCTAATTAGATTATTAATTTTACGTTGTACTTAGAGATTTTGTTGAGTAGATTTTTATTAGGAATATATATTGATATATCAGTTCGGATTTAGATGATTTTTTTTTGGATTTCAAACTTTTAGAATAAGAACTTCAAATCTGATTCGAATATTTATAAATTTCGGTTTGATTTGGTTTGGATTTGGTCGGATCGTAGCAGGTTTGGTTCGAGTTTGGATATCCATTTTCATTATGTTTTTTTAACAAAAATCCAAATATATACTTAAATCCCCAAAATAAAACAATATAAGACATAAAAATTGAACATTGTAAGACCAAATACTCAAATTTACATAAAAAATATTCAAATTAAATATTAGGATGAAAACAATTAGGTATTTTCAGTATTTTGAACATTTTTTGTTATTTTAAAATATTTACTTGTGACTATTTGATAATTCATATTTTTAAATATCTATAGATATAAAATCAAAAATAATTAATGTATTTAAATATATAATTGTGATGTAGATATTTTGGGTATCCAAAACATTTCTATTTGGATCAGATTCAGGTCTGGTTATCCGATTATTAAAATTTTAGATCCATCTAAGTATTTAATCATTTTTAGTTTGTGTTTACTATTACTTTTAAATCAAATTCGGTTGAGTTTCCCGGATATATATATTTACCTGAACTTACTTTTTTCTACTAATATCAACAAAATAAAATAAGTGTAAAATAAATATTTTGGGCTTATTTTACATACATAATTATTGGACCATACTTTAAAAATATGAATAAAAACTATTGGGCATGGTTTCAATATTGTTAGGCATGTTTCACAGTTGACGTAGTCTATAACTAATAACTTGTATTTTCTTATAATATTATTTTGTAAAAATAATAAAAACACGATACAATCGAGTGAAAGAAATTTGTGGTAGCATCAAAAATAATGTGATCTCTTTACTTGGAACTTGAATTGTGTTTTTCAATAGATTTCGTAAATTTTCTTTATTTTAAAGCTGTTCTACTCTCTGTTTTATCTAGCAATTTTATTTTGTTTTAAATTCTTGGTCTTATATGAAAATCCTGTAAAGAAAAGTAATATTTGGTAAAATAAAGATTCAATTTCGTGTGTTTTGTTTTTCATCTTAGTTTTTTTTTTAACTCAGAACCAATCATAATTATTTATTGCTTCGGTATATATAAGCTTCAATTATAACCTAGTACTTAAAAAATCTAATTTATGATAATCCTATCAAAACCTTAGGAATATTTTAAAGAACAAGCTCCATATCATCAAATTTCACCCGTCCAACATTTATTAAACATAGCAATTACATTTTCTGAATATTTGGAGATTTCCATAAAAATTAAACGCATTTTCCGCGCGTAGCGCGGACAAAGACTCTAGTAATAATAATAATCTGTATTAGATACATTCCATATGAGATATCTTACTATATTCAATATGAATGACGTGTTATGACTCCGAATTACTATGATATTGACCAGTGTTTTAAAATCCTTATCGAACCGGCGTTCGGACCAGATTTAATCGCAAATCAAACATCAACAGATTGGGTTAATGTCAAAACCCAACTAAAATTGAACCAGGTAAAAACCTATATTGAACCGTTACGAACTCAGGAACATGCGACCCAATGAATCGGCCATATATCCTAGTTCATATGTAAACCAAAATTTTATTAATAAAACAGTTCACTTTTTAAAAGTAAAAACAGGGTTTGTCAGTTTAATAGGATATCACAAGGTATTGTCTACTTCTCAACTATTGACGTGTTTATGCATATCAAAGATGATACCGAAAACTAATCCGACTCCAGGTTAACACGATATTCAATTTTTCAAAATTTAATCATGTTAACTATTTTATCACATTGATATCTGGCATCTTCTAATAGCACGTGCAATTGGAAGGATTGAACACGATTTTAGTTGAAAAAAATAAAAAAAAAATAAATATATGTTATGATTTAAAACTTTAAATATTAGACATATTATCAAATTTAAAGTTTATAATTTCAAAAGATACATCACATATAAATAGAACTATTAACTTTTAAAACTATTTCATTACATTGTAAATATATCGTTAATGTTTTTGGACAAAACTTAAAAATAATTTGAGAAAACACTGCTAACTGTATTGTTTTTTTTTTTGATTAACCTGGGGGTATCTCAGGCCCATGCAGAGGCCCAGACTAATCCCCAAAGGGAGGTGCAGCCCGCTGATAGACCCTCTCTCCGGATATTCAAATGAACTGTATTGTTTTTTCTTTTACATATCTAAAAAGAAGCATAATAATTCCATAAGATTTGCAATTATAGAAGAACAATACCAAAAACTAATCCAAGCAGCAATTTTATCTTTCTATCAATAACAGTTATTGTATTAGATTTAAATATGAATGTCGCTTATTTTAATACAAACTAGAATTTTAATTCATGCGCCGAGTGAGAATTTTTATTTTTAATATGAAATTAACATATCAATTTATTTATAAATATGTGTATAAAATATTTAACTTTAAAATGTTTATAAATTATGAAGTTTGATTATATTAAACTATATCTGCAATATGTCTAGGTACCTTTATATATTTAAGTATTAAAAATATAGGATGATTATGACTAATTTAGTTCGTATTCAGTTGCTTTTGTCCTTTGTAAAGGCTAAGTGTCAAAATAATTATCAGTTTCTTTTCTTACTTGAAAAATATATATATGTTATATACACAAATATATCTTGCTATTTCATAATTTTAAATTTTTATTAAGAAAAAGTAGATAATGATAATTTAATTATTATAATTAAATGTCTAGATAATATAGTATAATGATAAATTTATTTATTTTATTAAAACTATCATTGATTTTATGGCTCCAACTTTTAATATGAGGGTTCAAAGCAAAAAAAAAAAAATCATTTTGTTAATAATAGTATAAAACATTTGCATTTTTTCCAAGAAGTAATTGATTTACCAAATTTTATAGCTACTAGGGCTTTTACTACTGTATATATATATTTAATTTGTTTATTTTATATTTAGTATTAGTTGACTTTGTATTCTTATAAGTCTTATTGGTTAAATATCTTTCATGCTTCTTTTTTATTTTTCAAAAAAAAATAGAGTATGAGTCTAATTATTTACTCTACATACACCATATATCTTTTGACATTACACTATAGGTTTACAATTACAATTCATGTAACAGGAAAATGAGTACCATGAATAAAACTCTAAATGTGTGAGGAAGTATTAATGTTATTATTTTATATCAGTCGTTAAATTTGGCTGGTCTCATATCTAGTGATAATATATATCTTTTGGTATGTGCGAGTTATATATTTTAATTATTATATTTGTATGTGTCTAGTGTTATCATGTTATGAATTTCCAATATTCCTCGCTCTTTTTCTAGAGATATTTTTGAAAACTTAAATTCTGTATTAGTTAGCTAATGAAAATACAAAACCACAATAATGTGAAGATACCAATTTGTAATGTTTCTGCATATTATTTTGTCCCCTAATTTCTTTGGTATGCGACTTCTTTGCATCAGATGGAACTAAAAATTATTTATATCGTATTTTTTTAGTTTTTTCACTGTATTTGTGTTATATATAGAAGTCCACATATATTAGAACCAAAAACAACACTATTATAATTACATTTTTGGCTTAAACACAAACAATAACTTGAAATTTTTAATGTCGTAATTTATACTATCTTGTTATAAATTTCTTTATTTTTTTGAGCAAATCAATTTAATTATTTTGTATCTCACAGCAAAAGAACCAATGATTCATAAGTTTGCCAATAACACTTTTTTCTTGTAAAATTATTAATAAAATACACAAACTATCGAACAATGTAAACAAAATATTAGATTCTCTTTTGCTCTATGCGATTGATCTTTAACAAATTTTAATAGCATTTTGAAATCTGAAAAGTTCTACAAATTTTTGTCGACACTGGAACTCCTGATGCTCCTTTCCCACATATCTTCAAGTTGGGTGCTAGAAATTCTATTAAAAGTTAAAGAGCCAATAAAGTAATCATCTTCTAAATTTCACTTAGTTGTTGATTTTTCTTTAGTAAACTTAATGAAATAGTCTCTTTCTTGTCCACATACCACACAAAAATATCTTTTCCTATAGAAAAAGTTAGTTAGGCTTATGGCTGGTGTTTGTTACACAGCTTATATTACAAACTTTTTGTCAAAGCTTATATTACAAACTTAAGGAGGAAGGTCGTATGTAGCATAGATTAGGTGGCAAAAGAATCAAGCCAAGTGTTTAGACCATCTGACCAAGAGCTCTTCTGCAAATTTCAAGCTTCAATTGTCTACAGAAAAAAAAAAGGTGGAATGACCTACCTCCTCTTTTCCTACGTACTCGTCCAAAATCCCTAAAATCCAATGGACACCCCCTCCTATTATTGCCATATTTCATGAAAATAGACTTCATGTACAACCTGGCAATCACTTGTACCATCCACCAGCCCATTTTCTTATTCCTCTACTGCCAATGTATGACTCTCTCTACTGCAAATGTATGACTCTCATCTTGGTGGAAAGAGAATGCTGCCTACTACGGCCACAAGTCTGTCTTGCGAGTAATCTGCAAAACATAAGCTTAAGTTGAATCTATTCCCAACAAAGAAAATAAACTGGTGAATAAAAACTGCAACAGAGAATGTATACGAAGGAATTAAGAAATTGATCAATATATTGACTCCGGAAACACTAATAAATCCAAATCAGTTAGAAAAAAATATATATATATATGATTAAAAGTTCTGAATATTAGGCCTAGAATTATTATCCGGGATCGGATTCGATCCGAGATCCGATCGGATCCGCTCAAAATCCGGTTATCGGATGGCGAATCGGATCCGGATAGTAAAATGTTGGATCCGTCAAAACCGAATCGGATCCGGTATCTCAATTTTTAGTCCGGATATCGGATCCGTAATTTTATTAATATTATTTTTAAAATAGTAATATATATTTATAAAAATTAATTTTATTTATTATATTTTCATTTTATAATAGTATATATAATTTTATATAAAATTAGTAATATCATACATAAAAATAATTAAAAACATTATATAAATTTTTATTTTAAATATTTGTTAATATTTTAATATTATTTTTTATTTATTTTAAAGTTTCAAATCTGGATCCGGATATCCGCCGTATATTTCAATTTTTAGAATTATATCCGACACCCGGATACCCGAGAACCCAGGATCCGGATAAGGATAGTAAAATCATGGAGTTGCCGGATAAGGATCCGGATCCAGATACCTCGAAATTCTCCGGATATCCGATCCGTCCTACCCCTGCTGAATATAGCGATAGTTTTTTTCTTTACCAGTAGTGTCTCATGGAAGATCATCATATTCTTTTCTGAAAAGGAGGCCAATGTTGTTGAGGTAAGCATTCCATGTTTTTTTTACAATTGATAATCTAAGAATTGAGGTCAGTATCAAAATTGTTAGAAACCAAGAAATAAGTAATCTTTAGTTAATATCATTATCTTCAGCTAAATCAGACCATATGTATTTATTGTAGTATAGATGCAACTAAACTCTTAAGAAAGACCATGTCAGATCTTGTTAAGAACCAATGACATGATTGTTATATGTGGATATTAGCTAATCAGAAGTGACAATGCTTAATGCCTAAGGGGCCCATTTAGAAGGTAAAACTTTGAAATTCTAAAAAGGTTTCGTTGTAACATATTTGATTGTTTGTTTTAGCTATTTATATTATGTGTCTGAAAGCAATATCAAATCAGTTCATATTCAAGTGGTACCTGGTGATACAAACGTAGCTGGTGATTATATGATATATCCATGTATCTCCTCTGCCGCTATCAAAAAGATAAATCGCATCAATAAAAACTATGCAGCTCAAATAGTAATGACTTAACGAATGAGAGTAATACATGGAATGTATTAAGGGCACGTAATAGATTGTAAATACACTGGAAAATACATATTAGAGCCCGAAACATATGTGATCTCAGCAGTAAAATAATGACAAAAATGATAACAAAGAGACGGAAAAAAAAAAGATATGATTTTTTATTGATCACACTTACGTTGGCTTAGCTTCACCACATATGTCTATCACCATAATGACTATGCATGTTCCATTGGAGTTGGCCTGTACTCCAAGCTCCTGCGCTTGGTAATCCTTAGACATGCACCGACTTTACTCTCCTCGATCATAAGCTAAAAAGCAGATAGAGATAAAAAAAAGGGGATTTACAATCAATAAAATATAATTCATATTTTCCTATCCTTTCTGCACTGCTCTACATTTTACTTACCCAATCAACCATGTAGAAGAAGAAATATGGTCTCATCGGTATGAAAACATAAAGAGAAAGTCCGAAATTTCTAGCAGATGTACCGATCCCCAAGATATTTAAGTCTTAAGTATAGTCAGATATGCGTACACACCTTTAATAAACATGTCCATAGACATATAACCATCTATTGACTGAAGGAGAAAAGAACCAATAGCTTCAGCTAAATCCGTCTAAGTAAACTGCACAACAGAAGTTCAAAACAAAAACTTTTGGCAACACTCATCTATATTTGAAACCCATATTTGATCATGAAAAAAAAAGAACCAATATAAGCAAGCACCAAGAAACAAAGTACCCTCGTAACAACCGAGCTTGAGCTTGACTTGATTTTTTGGCTGTGAAGAAAATATTAGAAATTCATCCAAAACTTTATGCCAATGGGTGATAAAAAAGATAGGAAAAATACCAGAACAGAATATTGAGAGACACAAATTAAAGAGTGGATACAATAATGTTTTCATATACCGATGGAAAATGTATTCCGATGACGTTCTTTGTAGCCACTTGTGCTTGTCGTGTGGGTATGAGGAATCAATCGACGTTGGCTTAAATAGTGAGGAGGAAGAGATGTAGGAAGTTGAGAGGGACGTCAAAATCCATGCAGTAGAAATGTGTTATATGTCTACATGATGATACCTCTGTTTCATCGCCGTAGATGTAGTTTAGTAAGGGGAGGTTTTCGATTTTGGCTTGATTTAGGTTTAGATGAAGCAACTTATATAACAGAAACAAAACCATCAAGAAGGAATTAAAGAGGAATTGATTGATGAGGAGAGGTTTCGCGGTTACGGTAATTGCAGGGAATGGAGACGGTGAAGAGGAACAAAGAGTCGATTCATGGATTGAAGGAGATGTGGTTTTTGAAGATGGGATGTATATGGGCCATGATTTATCATTGGAGACCAAACTTGAAGCCCAATTACTCTCTTTATTGACCAAATTATGTGACGTAGCAAATTAATTCCTATGATTGGTTGATTAAATTAACTGACATGGCATAGCTAGAATTTGAGAATTAGGAACTTTTAGTATTGTTAGATTAAATACTAGTTAACAGCAATATGACATTCAACCAATGCAGAATGTGAGTTTTCTCGACATGAAACTCTATATATAGTTTAAGAAAAAACATTTAAAATTAATTTCAACACTTTGTTTCTATCATAATCTTCATCATTTTCTTCTCATCCATTTTGAATGCTCTTTTTCTAATCTATTTTCGCCATGAACTTAACTAAGTTCAAGAAGGAATTAAAGAGGAACAAAACCATCAAGAAGGAATTATAGAGGAATTGATTGATGAGGAGGGGATTCGCGGTAACGGTAATTGCAGGGAATGGAGACGGTCAAGAGGAATGAAGAGATGATTCATGGATTGAAGGAGAGGTGGTTTTTGAAGATAGGATGTATATGGGCCATGATTTATCTTTGGTTGATTAAATTAACTTACATGGCATAGCTAGAATTTGAGCATTAGGAACTTTTAGTATTGTTAGATTAAATACTAGTTAACAGCAATATGACATTCAACCAATGCAGAATGTGAGTTTTCTCGACATGAAACTCTATATATAGTTTAAGAAAAAACATTTAAAATTAAATTCAACACTTTTTTTCTATCATAATCTTCATCATCTTCTCCTCATCCATTTTGAATGCTCTTTTTCTTATCTATTTTCGCCATGAACTTAACTAATTCATCTAGAATGTACACAACTTCGCTGATTGTTGGCCTTGCGTTGGGTTCTTCTCTGAGACACTTAAACGCCAATACAATAGCTTTTCGCACAGCTTCTTCCATGCCACGACTTTCTATTATTAACTTTGGATCTAAAATCTTCCTCATGTTGTCGTCCTTGAACAATGGAAATGTCTGTCAAAAGAAGCAAAACTGTTAAAATGTTGATGAGTCCCCAAAAAATAATATTATTCAGAGCATTACCCTTTCCACAAGCATATGTTGTGGACCCAATGATGAGTTCCCAATAGGTTCACGTCCAGTGATAAGCTCCAACATGACAACTCCAAAGCTATAAATATCAGATTTCAGCGTCAGCTTCCCGCTATTAACATACTCTGGTGCCCAATATCCGTTAGTTCCCACAACACTTGTACCGATATCAAAAATTGGACCAGACTTGGCGAGCCCAAAACCAGTGATCTTTGGTTTAAAATCATGGTCTAGCAATATGTGTCCAGTTGTCAAATTGCTGTGGATCACAGGAGGCTTTGTTACATTGTGGAGATACTCTAACCCTTTAGCCACTCCTAAAGCTATCTGCATCCTTGTGCTCCAATCTAAAGTTTCTTTCTCAGATGTGATGTCTGACAAAAACAAAAAAAAACACATAACTCATGTATTCTTTAATGAGTTGTCATGAGAATAAAATAGAGTTTTTTTTACAGTGTATATGATCTTCTAAAGATCTAGGAGGCATATATGCATAGACGGCCATTAGGTGACTGCCTTCAATGCAATAACCAACCAGTTTCACGATGTTTTCGTGGCATAAGACCGCGAGCATTATGATTTCCACAAGACACTCGCTCTCTCTTTGACGGCCACACGGATCAAGCTTCTTAATAGTCACAATCTTGAATTTTAGACCAACAACAAAGCAAGCAACAAGAGAAATTTAAGAGATTGTTTTTATTTGATTTAATTCAGTTCATCAAGACCTTTAGAGTTACCTGTCCAATTCTTTCTAACCTCCCTTTATATACAGGACCAACTCCACCTTGTCCGATCAAAAATTCTGGGCTGAAGTTGTTTGTTGCAGTAGCAATTTCTTGGTATGTGAATTTTTTAATTCGATTCCAAGGAGGTAGAGGTGTTTCTGGATATGGTGAAACTCTCGCTGGATTGGCTAAAAATTGAACAAAACAACACAATGAGACTCTACATCACATGCATGGCCGGATCTGGGCCATGTCTAATCAAACATTGACCTTAACCCCAAATATTTAGACATCTTTTACATAGGCATAGACCTCTAAATTATATTTTTTTCAAATGTTCTTTATAAATGTTTATAGCCCACCAGATTTTTAAATTCTACCCTGATCATATGTTACTAGGATCAAGCAGACTAAAGAGACTTTACTAACCAAAATATAAAATTTATCTTTGACCTATGGAACATAAAACACAAAACCTTATCAGAGACTTATTTGATCCGTACATAGTCAAAGACTAATAAAAACATAAATGATTTTATAAGCAATTCAGAAAGGGGAGACTCCTAAACAAGATTTACTGAAGTAACCTTTGGATATACGAATCTATAGACAATGAAAGAAAAGGAACAAAGAGAAACCAGAAGACAATGCTTGGTTACATCTAGATCTCTGGTTGGGAGTGCCGTTCTGCTTTGGTTTCAGCTGCATCACCTTCCGCTTCAATATCATCGATAGACATGAGCAAAGAACCATCTCTCTGAATCACGATATGATTGTTCTTTCAGTTTGGTGTCACTGGGAAAACTATGATATGTTATGTGAATCAGATGATGCCAATATATAGAGAAAGATTTGGAGGTTTGAAGATGATTTCCTTCGGGAAGGAATGGCACATTCAAACAGTACATTGCACCATATACATAGTACTAAATACATTTTGGGGTGTGAGATATCCTACCATATTTAGTTTGACAATGTGGGTATGTGGACCGATATCCACGTAATCTTCTATGATGGTCCCGAGTATACAATGTTATTCAGCTGATCGGGAGTGTATGGGCCGAAGCCCAACTAATATCTTAAAAATAGTATCGGTGATTATTTCAATCTTATGTTTAGGCCCGACCCTATATTTAAAGAGTGGATACAACAATGTTCTCATATACCGATGGAAAATGTATTTCGATGACGTTCTTTGTAGCCACTTGTGCTTGTCGTGTGGGTATGAGGAATCAATCGACGTTGGCTTAAATAGTGAGGAGGAAGAGATGTAGGAAGTTGAGAGGGACGTCAAATCCATGCAGTAGAAAATGTGTTATATGTCTACATGATGATACCTCTGTTTCATCGCCATAAATGTAGTTTAGTAAGGGGAGGTTTTCGATTTTGGCTTGATTTAGGTTTAGATGAAGCAACTTATATAAAAGAAACAAAACCATCAAGAAGGAATTAAAGAGGAATTGATTGATGAGGAGGGGTTTCGCGGTTACGGTAATTGCAGGGAATGGAGACGGTCAAGAGGAACGAAGAGTCGATTCATGGATTGAAGGAGAGGTGGTTTTTGAAGATAGGATGTACATGGGCCATGATTTATCTTTGGTTGATTAAATTAACTGACATGGCATAGCTAGAATTTGAGCATTAGGAACTTTTAGTATTGTTAGATTAAATACTAGTTAACAGCAATATGACATTCAACCAATGCAGAATGTGAGTTTTCTCGACATGAAACTCTATATATAGTTTAAGAAAAAACATTTAAAATTAATTTCAACGCTTTGTTTCTATCATAATCTTCATCATCTTCTCCTCATCCATTTTGAATGCTCTTTTTCTTATCTATTTTCGCCATGAACTTAACTAAGTCATCTAGAACGTACACAACTTCGCTGATTGTTGGCCTTGCGTTGGGTTCTTCTCTGAGACACTTAAACGCCAATACAATAGCTTTTCGCACAGCTTCTTCCATGCCACGACTTTCTATTATTAACTTTGGATCTAAAATCTTCCTCATGTTGTCGTCCTTGAACAATGGAAATGTCTGTCAAAAGAAGCAAAACTGTTAAAATGTTGATGAGTCCCCAAAAAATAATATTATTCAGAGCATTACCCTTTCCACAAGCATATGTTGTGGACCCAATGATGAGTTCCCAATAGGTTCACGTCCAGTGATAAGCTCCAACATGACAACTCCAAAGCTATAAATATCAGATTTCAGCGTCAGCTTCCCGCTATTAACATACTCTGGTGCCCAATATCCGTTAGTTCCCACAACACTTGTACCGATATCAACAATTGGACCAGACTTGGCGAGCCCAAAACCAGTGATCTTTGGTTTAAAATCATGGTCTAGCAATATGTGTCCAGTTGTCAAATTGCTGTGGATCACAGGAGGCTTTGTTACATTGTGGAGATACTCTAACCCTTTAGCCGCTCCTAAAGCTATCTGCATCCTTGTGCTCCAATCTAAAGTTTCTTTCTCAGATGTGATGTCTGACAAAAACAAAAAAAAACACATAACTCATGATTTATTCTTTAATGAGTTGTCATGAGAATAAAATAGAGTTTTTTTTACAGTGTATATGATCTTCTAAAGATCTAGGAGGCATATATGCATAGACGACCATTAGGTGACTGCCTTCAGCGCAATAACCAACCAGTTCCACGATGTTTTCGTGGCATAAGACCGCGAGCATTATGATTTCCACAAGACACTCGCTCTCTCTTTGACGGCCACACGGATCAAGCTTCTTAATAGTCACAATCTTGAATTTTAGACCAACAACAAAGCAAGCAACAAGAGAAATTTAAGAGATTGTTTTTATTTGATTTAATTCAGTTCATCAAGACCTTTAGAGTTACCTGTCCAATTCTTTCTAATCTCCCTTTATATACAGGACCAACTCCACCTTGTCCGATCAAAAATTCTGGGCTGAAGTCGTTTGTTGCAGTAGCAATTTCTTGGTATGTGAATTCTTTAATTCGATTCCAAGGAGGTAGAGGTGTTTCTGGATATGGTGAAACTCTCGCTGGATTGGCTAAAAATTGAACAAAACAACACAATGAGACTCTACATCACATGCATGGCCGGATCTGGGCCATGTCTAATCAAACATTGACCTTAACCCCAAATATTTAGACATCTTTTACATAGGCATAGACCTCTAAATTATTTTTTTTTTTCAAATGTTCTTTATAAATGTTTATAGCCCACCAGATTTTTAAATTCTACCCTGATCATATGTTACTAGGATCAAGCAGACTAAAGAGACTTTATTAACCAAAATATAAAATTTATCTTTGACCTATGGAACATAAAACACAAAACCTTATCAGAGACTTATTTGATCCGTACATAGTCAAAGACTAATAAAAACATAAATGATTTTATAAGCAATTCAGAAAGGGGAGACTCCTAAACAAGCTTTACTGAAGTAACCTTTGGATATACGAATCTATAGACAATGAAAGAAAAGGAACAAAGAGAAACCAGAAGACAATGCTTGGTTACATCTAGATCTCTGGTTGGGAGTGCCGTTCTGCTTTGGTTTCAGCTGCATCACCTTCCGCTTCAATATCATCCATAGACATGAGCAAAGAACCATCTCTCTGAATCACGATATGATTGTTCTTTCAGTTTGGTGTCACTGGGAAAACTATGATATGTTATGTGAATCAGATGATGCCAATATATAGAGAAAGATTTGGAGGTTTGAAGATGATTTCCTTCGGGAAGGAATGGCACATTCAAACAGTACATTGCACCATATACATAGTACTAAATACATTTTGGGGTGTGAGATATCCTACCATATTTAGTTTGACAATGTGGGTATGTGGACCGATATCCACGTAATCTTCTATGATGGTCCCGAGTATACAATGTTATTCAGCTGATCGGGAGTGTATGGGCCGAAGCCCAACTAATATCTTAAAAATAGTATCGATGATTATTTCAATCTTATGTTTAGGCCCGACCCTATACATAAACGATAGTTTAGAGAGAGAAATAGCAAACTTAGTTGGTTACTTTGTTCTAAAGGAAAGGAGGGATCTTCAATCTGTGCATGTGATGCATTTTACATTTTTAAAGTATACACTAGTTTTGTAGGTTTAAAGTTTTGTTTGCAGCTTCCAACCCATAAAGTTTACCGGATCTGTCCAGGTTTTTGGATGAACAGTTAGCTATATTTTGTGTTCAAGTATAATTCATATAGGAATACTTTATAATCCATTTTGGGAAACAATCATCAATTATAATGGATTTTGGAAACAATTATTAACTGCTCATTTTTTTGTTCATAAAGTGCTATGTAATTAATCATTTTTGGAAGCAGGGAAACAATGTTCTCCACAACCAAACTTTGATCTCCACTGCTATCATCTTCAAAGGTATCGGTCCCAAAAGAAAAAAGAAGAAGAAAAAACCTCATTTTAAACTCTCCCCTAAACACCTACTTTGCAAGGAGTCTGAGTAGTAGGTGATCTAATCTACTGAAATATCATATAGTTTTAGGATCTGAATGGCGAAATACATAAGTATATGTATGAGATTTTTTGTTACTATTAACAACAGTTTGTAATATTCAGATCTTTAGCTTCAAGTTTACATTGGAGGAATTTGTTTGTGTCCACTTTAAACTCTATGCTAAACCTCTACCTTGCAATTTTAGCAATTTTGGAACAACTAGAAGAACTGCACTAGAAGAACTGCTGACGAGGATATCAATCTGCAATCGTTCGTAATATATATATATATATATATTTTGTGACATCATCGTCATAATATATTTAAAGTGTCACAAATCAGGAGTCAAAAAAATCAGGAATCAAATTAAATAATACTATTTATAGACTAGACAAAATGTTTTTATCTTAACCGCCTGGCGGTTACTCTACTCACAACGGGCGTCATATAGTATAATGGGCCTATTTATAGCTAATTAGTAGCCCATTAGACATACACAATTGTTTTCTTCAGAAACATGGGCTTAGGCCCAATAATGGCACCTAAGCGAGAGTAGAAAAATCTCACGGTGGTCGTTTCCAAGTTTTTCCTTCAACTCTCAACTTCTCCGGCGGTTATGGGAGGCGTCATCAGATAGAACGACGCCGTATCATCGCCGTGATTTTCCTTTTGCAATCGTTGGACCTTCTTTTACTTCTAGGCGAGCCTCATCGCGACGATAGTCTCCTGCTCCTCTTTTTGACTTGTTCCTCTCTGTAATTCCTCTTAATTTTTATCTCTCGGACATTAGGGTTCAGACCAGTTTTGATGTCTGAACACAGTTTCTAGTTCTGTGTCTGCTCGTCCATAGAGAATGAATCTTTGTTGTTCAGACATGTTATGTGTGTTTTAATGATATTAATTGTCTCGATTATGCTTAAACTAAATGAATATAGGGTTTCTTTCTTCGTTGTTTTTTAATTTCTAGACACGTAAAGGCGCTGTCTTTGAGGTGGTGGAACAATGGGTAGTTCGTTTAATGCTCAGGTTTTGGCTGAGAAGCTTGCCAAACTCAACGGTTCTCAAGCAAGCATAGAGAGTATCCTTTGTTATGTATCTGTTTCTCTGGTTTATCTGTGATAAAGGCCCTCTACTTTCAATTGTTTCCTTTGTTATGAAATTGTGAACCCAGACCTTGTTTAACTTGCTAGATCACATGTGTTGTGGTTTATTTTTTTCTTCCCGGCTATGCATTTGCATTATGTACTTGTCATTGGTGTATCTCTCTCCCTTGACGACATTATTCAGCCTTATCACATTGGTGTATCTTTCACATGAACAAGGCGAAACATGTTGTGGAAATATGGGGCAGGCAGTTTCATTGCTCCCCACGTGAGCAACGGTTGGCCTACTTGTACCTTGCGAATGATATCTTGCAGAACAGTAGGCGAAGAGGTTCAGAGTTTGTTGGTGAGTTCTGGAATGTGCTCCCTGAGGCTCTTCGTGATGTCATTCAAAATGGTGATGACTCTGAAAGAAAATCTGCACTTCGATTGGTACGTGAAAGTCAACCACTTTCTTTGAGTTTCTTTTTTTTTCTTGGTTTTCAGTGAGCATGTAAATGACGATCATTGAAATTATAGTTTAGGAGTTTGACATAAGTTTCTCTTTCAAGGTTAATATATGGGAAGAAAGGAAGGTTTTTGGATCTAGTGGGCAGATTCTTAAAGAAGAAATACTGAGAAAGCAGCCTGAAAATGGAACCAGAAATGTTGCGCTCGTGCCACTTAAGCTTGTATGTGAGAAACAAACGTTTGTATACCTCCACAATTTATGCTTCGGACTTCTTCTAAGTTAGCAACACGATAAGCTTTGTTAATTCATTTTGTAGTCTGTTCAACAGAAACAGGCATATGTAACTCCGTTGGAGAAAGTAATGTCTGCTGTTGAAGCTCTTCACGGCGATGAGCATGATATTGTTGGAAAATGTACAAATGTTGTGGGTTATCTTGAGAAAGCATCTCAGGAGGTTGGGAGAGATCTTAGTTCAGGTATATCACCATCCATTGGCTCCTACATTGCTGCACATGTGTCGATATGCTTTTTCTTTCAAGTATCAAGCTACATAGCTCTGCATATTACACTACTTTACCTTTTTAGGACAAGAGGATCCAATTTTTTTCAAGCATACGTAAACGTTCTTCTTTCATTATCTTGCGTGTTGTTTGTTGCTTTAAACAGGACGCACCCCTGGCACTGCGGTTGTAAAGGAGGTGCAGGGACAACATACCATACTGAGAGACTGCATCGAACAGCTAGTGGCAATGGAAACATCCAGAACTAGTCTTATCTCTCATTTGAGAGAGGCTTTACAAGAACAGGTTTCTTATTTCTTCTACAACTGCTACCTAAAATATCATGGTTGATTGATAAATCTCACCTTGATTGTTTTTCTTTTTACCAGGAACTCAAGCTAGAGCAAGTCCGTAACCACCTTCAGGTTTGACTTTGTACTAACAACTCACGTTCTATACATTCCGATATACATAACCTTATCAGCTGCACTTTTTGAGACACTTGGTCTAGCTTTCGAGCTAGGTTTGTGTGCTTGCACAGGGAAGATAGATCCAAATCCGGATAGGAATCTTCTTGCTTGATAAATGGTGCCTTGTTTAGTTAAAATTGATATCCTTTGTGCTTCAAATTTCAGATTGCTCGGTTTCAATCAGACCGAACTGGTGATCTCTGCAAACAGCTTCTAGAGCATGGCACGAGTTCACAGCCCCCTGCTACAGAAGAAGAAGAGTCAAAAGAAGTGACCATAGCTTCATTAACTGCATCTGCACCGGTTATGTTTGCTTCGAACCCACTAACTCAGTCAGTGGTAGTAGACCCAAGAAAAACTGAAGCCGCCGCAATGGTAGCTAAGCTAACTGCATCAACCTCCTCAGCCGAAATGCTCTCCTACGTTCTCTCCTCCTTCGCCTCTGAAGGCATCATCGGAAACAACCCACCTGCTCTAACAGAAACTTCACCATCTGACGGTTACCCGCCAGAGAAAAGGCCCAAGCTTCAAAACCTTGCCCAGTCCTATCTCCAACAGAACGCTGCAACAACATCCACAGCCACCACTCCACCTCCCCCACCACCGCCTCCATTCCAGCTTCAGCCTCAGTTCTTGCAGCCGTTACAGCCTCCTGGTCCTGTAAACTCCACACCATTCAGCTACAGCATAGCAACCACTCAGCAACAACAACAAGGTCCTTGGATTCCTGGGCTCACCCCGCTTCCAACAACCTCTGCTCCATCCGGTAATTCATACCAAAAGTATCAAGGACAAGATGGTTTCTATGGCACTACTAACTCACCGTCCTCTATGACACCTGTTACTCGGCAGTAGAAGAAGAATGTATTTGTTAGGGTTTATGAAGCAAATAACTCATGTTTTCTTGTTGTTGAAAGTAATAGTATTAGTGGGGTGTTTGATAGGATTTGCGTTCTTGAAATGTGCTTTTCAAGGTCTAACTATATGCTTCTTCTGCACAGATCATCGTTCATTTTGTTTTGTCTGTAAACTTTAAGCACAAAAAAAAAAACTTTCTTTTACTGTGAAGATTAAAAAGACTTAATTATTTTCAAGTCTCTTCTCCGTGACTTGGGAAGATTCGTATAGCTCTTCTTTTCAAGTCTGGTCAAAACGCCGACAAGATTTTCTTTTTGACTAATAAAATAAAAAAAGAAGCATACTTTTCCACACTTTCTTGTCTTTTATCTCTCTTCTACTCGTCAGGGATTCACTGTAACCCGGCAACATGACGAAATAACAGAGAAAGTTTGTGATAAACAGAGAGAGAGAGCAATACGTCCAGACTAGGCGGTCGTATAACCCTTTAAAAGAGCTTCTCTCTGTCTCAAGACGTGAACCCCAGAAAAGAAAAATATTTTCCTACCATAGCTGCTTATTAAAGCTCTCCCCCCCTCTATCATCTAAAGGTTAGTATACCATTCTCCTCCTCTTTATTGGATCTTGATTTGAATGTGACCAACATTTTTGTGTTTTATCTGAAGGATGAGTTTCAAAGTTTTGATTTTTTTTGGGCACAATCTTTTTTTGTATTAATTGGTCCAAGGTTCTTGATTTTGAGACAATAACTGAAGTTTTGTAATTGATCCTTGACCATCTCTCTTTGCTGCTCTTATCACAGGAGACTGTTGTGTATAGTTTGAGGTCTCAATTTTGGGTGGATTAGTTCTGCTGAGATCATCTGTGAGTTTTTGTGTTTCTTTTGGGAGAAAAGAGAAAATCAAATGCCTGAAGAAGAAGATTTGGTAGAACTTAAATTCCGGTTATATGACGGTTCTGATGTTGGCCCGTTTCACTACTCTCCAACCGCTACAGTCTCAATGCTCAAGGCCAGAATCCTCTCCGAGTGGCCCAAAGGTGAGATGCCTAGAGTCATTGGTTGGTACAATTTGCTTAACATTTGGTGTTTAGTAAGTGTTCTATGTTTGCTTCATCCCTTGTTTAAGTTTCTTACATTAAGTCTAGGCTAGTGATAGATCTATCTAACCATATTACTAATCACTTGTCTTTAGTCTCTTTACCCTACCAAACATCTCTATAGCGACTCTAGGACTAAGACGGTTACTCTTCTGTACGTATTGAATCTGTTGTTTTCCAGACAAGAAGATTGTTCCAAGAACAGCTAATGACATCAAGCTGATAAACGCTGGTAAGATTTTGGAGAATGGTAAAACTGTTGCGCAGTGTAAAGCTCCATTTGATGATCTCCCTAAATCAGTCATTACAATGCATGTTGTCGTGCAGCCGTCTCCTACAAGAGCAAGATCAGGTCTTCTTCTCTTGGTTTCTTATTTCATCTTGTTTTGTGGAATGAATGGTTTGGAGTTTTTGAAAGATAAAATGGGTACAGAACTCCTAATATCATTGGTTTCTATTGCAGAGAAGAAAATTGAAGAGGAAGAAGCCTCACAGGGAAGCTTTTGCTCATGTACCATAATGTAATCAAATTATGTATTCATCACAAGTTCAAAAAAAAAGCTTCATCAGTGGCTTTATAAAGCTGGAGCTATTTGAATCTTTATCTCTTGCATTGTGATGAAAACTCCTCATTATTATATAGAAGAGTTCTCTTTTACATTTAGAACACTGTAACATGTTTTGTTGTACGGTTCTGTTCATCTTTACACCTAAGACTTTTTTGTCCCTACCAAACTAGTAGTATCAGAATATCTGTATCCGGTCCTTCACTAACCCAAAAACCAGTACAAACACTTTGATATGTAAATGGTCCATGCAGAAGATGTAAGTGGCATTATCCTTTTTTTTTAAGTGGCATTACCTTTCTCTTCACTTTCTCCTTTACAGATAGCCAGTTTATTGGGATTTAGATAGAAAACTCCAAAAGAAACAAAGAGCATGAGTTATCAATAAGTGTCCTCTCACCTAACTTCACTATCTTCCTATTAACTCTTTTATTTATAACCTTCATTTTCACTACTGAGTATCTTTCCTCTATCTTCTCAGCTCTTCTTGCCTTAAATTCTGGTCCTCTCCTCTCATTTATAATCTTCACTCCCAATGCGCTTCTCTTTGTTCCCCCTTCCACTCCCTCAAACTTAATGCTAAAAGAGACGTCTGCATTAGTTCCTCTATATAAAGGACTATAACAGAAGCTTGGAACAAGTTCAATGGAGCTCCCATCTCTTCTTGTCTGGACCTAGTTCTAGTTTTTCACATTGTTCCATACTCTTCCTTACATCAACCACATAAACAAAAAGCAAACTTGTTGTCAAAATGAAGAAGAAGTTGATAACGTTTTTGTTTGTTCTTCTGCAACTTCTGTTAGTAAACTCTCTTTCTTCAAAACACTCATCAGCCAAGCCAAATGCAGAAATAACTGTAATGGGTTTTGTTTACTGTGATGTCTGCTCCAACAACAGCTTCTCCAAACACAGTTACTTCATGTCCGGTAATTGAAAAAACAGCAACAAGAAAATCTCTTTCAAAAACTCTGCTTCTAACGTTTTCTTGACATCAGGCGTGGAAGTGGGAATAGTCTGCAGACTCAAAACAGCTTCGTCGAGAACAAACGAGATGATAACATTCTCTGCAAACAGAACCACTAACGAATTCGGACTCTACAAGGTAGCCATAACATCTCTAGACAGCGTTGACGTGGACAGTCTCGCCACTTCTTGTCAAGCGAGTTTGGTCGGAAGAAGAGGCTCCTTGGATTCTTCTTGCAACGTACCTGGTTATAGAAGCACGACAGATCAAGTCGTGTTTAAGTCTAAACGGTCTAATCTCTGTATCTATGGATTCAATGGTTTGAACTTCAGACCGTTCAAGAGGAATCTTGCCTTGTGTGGCAAGAACTAAGGATTCCAAACTACAAAACCATCTTTCACTGTTATTTGTCTCTGTTGCTTCTACTGGCAAGGAAAGAAAAGTTGTTTTATTTAATCAAAGAAATGAAAATGTGTTTGTGCTTAAGAACAAAGAAAACAAGAACTTAGAGAATCCAACTAAAACATCCTCAAATGTTGGTGAATGCTACAAACCATAGACTTAAGAAGACTGGCATCATCAAGCTTGGCTCATCTTATTCAAGCAACCAATTCCTTCTTCCATATAGTCCTCTCTATTGATCCAGAACTCTGGTGCGTCCTGCAACATAAAACCATTCAACAAAAATTTCTCTTAAACAATCATTTCACATACGACAAGTCTACAAGGCATGCGAAAGAGAAAGCAATGAGCTTCTTTTTACCTTCATGATTCCTGCAAGAACAGCGCCTCCGAGGTATACCATGTGTTTCCTTCTAGGTGGATCCTCTATCCGCAACCTGAGTTTCTGATTGACCAAAAAAAATGTTAAAAAGCTTGACAATGAAAGCGATTTTGAACTTATCTGATGCTCTTACCTTCAAACCATCTCTGTTTCCTTTTAGAACTGTATCAAGATACCGATCCTGGATCTCTTTCTCAAGACTGAAACAAAGAGAGCACATAAACCAGTGAACGTAAACCATCAACTCATCAAGCTTCTTGTTTGATTATAAGTAACGAAAAATAAATAACACAAACCGGCTAGGTAATCCAGGGTACATGGTGCTTCCTCCGCTTAAAACAATGTGTTGGTAGAGCTGTGATTGAAAAATGGGTTTGAGAATATATATATATATATATATATATATATATATTATTCTTGTTTTGGATCTCTAAGCAAGGATGAGATGGGTACGTACCGTCATGCGATTATCAATATCCATCTCTTGAATACAGCGGAAAACCATGTCTGCCATTCCATCACCTTCGACATCAATGAGTTCCTGAAACAAAAACAAAGAAAAAGAGCTGTGATCAGTCCAGGATTCTTTAAAGAGTTGGAATCATTTAGAAAGAGAAACTAGCAAAGGACTGTGCATAAGGTTTACCGGTGTGAAAAGAGCTTCAGGTGCTTGGAACCTTTCAGTGCCTACTTTGATGACCCTCCCGTCTGGAAGCTTATCACAGTACAAAACACACACAATAGATTAATTTTTAGGCTTGCAATGACAAAAAGTATGAAACTTCTTATCTTATAAAGATGACATGAAAAATCATTCAACGGCCTCAAGTATCTGGTTTTGATCATAACTTAAAATTCCTATTATCTTACTCTATATATTCCTAGAATTTTGAAAATTTTCACTACTAAAAGGTTTAAACCAGAATAGAGAACTTACCGTATAATTCTTAACAAGGATGGTTGTCTCAAGCCCAAGCTGATACTCTCTCTTGTAGTCATAACTGCAAACGAAGAAGAAACAAGAATAATTTTTTTTTTATTTCCTATTCTCGTAATGCATATGCACTTGAAGAAAGTCTTAGCATACCTTATATAGCAGAGCTTCTCTTTGATTTCCCTAACCGTCTCAAAGTCAGCCGTTTTATTCATCGCATATCTGTTAACACACACACAATTTTCTTTTTTTTATTCAATTTAGCTAATATAAAAACATCTCATATATAAAATCAAAATGTTAATCAAGCA
The DNA here is from genome assembly GCA_016432835.1 of Brassica nigra. Classification (NCBI taxonomy): domain Eukaryota; kingdom Viridiplantae; phylum Streptophyta; class Magnoliopsida; order Brassicales; family Brassicaceae; genus Brassica; species Brassica nigra. Next base: position 15,067,544 of record CM028249.1, on the reverse strand, counting down.
AAAAAAAAAAGTGAATCAAGCTTCAATCTACTAATCGGTTTCTCACCCTCGTCGAGAAAGGAGATCAACAAGATATGCTGTTATGTGTCTGCCAGCAACATTCATTCTTTTGGTAAGATGAGGAAACGAATAGCCGTCAACCACCGGAACCTAAGATGCAAGTTGACGTCTGTTAATTGCTTTATAAGCAGAAAATCACATATATCTGTAGCTTACCACATGAGTAACACCGTCACCAGAATCAATAACCAAACCAGTCAGCAAACCTGAAAATAAAGAATTCAATATATATTTAAAAAGAGAAATATATATATTAAAAAGCAGCGTATAAATTATTTTCCAGGTGACTAATATAAACCTTCAAGAATCTCCGTAAGCACCTTGAGCATACAGAGTCAAAACGGCTTGGATTTGAATGAAAACGCCGGCGAAATTGTACTTCTCGAACATTGTCTCAATCTGTTTCACCAACTTGATTCAGTTTACTACGCCAACAAATCAATTGGTTTGGCACCACCAAGAGTTGACAATATCCTACCATTTTTTCGCGGTTCTTGGAGGGGTTAAGTGGTGGATCAGTGAGCAATATCTTACAATCTGATGGATTGATCTGAACAATAACAAAAGGGGAGGCTTTTAATACTCATTCAAGCAAAATGCAAGAAACAAAATAGCCTAGAGAATGAATAGTACTTTCAACTCGTTGTAGAAAGCATGATCCCAAACATGTTCCATATCTTCCCAGTTCTGCACAATACCATTGTGGACAGGATAGTTTATATCCAATTGATGCCTGAGCTCAGCGCAAGTCTCCCCCACAACTATATCCTAAAAACAAAACCAAAACAAAGTATTATCTAAACTTGTTTTCTTTACAAGTCTTGTGAGAAGAAAGGCCACATTTATAATACAAACCTTCACTTGCTGCTCCATGAGTGATTCTTCGTACCGAAGCAAAGGCCTTCCCACGACACAAGGGAACACGGATGTCGGAAAGTTCTCTCCAGCAAATCCACATTTCACATACTGAAAAATAAAATTGCCAGAAAACATTCAGACATTAGAGACTCAAGAACAACATAAAGGTGTTCTTCCCAGGCAAAAGGCAAAACATGACGCCTCAGAAAAACATCAAAGTTTCAGTTTTTGCAAACTTTTAGACAGCTAAGATCCAAAACAAAGGTGAGATTTTTTTTTAATGAAACCCAGCAAGAAGGTGTAACGTTTGATGAGATTCAGCTAAAGGGGCTCGTGGGATTAAACGATCGGAGTCTTAAACAACAGCAAGAGATAAGAGATGATAGCGAAAGCTTACGCCGGTGCCGTTGTCGCAGACGACGACGTTTTTGTTATCCATCTTCTCCGATTTGAATGCTCGCTATTAAAAATCTCAGCTTTCTATCCAATTACATGAAAAGAGATATCGTCGATCTCAGAAAGATGAAGACTTGTCTTGGAATCGAAGCGAAGCGAAGCCAAGAATCACTGTTCTCTGCTTTCTTCCGCTTTGCTCTGACCGGATCACTTGTTGATCTTTCAACATAACATCTCAATACTGTTTTCTTATTTCTCTCTAAGAGTATGATCGGCAGAGCATTAGCATAAGTATTATACTCGTCCTTATCCAATCAAAATTTATCACAAAAGCATTTATAAGATGCTAATGTTCTCCAAATGCTCTTTACTCAATGCTCTCATATGGAGCTTTAGAAGCATTTGCAGTTAGAATATATAAAAATTTAAAATAATTATATATAATTAATATATTTTATTTAATAATATAAAAAATTATGTTCATAATAAAAAATAAATTTACATTTTAAAAATAAAAGTTGTGATTAATTATTTAACTTTTAAAAGAATAATATTTCACATTTGAAATATAATATAACTTATATAATTACACATATCATTCATTATTTTAATAAATAAAATAAAATAATATATATCTATATATTATATATTAGAAATTAAACATATCTATATTATTTATAAAAATAAAATATATGTCATATATTAATTTTCGATAATATTATATGAATCATTTATCGCTCTACCAATAGATAAATAATGATAATTTATATATAAATTATATATATAATTATTTTATTTTATTTAATAATATCAAAATTATTTTATATCCAAAATAAATATATATTTTAAAATAATATTTACATTTACTTTTAAATAATAATATTTTATATTTAAAATTTAATTTAATTTTATAATTAAATAAGATTCATTATTTTATATATTATAATTTAATATATATTATTTTAAAATAAAATATTATATACTAACTTTTATGACAATTTTAAAATTGTATATCGCACGCTTCTACCAATCACTTTATTAAAAACTTTAATGAGAGCATACAAACAAAGATATCGCTTCTACAAAGATATCGCATCGTTTCTTCATCTGTGGTACCAATCGAGGCCTAAGAATGTGTGTTGTATAATCTGCTTAAAAACGTCACGTAGTGCAAATGGTTAATACGAAATCGGCTAATTCCTACGTTAACAGGAGCCAACGGTCCTGATCAGTATATAAACAGGTCATCTATGCGAAAACATACATCAACTAGTACAAAATTCAATTTCCATACATAAACTTTCAAAATTTGGTTTTAACATTCATTGACCTAATTTTCGTTAGCAAACGTTACGGGAGATGAGTTGGCCTATTCCTACATCAACAAAGGCCAACGATCTCGATCAATACATAAACAGTTCACCTGTGCGAAAAACATATATCAACTAATACAAAATTTAAATTCAATACATGTTAAAACCTGATTTCGAAAGTTCATGTATTGAATTAAAATTTTGTAGTAGTTGATATATGTTTTCACACATGTGAAGTGTTTATGTATTGATCGGACCGATAGTCTCTGTTGGTGTAGGAATTGGCCAAGTTCCTGTAACCGGTCTAAAGATAACTCATCTTCACCAACTTGGTCTACCACACCACCACCATTGTCTAAGTCACGATGACTGATCCGCAAATCAGCAGCAACAGCAGAGATAAAGCAGAGGCCGGTACAGTTCCCGAACCGGTGGCTGCGATAATAGACAGCTCGGCTTGTTGAAGCAGCCACTAAATTGTTTTACCGTCGGATTTGTGACCCAGTTCTCTAGTCAATTGGAAAATCTTAGCGGCACATAGAGCAGGCATCCTGATTCTCTGACCTATACCTTCAAATTTGGTGTATCCGTCTTTGTTTGAACTTATCTCGGGGGCAAGCTGCTTCTTATTGTTGTTTGGTTCTTTGTGGGAAGTGACCACGATCTGATGGTGTTGATTTAAGTTCTTGGGATCCATCAACACTTGTGGGAACGTGGAAATTTAACTGAACATTCTCTCTCTCTCTCTCTCTCTATATATATATATCATTTAAATCATTAGCTTTCAAATTTGGTTGAAATAATGCATTAACTTTTCGTTAAACTTTTAGTTAAACCAAAAAACATTCATCTTTTATTGACAAACCATTTTAGTCATAAACTTTCATAGACCATATCATTTTAGGCATATCGCTATTCAACAGTTATAGTTAATTAACAGTAAACCTAAAATGACTTTTAAAGTTGATGTTTTTTTGGCACAAATATAAATTAACATTTTGTGAAAATATTAAATTTTAAATATTGAAAATATATTTTAAATAACTATAACTAATAATAAAATTATAAATAAGAAATAATTCAACCCAAAAATATAAAGAAAATTTCATTTTCTCAAAGTAAAATTTTTATAATTTTTATTTATATTCTAAGATAATTAGAACATATCACTAATTGAGTATTTAGTTATAAAATGAGTATGAAAATTTTTTATAATTATTTCAGATCAATTTTTGTGCTATTTATATAATCTTATTTGGATTATGTTTTATAATTTTACAGTCAAAAAAATTGTTTGTGAAATGTTAATTCAACTTTTTATTCTCAAGCAAAAAGAGTTATCCAAAAGAAAATTTATATAATTTCTATAAATGTGTTATAAAATTCCTTCTGCATTTTCAAAATGAGTTTACAAAAAAATTAAGATTCAAAGTATTGATACATTATTAGAATCATGGAGAATTTATATACCATTAATTTTATTCTTGTGGGAATCAAAAAAAAATATTAATATCTTACAAACAATACCATAATCCAATTAAGACTATAAGAAGAGTTACAAAAATTGACATAATTATCATAAATAATTATATAAGTTCTTTATAAACATTCAGTATATAATTATTAAATTAATGATATGTTAACTAACTATTTTAGAATATAGATGAAAAATTATTTAAATTTTATTTTGAAGAAAATAATGAAAAGTTATATTTTTAACTATTCAATATTTATATTTATAGTTACAAAATAATTAATTCTAAAAGTTAACTTCCAATTTTTTGAAAAAAAACTGTTGATTTATATTTGTGCAAAAAATTATCGACTTTATAAGTCATTTTACGTCTACTGTTTGTCAACTATAAATGTTGACTAACAATAGACCCAAAATGATATGATCTACGAAAGTTTATGATTAAAATGTTTTATCCGCAAAAGTTGAATCTTTTTTTGGTTTACCAAAAGGTTAGTGTTTTATTTCAATCAAATTTGAAAATTGAATATTATGTTTTTTTTAGAAACACAATAAACAAAGATCCATATGCGATGGAGAAGAATGAAGAGAAAATTTATCATTTTTCGATCTTAAACTTGGTCAATAAAGAAATGAGAAAACATCATAAACTATGATACTTTAGTTTCTGTCTTTCTTTCTTTTTACTTTTGTTGGTTTCATTTGGTGATACCGAAACTCTTTTAAGTTCTTAGCCAAACACAGCAAAGTGAACAAACAAGTAAACCCCCTGGAGAAAAAGGGAGCGAAAACGGTCATTTCATACCCAACATACTGCAATATGTTCAATTCATACCCAATTTAAATCACTGTGAAAAACTATACCTGAATTTTCAAAAATTTTAAATAACAAATATGTTGTTTATCTTTTTGGCGAAGTCGTACCAGTCGCCACATAGCTGTCATATCATCTAATTTTGCTGACGTAGATGTTACATCAGCTAATTTTTCTAATGAGGATGCCACGTGAGCGATTAAAAAAAACAAAATAGTCGTTTTATAAAATAATCTTTTAGAAAATGTAAAATTTTATAAATTTATATTATTTAGAAAAATTAATTAAATAATAAATTATAATCTTATATGAGATATATATATATATATATTAGTAAATCTTATATAATAAATTTACATAATAAATTTACATGATAAATTTTTTAAATGTAGTGTTAGGGTACCTGGTGGGTTCATGACGAATTTTTCGGATTTCGGTTCTATTTTGTATCACCTCCTAGGACCCATACTGATATTTTGGTAAGTATAGATCGGAAACGGATATAACACATCGGATTCGGGTCTGCTTTGTATCACATCCTGGAACCCATAAAGTAACCATATATCAATCGAATTTGGATTATATCGGATCCTTTCGGATAACCCGACATAAAATCTAAAATTTAATAGAAAATCATAAGAAATATACTTATGAAGCAATACTAGCACTGAATTTGAATCATTACAACACATATATAACTCTTATATGAACGGTATTGTGATAGGATTGACAAATTTACGAATATATCTCTTATATAAGATTAAAATTTTATTATTTAATTAATTTTGTTAATTTTACTAAATATTATAAATTTATAAAATTTTACATTTTCTAAAATTTAGTTTATAAAGCGACTATTTTCGTTTTTTTTAAATGCACATGGCATCTTTGTCAGCAAAATTAGCTGAGAGCACTCTAACAATGTCACGTGGCCAATCGACATATCAAACTCCATGAGTCCATTTAGTTCAATTACTAAAGCGCAAATATTAAAAACCCAACTTAGAAAATTATAAAAATTGACATATGTCAGTCTCTCCATCACCTATTTGATGAGGTGACATCATAAGAAGAGAGAAACATATTTTTATTATATAAAATTTTATATTCCTTTTCTACTCTTTGTAAGTATTTCATTAATTATATTTACTATAATTTTCGACATCATTTATTTTACATATTAATCATAATAGTTCTACATATTTGAATGAAATTGTTCCATTTGTAATAACTATTCAAAGTGGTTAACAAGTAATTTTTTTACTTTTTTTTACATAATCAGTTAATCATATTGATTCAGGTACTCGTTCAGCTACGAGTTAAGTATCAGATTTTTTGGGTTTTAAAATTAGACTTTGTTTGGGTATTATAAATTTTCATGTGGATTTCGAGTCGGGTCTTTCCAAGTCTTGATGGATTTGATTTTGATGTATAGAAACCTAAAAAAAATCCAAAAATTAATGTATCTGAAATAAATATTTGTACCAAAAATAACCATATCAAACGATTCAGTTCATGTATTTTGAATTCAAACTAAAAGTAACCCAAAATAATCAAATAACCAAAATTAATTATATTACCCGATTTGATTCAGGTTTTCTGATGTATAGAAACCTAAAAATATTCAAATACTTGTATAAGTAATAAGTAATGACACATATAAAATAAATAACACGGTTAATGAAAAACAAAATATTAATTTATAAAAATTAAAAATTAATACTCGCACATAGTTTGAATTAAATGCTAACATTTATCAGAATTTCTATTTTTGAGATTCAAAGCTTCAAGCTTTCACTAGCACTACTTCCCAACCAGAGCCGGCCCTGAGCCATGCGTAGTGAAACATTTGCAACAGGCCCCCGAAATTTTCGAAAAAAATTACATGGACATAAGCCCTCAAAATTTTTTTTTAGGCCCCCAAATTTATAAAAAAAAAAATTTACATAGACATTGCCACAAGCCCCCAAAATCTCAAGACCGGCCCTGTTCCCAAGGAAGTGAACTCAGAAAAAAAAAAAGAAGGCAACGAACGAAATTTCTAGCCTATCACATCACTAGACCGCGAGAGGGTCATTCTCTGATACGCCAGCGTATAAAAGCACACCAAGAAAAAAGTAAATTGTTGATAGTCCCATGCCCTTTCGGACAGGAACCTTAATCCTGCGCCTTAGACCAACTCAGACATATCAACTTGTTCTACTACATAGAGGTAAATAACATTTTTTTAGACCAAACCTTTTGAAATAGCTCATACAATTGGAACGGTCAATGTGAGTGGTAAGAAGTAGATGGATTGCGTAAGATACCGAATCACAAACCACTTAGTCGTGACACCGTCCCACGGTAAAGGGATGGTCACAATTGACTGATTGGTCTTCTCTAGGCCTATCTAGCAACTGGGCTGATAACTCAATCTTCCAAACGATTCCAATTTTTATTGAATGAAAACATGAATTACACTTCGATATTGCAAATCAATGAGTACTCGTAGGCCTAACCCTAACGAGACACTCTTCAAGTCGAAAGACTCAATCTACAGTATCCAAGGTAACTTCTAACAGAATACAACGACTCTTATTTATACTCAGTCTTAGTCAACAGACTTCTAACTGACTTTTATTATCCAATCATCAAGCTTCAAACTTCCAGCTCAGCATCTCCAACTTCTAGCTCAGCTTCCATACGCTTGATACCTTCTTGATCCCTCCTTCTTTGCCTTATGTAACAACGGTCAGACTTATCATGGGCATGCGCCTTACATGTTTTGTTTACATTTCTCATGCAAATGAAAAGTTCAACCAAATTATTTGTTTACAGTTGTGTCTAAAGAGGTGAAGTATATGGAGGTGAAAAGAGAGAAAGAGACTCAGTTTACAAACAGAAATGGCCTGTGAGAAACGAGAAGCTATCTGCTTCCAAAAACTGGTGAAACTCTTCTTCTTCCAGCATCCTCCAATTCCTCTGCTGACATAAGTGATGCCTCCGGCTCGAAATCCGCATTCTCTAGTTGCTTCTGAAGCTGTTGGAAATGAAAACAAATAGATTCAAGGAATGCTATATCAATTTGAGATCTTTAAAAAGCCAAGTTGAAGCTGAAATAGTAAACATAAGTTGAGGCCATAATAAAGACAGGTCTTACCTTTTTAAGGATAGCAGATTGGTCATCCAGAGGAAACTTACGCATATACTTTAGCATCTCCAGTTGCTGCACCAAGCACATTTGAATATATATAGACAATGAACTTACATGTACATTTTGTTTGGTAATCACCAAATTAGCTGACATTACCTGTTCATGTAACTGTTGTTGCGCTTCCATTTTATGTTCAAATCCAGCTGGTCCAAGCTCAGCTTCTTCACATGCCATCTCCTCCCTATTAACTGGTGTATTAGCCCCCTCATAATCAAATCTCTTAAGAATACATAAAAGAGTAACATCATGAAGTTTGAAGTCTTGGTCAAAAACAGGTAGTGGAAATAACTTCATGTGAAAGAAAATTATCAGTAACTCTCTAGAGATAAAAAGAGAGAGAGAGAGAGAGCTTACTTGGCAAGAAACTTGTAGAAACCAATCATCAACTCTTTATCGTTTTCATATGCAGAGTTCAGCTTTCCCAAGCACCCAATACCAAATCCTGGGTCTGTTGAACCAATAATAAACCTTCATTGAGAAAAATAGAATACGTATTGAAAAAAAAAAAAAACAAATGAAGCTAAAAGAGAAGGTTACCAATTCCCATCTCCAAGAATATCTCTTCTTGAATTGCAGTGGTAACCGCTACAGCTTCCTGCATTGGATCAAGCACCACCACAATGTAACACATGTATAAGCATAACTTCAATGCAATTTTAGTCTTCTTGTAACCATTAAGGTACAACAAAAATTTTTAAGAATGAATCCAGATGAAACTAGTCCCCTTCCGTTATCAAAATTTTTCTACAAAATCCATAAACTTGATATTTGTAGAACTGTAAATTCTCAGACACATCAACACTTAGACCAACAACATTAATCTCTCATCCACTTTGAAAACGACATTTAGTCTACCAACAATAATCTCTCTCATCCACTTTGAAAACGACATTTAGTCTACCAAACAGTATTAATCAATAACTAATGCATTACCAAACAGTACAAAACATTCACCTGTTTATCCTCAACGGCGTCGGAGATTCTTTTCTTCACATCTGAGATTATCAGATTAACAAAGAGAGAATTTGCAATGAACCAATCGATATACTGATTCAGAAACCTTAAAAGGAGTTAAGTTAATTACCAGATTGCGAGGTCAAGTAATCGAATCGATCAAAGAGATAAACCATCTGCTCTTTCGTCAACATCCCTGAGCTTTGCAGCGACGCCATTGCACTTGCACACACACAGGAAAAAAAAAACACTATCTTCTGAGCATAAAAAGTCAGAAAACAAAATTAGAATGCCACCAATAAATAATCTTTTCTTCTTTTTGCCAACGCCACCAACAATGACCAAATGACCAAAACACCCCTTATCACAAACGTTACATAACAAGTGTAACTTTTTTCATTAATTTGCATGTTTTCTATAGGATTTGAAATATCATTAATGATAATTGCAATTTTCCAAAAAATCTTTATTTTTACGAAGGATTACAAAATTCATTAATGGCGTTTGAGTCTTTTAGTTCTGGGCATACAAATATATCTAAATGAATCAATAAATCATGGGTTACATATATTTATAATTAAGCTAACCTTAAATTTAATATAATTATTGTAAATTTAAATATTGGACCTCCATAGTAATGTAAATTTGACCAAAACCCTATATCCTACACCATATATCATACACATATATGAATATCATTTTGGTATATAATATTATTTAACGATTGAAAATGAATATATGTACAAAAATTAAATATATATATATATATCATTTACTTTGTCATTTTGTAAATAACATTGATAAGGCAATTACGAGTGTTTATAAATATTTTAATATTTATCATAAAGTTAAATTTCAAGTCTAAAATAGAAAATACAAATTTATAATAAGCTATTATTGAACGATAAAAATGAGTATATGCACAAAAATTAAAGAAAAAAAGATTTATTATGTCATTTTCTACATAATATTGATAAGGCAATTACGAGTATTTTTAAAATATTTTAATATTTATCATAAAATAAAATTTTCAAATCTAAAATTAAATATACAAACTTATAATAATTTATTATTTAACGATCAAAATTGAGTATATGCACAAAATTTAAAAGTATTATTTACTATGTCATTTTGTACATAATATTGATAAGGCAATTACAAGTGTCTAAAGATATTTTAATTTTTATCATAAAATAAAATTTCAAATCTAAAATAAAATATAAACTAATAATAAATTATAATAACAGAAATAAACTAATATTTTCATATCAATAAGTTTTTCTTATACTATCATTTTTTATTTGGATAACATAATAAAAATTTCATCAAAATCTAAAGAATCACAAGTTTATGTTATATTAAAATGTATATGTGCAATATGCTTTCTCAGTGCATTTCGTTTTAAAAAATCTTGTGTCGTTTGTCAGGTTTACCACCAAGATACAGAGACTCTGTCCAGGCAATAACACCTCGGTTGCCTCTGTTTCTTTACAATTACACAACTCACCAGTTGCATGGTATCTTTGAGGCAACAACTTTTGGAGGCACTAACATTGATGCCACTGCTTGGGAAGACAAAAAGTGCAAAGGAGAGTCAAGGTTTCCGGCTCAGGTGAAATTTATGATCACAGTACTTGCAACCTTTAGTCTTTGTTGTGATACTTTTTACCAATTCGACTTCTTTGCTTCAAAACATAACAGGTTAGGATCAGAGTGAGGAAGATCTGCAAAGCCTTGGAGAGGATTCCTTCAGGCCTGTTCTTCACCACTACGATGGTCCAAAATTCCGCCTTGAGCTCACTGTTCCCGAGGTGCGTACACATATCCATTGATCTAGAGTTTGGATTTAGATAGAAAACATTTGCATGTAGATGGGCATGGACCTGTGAAGTGATTATGTGTAACCTATGTGATGTTTTGTTGCAGACATTGGATCTGCTAAATCTCTGTGAACAAGCTTGCTCTCTATAAGCCACGATCAACCTTTGCAATACCAAGTTGCTAAGGGAGGAGTGTGCATGTCTATCTATCTATATATACGCATATTACACAAAAGCGTAAGCTTTTGGGATTTAGTTAAGGAGTCAGAATTCAAATGTACGGTTTACTAAGAAGGGAGGAGTGTGTGCGTCTTGAGGCAAGCAAAAGAGTGAAGAGGCTCTGCGGAATCAGCGACTACGCCCAGTTCTTTTTGTGTCTAATGTGCGAGTTTGTGTCTGTCTGCAAGAGATTTGATAACTCTTTTGAAACAATGATTTATGTAGAGAGAAAGTAAGCTCAAATAACAGAGCCAAACCAATACTAAGTGCTTCTGTTAGTGTTTGTTCGTGTAAGGGAAAAAACAAATCTCCTGAATGACGAGTTTAACTTTTAAAGATGGTATCTTATCACTACTGGGTACATAAAGAGTTGAAATAGAAAAGCTAATTATACAACAGCAAAGATGATGTGATGATACATTGGTAAAACATGTATGAATTTCTCTCTGGTTATTGTTAGTGTTGGTCACAACTTACAAGTCTACAAGCAGAAACCACCGCCACCACCACAATATAGAGCTGCAAAACATCATCATCTTCAAAGTAAATTGACTTGGATCAATCAAAGAGCAGCTGACTGAATGAAGTTTTGGATTCTGTTCAACAGCTCTTCCTTCACTGCATCTGGCACTGAAGCTGCTCATACACGAAGAATGATACATTAATAGAGCGAGTATAGAAACTGGCTTCACGTTTGTTTTCGTCTTTTTCTATACCTCTGCCTTTGGGAGTGATCACTCGTATAAGTTCATCAACTGTAACATCTTTTCTCCCCTTCTTCTTTACATGCTCCCTGCAACCGAAAAGAGGGCTTCAAATTGTAGCTTAAAACTATACCACATTAATACCAAAGAAGTATGCTAAACCTATAGTTAAAATTGCTGTTTGAACATTTCTACGTTTTGACTTAAAACTTTTAAAAGCTGTAATTTTTAAAACCCCTAATTAATCAGCAGCAGCCAACATGTACCATACTTGAAAAAGATTGGTCTGAATCAAACCTGCAAGCGATTCTCATCTCATCTTTCCAACCAGACTCGACCAATCTATCTCTCACGAGCTCCATCAGATTCTCTTTCTCTCCACTCTCCACCAACTTCACAATCAAGTCCTTTTTTAGATCCAAACACCCCAAATAAAAAAGAGAGAGAAAAAGAGAGAGAGAGAGAGAGACTTCGCATCAAACCTTGATGTTGATGATTTCTCGAAGCGTGAGCTCATCCTTCTCCTCTTCATCAGGCGTTGGAGAACGATTCACCGAGTGTTTCCTGATCAGAAGAAAACATAAACAACCATTACCATAAACGAAATAGCGCGAAATCGAGGATTCAGATAGGACGATTCATGATTCAAAAGAAAGAGAATACGATTAAATTATACGTACATGTGTTTGAATCGATCGATTAATCACGAGATAGGATCAACAATGATGGATGATTTTTCCAGAATCTCCCAGCAAACCCAGACTCTGTTCACAAGAAGAAACAAGAAAAAAAAACGACGACAAAGATCGACCACACACTGCGTGCCATTGGTTACAAAATACTTGCTGTTTGTATAATGGGCCTTTATTAATGTATCGGAAGCCCATATTGTTGAAAAAATGAATAACAAAACAATCCAATAACGGGCTCTAAAAATAATCTAGCACATTTATTAAACCCGGTTAAACCGGGTTTTATATCTTTAACCCGTAACTGATCCCCTGACCTAGAAATTGATTTTTGATTCTTATCCTCAATCCAATCTCTTCTCCTTCTTCATCATCATCATCGCAGAGGCGTTAATGGCGGCTTCGTTCTCACTCACCAGCTTCATCTCCTTCATCTCTCCATTCAAATCCCAAACCAAACCAACCCCGCCTCCCAGTCTCACTCTCCCAACTCCAACAGTCTCCCACAGACGGAGAAATGATCTCGCCATCGAATCAATGCCCGTGGATGAGCCTTCACTTTCCTCGGAGCTCGCTTCCGTGATATGCCCGTCGCTGTCTTACTCGAACACGCTCTTCTTCAGCAGCTCGGGGTACAACGTGCAGGTGTTTGTGGAGGATAACGAGTCTGAGGAGAGGCTGGTGAATCGGTTTAGAAGGGAAGTGATGAGAACGGGAGTGATTCAGGAATGCAAGAGGAGGAGGTACTTCGAGAATAAGCAGGACGAGAAGAAGCGGAGGACTCGTGATGCTGCTAAGCGTAATAAGAAAAGGTTTCATGTTTTAATAATCGCTTTTAAAACTGTTTAATAGAACTGAGTTTGTAATTTGTGGTTTTATTGTTCTTGGTGGGTGGGGTTTGTTTTCAGGCGTCCTTTTGCAAGGTTTACTCAAGAGACTAGAGAAGAAGCAGCAGCAGCAGCAACCAAGAGTAAGAAGAAGGATGACGAAGAAGATAACTGGGAGATGCCTGATGGAGATGTACCTTCCTGAACACGGTATCCTTTTTTGGTTATTCATCGTTTTTAACTACTCGGTACATTGTAAGTTCAAATGCGTGTAACTTGTCTCTAGTTATGAGTTCTTGTCAATCCTAAGACATCTTTGTCTTCCAATGTTTTTATAATGACTTAAAATTTCACTCCGTTTGGTTCGGGATTCTCTCCAGTGGAGATATATATAACTGGTTGCTTAAGAGATAAAAGTTAGAAGAGAAACAAAACAAGCTTGGAGTTGAATCGAGGCTGAGATCTTTAGTAGTTGTTGAATTAAATAAGTATTATGTTCTGAAGTCTATGTTCATGTAGAACGTTTACATCAGAATTGCTGAATAAAGGTGAGTTCAGGGCGATAAAGGTGAGTTCATGTAGAACTCACCTCAAATCTTATCATATTAAAAAAAAAAAAAAGTGCGACTTCAGGGCGATAAAGGTGAGTTCTTTCGCGTCCCATCTCCGGCGTCTTCAACGGCGTCGGAATCCGCCGCCTATTCCCGCATCTTCTCTCCCGTTCATCATGACCAAGAAGAAGAAGGCTAAGCATGGTCTCTCGGGCAGGGGAGCCTCTGCTTCTCCGTCGTCTTCCTCTTCCAACCAATCCCCCGGTGTCAACAAGCAGGCCTCCTCCAAGACCCCTGCAATTCCGCCTTCATTGAAGCTTGACCTAGCAGCCGCTGTCTCAGATGGCTCGGTCGACCTTCCGTCAGATCTACCGCTGGAGTCCAGGGCTACAGTGGAAACCTCTACAGATGTTCTTGGGCTCTCTGAAATAGAAGCTCCAACGGATGTAATCAAGCTCCCAGAAACGGAAGCCAACAAGTCACCGGTTCTACCAGTGATAGCAATTGACGGTGGTTCTCCGGACTCTCCGACACTCTCTGCGAAAGCTGCTACAGTAGCTGACCCAGTACAACAGACTTCATTCCCTCCTCTAGCGAGTACAAAGGAACCTGCAGCTGCTAACCAACAAGCCCCTCCTGTAACAAAGTCGACTGATGAGTGGGTTGGGCTTTTCAAAGGCAAAGGAAAAAAATTAGAGAAGAAGGGTTCCCCTTTCACTCTAGCTTCCGGTGAAATGTGCATCAATATCCCAAACTCTCTGATTGAAAAAAAACAAGAAGTCTTGGGAAGCTTTTGTTATCGGACAATTCTACTCAGACCCTCCAGCTCAAGGGCTTATCCACACTATTGTAAATGGGATATGGAGCAAGCAATACAGAGATATCACAGTCTCTAAGCTTGAAGGAAATGCCTTCTTATTTCGCATTCCTAATGCTTCTACCCGGAACCATGTAGTTGGCCAACGCTTATGGCAAATAGAGGGACAAACAATGTTTGTTGCTCATTGGGAGCCTGGTAACCTCCCCGAAAAACCGTCTCTATCATCGGCTCCCATATGGCTCGAGCTTCGCAATGTCCCTCTCCAATTCTTCAATGAAGACTGTCTTGAAAGGATTGCTGGTCTGGTAGGTGACCCAAATATCTCCACCCGACAACATGAATAAAACAGATCTGGAAGTTGCTAAGGTGCTTATCATCGATCCAGGAAGTCTTTGCGAGGCTGTAAATGTCATTTGATTACGAGATATGTAGGGTCAAGGTTTAGTCCTTGGATGCCTCGGTCGCTCCCACGCAAGGAGATTGGACACACATCAAGCGCCCTTCCGCCCTAAAACTTGTGTCAATGTAAATCCACAAGCGACTCTACGAATCATGTACCCGTGCGAGGACAAGCTAACAAGAGGCAAGCGTCCGAGGAGGCCAATCTCGCCATCAAAACAATTGCCAGTGACCATCGTATGACTTATACGCCTCAACGTGGAGCAGGGACACCTGCCAGCTTTGGATAAAGGCAAAGGTATTGATTACCCAGAAGTTCCACCTGTGAAAACTCCTGCAAAAGTGTACCGCCCAAAGTCCACTGATCACACGATCTCGCTGAAACTAGCAAGGCTCCGATCGATTCTGCCTCGAAGTTGAGTCGACTCCTCGGACATCCAAACCTCGAGTCGGCGTGAAGAAATACATCCCGTTAAAACAAGACGGGCCGAAAGGCCGGGACAGAGGTCCCCTCATCAACTAATCTTTTTTATATGTGTACAGATATTTTTTGTTGGAATGTGCGGGGTTTTAATAAATCATCGCATCGTACCGGATTTAAACGTTGGTTTCGGCGGAATAATCACCTTTTTGGGAGTTTGCTTGAAACTCATGTTCAGCAGCAGAAGCAACAAAAGTTCCTTAATGTTGCCCGGCTGGTTTTGATAATAATTACGCCTACTCGGATTTAGGAAAAATTTGGATTATGTGGCATCCTAGTGTGAAGGTGGATGTTTTCTACAAGTCCTTGCAAATGATAGCTTGTGAAGTTCTTCTTCCTCTCTCAAGCTCTCCCATTATATTCTGTTTTATATATGCGTCTACGGATGATTCTGTGAGGAGGCATCTTTGGGACGAGTTACATTCTGTGTCAACTGACCAGCAGTTAGTAGGGAAGCCGTGGGCTGTCCTTGGAGATTTTAATCAGGTTCTGCGTCCTGATGAGAACTCAGTTGCGACTTCTCCTAATGTTGATCTTCCTACTCGTCTGTTCGCGGATTCCCTTATCACCAGTGGACTTGCGGATCTTACCTATAGAGGATCTTCTTACACTTGGTGGAATAAGCGAAGGTCTCAACCTATTGCTAAAAAACTCGAAAGGGTGTTAGTTAATGAAGACTGGCTCTTGCGCTTCCCACTATCGCTGGCCTACTTTGGGGAACCAGCCTTCTCAGACCACGCGTCTTTGAGCCTCTCTCTTCAATCTGGAGATCCAAGACAGAAAAAGTCATTCCGCTTCTTCAACTACCTGCTACAAAATGAGGATCTTCTCTCTCTGGTTGCAAATCATTGGTTTTCTTTTCAGGTTACCGGATCTCCTATGTTTCGAGTTATCAGGAAGCTCAAGACCTTAAAGCGGGTTATCAGAGAATTTAGCAAGACTAACTACTCAGATATTGAAAATAGGGTCAAAGAAGCGTCTGAAGCTTTAGCTATTGCTCAGGTGCGCACCCTGAATAATCCTATCGTTGCAAATGCAGAGAGTGAGCTCATCTTGCAGAAGAAGTGGCAAACCTTGTCATCTGCGGAAGAATCTTTTTTCTACCAGCGGTCAAGAGTGACTTGGTTACAAGTGGGAGACCGAAACACTCCATACTTTCACCGCATGGCAAATGCACGTCAAGCTGCTAATCACATCCATTTCCTCGAAGATGCTAATGGTTGCCGGTATGAAACACAACTGGATATCCAGAATCATTGTGTTGAGTACTTCTCTGACCTATTGGGAAAGCATGTTGATCCACCTTTGTTCATTCAAGATGACATATCCTCCCTCTTATAGTTCTCTTGCTCCACCTTGCAGAGGGATTCCCTGGTGTCTCCCTTCACTAATGAGGATATCAAGTCAGCTTTTCTCTCTTTGCCTCGCAATAAAGCTAGTGGACCAGATGGTTATTCATCAGAATTCTTTATAAGTTCCTGGTCTATAGTAGGCGGTGAAGTCATTGCTGCTGTTAAGGATTTCTTTGATTCAGGTCACATGCTCAAGCAGATCAATGCAACCAATCTCGTTCTCATTCCGAAAATTCCGAATGCTTCCAAGACCACTGACTTTCGGCCAATCTCTTGCTTAAATACCATCTACAAAGTGATATCAAAGCTCCTCTCAGACCGACTAAAAGGTATTCTTAATTTGGCAATTGGTCACTCTCAATCAGCCTTCCTTCCTGGTCGACTGCTCTCTGAAAACGTTCTCCTTGCAACGGAGATTATTCATGGATATAACACCAATGGAGTGGACCCGAGTGCCATGCTCAAGGTGGATCTTCGAAAGGCTTTTGATACTATCAGATGGGACTTTGTCATTGCTGCCTTGAGGGGAATTAACGTTCCGGAAAAGTTTGTTAAGTGGGTTTACTCTTGCATCAGCAGTGCCTCGTTCTCTGTCTCGGTTAATGGTCAAACTGGTGGATATTTCAGCAGTTCGCAGGGCCTTCGCCAAGGTGATCCGATGTCTCCATATCTTTTTGTCCTTGCTATGGAAGTTTTCTCTGGCCTTCTCCGCTCTCGTTTCAGCTCAGGTTATATTCGTTATCACCCTCGCACGGAAGACTTGGGAATCTCTCACCTTATGTTTGCAGACGATGTAATGGTATTCTTCGATGGTGGCGCCTCATCTCTCCATGGCATTAATGAAACTCTTGAGGATTTCGCAGGTTGGTCGGGTCTCCACATGAACAGAGACAAAACTCAGCTCTTTCATGCAGGTCTAAGCCTAGAAGAAACCAATGCGCTGTCTGCCTATGGTTTCTCAACTGGCTCTCTGCCTATCCGTTATTTGGGGCTCCCGCTCATGCAGAGGAAGCTTAAAATATCAGAGTATTCTCCACTCATTGACAAGCTCAACATCAAGTTCAACTCCTGGGCCACCAAGTCCCTATCTTTCGCAGGTCGGTCACTGTTGCTAAAAACTGTCATAATGGGCTTGGTAAACTTTTGGCTCTCAACCTTCTCACTTCCTAAAGGTTGCATTAGACGGATCGAGTCTTTATGCTCGAGGTTCTTATGGTCGGGTTCCATTGATCATCGAGCTCACGCCAAGGTCTCTTGGAAATCAGTTTGTTTGCCAAAGGAAGAAGGGGGTTTAGGCCTCAAGAGTTTTCAGAGATGGAATCTTACACTGCTCTTGCGATTTATCTGGCTTCTCTTTTCAGGGAGTGCCTCTCTTTGGGTGGCTTGGCACAGGAGGTACAACTGTCCCTCTAATTACCTATTCTGGTCACAACAAGAGACGCCTGCTCAAACATGGAACTGGCGTTGTCTTCTTCGTCTTAGAGAGCTCGCCTCAAGATTCCTGATGTCTGAGATTAACAACGGCTGTAGCACGAGCTTCTGGTTTGATAATTGGACCCGTTCCGGTCCTCTTATAGGTGTCTTCGGACAAGATGGCACGCGTAGACTGAGAATCAAGAATCAACGCATCAGTTGCTGAAGCCTGCAACGCCTCAGGATGGAATCTCCCTCACCCAAGGTCAGAAGAGGAAGTTGCTCTCCACGCTTACCTCACTAGCGTTCCTGTACCTTCACCTGAAGAGGGACCTGATGTCATTACTTGGTTCACTAACGGCAACAGCAGTGAGGTTTACTCTTCTACTAAGACTTGGGACGCCATCAGGCTGCGAGAACCTATACAGCAATACGCAAAGCAAATCTGGTTTAGTGGCGCAACACCTAAGCACGCGTTTCACTTCTGGGTCACAAACTTGAACAGATTGCCTACTCGCTCTAGACTATGCTCTTGGGGTATGCAAACTCCTAATCACTGCTGCATCTGCTTAACTCAACCGGAAACCCGTGACCATCTCATGCTCTCATGCCCTTACCCTTTACTGATCTGGGTTGAGATCAAAAGACATCTGCGATGCTTGGTGCCAACCTTCAATGATTGGTCTCAGCTTATGCAATGGACTTGTACACCTACGCCGACAGCCCCAGCTGTTCTCAAGATGCTAGTGGTACAAGCCCTCACCTACTCAATCTGGCAGCAACGTAACAATGTGCTGCACAATCAGGTTATTGTCCCTGCTCTAGTTGTCTTCAAAGACATCAACCGCCAGGTGATCAATTCAATATATGCCTTGAAGAATAGGAAGAAATTCAGAAACCTCATGCAACTTTGGTTAATTTAACCGTCTGCGTTTGCAGTGGTTTTCTCTCGGGCTTCTTTGAACCCCATCTAGTTATTTTCTTTAACATTTCCCTGTTTTTTACATTCTTTTTTTTGCCAGAGTTTTGTTTGTGTAGATTGACTACTTTGTAGTGTACTCTTTTATCTTCAATGATATTAACATATTTAGCAAAAAAAAAAAAAGAATTGCTGAATAAGTCAAGGAGACAAAGAGCCTAAACATGCAAGCTGGATCTTAAAACCAACCCGGTTTGGATACAAAGCTGTAGCTTTCCACCTCACGTTCTCTAATGGAATCTCTGAAAATCTCACCAAGCTTCTTCCTCTTTGACGCTGAATAAGAGCCTCAAGGAGGTTTCTTCTCTTGGAATATAAAGTTGTTGATATGAGGAGCATTTGCACTTCGAAATTTCAGTTTCACTTTTCCTTTTTCTAAATATCGACTCAGAAAGATTTGTCTGGGCCAAGCCCAAGATAAAAGGCCCATAAAAGAGAATCACTTAATGTACATTAGTCACGTGTTGACTCGAGTCATGTCGGCGACACACTTCACACTCTCGAGTAACGACGATATCAGCTCCGAGAAACGGGACTGTAGAAGAAAGTCCACCGACTCTCTCCCACTCAAATCACGGTACGCTCCATCTTCTCTCTAGCATGTAGCATCACACTTATGAATCTTGTTCTGTCCTCATCGCAATTTCTCATATATTGATATTGAGTAGATCTGAATGATTGTCATCGGAATACTAGATTTTTTTTCAAGATGGATCGTTACATGTTCCGAATCTGGAATCTCTTTGTGCAGATCGAATCACAGATGCAACGAAGAAGATAGCTACTCTCTCTCTCTCATCGTGCTAAGATGGGATCTGTCTCACTCAAGATCGGCGACGGAACCGCCAGATTCCGGCGAACATCCGTCTGCTCCTCCGCCGTCAACCTCCTCATGCTCTTCTCCGTCGTCACCACAAACCTCTTCGCCTTATACGCCTTCTCCTCTCACTCCCAGGCCTCCTCGCCGCTCCACCATTCCAACAACATCTCCCTCGTCTCTCAGCATCTCTCCCTCATCCTCCGTGAGATCGACACATCCCAACGCAAACTCGCTCAGATGGAGAAACAGATCCTCGGCTACGAATCCATCGATCTCTCTCGTCCAAATATCGTCCCTGAGCTCAAACTGTTCCTCCAGCGCCACCAGCTCCCTCTCGGTAAAGACTCGCGTACCGGAATCACTGAGATGGTGTCATCCGTTGGTCATAGCTGTGAGAAATCTGCAGATCTGCTCTCTCAGTACATGTCATACAAGATGTTCGACAGATGTCCTGATGATTGGAGCCTTGGCCAGAAGCTGATCCTCCGCGGATGCGAGCCCCTGCCAAGAAGACGATGCTTGGCGAAAACGGTCGCTAAGCAAGATCTGAGACTGTTTCCTGAGTCTTTATGGAAGCCTGTTAGTAACAAGAGTGTTAACTGGAGTGGCCTTGGTTGCAAGAGCTTTGATTGTTTGAAAGGCAAGAAACTCAGCTCGGATTGCGTTGGCTGCTTCGATTTAGGTAGCGAGAAAGATAGGTTCGTCAAGGTTAAGGGGAAGAACGACTTCTTGGTTGATGATGTTCTGAGTTTAGGCAACGGGAAGATCCGAATCGGGTTCGATATCAGCGGTGGTTCAGGGACTTTTGCGGCGAGAATGGCTGAGAAGAACGTGACTGTGATCACTAACACGTTGAACAATGGTGGTCCGTTTAGCGAGTTCATAGCTGCGAGAGGTGTTTTCCCGTTGTTCTTGAGTTTAGACCATAGGTTCCCTTTCCACGACAATGTGTTTGATCTTGTTCATGGTTCTAGTGGGTTGGATGTTGAGGGGAAACCGGAGAAGCTAGAGTTCTTGATGTTTGATCTTGATCGGGTTTTGAAGCCTGGTGGATTGTTCTGGTTGGATAACTTCTACTGCGCTAGTGACCTGAAGAAGAAAGAGCTGACGCGTTTGATCGAGAGGTTTGGGTATAAGAAGCTGAAATGGGTTATTGGAGAGAAGGCTGATGGGCAAGTGTATCTCTCTGCTGTTCTTCAAAAGCCGGTGAGAGTTTGATCGTTATGGTAAGAGTTATACTCTTACTATCACGTTGATCATAGAATATACAGAATTGGATTTCATGAGGTGATCATTTACATCAAGAAGAATAAGCATCAAGTCATGTCGATTATTTATTTACCTGGTTATTGGAGAAAATCATTTGTATAAGCTTTTCAGTACTGTTTTGTTTTATTTTGTAATTTGACGATAACAATTACTTTTTTGCGATAATAGCTATTAAGAAACTAAATGTTTTATATATGTTGCAAGTGGGAACAAAGAGGGACATAAAAGTGTGAGTGAAAAAGAGAGGAAAGAACACCTAAAGTAAACCAGGAAAACGAGTTCAAAGATGTTCTTTATTGAAACAAACCGGAAAGGTGAACCGTACCGGTATTGACAAGGAACAAAATGTATAAACCACAAAATTATCTTCGAGTATATATGAGGCAGAAATATTTTTGTCGTTATTATCCTCATAAAACTCACTAGAGATCCTCGGAAGTAAAAAAATAAAAAGATGAGATTTTCCACCTTACGGCGAGAACAGATGGTCCCATCAAAGATTTTTATGACATAAATGGAGATTTTTGTTGAAAAGAAGGTTGTGTAGCCAACTGCAAAAGCTTACTACGCGTTGCTTTAGTTCACCACATCGAGAACCAGCTTGCGAGACTTGAGAACCGACCATTTCAGTCGCCTGTAGTACGCTGCTTGGAGCAGAGCAAGAGATAGTAGGAATATCCATTTGAAACCCATCTGCAAATAATGTAATCCCAACAGAATTAATCGCCAGTAAATGTAAACTTAGCTAGTTCTTTAGATGGGGTCTAGAAGCTGAGTACAAAGGATCTTAAGAAAAAAGAGTCAAACAGTATTAGCAGCATATCTAGCTGTAAGCGTCTCAGTGTTTGTACAAGAATAACAATTCGTTCTCCAAGTTCACCTAGTTTGATCATAACTAAAAATCTATTTGCACTGAAATTTTGCAACATCAACCAAAAATGCAAATACGCACAGGATTAGAAAAAAAGAAAGAAGGATAAACCTACCAACTTCCTCTCTTCCATTTCTGGCTCAGCTGCCCAGGACAAGAATGACACAACATCTTTACCCATCTGCGCCGTAATTCAAAGAGTAAAGTTAATACCACATACACTGAGCAAGGCTGTGTTCATTAAGCTCAAAGATTCGTCTTTCCAAATATTTCGAACAGCGGAAACCTAACCTGTGCCTCTGTGGCGGGGACACCATCTTCATACTCAACAGCTTCATCATTGAGCATTTTCGGCATAGCAATTGCTCCCCCTGGGAAGTAAGGATTGTAGTGTAGCCCCTCTCTAATCTGCAAAATTATCACATCTTTCACAAACAGAAAATTCGAATTCGAAGATGTCTAGTGTAAGATGTGAGATAGAAATTACTGAAATGCCAGCAGGAGGATCACGGTAACCCGTCAGAAGAGCAAAGACGTAGTTTTGACCGTTGTGACGTGCCTAGCAGACATAACACTTAAACCATTAAGATCACTGAAAACAAATTTTGCTACAAATCTTCAGCTTTAGTAAAAAGAAAAAAAACAGCAGCACACCTTAGTGATAAGACTTAGATCAGGAGGATACGCTCCACCATTAGCAAACCTTGCAGCTGATTCATTGGCATAAGGCTGAGGCAAGCGGTCACTGAGTTTACCAGGACGGGTGAACATCTCACCCTCATCATTAGGTCCATCAACTACCTCAATTTCAGCTGCCATTGCCTTGGCCTCTTCCTCTGTGTAGGCGACACCCACCAAATCTCGGTATGAGATCAGAGACATTGAATGGCAAGAAGCACACACCTGCTGATAAACTTGATGCCCACGACGGATCCTGCTCATACAACATCAAACCCTCATCAGCTAAGACAGTATAAGGCTCAAGTTTCAGAGTTTAGCTATCTAAGGGATAAGCACAGCAATTAATGAAAGTACAGTAACACTCACGAAGCATGGTCATATGAGCTGAGAATGCCATCATGAGGCCAAGGGTAGTCTGGACAAGCCAATCCGTGTTCAGCTTCATCAGCAGATGCTACTGTAGAAAAACTCAACAGTCCAGTAACACCAGCACCCAAGAGCGCAAATGCTCTTACACCAGAAGACCCAGCCTCCACATGAGCATTCTTCGAAGAAAACCACGACCGGACCGGAGTTGCCTGCAGGAATAACAAAACAAAACCAATGCTTAAGAGAAAAGTCTATGCTTCAAACCAAATCAGTCACATGCTGACAAATTGCAATGTCATGAGATTGCTACAAATAACAGTCTCCTGTCTTACATGAATCTCCCAAAACACGAAGCTATTTACCGACAAAACCCAAACAAATAACAGAAAAAAATCTCTTACAACAGATCCCAAGATGTAATGGAACCTGCAAAAAAGAAAGAAGATAACTGAGAGAGGAAAAAATCTCACGAGTGATTGGGAGTGAAGCTTCCTCCTGAGAATCTGCTGGATAACTCCTCCTCCAACCATTTTGGTTAACGCTTGTACCAAATCAACTCCCTGGAGAACAAAGAAACCGAATCAAAACAGTATAACGAAGGAGTGATAATGCGATTGCACAATACGATTAAACAAAAAGCAAACAAGACCTAGAAAATCCGAGTCTACATACAGATCCATCGAATCTATATATAAATAGCTAAAAATCAGATGCCAATAATACATCGAAGGATTCGAACACGAGATTACGAACAGAGAGAGACTCACCGGGAAATGAAGTGACGAGATCGGCGACGGAGACGAGCGAGGAAGGAAGAAGAAAGAGAGAAAGCAGAGAAAAGGAGAGTTCCACGATGACACAGCTGCTGCTAAACACACGACTGTCTTACTCCTTTAGGCCAATGGGCCAACGTAATACTGCTTGAGCCCAATTTCTCTACAACATAAAAAAAAAAAATTAATTATGTAGGGTTCACTTTTTTTCCAAAGACTCAAATAATTTCTTTTAATTTTTTGTGACCAAAAGTAGGGGTGGAACGGATCCAGATATCAGTGAAATTTGGGGTATCCGGATCCGGATTCGTCGGATCCGTGGATTTGTATCCGGATACGAATTCGGGCTTTCGGATATCCGGATTCCGAATATCCGTCTAATTATCATATCATCCGCGGATATCCGGATCCAGATTCGGATCCTTAAAAATATATTATGAATAAATACTAATATATCAAATATAATTATTACTAAAATTAAAAATATATATATATTTTTAAAATACGAATCTGGATCCGGATATCCGGACCTAAAAATTAAGATATTCGGATCCAGATTCGGTTTTGATGGATCATTGATTTTACTATCCGGATTCGGATCCAGGCGCCTCGGATATCCTATTTTCGGAACAGATCCGGAGAGGATCTCGGATCAAATCCAAATCCCGGATAATAAGTCCAGGCCTAACCAAAAGAGTTTTCAATGAAATAAATGACCAAAACAAATTTTATTACAAAGATATAAGATATTTTTATCCTTTTTCTTTATAAATATATAAATAATAAATAAATAAATAACTAAAATAATAATAAAATAAATACAATAATAAATAATATTTTTATAGTTTTGAGTTATATATTTTCAAATTTTATTTTAAAATTTTCTTTTGAAATTCTACATTTTTTGAAAATATTTTTAAATTTTTATGTTTATTTTTTAAAAAAAATATTTTAAACCTCATCCTCAAAATCTTACCTGTTAACTCTAAATCATAAGTTTAAATTAGTTAATAGGTATATATATATATATATATATATATATATATATATACTCTTTAATAAAATTTATTTTTGCACATTTTCTCCTTGAAAATGTTTTTATGAAAATAAATTAAAAGATTTTCATAGAGAATTTCTCTCTTTTTATATTTTTTTATTTTGAACCTCATTTCCAAAATTCACTGTTAAATCTAAATCTTAAATATAAATTGATTAATCTTAAAGATATAAATATATATATATATATATATATAAATTGATCTTTTAATAAAATTTATTTTAGTTATTTTTTTCTTATAAACTATTTTTATGAAACAACTTAATTGTACAAGTGAACATGCATGGTTTGTGAAAAAAGTTTCTCTCTCCTGAGACGATAGGAAAGGAGATAAAATTATCCTAACCCTAGATCCGCCATGGGTCGGCCGCACGTCGCTCTGGTGAGAACCTTCCCCCTCAGTCCTTCTTGTATCTGTTCCGAAATGCCTCCCAAGAAGAAGAGGAATATCAGAACCTCCTCCAAGACTCTTCGAAGATGGCCTGTCTCCAGAGCTTTTCAAAACCGACATCTTCCGTCAATGCTTTGAAGAAATCGTCTTCTTTCGCTAGCGCGTCAAGTGCTGATGCTGTAATTGCTGCTTCGGCAGTAGAGAAGACTGCGGTTTCGTACTCTTTGCTAGTAGATCCCGTTGAATCCTCCTCGACTCACCTCTGTCCTCTGCTAGCTTCGCTTCCTGAGGTTGATTCTACTTCGTCTCTCACAATTTGTAAGCATTTTGTTACTCTTCCTCTGACAATAAACCGACTACATAGTCTACCCCATCAGGAGAATCTTCAGAGCCTAAAAAATATGCTAGTCTGCTTAAGGTCTCTACTCCTCTGGAAGAACTCAAAACTCCTTTTGAACACGTCTCGGGAGCTACTTTTGTCCTCATCTCAGATGAAAACATCTGAAATAAATTCTGAAAAGTCTGAGATTTTCTTTGGTGGTTTCTCAGACATTGAATGTGCAATTATAAATGATATATCAGGCTTTAAGAGGGGTACATTTCCTACTTGTTACTTAGACCTTCCACTGAGCCCAAAGAAGATTAGTTTTGCCACTTTGCAGCCTTTCTTGGAGAAGATAACTTCAAAGCTAAACGCTTGGGCGGTCAAAAGTCTTTCATTCACGGGGAAGATAACGTTAGTGTCATCTGTTATCTATGACATGGTAAACTTTTGGAGTTCAGTTTTCAACTTGCCAAAGAGATTCTACGTACGTCAAGGTTGATTCTTTGTGTGCCTCGTTTTTATGGAATAACAAGACGACCTCTACCATTGGTGCGCGCGTAAGCTGAGAAAATATCTGTACATCGAAAAATGAGGGAAGTCTTGGGATTAGAAGACTAGAGGGGTTCCAATCTGTTTTTGATCTTTAAAGGGTCTGGATTTATTTATCTGGATCAGGGTCTATTTGGGACGCTTGGCTGCAATATAATGTGTTCTCCGGTTAAAGTTATTGAAATGCATCAACTTCAGCAACTTTCTCATCCTCGATAAATTGGATGATTAAACTTAAGCCGAAAATCACAAGCTTAATGAGATGCAATATTGGAGATGGAAAGACTGTCAGCCTCTGGTTTGACTGGTGGATTGATCTTGGACCTCTGATCTCTATGTTTGGAAATAGAGGACCCCATGACTTGAGGATCCCAATCGACTCCACTGTTTTGTGTGGCTGCGCATAATAGCTCCTAGAGATTCTCTGCAACGCGCTCTGAAGAAGCGGTAACACCTCAGATTGTTCTGTCAACAATGTAACCGCCAGCTGATTCTTCTCGTGGCAAGGATGTCTTCCTTTGGCGCACTGGTCATTGCTCATTTGTCCCTCAGTTCTCCTCCAAGTACACTTGGAACTTTATTAGGGAATCAGCACCTTTGGTTTCTTGGAATAAGCTTGTATGGTTTGAAGAACAGATTCCACAATGCTCATTTGTTTCTTAGATGTCTATGCTGAATAGGTTACCAACGAAGGACATACTCATCTCTTGGGGAATGACAGTTCCACCTTTGGGTCCCCTATGCTCCCTGAATCCTGAGTCACATGCTCATCTATTCTTTAGTTGCCCTTAATCAGTGGTAATCTGGTCTCATTTCTTTGGCTGGATGTTCAATACTCCGCCTCTCTCTTGCCGCTGTGGCACTCATTATTGAGCAGCCTCACATTGTCTCTTGCTCGGGTGCGCAGCCAATCATAAAGTTCTTAATGCAGGTCGTAATCTACAACCTATGGAGAGAGAGAAACTATCGCATCTTCAGACGTTCTTCATCTTCTGAAGCTGCAACCATCAACATAGTTGATCGCTATATGAGAGATCGTCTCATATCGCTACCACCTCCCGCGGAAGGGTCAGTCTCATTGCTGATGTTGTATCTTTCCATCTGCTCTTTTTTCTACCTTAGTTCTTAGTCTATAAGTTTTTAGTTCTTTTTCTTTGTAATAAATTGTTCAACAATAATAATGTATCTTTTTTTTTTAGAAAATGGTAAGCTTAATATTTTATCAAAGAATACTATTTTTATGAAAATAAACTAAAAACTATTGTATGAAATTTCTATTTTTTTTTAATTCATAAAAGTTTATGTCGTTAATGCCGTCAACGGAAAAACTCCTATCCGTTATTCGTCTTGCCTAGTGAACTCACTTGTGGCTTTGTAGAGAGGGACAATATTTAAAAGTAGACGCAAACTCACATGACCAAACCAGAGTCAATAAAGAAAGTCAACGGTCACTGTTTAATTACGTCACACGTTCGTGACGGTAACTTTCCACCGTTAAATAATTGCCATGTCGGACACGCAAAAGGAAACGCACGTCCATTCACCGCAGACAAGATCACACTGACCGTTGGATATGGATCTGGCGGCTATTACCTCAATCAATATCGTCCGTCCGATCGGGAAAAATTGGAGGCAGGCTTTTGTCGGTGTAAGAAGCTAAAAAGCCTTTTGTTTATTAAAAAAAGAAAAAATCAAGTCTCTCTCTCTCTCTAAAGTTTCCAACTTCGTTTTTTTTCTTCTCACGGGAAAGCTCTGATATTTATAACTCGAAGGCTGTACCAACGATTCGATCTCGAGAGTTTCTGGGTTCTTTTCCAGATTCAAGGGTTTCGTGCTCAATCTTCTACGTTGTTGTTGTGTGGATGGTTCACAGAGCTTTGGGAACTCCGAAATTTGGGGGCGATTTGAAATCTAGGGTTTCGGTAAAAAAAAAGTTTTCCTTTGACCTTAGATTTGCTTCTTTTCCGTTGAGCTCGCATCTGAGGTAGATGTTTCAAGCTCTGTCGAATTTGATTTGCGTTGGAGGAGTTTGAGACCTGGCTTGTGACGATTCAGCTATAGGAGCGGCAAGCGGTAAAACTCAAAACCTAATTTTGTTATGATTAGAGTTGGAAAAAAGAGGGTTTCGTTTGAATTGGCATCATGCTTTGGTTTATTAGTTCATATTGTGTAGATATATCTAGCTGTTTGTGTCAAAACAAGTCTCTTTCCCTTGTGGTAGTTTTGCGGTAATGTTGCAAACATTCGAACTTTCTTTATGAGTTTCGAGAGGGGGGGGGGAGTATTAGTTTCTGTTCATTAAGTGATATATGTGATGCAGGTCTCTTGCAAAAAGGTGAATTGTAAAAGCGAGTAAGCGGTTATATTTAGTGGAAACTCTTGCCAAAAAAACAATGGTTGAAAGTGCTGCCTTCCCCGGAGGTTATCACAGGAACGCTTTCGAAGCTCCTGATGAATCCGAGGGCTCTGGAAGCTCTGCTCAGATTGATACCGAGGTCACCGCCTCTGAGAATTCAAGCACTCCTGCACGAAGGTGTATCAAGTTGAATTCTGGCGATGAAGATCCTTATGGTGTCCAGAGACAAGTCATCTCTTTGTATAACATGTCACAATCTGAGAGGAAGGATTTGATCCATCGGCTCAAACAGGAGCTGGAGCAGACTAAGATAGTTCTTAAGAACGCTGAGTTATTGAATCCAGCCTCTCTGTCTTTTAGCACTGCTCCTAAGCTGTCGTCTCGATTCGGCAATTCGAAGAAGCCATCTGATTTTGCAACGGGGCCAGGAAAGAACGTTAGGCACCAGAATGGGTCTACTTCTCGTGGATGGAACCGTGGCTCCTCGGGGAAGTTTGAGTCTACTAGGAAAGAGCTTACGGCCAGCGCTCCTGACACGGCGCTGATGAAGCAATGCGACACGCTGCTGAAAAAACTGTGGTCCCATCCGCATTCTTGGGTTTTTCAGGCGCCAGTTGATGTAGTGAAACTGAACTTACCTGACTATCTCACTATTATCAAACATCCCATGGACTTGGGGACAGTAAAGAAGAAGTTAGCCTCTGGTGTATACTCAAGCCCACATGAGTTTGCTGCTGATGTGAGGCTTACGTTTACCAACGCAATGACATATAACCCTCCAGGGCATGATGTTCACATCATGGCGGATATTCTTAGTAAATTGTTTGAGGCGCGGTGGAAAACTATTGAGAAGAAGTTACCAGCGTCTTTGCCTACAGTTACATTAGAACCCAGTGACGAAAGGAGAAGTGCTATCTCTGTCCCTCCCACGAAGAAGAGAAAGATGGCTTCACCTGTTAGAGAGAATGTTCCAGAACCCGTGAAGCCAGTTATGACAGCAGAGGAGAGGCATAGATTGGGGAGACAACTGGAGTCGCTACTGGACGAGCTTCCTGCACAGATCATTGACTTTTTGAAGAAACACAGCTCAAATGGAGGAGAAATTGCAGAAGATGAAATTGAGATAGACATTGATGTTCTCAGTGATGAAGTACTGCTCACTCTTCAAAAACTTATGGATGAATATATCAAAGGTAAAGAAGGGAAGCAGTCTCTTAAGGGATCAGGACCGAGCAATTCGTCTCTCCAACGAGGTGAAACTCAGATTCTGTTTGCAATTTGTGTTATATATTTATATACTGGTCAGTGGCCTCTGTAGTCTGTATCCACCAATTTTCTTACCTTGGCTCTGCTTCTGTGTTCCTTTTCTAGGAAATGAAATGGCTGTTGAGTATGTCGGTGGAAACGAACCTCCTATCTCAGGAAGCTCCAGTGGTTAGTTTTTATTTATATAAATCTCTCAACTCCTTAACATTTCCCTGTTCTAGGTTCTCTATGGATGTTATAATATATTACTGGCTCATGTTTGTATCAGAACCTTTATAGCCTCCCCTCATACGTTAACCATGATATTTGTAGATAATTTTGATAGAAAGCTTGTCAAATTTGATTCTGGAAATTTCATCGATCCCGAGCTTGTTTCTGTATCATTGAAGATCAAATAAGATAAAAAATCTACAGCTTAGTTGAAAAATCTTTGTGGAACCTAGAGTTTCACTAATTAATGGAATAGGTGTTTAGTAGCATCTGTTATTGTAACAGATTCTGTATGTTCACTGAATTGGGTGTTGCTTTTCAGATTCCGAGTCTGGTAGCTCTGAAGATCAATCTGATGACGCTAAACCCGTGATCCAAGAGGGTTCTTCCAAGGTATAATCTACCATGTCAGCTTCTCAAGGCATGTAATTTGTTAACAATCTAAACCTCGCAGCTGGTAACTTTTCAGATGGCTGAAACTGCAAATGCTGAGGCGCAAAGAGATGAAGATGCGAGAATGGGTGATCTTCTTGAAGGAAGTCGTGAGTATTCAATATCTTTTGAATTCATAAGCTTAAGAGTTTGTTGTTTATTTCAAACTCTGGTTGCCCTGTGTTACTCAATTTCCTTGATTTTTTGTTCCCATGAGTTTTATTTATAGTTTTGGCCGCAGTAGGGAAATGTAATAGATGCTGGTTAAACATTACAGTCAAAGTTTATTTTATGGATACATATTTATAGTTTGTACCTCTGGTGTATGGATTAACAGAATCCACTGGTGCGCTGGAGCAGCAAAAGCCTAGTTCTGATGAATCAGATGGCCAACCTGATGGTGAGATGCAGCGAAAATGAGTTCCTTCATTTGAGTCATGAAGTGAGTATCTCACTGTTTATACATGTAATGCTTCAGGAAACATATTAGAGACTCCGGCTTCATCTGAGAAGCAATATAGAGCTGCACTGTTGAAGAACAAATTTGCAGATATCATTCTAAAAGCACGTGAGAAAACACTTCCACAGGTCTGTTATACTCCTCCTCAGTTTAGCCCAATCTTGTTTGACTCAAAATGGTGATTGCAAGTGCATTAGTTGTGAGCTCCTTATGATCCTGTGAATTAATATGGCTTACATTTTGTCTTTGCATGAGAACAGAATAGTAATAAGGGGGATCCAGAAAAGCTTCGTAAGGAAAGAGAAGAACTCGAACTGAAGATGAAGAAAGGTTGTTTATACACTACCAACCTAAAGTTATTGAACTTTTGTTTTGTCTCTCCTGAACCTTCTTACACCTGTTTTTAGTTTTATTTCCTCTTAAACTGAAAACCATCTACTTATCTTGCCAGAGAGAGCACGGCTACAAGCTGAGGCAGAGGCTGCTGAAGATGCTCGTCGCCAAGCTGAAGCAGAGGCTGCTGCGGAAGCTGCTGCTGAGTCTAAGCGGAAGAGAGAGCTTGAAAGAGAAGCCGCTCGTCAAGCTTTGCTGAAGGTAAATAGCAAACATATGACATATACATTACAGGACCGCAAACTCTTAAAAAACATTCGATAAAAGAGAAAACATGGATTGACTTCTGGTGCAGATGGAGCAAACTGTAGAGATCAACGAGAACTCACGGTTCTTAGAGGACCTAGAGATGCTGAGTTCGAGTGGTCCGGAGCAATTACCTAGCTCAGCTGATGAAATCAGCCCCGAGATACATTTAGACGCCCTTGGAAGTTTCAACCTCAGAGGAATCAACCCTCTTGAGCAGCTTGGACTGTACATGAAACAAGATGATGATGAAGAAGAACCCGAGGCTCCTCCTGCCGTTCCAAACATTGCCACCGACGTGGAAGAAGGGGAAATCGATTGAGAAGAAAAAAGTGTATATAGATAATATATACATGTATACAAACAATAGCCAAGGCAGGTCCAGTCTATGGCTTAGGGTCTAAGAAAGAGTGTACACAGAGACACAAAAACAAAAATGAAGGTGTAAGCCTATGGCTCAGGATCTTTCTTAAGCCAGTGTGGTGACTGGTGTGTAATTTATGTAGAACGCGAAGAAAACGCTTAAAACTCCATGAATAGAGTTCTTAGTGTATGGTAAGAAGAAAAGTAAAAAAAAAAAACAGGCAAAGCCGTTGTTTGTGTAAGAATCTATCTTCACAATTGTTCTAGACGACTCCCTTTTGGGATGATCAGTGTTTATGATGGTTTATGATGTTTTCCAATATTATTATGCTGGTTGGTGGTTTATGATGGTTTATGATGTTTTCAATATTATTATGCTGGTTGGTCATAAGTTTATATGAAAGGTATTGAGAATGTTTTGAGGCATAGAAACGGCTCAAAATCTTCAAAAATCAAACATCGTGAGAATTCAAATCAAACATGTAACTTTTAACTTGTAATACAAACTTTAAGCTTCAAAGGCTACATACATGTATATATATATATGTTTCAGAGACCATATATGTGATCCAAATTTTCATTGTATTGTAGTTTACGAGTAAAACTTGTAGTCCTTAGCTTGAATAACGATCGTCCTTAGCCCTCCAATCGGCGATAGAACCATCAAGCAAACGCCAAATGCAATGCAAATCTGAAAAAAAAAACGCCAATTAAATTCAACATAACTACATAAGAACAATTGTTTCCTTAGAAACGCAACCGCAAACGCAAGAAGACACTGTGCTAAGTTGCTGGTACTTACCCAGTTGGTCCACCAAGACATGCTGTATCTCCTTGGTTTGTATATTGCAAGCCACATTACGCAAGGAAGCTTATTTTGAAAAATATAAAAAAATTAATTAGTCATTTCTTTTTTTTTTGTTGTCATCAATTAGTCATTTCTTAATACTCTTAAATAATCGTTTCAGCAAACGCAGACTTACGAAATATGTTGTTGGAGCAAACGCAAATCCGCCAAAAAACGCCAATAGACCGCCAAAAAACGGAAATGTCATACCAACAAACATTGTTGCAGCTGAATATTCATAACCAAATCTCATTAAACGATAACTTATTATGGATCACATAAGCTGTATATTATATACACATACTTAGTTAACACTTACCAACGTAGAAATTACGGACAACGAACCGGAGATACCAACTCGGTCTGAAGTTCATCTTCTTAACCAATACAGTCTCCATCATATCGAAAACCGGCATTGCATATATCTGAAAAAAGAAGTTGATTTCGGTTTATATATAAACTCCGGTTTAAAAACGGTTTAAGAGAAAAAAATAAACCAACCTGATAGCTACCAATGACATGAATCACAACAAACATGTTTGCAGTTGCGATTAACCAAGCCGGTTTCTCGAGCGTTTCAAGAATGTTGTCCTTAACAGAGTTACCAAACATCCAGTAACCAACAAGTGCGACGGGGAAGTAACAAAGCGCAACGACAATGTAAGCAACCACGACTCCTTTCCACATTGGTCCTTTCGAGGGCTTCTCAGGCGTTGATGGGATCGTGGCTTGGATCTCTAGGACAACGTTATGCCCTGCGTAAGCAAACGCTACTTCGCCTAAGGCGCTGAAGAAGTTGAACACTGTTCCTGCTGTGGATTTTGCTTTGTAACCGTATTCCACGTTTTCTTTGACGCCTTTTGCTGCTGAGGCTGACCACGCGATTGTGGAGTAGCTAGTGACAAAAATGTGGAATTGGATCGGTTAATTAATTGAAGATATTGGTCTGGAAAAAACTGGTACGAAGTGGAACATCTAATCCAAAAATCTCAATAGAAAAAACCGACTATATCAAATTAGTATTCAACATAAATATTGAAACGTAAATAAATATTTATATGGTATCAAAAAAGATATGAACTATCAAATATTATTAATCGAATCTAAAACGAGTTTGAATCCAAAACAGATGTTAGATAGAGTTATAAAATATATTTGAGTTCGAAGAATTATAATTAAACATGATCCGAACATATATAAAACCCTAATTAAGCCTATGAGACAACCGAAAACCCAAAAACTAAAAATAAGAGTCTCAATCCGAACCTGATGGCCTTAAATTTCAAATAGCTAAATGCTAACATGATCGTATAGAGGTGGAAGAATAAAACCGGGTTTACTTCGTGTATATGAAAATCGAGTTGCTGAATCGTATTATAAATGTCAAACCGGTATTATATACGAATCATAGTATGATTGAATTGTTCAAAAAAAAATAATTGAACCAAAATAACTTTGGTTTTAGCCTGTACTCTTTCCTCTAATCCAAACTAAACCAATCAAAAACACCAAACCGGTATGTCTATCTCCTAATAACGTGTTGGAATCTAGCAAAAGTTATAGCCATGGTTGAATCGTACCGGCTGTCAAGTTAACCAATTAATAACCAACTCAAAAATTCTATTCAAAAACCGGTTTAGTTACCTGAGAGACATCACGGCGGCAGCAAGAGAGACTCCAGAGATTGAGTTGAAGTTAGGGAGATGAGACAGGACGAAGTGTACGGATGCAAAGATCATGATGAAGTAAGTGAGTTTAATCGATTTACAATCCGCGCAGACGAGTTCATGAAACTTCTTCAGAGACTTTCCTCCTGTGACCATGTAAACGATGCAAACGCCGACTTCAACGATCAGCTGTTGCGGAACGACTATGTAGAGTCCAAGCTTCTCTCCAAACGCGTGTTGTCCAAGCTCGTGGTAGCGGTCAAAACGTTTTCCTGGAACCATCTCGTGCATCTCCACCATTTGCCATAGTGTGTATAGTGTTATGATCCATGATAAAATTAGAATCACCACACCCGGTCCCCTGTTAACCGGAAATTTTAATTAGATTAAAATCAGATAGCTCCGAGAATTAGTAATTGTAATAGTTTCTAACTTGCCTCTTTCAAACAATTATATATCACTAGAAAATAGAACATGACATGAACTTGGTATATAAGAAGTTTTGAGGGATAAATAGATTGTTAACCTAACATTTTAGGGTGTTAAGTTGGTTCAAATAGAACTATACCTAACTCTTGATGACTTCAAGTGATAAATAACAAGAGAAAAGAGTTCAAGAGATTTCAAGAAAGTTCAAAAGAGTTCAAAAGAATTCAAAGACTTCAAAAAGATTGTCGTAGAAGGATATTGTTAAACTAAACATTACCTCGGTAAAGAGTAATTCCATTAACAGTAGCACGGCGAACATTAATTCTGTGAACAGTAACTCTGATATTTACTTATATTTTAGTTTTATTAGAGCACCTCTAATAGGAATTCTACCAATTGGAGTTTTAAAGTTGTATATATGTTGTATGTATATATTATATATATTTGTGGGCTCTATTATTTTCTTTAGAATCCTATCTAAAGGTTCTAAAAACAAAATTTTTAGAACTTTTAGATAGGATTCTAAAGAAAATAATGAAACCTACAAATACATACACATATACAATATATACATACAACACATATATAATTTTAGAACACCAATGGATAGAACCTCCATTGGAGATGCTCTTAGTAAATCAAGTTTGTTTGGTTGCCATGGAAAGACAAACCTACTTATTTCTTATAACAATCAATGAGAAGATTAAGGAAATCATTTTTTCATCATTCTCTTATTCTTGCTGCTGAAATATTTCATCTCTCTCTCATGTTCTTGCAAGTTTTTCACATTCTTCATTTAAACTCTTCTAACTCTATCAAATCTCACATAACTAGAGTCATTTCGGTTTAGTTGGGTTAATTCAACTTTGATTTTGTTCAGTCGGTTCGGTTTGGTTTAATTATGCAACCATATTAGAAATTCAAATGACATATTGCATTTGATTTAAGTCGATTTTGTTGTGAGCTTAGCTTTCTATCCATGGTTAACGGTTAACTATGAAATATATAATATTAGGGATATTATATCCCACATCGGGAATTCTAAGGGACATGAACTAATATATAAAGATTTATGGCCAATCCACTAATTGCCAATTGGTTTTAAGTTGGAAGCCCATAATAAACCCGAATCTAACATAGTATCAGAGCCTAGTTAATGTCCCTTAGAATTTCCGATGTGGGATATAATATTAATATATAAAATATGTTTGGAATTTGAAATAGAAATGAATAGAAAGTGATATATATATATACCAGCCAAGCTGAGCCATGGCATAAGGGAGGCTAAGAACACCGGCACCAACCATAGCTGTGACATTGTGAAAAGCAGAGTACCACCACTTTGCATTCCTTGATGATGTTATTGGAAGCCAAGCGTCGATTTCTTTCTCTCTTGCTCTTTTCTCTTCCACCTGTTATAAATTGGAGTAAATTGCCATTAATATAGAACTCTATATATATATATATATTAGTCTATGTATTCTCATGAGGCTGTGATGTAGATATTGCTGAAGGGGACAAAACAGTAATAAATCAAGTTATAAGCGTCTTCCAAGTTCCCCAAAACTTTGGCTAAATCGTGACGCGCAAGGTACAAAACAAATGCAAAACTTTTGATTAACTTGTTTAAAAAGAAATTGCAGCTCCACTAATCACTCACTTAATTGCAATAACAAAAAAAAAAGTTAAAAACATCATTCACAGGCAAAAATCTGAAAGAAAACTGTTGAGTTATTTTTGGTTTTATTATTTCAGTTTTGATAGAACATAGATGGAAAAAGAGAGAAACTAACAAGTTTATCATATGAATCTTGAGCAGGAGCTTGAGTTTCCATGGTGACGCAGAAACAGTAAGAGGGGAGAGAAATAGAGACAGTAAAAGAAGAAGAACCTAACAAGTTTACAGAGCTTAGACAACCTTAATTATATAGACACACACACATACCTATATATATAGCTGACTGTCAGTGAATATGACGAAAGAGATAATGATCAGAAAAGTATAGAATTCAACTTCTTTTTTTTCTTTTTTAACTTGGGGTATTCAGAACCTATGGAAGGGCCGAGACTTCTTTTGAAACTTAAATATTCATATTTTGTTAAAAAATATTCATAGTATATTCGATAAAACATAGGAAATTTAAATCGGATATCATCTCATATACATGAAATATTTCGTTATTCATTGGAATTAATGGTTTCAGACGGTCAGACCTGTTAATATTTCGACATGCATGGATATGGAACATGAAATTCAAGATGGATGCAAATTTCGTTTTGTCCACTGTCGATATATTAAAACCAAAATTTGGCAGGTAAAAGAAATTGTCCCAAAGAACTATATAAACCGATTATATCTCGTTTACATGGAAAAATATTCACAATAAATTCAATATCTTTAAATCATTTTTATTGATTTGGTCCAACCGGTTAGTTCATTAAATTACCTTTTCAATAAATTCATTAACTTATTAATTGCTTAGAATTTATTTACATGCAGCCACCTTTAAAAGAAAGATTATATAAATTATAAGAATGTGTTTGTTCACACCACGATTGCGTATGAACTTTCTTAGTTGCCTGTACACAGACATATACATAGATAAAAAATGAAACATCATAGACAAAAGAGGTTACATATAATTGTAAATTTAATCAGATTAATAAATAACATAGATAGGGATGGTAACGTGATTAGCTCTATAAGATGACTATGTACTATATTTACATTGACTATTTACTTGTAAAACCTAATGCAGAAAAATGCCTTTTCTAAATATCCCACCATTAGAAGCGTTGACCAAACGGAAACTAATTCTAGCCAGTGACTCCCGAAAACTTCGTTTCTTATTAACATTTTTCAGGAATCTTGGATTCATGTCAGCTATTTTGTTAATTAGAGTCTTTATTATTAGAAGAAAAAAATTGGCTTGTTGTGTGCATCTCTCCAATCATATGAGTCTATAAAGGACAAATAAACAAAACTTATGGAGGCTAAAAACTAAGTATTGTAGAGATGTGTAATCTTTATTCAACGATGTTTTTTCCAGAAAAAATGTATATCACTTATATCATTCTGATAAATGTAAATTTTCTTTGTATTATAAAGATAACTAGAGTGTTATTCGGTTTGGCCGGTCGTATCCTAAAAGTCAGTAGTATCCATCGATTCAAATATCATTGTTTTGGATATCAATATATTATTTGTACATACAAATAACAAAATCATGTCCAAAGAGTTCTAAAGACTGTTATCCGATGAATGATATAATAATAAAACCAATTTGCTTATCTCGAAACCTATAGCTTTTGTTCGCATGATCTCTTAACAAACAATTAGTATTTTGAGGGGTAGTAAGTTTCGTAAAAGTGGTCAAATGGCACAAACAAATGAAGACTTTTCAGAAAATGATCTGTAAATAATCAGAGATGCGAATGAAATGTATAATTCAAATTAGCATTTTCATTAAATTGGTTAATATTACATATTTATATACATCGTCTGATCATTTACATAAAACTTATCCTAATATTGATCCCTTGTGCCTAAACTTTGTAACCACTTGGAATTTAGTATGATAGACGATTAAAACTAATCAGCCAGACATCTCACCAATCGTCCACACAATGCATAGTAATTTCAAACATACATCATGTGAAAGCATACATATCGTTGGTGGTATAATATATTAATTATGTATATTGTTGCGTACTTCGTTTTTTAAATCAACACTTTGTTTAGTTTAAATGTGTTTGGTCTTTGTTTTCTAAGAAAGTGCAAAGAAATAACTTCAGAATCCCGTATACACACGTTTGTGACGCATAACGTTTTCTGATTTTCTAAACTAAAAAAGTTAGATTTTTTATCTGAGTTTTCTGTGTTACGATAAAAAAAACTAATCAATAAATTATCATTGTATTTTCCGTTGAAAAGAGATTATCCAGCACATAAGTACTAAACTCCAACCAAGTCAACTTTTGGGTGTGGTCCGTGTGGGATACTACAGATCAAGAAAATGCAGTGTTTTAGTTAGAGATTTTAATTAATTTCTTTTAAATACTGAGTTCTTTATATTTTTTCCCTTGCAAAAGACAAAAAAATATGTAATCAAATTTGGCCTTTTGCCTGCTTTTGCCGTACTTATCTGGATGATATTGATGAGTACGAACTTGGTCAAGTCAAATTGTTGAAAACAATAACAAATTGTCAAATTTAATGGACTAATATTTTCAAAACAATAGTTTACTTTAAAAAATTATAATGTAACTGAACTGACATTTGTTCCATAAATTTTGTATAAAATTTTACAATATCAACTGTGAAAAGTAAACATAAAAGAGAATAATAAAATAAAAACAATGACATATAGAAAGTCATCGCATTCATTCTATCATAATTGTATTAGAATGTTTTTTGTTTTGAACTTTATTTTGGAAGTTAATAGAATAATTATTCCATTTCATTCAAATAAATAACAACTTATATATGAAATTATAAAAAAATAAATTATTCTATGTCATTCCATAACAAATAATTCAGTTGCAGCCATTTTGAATGGACTTGAATAATTATTTTATCAAACTTCATAGAAATATATAAAATCCAAAAAACATTTCATTACAATTTTGATAAATTGGGATGAATTCATTTTATTTTGTCTTATATTCCATTCATCTTATCACATATTTTATTTCATCTGTTTTTCTAATGTTCATATTCACGAGTTTATTGTTTTGTCTTTTTAAAACTTATTTTGACATTTCCACGACGTGCTTAGGTCACCGTGTGTCGTCTGGCATCTCCATTTTATACGTATGCAAATTTCTGTAGCATTTTCCTAGTGTTGGTTATAACTTATATCTTGATCGCGAGTGATTATATACTTTTTTTTTTTGAGAAAAGTGATTATATACAACTTTTAACCAATCTCTTTATAAAAGAATCATTTTCATCATGGAACTAGATTTTGATCCGCACTTAAAAAACACGGATCTTTTTTATTTTGTTTAATATTTATAAGAAGACAAAATTTGGTGATTATAAAATTATGGGTTTAAAAAATTTGTAACCTATTACATTTATAATTGTGTTGATCATACTTCACCCAGATCTACGGCTAAACCACTTATTTTCTCTTCAAAATTTTATTTAAAAGAAGCAAAGATTCGGCAACTATAAAATAATGTGATTTAAAATTTTGTAGCCTAACTAATACATTTTAATTTTGTTGACTATTTTTTTATACCGACCTAGATTTACAGTTCGACCGGTAAATCTGGTGACATGTATATAATTCGATTCAGATTTAAGTAAACCATGGCTATTGAAAACTTCTATAGAATTCAGTAAAAATCCAAAATCTGCTATTAACCTGTTATCTGGCACTGGTTGGCCCATGTAAAACTAAGATAAATCTGATTGGTAAAAATCCGATGAAGCACCTTGCAAGAAACTCTCTCGTACGTACATTGTTGCTAATGATCCTTTGCAAACACAACTCTAGCTTATGTTTTAGGAGTAATTTCTCAGATGCTCTTAATGAGGCAAAAAGTATTCTGTCATACTCTTACAAATTCTCACATACTCTTATCTATTCTGATACTCTTCATATGGATGGTTAATATCGAAAGTGCCCCTGACCGATTTAATGAGTAAAATAATCAAAATAATCGTCTCTCTCCTCTCCTCCTGTCATTCCTCGAGTCCTTCTCTCTCTCGTGGAGTCGTGGTGTTCCTCCTTGCTATCTTCGAATTGAGCTAACTCGGTTTCGTCACTTAGATGCTGAATCATTGAGAATTGATTCCGTTTTACAGAGTATGTATCTCAAATCGTCATTAAGACCGATGTTTATAATCCACCATACACGATTTATTCACAGGGATTCCGATTTACCAGATTCGTAGTTGTAATGAGATATCTCCCTATTAGATAGAAGATTTCATTGAGAATCGGAAAGTTTGGATGGTCTATTTATTAGGGAATTGGATAATCAACAACTGTATAATTGAATGTCGGGAATCAAAGCTGATTACAATTTGGTTTTGATTTGAAGACTCAATTTGTAGTTGTAGTGGAAAATTTCATATTTGTGTATGAACTAATCAAGGATCGGAAAGTGTGGATGGTCTGTTTGTTACTCAATTGGATAAT
Organism: Brassica nigra; assembly: GCA_016432835.1. Classification (NCBI taxonomy): domain Eukaryota; kingdom Viridiplantae; phylum Streptophyta; class Magnoliopsida; order Brassicales; family Brassicaceae; genus Brassica; species Brassica nigra. The sequence continues at coordinate 15,026,299 of CM028249.1, read as the reverse complement.
CAACAATTGTATAATTGAATGTCGGGAATGAAAGGACGAATCGAAGAAAGCTCTGATTACTATTTGGTTTTGAAAGAAATATCTAGAACTATAAAACTTGGTTTGATTAGACGAGCACATTACTGACTAAACTACGTAGCAAGGTATAACTAAGTATAACTTTAATGGTATAACTGTATAACCAGGTATAACTTTAATGGTTTAATCTTTTTATATTGCAGACAATGTATCGTTCTTCTACGAACATACACTTTGATTATGATGGACATTATTCTAAGGTTGGAGATGATTATGAATGGATTCCAACCGATGCTCGTTTGTATGTTATATCCTTTAAGACATCATCATTGGAGGAGATCACTTATACATTGTTGAAGGAGAGGATATGCAGTAAGATGGGAATAGATCTGTTTACGAAGAGGCTGAATTTGGGTTACATTCCATTGGTAGTGGAGCCTAAGAGGCAATCATATATTTTGAATGATGAAGATGTGTTTGTTTATCCAACATCAGTGGATAAAGAGCAAAGAAGAAGTATTATGCATGTGGAGGACATCCAATATTTGCAAATAGTTCAAATAACCGAGCAACTATTAAGAGTTGAGAAAGAAAGCTCTCGTAGTAGGAACTATAGTGAGTGTGAGAGTGGATATGGAGAAGAAGAGAATGTGGGCACTAGTTTGGAACATAATGAACATCCCCACAAGAAACACAAGAGGAATAGGTTGTAAACCTTTCACTTTCAGTTTTGATGTGAGTAGGTTGTAAACCTTTCACTTTCAGTTTTGATGTGAGTTTTCACTTTCAGTTTTGATGTTTATATCGTATGGGAACGTTGTGAGGTGAATATTGTATTTTGTGTGTTGTACAACTAAGTGAAACTTTTTTCTTTACTGGTATAACTACGATATGTAAACTAAGTAATATAATTCTTAATTCTAAACTTGTTAATAAGTCATGGATGTAATAAGATGGTTATTTATTAGTTAATTATGATTTAATCAGAATTAGTAAAATTTCCATCTCATTACTTGTTAGTAATCATGTAGGAAATACATTGTGTTCTTATAGCTTTTTCGTTTATACTCACCTCGTTACATTTGAAAACTTGTTATGGTATGAAATCAAATTTATGTGTACATGATCAGATGGGAAATGAATCAAGGAAACAAAATATAATTGGTATAACCAATGTTTTGAAAACCGGACCGGATATCGACTCAGTATAGCTACTGGTTGACTGGTTGGACCGGTTCAACCGGTCGAACCGGGTTTTTTATCTATGAAACTTATATATATAATATATATTTATATTATATGAACTTTATTTCTACATATAATATATTCTCTATTCTTTTCTATAATTAACTAAATATAAAAATAAACATAAATCTAACTATATATATAATAAAATAAAACTGAATAGTGAATACTATGTAAACTAAAATTAATAAAATCATATGATTTACAATTAAAATTATCATATTTATTTATTTTACAACTAAATCTCAAATTTTATGAATATGGTATAATAAAAATAGTATATGAAAGTCAAAAATATATTTTTCACATTGTTTCTTAAGAAAATAAAAATCAATTAAATAATGATAGTTGAACACTAATTATAAAATATAAAATTTTAGCTAATAATAATTGAAAACACTTAATTATATGTTAATTTTTATGAACCGGGTTTTAAAATTGACCCGGGTCACCGGTTTTACCGGTTCTCAGCCGGCTTTACCGGTTTTTTACAAATCCGGGTTTTAAACTGAACCGGACTCGGCTTTTTCACCGAGTCACGGTCGAACCAATTCGACCGGCCGGTCCGGTCCGGTTTTCAAAACACTGGGTATAACCATAAATCAGTCATTCAAGTAGAGTAAAACTAAGATAAATGCAAATAATTAAAAAGTATAACTTTGATGTTTTCTGTAAAACTGCAAACTTGGTGAAACTTCTACCACGAAAATCCTTAGATAAATTTTCCCGTCCAGCTTTTCGAATTTCTAATTTTCCTCTTCCCAATTTTCTCAATCGTTTAATCGAAGTATTAAAGACCTTTCTTTGTTTTCCCCATTCACTATCTTTCCCTTTCTCTCTCTTCCCATTTAAATTAAAAAATTTTAGAAATTTTAATTTATTTTATGCTTTAGAAATAAAATTAACTAAATCTTGGGTAATTTTAAATTGTGTAATAAAAGTTTTATGTTTTAAATATTAAATTAAGTTTGTTTTCTGAAATAAAACTATTTTTTAAAAAAAAATTTAACTCTTTTAATTTAAATATTTCTTCATGATTTAGTTACTTTCTTTCCGAAAATTTAAAATAAAAGTAGAATTTTCAGATTTTTCTTAAATTTTGGAGATTTTTAAATTTTTGGTTAAAATTTATTAATACTATTGATTAAAATAAACATATTCTGGCAATAACATGTTTTAAAACTTTATTTTAGTGTAGTTAATAGACATCATAATAATCTAAAACTTTATTTTAGTGTAGTTTCTGTAGCGTATAAAACAGTTACAAAGTCTTTGTGTAGAGAAAGACTAACAGAGATGATGGCAATAAACAAGATAGGAAAGATAGGTCCACTATATTTATTTTCACTTTTGATATACTTTGGGCCTAATGATAATTAAATAGTTCATTGACCCATCAATTATATTTAGCATATTTAGTTTTTCATATTTCCAAGTATATATCACTATATTTGAATGAACTATATTCATACAATCTCGACTAAGGGCCCGACTGGTTCAAAGCGCGGTTCTTGCTTGTGGGAGTTACTGGATGCGGATGGTTGCGGTTTCAAGCGTTATGTTGCGTTTTGTATGACTGGCGTAACGTTTGAAAATTGTTGCGTTTGCGGGATGTTTATGACTGGTTGATTATGAGATATTGCAGCGGTTTAATAATAAATTATCAATATAAACATATTATAACATTATAAAAATATAAAAAACATACTTTTGTGATAAAATATAATAATTATTAATATACTATGATTAATAATAATATTATGTTTATTTATTTAATTTTTAAATAGTTGAAAATTATAATTTTAAAATATATTTTTGAAGATTTATATTAAAACTTTTAAATTATATTTTGTTTCATTTTATATATGTGTATATCTTTATAAATATATATATATATTAAGTTTCAAAAATTCTATCATGAATAGATAGTTTAAAGTTTTATAAAATAAATTATGATACTGTTTGTGAATTTAAATTAATATATAAATTGTGTTAATATTTTTATTTATAATATTTACATTTTGATTTTAATTTTAATTTTAAAATATTTAGAAAAAATAATTTTATATTTTTGTATCCAACCGCAACCGCTCGCAACCGCAAACGCTAGCTGGAACCAGCTTTTGATTTTAAGAGGTTCGGAGCGGTTTAAAGCGATTTGTAGCGGTCTGTATGATTGTTTTGAAACGCTATCAACCGCTACCAACCGCAAAAACTGCGTTTGCGTGGTAGCGGGGAAACCAGTCAAGCCCTAAGTATTCTTTGGTTGAAATATCTTGTTGTCGATTTGGAATTAAATCTCATGTTAGAGATTCTGAGATAGACATCGACATCAGTTCGAAACTCGATTGAAACTCATGTTGAATTGAATCTCATAATCTAATCTCCTTTTCAATCGATTTTGTGAAAAATAACCAAATCGTCAGTGGAACCAAACTATGAAGAAAAAAAGAGTACAACAAAAATTACTTTTAAGGCCCGAATGCTTAGGTTCATTAGCAATTTCTCATCGGTTTAGCCCATTTTTTTTATAAAAAATGGTCCAGTCCATAGACTGCTTATTTTATAGTAACATAAAAAACGTAATTGTATATGTGTCGTCGATCAAATATAACTCAAAAATAAAATCAATCAGATAAATATTTATCATATAAATTTACTCACATAGTTATTATTTTGTTCACATAAACTATGTCTTTGAATTATGTGTTTGACTACGTACTTCTTCACAATTGAAACAAAGAAAAAAATGTTTTAGTAAACAGAATAAACCGAACTTTTAACCATATTCAAAAATCAGTAATTTTTAGGGTTGTTAAATCCGGATATCGGTTCGGTTTCGGTTCAGTTTTTTTGGTTTTTTGGTATTTCGGTTAGTAAAATATAACTACCATTCTAAATTCATATTTACTTCGGTTCGGTTCGGTTTATATACCGTCGGTTTTTGGTTTATTCGGTTTTATACCAAAAAACATAATTATTTAGTTTGAGATCATATTATTTAAATTTTAGAGTCATATTATCGTCGCAGTCATTTATAAAAATCTTATATGTTAAAATAAAAGAGAAAAAAATAAAAACGCGTCTACCATCAAATGAAATAATCAAATCTAGAATTAAAATCAAAGCTCAAAATTTTGAAAATAAAAATAATTAAAAAAAAACAGAAGCATGAAGGGTAAGTTTTTCCACTCTTCCATATTTAGTGTTTATCATAGTCATGCTTCTTGGCTTGAACATGAAACTCTGTTCGTTTATAGATAAGGAAAAATTGTGAAAATTTTCTCTAGTTGTTGTTATCCTTCAAATTTAAAACCTTCATTTCAATTTAATCAATGCTAAAAGAAATCAAAAAGATGAAAAGAAGAAGATTAAAAAAATAAGAAGTCTCATTGCGATGAATTGTTATTTAATTATAGTTCAAGTGTTTTTAAAATTAGGAATTTTTATTACTATAAAAAATATGGTAATAGTTATTAACAAATAATTAACTTATATAACAAATATATTTTTATGTGTCATTATAATATATTTACATATTTACATTTTTCTATTTTTATCGGTTTTGTTCGGTTTAATCGGTTATAGACCAAACCATACCCAAATCCTCCGGTTTTTATAAAATCGTATCCATTCGGTTTATATGGTATATACCAAAATCAAACCATATTGTTTATTTCGGTTTGGTTCAGTTCGGCACGGTTCAGTTTTACCATTGAACATGCCTAGTTATTTTACATTTTTATTTTATAATTGGTACAAAGTTAATGTTGATTAACTAAAAAATAAAAATCTACACTATTATTATTATGGTAATATAATTAATGATGTAATGTATTGTTAAGATTATTTAATTACTGAAGTTTTTAAATTGACTAATTGAGTGAAAAATAATAAGTTGTTGAAAATAAAGTTAGTTCTATTTGTACTTCAGTCTTAATATTATAGATTTAATTAATGAAGTTGTTAAAGTGAATGAAAAATGGAAAGACAATTAATGTAATAATTTGTTGAAAATAAAGTTAGTTCTATTTGCACTTCAGTTTTAATAATATAGAGGTTCTGTTGGAGTGTTAGTTAAAATATTTTGGTATCTTTAATGGGATATTCCATTTATTGGAGTGTTAATCACGGAAAATTAGGTATTATAAGAATCAGCATAATATCCAAACCTTATTCGGTTTTTAATCTTATAAAATCTCGTTTAAATCAATTTTGATTAGTGATACAATATTTTAGTACATGTAATAGTATAATCGTTTTTTTCCTTATTTTTAGTCACGTGAATTTAACTTCTATCTATATAGATTCGCATAATATCTAGAGTAATTCTTGGATTCAACCCTTAGGGTGACCAATATGATTTTGTTATTTCATATTCAGTATCTTTTTAAAAAAGGAAACAAAATATTATCAAGTTATATTATTTAAAATAATAATAATAATCGTAAAAAAAAAGATTTTTAAAAAGATTTTTGACGCCGTCAACAAAACATTAAACCATAAATCCTAAACCCTAAACCCTTGGTTACATTATAAACCTTTGGATAAATACTAAATCCTTGGGTTTAGGGTTTACGCAAGGGTTTAGGGTTTCAGATTTGAGGTTTAGGGTTTAGTGCTTAGATGATTGTGTTGAAAATATTTAAAAAAAATCAAGGATTTATCCAAGGGTTTAAGGTTTTTCCAAGGGTTTAGGATTTAGAATTTAGGATTTACGGTTTAGTATTTTGTTGACGGTATTAAAAATATTTTTAAAAATTCTTTTATTTTTTTGCAACTACAATTATTTTTATTTATTTTAAAAACATAATATAACTTGACAATATTTTGTTTCTTTTTTTAAAAGATACTAAATATGAAATAACAAAATCCTATTGGTTGTTGAACCGACAGGTTCACCCTAGGGGGTGAACCCAAGAATAACTCTAATATCTATACCACTTATTTTTAAAAAAGTGTATATATATACTATTCAAAAACGTTTATAATTCTTACAGAGAAGTTTTTTTTTGGCTCAACATCAACTTCTTATTTACCAAATGGGGGATTACATGATTTTTAACCACAAGGATTTTCAACCACATTTACATACAAAGTGATTCGGTACCATCAGAAGATCACTAGATTGGATCATAGACTACCAAATCATATACTTTGATGTAATTAAACCTAGTGAGAACAAGCTCTGTCACAGACAGAGAGCTGTCTCTTCCACCCCTATCATTCTACCACACCGATGAAAAACATAAGCCCATATATTAACTATTCGTAATCAAGATTAACCTAATAAACCCAAGCACTAATCACCAAAAGATAGGAATTCAGTACTCGAACCAGCACATCGACACCGAGACGATGCATACTTGACCGGAATCGCTTCACCAGTGACCATGCCTCACTCCTTAGCCAGCAAACGAAAACCATCCGTACTAGAAGAAAAGAAAAGTCGAGCCTTGACGGAAGCATCGAAACCGGAACAGTCTTCGAGCTTCCAATGGTGTGGGCTCCGCCGTCGAAAAGGTGGAGACACTTTCGCCGACGCTGGAAAGCTGAGCCTCACTGTGAACCAGCTACAAATCTCGCCTCATCAATTGACCACTCCGACAAAACAAGGCTCTGCGTCACGCTGTTCCCGAGAGCCGAGAAACCTGACCATCTTCAGCTGCCATCACGTCAATCCTCCGGCCTCTCACCGTCGCAAGAAGGTGCAAACGAGGCGGAAGATACTCCCCACTGAGTCACGCGCCGCCGCCGAGAAGGAGAAACCGTAGATCTAGAAAAGGGAAAACCCAGATCTGGTTCTCAATCCAGTCCTAAAACCCGACCTTTCCCACTTCTGTTGCTCCGTAGCCTCGCCGTTCCTCCAAAAACGCCAATTGAACTCGTCTTCGTTCGCTAGAAAGTCCCAACGCAGCACCGGTCGTTTCAGAACAACATGCATATCGGCCATAGAGAAACCAGGAGAGAGGAAAGGCAAAAGTAAAAAAAGGAAGGGTTGAAGGGACAACCTCCAGTACCGGCGAGCGCCGAACCGGAGTTAGGGTTTGAAGCTTTCTGGTGGAGAGAGTTTAGAGAGAGCGTTTGTTTGCAGTTACAGAGAAGTTTTTAATATGAAACTAGGCAAAAGTGACGAAAAATACAAATTTAATTCTTATAAAGAAGTTTTTAATATGAAATGAATAAGATTATATACAAATTAATGTATACAAATGTTTTGATATATGAAACATGATAGTGATGGATCTCTGTTTAGAAGTTGGTGCTCGAATGGAGATTGACGAGATTTTGGTCATGGCGGATACATGGCCACCATGAAATTGTTCTGACCTCGTTTTATCAAAATATCGTGCAGGTGAAACATATACATTTGATCAAAATTTTGGATATATTAAAATTAGGACATTGATGCATCTCTGCAAAGGAATGATGCGTGAAATGGAGGATGATGAGATAGAGATAGTGGACATAACCCCACTGTATTGAAACATTTGATAATTTTTATGGTGGATGGAACGGGAGTGTTTAGAACAAATTCCCAACGAGATGCATAGTCGATACAGACTTTAATTCTTTTATATCACATGTTTATAAAGTTACGTTTTTATGTAAAAAAATTGAGTGAAATAATTGTGGCATTTATTATAAACTTATACGATATTATTAGGTTGCTATAATAGGGACTGGTTATACTATTTGGTTGTATATAATAGATTGGACTAAAAAAGAATAGGTACAACAATTTTGTTTAAGTAAAAAATTTTCAAAAAAATGATCATGTGATTGTTGTTGGATGGTAAGGAGGCAGGACTGGGACGCTAACACATTTCAGCTTCGACCCACCTTTTCCGCGAAATTAAGTCACAATTATTCTGGTCACCTAACACGGATATGTGCTCAAACTTTAAAGTCCATTTAAATATCCGGAGATAAGGTCGATCCATGAGATGCACCTCTCCTTGGGAGGGATTAATCTAAGTCTCTCCATAGATTTGGATATCCCAGGTTAATCAAAAAAAAAATTCAGAATAATTTTTTTTTTAATAGTATAAATGGAAATGGTTTGAATTCTTAAATGCAATTGGTTTGGAAGAAATCGTAGAAGTTTAGTAATTAATCCTTTAGTAATTGCTTTGTATATTAGATGATTTTCGATTGGTGGTAATTAATGTTAGCATTTTTATTTTAAAAATATTGAAAAAAACATTGGTAATCTTTTGTAAATAACTTGAAAAGTTAAAAGCAGAACTCCAATAGAAATTCTACTTTAATAGTATAGCTCTCATCAAAACTATAGGGTTTGGAAACCTTTAGTTGTTACTTGTTAAGTTGTTAAGCATTTTACAATTGACATAAGATCAGTAGTTGAATCCCAGTAGTGAGTACAATCATTTTTTTTATCAGCCAATCTGACTACAATCAATTTACACAAAGCTATACAATTTTTTTGTAACTATATAAGATATAACAAGTATATAACTGTTTTTCTGTGAAGCACATCGAACTAAACATAAGAATTAAAGCAATATAATAACAAAAAGTCACTTGTAAAATAGACAATCACATTGAAACAAATTGGTTTCTTTGATCATTTGAGTTGTGTTTTCTATATATTTATTATCTTGTTTCGTCCCAAATAAATTTCCTGGAACTATATTGGGCCTCTTTACTTATCTCAACGAGCTTTTAAGATCTTCGGCCCGTCGTATATTGGCACTGTCAAGGTAAAACCCTCACCTCTCAAAAATCAAAATCATAAACCCTAACAAACCCTTTCGTCGTTACTCTCGTTCTCGATTCTTCTCGGCCTAAAGATGGGAAGCCAAGCAGCGGTTTCGTTCCTCACGAATATTGCCAAGGCGGCGTTCGGTCTCGGCACGGCGGCGACTGTACTATCCTCGTCTCTGTACACGGTTGATGGCGGAGAGAGAGCGGTGCTGTTCGATCGTTTCAGGGGAGTGTTGGATCAGACTGTCGGTGAAGGAACTCACTTCCTGATCCCGATTCTCCAGAGGCCTCACATCTTCGACATCCGCACCAAGCCTCACACCTTCTCGTCCGTTTCCGGTACTAAGGATCTCCAGATGGTCAATCTCACCCTCCGTGTTCTCTCTCGCCCCGAGGTACATGCTCTTCCCTTGTCGATTGCTATAGATTTATCGAGATCGCGTTTGATTTCACCATACAAGATCTAGGGTTTAAGGTTTAGATGAAGAGTTTAACGTGTTTGTTTGGTTGTTAGATGTTAAGGTTTAGAATCATTTTGAAATTTTAAATGGAGAGTTTATTTGGTTATTTGATTGTTAGTGTTTAGGGTTTAGAATCATTTAATGAGATTTTGATTTGGTTATTTGAATGTGGAGGTTTCGCGTCTCCCTACAATATTCCAAACATTGGGTCTGGAGTATGACGAGAAGGTTCTTCCGTCGATTGGAAATGAAGTCTTGAAGGCTGTTGTTGCTCAATTCAATGCTGATCAGCTCCTCACCGAGCGTCCTCAAGTGTCAGCACTTGTACGTGACTCTCTCATCAAGCGTGCCAGGGACTTCAACATTGAGCTTGACGATGTGGCTATTACCCATTTGTCATACGGTATGGAGTTCTCTAGGGCAGTGGAGGCGAAGCAAGTGGCTCAGCAGGAAGCGGAGAGGTCCAAGTTTGTGGTGATGAAGGCTGATCAGGAGAGGAGAGCAGCGGTTATTAGAGCTGAAGGTGAGAGTGAAGCTGCTCAGCTGATTTCTGATGCAACGGCTAAAGCTGGAATGGGATTGATTGAGCTCAGGAGGATTGAGGCTTCAAGGGAGGTTGCAGCTACACTGGCTAGGTCTCCAAACGTGGCTTACTTACCCGGTGGACAAAGCATGCTCTTTAACTTGAACGCTGGTCGTTGAGCAAGCAATTGGTAATGTACCTCTAAAACTCTTCACTTCTTTGAATACAGGAGAATAATTGATTTTTGAACTGGAACCCGCAGTGAGTTTACAGTTTGGTTTATCTGATCCGTTTTTGGTTTGGTTCGGTTTTGTATGAGGAAAACTAGGGAAACATCATTTATTTTAGTTTTTGTATAACTGTATAAACTTGTGGTATATATTCAAGTCAACTTTATACAGTGTAATGAGTTTTAGTGTATTCACTTTAAGTTGAACTAAGTTCTGTTACTGTTTGGTTTGATAACAAAGTTCGGTTTCAGGTAGTGAAATCTCGATTTGGTTTGATATTCATGTTCACATTGATCTTCTAGGTTCATTCCAGGATTTTTCTGGGTAACTTGTTTGGCCATGTTGTGTGTTGCAGGTGGGGAGAAGAGCTCTTAAGTGACAAAAAGAGCAATGGAGTAGTGGATTTAGTTAATGGTGGTGATCTTTTCTTTCTGATAAAACAATGTGAAAAGAGAAACTATAAAAAGCCTTTTAGGTTACTTCCGTTTGAGTCTGTGGTGAAGTTTCATTTTATAACATTGTTCCCTCTCTCCCTCCTATGAATTTGTTTCTTACTGCAATTGCTTCTGCAGTACTAGACTCAACAGATTATTTACTACATAGCTTCTTTATTTCGTTTTTCTGAGCTTCCATGAGGAAGACCTTTGCAAAGACTTATTGAGACGCACTCAAGAGGGTTTTGCCTTTAGAGAGAGGGAGCCAGACAAACTCCGTGACAGTGAGATTGAGAAGAGGATCCATGTCTTTTCAACTAGTAAAGGGGTAGATTAAAGGTTCTTTTTTTTTAACACCAGATTAAAGGTTCTAAGATCTTAAATATGTCCTTTTTTCAAAGTTGTGGATATTATGAAATGCAGGCGACAGTATGGTCAAATAGTGAATACTCGTTTTCTGTAATTGGACTTGGACCCATTCTGATGTGTGTAAGTAAAACTAAAGATGAAATCAGGAGATGAATACTAGCTTTGGCAAAACAGAAAGCCACAATTCAAGCAATATGAGTGCTGTCGAGATGAACATCAGTGTGGTATATTTTTCCTTAACAGCAGGACGAGACTTGGAGCAATGACGCAACCTTGGAATAACTTACTGGTCCTGGAGTGATGAATACAAAAATAAATATTGGCTTCGCCCGGGTTCGAACCGGAGACCTTCAGTGTGTTAGACTGACGTGATAACCAACTACACCACGAAACCATTTTGTAACTGTAGATCCGCTGTCAAAAGATGTGACGATTATTTGTTACATATAAGTCAGAAACAAATATTTTATTCTGATTTCAATTTTACGTTTAAATTTATTTCTTTAAATCTAATATAATCCATATTCATCATAACCATTCCACACACCCAATGGGGGCAAAGTTGTGAAGTTCTAGGAAAACAAAAGAAAATATAAAGGGTGTCTATATCTTGATCAAAAAAAAAAAAGGGTGTCTATATCTTGTTTCAAAAAAAAAAAAGGGGTCTATCTCTTCTCCTCTACATTCCACAAAGCTCTCGTCTTTGCTTCTCTCTCTCTCTGAGTCTGTTCCTTTAAAAGAGTTGCAGCATCAAGTTGGGCTCAGAACTTATGGTGCCCAACAAGAATACAAAAAGCCCTTCTGAGTGTGCCCTTCTTCCTCCTAATGCAGCTCTTCTCGTTGACTTTGGTTGATACTTTCTTAAACCTTCTTCACATATGTACTCATGTGTTTTGACTTCAAAGCAACTCTTGCAACTGGTTAGACCTCTTCTTATAGCAGATCACACAGCTGAATGCAAAACAGAACGGCTTGTGTTCACAATCATTTAAGCAACTCCCACAGTCGTGGCAACGTTCTATGCAGACTACGCAAGCTCTGCACGACTGTTTAGGACAAGTATGATCCTTCAGTGGACATGTTTCTGATGCACAATCAAATACCAGACTTGGTTTCTCACACCACGGGCATATCTCTAGGTCGGTACCTCAATCATTCTCTAAAGAGAACTCCCATCTACATGATGTATACAATCTACGCCTCCTCGATTTTAGACCCGCTTTAGCATCTGCTCCCAGTAGTAAGTTCAGCTCCTTAAATTGCTCCTTTGTGAAATATAACGCCCCACCAGTGATAAGGCTGTTGACTCCAAGTTGTTTTGAGGATTTCAAGTCCCTTAAAATGGACAACACTCCTACTGTGCTTAGTCTATGACAACCGGAAAGACTCAGCTGCAAAACATAAGTTTAAACATTCTCCGTGTTAATAAGCGTAAAGACTCAACAGACACAATTACACAAGCAATCAGAATCATGACATCTAAATACAGATCTCTTCTATTATTGTAACTTGTAAGCTAAATATACTATAGGCTTTGTCAAAGTTAGTAGAAACATGGGTTAGCAACAGGTTCTTAAATGGGGGCACTAACCTTTGTGAGACGCGGATTGCTTGCAAGGACTTGCATCAAGCCATTATCAGTGATACTAACACATCCTCCCAGATTCAAACACTGAAGACGACCTTGAGCACGGCGTGTTAGCTTCAGAAGAGAATCATCAGTTACTCTGTACTTAAGAGGGGAATCACTGAGGTCAATGGTTGTCCAGAAAGAAGACTCTTTTCTAACAGAGTCACGCAAGGACCTGCAAACTCCTTCAACCGCAAGAACGTCTTTCATCTCTAGATACGGAAGGACTAGATCAAAAGCGGAATGAGGCTCCTCCTCACCACCACCATCATCAGTGCGAGACTCTGATACTAAATCCCTCAAGTTCGATCTAGCTTTCATACAAAAAGGGTCCTCAGGCAAAGTGGCTTCACCCAATCCCTTCTGTTGCAGCAACACCGTACTAAAGCGATCCTCCAGGCTGCTCTGGAAGAGGTTTTGATCAAGAAGACACATTGGGTCATCGTGAGATTGTGATACAGAGCCAACCTGAGTCTCGTGAAACCACCAATCAGAGATGGAGTTCAAAGTGGATCTAATATTATTCATACAGAAAGGATCCTCTGGCAAACTAGTCTCATTGCCGAAACCCAGCAAATCGTTAACACTAGAGCTCACTGTATCGTAAATCATCTGGTAATCAGAAAACGACATTGTATTGAGGAAGTCCTCGTCGTCGTCTTCCCCGAAATTAACAAAACCCCATTCCGGTTTTCCCTTTCGAACACCCCAAGCGTCGGCGTAAGAACCTCCAAGCTCGTCGCGGCTAATCTTCATCTCCTTTGTTTCGCGGAGAAAAAACAAGTAAAAATTGAAGTTTCTTTTCAGTAAAATATTCTGAAGCTCAATAACGGATCTGATCCAAAAAAACAGAAGATTAAGGAAAGAGCGATTAAACTCTCTCAAGAAGAGGAGGACTAAATCGAAAAGAGCAATTAATTCGACAAAAGAATCTAAAATAGATCCAGCAAAAAGGATTAGAGAAAGAATGATGCTTGATCGTTAATCTAACGAATGGGATCGCAATATCAGCGGGAAGAGAGAGAAATGATTCAGCGGAAGAAAGAAGAGGAAGATCGAATCCTAGAGAGAGAGAGAGAGAATGTTTAATCACAAGAATAGAGAGGGTTTTGTGGGTTGTTGCGAATTTGGCGCGTGTCTAACTGTATCTTCTTATTAAATTAATTATTACGCAAATAAATAACTATATCTTTTTTTTGTCACTCTACCAAATGATCATCCATATATTTTTTTTTTTGGTAAATTAAATTATCATCCATAAATAATTTGACATAAACAATCTACATTCTTTCTCAATGCAAGTTTTTTTGTAACTTTGCATTTAGTGAGTTAGTCTGTTACCAGTTTCTATATAAAATTAAACTCTTCTTTGTTGGTGAAAAAATATTCATGTTCAATATATTTCAAATTTATATATATGATTGGAAAACTAATAAATGGATTCAATAGAGTTGATCAAATATGTTACATGTGTTTATGATACATGCTTGGACCTTAGCTATAAAAACAGTATATGTAAAGTATATAGATCACATGTCTAATGAATTTGGGGCAATGGGTCTCTGGAGATATTAAAACATCTAAATTTCTAACAAATCAAAAGATAAAAAGAAAAACAATTTTATTTTATCTGGCATCAGTTTTAGCCAAGATACACATAAATATGGTGATGAAAACACTCAAAATCCCAGTGTTAGATAGTGAAGATACATATGTTGGTGTGCTAATACACAAAACTTGCTGATGACTGAAGATATAAATATTGAGGCTCCATTTAAAGGGAAAAAAAGATCTCTCAATTTAATAGTGCTCTTACAGAGCCTCTTTGCAGTTTGTCGTAAAACAACAAAGACTACAACAACAGAAGAAAACACAAGACAAACAATGTCCTAGTGAAGATCACTAGTATAGTAGTATACATCAGATATACTTATTACTCTCATCGAGAGATTTTTTTTATTCAGCAAGGAAAAAAACAGAGAAGCTCTTATTCTGTGTGGCACTCATTATCATCTCCTTGTTTCATACAGTTTACAGCGTAGGTGGGATCCAAATGTAGCCATGGGTCTGCAAATAACCAGCTTTCTCTAGTAGCTGATCTGCTTCCGTTGGGCCTCGGCTTCCAGGTTTATATGGGACCGATTTCACTTCTCCGTTTCCTATCCTGTGAAGCAGCGGAGTGAAGATTTCCCAAGCTGCCTGTTTTTGTGATTCATCACAAACCATAGTTATGTTTCAAGATCCTCTCAGATGGGAACAGATAACAAGATTCGACAGCAAATTTGCCTAAAATGAGATTGTGGAAGTTCAAAATCAACATGAGTTAGGTTCTTGAAATCTACCTTTAGTTCGTCTCTGCGAACAAAGTGTTGTTGGTCACCTTTAATTCTGCAGAGAGATTCATAATGTGATCAATTAATGGGATATGAATAAACATTCTGATATACAGAACTATTGTGTTACTATATGATTTAGATCCATACGTGTCAAGAATTAGGCGCTCATAAGCCTCTGGAATAGAGACACCTTGGTAACGTTGCTTATACGATAGGTCTAGTTCACTCTGCACGGTTTGCATCTCCAGACCCGGTTGCTTCACCTGCCCAACAAATCCAAAAGAAAATAATATCAGTTGAATATTTTTCTTTTCCTATCACACCAAGATATGTTGCATTCAGATCAAATGAATAGTTATTTTCCCAGTCACACCAAGATACGTTCATAGATAGGTTGCATCACAAAACTGATTCTCTTTGGTTGGTTCTTTATGCACTTACAGTTAGCTTCATGTACATGGCCTCTGAAGGTTGCAAGCGTATAACAAACTCGTTTCTCCCTTGCTTTTGACCTGTTAGCATTGCATGAGTGTTTATGACAACAAATTGATATCTGAGAAGGTTCAGTTTGGTCTTGAAACATACATTTGAATATGTCGCCAGGAACATCCTTAAACTGAATGCGAATATCTGCCTTCTTTGAACTCATTGCCTTTCCGGCTTTCAGTATAAATGGAACACCTGAAAAGATCAAATCAATCCACAAGTCACTGACCACTACTAGTAGAAAGAGATTCCAACATAGAGAGAGTGCTTAACCAATGGATGGACACTAAGAATTGAGCTTATGTCTGTTCCGAGATTACGTCATGTTCTTAGATACGAAAGCCATATACATGGAAGATATTAATGTGATTTGGACTAATGTCTAATCTTGATTATTTTCTTCCTATTAATGTCGTCTTTTAGATGATCTTGCACACTTGACCAAGAAAATGAAAAGATGAAGAATGAATGGGGACACAGTACCTTCCCATCTTTCATTGTCTATGCGGAGAATTGTTGTGGCAAAGGTTGGAGTGTTTGAGTCGTTTGGAACAGTAGGATCATCTCTATAACCTTCATATTGTCCAAGAACCACCTCTTCATCTTTTATAGGCCTCACTGATTGAAGAACCTGAAGTTCATTATGAGAAAACACACACACTCAATTTGTATTAAATAGCTGAAAAGCTTATTAGCATGACTAAAATATGTGATTGAGAAAATTGTGAATCACCTTCACTTTCTCATCTCGGATGTGCTCAGGTTTAAGAGAGATTGGTTTCTCCATGGCAACAAGGCAAAGAACCTGCAGTTACACTAAAACATAGTTAATATATATATATGAAAGCATCATCTGTAAGTTACAGAGTAACTCCAAGCACCAGAAACTTGCCTGGAGCAAGTGGTTTTGAATAATATCACGAATGATTCTGACAATGGAAAATTACACAATTCATTAGACTCATGTACATCATATTCAAAGGAAACACTGAGAAAAAGATTACCCGTATTCATCAAAGTATCCCCCACGGCCTTCAGTTCCAAAATCTTCCCTGAAAACAATCTGCATAGAGAAACTAGATTTCTATGTACTAAACTCAACAAAATGTTGTGTAGTTCTCTGTGCTAAGCGATCAAGCTCTAACCTGGACGTTAGCTATGTTGTCACGGTTCCATAGCGGCAGAAAGAACCGATTAGCAAACCGGAGGACCAACTGAAAATGATGCATGTGTAAAGATAATCATTGTCTGTCTGTCTAAATAAATAAACTATTGACAACTTACAAACAGGTGTTACCATGTTTTGGACTAACTCCTTTCCCAGGTAGTGATCAATACGATAAATCTGAGGTTCATCAAACAGTGCTCCAATCTGGGAACTCAATTGCTCTGCAGATTCCAAGTCCTTTCCAAATGGCTTCTCAACGACGATACGTGTCCATCCACCAAGATCAGCTGGGAGATTGTGCATATTCCAGTAAGAGTTAGATGAAGTTCTGTATCTAATGATGTTGGTCAGTTTAGCAGAAACTCACATTTGTTAGTGCACCATGCCTTGATCATCTTGCATACAGGAGGGTATACGGACGGTGGGAGTGCAAGATAAAACAATCTCCTCGAAGATCCTTCAGAAGTCTTCTTCGAGATTTCATGCTCCGAGATTGCCTTGTCAAGCTTTTTGAACCCGTCATCAGAATCATAAGGGCCACTCACATACTTAATCTATAAGGAAAAGAGCCAGTATTTGTTTGTTTTCAGTAACCCAAAAATAATCAAAACTAGTGTTCTCTAAATTGTCATGGACTAACCAGCTGTAGAAACTTGGACAAAGCTTCTGCTTTCTCAGATGCATTCTTCTCATCAACAAGATATCTACATAATAATATATAAGCTATTCATTCACTAAGAGATCTACCAAAGAAGACAACTAAGAAGCAACAAGAAGACGATCTAACCCACGGATCTTGTCTCTCAGCTCATGATCAGAAATCTTACTCCTTGCATATCCAAAGATGTGAACTTCCTCTGGATTAAGAAACCCCTGCGCTCATGCAGCCAAGAACAATTAAAAAAAAAACAGTTGGCAATGAAAGAAACAAACAAACAAGTGTGAGATTTAATCCTTAGTTGAAACCTGGTGGAAGAGATTGAAAAGAGCAGGAAAAGTCTTCTTCTTGGCGAGATCACCAGAGGCACCAAGAACTATGATGGAGAGGCTCCCAGTTTCAGAGACTGGACCGTACTCTTTTAAAAACGATTCATTCCTCAAAGTGGACCTCTTCTCAACATGCCATTGCCCAGAATCCATCTTTCCCGGAAGCGAGAACGTGACACACTCTCACAAGAACAGAGAAACCTGCAAAAGTGAACAGAAGATATCAAATCACCATGGAACCATACACTTACGAAAGACAAACGATGATAAGTGGTTGCACAGATCGTATTTCGTAGGGAGTCACACAGAATCAAACAGATCAAAGAACAAGCTTCGGCTCAAACTCAACTTACAATCGGAGAAAGAAAACAAAACAGAAGGAGATCAGAAACGACAAGAGATCTTAACCTGCGACGAAAGGCTGTTAGGTGCTGCCCGCGAGAAAAGTCGGAGGCAAAATAGTTCACAAGTTTGGGAGAAATGTTTGTCTAGTGGTGGAGACAGTATGATTCATTTAAAAGAAGAAACTGCTAACTATTATTAATTAAAAAACGAATCGTTGTCAACCTGAGATAATAATTACCTAAAACCAACAAGGGAATAAAAAACTAAGATTAATTAAATGGAAAGGTAATGAGAATCGAGATTGGTAGTGGACGTAGTTGTTGAGCTTGAGCATCCCATGATCCAACATGTTTGAAATATCTTGTGGAAAAGAAAAGTCAACATGATCAAGCTGAGATATGCACTATCTAAACATACATATGACATAGGATAATATATTTACTTTCTAGTTCCAACTTCAGCACAAGACAGGAGAATCTAAGGAGAAATGCTATATCAATTGAATCAAATTCTCTCGTGACCCGAATGGGATTGAAAAATTCTACAATGACACAACCATAAAATTTTTATTAATTTTACTTTAAATTTTAAATACAAAACAGGGTAAAACCAAAACCAGAAGACATCAACTTATTTACAACCCGTGCCATTACTATTCTACCCGACACTTAGGGCCCGACTGGTTCAAACGCAGCGGTTGCGGTTGCGGCTGCGGGAGTTTGCGGATGCGGCTGATTGCGGTTTCAAGCGTTATGTTGCGTTTTGTATGATGGCATAACGCTTGAAAATTGTTGCGCTTATGGATGTTTATGATGGTTGATTATGAAATATTACAGCGGTTTAATAATAAATTACCAATATAAACATATTATAACATTATAAAATATTAAAAACATATTATTGTGATAAAATATAATAATTATTAATATAATATGATTAATAATAATATTATGTTTATTTATTTAATTTTTAATTAGTTGAAAACTATAAATTTAATATATATTTTGAAGATTTATATTAAAACTTTTAAAGAATATTTTGTTTCGTTTTATATATGTGTACACCTTTATAAATGTATATATATTAAGTTTTAAAAATTCTAATCATGAATAGATAGTTTAAAGTTTTTATAAAACAAATTATGACATTGATTGTGAATTTAAATTAATATATAAATTGTGTATATATTTTTATTTATAATATTTCCATTTTGATTTTAATTTTAATTTTAAAATATTTAGAAAAATAATTTTATATTTTTGTATCCAACCGCAGAATCAAGAACGCTACTGGAACCAGACTTTTGATTTTAAGAGGTTCGAGCGGTTTGAAGCGATTTGTAGCGGTTTGTATGATTGTTTTGAAACGCTGTCAACCACTGTCAACCGCAAAAGCTGCGTTTGCGGGTGGTAGCGGGGAAACTAGTCAAGCCCTTAACCCGACCCGACCGAAAACCTAAATCCCCAAATTGAACTCCATCGAAACACAACTCCCCCAGTTTCTCTTCTCCACCGACACGATCAGAACTCTGTCTCTCGCGATCGGACTTCTCGATCTGTCCATCTCTCTCTCACGAAAATGACATCTAAAGGAACTAAGAGGAAGAAGAAGCCTCCACCGCCGAAGAAGAACACTGAAAAGGTGAAGAAGAAGCGAAACAGGCCATCTCCGGTAGAGGAACACGGAGGAGACGACGGAGGGTCGTCATCTCGAACCAAAGCGGCAGGCAGAACCCTAAAAATTTGCGTCGAAATTTGGGTGCTTCTCCTACTCCGGCAGACCCTACTCCAGCGGACCCTACTCCGGCCGCTTCTCCTAATTCGAGCGATTCTCCTACTCAGTCCGACAGTGAAGCACAAGTTCCTCCGCCTCCTCCGCTGGCGAACACAGAACACCCTCCCGTTACACCTCTTTCCGGGTCTTCCATTAGGGGGGGACACCTTCTTCGGAACGAGGAGAAAATCCCGAAGAAATTGGGTCGAATCACGGTGACACTCACACATCTCAAGAACATAATGCTACAACGGTAAAAATTGGACCAACTTGAATTTAATTTTTGTAATATGGTACAACTAGGATATATATTGTATATAGTTGCTCTAGTAGATTTAGTTGTACTTAAAAGAAGAGTGTGACTAGTACAACTTAAATAAGTTTAACTAGTATTACTAATACAACTAGAAAATGTAAAATTGTGTAACTGGTACAACTACTTAGCGTTTAACTTCTAACTAGAACATGTAAATCGTGTATTACTCATATTTCTAATAAAAATGTAATATGTAAAACTTGTATCACTCGTACAAATGTTAATAAAAACTAGTAGTACTTGTTGTACAATTGTTATATGTATTATTTGTATTACTCGTACAACTAAGACATATTTAACTTTAACTATAATATGTAAAACTTGTATCACTCATACAACTACTATTTATCAAACTAATATTAAATGTACAACTAGTAGAACATAGGCAAGTAGTATAACTAGTAAAACATAGGTAAGTAGTATAACTTATACAACAGTGCTATGTATTACTTGTATAACTACTTCAAGGGTAATATATGTAGCTAAAGTAGAACCTATGTAAGTGGTATAACTTGTACAATTGTTCTATATATTACTAGTATAATTCGTATATGTATAACACGTGTTACTCGTACAACCAGCATTTCTGTAGCCTATAGAATTTGTATTACTAGTACCACTCTTTAGGTTTTCAATTGTAGTAAATGTTCTATGTATTACTTGTATAACTCGTACAACTAAAATAGATTTAAGTGTACCACTTGTAATACTCGTAAAACTACAATTGTAATAGAGCTTGTGTATTACTAGTATAACTCGATTTATATAACTTATGTGACTAGTACAACTAGCACTTGTGCAATCAGTATAAATTGTATTACTAGTACAACTTCTTAGTTTTCCAATTGTAATAATGTTATTTTTTTGTGCAGGGTGAGGAGTTGGCTAGAGGAGCAATCAAACCTGACAGGTTTTACTTCCAACCGGACGAGTATGGGAAGTCCTGTAAGCTCTCCTCAAGGTGTCATCAAAAGTATTTCATCGAGTTGATTAAAGATTTCCATGAATGCGAGAAGAAGTGGTTTTACGAGCACCCACAGTTCAGGCATATTTTCCATATGGAGTACTCATCAAGGAAAAAAGCCATGGGATTGGGGATGTTGTTGCTTCGCACCGCACCGTAAAAGTTGACAAGAAGAGACATGCTTGGTTTGTGGTAAATGGGGTTCTCATTCGTTACTCCATCATAGAACATGGCCTCCTATCAAGACTATACTGCCACACATATCCAGAGAACTATGAGAGCATTGGGAGTTTGAGGTTTGCTAAGAAGTTCTTTCAGCAACCACCAAAGAAAAAAGGTGAGGATCCTCCTGAACTAAAAGTGAGACCGGCTGATGTCCTAAAGAAGCTAAAGAAGATGAAGTATGATGGTAGTCATGAACGGTTGAGGATGGCAGTACTTTACTTCTTGGCCACAGTCATTTTTGAAAGATCAAGGTTTGGATCCCCTATCACACATTTTCTTCTCTGGATGGTTAATGATCTTCAGGTGTGCCACTCATTTCCGTGGGGACGTTTCACCTTTGACGATTCCTTGAACGAGATAAAGCACATGGTGAAGCATTTTCAAGGAAAGATCCCAGTTGAAAAGGCTGCCTGGACATTTCCTGGTTTATCAACCCTTGGAGGTAATAATTGTTAACTCAATGGCATATAACATGTATAATTTGTTACTAATATGTTGGATTAAAATGGTGCAGATATTGGCGTTTGAAAGTATCCAAGTGCTGAAGGAAAATTTTAGAGAAAATGTTGAAGAATTTGATGATAGCTGTCCAAGAATGTGCAAGTCGAGGTTCTTAGGGAATGGGTCGTCAGGATATGCGTTGGAAGAGATATATGAGAAGCTTGGAGAAACAAAGGTGAGTGTATTTTCTGTGGCATTTTTAAGTCTTTATATTTTCACCTTAATGTTTGATATTGTAATTTATTTTTCAGGAAATTTCTAATATTTTGAAACCAATTGAAAGCGAGTCAGATCTATTGGTTGAGATCTTTGATGATGGGTATGACTTGGCGCTGGGAGATGATGGGGATAGGAATGACCCAATTGTCGAAGGTTGGAACAAGATTATTATCCATGACCAAGTAAAGATTTTGTGGGAGGATCTGTACGAGATGGATGTCAAAACCAGAAAGAAAGAACACGAGCCTGAGAGGATTTGTGAAGAACTTGAGGGTCATGGATGTGTGAGGAAACTGAGGCAGGATGTGAGAATTTGGAAACAAGAGTTGCTCAGTTGGAAGCAAGCATGAAGGTGAGAGATGAAATAATTGCTCAGTTGGAAGCAAGCATGAAGGTGAGAGATGACATAATTTCTCAGTTGGAAGGAAGAATAAAGAGTATGGAAGATGACGCAATCTGAGGGATGGATTTGGGAACATGGAAGACTTATTTGATCATGATCGTTTGACACTGGTGGAGGCCAAGAAAATGGTATAAAATATTATCTTATTTATTGGGGTCTGTTTTTAAGACATATGATTAACTCTTATATGTTGTTATTTAGATGGCGAGGTTGATGCTGATAAGGAGGCCATGAAGGATGGAGAAAAGGAGCCTGAGAAAGAAGACCAGGTTGATGCTGATAAGGAGGTCACAAAGGAGGGTGAGAATGAATCCGAGCAGATGGCAGAAGATGATGTTGATGATGATGCTGATAAGGAGGCCACAAAGGATGTTGAGAATGAGCCTGCGAAAGAAGACCATGTTGATGCTGATAAGGAGGTCACAAAGGAGGGTGAGAATGAATCCGAGCAGATGGCAGAAGATGATGCTGATAAGGAGGCCACGAAGGAGGTTGAGAATGAGCCCGAGCAGGCAGTGCTAGGTAATGTATTTTGCTGTAATTTTTATTGTAACTTAGCTGTGATTTTATTTTAATTTATTTAATTTTGTAGAGGATCTTGAAGTGATGGAAGCAGCTGCAAAGAAGTTTGAGAAAGAAGCTGCAGAGAGGGAAGCTGCGGATAAAGAAGCTGCGGAGAAGAAAGCTTCGGAAAAAGAACGTACAGATGAAATTGATGAAGATGCTGAAGAAGATTCACCGAAGAAGACGAAGAGGGTGTCAAAGCCTTCTCGTGTGAAGCAGTCTCCATATGTTGAGAAGTAATCTGTGTGTTTCTTGTATTTGGAACTTCAAACTTTATTCTGCTTTTGGATGTTGGTGTTGCTTTTGTGAAACTTAAGACTTGTGTTGCTTTTGTCAAACTTAAACTTGTGTGTTTCTGATTTAGTAGTGAACCTGTGTTTGTCATATTATTGTTGAACTTGTTTGAACTTGACAGGTTTTTGGTATAACTAATACAACTTGATAAACTATGGCAAAATTACTGTGACCGGTACAATCGGTACAACTAGACAAAAGAAGATACAACTATCGTGTATAGAACATGCTAAACATTTAAAACGTGATAAACAATTAAAACATAACAAACTTATTAACATGTAGTTCTACCAGTATTTCAGTTGTACAATCGCATACATAGTTGTACCGAGTTTTGAGTTGTACATGTTTGTACATAGTTGTATTTTGATAGAGAATTACAGTTATGTAGTTGTACCACATTAAAAACATATATAATTCAGTTGTACAGCCATTAGTTTTTAAAATGCGTAGAGCCACATACAAAGGAAACATAAATTTTGTTAAAATATAATATATGTACGTTTTCCAAAAATATAGTGAACAAATTAGTAAACAGACCTATAAAGTATAAGGTAGATAATGGAAACTTATGTGATTGTGTAATAATTATGAAAAAATTGGTAAAACTTCAAATAATTAGGACGGACCATTCTAATAACATTCCAACTTGTATATTATGTTGTTGTTTACTTATGGAAAGCCAAATGGAGTTCTAAAATGTCATATTTAAAGAAGTTGTTCTAGTAGTACCAGTATTTCCTTCCTTGTGTATATAATGTAGTTGTACCAGTTGTCATAGTATTATAACGTATAGTTATACTAGTTGTACCAGTATGACAACACAGAAACATGATGGTTATGTTATATGAAGTTTTATCAGTTACACCTGTCGTACCTGGCATAAACAACACATTACATAAATAAGTTCCACAACACTTAAATAAGTTCTACAACACTTAAATAAGTTTCATAACACATAAGTAAGACTCACAACACATAATCAAGTTCCATAACACATAAGTAAGACTCATTCATCATTTTCTTCGTTGTCACCTCCCTCGTCGCCACTTCCTTCGCTGCCACTTCCTTCGCTGTCACTTCCCTCATTGCTGCTTTCTTCGTAGTCGATGTCATCGTTGTCGCTGTCATCTTTGCCACTGCTGTCACCAAGCCACTCCGAGAATGGTGGATATGTTTTCTTTCTCTTCCTCTGATATTCCCCTGCAGATGGGAATCTAGTAGTTTGTAATCTTCCTTTCTTTTTATCCACATACGGCGGGTATACAACCTGAGATTGTATTTCCTGAGGAACTTGCCAGGATGAATGATGAGGCATTGGATATATTGTCCTAGAGTATGCCAATGTCCACTGCTCCATCCAATAATACTTAGAACAATAATTTTCAACCATCTGCTCCAGCGTATCATCTGTTGTAGTTTTGCAATACTTCATGATAGCAGCAAGCACATGCACACAAAGATACCAGTCAATATCAAAATGCCGACAGTGACATCTCTTGTTGATCAAATCAACCAAATAACCTTTCCCGTCCGTACCAGTAACATTGTACAAACGTTCAAATGTGTTTAGCACCTCCACATGAAGTGTTTTTGCAATCGGACAGTTATCATGCAATTCAACATGCACACGTGGGACAAGTACCTGCCTCTGTGGAACCCCTATACAAATCTGTCGGTATTTGTTAAACCATTCTATAATCTTCCCCACTATCTCATCAATCAATGGCAGCAATGCATATTGCCTTTGTTCCTTGAAAACACCATTCATAGATTCAACAGTGTTGGTTGTATCTATGTTGTACCTTGCTCCTGGAAATTGACATCTTGCCCATTTGGTCTCATGAACACTCTCATCCAGATACTCGGCGGCCTGAGGATACTTTCTCCTGAAATCAGTATATTTTCTTCTAAACTCTTTTTCTGTGTAAATACCAGCAATTTTTTGAATTTATGGGCAACCACATCTTTCCTAACATTGCTGCATGCTCCTTTCACATTATTAGCCAAGTGATATATGCAATATCCATGGATCGCCAATGGGTAGACCTCGTGTACTGTCTTGACAATGTTCTGGTTTCTATCAGTACAAAATACAAGCTGAGGATCATCTGGTATCAAGGTTTTCAATGTAGTCAAAAACCAACTCCAACTTGCATTTTTCTCACCATCTACTACAGCAAAAGCGAGAGGATAGTGATGATGATCTGGATCCTGAGCAGTAGCAATAAGAAGCACTCCTTTATACACACCCTTCAGATGAGTTCCACCCATAATTATCACTTTCCGCATGGATTTAAACCCTTCAATGCAAGTTCCGAGCGCGAAGAACACATACTTAAACTGGTTCTTCTCATCCACTACTAAGCGGGTAACAATATTAGGATTCAAGCTTTCCAACATGTACAAGTAAGACGGCAGTCTAGCAAAACTCTCTGTTGGGTTACCACGCAGATCATTCATAGCTTTGTATTTTCCTCTCCAAGCCGTAGGATACGAAACCCTAACACCCAGTTTGTTCTCAACCAAATCTATGAGATCCTTTGGTGCTGGAGTCTTGTATTTTCTGGGATAATCAGCTTGCAGCACAGATGCGACTAAGCTTGGTGTGCCTTTTTTCCCCTTCCTGGTTGTACTTGCAGTTATCCTAGCGCAAGTATGCATCTTCTGATACGTCCTAATAGTGAAAAAATCAGAGTTTTTCAGCTTTGCAGCTCGTAAATACCATTTGCAACCAACCCCACGGCATTTTAATAAGTAAAGTCGAGGCGTTGACTTCACTATATCAACCTCAAAACAATTCTTATGCACAGATTTGTCCACTAAATCTCTCACTTCATGCTTAGTTTCAAATTCTTGGTGCAAAGCCATTTTAATACCGTCGTCCCACTCCAAATGTACAACGGGTGCGGGTGCTTCCACTGGTGCTTCAGCTGGTGTAACAACCGCCACTCTCTCAGTACCCACTTCATCGCTTTTCTCATTCTCATCCTCTCGAATACGAGGAATAATCGTCAACTCCTTAAGACCGACCATATCATCATTAGCTCTTGCATCACTAAGAATTTCCTCATCCCTAGAAAACATCTCGTTACTTTGGTTTTGTGAACCAGATTATGTGAGCTCCACGTGCAAGACAATACGCCCCTGATTTTTTTCGATTTCCAGAAAAAATACTAAAACATCTTCATCATCGAAGATGTAACATGGCCTCTTATCATCCATTCCAGATGGAAAGTAACTCAGATGAATCCTGGTCGAAGCTACATCAATCTTCATTTTTCTGCATATTCTATCAACCAAGTGAGAGTAAGTCACCTCTTCCTCACTTCTCATCGTAAACACTAAAGTAGAAATATGTCGGTCTTTCCGCTTCCATCGAACTTCATCTCCCACATCTGAATAACTACCCCCTTGATCAAAATATATCACCACACGTCTGTTGTTATCCATAGTTACCTGAAAAAGTATAATAAACAACATTACCACTTAGTAGGTACTGGTTATTCTAGTTATACACGTAGCAGTGATGGCATTTGCACTAGTTGTACCACTTATACTTGTTTTCATGTTACACCTGATATTACAGTTGTACTAGTATACCAGTAATACTATTTTAACTTGTCATACTAGTTCCACCGGTAGACTTATTGTATATGTTACTAATAGATGTATTAGTTGTACGAGTTGTATATTTCGTATGAACCATCATAGTAACACTAGTTGTACCAGTATACATATTGTATAAGTTACTAATAGTTGTACCAGTTTAACTAGTCATACGTTTCGAATAACCATCACAGTAACACTAGTTGTACCAGTATACATATTGTACAAGTTACTGATAGTTGTACCCGTTTAACTAGTCGTACGTTTCGTATGAACAATCACAATAACACTAGTTGTACCAGACTTACTACTTCAACTGTTTTACTGAATTATAATAGTTATACTATTACAGCATAAACGACTAGTTGTACCAGTTAAACATGTTGCTTACATGATTTATGTGATGGTTTGTACCAGTTATACCATCTTATATAAATTTCATGATTCTAATTCGATTTGCATTCTATTTAACTTCAAATCACTCTTACTACTAATGTATTTGGTTCAAACATGATCCAACCAAATCTAATTTCTGAGAGAGAGAGAGAGAGAGAGAGAGAGAGAGAGAGAGAGAGAGAGAGAGAGAGAGAGAAGAGAGAGAGATCTAGAGAAGAGAGAGAGAGGAGAGAGAGAGAGAGATCATCGCCATGATAATAGGTCAACACTTTGACGCTATCTTTTGTTCGCTATTATAGCTTTTCTATCTGCAATTAAATATTCTTTAATAGCGATAATTTTCGTTATTATTTCTATTATAAAAATTAAAAAAATTAAAAAAATTAAAAACATAATTAAAATTTAAACTCGTTTATATATTTCAATTTTTTATTAAATTAAATCATTTATAATTAAAATGGTTTACAATAAAATATGATTTACAAATTAAAAGTATTAAACCAAATAAACCAAAACCTAAACAAAGATTAAACCTAATTCTATCTAAACCTATCCCACCGCACATCCACCTTGCCGTGCCGTCTTCTTCTCTTCTTCATCTTCTGACCATCCAGCCATGGTTCTTCTTCTCCTTCGTCCATGGGATTCAGGCGTCAGTGAAGAAAAGACATGCTCCCTCCCAAGATTCCCATGACCCCTCGCCTCCTTCTCCTTCGTCCATGGGATTCAGGCTCTGAACCTCATCTGCCTCTGCCTCCGTCTCTGGTTCGTAACACCTCCGACGCATCTCCGCTAACCTTTACCTCTGGCGCACATCCCTTTATCAGTATTCCAGATATGTTAGCAAAAACAATAGATTTTATTAGAGAATAAAAAGTGAAAAGAAGATGAACAGGAAAGAGATAGACCAAGGAGGAGGAGCCGAGGGGTCATGGTGATGGTGGCTTCCGGACTTGAGCAGAGGTGGTGAGCTTGAACCCATGAGACAGACGGCAAGTTTGATAGATTGTGGGATGATGATTGAATAGGTAATGAGAGAGGAGGATTGATGGGAGAAGATGATGAGAAGAGGAGGATTTGAGATAAGTTATTGTGAGCAAGAAGGTTGAAGAGATTGTGAGAGAGGAGAGGAGGCGAGAGACGTGGAGAGAAGAGGAGAGGAGAGATAACGCAAAAAAAAATAAATTAAAGTGAATTACTTATGTCCCTTGGATTGAGTTATATCGACGGTGGAGATTATATGTAGTAGCTATCCTCACCACCTTGTTTTAACCAATGAATTTTTTTTTTCTTTGTTTTATTAACTGACCAATGAGAAAGAAGGAAGAGGATTAACAAAAGAGTGAATTATAATCATTGGATTAAAAGCAACCAATGGTCAAAAATTAACTAATCATAAACTGTTTTATTGTGTAACTAATTTTATTTTTATAATAATTAAATTATCATTTACATTTATAAAGTTAATGAAGAACTATTGAATTTCAGATTTAAAGTATTTAGATTTTAGAGTAAAGGTTTGTGTGATAGGGTTCTAAGGTTAGATTCAAAGTTTGAAAAAGTAATTTTGACAAGATTATATCTTTATAAGTATTATCTTTCAGATTTTGTTTTATTAAACTTGAAAATATTAGATTTGGGGGTTTTTATTTAAAGTTTAGTATTTATATGAGGTTTGGATATGGATATAGGGTTTAAAGTTTGAAAAGATGTTAAGGAATTGGGGTTTGAGGTTTGGATTTAAGATTTGAATTAATTATAAATTTTGAAAATATCAAAGTTTGAGTTTAAACTTAAGATTTAAGTTCTAAAATATTATAAAGATTATTAGTGTTTAAATTTTGCTCTTTAGAGTATATGGTTCAAAAGTTTGTTTAGGGTTTAGGGATTCAAAAAGTACGTTATCATAGCGTTTATTATTTTATGTGCTATTAAATGTACGCTACCATAGCGTTTCCAATTATGCTGCTCTATCATAGCGTTTCCAAAAATACAAACGCTATCTAAAACTAACGGATATGTCAACCATAGCAGAAAGCGAAAAAACGCTATCCTGATCTGCTATTAAAACACATTTTTCTTGTAGTGAGAGAGAGAGAGAGAGAGAGAGAGAGAGAGAGAGAGAGAGAGAGCATTACCCAAGTTCATCTAGGGAGGAAGATACACGATTTGTTGTGGGTTTATGCTGCTCTTTTCTGTTCCTCGTCTAATCTCTTTACGACAAAGAAAATTGATAAAGGAGATATTGGTTGGTGAAGAATTGAAGTGAGGAAGAAGGTTTGTTTGTTACGTTAATTGAAGAGGGAAGAAGAAGGATGGGTCCCGCGCAAGGAAGAGAGAAGAGAAGAAATCGTGTGGCTCTTTTTTATTTGGGATTCAATGGTATAGATCATCCTTCATTAAGGCTCTTATAGTAATTTTCCTTTATTGGGGACATGTAGAATATGTTAGGTTATAGGAAAATAAGAAAGGTGGGTTGTGTCCTATTAGAGAATAATTTCCATATCAATTATGGATGTTCACCACTTTTAGAGGCCTATAAGATCCAAACGAGCCGAGAGTTTTAAAAGCCCATACCTAAACAATAAGATTTGCTACTGTGATACTACTAATACACTGGAACTGTCACTTTTCAACGGCAACATGCTTCTTCTCCTCTTGTGTCAACGATGTTCAGTCACATTTTAAACCACGTAGGCTTTGTGGTCTTCTTCTCCGAGGGTTTAGGCTCTTGGTCAACCGGTACAGTCGTGACTGGCTCTGAAGATGGTTCAACTGGTTCCTCTTCTTTGATTATGACCTCTACATCTTTCAAGGACATGATCTTTTCATTAAGATAAGGACTTGAAATATTAGCATCATCTGTGCAAGATCATTAGGGATTTATAAAGATAAGTTCTCTTCCCAACAAACACTTTCCGAGTAGTAAATAAAGCTCATATTCTCGGGTTCAAGCTAATAGACCAGCATTGAATCTATCTTACACACCCGACTTAACCATTCTTCTGAGATTATTGTCCCCTTTGTATACACCGTGATCGAGTGAGTTCTATGCCAAGTTTGCACGCCTTTTCCGAAATTCCACAGGGATAATTTAGGTTTCTCACACAAATATCACTTAGTCCAATACATATCGCAATCTCATATAAGTCTCTCAGATAAAGAAGAAGTATATAGGGAAGGTATTGACACAAACAAACCTTTTGGTTGAGCTTTTACAAAGTAAACAATAGCTCCAGCAAACAACCCAAGCAGAGCAGAAATCTTGTGAGAATCATTGATCTCCTTCTTGGGAGGAGTTGTGTCTGCAAAAATATGTAGTAGTACATTGTATGATATCTTCTATGTTGAGAATTGCAAATATTTGAAACCAAGTCATGGAAACATACACAAGTAGAAAGGAACTTGTGGGTGGGCAAGTGCCCTTTTGAGAAGATCAATCAAAGATGGGATCTTTTCAGAGGGATGAAATGTTGCCTCCAATGTGTGATTGTCCGGAAAACGAACACAGATTACATCCTAGATAGTATCAATATCTTAATGGTCAGTATGACAAAACTACTTCAACAAGCAAGGAACAAGAATAATACGTCACTGTAAGACAAGTATTTTCCCTTGAAGATTTATGTTCTATTTACGGATTGTTTGTTACAACAAAAATGGGATTTCCCATGATCTTTACAAAATCGTATCTAACAATAAGAATATTCTATTGAATAATCTATCGCCCTCCCACAGTTATAGCGTGGGGATTACACACGCCTAAGCTGGATCTGAAGCTCGTGAAGAGTGATGATGGCAAGCCATTCGTAAAGATGTCAGCGTACTGAGGCGAAGAAGGTATTTTCTTTAATGAATGTTAAATTTATTCTAACTCAAAAGCTTTTTTTTACAATAGATGCATCGTTTGTCCAATTTTCTTTCAACTAAACAACGTAAAAAATCAGAGAACATACTAAACAAGATTTCGAATTGAAGAGTAAGACAAATGCAGTAGAAGGCAGATTCAGAGATCATTTCACTTCCTTCTCTGCAAGCTTACCAGCACCAGAAGCTTGATTTGGCTTCTGCGAAACGCTCGACGTCTCGAAAACACGAATCTCTCGCTCGTATTTTTCTCGCATATCAGAAATTTTAGCCAGGTTTTGATGAAATCAATCAAATAAACATCCTATTCCACACAAGAAAAGGTAAAAACCGTAGCGAGATTTGTGTGAACTTCAGATTGGGAAGAAGACGAAACCGATAAGCTTTTTGATTTCAGTTCGATCGAAATGGATAAATGGAAATCAAATGATAGTGAGCGAGGGAGAAGAAGCAAACCGCACCTGAGCTGAGGAAGCTTCCATGGAGTTATGATGGAGAGTAGCGATCAGTCAGCTACAATCATCAGACTGGTTCAGTAAACCCACTTTTTGTTTATTAAGATAGTGGAGCATACTCTTAGGACATTCCAATTTAACCCCTAGGTTTTGTGAGTTACAGATAAGCCCTTATCTCACTCCTATTTGATTATAGGCTGCTTAGCTCGTTATACATATAGCTGACGTACATTGTATAAGGTTTAAGTTTTCGGAGTTTTATTACTTAAAAGAGAGTGAATTTCAGCAAGAAACAACCACAAAGCTCATCTACTAGGTAGGACTTGCAAAAGAGTTTTCTTTTGGGTGCTAACATTTAGCAACAACAATACAAAAAAGAATAGAAAATAAAGAGGTTTTCTGAAGATTATTAACTTCAAACAATGCATAAAAAAGCAGCTGAACGCTGAAGTTGCTTGATGTGTGCGATCTATTTGCCAGGGTTCAAACCCTTTGGACAGGCACAAGCACAGTTCAAGATTGTATGGCAACGGTAAAGCTTGAACACGTCGTCAATAGCCTTAAGTCTTTCTGTGACAACATGTCATGTCCGTCGAACCCCTGGTTCACAGCCCTGCAGAGCATCGATCACAACCCCTTCTTTATGAGTTCTCACTAACTCCATAATTAGGTTATTGGTGCACCTCGAACCCAGGATCTCACAGATCAATTGGTGATAGTTTCTCCTGTGGGAGAGTTGTTAAAGGTTGAGGTCTTGGGTTCGAGGAACGTCAAATGCACCAATAACCTACATATATGGTCGGGAGAGGGGCACATGTAAAGGGTTAGAATCGGTGGCCTGCAGGGCCAACCTGGGTCCACGGGACGGGTAGTTCCCACGGGACGGATTGTTACACTTTCTTTAGTATATTCATCCCAGCTGTCGCTAAGAGCACCATTAATAGTTTGAACCTGTGTAAGTTTTTTAAAGAAAAAAAATTAATATTATAATTATCTTATTAATGTTTAGGTCTCGATAAAGCAATAAAACATTAATGGAGTGACATGTGTTTTGTTTCATCCTCAACTGGTTTTTAAATGGCTTCATTAAGAACCTTATTTTGTTCTCTCTCCTATTTAAATTACTTTTTCATTTATTTTTAAACTTAATAACCCCTCTTAAAACCTCCGGTAGGAGGTCCTCTTATCCACCTGCACAGCGTGAATTTGAAATTCAATTTGTTGATAAAATACATGAACGTTCTAGTGGATATTATACACTTATTACACAATATAACACCTTAGAGGCGCATGAGTCCCACCGAATACTAACAAGTTGAGTTAATGCTACATCTCATTCTTTTCTTAGTAGGGTTTCTTCCTAAATAAAATACCGATTCAAGCCTTTTTACAAGGTTGACGAGTCTCAAGATCTTCGATTTCAAAACTAACTAGAGATGGGAGAAACCCAACTGAACTTCTAGAGCTCTTTTCTGGTTTTAGAATAAGAAAGCCTGCTTATATTCCTACTTTAATGATCTATGCTAATGAGGAATGCAAGATAACATAGTCATCGATCTATCTAAAAAATCAAAACTTTATCTACTAACTCCGTTAAAATCAACTTCCCAAACCAAAACAACTAAACAGACTTGAAGGAATCACATTAGTGGAATCAATGCAGCTAACAACAAGATACATCAATCTTCAATCATTCATGCAAGTTTTGGAAGCAGATTCTAAAACTGAAGATTCCTAGCCATCCATTTCAACTACCAACTGTTTAACTTACCTTTTTGCGTGTAGCAAAGCAGCATGGCCAAGGTAAGACTCAGGGTTCCACCAGTAACTAGGACGTGACGTGCTACAGCAAGTGCACATAATACACTCATACATCCTATCAAGCTTAGCCCTATCCTTCTTACTCTACAGAATCTCCTTCCCAGACTGAGAAGGTGGATTCTTCCTCTTCAACCACGGCTCAATATTCTTGTACTGATTATAAAAATTTGTCATATATACGGGGGTGATTGATTGGGCTTTATCTCTCTTCTTTACCTTTATTTATTTTTAAATAACTAAATTATTTTACCAATAATGTTGTAGTCTGTAGATTTATTTTAAAAGTTAAAGCCTACATCAAGTTTCTATTAATTTTTGTCAATCATCCTTTAGCTTTATTTTTAAAGCTACAGCACAAAAAATAAAGAAATTTTTTTTCTTTTGTATTTTAGACAAAAAAAACCTACATCATTTTTTTGTAGACTGTAGAATCTGTAAAATGGAAAAATTATTTATAATATCAAATAAATTAGATAATCATAATTAAAAATATCTATAAAAATTTTAATTTAGTTTTGGGTGTTTTTAAATTATTGTAATATTTTAAGTAACATAAGTATTATTTACATATCACATTTTAAATAACAGTAAATTTTAATAATTTATAAAACAATATTAATATAAATTATTTTAATTAATAAAATAATTATTTTATATATACATCATATATTCATATATTTTATTTTAAAATATCTACAGCCTATAGCATACAGCTACAACAAATTTAACTACAACAAAAGTCTCTTCAAAAAAAAAGTCTACAGTAACAATTTTACAGCTACAAACAAATTAACTACATCTTAATTTTTACAGCTAAATTTTTACTGCCACAGTCGAACCAATCATCACCGTCCACCACCAGATCCTTAATCACAAACATATGCGGCAACAGCATGATCGTCGTCTCCTTCACTCCGTCTTCAATCTTCGTCAAACACGCGAGTCCGTTACATCCATCAATGTTCATTGCGCCACAGATCCCTTCACAACCTGATCGACGGAAAGTTAACGACGGATCCATCTCATTTTTGATCTTGATCAAAGCGTCCAGAACCATGGGGCCACAATCCTTGAGATCGAACTGGTAATTTTGAAGATGAGGCTTACCAGGGTTATTTGGATTCTACCGGTAGATCTGGAATGTCTTCAGGTTCGATCCTCTGCCACGCTGCCACCAGACGAAGCTTTTGATTATGTTTCCATTGCGGAAGACGTACATCGTGACGGTATCAACCTCGCTGCCGTGGTTAATCTCGACGGTTTGGTTTTGACTAATCTTCCGATTAAATCGGACGTCATTTTTGTGGAGAATTGATAGTCAGAGAGAGAGATTAAAAATGGCTAAAAATTAATTTAATCCTTTATATACTAAATCATAAGTCACCTTACCAATAAAATTCTGACACATGACATATATTTTTCAATTTAAATAAAAATCTCAAATGCGAAAAATTATAAGAAAACAAAAGCAGTTTCGTTTGTCAACTGATTTCTGTGTATTATTTTTATTATAATGTGACAAAAATATATAAAACCCCTTATATTTCTCCCACTACTCCTATCATCATTTTACATGTCTGAAACAGTTAATTTTCTCAGTAGAATATTTAAATCACGGGCACAATGCCATAGTTCATATCAACTTGCACATAAAGAGAAATAAAGAAAGAAAAAAAAAAAGTAAAATGCAAAACAGACACAAACATAGGTGGCACCGTGAGTTAAATCAAAACTAGATCAAAAGAGAAAGAAAGAAAATGCAGACATGGAGCAAGAGCTTTTGTTAAAAGGTAAACGTCTATCCATTATTTCACTACCAAAATATCATATTGATAAACTGTTTTTCTACGTAAAATAAGATTTACATCAAAAGATAGTTTGAAAACATCAGTCAATATACTATGGTGAGCATTTTGATACCATTTCTCAATAATTTTAACGTTTACTAGATTTTGACCCGCCCTTAAAAGGGCGGGTATATTTTTTGTTTGAATTTTTTATATTTCAAGAAATTTAATTTTTAGACACAACCGCAAAACTATAATCATAATTCAAAATAATTTTATGGCTACAAATTTTTTGTACAAAAACCTGTAAAACCTACAACAGTAACCAAAATACTTAAAGTACTGGAGATATTTGAAATATTTATTGGGTTTTAACCAAAGATTTAAACAGAATTAATTTTATGTTAAATTTAGGTTTTGTTCATGTATTATAATATTTATATGTTATTTTTGTTTCTATTTTTGAATTTGGAAAATTCTAAAGTATATTTTAATTTATTGAATTTTAAATGATTTAAACGAATAGTCAAAGCCAAACTAAATCCATAAAAATATGAACTGAAACAAAATTTATAAATATCTAAATGAGATTTAAATCACCACTTCCAAAAATTCGAAACCTGAATAGACTTAAACCAAAATCTCATCACATAATTAAACTTTATATTTCATTAATAATAAATATTACAATATCACCAACTTAATGATGTAAAACTTTATTAATAATTTTACAATTTTTTTTGTTAATTTGTAAGGATTTTGTCTATTTACAATATTTTGTATTTAAATCAGCGGTCTTAAATCCAATTTGGATATGTGATCGAACCTATAAACCCAGTGATTAGATATATAATCCGGTTTGAGTTTCAAGAAATATCCATCAATTAAAAATTTGATAAACCCTGCAAAACCCGCTAAAACCAGAGGTTGCAAGTTGAACCTATGGGTGATCGACATATAATCAAATTTACTTAAATTTTGTTTTAAAATTTAAAATTTTATTTCAATATTTGAGTTAGATATTTAAATAATTATTAATTTTGATATTATTGTTTTTTATTATATGTCGTAACTCTAACTTGTTATAAAATTGTTTAAATTATATTTTTATGTGAAATGAAAATAAATAATTTAAATTTAAAATTTTACTATATTTTAAACATGGTTTTTCTTTTATTTTAATATTGATATATTTATATTTATATGTTAAAATAAATTAAATTACTGACATATATCACGGTCAATCTAATAACTCATTAATCGAAAAGTAATCAGATTCAACATCTAGACTGTGTTCATTCCCATTAATTTGTGTAGTAAAAATAATATTTATTAAAGTAAAGTATCAATTTATATTATTGTTTCCAAATGACATAATTTTTATTTATTAGACTTCAGATAGTCGACAGTTTGTAATATTGAAAGTAGTGGATCACTAATATTTTGGAATTAAAGGGTGACTTTACAAAATATGCATACATCTTAGAAATAGTTACAAAATTATTTTATTAGTAAGAATATTCACAGCAACTGAATTAATCTGATGGATCCGAAAAAAATAAAAGTGTCCGCCTAATATTCTAACCTATGACAAATTGGATCCGAAAATTTTGGAACAAAATGGAAGTTATAAAATTGTTTTTATCAAGATGGTTACATAATTTATTTAGATAATTATTTAGATGCAGTTATATTTTAAATTAGACCCAACTAATATCAATAGGTCATGATCCAACTTTAATAGTATTGATTTATCAAAAAAAAAATAATTTTAATGTTTCAGATATTCAAAAAGAAAATCTGTTCATACGCAATTGTAGGGATGAGATGAACATGAAGCCTTGAAGATGGCAAAATCATTGCTGCCATGGAATGATGGGAGACAAAATTAACAGGGGTATATACTAGCAGTTATATGTTTATATTTACTACAGTCTTTTCAATACAAAATATTTCTTTCAGATGTTTGATATATCAGTACACATTAGGTCTCGACTGGTACAGCTGATGAAGAAACAGTTGCAATATGCTCTAGAAGCAATATGCTGCAGAAAATGCTCTCATTAAAATTTTTAAAAAAGTGATTGGTAGAGCATAGCAGTATACAATTTTAAAATTATTATAAAAGTTAATATAATATATTTATTTAAAATAATATATATTAAATTATAATATATATATATATTAATAATATATTTTTATTGAAAACAATGAATCATTTTAAATGTAAAATATTATTATTATTTTTAAAATGTAAATATTATTAAAATATAATTTTTGGATATAAATATAATTTTGATATTATTAAATAAAATAAAATAATTATATATAATTTATATTTAATTATCATTATATATCGATTGATAGAGCAATAAATGATTCATATATAATATTATCAAAAAATTAATATATGACATATAATATATTTTTATAAATAATATAGATATGTTTAATTTCTAATATATAATATATAATATATAAATATATATTATTTTAATTTTTTATTAAAAATAATGAATGATATGTGTAATTATATAAATTATATTATATTTCAAATGTGAAATATTGTTCTTTTAAAATTAAAATAATTAATCACAACTTTTATTTTAAAAATATAAATTTATTTTTTATTCTGAACATAATTTTTATATTATTAAATAAAATAAACTAATTACATGTAATTATTTTAAAAATTTTATATATTCTAACTGCAAATGCTCTTCTAAAAACTTCATATGAGAGCATTGAGTAAAAAGCATTTGGAGAGCATTAGCATCTTGTAAATGCTCTTTTAAATAATTTTGTGATAAATGTTGATAGGATAATCACGAGCATTATGCTCTACCAATCAAACCCTTAATACGGAAATTATTTTTCAATCTACTGCATCCTATTGACTGCTAGAAATAATAGGCAGAGGGATAACCGGATTCGTCAATGATTTTATATATTCTCAAGGTAATTTTCTTACAGCCTTTTTCTATATATATAATTTTGTAGAATGGTTGAAAAAATATAAAATTTGGTAAAATAATTGTGCTTCTCCTTTTTTTGTGTTCTTCAAAATAGTGTACAACTATCCATCTACAGTGAAACCTCTATAAATTAATAATGTTGGATTACATCAAAACTATAATTTTTTATTAATTTATAGAGGTTATTAATTTATCGATATACTAGTTAAACCAAAACTTAATTTGGGACTATAAAATTATATTATTTTATAGAAATTTTTAGTGTATATTAATTTATAGAATATTAATTTAAAGAAGTTATACTGGATATTTATAACTGTTCATCAATATTGTATTTGTAAAAAAAAATATTCCCATGCGAAGCATGGGATCAATATTAGTTATTTATATTTTTCAACAATATATATACACACAAGATCACCTACGTGTGCACAGTTGTTGATGTGTGGCTTAGCTCTACATAGAAGAGCCGTAGATCTTTTGGAGAAGTAGCGCTTCGAAACATTCTGACTGTTCGTCTCGATCTACACGTGGCTTTGTTGGATTGGAATTTGGAAGTCTTCACGAGAAGAAATGCGTCCCGTTTGGCATGAGAGGAGGAACACTTTGTGCAGTTTTAAAAAGTTATTTTCAGTTTAAGATTAGGAAATATGGGGGGTCAAAATGCATTTAACTCAGAAGATTGTTAGACAATTGATTTAACAAATGCAAAGGATTTTGGTGTTGATTGTTGATAAACTGATTGAAATACCATAAGTTGTATAACAATTTTCAAAAATATACTCTGTTAAAATAGCTGAACATTTAGGTTTAGGATTTAACGATTATTGTTTTGGGTTTAGTATTTAGGGACTGAGGTTGGTTTTAATAAATTATATAAATAATTCTTAAACATTTATAAATTATTTAGAAAAGTAAGTTTAATATTTTTCATCAAAAACTTAAGTTATTGATGAAAATAGTTACTATTTGCAGTATATGTTCGTATGCATTTATGTACAGCCAGTTTGATTCCTAACATATATATATATATATCATAATGAATCATCGTTTAAAAAATAATTATCATTTGAAGGTAAATTTGGAAAGTGATATTAAATTTACGGTAGAATTAGAATTTCCCTTGATTGTTTCTAGTTTTAGAAATATTTTTTTGGTTTTCTAAAATTCTTTTCTTTATCCAATGAAGATTTAGATTTTTGTTTTTTTAAAAAAATATTATTTGCCAATATTAGATTTCCGAAAAATTAAGAAAACTATTATAAACCAATTTATGAAGAAGAAGAAAAAACAAAAAACAGTTTTTCAATACTAATCACATTATTTTGATAAATTTTAATGGTAACTTCTAAATACTTTATTGGTATGTTTATTGAATTACTTTAAAGTAAAGTATTAATACATTGATTTTTTGTTTTTTTCCATGAATTGATTAATGTTTAAAGAAAACAAATAGTTTCCCTAAATTTTAGAGTGAATCTATTTTATTTATTAAAAATTTGATTGGCAAATAAAATAGTTTTAAAAAAATCTCCAAAGCCCATTAAAGGTTTGGTTAGGCCAGACCACTTGCCTCCTACTTGACCGAAGTTTACTGCATATCCAAAACTAGAAAAGGGCATATCTAAACTTGAAATGGTATAGAAAATACTTGAAACAAAGACTTGAATTCACCGAAATCTTTACCTCTTAGATGTAGAAATCACCATATAGACATATAACTATATGTTGACAAAAAAAACATATAACTATATAAAAGTATATATTAACTTATTAATTTGAATGGTGCAAACGATAATGCGGCCGCGTTGCCACCGTGAATATCTTAGTTGGCGCAACAACGATAGCGCGTCTGCGTCCTTATTCTAAGATTAGATTTGCTACGACTGATTACGTAAACTTTGTTACTTCGAATAGGATTATCATTAAGAGTGTGTTAGAAAAATACTTTGATTTCGGAGTGAAAAAAAAAATTAATCAACACTCAAAGAATCATCATCACAAATTCATAACACATCAACACCTATATATGATGTCATAAATAAATTGTTCTTTGAATGTATAATGCAGGGAAGAAAACCCTAAACGTCGTCGCACCAAATGTCGAAAATGTTGACCTTAAGCAGTTACTTTTGACTACCATCCTCAATTAACGGTTTTATGTCTTACTCGTACAAATTACAAAGATTATCATATAGTGTTTAAAGTTTAAAAACACACAAAAATCATGCGAGGGAAACAATAAAGGAGAAAATTCGCAAAACGGCATCGTAGCAAGGTCAAAAAGGTTGACTTTGTGAAACGACTTTTGACTACTAAACCCAGTTAACGGTTTCACAACATTAACCGTTTGGTTAATCTCACCTGAAATTACGATGAAGTAGGTCCCATAGTTAATTTCAATTAAAAAGACTTTCTTATATCTCATAGTAATTTAAAAAAAATCACGCCTCCACTCCCGGAACACTCTTCCCCTTTATATACTTTCCAACAATAGCAAGATTCAACACAAACACATCAGAAGCTTCTCTCTTTTAAAATATTATTCTCTCATTTCTGTTTAGAATAATGTTTTCGTATTCTAGTAATCCTTTTGTTTACACTTTTATACTTCTCCTGTCAATCGGCAACAGAATTGCATTCTCTTCGAGTTCGTTACCGCAGGCTCAGGATCCGAAGCTAGTAGTTGACGAAGTCAATAGGTACGTTAGAAAGAAAGAAAAAAAATAATCAGTTCACATTTTAATTTTTATGACAATGTTGCTTTGTAAACATAAAATGTCATCGTGATACAATCGTTTGTATAAAAATGTAGCATTTAATTCCAAAATCGTGTTTCACTCTTTTTAGTCATTCCCTTATAATTATGATTTACTATGGCTCACTCACATTTACAGATTATAAGAGCAGCTCCAACAAAAGACTCTAATACAATTTTTTGTAATAAAAAATAAAAAACTATTAATAGAAAGTAGAAAAAATAAGTTATAGTTTTTGCACACATATTTCAAGAACTCCTCAAAAACTTTCCTTCAAGTTGTCTTCTATTTATTGGTTTAATTTTAGAAAGAAAAATTAAAATTAATTGACTAACTAAATTTTATTAAAAAAGAAATATTTTGTCTTTTGAGAAACCCAAATGCGTTTTTAACTGATGGTGTTGCTCTAAACCCCTAATAAACAACAATTTGTAAAATTAAGCTTTAGAATTAAGAAAACCCTTAACCTAAAAACCAAACTTACTTTGGTTCACATCATAGATTTGCATTTTCATTTGATTCATTCATCTAAAATCAAGAAACCCCTTTCGAGAAAGAGAGTCTTCTACTATTTAACAGTCTTATATATTATATTAGCTACCTATATATATATTATTAGTTTATATATAATAGGTTAACCATTTTCCAATTTTGCCGACATTTTCCCCCAACGACCATAACTAATGTGTTCACATTTAAATGGGTCGACTTTAAAACTTACACGAATGTTTGTCTACATTCTGTATCTGTCTGTAGAAGCGTATTCAATGCGTCTAGGAGAAGCCTGGCCTACCTATCTTGTAGAACCGGAAATCCAATCGATGATTGTTGGCGTTGCGATCCAAATTGGGACACAAACCGCCAACGGCTAGCCGATTGTGCTATTGGGTTTGGCAAAAACGCCATCGGAGGCCGTGATGGCCGAATTTACGTGGTTTCAGATCCGGCCAACGACGATCCAGTAAACCCTATACCTGGAACCCTTAGACATGCGGTGACGCAAGAAGAACCATTATGGATCATTTTCAAGAGAGATATGGTCATTAAACTCCAAAAAGAACTCATCATCACATCTTTCAAGACCATTGATGGTAGAGGCTCTAGTGTTCACATAACCGATGGACCTTGCTTAAAGATTCACGAAGCAACAAACATAATCATCCACGGCATTAACATCCATGACTGCAAACCAGGATCTGGTGAGACAAATTTAGACTAATGCTTGTTAAAAAAGAGAACCAAAATTTTCTATATAAAACATACTAATACATATATTTGTGTTTATAGGTGGCATGATTAGAGATGGTCCAGATCATACTGGCTTGTGGAACCCATCAGATGGAGACGCAGTGGCGATTTTTGGAGGGAAACACGTCTGGATTGACCATTGCTCATTGTCGAACTGCGATGATGGTCTCATTGACGCCATACATGGTTCGACCGCTATAACTATATCGAACAACCACATGACACACCATGACAAGGTCATGCTTTTAGGGCATAGCGATAGTTATACAGAGGATAAGAACATGCAAGTCACCATTGCGTTTAACCATTTCGGAGAAGGGCTCGTCCAAAGGATGCCAAGGTAAGCAATTTACATTAGTACTTCTTTCGGACACACACGCACATAGTCACATAGCTACATATAAGGTTGCGTTCGAGGTGCGAAGCACGCGCATAAAGAGTTGCATGTGAAAGAATGACTTTGGAAATTATGTAAAAAGTCAACAAACGGAGAATGAGACTTTTCATACCA
Source organism: Brassica nigra (assembly GCA_016432835.1). Classification (NCBI taxonomy): domain Eukaryota; kingdom Viridiplantae; phylum Streptophyta; class Magnoliopsida; order Brassicales; family Brassicaceae; genus Brassica; species Brassica nigra. The sequence goes on along the minus strand of CM028249.1, from coordinate 14,983,652 downwards.
CCACCGATCGTTCACTTCACTTTACATAATTTTTTATTTTCATTAAAGGTCATCATGAACATCTAGTAGAAAATGTTACTAATATATGTTTTTTCCTTACAATAAACAGGTGCAGGCATGGATATTTCCATGTGGTGAACAATGATTATACTCACTGGGAAATGTATGCCATCGGTGGAAGTGCTTCTCCGACGATATACAGCCAAGGCAACAGATTTCTCGCTCCCGATACCCGGTTTAACAAAGAGGTATATACCGGCATACCGCTATCTGTCTATTGTCAGAAATTCGTCGAAAATAGTCATTTTATTTTCTAACATATTTTCAGTGAATTTTTTCTAACGAGATAGACTCCACGATTTTGTCGGGAATTCGTCAAAAGACTATTTCGACGATTTTGTGATAGATATGGTCATCGGGAATAGTATGTTTTTTTGTAGTGTATTTTGTTGTGAATTTTTCAAAAGTTTTGTTTATGAAATTTAACATGTCACATTTAGCCCAATCATCTTAATGGTTATTTCTAGTTTTGTACATTATGCATGCTAGCCAGTACAAAACCCTTAAAATGTGACATGTTTTCATGTTATAATATAATAGGTTACAAAACATGAAGATGCACCCGAAAGCCAATGGAGAGACTGGAACTGGAGATCGGAAGGGGATATGTTGTTGAACGGAGCATATTTCAGACAATCCGGTGCCGGAGCTCCATCGACTTATGCAAGAGCTTCTAGCCTAAGTGCGAGGCCATCATCGCTTGTGGGCTCCATCACGACGACAGCAGGAGCACTAAGTTGTCGACGAGGTGGTCACTGTTGATGATATAAGGAAATCGTAAGAGAGATAAATATATTAAAGGATCATTGTTTATGCAATGGTTCGTATGTTCTAATGAATGGTAAGAGACTTTTTTTATATAGTTTTTCAAAGTAATGCGTCTGCTATGTCTCCGGACATATGCGAGAGATGATCTTAAATTTTCTTTTAATATAATTTTAAATCTACAAAACCATTTCAACCTTTTGTTTGTTTGTTAACCACGAAGTTTCGGATCTAAATCTATAATCTCTTAGGATCGAGACTATAATATGTGAATTTAGTTTTCTTTTCTGTCGTTGATCTCTTGAGTTGACATAGAAAAATAAGCCACTAACGCCAAAGTTGTCGGCCACACGTGAATCAAAGCCTGTTTACGTCCAATCTTCTAGGACATTACACATTTTTCCGGGCTTTGATCGATACATTTTATCATCACGATAATGGATCATTACTAGAATCGTTACTTATTTAAAAGAATATCGTTAAAGTCTCTTGTCCAAATGTCCGAAAAAGTCTTATGACCACATTCGCCACGTCAAAATTTAAGGAAAACCTGCGGAATCTGTGGATATTATTACTTATAATAAAAATAGATATTTTAATTATATATTATTACTTTAAAAAATATAAATTATATATTTATAAATAAAATATAATAAATCTCTGTAATATTATATATATATATATATATATTTTTTTTACAAACGATATTATTATTTTTAAGAATTTGTTTTTAATAAATGCTTGTGTTGGCATGTATCCGCAATCCAAACTCTATCGATCTGCACCAGATCCACTTAAAATAAATTTAACTCGCACTCGCATCCGCAATTCAAATTTTCAAATCAATTGATCCAAACTAGCCCCGCAGCGGGGCAAATAGAATAGAACCACATGTTTTGATTAAAATTCTCAACCCTAGATTGAATGCCTAAAAAATTAGTAGCCATCAATATTTGTAACTTTTGTTTCCAAAGAAAAAAAGCGACGACACTGTACAGGTCATAGGGTTAATCTAACTATATTTTTTTATCTCCACCGTTTCAAAAGAAAAATAAACCGGGTCCTCTAACCGCAGCAGCAACAGAAGACAAAACGGTTGACGAAGTTCTAGAGGCAGAGCTAGATAGCATGGTTTTGACATTCATATCCGCTTCAGGTTGGCAAGTAGATAAGCATTGTCTTGTCCTCTGCTGTGGCTAATGGGCACGTAATCACCCACCACCTTGGCACATTTCGGTGCAAGTTCTTTAGGGGATTTGATAATCGAGATAATCTTGAGACAGGCCATGGCTATCTATCAAACTCTTTGAAGATTTGTCTGTTGGTGATTTGTTTTCGGCAGGTAGATGTTTGTCAATATCAGGTGCTAACGTTCCATTAGCGACAGTTGAGGAAAAATGGCTTCCCATGGTTTGTAGTTGAAGATTTTGATATTAACCCTCTGGTTTTGGTTGTCCACGAAATTTAACATGATATCAAAGCCAGTACACACCCAACCTGCTTCATTAATCGACCAGAAATATAGTTCAATCATCCTACTAATTGATGATTTAAAGAAGATACAATTTCGTCGAAATAGTCCGAATAAAAGTGTTATATACTAATTTTTGTCGAGATTAATGGTTGACAACTATAGGAATAGTGTTAAAAAATTTACATCGGAAAAATAAAAAATTACTACGTAATATATAAACATTTGGATTGATTCAGTTACCCCAATTAATTTTAAATTGGAAGCTTATAAAACTTAACAAATCTCTCTTTTTGAATTGATGATGCAACCATTAATACATGTTTCTCCCTGTGAGGTTTAGAGAGCAGATCGATAAAACCTTCAAGGAGAATTGAAGTTTATTAGGCGAATTCAGAGAAAAAAAGTAACCTTGCAAGGCAGATGGACATATTTGGTTAAATGTTTATTAGGTGAGTTGTTAAATACGGTTACGGTTTTTGTTTTTATTTTTACTTATCTGAGTACATATGAATTAATTCTTTTTCTTTCTATATAAGAAAATATGATTTAGATAATTTTAGAATATTATATAACACCCGTCCGTCTACGACTAATAGACTATCCACTTCCGCTCTCTCGGTCGGTGGGCGCCATCCCATTCGACGGTCGGTCCGTTAATTTTTTCGAAGGCTCAAAATCATTATTTACTGACCCTTCAATCACCACATGACCTTTTTATGTCTTTTGTCCTCACTCGCACACTATCACGAATCACTTTTCGATATGTCATTAATCCTTCCACTACTCCAGTTCAAGCACGCTTAACCCTGGAGTTCTAAACAGATGTGTGTCGGAAAAGGTAAGTGCACTTTGGTAACATAGGTAACTAAATCGATCCTCTTAAACCTTTCTATATATCAACAACTCTGGATGTTACATATTGTTTCGGTATTTCTAACCAGTTGTAGGTTTTCATAATGCAACTGTTCCTATCTGATAACTAAAACAACACAAAACTATATCTAAATTAGATGTCCTTATATATGATTATTCTAAATATTCTTTTATATGAAAATATATCCAACATTCTAACTGAAATTAACAATCCCTTTATAACCATAAGAATTTAATGGTTATTCATACATAACGACTAAGATTACATGATCAGTTAATCATAAAACAACACAAACTAAACATTTATTACAACAAATCAAACTCTAAACTCCATTCCGTACTATGCGCGAATATAAAGTGTTGAAAATCTAACCGGGGTGCAAACCTTTTTAAATGAACCAAAAGAATTAACGTACTATGGAATTTTCAATCATACGAAGAAGAACCATGCAACTGCGGCGAGAGCAGATCCGGAGACTGAGATCTCCAACGACGAGGCTCTTCCCGTCGGAGCTGAAGCTTCAGGGCCTTCGCTGGCGCTTCCTTCGTCAGCGGACGACGACGGAGACATGTCTGGTGTCGGAGATGGTGGAGACGAGGTGGAGGGTGAGTCAGACGAGCTGGTGGGACCTTCGGACGAGCTAGTGGGGCCTTCGGACGAGCTGGTGGGACCTTCGGACGAGCTGCTGGGACCTTCGGAGTTATCGCCGGAGCTTGAGTCGGGGCTTGAAGCCGGAGATTTTGCGGACGATGATGTAGGAGGTTTTGCGGGGGCACCACCACCTGAAGATGGGGAGACGCCAGGAGTGGAGGTGGGACTCTTCTTGGCGGTGGTCGGAGCAGAAGCCGTTGGCGTTGAGGTTGGGGCGGATGCGGTTGATTTTGGTGGACCCGCAGCACCGGATTTTGGTGGTCCCGTGGCAGCGGGGGAAGGAGCAGCGGATTTCGGTGACCCGGTTGCAACGGGGGAAGGAGTGGTTGAGCTTTTGTCGCCATTGGGTTTCGGCGCGCCAGCGGGTGTTGGAGCATCCGCGGCGAATACGGCGGTTACGGCCAAAGCCGCGACAGCGAGAGACATGAATCTATATGTCCCTGTCATTTTGTGTAAAAATGAGTTTTTTTGCGTGGTAATTATGTAATAAATCACTTCTTAGTTTTGTCTCTTGAGTGGTTTATGGTAACGGTAAAAAAAATAAAAAAGGAAGAAAAGAGTGATTTTGGAGGAAATTAACAAGGGAGTTAGTTTTTATTTATAGGGGACTCTAGAGATTTGACTGAAGTTTTGGTTGACCGAGTTCATCGGCACTCGTCTTAAAATTTTATTGGTTTCATCTTTTGTTAGCAAATAAGAGAACATGTGGTGATGATAATTTCAACTTTCAAGAGACAGTAGAGAGAACGAACACGTGATAATTGTAACATTCTAGATTTTTTTATTTTTCTTTTGGTGAGATTGGTTTTGTACGCATTAATTAGTTCAATTTCATCAAAATTAAGCTTAAAAACTGATGTACGTTCCGTTCTGGAGTGACGTCCAAGTTAAATCCAGACTATGATTCTCGAGAGCATCTAGGGTATACCAAAATGTTACTTGGTGTCGACAGCTCAATTGATAAATAATACTCCTGTGTCTTTAATTAATTTAACATTTTTTCATATAACACAAATGTCATTTTAGAATTTTAAAACAAACTAGATCTCACCACAAGCAGGTGTTATTTTCAATTTTATATGTATATATAATTATTTTAGATAATTAATGGTATACATTTTTAATTTTAATCATATGTTTAAATGTTAATATAACTATTAAAAATATAATAGTTTATATGTTGTAAATAACCAATTGTTTAAAATTATCATATGTATTTGTTTCTTCTTATTATATATTTATCTTATTGTATTTGCATTTAGTTATTAAGCAAATTAATATGCATAAAATTATTTTTATTTGATTTTTGTTAAATTTGTACCCGTCCTTTAAAACTGGATTTCAGTTTCAGTAATACTTTTATGTTTATTCATTTTACATAATATATTATTATATATACAAAAATCTAAGTTATGTAAATTTTATATATGTATTGAAGTATGTGATCATATTATATTTTTTAACATAAATATTTTATATGTATGAAAATAAAATTTATAATCTATCAGTATAATATAATTTTATCATATTTAGTTCAATATAATAATTTTATCTTAACATGATTGATTATGATTATAAAATAGATAAAAATATGATATAATTTTATTTAAATTTTATAAATAATAACAGTATATATATTAATGCTTAATAATATTTCATTGCTAATTACGAAATTAGTGAAAATATTTACATAAATTTTAATTAATATATTGTTAAATATTTAGATCAACATAATAATATTCTTTTAATAATAAAAATAGTATATAATATTTACTTTAAAATGGACCCTCCCTTAGAAAGTCATAACTTTAAATATGTGCATTATTTATTCAACTATACATTTTATTTTTAACGTAATAAAAATAGGATATAATATTTATTTTTCATTTTATAAATGATAAGGGAATATATTAGTGTATAATATATTTCAAAACTATCACAAAATTAGTGAAACTATTTACATATAATTTTTGAAAATTAAGTTCTTGTTTAAATATTTTTAATCATATTTTCGTAAAATTTAATATATATATATATATATATGTGTGTGTTTATATTTATATTTTAAATGAAAATATCAAAGTAGTTTAAAGATTAAATATATTGTTACTCTTATTTACGAAAACCCTAAAATATTGGGAAGTTACTTGTTTTAATTAATTAAGTATTTTTATATTAGCTTAACAGTATTAACATTAAAGATTTATGATCTAAAATATATATATATTTATATATATATATAATTTTATCATATTTAGTTCAATATAATAATTTTATCTTAACATGATTTATTATGATTATAAAATAGATAAAATATGATATAATTGTTATTTAAATTTTATAAATAATAACAGTATATATATTAATACATAATAATATTTCATTGCTAATTACAATATTAGTGAAAATGTTTACATAAATTTTAATTAATATATTGTTAAAATATTTAGATCAACATAATAAATTCTTTTAATAATAAAAATAGGATATAATATTTATTTTAAAATGGACCTTCCCTCAGAAAGTCATAACTTTAAATATGTGCATTATTTATTAAACTATACATTTTATTTTTAACATAAAAAAATAGGATATAATATTTATTTTCATTTTATAAATGATAAGTGAATATATTAGTGTATAATATATTTCAAAACTATCACGAAATTAGTGAAACTATTTACATATAATTTTGAAAATTAAGTTCTTGTTTAAATATTTTTAATCATATTTTCGTAAAATTTAATATATATATATATATATAAATATATTTATTTATTTTATTTATATTTTAAATGAAAATATCAAAGTAGTTTAAAGATTAAATATATTGTTACTCTTATTTACGAAATCCCTAAAATATTGGGAAGTTACTTGTTTTAATTAATTAAGTATTTTTATATTAGCTTAACAGTATTAACATTAAAATTTATGATCTAAAATATATATATATATATATATATATAATTTTATCATATTTAGTTCAATATAATAATTTTATCTTAACATGATTTATTATGATTATAAAATAGATAAAAATATGATATAATTGTTATTTAAATTTTATAAATAATAACAGTATATATATTAATACATAATAATATTTCATTGCTAATTACAAAATTAGTGAAAATATTTACATAAAGTTTTAATTAATATATTGTTAAAATATTTAGATCAACATAATAAATTCTTTTAATAATAAAAATAGGATATAATATTTATTTTAAAATGGACCTTCCCTCAGAAAGTCATAACTTTAAATATGTGCATTATTTATTCAACTATACATTTTATTTTTAACATAATAAAAATAAGATATAATATTTGTTTTTCATTTTATAAATGATAATTGAATATATTAGTGTATAATATATTTCAAAACTATCACGAAATTAGTGAAACTATTTACATATAATTTTGAAAATTAAGTTCTTGTTTAAATATTTTTAATCATATTTTCGTAAAATTTAATATATATATATATATATATATATATTTATTTATTTTATTTATATTTTAAATGAAAATATCAAAGTAGTTTAAAGATTAAATATATTGTTACTCTTATTTACGAAATCCTAAAATATTGGGAAGTTACTTGTTTTAATTAATTAAGTATTTTTATATTAGCTTAAGATAAAATGTATAGTTGAATAAATAATACATATATTTAGAGTTATGACTTTCTAAGGAAGGGTCCATTTTAAAATATCACACGTAAAATAAGTTGTTAACTTCTCTTTTAATATAGTAGATTATACTTATTTTCAGTTTAATATTAATTGCAAACTACATTAGTCTTACAACTAATTTTATTTATTTCAAATACTATTATCAAATATGTATAATTAAAAAATATAAATACATTTTAATTATTTTCCTAATATGTGTGAAAACATGTTAAAGTGACTATTTTTAAGAAACACGCTGAACAATAAAACAATCTTTCGATGTCAAGGAGAAAAATATGTAGGCCGATAAATGGCTGTATCATTGTTCTAACTGAAAATGCCCGATTAGATTTTCTTGTGGTCCACGACGCATGCACGTGTTCCCTGTATCTAATATGAGTATACGAGCAGATGCAAATTATGGTACTACTCACCAATATTCTTATTTTAATATTTTATCATATCATTTGTATACTAATGTGTTTGTTATATGAATGTAAACTACACTGAGGACCAAACAATTGAGAAGGCAATGATCATGAAGTGAATACTCATACCATATAATATATTTCTCTTAATACTGATCATGCATAATGTTGCGATCATTCTTTAGAATTTTCATATTTTCCACTTTTTATTTACCAATATTGTTTCTTTCTATTGTCTTTACATATCATGTATATCAATATTAATGATATTGAGGGCCAAACAAGTGAGAAGGCAATGATTCAGGATGTGAGTATACAACCAGCTGCAACATTAATGGAGGAAATACTAGTTAATCATTTTCAAATAGGAGACAGAATGAGCAAGAATGATCGTGGTCCATATGTTATTAAAATTTATTAGGTGGTGTCTTACACCATGTGTAGAAATAAAATTTTAAAATTTAATTATTTAATTTTTTTTAATATTTTGAATTTTTCACATGATAAAACTAAAATTAATATTAAAATATAAACATCTATTATTTGAATTTTTCTGTAATATCCTATTTGTGAACATATGAAAAACCTAATAGAATTGATTAAGCTACCTATATTATTAAATTGCATTTACTTTTTGGTCACATATCCATTTAGAATTCCAGAATTAGGCGTGTTTGGATTGGAGTAATGAAATGATGGTTGACCTATTGAGAAGTGATTCGGGATACCATGCGATTGGGACCAAAATACGAGAAAAGATCTTGTGGTGATTGCAGGATTAATAAACAAGACTTTTGAGCCTCCAGGCCGAGTGAGCTGGCGTGGAAGGCCCATTAGTCGTGGGCGGTCGAAGCGTTACAAGTTGTATCAGAGCAATGTTAGCCATCTCGGTTCTGACCTGAGAGAAGTCTTGAGATCTGTCGTGGTGCGCAACGAGGACGTTTCGTTATGTGAGAGAGAGAGTGAATTGTAACATCCCGGTTTATGGTATATGGAAAAGCTTAATAGAATTGATTTGGCTATCTATGTCATCAAAGTGCACTTACCTTTTCGGGAAAACATCCATTTAGAACTCCAAAGTTTTATTCAAAATTCTTTGTTTTGTTTTGCAGAGCCCTTTCACAAGTTCAAATAACAAATATATGCAAACTCATGGACTATGTACAGAATGAGAAAGTGGTTGATATAGGCCGATGGCAGACGAAAGAACCAAAAACGTTGGTCAATGGACTTCCTCTTGGTCCAAATGCAATAAAAGTGTATGTGGATGAGGTAGTAAACCCAAAGGCATACATATGGAGGCCTACTGTGGGGAAGACAACTATGGAGGATTATTAGAACTGTTTTTTAGCATAGCCTGCAAATAGCATTGTGTTTGACTCAAAACACTAAAATCTCCTCATCGACAACAATCAAGTTCCAAAGCAGTAAGTTCAACTTCTAAGAATCAAAAGTCTCCACTAAGTGCAACAGCTACTGCAAATAAACCTGCAAAGAGTGTCAAAGGTAAGTCTAGGAATGAGGACTCTCCATTTACTCCAGCAGCTCCTACAAAGAAACCTGCAGCGACTTTTAAAGAGAAGTCACCAGTAATTCAAGCATCTCCTCTTCGCAGATCAGAGGTACTTTCTTTCCTTGAACAACTTGATTGGTTCTGGTTTTGATTCCTGAATTTTGGTTCTGGTTTTCGCTTTTTGTGGTTGCAGCCAAATCAAAAATCAAGCTGCTGGACCTGTCCGGGAATAAGGTGATCGTCGCTGAAGGACGTTGGTCATCGAGTAATCTTGGCCATCTTGTCCACTTTCAACCTTTGGGCCCTGGTGCATGTCGAGTCTTTGTGGATGTTGTGGAGGTTAAAGATGCTTCTGTGTGGAGGACATCATTTGAGATTGAGTATATAGAAGATGCACTTGGAAGCTGTCTTGCTTGGCCAGAGGATAAAGTTCTAATGGTGAGAGATCATTTATTTGTTCTCTGTCGTGTTACCTAAGTGTGAAAATATGTCAAACTAAGCTGATATATCTTTGTGTGCATGTTTAACAGCAAAACAAAAAGAACCAAACAATTAAGTTCTTCTAAGACATCAATTACTTTGTGTTTGTCTGTTTGAGAATATGACTAAGTGTTTTTTAATGACTACGTTTTTATTTATGCTTTGTTGTATGCCTTAAATCATAAGGACCTATGTTTAATGTTTTCTCCAAAATTGAAATGTCCAAATATACAATTTTATATAACAATGTAAATTTAATAATTATTAATATTTTTATTAATTTAAATATACAATTGAAATGTTCAAATATACAATTTCAGGTAACAATGCAATTCATGTTTTAGGGATTAGTTTTAGGGTTTAGGGTAATGATAGTGTTGAGTGAAGGTTATCAAAAGATAACAACACACACAAAGACAAAATAATCTATTTGTTCATAAATTAAATGATGTAAGCTTTCCACACCTTTGTTATTGAGGGTTTACGTTTTTAGTGTGTAGTTCTAGGGGTTAGGTTATAAATTGGTTTAGTTATAGTGTTTATGGTTTATATGTTCACAAAATGATGTATTCTTTGCATATTTTTGTTTTAATTGATTATATGATCATTTAAATTACAGATACATTTAAATACAAGTTTACACCATCCCAAAATCATCTCAAAATCAAACAAAACCATGCTGTTCTAACCTTAGAACTATGTTTTCAATTTACTTTCATTTGGAGCCAAACATAAAAAAATTCGTTTTGTTTTTGGAGGCAAACCAAAATATCAAAATTTTGCGAGCCAAATTAAAATATATTGTCTTTATATTTTGTGTGCCGAAACGTGTTATCGCCACCACCAAATAAGTTAGCGAGTTCTCTCCTTCCTTCTCAAACCACCACAAACCTCTCTGAGCCACCACGATTCCATCTTAACCACCACAAATCTCTCAGAGCCTCCACGATTCCATCTCGAAACCACCACGAATCTCTCTTCAACCGCCACAAATTAGGTTACAGAGTTCTCTCCTTCCATCTCAAAGGTTAGCGACCTATAAACCCTTGATTTTACTCCTTCATCTCATTATTAGATTTCTCTCATAATGAAGGTAACAAATTTTACAGATCCTCAAAGATTCGAAGCCTTACAGATCTCAGAAGGGAACTAATACGCAGATAACCAACAGACTCAATATCCAGGTCAGAGATACTCAAATTTCATTATTTATTAATTTTTCAATTTATTCTTCTCTAGCTTGTCTTGAGATACTCAAATATCTTTTTGATTTTCATCCTTATTATCCTATAGATCTAACTTTTGTTAACTTTTCAATTTATTCTTCACTAATTTATTCTTCAAATATCTTGTGTTGATTAACTCAAATATCTTGTTCCATTTTCACACTTATTATTGTAAAGATCTAACTTGTGTTAACTTTTCAATCTAGAAACTCTAATGGAAGCAAAGAAGGGCATAATCTGCGGACTCGCGACATCCGGAGTAAAACCACAACTCAAACAACAACAGACACAACAAGAAGCAGTCAACACAGCTCAAATGAAATGCCCTAATTCAGAACGAGGACAGTCCTCTGTAGGAAATGATGTGGAAGAGATAACCAGAACCGAGTTCAGACGCTCTGAAGGCTACAACTTGATACGCATTGAGGAATCTGAAGAAGACATCGATCCAATGTTCCTGAACTGTATGAGAGCCCTGAATGCCCGCAACTCAGCTGCAGTGAGAAGGCCACAACAAGAACATGGACCAGTCCTCACGATCCATGGGTTCTCGTCAATACTAATACCGATATTCTATACCATTGCTTCAGTGGATCTATTGTAGTACATTATATTTCTTTTGGCATGTTTGTGATTTGAGTTTTTTTAGGGTAAATTATATTTTTAATTTTTTTTTTATAATTTAAAAATTATGCAATTCAATATTCCAAATAAAACAATTATAGCAGGAAACACCTCGGCAAATGTTTTATTATACAAAATATAGGGCCTCGCAAAATACCTATGAAAATTAATGTCCTAGCACAAGAAAAAAGCTACCTTATAGTATTCAGCAACATAAAGAAAATGCTATTATAGGTGCACACATCCAGAAACACAAGAGTTAGAAAAATATATTCCATAGCAAAAAAAGTGTCACTATAAAATATGTTATCAAAAATAAAACGCCATAGAAAAATATTTACTAGCAATATAATGATGCTATTAAAATTGTTTAATATGGCATAGGATAAACGCTACAATATCTCTATTTTTTATAGCATACGAAAATATGCTACAATAAGGTGGGGTCTATTATAGCTGCGATATACAAACCTTGATCTAAAGAATAAACTGCACAGGAAGACCCATAGCTTTTTAGAACCGAGGTAATAAATGACCATTTAACCGTGTCAAAAGCTTTGGAGATATCAAATTTCACTGTAGCTTTGTTGGAATTCGAGGTCCTGTGATAACCATTCACGAGCTCCAAGGCTAGAAGTAAGTTTTCCAGCAACAACCGTCCCTTGATGAACGCAGTCTGACTAGGCTCAATTGCCTCCGTAGTATTGATTTCAGCCGACGAATTAGGTCTTTGGAGATGACCATATACAACAAGTTGCAGCAAACTATTGGCCTGTAATCCTTCATAGTGTGCGCCTCCTCCGTTTTAGGGATAAGAGTAAGGATCGTAGCATTGATTCCTGTGGGCACGAAACCAAACAAGAACAAAAACTGTACTGAAATGAGAATTCTTCAGCAATAATAGGCCAAGCAGCAATGAAAAATTCCTTGGTGAACCCATCCGGACCTGACACCTTATCACTCGGTAGAGCACGTAATGCTGATTTGATTTCCTCTGCTGGGATAGGGGCTACCAGCCCAGCTGCAGAACCGGATGAGGATATAAAGGTTAACAATTCCTGTAACATGGGATACGAATCAACATCATTACCCTGATCCTGAGCTTGGAGAAACCGCTGAAAATGCTGAACTACCTCCTTCTTTATATCTGAGAGCTTTGTAAGAGTTTCTCCAGCCTCATTAACAAGACTTTTAATCGTATTCCGAGAAGAAAACTGTGTTATGGTCTCCAGCTCCCAGCCACCTGATACAGGACTTCTGACGAAAGAACTTTCCTCAATACTGGCCAATTTGTTCCACCTATCTGATGCTTCAGCTGCCGCTACAAATATGACCCCGTTCGGATCCAGTAATGCCATATTTTGGCACTGACACATCTCCTCAAAACCTTCCTTTGTCCTGTTGGGCAAGTAACCATAATGGGTCTTGTTAAGCATTCTCATGTCATACTTCAGAAGCTTCAACTTAGCGTGAAATCTTCTCAATTCTGACCGAGAGTGATGAATAGGTTGTGTCGAATCCCACTCTTTTCACCACTGTAAGAAAGTCAGGGTGCTAAGTGAGATAGTTGAAAAACGAAAAGGCTTTCTTGCCTCATTAATATTGCCTGAGAGTTGAACCACGCATCGAGCATGATCCAATATACCTCCTGCCTCAAAACATGATGAAGATTGAGGAAACGCTCAAAGCCAAGCCACATTTATCAAAGCTCGATCCAGTTGTTTTCCAATAGGATCCTCATCTTGCTTGTTCCACCAAGTAAATAATGCTCCATTATACGTCAAATCGGTTAGACCGCAATTACCCATGGCATCTTGAAACTGCCTCATTCCTACATAAGATAGACGTAAACCTCCACGAGAATGCTCCCCTGAAGACAGAGTAACATTGAAATCCCCTAATACTATCCAAGGCATGTCAAGATGGCTATATGCTGCCTCAGTTCCTCTCAAATATTCCCAGTCTTCTTGTTTCCATTTCACAATTTGAAGCATAAACTATCGAACAAATGAACTGTTCTCTTGTTTTTCATAACAAATGTTATAGAATGTTATTTTACTTCATGGTTTCTTACAAATATGCAAATGTTAACTATGTTTATTTTTTATCTAATGAAGTAAGATAGATTTATACTCCCTCTGTTTCTAAAAGATGTATGTTCTGGAAAAAAAATTTGTTTCAAAAAGATGTATTTTTTATGTTTCCTATACAAAAATTACAAATTTCAATAAAATTAATTGAATTTATTGAAAGACTATTGGTTAAAATGCATTGGAATTTGATAATTTCTAAAAACAATGCATGATTAATGTATTTTCTTAATATGTGTGAAAACACCAAAACATACATCTTTAAGAAACAGAGGGAATATTATTTTGCTAAAATATTTAATTTAGTTCTAATGAATAAATTTTAACATAAACTCAAATTTAATATGAAAGTGAAATATGATTTGGATTGCAGAGTTTATAATTCATCTTTATAATTTAGTTACATGATACAAGTCCAAATCAACACTATAAAAAACATTTAAATATAACTAGTTTTAATTCTGACCAATAAAAACAAAAATATGTAATCGCATAGGTCGAACTCTACCTTTAGTTTTAGTTGAGATAACTCTTTTTTTGTAACCACACACACACACACACACACACACACACACACACACATGTGACATTTGCTTACTTTGTTTACATACAATTACATGATGCAAGTGTTTTTAAATCCTAATTTCGATAGCTAATAAACATGATACAAGAAAACTAAAATATTCAACGGTCAAAAGCAGTTGTGTTTTCGAGCCTGTGTATCTATTAACCAAAGCATCTTCAAGTGTACCCCAATATTTACAACAATCTCCCCAAGAGTATACACACTATACTCAACAGTCAACACTACAGATTTGACGCTAAAAACCTAAAACCAATACAAGATACACATAGTAAACAACTGACTTTTCCTTATGGTTAATTTTGTTCATCGGTTTGTGCATCTCTAAATCTCATCTTATAATCAGGAACCTAAGAAATTTGAAGACTATATATAGGAATTGTTGCTGCCTCTTAACTCGTGTGGCCTTTGTCAGTTTTAACCTTTTCCTTGTGTGCTGTTGGAGTAAAAGAAAGAAGAAAACCCAAGAGGGAGCTTCGTTGCTGTCATCTTGAAGCTAACAGAAACCTTTGGAACCTTTCTCCTCTATCTTTGTTACCTTGCGATAAGTGTTCGGTTTTGAATAGAGAAAGTCTCTGCTTTTGCAATCATCTCCACCAATAGCGTAAACTTTGTGTGCTTGAGAGTTGAGACATATCAGTCTTATCTTTCTTTACCAATGTTTATGGATTATTAAGAACCTTTCTTGTGGCTCTGTCCCATCTTTAGGATTTCAATGGAACCCATGAGATACATAAATTTATTTCTTTTGAATCCTTCGAAAAGGAACTGATACATTCAGCGTTGGTTTGTGCGAACCGTTCCGAATCATGCCGGTTTGTTCGAAACAAGAACATTTTAATTTAGGTATCTTGAAACGACCTATTTCATCAACAACATGGTTTATAATACGGCGTCGCTTTCGGCCTCCGGATACCGTTTTTGTCCCCGCGTATATCTCTAGACGCGCCTTTACATGCACATCAGGTGAAAACCTAAGCACATGATATACGTCATATGTAGCAAACCACTATTAATCTAATTAAAATTTTCAGATTTGTTTTCTTTCTTCTGCGTTTAGATTCTAAACTATCAGATTGAGGAGGAGAAGAAGAAGATGGAGAAATTATCTAATGGCTCGATCACTGACAATATTTTCCCTTCAGCTCCGGCTCCTCTTAAACAGCCTTTCGTGATCGGTACTTTTACCTCTCTGTCGCGATTTTAACCCTCAGTTTTTTTTTTTCAGAGTTTTGATCTCACCGATCCACTCATCTAGGTGTTGCCGGTGGAACCGCCTCCGGGAAAACTACGGTCTGCGACATGATCATGTCTCAATTACACGATCAACGTGTCGTGCTTGTGAACCAAGTAACACACTCTGTTCCCATTATATTGTCACGGATCCTATTATTCTCTACGGGAACTTAAAATCTATAATAACAAAATTGATTTCAGGATTCGTTTTATCATTCGCTTAGTGAGGAGAAATTGAAAAAGGTTCACGAATACAATTTCGATCATCCTGGTATACTAGTAAATCAAACCGATTGTCTTTTTTTTTTATATCCTTCACGTTTGAACATGCAACTACGTGTACGTAGACGCGTTCAACACGGAGGTTTTGCTTTCTTGTATGGAGAAACTACGGTCTGGCCAACCAGTAAGCATCCCTAGCTACGATTTCAAAACCCACAAGAGCATTGAATCAGCTAGTCCGGTTAATCCAGCTGACGTAATCATCTTAGAAGGGATATTGGTTCTTAATGATCCTCAAGTTCGTGACCTCATGAACATGAAGATTTTTGTTGATACAGGTTTGTTCGTATATCCTCTTGGCTTAAGATAAATCATTTTAACTAAGTGGCATTAGCCTAGTGATAAGAGATCTGGGGCACAACGGGTAAACCCGTCTGTCCTGGATTTGATTCATACTGGGAATAAAGATGCTACTACTTGGCCAGTTTGTGTTTGAGTTTTGATAGTGCATTCCTCCCGGAACCTATCGGGTTAGCCACTAGGACATACAAAAAAAAAAGATTTATATGCTCACAAGATTCACTAATGCAGATGCTGATGTACGTCTCTCGCGGAGGATACAGCGTGATACTGTCCAGAGAGGAAGAAACATTCAAAACGTGCTTGAGCAGGTCAGTAACGAATCTCTCTCTATCTGACTCTTGTTGTTGTTGAGTGGAAGATATATGTGAATATTTTATTTTACAGTATACAAAGTTTGTGAAGCCGAGCTTTGATGAATTCATCCAACCATCAATGAAGTATGCTGATATAATCATTCCACGAGGAGGAGACAACGATGTTGCAATCGATCTCATCGTACAACATATCCGGACAAAGCTCTGCCAACACAATCTCTGTAAGATATACTCAAACATCTTCATCATATCTTCTACCTTCCAGATCAAAGGAATGCATACTCTTATACGCGACATCAACACCACAAAGCATGATTTCGTCTTCTACGCTGACCGATTGATTCGACTGGTAAAAGCCAAAAACATATAGGCTTCACACAATATATATTCACAAAACTGAAGAGTGGATGTTTTATGTGTTTGTTTGTGTCAGGTTGTGGAACATGGACTTGGTCATCTTCCTTTCACCGAGAAACAGATAACCACTCCAACAGGTAATAACTAAACTAAAAGTTTGAGAAAAGATAGGACTAAATGTTAAGTTAGATGAATCAATTTAAAACCAATTGGTGATAAATAGATTCGTCTATCTATTTTATGTATTACTTAGATACCTTCCAAATTCTGATGTGGGAGACTTCGTCTATAATATTAAATAGTACTGAAGTTTGCATTGAAACAAACTTAACAGGATCAGTGTACACTGGAGTCGACTTCTGCAAGAGATTGTGTGGTGTCTCTGTTATCAGAAGGTATCTATATTACATTACATTACTGTCTCTGCTTTGTACTTCGTAGCTATATATCTTTTTTGGTATTTTACAGTGGAGAAAGCATGGAGAACGCACTAAGAGCTTGCTGCAACGGAATCAAGATTGGTAAAATCTTGATCCATAGAGAGAATAACGATGGTCGTCAGGTCTGTTTCTCTTTTCTGAAAATACGTTTCCTCACACATCTCAGGTCGATGATTGAGTGATTTTTCCTTGCAGTTGATATATGAGAAGTTACCAAAAGATATCGCAAGCAGACATGTTTTCCTCCTTGACCCTGTTCTAGCTTCAGGTTCGTAGTAGAAACCGACCAAAAAGCTATAAACAAAGGTTACATTCAATGTCTAATATTTAAGAGTGTTAACAGGAAACTCTGCAGTGAAGGCTATATCTTTGCTTATTAGCAAGGGAGTTCCAGAGTCACATATTATCTTTCTCAACCTCATAGCAGTAAATAGCCAACCAAATAAAAACCTTTGTCTAAGTGATGACCTATGTTTTTCATTACTGATACAAGAATAAAACTGCAGGCACCTCAAGGTATTCACGCTCTCTGCAAGAAACATCCCATGGTAAAGATTGTGACTTCTGAAATCGATGCCTCACTCAATGAGGACTCGCGTGTGATTCCAGGCCTGGGAGAATTTGCAGACCGTTACTTTGGTACAGACAACTCAAAAAAGTATCAAGCCGGTCTGCAAATCTCGAAGTAAGCTTGTGCTGTTTTTCTTCTATACTTCTTAATCAGTCAGTAACCAAAGCCATCTCTTCATCAATCATCATATAGACCTTCTGATGCGTCCTGAGTTTCTCCAGTCTCATTTGGTTTGCCAACATTCGTTTAAATTCTTTGCTTCTCTATCCCAAACACACATTACATTAAAAATTCAATTTGAATACTACTTGAATATATATTTTGGCTTGATACTACTTGAATTTGAATAAAAGACACAACACATTGCATAAGTATAAAAAGAGAAGACACAAGTTTACGATCAAGATAAACAACAGAGTCTTGAGAACATAGAAGACGATGTTTCTTGCTCTTCTTCTTCTGCCAAAGCCTGTCGACTCCACTTTCAGTCTACATCATTTCCAAAACAGTCGGTGTTGCTCCAAGTTATACCATATACGGTTACATGATTTAGGTCTATGCTATTGCTAACAGAGTAAAAGTTGAGAAACCTGAGCACGAACAAAACCGCAGAGAGAAAATCTGGTGAATTGGCCTGTGTAGATTCCATTCCATCAGCATTGAGGTGACCAATGTTGAGCTGCACGGAAGGATGATCCTTTGATGTAATCAACATGTTAGTTGCTGAACTGCAAAAGACAACACAAAACAAACAAGAAAACTTTCTCAGATTCACTCAATACTATAAAAATATTTGCTAAAACGGATAAGATACCCTTTACCATTTCCTTGGAATGTAAAGGCTCAGTGATTTGACCTTCTTCGTTCTGCGTCTTCTGGAGATTTTTAAAGCTTTTCAAGTGCTACAAAACAAACAAATGGAGGCCAAGACATTGTAATCAACTGACGACGACAAGAAAGTCTACATGGTGTCTATATGGTCTTAGCGACACTGTCTTGTAGCTTCGTTCATTGTATCACCAAATTGTTATCAGAGCCTCTAGATCATTTGGAATATATATAGAGGAAAAATCTCATAAGAAACTCCAAAGTGTCTTATGCAGGCTATCAAGGAACCAGAGCATTATGGGTTTCGACTAATGAGCTTCACAAGTGAGATTGATAGTCGCTTAAAGCCTAACTTCATATTTATTGGTTGCAAAGGAAACCAATGTGCGAATATGACTTGCCAAGAAAGCATTTATTAAAAAAACATTTATTTTGAGTAGTATATGGTTTTTAGATAATTGTAGTCCAAGAAACAATAGAATTGATTGAAACATGTTCTTAAGTTTAAAAAGAAAAAGGAGGATGACAAAAAAAAAGAAAAAAAAAAGAGCTAAAAAAAAACTCAATAGTGGTGACACATAAGCAAATACCTTCTGAATGGTGAACTTGCATATACGGCAGTAATAGCCACCACGATATACGATCCATCACAAACGTCGCATTTCGTAACATAAGGACGGTTGTGTAGCCGATTCTCGTGTCCTGATAACGCCACGGCAAACATTTTACGGAAGATGGAGAGAATGCAGATTAGTGTTTGGATAGTTGGACTCTTGTTTCGTGTAATAATTAATCAATATTGTCGTTCATATATGCTCTCTTAAATTGATGATTAAATATTCCAGTTATAAAATAGCATCTATCTTTCTTTTTTTTGTTTTGACAAACGATAAATATCATCTATCTTTCTTTGTGTCAATAAATGCTACCTTTTTATATAAAAAAAATTCATGCTACTTATTTATATTACAGGGACAATTAGCGAGGTATTACAAATTAATTCTGACGTAAAATCTACAATAATGAACTGGCTGGCACGCAGTGAGTAGTTGTCTGTCAAATTATTTTTCTTCTTCTGTTTGCTTACTTACCTTTTGCTCTTCGAACTCTTTCAACAGGCAAGTTTCCCCGTCCCTCCATTTTTTTTGTTAAGTAATACTCCCTCTGTCTCCTCACTTTAGTTATCGTTTATAGGTTTATACACATATATTAAAAAAACATTTATTTTTTTACATTTTCAAAATAAAAACATCATTTCCTATATATCTAACCACATTTCAGCCAATAGAAAAATAAATTGGAGAATCTTGTTAATAAATTTTGCATTGAAATCATAAAACGATACTTATTTTAAAACGAAAATTTTGCTCTACAACAACACTTAAATTAGCACACGAACGGAGTAGATAATTATAAACCTGGAAAACGAGACAAAAACAATGCTGTCCCTCTGTTTCTAGATTTTGATGTTCTTGTTTGTTTTTCTCCGAAAAAATATTCTCTAGTTTTTCTATTTAGTTTTTTAGTCTAATATTTTTAATAAACCTAAAGTTTAAATTTACTGAAACACTATTGGGTAATTGTAATGAGAAGGTCTTTTAGTGAAAGAAACTAATGTATTTGAAATCAACAGAAAACACCATTTGAGAACAAGAAAATTTGTAAAAAAAAAGTGTCAGCTATTTTTTTTTAAAAAAGCGTCAGATAGACAGATATCATGCTAGAGTGAAGAGCTGCATCAAGTACACAAAGACAGACAACATATTTTTAAATTGTAAAGAAACATCAAATATCAAAAAGGGCGTTTGGTCTAGTGGTATGATTCTCGCTTAGGGTGCGAGAGGTCCCGAGTTCAATTCTCGGAACGCCCCTCTTTTTTCCTTTTGCAGGCTTTATTTTGGGCCTATCTATATGTACTCGGCCTCATATATCTAAAGCTATGGGCCCAATTTAATTTTATGATATCACGAGACTGAGCTGTAAAACATTTCTATTTGCAGATCTAAAAGAAATCCAAGAGTCCCTCCCTCCCTCTTTACTGAATCTTTCTCGACCACTGCGATGGAAAGAGACGGAGATTGGGAACTATGCAACGACGAAGGCTTCGTTTATAAGCGAGATAAGCGAAGCCGTATCTCGAACCCTGGAGAAACATCCAATCCGGTGGTTCCGGGTTTAGATCCTGCCGCCGAGGAGAGAAATCGGAGGATACGTAAGAAGAGAACACTGGTGAAGCTCAAAAGAAAGTACCAGAGAGAGATCCAGCAGTGGGAGATTCTGTCGAACAGCTTCAATGCTATGCAGGAGAAAGCTGGTGGTCGATTTCAAACGACGCAGGGAAAAGATAGGTTAAACGCGAACGAAGCGACGTCGTTTCATGATTCTCGAGCTCGAGAAGATGGTTCTTCCGCGTCTATCCTCGACGAACTTCTCTCCATGGTAATTAGGGGGTTTTCTTGCCCATTCCGATATAAAATGAAATGTCACTAAATCTCGTGTAGAAATAATGGTTTTCTTACTGGCAAGTGCTTTGAAAATTTTCAGGCGGAAGCACAAGAAGTGATAATCAATGATGTCTCAAACCTGTGCGAAGTTGCAGAAAACATAATTAGAGTGGAAGAAGAAGAAACGAAGCAGTCATTATTTGATCTTGACGTTTGGAGGAGCTCACCAACAAATCTAATGGCGTCGCTTTGTGCTGATTAAACACTCTGGTCCATCATGCTCTGTACATACTTGTCTTGTGTTCGAACTGTAGCAGCAAGATGTGCAACGCAGCAGTAACTTAAATCACGTTGACTTAAATCGTTATATGTATGTATCTCTGTAAACATAACTGCGCATGTTGTAACAATGTAACATCAACAACATGTTCCTGATGGTAGGATTTGATCTCTACAACTTGTTTATGGTCGTCGTCTTATTGTTTTGGACTGTTGTATGCATCGGAAAGGTCTTTTAACAGATTCTATTTTGACTCCAAAGAGGAGGTTACCTTGTGGATCATATATAGTGCGATCAATACAATCTCAAAAGTCGTCTTCTTTCACAACTTCAATAAAGCAATTACGAGAACTAATCAACCCAAAGAAAAATCATTGGCTGTAAGTACAGAACATCTAAACTTGCCACTGCAAAATCAGAACCTGACTTTCAAATGCAGTGAACAGAGCGTTGGCATATCATGTCCTTCATCTTCCACTGAATTGAACATATCAGCGTTCAATATTAAGACCAGAGTTTTTAGCATCTTTCAGTTCTCACTAATTAATCAGAAAACTAAGGATGACCGAGATCAGAAACTCTCTGATCTCATTTTGTTTTTCTCTAGTCATTAGCCCATTCCTCATCCCTTTGTTTCCCACTCTTGTTCTTCGAGTTGTCGATACCATCTCTTAAACTACTATTGTTACTGAATCTTGGTTGTCTAGAATCAGATATTGTCCCGTTTTCATTCATCCTCATAGCTGCTCGAAATGTAATTAGCCGGTGCATCTTCTTCATCTCCTGAATCCCACAGTGTTATCAAGATCACTCACCACATCTTCATCACTCCTCACTCCAGGTCGAGGTCTATGACTTCTTGTATTTGATCTTGGCCTATCAAATCTCTTTGGGATTTCATCATCCTCAGAATCCAGTTGATCACTTTCATCACTATCTTTGGATCTCTCCAGGATATGTGTATCGCTTGCATTCCTTCTAAAGCCATGACTTGAGTCTCCATAAGGTCCTCTGTTTCGTCCTGCAAGCTCCTCTGTTCCAATACCGATTCCTCTTCCTCCGACTCCTTGTCTGCTGCCTCTTCTATGTCAGCTATGAATCTGTCTAGCTCCTCCTGGTCACTACCTTCATCAGCCGATTCTGATTTCTGTCGATTGCATTGAAGAACGTTGACGCAACTCTCTGGATGCTAGCCATGGCAACCGGATCTTCAGGGTTAACACCCATCCTCCTTAGCTGTTATTCTATTTTCCTGATGTTCAGTTTCTGAGATTCAAGTGCTGGGTAAAATCTCGCTTTAAATAGAGCCAGCAAAGCATAAAAACTTGTTCATACCATACCACTACAATATACTCCCTCTGTCCCACTTTAAGTGGTGTTTAAGTTTTTTGCACAAATATTAAGAAAATACAAGTTTTTATGCATTAGTATTAAATTCAACTAATTCAACCAATAAAAAAAAGATGTAGTATTTTGTAATTGGTCAAAAATTTTAAATAACAATAAATTCTATCTAGATATGTGAGAACATCACTTAAAATGGGACAAAATAAAAACCCTAAAACACCACTTAAAGTGGGACAGAGGGAGTAATAGTTAGAGCAAGCAACGCAACAATGATCACCTGGGCCGATGATTTGGCTTTGCTCATCGTCACACCTAAGAATGAGCACATTTTTGCGGACCGAACTGAAAAATGAGATTTCGATTAGGATTTGGGTCCTTTTAAATACCTGATCGGATTCTCTAGAACCGGAAAATTTGAAAACGGAAAAATCAAAAACCGAACCAAAAAATGAGATTTGGTTTGGATTTGGATCCTTTTAAATACCTGAACAGATTCTATATCTCTATAACCAAAAAATCTAAAACATAAATAAACCGAGCCAAACCGTCCACACACCATACTGAACTTTACCTTTCGTTTTGTGTGGATGTTGAAAGGGTCAGGTTCTTTGGCTGCCTATAGTTTTTACATTACGTATGTTTATGACCACCCCACCGCTCAGTCTCGCCATCATGGTAGCCATCTCTTTAATCTTTTCCTTTGGGAAGTTATCGCAACTCATGAGACTTCCAGTGCATGTGCATATTCTGGAACACTCCTCCAAAGACTCCACGAACACCAACAGGGACATAGTTTTTATTCTTGAAACCGATTTTCTTAAACGCTTGGGTCTGCTCGGGTGTGAAAAGCTCCGGATCATGATACCGGAGATGGCAGCTCAGAGAGATCGTATTTCTTGAGCTTCAGCAATAGAAGCGCAACTTTCTTCTTTGCCTGCATCGTATACAACACAGAAAGAGCATTTTGAGAAACAATCAACTCTATATCGACATAAAAACATATAAATTTCGTACAAGAACCACACTTTAATTTAACCTATTCATATATACAACACACACAACACTTCGAGAAAACCAAATGAAAAAATACATTGAAAGTTCCTGCAGGAACCACACTTTAACTCAACACTATCTCAACCTACTCACAGTAAGCAAACCCACACAGTAAGTCTCAAACTTGAACAAACACTAGTATTGATCAATCGCAATATTGTCAAATGGCAAAAGAAGGAGGTGAATGAGTCTCTCGTCATCAGTCATGAGTTTCTTCTTCAAATTCTTAGCTCTCCTAATCTCTCCTAACGTCTTACCAGACTCCTCATGCTCCATCTCTTGAACACTTGATGCGTTACTGGAGGAAGTGAGCTGGGATTTCCTTCACTGGAGCTACCAGGCTGCGTCATCGCATCGCTTGTAATAGGATTTGATGACAAACCCAGATTCTTTCAAGATCGAAATCCAAAAAACCCTAAGCAAAACCAATCATTTGGCCATAAAGATGTAAGCTTTGGAGTGTATAAACGAATCTGGGAGATAGCTATTGGGTAAGGACCATTAACAAGTCCTCGAGAGACTCCTCGTCGCGAACATTTGGCTCTTATAATCTTATGCCAGTGAAGCTAGTAGCAGAAGGATAACTGTGAAAGAAAACTCGAACATAAGAAAAGAATTTGTTGAGGGTTTTAGAAGATGATCCTGTACATTTATATTTATATAAATTGTTTCTCACTTATAGCAACAGAGTCGTTGTAGTATAGTGGTACTGAGCGATTTATCAATCATAGAACAATAATAAATATGAATGAGCTACAGCTTTTCATTGAGCATTCCCTCTCGTTTCCTTTGCACAGTTACAACCGAAATATAAACTCGATCATTGTCATCTTTGAGCAACAGAAGATGAAGCTTCCTCTTATTTGTTTATCTGATGAATCAACAGTGTTAACGGTTTGAGCAGAACCATCTTTGTCTCTGAGAGCCATCAAAAACAAGTTCCCGGGGAATTCCGGTGACCAAACTATATTTTAAAACCCCTTATAACTGGCGGAGGAACTATCTGACAGTGGAGAGGTTACGGAGGAGCATTTGAATGATCTCGGTGAAGTTTGGCCGTTCGTTAGGATCTTCTTTCTAGCATGAAGTAATAATCATCATCCCTAACTCCGTTTGTAATCTTCTGCATTGGGCCACAAGTTCAGAACCTTGAATTCATCTTCGTTCTTGAATTAAATTATGATCCAAGAATGGGACAACTTGTGCCACAAGACACCATAGCACTGATAGCAGAGATGATTCAAGAGTGTTCAGTCTAATTGATTTCGATTCCGTTAGTGATTTTAGATTTTGGTTTTATTATGAAACCAAACCAAACTGACTAGGAGGAAACAAGCAAATTGTTGAAGATCAAAAGCTTTTAAGAATTATATTAAAAGCCCATAAATTTTTTAATTAAAGAATCTATTCTAAATTTATAGTCGATGCTTAATGACAATTGACAAACAGTCTTGACAATACATATCGATTTTAAACTAACGGCGTTGCATAAACACCGTCTCCAAATCCTCCGGAGGCACAAAGTACTCTATACGGACATTGCTCCGACACTTTAACGCCGGTTGGCGTTTCCTTGGCGCCGGTGGACATCTCAATTTCTCTGATAACTTGGCCTCTTTCGCCCTGGGCGTGCTGCAGGACCCTTCGCTGCCACTGTAGTTTTCTTCTTCAGCTTCTGTTTCTCTCTCCGGCTTTCTCATCTTTGTCTTCACGGGTTTCAGCGAAACCCGAATGGAGATTTTAGCGGTGACCCATTGTTTACCATCAGTGTCTAATCCTCTACCGACTTGAGATTTTTTCGAAGATCCCATATTTTTGTATTAGTTCCGATCAAGTAGAGAGGATCCGGGGAAGAGAGACAATCAGGTTTGAGAACAAAAAAGAAGAAAAAGGAATAAGTGAAAAGTCTGGGAAAGATTTGTACTTTTATAGACACGATCTTGTGATTGCTTGTTTCCCCAGGAATTTTAAGAACAAGGAAGCTTACAGAAGAAGCAGAGGAAAGGGTAAAATCGGAAATTAGATAACGCGTATCTATCGTTTGGCACCATGGTGTTGAGAACCTTTGCTTACAACGGTTCTTTTTCCCGCCACTGTCTACGTAATTCCTTTTTTTTACACCCACAGATTATTATAAGGCTTGTTTAATGGGCAAAGATTTAAAGCCTTATTACAAAATTTAATGGACGTTAAAAAATCAATATATTGGTCTTTTTTTCTAAGACGTCAACACAAAATATATTACTCCCTCCAATTTCTAAAAGATCCATGTTTTAGAAAAAAAAATATTTCAAAAAGATACATTTTTATATTTTCAATGTATAAATTAAATATAAATTGTAAATTTCAAAAAATATAATTGCAATTTATTTAAATTCTATTGGTGAAAACTTATAGGAAATAGTTGATTACGAAAAATAATGTATTGGTAACTAGGGAAAAATTGATGTTCCCCATAAAAAAAGAGACAATACACCGCCTAGAAATAGAAAAAAATAAGAATTAGTTCTGTCGGTTTCACATTTTTAACGTCTTTTCACCCCGGCGCAAGTCTTCATTAACACACTTTTTATTGTTTCTCTGCTGCTTCCCTCTTCTCCAATTCGATTTGCAAAGAAGCTCCGCTGGAAAACTCCAGATATAGATCCTTAGTAGTATATCCAAATGTTTACATTCAAACGCGTTGCGTTTTTCAAAGCCGTGTAGCTCTATATTATACGAGTTTCAGCTTCTTTTGAATTTTTTTTTTTTTGTTGTTGTTGGTTTTAGTAAGGAAGATACCGTTCTTCAGAGATAATGAGCTGGTTTGCAGAGAAATAGCCGGCCTAGCTGTGGAACACGACGACAATTAGACTCCTCCATTGGCCATTTCGTTCTGTAAGGTATATTTATACTTCTTTCTCGTTCGATTGATTCTTAATCGTAATTCCAACCCTAGATCTAATCTCAAATCTCATATGAAATTTTCTGATTTAAATGGGCAATTTTAGTTGAATATAAGGAATATAAACTCCGATTATGGTAGTAAGTGATTTGAATTAACGTTAAACGTATAGGGTAGTCGGTGTTAGTTTATAACTGAGTTTAGTTTAATTTACATAATTAACTGTAAAGTCTATGTAAACTCAACTGGTGTGTTTGTAAAATCGTGACTTGCTGGAAAAGTCACAAGTAGTTTCGTACGGTTACATAAGAAATCTATATAAGTGACAATGTTGTCTTCTGTAAAAAATTTCTAACATGGTATCAGAGTCCTATTGATTCGAGGGCCAATTCAAATATAAAGACAAGCAATAGTCTGCAAAAATGCTTCAGAAAAAGTCGAAATAAATACAGAGATTAGGCAATAACGTTGCAGTCAGTGATTGTCAGGTACGAACAAGAGAGTGATGGATTGTAGGTTAGTTAGATGAAAAACATCTTAAAGACGCACACACATACGTGGACGTTGGTGGAAATCGATATGCTCCGACTCAACCGATGCAAAATAAGGAGGCACCCGAAGTGGTGAAACTGAAGTATCAGAAGCATCAACGAAGGAGTTCACAGAACTGTACGTAAAACATTTGAGAGAAACCTTTCAACAAACGCATGAAGGTGTGTTGCAAAAAAAAAGAGAAGAGATTCTGGTTTTAAAACTAAAAAAACAGGAAAATATTATGTGGTGTGTGTCAGAAACACAAGCACACAAAAGCAGCCGCCTGTTAAAAATAACAGAGAAAGAAAATACAAAACTAGTGTCTGAGGAAGACAACCACAAGAGAAGCCATCTGTTTAAAGAAACAGAGAAGGCACACTAGGAATAATGCAAAAAGTGGTGTGATGTATGTAAGAAACATAATCACATGAAATCCTACTGTTGAAAAAGACAAAGTAAGGTGAATTGACACAAATAAGAATGGTGTGGAGTTTTTCGATAAAAAAAAACTACTCGAGAGAAGCCGCATGTTGGAAGAACAGAGCAAGGCTACTCAGCACAAGAAAAGGAAGCCGCATGTTGGAAGAAACATAGCAAGGCTACTCGGCACAAGAAGGAGATGCTTAGCTATGAGTGAAAGGAAGCATTATCCGGTTGTAGAGACAACCGAAGAAGACATGGAGAAGATTCACGCACAACAGAGAAAATAATTCAAGGAGGTGTGAAGATAGTTACATGAAACTTGAAGGAGACATGTAGAAGACTAGTTGGAAAGAGGATCCTAAGAGTTACTACATAAAGGAAAAGAAACAATTGGAAAGAGAGTAACAGTTGTGCAACAAATAAGAAGGTAAGAGGATTACCTGTGTATGATGAACGAGAGTCACCAATGAAAATATAGAGGGAGAAGAAGAATGGACAGAGTTTCCATTTTCAAGCACCTGCAGAAAACAGAAGAAAAAGAAGTCTCAGATCTCTTGTATGTTTTCAACTGTGGTTTGAGCTTTAACAAGACAAAGAAAGTTGGTGATGAAAGTGATGCTCAAGGATTTGGCGAAGGAAAATTCAAGATCGAATTTGTGAGAGGACTTTGAGAAACCAAAAGACTACGGTTTAGGCCAAGTTGATGGTTAGATAAAACCAATCAAACAAAGGCAAAGAGTACCAAGGTAAAGGTTTGGAAATCCAGATGACTGAGGTTAGAGAAGACCGAATTGATGGTCAAGAGAAGACCGAAGGACTACAATGAAAAAAGCCAAGGCGATGGTTCTAAATCGTGTGGCACAAATTGATGATCGAAGAAGTTATTAAAAACAAAAGAAAGAGCAGAAAAGTGAAGATGCAACACGATGAAGAAGAAGAAGTAGCAGAACTTGAAGAAATGCAAACGCATGAAGTTGAAAGTTTGAGCACCGAGAATTGAAGAACAAAAAAGGATTATTAGTGTAAGACTGAAGCTCAATTAAGGGGGGGGGGAGTGTTAGGTTATAATTGAGTTTAGTCTAATTTACATAATTAATTATAGTCTATGTAAACTCAACAGGTGTGTTTGTAAAGTAGTGACTTGTAAGTGACAGTGTTGTCTTCTGTAAAAAGTGTCAAGAACAGAAGAGAAATTTTCCAGATTTCTTCTGTTTTTCTTTTCATGTCCAATACTATTTCATTTTATTTTGTTAAATAAGAAGTTTCAGTTACTCTGTTTTTTCATTGGTTTACGTAACAGAGCAAGTTTGATATGTTGGAGTAAGCTTAAAGATGACTTGAGATGAATCTATGTGTCCAGTTTGATTGCGTCGTTTCATCTTAGGTTCTTCTCCTCTGAAACATTACAGGATTCATTGCATCATCTCCTTCAAAAACCTTCTTATCTCCATCTATCTTATCTCTCTTCTAGGCGTGGATCTCTACCTATTAATAAAGTCTGCTTTATCCCGTGAACATCATTCTCCCAATTTTGTGTCAGCTTTCATCTGGTTTGTGTCGTGCCGACGTTCTTTGGAGCTTAAGTCTTCCTTGGAGAATCCAGAGAGCTTCAAAACGTTGGTCGATGTTTTCCACAGATTAATCTTTCTTTATGATTGTGGGGTTGTTTGATTCAAGATCGAAACTTTTTCTGACAAAGGAGTGATTTTGTTGATGCAGGTCAAGTAGATTAGTGAGGCTACAAAGTGTCCATTGTACATTGGCAGGGAAAATGCCTACGTAAGGTTCAGTTGTAACACTGTTGGTGTTGTGGGGGTGAACATGGTATCCATAAGTTTGCATAATGTTCTTGATTTCCTCACTGATGCTTTCCCTGACATGGATGTGATCGGAATCTCTGGTGAGTTCCTTTTGTATGTTATTGGTTTGATTTGAAAAAGAAAACACATCCTTTTAGCTTAGTGCCATCTTGAGACTTAAAAACTCATTTATTTGTCAGGTACTTATTCTCGGACAAGAAACCTGCTGCTGTGAACTGGATCGAGGGACATGGCAAATCAATTTTTTGTGAGTTAGTAATCAGAGGAGAGATCATGAACAAGGTGTTGAAAACGAGTTTTGGAAACCTATCATGATTTGCAGCTGCATTACTTCCTTTGGAATTTTCAATGATAAAAAGGTATCTTTTATCCTCTCAAAATCATCAGTTGGATTTCCGTTTGAGGAGTTGGGAATATTGAGGCTGAATGTAGAATCAGATTCCAAGATCCTCATCGATAGCATTCTCAGCAAGAACAGAGTACCGGAACTCTATGGGATTGTAGCAGATATCTTGGTTTTATCTCTTTCTTTTGAGTATGTTTCCTTTAAATGGATCTCTAGAGAAGCAAACTTTGAAGCGGATCTAGTTGCAAAACAGATGCTTGCTATTATTGAGGCCTTTATGACCTCCACCTAACGTTTTAAATGAATGAATGAATGTTGTGTTTCAAAAAAAGAGGATTTCCGTTTGAGGCATGATTTCCTTTTCCTTTGTTTATTTTGTTTCGGTTTGTTCATGTATTACAGCCGATACTCATGCAAGACACCGTCCAACGTTCACCATCTGGGCACCTTCAAGCACCACTAATAAAGGTATGTTATGTCCCGTGAAAATCATCAGTTCAATCTTCTCATTAAATTATAAGAAACTCAAAAGGTGTTCTTCAAAGATTCGACACCAATCTTGACAATGCTTGGATCCCTAGCTATTGAAGGTCTTATTCCATCAAAAGTTCTGATTTTGTTTCTTACCCTCTGTCTAATGATCAAAAACTTTTTTAATGCAATCTGTTTAAATCAATCGGTTCTACTTACAAAATCCTTCTCATACGTGTTTTGATGATTTAAGCATTTAGTTGCTTAGTTTTTTGTTCAAACTTGGTCAATAGCATCTTCTTCTACTTTCATAACCTAATGCTATAGCCCTATGTGATTTCTTTTTTTTCTTTCTTTTTTTTCAGTGGGTCCATATGATGAAGGGAAATTGAATTTGAATCTTGTGCTAGGTTTTGAAGACCAATCAGACACTGTCACACTTATGTGCAAGGTCTTCGTCAAGATTTCAGTGGGAGAAGAATCACAAAGGAGGTCCAGGAATCTGAAGTTTAGCAGTATAGTCTAGGATGATGCAAAGGATCTTTCTGATGTTGTTCTCTATCTTCGCTTAACATGTTAGCCGGATAATTTTGTGTGTTTGATGAATATCGTATGATGATAACATTTACCTGGGATAATATTTTTACTTTCGTCCCTTTATATTTTTTGTAAATTTATGACGTTTAGTTCTATCAACTACCAAACAACAAAAAATGTTAAGAGGAAGGAGAGGTGTGTAGACTTCAAGCATTAACCTAAATAAAAAGCAGAAGATGATTAAAAAAACTCTTACGGAAAACGTACACCATCGAATGAAGGACAACCTTAGTAGAGTTTAACTATAACTGTAACACAAACTAAAATTTAGTAGCCAATCATAACATTTGGTTAAACTACTAAAATCTGGTAGTGTAAAAAGGTAAGACCTCCACAATTGTCCTAATCAAATAATATATAACTAGATTTTAACCAGCACTTTAAAAGTGCGGGATAATATTTCTGTTATTTTTTAATTTAAAGTTATTACCATTTTTGTTTAAATTTTAATATTTGAGTTTTAACAGTGTGAGAGTAATTTATTATGACATCTCATAGTTTGGGAACTCATGGTTTTTGTTCGAGTTATTCATGTTTTGGATTATTTAGATTAAATGATTAAGACCCGTCAAGGAACTGGACATTTTTGGATTCGGTTTAGATAATGTCAGGTTCAGGTCATATTTTTATTTTGTTTCATTAAATCAGAATAGAATTAAAAATAGATTGGATTTAATTCGGGTATAAAGACAAATTTCCAAAAACGCCAAAAACAAAAGTTAAACCAGAAAACCACAAAATCAAGTAATTAGGGGTTTTGATATTTTTAGTTATAAATTATAGTATATATAATTAAAATATTAATATTTTATAATATTTCAAATATTTGGATACCCATTCGGTTTTTATCAGTTTCAGTATTTAGGTTTAGGAAACATAAATGGTTTGGGTTTTGTAAATTTTGATCCGATTTCGGTTCCGAGTTTATGGTTCTATTCCGGTACAGTTTATGGATTTCAGATAATATGTCAAGGACCAACATTTCATTAGTTTTCTTATCTTTGTTTTAATCAGTGTTTTAAAACCCGACCCGGATTCACAGTTGAACCAGTAAACTCGATAACCCAACATAAATCCAGATTAGATTTTGTGAAAAACCCAATATTTGTAAACCCGTAAAAATCTACTAAACCCTGAAATCCGATACCAGTTGAACCACTGGTTGACCCAATATATAACTTTACCTCCTTTTCGTTTTAAATTATGTTTTATATTATCAAGAATTTAGATTTTCACTTTTCAATTTTATTTTCAAACTTTTGATTAAAATTTTTATGGTAAGTTTTAAAGTTTTGATTAAAATTTCTGATTTTTATCATACATAATACTAACCACACTATTTTAATAGTGAAATTTAAATTTTGATGAAGATTTCACTATGACACTTGAAGAAAATGAAATTAGCGATGGTGAAGAGAACCAAAATTAGTTGATGTGCTTTGGTGTTAGTTTATTTTGTTATTCATAATTTATTACAATGATGTTTTACTTTTGGTTTATTTTGGATTTGAAGTTTAATTTATTATTCATATTAGACATTTAAATATTTATGAATTTTGCATCTTGATTTTTTTAGATGTCATAAAATATATACATATCCAAACTATTTTTTATGTTTAAAAAAATAGAAAATATTTAAATTTAGTTTCTTTATTTTTATGTTCATAGCTAATATATTATTATATAATAAATTAATTAATTTATTAACCTTTTTATTTTCAAAACAAAATTATTTAGTTATGTAGACTTCTTCATTCATGGTGGTCAGTATGAGAGGTTATAGATAATATATTTCAAAAGTATCAAATATCAGTATTATTTTAGTAGGAGGTGGAAACTATGTAATGATATTGTAATAATAAAATTGTAAATATAATGCAAGACCTTTAAACGTAACCATAAAACCTATATTATAATATTGCAATCATAATTACGTTGGTGCTCGAGATATTCTCGCAAATATGTTTGTAATCTAAGGGAATATTAGAAAATGTTAGTGTTTCTGTTAACTATAATATAGGTGATGCTGTTTAAATAAAAAAATAAAAAATACCAAATTAAATTAAAAGTATAGCTTAAAAATGTCTCAGTGGTAGAGAATTGTAAATACTACTAAAACAGAAGGGTACCTCAAAAAGGGCCTTCTATTTTAATAGTATTGATACATATATTAAATTTTGAATTGAAAAAATTATAATAATATAATACATATAATACCAATTGTTATTGCGATATCAGAAATATACTGTTAATAATATATCTTTTTTGATAAAAATGTAAAGATATTATTATCAAATCTTTTCAGTTTTCGACAATATTACAATGAAGACAAGGAAAGCAGGAAACTGAAAGAGAACAACTAAACAGAAGCAATTCCTAGCCAAAGTTGGGACTGACTCAACAAGCATAAACAGCTAACCAGAGGACAGTACTCCATCAGCACAAACCCGCTTGCCACAAAAGAAGAAACTACAGTGATTGCGAGAGACATAACCCGATAGAAATCGGTGTACCCTATGAACCGGTCTTTAAGATTTGGCTCCTCCAAGAACTGCTTGCAAACGGCCTTCTAAGCAGCAGCCAGCACAGTACGGCAACAATACCAGAGGCCAAGCACACCCGCATTGGCAGAGCATTTATTCAGAAAGAAGAGCCTCAAAGGATTGCCAACGCCATGAACTTACACCAAGCAGACAGAGAAAGCAAGCATCACCTTACCTAAGCAATAGCGGATAGGAAACTGCCTTAGATCAATCCCCTGTAACAAACACGCTCTATACGCAACGCCTCCAAGAAGGAGAGCCATAGTTGACTAAACTGACAACTATCCTCCTCACGTGCATCCACAACGGACAACCCGCAGCGGATCTACCTGGCTTGGAACCGAAGCATCTCACTAGGCCTTTTGAAGCTTTTCGAAAGCAGAGACTGTACAAAATGGACATCTTAGACCAGATCTAGACCGCCATCGCCATATGTAGTCCAAATGGACATCTTAGAATATCTACAAAAGCAACTTTAAAACTTCAAATGTTGAATTTTTGTATTGTGAAATTTCATATTTGAAGTTTTACTGTACAAAATTTAGTATTTGAAGTTTTTTACTTTTAAACCTTTACAATTATCTATTTGTAAAATAATCTTATCAATTTTGTTATCCTTTTAGTCCTTATAAATTTTTTTATCTTATGCAAAATACAAATATATTAATAACAGTAAAACGAAATATTATATAAAAAAATATTACAATACACATTTAATACAATTTATAAAGAAAAATAAAAAGATAAAATTGTATCAAAACAAAATTATTACATCAACTAACGAAAGTACAAGATTTCAACAACTTTTAACTTGTAATCTACAAATAAAAATAAAAAGACATAGTTATTATTTCGAATTGCATGTAGTATGTTATCAAAATGTGTTATCTTACTAACTAATATGTATATAATATTTTTATTATATATTTTATTGTTAAATAAAAAATATTATGATTTTTGTTAACTTTTATCAAATAAGAAAGACTATAATTTAAAATTTAAAACTTTTAAAGTTTAGTCTGAAGTTGTTCTTTTGAAGTGAAACATCCTCAAATTTCAAATTTCAAGTTTTACTAACTTCAAAAATGATGTTGCTTTTGAAGATGCTCTACGATTTTCAACCAACCCTATTTTTTCTCTATATTTTCTTTTAAAATAGAGTAATTTTTGCTCCAATATATATTTTATAATAGAGTTACTTTATCATATAGAAATATATAGAGAAAAAAGTAGAGTTGGATTATAGATGCTCTTACCAGAGGTATTCGTTACAAATCATCTGAACTTATTAACGTTCATGAAATAGAACTGTTTATAAGAAAAATAAATTAATATTTACAAAATCATGCATAACCATATAGGCATATCGTATTGTCTTGTAACAATAGCAACTGGTTCATCAAAAGCAAGCTGCATCACCAGTTTCTCTATGCAAAAAGTATGCAATGTACACAAAATGGGTTTACATAGGGGTGTAATGGTGTTATAAGTTGATTGATAAGATTTTTTTTTCCTTATAACATTTTACAAGTCAAAATGATTTTTAAAGCAAGTTAGATTCAAAATCCAGCTTACTTAAGGAAAACAAAATATCCATTAAGAAAACATTCAAATAATCATCTTGATTCATGTGTGATATTTTTAAAAATGGATTTTCCCTAGAAAATCTTATTTCATTTATTTCTAACTAACATTTTGACATATCACATCTTAAATAATTGTCATATATAAAAATTTCACCTATACAATTGTTTTATTTTTTAATTATAATAATCTGTTGACAAAAAAATCTAACCAAATCTTATTAAATTTTTAAATAATTTTTACAAAATGATGCATTAATTAATTTGGTAATTAGTAATATAAATTATTATAAATTACTGTTAATTAATATGTTATTACAAAATAAAATAAAATTTCTATATTATTTTCTTAAACTTTCTAATTATAGTATATATTTTGAAAATTATAATAAATCTGTTTAAAGATTTTAACAAGATCTTGATTTTCAAAAATTATATGTAAATATTTTCACTAATTGAGAAATTAGTTATGAAATATTATTATATATTTATATATTTATAAATTTAAAATATAAACTATATCCTATTTTATCTATTACATAATCATAATTAATCATTTTAAGTGAAATTATTATATTGAGCTAAATATAATAAAATTATATTAAATTGTTAAATTTATATATTTTATTTTCTTAAGTATTTATGTTCAAAATATAATACGTATGTAACACGTGTTAAAATTAGTAAACTATATAGTACATGTAAAATAATTAACATGTATTTCATTAAAGCTAATAATAAAAAAATTAATCATAATATCTATTCATTTTAAATACAATATATATATATATATATATATATATATATATATAAATTTTTAACAAATCTGTTGAAAAATATTTTAACAATTTCTTAATTTTCAAAAATTTATGTTAATATTTCAACTTAATTAGAAATGAAATATACTTATGCATTAATATATATTCAGTTATCATTTATAAAATAAAAATAAAGTTTTATCTTATTTTATCTATTTTATAATAATAATTATTCATGTTAAATGAAATTGTTATATTGGACTAAATATGATAACGTTACATTAAATTTATAAATTTATAAAAATCATAAATATAAAATATTTATGCTAAAAATATAATACGATGACATAACGACTTAAAATTCACAAACTATATAATACATGTATAAAAATTAACATATCTTAGAATTTTGTATATAAAAGAATATATTATCTGAATCAAAAAATATAAAAAATATTGCTAATAGGAAATTCGGCTTTGAAGGTTGGCGGGTTAAAATTGAGCATACATTTAATACAAAATAATTTTTAATATGTTGTTTAATGCATATATTAATTTGTTCAATAAAGAAATACAAATACAATATAATAAATATTTAATAAGAAGTGACAAATATATATGATCGTTTTAAACAATTGATTAATTATAACATGTAAACTATAAAATTATTATATTTGAAATAGTTATATAAACATTTAAAATATGATTAACATTAAAATTTATGATCTAAAATAAATAAATATATATATATATATATATATATATATAAAAATAAACACCCGTGCATCTAGTTAACCTTTAAAAAAGGAAAGAAAATTGTGTAGATCATTAAATCGAGGCAAACATTCACTCGATCAGACCTAAACTCAAGTACGGATTGAGATTCAACAGGCAAAGACAAGCAAATCATAATTTTTTCATCCCCACCGATATCTTTTTTTCTTGCTCTGTAATTTCTGTATGAACTTTGCCTATAAGAATCTGTCGTTGTACTTAAGCAAAAAAAATATAAAACATAATCTCTTAAACTTGTCATACTATTCATACTCAATATTACATTTAGATTATTCTCTATATCTCTTCAAACAAAAAAAAGATGAATGAAAAATAAAATTGTAAATATATAAGATTGGACATTACTAGATTGGGTTCGATGTATATAAATAATGTTATATGAAAAGAGGTGCATTAGTAAATTAAATTTGATCAAATAATTGCGCATATCTAATGATTGTTGTGGCCACAGGCCCACATGCATACTAACACCTGACTTGCAATAATACGTACCGTCGACATTTTTCAGCGTTATACATTTCTTCAACAACCAATCCATGTCCAACCTAGGATTACTAAATCATAACTTCATAAGTACCTTTGAGTCAAGGGTTTATATAACTCTTGCAATGAAGCTAGAGTTAAAAAAAATGAAGCTAGATATAAAAATGAAGCTTGATATAACTCTTGCAATAAGGGTTTAGTCAAAAAAAATGAAGCTAGATATAGATTTTTTTTTCCCTCAAAAGTAGCCCCAGTCAATACGATTCATTCGAAATTTTGATCGATCATATCATATATTCTTATCAACTAAATAGTTTCATTATCGTTATTTTTACTACAACAACAATGAAATCTGTTGTCCAAAATTTAGGCTATTGATAACTTTCCTTTCAAAATTATGTAATTGAATTCGAGTTTTAACTTTCATTACATATGATATAATAACATTTAAACCGTTTTGTATACATAGTATTACTTACTTGACTATGCACCAATATTATTTTCTTGCTAGAAAAGACTAAGGAAAAGATAAGGTCGGAAGCAAGCAAGAAAACTCGCTATCCCAATTGTTCAATTGATAAGCAAACCTTACCGACTTTTAGGTGCATGCATATACATAATACATAATACATACTACATTTATTTTCTTTTATATATGAATATATAACTCAGCATACACACTCGGCTTCTCCTTTTCTTGGACGTCACATAGCTTTGTTTGTTTGGTCGACCCACACTGGCTTATTTATAAATACGATCATTCGTTAATATATTTGTATTTGCCATAGGTATGCGTATTCAAGTGCTATATTCTTTCGGATCTGAATTGGGCTTTATCTTTTCCTTTTTCCACTTTTCTTTCGGTTTCAGATGCACTGAATTCTAATCAGGAAATTAAATACGTAGGAGATGTTATTGGTTTATATATAAAAGTTCTATGATTTTTAAATCCATATTCAAATCTATTGTTATTGGTTCTTTGATTTTAAAATAGATTTTAAAATCAAGTCTTATTCCATAGTATAGATTTATTTAAGGATTTGATTTAAAATTGGATTTGAGTGGATTTATAAATGTTTTTAATGTAAAAATACAAAGGAGAAAATATTGAGCTCTACCTTGTTATTTTGACTTGGATTTGTAATATTGTTTTTTGAGTTTTTTTTTTTTATATTTGACAAGTTTTCATATCTTGTATGTTTGTTCAATATATCGTATCTTGTTCATCATTTTCTTTTTTTTTTTGGTACCAAATCTTCATCTTCTTTGGTTTAAACATAAAGTCACTAGCAATTGGTCAAAAATACTTTTTCGATCCCTAGACATGTTATTACTTTTCCTTCTCTTTTAATTGGTTGTTAGGACTTAGATCATTCTTCTCATATTAGCATTTTTGTATGATTAACTTATGCGTTTATTTATCACACATTATGTAATGGTAATTGATTTTTCTTGTATAATTTTACAACTTTTGATTCAATTGTCTGTTTTACTTTATATTTCAAAGTTTTGAGCATTTATTTTCTTCTACGTAAGTGTCATCTTGTCACCTTCCAACACTAACTAAATAAAACTTGTTCTGAACAATTTCTCTAGATCCAAACATTTTCCCTCATAATGATAAATCTATTTGATTGATTTATAACAATTCACCTGTTTTGATTTTGAAATCCATACAAATTATTCTTAAATCCATTTTGTTTGATTTTAAAATCATGGATTTAGAAAAGATTTTTAAATCTAAAAAAAATTGTAAATCCATTAAAATACTAGAACCAATAACCCCTACGTAAAGTACCGTCATAAAAATAAGAATATACGTAAAGTAAGGCTTGCCAATAATTGATTATCTCATCTAATCATTGGGACAATCTACGCACATGCTACCAAATATTGCACTTATGGAATTTGGTATATATATTTTATGGAAACAATAATGCATTGGTATGCATTACTAATCTTTTTTTTTTGTTAAAGCACTTGGTTTTAAATGATACAAATAGTTTATTTGATTTAAATAAAACAAATTAAAGAGTACTTTGTTCTGTAAAATCTCATAGGCCTTAACTTACTTTTTCTTGGTTCATATATTTAATGTTAGGGACATAAGTTCGATAAATATAAACATGATTTAGTGATATATAAACATTTACAAAGAAATATCGACAAAACAGTAAATTGGCTATTTTTTATTTTGTGATCATATATTTGTGTCTTATATCTTTTACTATTGAATTAAAATTTTATGATGTAAGCAAGTAAATCTAATTGATGTTCACGTAAGAATGTAATATTATACTAATTTTAAAATGATACTGGCGATATAGTAAAAGGATTAAAGGTTGTTTACAAAATATGAACTATATATAACTTGTTTATATTTAAGCATGTGTCTCAACTAATCAACCATCAGGGCCAAAATATTGAATGAACACAACATTCAATCAATCGATTGTTTTGTTAAAGTTTAAGGTGTCATTATTTTTTGAATAGAGAAAGTGTCATTATTTTTTTTAGAAAGATGAACAGTAAAATCAAGAGGGATATTATATCTTAACAGTTAAATTCAATCAAACAAAATGCCAGTACATATGCCGGATTTGCTCAAATTCTCAAAAGTTCTGATGTATTTGTAACTTTGTATCCCAAAGTTATCAATTACTGAAAAATTATTAGATTGTTAAATTTTCCACGGTTCGGAGTTATTCCTTTTTAGTTCACTATTTTAGGCCCTCAATCAATTGGGGCCAATTTGTCTTTTTGCAATCGCATTATATTCATCTTCTTTCTCACTTATACCATCAAAAATGCCTTTTGCCCCTCGGCCCTCTATCTTTCTCTCTCTCTAACTTTCCCCTCAGAGACTCCTCATTCTCTCCAACTAGGGTTTCCTCTCTAGAACAACAATAGAATATCAATAATTGATTTGAAAACCTTCTTACGGATTTTTCATCTCCTCTTCTTATAGTAAAGACACAAACGAGAGAAGCAAGAAGATCAAACCATTCTAAGTAGATATCCCCGGGACTTTCTCTTGTTGGTCCAATAAAAGGTAAGACCAAAACTATTTCATATTCTACTCAGCCAATTGGCACACACATTCTTGCATAATATATATAGATTGTACATTTATGTTGATTTGTTATACAATATTAGAGAGTTAAGATCATGGTGATTTGGGTGATTTGATCACTGATCTTGAACTTGCAAGTTATAATTGAACGTGTAGTCTAGATTTCATGATTTCTTATGTATACTGTAGGTTCCATACTCAAACACTAACCATATAGAAAAGCAATTTAGTTAGGTCGTAGATTCAAGAAACCAAACCAATATATGTTGTATGGATCGGAAAAAGATCTCAGAGTAACAGATCAGAGAGTGTTGTGAGAATACGATCAAGAAAAGCTGCTAAACTAAACGCCAAGAACAAAAATGTATGGCAAGAGTGTTTTTATTGTTCGAATTAAAAGAAAATGAGTAATCAAAATTTTCCAATTTTTTTTTTTTAATATTACGTTATTTTTACCAAATTTGGTGGTTCACCAATACTCAACAAAAGCCATATGTTTTTTCAAGTCTAGTGTATGAGGAAACATGTACATATATTACCTTCTTTTAAATTCATTAGAAAATTTTCACAAGTGAATTTAAAGGTCATATATATATATGTGAGAATTTTTTTTTATCTTAGTTATAAAAGCAGATGATCCCGTCAGATTTAACCAAATAAATACTCTAGAACGTAAAACGAGTCTGAGTTACCTTCAATTTGAATTTAATATAACAACACCCACTTTCTTCATATAGCTATGGATATTAGATGGACGATTAAAAGTTTTAGTAATATTGTAGTTAGACAACTGATTCTATAACCTCATAATCGTATTGTGTTAGATTCACTAATACACATAGACTTAACATTTGTGCATATATATATTTAGTATGTTTTGTATTATACGTTGGTTTTGGTGTCTCAAAATAAAATGTAAAAAGTAATTGATTATAAGGTATTGTCTAGGATATTAGCACATAATTGCTTGAGATTTAGTTCAAATATGGATTTAAATGGTAAGCATTCCAATGCAGCAAGAACACAAAGAGCAATGAATTTTGGGGAGAGCATCATATGTCATGTAACCAATTATATTGATGGCGAGACTTTACTATCTCTAGTTACCTTTCTTACTTAGAATAATGAATTCTGAGGTTAAAAGACTAAGAACATCTTTTTTACAACTAATTATACTGATAAAGAGACAATCTGCTAGTTACCAACACAAACTTCAAAAGACACAGAAGTATACAAGAAGGATATTTTAAAGAATTACAATATTTTTGTGGATCAAGATTCATCATATATGTATGTGATCACGTCGTTTTTAAAAAACTCTGCAACTGATAATTCAGGGGATATATAACCAAAAATGTCATCATCATCGTATTCGAACTACACAAACTCACCATGCGCAGCATGCAAGTTCCTCCGGCGAAAATGCTCGTCAGACTGCGTATTTGCACCATATTTTCCGTCAGAGGAACCTTTAAAGTTTGCGAACGTCCACCGGATATTCGGGGCAAGCAACGCGAGCAAGATCCTCCACGAAGTGGCCCCGCATCAACGGGAAGATGAGGTGAACTCGCTGGCGTACGAGGCGGAGGCACGGCTAAAAGATCCAGTGTATGGCTGCGTTGGGGCCATCTCGGTGCTTCAAAGAGAAGTCTTGAGGCTGCAAAGGGAGCTAGAGGAGACAAATAATGATCTCATGAGGTACGCTAGTTGTCTTGGCGGTGAAACGTCGGCATATGGAGGACGGAGAGGTTGACTGGTAAACGGCAGTTGATTAGTCCATCAATTAGTCTTTCAGAGAGTGAATGGTTGATATGATGGAAGTGATAAGATATCCTCGTATGTATGTGTATGTATGTGTATGCACAAACTTATGCGTATATGTAATTTAATAGTATTTTCTTTTACATGGGAGGGCAACGGATATTTTTGAATACGTTGAATAAGGAAATACCTAATTGATGTATTGTTTGTGTTGCGTTCTTATAAGTTCAATGTGAGGACATTGCAAGAAGGTAGCGAGACAAGTCTTTTTGTGACAAACAGCCAAAAAATGCTAAACATATGATCATAAATTGGTGTGAAGCGCCGATTAGGCGCTACGAGTTGATATCGCAGTTCATGTGAGAACTTATTCATTGATTAGTAAGCAAAATCTGTATGGCAAACCTTTTTTTTTTCTTTATGGCAAACTTGTTCTTAAAAAGATATCATTGGACCAAATCAGACTTTACCTTTCAATGATTTGAACTTGATTATTTAATTTACTCACATAAACTCAAACGGGAGTACGCACAACCTTACTTCCTTTTTCTTTTTAGTCGAAACTGTTACTTTTATAAATCAGCTCTAAACAGCTAATACAAACACTATAACACTTTAAATGGTAATCAAGTGAATGAGTGAAAATAATGAATTATTTTCTATTCTTTACAATTAGTACCATTTACAAAGAATATATGTAATCTATAATTCCTTAAATTTTTTTTATTAAATTCG
Organism: Brassica nigra; assembly: GCA_016432835.1. Classification (NCBI taxonomy): domain Eukaryota; kingdom Viridiplantae; phylum Streptophyta; class Magnoliopsida; order Brassicales; family Brassicaceae; genus Brassica; species Brassica nigra. The sequence goes on along the minus strand of CM028249.1, from coordinate 14,940,949 downwards.
AAAAGAAATATTTCTCTTTATTCTTTTTATTTAATACCTTTTCATTATTTTTCTTATCTTCTATATTCTTCTAATGGTTACTCGTTAGAGTCTAACTGAGTTTTTGCAATCTAATCAGCCATATAATTGACTTCTCTAGGTACTAAAGCAAAGGAGATTATCCTAAAATCTCTAGCTAAATGCCTGGTATAAAAGCAAGTATTATACAGCTCAATATGATCTTCTCCCTTAAAGTAATCAAAGTTTCCTATTCTGCAAACAATGAGATGATTTAAGTTTTTTTTTTTCTCTTTTTTGTCAAGGAGATGATGATGATTTAAGTTTTTTTGAAATACTGTAGGTTGAAGTTAGCTAGAACATGTAGCCAAGTATTTTGAGGTTCAACCATAAATTCATAGTTTTTATGATTTTGTGTGTGTAAATGTCAACGAAGCAATATTAATACTATTTTAGGATATTTAAAAGCATATAGTAAATCTTAATGTCGACAGTTTTAATGGACTCACGGGAAAGTAGGCTAATAATTAGTTGTTTGATCACACACGCTAGTCACTGGTCAGAAACATCATTTTGCTAATATTCCAAGTAAGTCGAGTGATTTTATAAATTTTGTCGACATGAGAAAAAGATTAAATAAATAATCAATGGCTGAAAACATGAAGTTTACTACCTTTATATAAGCACATCTTCATAGGGAATCTTTTTTTAAATTCGGTCCAATTCTTATTCATGTCATTTGGCGGCGACCTAACAAACCAAATATATTCACATACAAATCGACTCACCAAGAACCCACGCATACTCTCTTTTTGGATAAATAACGATTGATCATCATTTTAAAAGTGTAAAGGGTGTATAAAAAACGAAATCAAACCGCAAGTTTAGACTTTAGATATTAATGTAAAGTAAAGTATTATAATTTGAAAAATACCCTAGGATAGTTCTAAAAAATTCCTTTTTATCACAAAATAGTTTTCAAAGATCAAAATGACCAAAATATTTCATTAAAAAGATAAATATACGTTTATACCACTAGGTTAACTAATATAAATTTAGGGTTTAAAGTTAAGGGATTTGATTTTGGAAATGAGGTTTAAAATTTTAGAAAATAAAAACTGAATATTAAAAAATAAAATAAATAGTTCAAATAGTTTCAAAAAATATTTTAGAATTTCAAAAAAAATTAAAATTTTTTAATTTTGTTTTGAAAAAGTTTGAATTTGAAAAGATATAATTCAAAATTATATTTTTTTTTAGTTTTGAAAATTTATTATTTGTATTTATATATCTAGGGTATAAAGGTATTTTATCTCTTTACTAAAATCTATTTTGATCATTTTTTATTTGTGAGGTTCTTTTTCTGATAAAAACTTAAAAAATCTATTTGGAAAAATTGCCCTTCTAATTTTCTAATTCAATTTTTATTTGAAAACATTATCGGAAACAAACCATTTCAAATTATAAGGTGAAAATGTTTTCTTACATAACCATAAATTATCCATTCAGTTTCTAATACAAAGAAACGTTTGTTTGATGATTGGTTAAATATTATCAATTTGTGTTTTCTTTTAAATGTAAAAATTTTAAAAATAATTATACTAATAATATTGCTGTAAAAAATAATATATTTCTTGCAATAAACTATATTTTGAACCCTTGCTGTTTTTCTTACCGCTTATTAATTTGTTGCATATACTTTATTAGAAGGTACCAATGAGACGATCATTCTGTTTATGCTTTAATACTCCTTAAATCACCGGTGGTATAATACCACGACAACTTTATAAGGATTTAATGAAGTAATTTATTACAATCAAATGTAATTAGGCAATTTGACACGGATGTAATCCAGGTGTGTATAACATATGAATAATATACACACTCTGATTAGATCCTTGTTAAATTGCTTAATTAAATATACAAAAATATATGTATATGTCGACTTCCACGCGTGGATTTACATGTCGACTTCAGGACAAGTGGATTCAAGATTATGTTCAGACAGGAATCAGCTTCAGAAGCAGTAACTATAAGATACATTTTCTGCTATCATTTCATTTTAAGATTTTTTATTTATTATATCATCTTATTTATTACACTATCACTGTCTACTGCAGAAATATGACTGTTTTGCCATGTGATATATTATCTCATATTGTACACATCTTGTTCCTTCTCCTCTATTATTCCCTTCCATCTTGTTCCTTCTCCTATAGATTTCCTTTGTTGCGACCTATTACAAAATTATAACAAATAGTTTACATTTTGAAAAAAATTACACCTTATGAAAATTTCAAAGTACCCTAATCTATACTTAATTATCTGTCACGGGTTCACACCATTTACTTTTTCAATGTTCTTTTTTTCTGGTCTTCAATACTCAAAAGATGGAATTTTTTTATAAGTATCAAAAGATGGAGTTGATGCCAAATAAAACTCCCACGAAACTATTGTACTAATGTCCTTGTTCCAAAGAAGCCTATGTTTTAGTACTTACAGGTTAGTTCAATTTCAAAGTACCCTAATCTATAATTAATTATCTGTCATGGGTTCACACCATTTAATTTTTCAATGTTCTTTTTCTGGTCTTTAATACTCAAAAGATGGAATTTTTTTTATAAGTATCAAAAGATGGAGTTGATGCCAAATAAAACTCCCACGAAACTATTGTACTAATGTCCTTGTTCCAAAGAAGCCTATGTTTTAGTACTTACAGGTTAGTTCAATCTCATCGTTAGAAAGACGAAGAGCATACTAAAGAAAACCTAAAATGGGCCACATATGAGTCCAATTTTTATGAGAAAGTGAGAGAGAAGTTTGTCATCTCAATATCAAGTGGATCAAGTAGCAGTGGACAGTGGACCACCACTAAGAGAGAGTAAGATATTGTAATTTACCAGCAAGACTTCGGAAAAGAGAAGGATCAGGAAACAACTCATCTTGGCCTCGAACTTGATCCAATTTGAGTGGAAGAGTAGTTGAAACTGGTGCACAATCCTTCATTCCCGCAATGACCAGGAGATAAGTAACATATTTTTCTTGGTTCATGAATAAACCATCTTCAGTATGATGCACTTGGATTCCCAGAAAATAGTGCAGAGATCCCATGTCCTTCATTCTAAACTTTCTATGCAGATGTTGAAGAAGAGTCTCTAACAAGGCTTCATTGTTGCCGGTGAGAATCATATCGTCTATGTACAGAAGCAAATAAATAACATCAGAACCTTTGTGGTAAATGAATAGAGAAGGATCTGGAAAGCTGCACTGAAAACCAAACTCCAACAAGAAATTGCTGAATTTATCGAACCAGGCACGCAGAGCTTGACGTAACCCGTAGATAGCTTTCTTCAAACGCCAAACATAATCAGGATGCTCTGTATTAGCAAAACCAGGCGGTTGCTTCATATAAACCAACTCCTTGAAGTCCCCATGTAGAAACGCGTTTTGAACATCAAGTTGTCTTAAAGACCACTTCTTGGTGACAGCTACATGCAGAACTATGCGAATGGTAGCTGTGCGGACGGCAGGGCTAAAGGTTTCAATATAATCGACCCCTTCTTCTTGTTCATTGTCTCTAGCCACTAAACGAGCTCTAAGTCCTTTTACTGTTCCGTCGGCATTGTACTTTGTGTTATAGACCCAACCACAATTCAGCGGATTTTGATCATCAGAAGGAGGAACCAGCTCAAGTTTTTCTGTTTCCACCATATGATCCACTTCCGTACCCATAGCTTTTGTCCAACCAGGATGTTAGAGAGCCATTTTTACAGACTTTGGTTCATCAAACTCATCTTTGATTGTAAACAGAGCATATTTGGGATTGGGTTTCACGATCCCTGCTCTGGCTCGTGTTATCATTTGATGAACAGGTTGTGGTTGCTGAACTGCCTCTTCCATAGCTACTTGGTGTTGATGATCAGAACCGTCTTGACTTGATTCCTCATCTGATAAGTGTGGTGGTATGAGTGGTGGAGGAGGAGACAGAGCGTTGTGCATGGTTTGAGGAACAACAACAGGAACTGGAACATCTCGAGGTCGTCGAGAAAGTATTTCTTCTACAGGTGGCGAGAAACTTTCTGTTTCACAAGAACGAGTAAGAGCAACTTCTTGCCAAGCCTGAAGAAGAGCTGACGAACCTTGCTTGTGATGACCGCCATAGACGTCACTAAAAGGAAAAGAATTCTCATCGAAAAAACGTGTCTTCTAATAAAGACCTTTCCAGTTGGTGGGTAATAACATCTGTAGCCTTTATATTTTTCATTGTATCCCAAGAACACACAAGATAAGGTCTTTGGATCCATTTTGTTCTTCATATATGGACGTAGTAAGGGAAAACATTTACACCCAAACACTCGCAATGCAGTGTACAAAGGAGGTCTATGATGAAGCATCTCATAAGGACTCTTGTTGTCAGGAAGAACAGAGGAGGGAAGAAGGTTGATCAGAAACGTGGAGGTGAAGAAAGCTTCAGCCCATAGATGTTGAGGAACCTTTCCATGAAAAAGCATTGTAAGCCCCAATTCTGTCAGATGTCGATGTTTTCTTTCAGACAAACCGTTCTGCTGTGGCGTATGAGGACAAGAAAGCAGTTTCTGGATACCTGACGAGGCCAAGTGATTCAGAAAAGTAGTTCCAGTGAACTCTCCACCACCATCGCATTGAAACTATTTTATTCTGCTCTGAAACTGAGTTTCGACCATTTGTTGAAAGCGAATAAAAACAGATGTGAACTCAGATTTAAGGCTCAACGGATAAAACCAAGTGAACCTTGTGTGATTATCAATAAAAATAACATAGTACTTGAACCCTTGAGTAGAAACAACATGGCTTGGTCCCCATAAATCACAATGTATTCTTTCCAAGGGACTTGAAGACACAAAATCTGAAGATGGAAAAGGGAGTTTACAACTTTTTCCCATACTGACAAGAATCACAGACCGAAGAGGCACTGGATTTATTACAAACTATGGCTTTATTCCTTGAAAGCTGTTGAAGTATGTCCATGTGAGGATGGCCTAGCCGCTGATGCCATATCCTCTCACTCGTTGCATGCTGTCTGTTAGAGCAGAAAGCATGAAACTGGGCATCCTTCAACAAGTAAAGGTTCTTATGTCTGTGTCCTTTGGTTAGGACCTGCTTTGTCACCTTGTCCTTAACCATCAGAGATTCATTATCAAAAGTAAATTCACAGGGAAATCTGATGTAAGCTTTGACACAGATAATAATGATTTCGTTATAGCAGGACAAACAAGAACATCTTCAAGAGGTAGTGTACCTGTAGGTGTCTGCAGAGCCACTGAACCGATATGAGTTATGGGAAGGTAATCGCCATTACCCACAATCACCTGATCATTCCCGAGGTATGGCTGAGATGATTGAAGTTGAGAACCATCGTTGGTGATGTGAGCAGATGCAGCGGAATCAGGATACCATTCTTGGCCATTAAACTGCTGTTGTTGATCTGATAAACGAGCCGTTGTTAACGCATTATGTTGAGTCTGTTGTGGCTGAAAATCTTGATCAAAACGATTGTAGCACCGAGCAGCAGAATGACCATAGCGTCCACAAATCTGACAAGTTAGTCTTGTATTGGAGCTTCCACCGGCAAACTGCTGCTGAAAACCACGCCCACAAGTAGAGTAAGAGCCACCAGAGTTTGAAGAACCATGACCACTGTTTCCTTCGTTGTTATAGTAACCTCGTCCTCTGTTTGAGTATCCTCTACCCGTGTGAAAAGCCAGATGCGGTGACACTTCTGGTACCTGACTATAAACCTTGAGCTTATCATCGAAATTGGCCAGTTTAAAAACTGCGTCTTCAAAACTCATCTCAGGGACTGAATCCATCGAATGCTCAATAACAGTACATATCGATTCATACTCTTTACCAAGACCACTCAAAAGCACCATCATCTCTTGCTCTGTGACTAGACATTCAATCGAATCAAGTTGGTCACATACACTCTTCACTTCATCGAGATACTCTGACATGGTTTTCTGATCCTTCTTCATTCCTTGGAGCTTACGCTGAAGATCAAGTTTGCGCGTGGCGGATACTCTGTTGCACTTTTTACCAAGGCTCAACCACACTTCCTGCCCAGAATGAAGACCATACACAGATCACAGAGCTTCTTCTGTCAGAGAACCGAAAAGCCATGCCATAACAAGCTGGTCTTTGCGAATCCATTTGACAAACTCAGGGTTTGCTTCCTCTGTAACCACTTCACCATTCCAGACTGAGACTGTTGGAGATGGCCGAGGAGAGGACTCGTTAATGAACCCAAGCAAGGACTGACTTGAAAGGAAAGACTCAAACTGAGTTTTCCATAAAAGGTAGTTGTTTGAGGAGAGTTTAAGGGTAACACAGTTTGAGATACTGAGAGTTGAAAACAAATCTTGAATTTCTTCTATGGATCTACTCACTGGAGCTCTGATACCATGTGAATCATACAAGATATGAATAAGAAGATGAACACATAACTTTGTATTCTATTCAACTTTTAGAAAGATGTAAAGCGGCTATCATAGCTTTATATACAAAGAGATAGAGAGACTACTTGACCTAATGCTCACGTTAGCATCCGCAAGCATCTAGGCAACCAAAACTGTTAAAGATAAAAGGAGACAGAGAAGCTTTGATATTGTGAGCTGTCTTCTCCGTATAAGGATCATAACACGAACGTGAACTCTGTCTTTTACTACGACAGCGTTCTCCTCTGTTCACGGCTATCACGTTTTTTGTGCTGGGCTTAATGGGCTTAGCGACTTCTTTCTGCTTCTCTGCACATGGCCCAAACACACAAGACAAACCTTCTGCAGCAACTAGTGTATTTGCCTCACTTGGTCTAATAAACTGCAGGTATAAAAGTACTAACTAAAGCCACTGTGCCACCATCAGAGCCGAGCCTGGGTACAAGCACATCAAACATGTGCTTCAAGACCGGTAAAGTTATATAATATTTAGGGGCCAGTATGCATAAAGATTAATTAGTTCAGTTGGTTCCATAGTAGGTGTTTATTTTCCATATAACCCGAGTTCAATGCTTAAAAACAACACTAAATTAATGTTTTGTTGTCAACCTTTTATTATACTGAACAAAGCCAAGATGGCATGAAAGGAATCAGAGATTGCATGCAAATCAGTTTCGCTCCTTTGACTCTCTCTTCTCAATCATCGATCATCAGCTAAGAAACAAGATGCAGAGTTTTAGAGAAACAAATCCGAGGATTTCATCAGCCATGATGCAACTCTGGATTCGGTGAAGCTCCCTGTTCTCTTCGGTAACTATGGCTTTGTGGTGCTCTGTTTCTCTCGACATCTCCTCGACAAAGCAAACTGCTTCCTCTTCCGACGACTTGGGCCAGATTTCTATTTTACTATGGGTTCTAATGGGTTTTATTATATCAGTTTGACTGGGCTAGGCTCTTTTAACTATTGCCTTTGGGCTTTTATAAACTTTTATTTTTCTGCATTTTAAATTTAAAGAAGGCCAGTTTCAAAAAAGCCAAGATGGCCCAACAGAAACTAAAGATCAAAGGCATAATATTATAAACTAAAATATAAGTAGTAATTAATACTAATGATCAAATGCCATAAAATAAAATATTCAATCTGATGCTAATAATAGTAATTTATTGATAAAATTAGAACTATCAGAAATATCATAAAAATTGGTTTAAGGTATTCTTATTTTTAAATATATAAACGAACTATACATAGCATAATAATTTCAGCATAACAAAATCAGAAAATCATTTCAAACGTCTTTTAAAATATAAAAGTTCTGAATATTATTAATAAAATATGTAATTAACTTCGATTATATATATTTTTAGAATGGATTTACAAAGATATTATAGTTTTAAGGTTTTAATATTTTCTCATTTAAAATATCATTTATATTAGTGTTTTCTAAATTAAAAGAAAAATATATAAAAATTAAGGGGTTAAATTTTTTCTTTGTTGTTACTAACTCTATAAATGTCAGGATCGGCTCTGGTCACCATAGTGTGCTTGTGTTACAAAAGCGATCAAACGTATTCTGGTCTTGTACAATATATATATACTAGGGCCGACCCGCCCTACGGTCGGGATGATAAATTGAAAATAATTTAAATAGTTAGAGTAATTTTTTTTTTAATATTTGTTTTTTATTTTAAAATATTTTGTTCTATATTAGTATGAATCATTATGCTATTAGAAAGCTCCAATAGCATAAACAAATAATGAAAAAGCCTTGTTCACCGGACGACGTCGTTTTCGATTAAACAACTGCAGGTATAAAAGTACTAACTAAAGCCACTGTGCCACCATCATAGCCGAGCCTGGGTACAAGCACATCAAACATGTGCTTCAAGATCGGTAAAGTTATTTAATATTTAGGGGCCAGTATGCATAAAGATTAATTAGTTCAGTTGGTTCCATAGTAGGTGTTTATTTTCCATATAACCCGAGTTCAATTCTTAAAAACAACACTAAATTAATGTTTTGTTGTCAACCTTTTATTATATTTAACAAAGCCAAGATGGCCCAACAAAAACTAAAGATCAAAGGAATAATATTATAAACTAAAATATAAGTAGTAATTAATACTAATGATCAAATGCCATAAAAGAAAATATTCAATCTGATACTAATAATAGAAATTTATTGATAGAATTAGAACTATCAGAAATATCATAAAAATTGGTTTAAAGTATTCTTATTTTTAAATATATAAACGAACTATACATAGCATAATAATTTCAGCATAACAAAATCAGAAAATCATATCAAAAGTCTTTTAAAATATAAAAAGTTCTGAATATTATTAATAAAATATGTAATTAACTTCAATTATATATATTTAGAATGGATTTACAAAGATATTATAGTTTTAAGGTTTTAATATTTTTTCATTTAAAATATCATTTATATTAGTGTTTTCTAAATTAAAAGAAAAATATATAAAAATTAAGAGGTTAAAATTTTTTTTTTGTTGTTACTAACTCTATAAATGTCAGGATCGGCTCTGGTCACCATAGTGTGCTTGTGTTACAAAAGCGATCAAACGTATTCTGGTCTTGTACAATACATATATACTAGGGCCGGCCCGCCCTACGGTCGGGATAATAATTTGAAAATAATTTAAATAGTTAGGGTAAATTTTTTTTTTTTGTTTAATATTTGTTTTTATTTTAAAATGTTTTGTTCTATATTAGTATGAATCATTATTTTAGTGACTGTTATTTTTTATTCAGTTTCATTCTCATTACAACTAACTAAATTTTTCCTTACGATTAATAAGATTTTTTATTTGAAGTTTTATTCTGTTTTTATTTTAATGGTGTAGAATTGTTGATTTATTTGTTTTATTTGAAGTTATCTAGTTTCATTCATTCTCTTACATTATTTTATATCGTGTCTCTTATTCGACAATATAACTATATATTTTATTTTTACACAGTTGTGGATCTATGTTTATAGTTTTTTTTTAGAATTCTTGACATAAATATTTAAAATAGACTCTACATTTATTTAGTTAGAATAACTTACATATCTATTTTATATAAAAGAAATATTCATTTTTGTTTTATATTTATTTTTTATTTCTGCATTTTATTCTATTTTCCCTAACAATTATTGTTGATTTTTGTTGTCTATTAATTTTTTTTGTGGTCTTATTTTCGTAGAAACTTTTTTAATCTATTATGCCCATTTGGTTATATTTTCCTTTATTTTTTATTTTCTAATCTTGAGCTTTGTGATAAAATGGTGGAATCATTTCATAAGCTTTACGGTTTTTATTTTCATTTGATAAAATGTGTAGACACAATGTAACTAAAAGAATCATTTTTATTCTTTTTTTATGAAGAAGTGTATGTATTTTAGAAGATATTATATATTGTGTGCTAAAATAATTTTACATTGATGAATATTTTTTTGTTAGATTGTAATTAAACTATTGATTGGTGAACTTAATTTGGTGCTTTGACGTTTGATTTTTCTTTATCTTGTCATTACTAAATATGTTATCGAAAAAACATTTCTTAATCTTTTTTATCAATAAGCTACATTCTCCTCATGTCTATTTTAGTATATTAAAGTTGACTCCTTCATGTGTAAGCTACGTTAGAAGATTTGCTAATCGATATAACATACGAAAGTGAAAATAAATAGCACATTCAGATAATGTGCAAGCTGTGTTGTAAAGTCTGGTATCATTTATTTATTTTTTTTGCTAAAATATGTTAATATCATTGAAAAATGAAATTGGAAACTACAAATGTAAGAATCTATTCTAACTGAACTCCTTGGAAAAAACAAAGAAAAACAGGAAGCCACTACAAAACAGAGCAGTGCTCTCAAGAGATTATCTTATCCAAACAGATAACAAGTTATGAAATTTCCGTGTATGCCTTCTTCCCAAAATGATGTCACACACTTCTCTATCGATGACTCTAAACAAACTTATCACCGTTATTGACTGCTGGCTGTGAAGAACATTGTTGCTTTGACGCCATAGATGAAAAATCGCAGCTTGAGCCACCACAGTCCTCAGCCTAAAATATCTTACTTAAGAGCCGGTTCTTAGTTTTTTAGTTAAAAGTTAAAAAACAGTTTCTTATATTCCGCTAGGACCCCCATTAATCATGATCTCAGAGAATGTAGACACGTCATACCAACAGAAAAATATAAGTTAGTGGATAAAATACACGTGGGCAAAAAGAATATTTAAACTTTTGTTGATTTAGCCAATTGCCTCTATATTAGCTTTCAATCCTAAACCAATAATGTATTCGATAATAGTTTTATTAGCTGGTTAAATTAATGAAGTTGTGCGACTAATATTACACTTATATTCAACCTCTATTTAGTTTAGCCACTTGCCGCTATATTAAGTTCCAATACTCAAACCGGTCCTGGGTTTGATTTGATATTGTAGCTAGTTCAAATTAGTGTTAGCCAGTTAAAATCGGACATGAGTTTGATAATTATTGTTGTAGATGATACTATAAGAAGTTATATGGCTAGTATAATATTTATAGGAAATTCTTCTTGTTTAACCACTTGCATCTATATTGGTTTCCAATCCTAAACCGGTAATGGGGTCGATAATTATTATTACAACCAGTTAAAACTAATGCTAGGCAACAGATGTAAACACTTAGATATGAATTTGTCCGGCTAATACAGGGGCAAAGCTAGGAGTTTTTTAGTGGGTGCACAATTCATAAAGGCAAAAATAAATGGTAGAGTTGATGTTGAACCTTGGATGTTTAGGGGTGCAGGCTTAAACCATTTTAGCTGCCTAGAACTTATCAAATTTACATACAAAATTGTTAATATTCATAAAACTATGGGTGCACTGGCACCCTTAAGTTCTTTACTGCCTTTGTCCTTGGGCTAATATTATATTTAAGTTTATTATTAAAGATGGACCATTAGTTAGATCTTAGCAAAAGAGAACGTGCAGAAATACATTATAACTTGGTAAAATGTCAGCAACATAATTGTGTTTGGGAAAGTGAGTGTACAATACATAGTACGTCTGAAATATATGATGAGAAATTCAAACACACGTCTCAAAAAAAAAAAAAAATCAAAGGATGCCAACATTTTCTTCATAGATCATGACCACCAGTCTTTCCACTTTGCTATCCAGCACCTCCGGCGTTACACATTTGCAAACTTCTATGCCAGCTATGACATGAGCTTGTATGAAAAGGAGAGCAGTGACAATGGAATCTGATTGTGCATTGTTTTGTGGAGCAGACCGTGGTCTATCCATCGAAAAGGGTTTAATCTCTCTGGGCCCTAGTTGTTTTCCTGGTTTGCTTAAGTAGATGTGGGAACATATGTGCTACATGTCGCAGTTCTTTAGACATCTAACTGTCCGTCCTCAGGCTAAGGTTGCAATCTAGCACAACTGCATACTATTTGCGAAAATTTGAAACAACAATGAACCTTTAATGATAAAAGGTTTGGTCTCATAACGAGCTCCACCAGATTGCGGCTGTCTAGTTTAACTCCACAAAAGGTGATTACACTATCATTGGTGGAAATGGAAGAAACATTTAGCCGACTAACAAAATACTTAAAAGGTTCATATTAAAACTTAGCTATAAATATGTATCTTACAATGGTGTCTTTGGTATGTCAAGCAGCTTGGGATATTTCGCAGATTAGTCAAAGTTCTCGCCAGTATGGTACGATGCAACCAACGCTTCTCTAGCCTTTTTGAGGAATTTTTTTGTCACACTCATACTGCCCCACAAGTCATCTAGGGGGAGCTTCTGCCGTTTTCTCTTCTGCAAAGCCAGTAATTGTTCTTGCTTGTCAATCTGGACATCCCCTACGACGTGAGTGATCGATTCATTCTCATAATTAATTACAGCTTCAAATTCATTAAGGTTATGGTGTTCTTCTTGAGTTAGTCCTAGGGAGAAAGTGGGCTTGGGAAATAATAAGGCGAGGGTTAAACTCTACAATTGAAAACAACAACACATTACAACAGATTTTCCTGTAGAGAGAAACCAGGCTTCGTGCTTGTTCGAAACCTTCAACTGCCTGACATGATAAACCGCCCAAATCTCCCGCAAAAGAAAGGCTTCCCGGCGATATCAACAAGTCTGATGAACGGCAATACTCGGAGAACATTGATTTCTTCGGAATCAAGAGCACTTAGTATCTGCCTAATCCCATACGGTTTAAAAACCTTCTGGTAACGCCAAGAGACCACCAACTTCCCTTTTTTCCACCATTGTGAATTTTGTGTTACAATATTGATAGAGGGAGGGTTAGAAATCTGGCTACGTTTAGTTCTGAGAAAAAAAAGAGACGTGAAAAAATTTGAAATTCTAAAAATATAGGTGACATTATCGGTCTGTAGATTTTGGAACAAATATTTGTTACTTTGTTTTGACAATAAAAAGTTTTCTTTTTAAAAAGGCTTGACAAAAAAGATTACACAAAAGAGATGAAGTGGTTTCACAATAAAAAAGAATCCGGTTCAAAGATATATTACAGTCTCGCAAGTGGTTTTCATGTAAGGTTAGCAATAGAGGTGATAATGGTATTAATTATTTTCCACAGTGTCTGGATAGTAGTACTTTTTGGTATATCACAAATTATAAAGAAGTTCTTATATAGAGAGTGCAAATATTCTCTCTTTTTTTTGTGAGAAAGGGCTTTAAAAAAACAATATTTGGTGAAAACTACATGGTTCCAAACGATGAACATTTCAATTCTCCGATAGTCCGATTGAGTAGTTATTGTGCTTCTACTAAATTGTCCATGTTAGGCTAGCGACGTAAACTACTACTAATAGAATCATTGATAGTTATCTTGCTTGTAAGATAGCATTGTAGTTTTTGGCTTCAATTTGGATTCGATATGTGTTGATTGTTTTTATTTGCTTGAATGGTTTTTGGATCCTTTTTTTTTGAAAAATCAGTTTTTATGCAATCAAATTTTGGTTCTCTAAAAATAAGGAAAGCTAGTTTTGCAAAACAATTGTTTTATAGTCAATCAAAATTGTAAAAAAAAAGTTTTCCTATAAAATAGAGAAATTAGTTTTTAAGTGTTTTGACAAATATTCAGGGAAAACCCAAAATCCATATTTTGGGAGTGTTTGTAACAGGCTCGATTACTTTTCACATATATATATATATATATATATATATATATACACAAATATACACTTATTTTGTACATCAAAATGAAATGTATAATCTTCTAACTTTTGTTTGAGTAATTTTTATTTATAATTTATATTGTGATTTCTGTATTTTTTTGGTAAAGTTTTTTGCCTCTTAAATAAAATATTTTGATCATTTTTCTCCTTTAGAGTTATTTTTGTGACAAAAACGTAAAAATATGTATTTTAGGAGAATTGTCCAAACCAAAATCTAAATATTTAAAACCAAAAGTCAAAAAAAAAAGAACTATAATCAACATTTAAAAAATCAAAAAGCTCCTCAAACGATCAAGGCCATAATAATTTAAACTATTCTTTTTGGGTTGAACTAATTGACGACAAGTAGGATTATTTATTATATAAAATTGGAAAATTATCAAACAATCAGATATATAAAAGGGAAAGATGAGTTTGGCACATAAGTGCATCTGGATGCATGGAGGTGAGAGCATTTGTATAAAAACCCACTGTATTGTTTGTTTTTATTTGAATACGGTGGGCTAGAAGAGCAAAAAGTTGATCAGGTAATGAATGAAACTTGGATCTCATGCAAAGCCACACCTCTACCTTCACCAAATTCTTACGTGTCCTCTCCTCTCCTCTTCATCCCAAATCTCCTTTTTGCTACAAAAAAAATCTTTCATTTCCATTTATATATATGTCCTGCTACAACAACAGACTTCTATATATCTCTTATACCCCCTTTGTGTTCTCTTAGACTGTGTAATTTCAAATCATATCAATCGATATGGCGACTGTGGACAGGCGAGTGCATGTCGACCCAACTGACAAACGAATTCATCTTCAGCCGCAGTACGAAAGTGATGTCGGTTATGGTTACGGTTATGGTTATGGTGGTCGTGCTGATTACAAGAGCAGCGGCCCATCCAGTAACCAAGTACTTTTGTGTTCTTCTCTTTAACTTTCTCTTAAAATATATTTCTTATATTCTTTTTTTTAATATATTTCTTATATTCAATCTTAACTATAAGTAAATTTTCTGCAAAGTTTAAATAATATTATATGTCAAGAGTCGTGAGTTTTGAACTTCAACTCCGTTACACTAGTTCATATTATTTTCAAGTCCTAATTAAGATATGCAAAAATGTCTAATAAAAATGGAATTTAAGATCAGAGTTTGCACGATAGCACCACTTACAAGTGTATGCATGCATGCATGTATATATTAGGAGGATAATATATCCAGATGGTCGTGGTTTGGATTTATTATAATTTGAGTTTTAAACATTAGTTAGGGTCTAAATAAACAACTCAATACATGCAGGTTGTGGCACTTATAGTAGGAGTTCCCGTTGGTGGCTCACTGCTAGCTCTAGCTGGACTCACTCTAGCCGGCTCAGTGATAGGCTTAATGCTCTCCGTTCCACTCTTCCTCCTCTTCAGTCCGGTGATTGTCCCGGCAGCTATCACCCTCGGGCTAGCTGTGACCGCAATCTTGGCTTCTGGGTTATTCGGGCTCACAGGTCTAAGCTCAGTCTCATGGGTCCTAAACTACCTCCGTGGAACGAGTGATACGGTACCAGAGCAATTGGACTATGCTAAGCGGCGCATGGCTGATGCGGTAGGCTACGCTGGTCAGAAAGGAAAAGAGATGGGTCAGTATGTGCAGGATAGAGCCCATGAAGCACATGATACCAATATCACCACTGAGACCAACGGTAAGGTAAGGAGGCACACATAAAATTGCGGGCTTCTATTGGAAAGTTAATTATGTTATTTTACTTTGGTGTCTCAGTTTCTTCCTTCTAGAATCTTTTGTCAATATGTATGTGTGTACGTTCGTTTTGTCATGTCCAACCTAAAAG
The DNA here is from genome assembly GCA_016432835.1 of Brassica nigra. Lineage (NCBI taxonomy): Eukaryota > Viridiplantae > Streptophyta > Magnoliopsida > Brassicales > Brassicaceae > Brassica > Brassica nigra. The sequence continues at coordinate 14,925,445 of CM028249.1, read as the reverse complement.
AACCTGTGAGTGAATAAACGACGAAATAAACCTGTTGTCTTTTTATTTTTGTGATAACGAGAAATTTTCATTTTTTGACGAAGGATAACGAGAAATTTTCATAACTTTGTTATGTGGTGGATAGAACTTGTTGAAATGTTAAATGGTTTTATAACGTCATAATTAGCAAGATTATTATTAGAGCCGTTGATTGGTATATAATATATAAGCTCTTTGACATTATTTGCACGTTCAGTAGGAAGAACGAGACCTCTTGGCTCTTGCAGTTAAATCTTTATTTTGGGGGGGGGGTTAGTCAGCGGGAGACCAAATTTATTGTTATTGGTGCAGTGATTCTTAAAATTTTAATCAAATTTATTGTCATTGGTGTTATGATTTTATAATTTTCATTAAAGCTTTAGTTATTGGTATACTTGATTTTGTAATTCACTGTAGAAATTTTGTTATTAAAAAAGTTGAGTATTTTTAGATTTTGTAATTCCATTAAACTTTTGTGTTATTCAAACAATGATTCTTTGCATTTTAACTCATCAATCACTACTTTCAAAATATTAGAGTTATAGGTATTCTCAAAGTTTTGAATGATAAAATAACAAAATCCATATGTTTTATACACATAATATATGTAATATGTCTTTCATCATAGAAATTATAAAATAACAAAACCCAGATTTTTCATATACATGAAACATGTCTTTCGGAGATTTAATACCATAGAAATTGATATATCATATATATTTATATACCTTATTATTAAAGTTCAATATATTTTTCAACACATCATTCATATATTATATGAAATTTTTTATAGAAGAATATTCTTATATAACTATTTTACATAAACAAAAACAAAAATTAATGTAATTGTGAATCCATGACAATCTATAGAAGTTGTATAGAATTTATAAATATAGATGCATTTGTTTGTTAAAATCAATGAAAACTTTCCTATTCTTTAAAAATCTATAAATATTTCAAATCCTTAAACTATTCATGAATCAGCCTCCCAATAACATCCACTAAAATAAGAGCTAAAGTTTTAATTAGAACATTCGATGAATCAAGGCGCAAGTCCTTGTAGGACCGAGAAAATCCTGATTAAAAATCACGAAACAGGAATCGTAAGAAACGATAATATAGATGAAGAGAACATTTAAAAAACCGTTAAGTAAATAGACGAATTCACGGAGTCGAGATTTGATCTCTTTCCTTAACTCAATAAATCACCCGTAATGTGTGACGGTTCTATGCAATTTTTGAATTTCAGGATACAACCGTGATGAGACTGTTTCGCAACACCCGAAAACAGAATATGACGAACTATAGCTATTACGAATACTCTCGAAACTTACTTAAGAAAAAAAACAAGGGATTTATTAGCTGGAACTATTTGTTTTTAAGCGTGTGAAATAATGTAGATGGTAGATGTCTATTTATATGGATATGGTTACTTGATCACCAAAAAATAATCTTGTGAAAAAATAAAGTAAAAGAATATTCATGGATAGAAGTATTCCATATTTATTATAGAAGCTTAACATAATTAATTGAGAAGTATTTCATTATTATTTGGACGCAACTTTACATTTATCCAAACATATTATAAGAAATATTCTACAACTATTTGGACGCAATCTTTACATTTCTCTAAAATAATATTAGAAATCTTCCATAATTATTTGAGAATAATTTTGTAAGATTTATCCATTTTCCATAATAATCAAATACCCATTAGGCTTATAAAAATTCTATTCACACTTATTCAATTTTTTACTTAGCCCATGAGGCTTATTAAAAATTAGTTCCAACAATCCTCCACATGAATAAGAATTACTCTAAACAATGCAGACTCGATTAGACTATGCAGACTCGATAGATTTTACTGACTAGACTTAACACTAGACTAGATAGACGGACTTTTCGAGAGTATAAGCGAAAACTGACTGCATCTGAGGTAGTAGTGTATTCCAGCCTTGAACCACTCATTGTTAGTACATGCCGGATCTACATTTCTGGAGGTGAACGTGATGTCTTGAACCACCCGAAGTTTTATGTAAACCGAGACAACAGATATAACACAGCTTCGTTTTTTCGTAGAGTTAAGTTCTCTATTGTGTTCGTTTTGGCCTTGAACTTGCCTGGTTGTCGTGAGTGAATTTGGAGAGTATAGCCTGAGCTTCATCCTCCTAGAAACGGCTCCATTTCACACTCACTAGGTGATTACCACAAGTACTTACCATATACACAAAAAAATACCCTGCAATACTTTATATACATGTATATGTAGGTTGAGGTCTTATCTCATTAAAAGTCAATGCTTAACCTTAAACTTCTACAGGAAGCATTGTTATTCATCTTGGGATCTGAGTAATTCTCAGTGCTGTAATCAGATTCTGTTTGACTTAGTTTTCCCTTTGAACCAACCTCTTGGGATCTCCAATCGTGTTGGTGGGGTTTCCATCAAACATCTTCTTAGTAATAGGCAATAAACTCATTCCCTTTCATGATTTTAAAACTTAATCAAATATTGAACCTTTGGTACATATCCATAAGGTTGTCAGCTGACTATTTGAGATCACAGTTTATAATGGTTTTATGTCGTCTTACGTGATGAGACTTACCATTATAGAGATTATCTAGTGCCCAAGCTATAGTCGATTGACTATCGCATTGTAAGCATAGAGCTGAGACTGGTTTCTCCCACATTGGAATATTCTTCCAAAAATTACAAAGTCATTCTGGTTCTTCAGCTTATTTGTCTAAAGCAATGAACTTAGATTATATTGTGAATGTGGTAAGCAACGTTCCCCCATATTTCTGAGATAATTCAGGAACATGCATGCTTGCATTCATCCGTTAAGAGTTTAGAACTTTTGTTCCACAACTTCATTGGATTATAGTGAATAAGGAGCAATTCTTATAAGGAATAATGTTAGTTCTTTTAAGAACATATTTATTCTCTTTTAAGATGCCATATTCTATTCCATTATGGAATATTGATTCAAAACTACATTTTGTGTGTCAGTTTTTATCAAATTGGTTTGAGATTTCACATTATCTCTATGTAAACCAATATTGCTACAACATTCGTCAGCGTTGCTGCGATGTGTGTTAGTTTTATTTATTTTTAACTATCCATTGAACTTCTTTTAAGCATGTTGCTTTCTGAAGTTTATTTATAATTTTCATATGAACATTAGGCTTTCCTAGTTCTTTTGCTCAATCACTTTTGCATTATGTTAAAAATTGTGAATACCATATGCTTTGTGATTTGCATATTTTGACTTACTTGAAAGTCAATTCATCTGGCTCATAGCCTTTGATTGTGAGAGATAGGTTTTATTGAAAATTTTCCAATTTACCTATAGACTTAGTATATCAGATTAATTGATGTACATGCAGTCGTTATCTCATGCATGAAGAACTAGAGCTCTTTCATTATTATATGATGAACATTTAGTCAAACAAAAGAAATTTTGTCACTGCAAAATTCTTTGAGTGTGTATTCTAAGTCTTGATTTTTCCATAAAAAAGTTAAAGTTCCATGAAAGTATTCAACTCACTATATATTTATATAGTAGTTTTACTAGTCATATTCTTATAAAAAAATATTTCATGATTATTTGAACCCAATCTTTAATCCTTAAATTTAGATTTATTCAAAAGAAAACATTTTGTAATTATATGGACACAATCTTTATATATAGATTTATCCATATGGACACAATCTTTTGGATTTATCCATAATAGTTATTTAAACTCAATCGTTAAATTTCGATTTATGTAAAAGTACTAAGAAATTTTGTCATGTAAGATTTATCCAAAACATGAACTCAATCTTTTATGATTTATTCAAAATTATTATGAACTCAATCTTATAAGATTTATTCAAAATTTCAAATTCCTGTTCGTGTTGTTATCACCGTCAGTCATGATTGAATTTGTTCAAAAATTACAAGCCGTAGTAAGTATTGAGAACTCAATTCAATAAGCGATTGAAACTTTTAAGTCGCTATATAGACATTCCCAGAATCGCGTAAGCGTTCTTAAACGTTAAATAGTCGTTCCCAGAACTCATCTTAATGACGTTCTTAAACGTTTTAATAGTCGTTTCCAGTACTCGTCTAAAAGATGTTCTTAAACGCTATTTTAATCAAGAATATATCGTTTTATCTTTAGGAACACGAGATCGCGAACCTGTCAAAGACTGTCGCGTAAATCGTTTTTTGATACGATTCGTCTTATAGATCAAAATGTTTTTGCAGAATAACTAAAAAGCGTTTGCAAATCGTTTCAGATCCCTTTTAAAAAACATTTTATAAAATTGTTTTCTCAGAAATATTGTTCGCAATATTCAGTCCGATTTAAGCGATAAGCAGAAAGCGGATTTATTGAGTTAAGATTGTAGGACCATTGTAGGACCGCGAAAATTCTGATTGAAAATCACGAAAAAGAAATCGTATGACACGATAATATAGATGAAGAGAACGTTTAAAAAACCGTTAAGGAAATAGACGAATTCACGTAGTCGAGATTTGATATCTTTCCTTAAGTCAATAAATCCCCCGTAATGTGTGATGGTTCTATGCGATTTTTGAATCTCAGGATACAACCGTGATGAGACTGTTTCACAACACCCGAAAACAGAATCTGACGAACTGTAACTACTACGAATACTCTCGAGACTTACTTAAGAAAAAAAATAGGGATTTATTTGCTGGAACCACTCTGTATTTGCTTTTACGCGTGTGAAATAATATAGAGGGTAAATGTCTATTTATATCGGTATGGTTACTTGATCATCAAGAAATAATCTTGTGAAAAAAAAGTAAAAGAATATTCATGAATAGAAATATTGCATATTTATTATAGAAGTTTAACATAATTAATTGAGAAGTATTCCATTATTATTTGGACGTAACTTTGCATTTATCCAAACATATTATAAGAAATATTCTACAACTATTTGGACGCAATCTTTACATTTCTCTAAAATAATATGGAAAATTTTCCATAATTATTTGAGAATAATTTTGTAAGATTTATCCATTTTCCATAAAATCAAATACTCATATTAATTAATAATAGACATATTTTTTTACAAAACCTATTAGATTTATAAAAATTCTATTTACACTTATTCAATTTTTTATAGCTTATAAAAAAATTAGTTCCAACAGTCGTCTCGAGCAGTGTCATGAACCACTTATACTATATGGTTCTCGGCAAAACAATTAATCAGTAGTGCATTTTGACCAACTTTGAATTCGTTAAATTTTATTTTTCTTGTCATAAATGTTCCATCTACATGAAGATTACGTCTACAAGTTCCATCCTTCTTTCACGGCAAAAAAAAGCATAAATTAAATTATCTTTTGTTAAATAGTAACACCTGGATTTAACTATTTAAATGATTTTCAATATAAAAATAAAAATGTAGAACCTGGATTTAACTATTTATTAAAGTACACATGCAAAATCATGTATATCCTTCCAAATTGTTCTTCCGTGGACACTATAAAATGATCAACCTTTTCTTAATATCACCAGTTTTCAAATAAAAGATTTGTTCGATTTGTGATAACTTATCAACTATCTTCTTCAAGCTCAATTACTGAACTTTACCACTCCACGATCATGTTTGCTTTCCGACAAAAAGTGCCGATCCGGTGAATGTGAAGGGTATAGAAGCCCAATATATATTTTTGCCCGTTATTAAATACGTTTGCAAAATTTTAAGTGATTTGTAGGATAAAAAGATTAAACTTGTTTTTCTTTTTTTTTGAACTTTTAAAAGATTAAACTTGTTACCTCTAAAGGATTACGCTACAAAAAATTGTTGTCGATATAGGGACGATGAAATATACATTCTAATGTAGAATCACCGACAGAAAAATGCGCGAAGTTGCTTTTTGCGGTTTCGTCACAATCCACAGAAGCAGATGAGAGGGTTCGATGAAAGAGTGGTAAAAAAAATTGTTAGTTGTTTGCAGAAGTCACGTTTGGATTAGTTAAACAAATATCTACAGGTCTATGTAATATCTGCTTTAGATATGTGTAATCGTTGTCGACATCTCGCCATTTAACTGAGATTTTTCTGGCACGCAGGTTTTGAAAAAACAATAGGGTACAGATATCGTATTGGACTAGATTAGTACTCAAAATACAACTTGTTTTATTAAGAATCTCTTAGACAATCACACTTGACTTGTCTAATTCGAATTACACAACGTCCAATAGGACTTGAGACGAACCAATTCCTAATCTACCCAAGGACAGGTCGAGCTACTCTCCCCCTGTCACCAAGAACCCAAGGAACAATGCTGAACACACTCAAGCACTTGCTCTTTTCAAATCTAAAACCCGTAACCTGGACATTTCCCAGGTTACACTATTATATACTCTGATGCACAATCTTCTCAACCCTACGATTATGCTAACAGAATATCTTCTCTTCCTTATCACAAGGCAATGTCATCCTTATCAAATATCTCCATGTCATTTATTTCATACCGGTCTTGAACCGGTATCTCACGTGATCAAACCGCATGTGTAACACTTCCTCTGCTCCACATAATGACAACTCTAGTCTCAGAGTTAACATTCTCCCCCTTTTTGTCTGAATGTGACACTCTCTGCAACCTGAAACAAGCATCAAGAAAAAAAAACACACCAACCAAGATAGGATAGACCAAGAAGCAATAGTCAACAAGATCATTCATTCGATTCTTAAAGTTCTCAAGTGATTCCTGATAAAGGTCTGATTATTACATTCGCAAATCATTCACTAGAGAGATCAAAAGATGCTACTAAAAACCACAAAAGGAACAAAGTTACATCCGAAACCTACAGAACACTAGACACAAACCAACTGCGATTGATAAAGACGATCATGGGACTAACGAACATGAGTCTATCCTGTACTGGTGCCAGCGCCGCCGCTATATTCTCCCCCTGCAGAGATGCACAGACAGAGAAAAATAGTTAGTACATATTAGAAAGTCCTCAATTACCTCTCGGGTAATCTTACTCCCTAGACGCAGCCGGATGGCCTTGAGTTCAGCAATGGCATGCTCAATGTCTTCCTCAAGGTTGGGTGCTCGAGAGCTCACACCTGATCCTAGACCTGCCTTTTTGTCTTTGACCACTTCCTTCGGGGAACCAGTTTCATCGACATCTTGACTGTCCAGAGGCACCACACACTGGTACATCAATACTTACTGGATCAGGTTAGGAAAGATGATTCTGCTTTCGTCGCTAATGTGTTTGCTCCCATTGTCATGATTTGATCGTAAACCAGCTTGCCAAAGTCAAATCCTTTGTTGTGATAGAGCATGTAGATGAAGCGAAGCGTTCAGCATTCATTGCTGTGTAGCTGGTCGTGGGAATCCAGTTAGAGCACACAAGCTTGTACAGAACTTGGTTTGAGGCGGTTAGATACTTAGAACACATCTGCTCCCAGCGTTTGATTCTGCCATCTGAGAGAAACGAACATACTTTGTCAATATTCTCCTCTTGCCAATTTGGATCCTCTTCAAAGCCAGGTATGCAAAACATGGCATTGATTAGACTCGGAGAGAAGACAACCGCAGACCCTCGACGCATACAGCAACTCCATCATCCCGACTATCCGATCCGAAGGTTTGCAATGAACTCACGAACCACAGTGGGCTGAAACGCACCACCATCATGGACGGTGTAGATCAGTCCAGCTTCAGCTACCACTGAGCGAACATCTTTCAGTTCCTCATCAGTGAGCGACATGACCTGCTGCAGAAGGAATTTGCGATGTTCCAGGTGATGATATCTCTCAGCTGCTGCGGTGGTGAGGAAGCGAGCTGAGACAGGTCGCTTTGATAGGCAAAGAATTGATGGATTTTCGAGCCGAGCCAGAAGGTGACTGGCTTCATACCTTTCCTCTTGAGGGATTATCTCTATCTCATCGTATTCGACCTCGGAGCTTCTTCGTTTCGGATTGATCACCTCGTTTCATCTGAAGTTTCGGAATTGAGCTTGGTGCTGTTGTCCTCAGAGAGCGATTCGACTTCTGCATGAGATACTTCCGGTGATGGAGTACGGGGACGACTGCGACGGGTCGCTATGCGAAGTACCTGTGGAGCAGCTGGCGGAGCATCCTCAGATGAAGGCGGAGGATGAGATTCGACGTTGGGAGACGGATTGAGGCGTGCACTTCTCCGGGATGGTTGCATGTCGCCGAGAGGGGAGGAAGATGAAGAGAGCTCGTCGACTTAGCTGGAGGCTTAAATAGTGAAGCCCTAGTTCCCTTTAACACTTAAGCCCACAATGAAGAAACAAGTGCAAGGCCCAACACTTCAGCCCAACATCCAACCTTAGAATCCTGGCACACCAACTCGCACGACACTTATTTGTAAGAGAGACTTTATACCTTTAGTTACCTTAATATACTTACTAGCCAACTTGAGATAAACCGATGCAAGTATTTACAGAGTGATGACCAGAGAGGGTAAATATGGAGAGCTCAGACGAAATGAGTCAGAATCACGTCACAAAATTTAAACGAATGAAATTCAATGTATCAACTCCAATGTGTAGCTGTTTCTCAGCTGAGTAGCTGTCACACATCGGTTTACTGAAGGTTAACCATGGATCTGTTTCAGTCATTAGCCCTAGCACTCACTTAGCACCACACACCCCTTTTTTTTCACTTGATTTTAACCTTTCAACAAACCCATGATCTCATCAAAGCAAAGAGCGCCACCAGATGCAAAGTGTTGTGGCACCCTGATCCACGATGAATGATTAGATGAGTATAAGTTTGCCCAATTAGAGCAGTGATCATCGTAGGATGCAAAGTGTTGTGGCACCCTGTCCCACAATGAGTGCTCATCACTTTGGGCCTTAGCTCACTTCCACCTCTTCCTCTTCAGTGAAAGGTTTATGCTTACGCTGATTGACTATCCCCAAGTTCATTAGCTCACCAAGACAGTGAATGTCACCAGGTACAAAGTGTTTATGCACCCTGACCCACGACTTATAACTTAGTGAGTATGCACTTGCCTGATCAAAACAGTGATCATCATAGGATGCAAAGTGGTGTAACACCCTGTCCCACGATGAGTGCTTGTCATTTCAGGCCTTATCAGATGTTACTCTGCAAGTTCTATGTGTTACTCATCCTCAGCTTCTATGATGCTTGAACGAGTGTCCTTCTTACTGCGGTCAGAGGCTGGGGATAACTCAGAGCAAGCTTATGATTCTCCTTCAGTTAATTGCTGATACAAGGTTTTACGGGTGTGGCCACTCTTCCGACTCATTCTTCCTCAGCTTATTTACACCTCTGGTGTGTTTCAGTTCAAGCAGAGAGATCCACGATTCCCAACGCCTTTCGGAGTCCCAAAAAGGTGTTGAAATCTAATGGCTTAGTGAAGATATCAGCAAGTTGGTTTTCAGATGACACATGTTCGACAACTATAAGCTTTAGTTCAACCAGCTCTTTACGGTGGTGTCGAGATCCATATGCTTAGTGCGTGAGTGTTGCAGGATTCTTCGCCGATTAATCGCACTCATGTTATCACAGTGGACTAGCATAGTGTGTTGTTACCCGTGAATCGATCAGCATCTGTCTCATCCACAATAGTTGAGTACAGCAGCTTCCCAATGCTACATATTCCGCTTCAGCTGTGGATAGTGAGACACAGTTCTGTTTTTTGCGTGCCATGATACCATGTTGTTTCCCAGGAAAAAGCAACCTCCAGATGTGCTCTTTCGGTCATCAACACATCCAGCCCAATCTGCATCGCAGTAACCAGCAAGATTTATGTTGGTTTCAAATGTGTAGTGCAAACCGAAGTCTAGTGTGCCCTTAACATATTTGATCACACGTTTTAGAGCATTCATGTGTGACTCCCTTGGTGATGCTTGGTATCTTGCGCAGAAACCAACACTAAGACATATATCTGGACGGCTGGCAGTGAGGTATAGAAGACTTCCGATCATGGCCCTGTACAGTTTCTCATCCACCTTTTGTCCATTCTGGTCACGTGACAGTTTGGTGGTTGTGCTCATTGGAGTTCTGGCTGTTTTGCTGTTCTGCATTCCGAAGCGTTTCACCAGGTTCTTGGCGTATGTGCTCTGTGTCACAAAGATTCCGTCGTCCATTTGTTTGATCTGTAGGCCGAGGAAATAGGTAAGTTCACCAACCATACTCATTTCGAACTCTTGTGTCATGGTTCTCACAAACTCGTCCACCAGGTTCTTAGAGGTGCTTCTAAATATGATGTCATCAACATAGACTGTAGCACAAGCAGCATGAGAGTCACACTCGGATAAAGAGCGCTTTGTCAACCCTCCTCGCTTTGAAGCCAGTTGCAGTGAGGAATTGTGTTAACCAGGCTCGGGGCCTGTTTCAGCCCATAGAGGGCTTTTCTGAGCTTGTAGACGTGATCTGGAAAGTGAGGGTCTTCAAAGCCTTTTGGTTGTGTCACAAACACCTCTTCCTGAAGAAGTCCATTCGAAGGCTTTTAACGCCCATTTGGTAGCTTGATTCAGTAGCTTACGTGCAATGGCAAATAGCAAATTGATTCAGACGAGCAACAGGAGCAAAGGTTTCATCAAAGTCCACACCTTCGATCTGCGAATATCCCTGAGCCACGAAGTCCGATTTGTTCCTCACCACATTCCCATTCTCATCTGTTTTGTTCTTGTGCAGCCATCTTGTACCAATTACGTTAACACCGCCGTGGAACTAAGTCCCACACTTGGAGTCTGATGAATTGTTCCAGTTCCTCATGCATTGAGGCAGTCCAGAACTCATCCTCTAGAGCTTCCTGAATGTTTTTCGTTCAAACCGAGAAACACAACACTCGCCTCTTTCAATTTCTGCAATGAGACCGCTTTAACCATTTCTTTGAAGTTGATCTGCTTCTGAAGTTACCCTTTCATCATACACACCTCCAATAAGGTCTTCCTGAGAGTGATTCTTGTGAACTTTAGTTTTTAGGGATCTGATCCTCAATATCGATACTTCTTCGATGCTTCTTCTGGATCGATACTTAGTATTGGAGTTATCCTCGGGTGACACTGATGATTCTTTGTGTGGCACTCTCTTGGTAGTAGCCTACATTGTCATCGAAGACGACGTTGACTTTGTCATCAATTCGCTTGGTCCTGAGTTATATACTCGGTAGGCTGAGCTGTTGGTGGAGTATCCAAGGAACATTCCTACGCCACTCGCATCGAACTTTCCCGTGATCCTTGTCATTGAGGATGTAGCACAAGCAACCAAACACATGGCAGTATGCTAGGTTTGGAGTCTTTCCTCGAGGATCTCATAAGGTGTGGTTTTGGTCTTGGCTTCACATACACTCGCTGATGATGTAGCAAGCCGTGTTAACCGCTTCGCCCAAAACCAGATGGAACTTGATTTCCAGCCAGCATTGCTCTAGCCATTTCCGTAGGGTTCGTTCTTTCGCTCCACAATGCCATTTTGCTGAGGGGTTCGGGGCTGCATATTGGTGTTGTATCCCTTGCTCTTGGCAGAATTTGTCAAACAGAACATTTCGAACTCACCACCATAGTCGCCAATTTGAATGATTCCTCCTTTCTCCTGCTTTTAATTGGAGAGCAAGAATCAAAATCAATGACGCCTGACTTGTTCCTCAGAATCTGACCTAGGTGAACCTGGAAAAATCATCAACAAGTACAAATATATATTGCTTTCCAGCAACACTTTCAGGTGAGATAGGTCCCATAAGGTCCATATGGACAAGTTCAAGAACACGTTTTGAGTTGATCTGAGATACCTGTTTGTGTTGAACCTTAACTTGTTTACCTTTGCAGCATGCTCCACACACTGTATCAGTCTGATGTTCGAGATCAGGAACTCCTCTAACAACTTCAGCTCGAACCAGTCTTGACAGACCATGAGTATTCATGTGGCCCAGTTTCTTTTGCCAGAGGTCAATCTGAGATTCCTTAGTGGACAGACATTGGTTTGACGGCTTCCAGACGTAGAAGTTGTTGCCTGATCGATGTCCATAAAGGACCAACTTCCCTTGTTCGTCAACTGCTCGACATTCAGTTCTAGAGAAAATCACTTCAAGGCCGTCATCACAGAGCTGGCTGACACTGATGAGGTTTGCTTTAAGTCCATAACATAGTATACGTTCGTCAATCTAGGTAAATCATCCTTATTCATTTTTCCTAGTCCACGAATCTTGGCTTTCCCACCATCGCCAAATGTGACCTTGCCTCCTTTAAGTTTTTGTACTTCTTGAAGGCACTCAAGAATACCTGTCATGTGTCTAGAGCAGCCGCTGTCAAAATACCACTGGATCTCAGAGTGATTCTCATTGTTAGCAGAGGTGTATGCAACATTTCCAAGGATGTCATTGAAGTCATTCAGACGATGTGAGAGTTCTTGAGACTCCTCATCTGACATGACTGAATCGGTGAGTGACATATTGTCCTCATCAGTGAATGTCCAATCCTGAATAAACGCCATGTTGCACACTATCTCTTTTCCAGATCTATGGGATGAGAGTTGTGGTTCGGGAGACCATCTTCAGGTGATCTTGACCTTGAACTCTGCTCTTGTAGTTTGGGTAGAGGTCGGTCTTTGCAATCCATACATGAGCTGGCTTGCTCGGCTCCATGAAGCATCGACCCATTGTCCATGCCCTTCTGTATTGATCCCTTCGGAAATAGCAGTTGGAGACTCTGTGACCAGGTTTACAAATGAAGTGGCATCCGCTTTCGTGTAGTGAGGGCCTTTCTTTCATGAGGCACCGTCATTGGTTCAGGTTGTTTTTGTGGGGATTGGTCTGGTTTGGCTCTTCGACAAACTTAACTTCATCGGTTTGTGACGACGCTCGATAACCGAGACCCCATTGAGACTCGGTGATTGTCCGAGAGACAGAATTCGATCTAGAGTGTCTGATCCAGTGTTGAGCATTCTGAGCTTTTGTAGTTTTCACGAAGTTCTCGCCAAATGACGATTCTGTCTAGTTCATCACTTAGTAGCTGTTTTGCCTGATCAAGTTGGGTTTGCAGAAATTTCAGACTATAAGCCTCATCAGAGGAGATCTGTTTATTGCTCTCTTGCTTATTTGCCTCTGGAGTTGGAGTTTGGACACCTTCGCTTTCATGCTCTAGTTCAGGATGTTTACTTGAGCTTTCAACATAGCTCTGTCTTTGAGGAGTTGAAGGTTCTCAAGACTGAGCTCGTGAACTTATTAAATAAGCTTCGATACTCTGTCTTCAGATTTTCATCCTCTATCACTGGATCAATTTCGGTCTCTGGGTCTGAATCTGAGCTTGATAGTGTATCAGCAGGAACTCCAACTGTGGCTACAAAGTTCATGATTAGTTCTTCATTGTCACTATCGCTTCGTTTCAGTATCAAGCATAGCAGGATTTGTCCTTTTCAAGTTGTTAGGACATTCACTCCTAGTATGCCCAAAACCTTTGCATTCTATGCACTTCAGCTCCTTTCTCTTGGTCAGAGGGCATTCATTTCGGTAGTGTCCATACCCTTCACATTCGTGGCACTGCAGCTCTTTCCTACGGTTTCCCTTACCAGAATCGTTCCTGTTTGAGTTGCGTTCCCCATCTCTGTGTTGGTATCTGTTGCTCAGCCTACTCGACCTTTTCAACCCTTTTGGCCATTTTGTTGAAGTTTTTGGCCATAAGAACCAGATTATCTTCGATTCGTTTTACTCGATCATCTTATTTAGTGTCCGCAGAAAAGGCTATCCCTTTCTGTCCTTTAGGAAGTTCATCAGTGCGTTCCAAGTCATGGACCTTGAGAATTCCTGCTAGTTGATCAAACTTCATTTCATCAGTGTTGACTGCAATCTTCAGAACCGCCTTGTAGGCTTCAAAACGTGGAGGAAGACATCTTAACACCTTTTTAACCAACTTCTTCTCATTGTACTTCTTCCCAAGAACAGAGGCTTCATTTGCTATGGCACTAATTTTTGATATGAAGCTGCCGACTGATTCGTCATCTTCCATGCACAGGTTTTCAAATTTTGAAGCAAGATGATCAATTCTAGTACGTCTCACACTCGTGTTTCCTTCAAAGTGATTGATGAGGGTGTCCCATGCTTCCTTAGCAGATTCACACCCTTGGATAAGTTTGAATTGATCAAGGTCAACGGCTGAGAAGATGGTGGTAAGAGCTTTCGAGTTGAATTTTGAAGCTGCTTTATCAGAGTCAATCCACCTATCTTTGGGTGTTGGAGCAGTGGACTTATCATCCAAAATCATGGTTGGTGCGGTCCAACCCTGTTCCACTGCTGTCCATGCATCCTCGTCAATTCCTCGATGATGTGTCGCATTCTAGCCTTCCAGTGACCAAAGTTCCCTTCGTCTAACATGACTGGTTTCTGAAGAGATACCAGTTCTTTCATGGTCTCCATGATGATCGCAGGATCTCAACCTGTGAGTAGACTTGGAGAGTCTACAGAGGTGACCTGCTCTGATACCAAATGAAAAAACAATAGGGTACAGATATCGTACTGGACTAGATTAGTACTCAAAACACAACTTGTTTTATTAAGAATCTCTTAGACAATCACACTTGACTTGTCTAATTGAATTACACAACGCCCAATAGGACTTGAGACGAACCAATTCCTAATCTACCCAAGGACAGGTCGAGCTACTCTCCCCCTGTCACCAAGAACCCAAGGAACAATGCTGAACACACTCAAGCACTTGCTCTTTTCAAATCTAAAACCCGTAACCTGGACATCTCCCAGGTTACACTATTATATACTCTGATGCACAATCTTCTCAACCCTACGATTATGCTAACAGAATATATTCTCTTCCTTATCACAAGGCAATGTCATCCTTATCAAATATCTCCATGTCATTTATTTCATACCGGTCTTGAACCGGTATCTCACGTATCAAACCGCCTGTGTAACACTTCCTCTGTTCCACATAATGACAACTCTAGTCTCAGAGTTAACAGGTTTCGCTTCTTGAACCTGGAAACGGAAGTATAACTTTCAAGATGATCTAAAGAAGATCTTGGTAAAAACCAAGCCTACAAGACTTAGCTGAATTCCATTTCCCGAGTTAGGAAAACTGAAAGCCATTATATTAAGCTGTGAAAAGTCAGGTCAGTCAGTATCATCAATTGCTATATGAGAGCTAGACACTATCCAAAATGATCATATACAATACAAGATAATGATATCATGTTTACAATTTGGCAGCTGACTCAGACGCTAATGCAAGGCTAACTCACAGTAAACTGATCGAGCAAAGAGAAATAGATTATGCACCAATTAATGCTTGTGAAGGTGATGCATAACATTTGTGTAGTCTTGAGAGACCATTTGCCTCTTGAGACACAGCTTGGAATTGCTGCGATGGTCACCCTTTGATTACCTTAGAGACATTATAGGATTTTTTATATTTAGTTGATTATAATTTCAGATATTATTTTATGTACCAGAAACTAGAAAATGTTCTTTATCATCCCAATCTCAAACATAGCCAATAGGCAAGAAGAGAAACACACGAGTGTATTGGACGATTATCTTCTTCGCACAAGATCTTTCACGCCACGTGCAGTGGCAGACCCGGCCTGTTTTTTTGGGTGTCAAAAGGTTGGGCTTAGCCCAGCATAATTTTTATTTTATAAAATTAAGTAAAAAAGTAGTCATCTGTTATGTTCAAACACATGAATGGAGTTTCAAGAGAGGAAGCTTTACGCCAACTAAGCTATATTTTTTTCTTGCACATTGAATAAATTCCCTTACATTTAAATTTAACCTGTGACAGCTACAACCCCTTCCTAACATATGGATCCGCCTCTGACCACGTGGCACAGCTATAGCCTCTTGCAATCTCATGCACAAGAATTCAACCAGTGGATATTTAAACAAGTCAATCAGAACTCGCTGACGTGTCTTACTCTAGATGCAAAATCTTTCACTGCCATGTGGCATAACCATAACCTCTAGTAATCTCATGAACAATATGAATCTAGCATGTGAAATCTAAACCAACCAATCAGAACTCGCTGACGTGTACATATTCTAACTACCTCAAGATAAACACTTTCAGATCTCTATTATAAAATCAAACGTACATAACACCAACCATCTTTTCTCATCTTTGCTTACTTCCCTCTTTCATTTGTGTTCTTGTTTGGAGTTATAAATAAAAAGATGGCTACTTCAGCTATCCAATACTCCTCTTTTGCTGGCTAAATGGCCCTCAAGCCCTCCAACGATCTCTTCCGCAAAGTCGGAGCTTCCAACGGTGATGTCCGCGTCGTGATGCGTCGTATCGTCAAGTCTACTCCTCAGAGCATCTGGTTCCTACCTTAATCGTATCTCTATTTCTCATTTTTTTTCTAAGAAAAGGAATTTTCTGTTTTAAATATTAAAAGAATAGAAATGCGGTTCAAGATTTGATTTTAAATCTATTTAATTTTCTTAAAACTAGAAATTAAGTTTTTTAAAATATATTCGAATACGATTGAGGTTAGTCTATATATTCCTGAATTTGATATATATATATATATATATATATATATATATATATATATATATATATATAGCTAATCACCAAAAGATATATACACAGCATAGGTATGGACCAGACCGTCCCAAGTACTTAGGTCTGTTCTCAGAGAGCACACGAGTTAGATTTGGTGAAGCCGTGTGGTTCAAGGCAAGATCTCAGATCTTCTCAGAAGGAGGACTTGACTACCTCGGAAACCCTAACTTGATCCACGCACAAAGCATATTAGCAATCTGGGCTTCTCAAGTTGTGCTAATGGGATTAATCGAAGGTTACAGAATTGGAGGTGGACCTCTTGGTGAAGGTCTTGACCCGCTATACCCAGGTGGGCGTTTGACCCATTGAACTTGGCTGAGGATCCAGAGGCTATCTTGGAATTGAAAGTGAAGGAGCTCATGAATGGCCGGCTTGCCATGTTCTCTATGTTTGGATTCTTTGTCCAAGCAATTGTTACTGGTAAAGGTCCGACTGAGAACCTGCTTGATCATGTTGCGGACCCTGTAGCTAACAAGGCATGGGCTTACGCCACCAACTTTGTTCCCGGAATATAGAATATGATCGAATTAATCATGTAACTTATTTTATCATTCAATTTTTAATCCATGAAAAGTATTCAAGTCTCTTGGTTTGATACGCTTGGTGAAAGAGGTATATTAACCTACTGAGCAAAACACAGCATGAACATCCAAAATGTGAGCCGTTTGTAGATTCTACATATTCGTCACTAAAGCAAGTGTCCAAGTCTAACAATGTCTATACAACAGAAGTTGAACTTGTTATAGAAACTAATAACTGAAAAACAAAGATGTTGATGTCCCTCTCTTTTGTTTCTCGTTCATCCAAAGCATTGTGGTCTCCAGAGACATTTGTGATCTCTATTGGTAGTAATTATGCGACCATAACTCGTCACTAATTCATAAATATTTGTTATTAAGTGACACAACTTTATCAAATTTTCTGACTATTTTTTGTTACAATTAGTTAACACGTAAATTTATTCACGTGAATATAACAAAGTGGAGAGTCATCGATTCTTACTCCAAATTTTTTTTTTCTCAGTTTCAAAAACTAAACCGTTACTTCTATTTGTAAACATGAGATTAGATTCTCTAAATATGATCAAATTATAAAATTTAATCAAGCCATTATATCTGTGTTTTTTTTTTGCTAAGAATCTTAATATCATTGGTGATTGAGATTTGCTACAAAGTATTTTGACCTTTCGGCTACAAAGTAGTTTATCTAATTAAGCATAAAGAAACTCTGGCAAAAAAACAAAAAAAAAAACAGGGTGCCAGTCGAATGCAAGAACACCAGATGATCCTCAAGTGAAAACAGATGCTGAGCGTCACAAGGATCAGACTAACCATAGAGACGTGAGGGATTTGATATTCTTCCTGTCCCTCATAGCATGAACGGTATCTACTATTAATTTCTCTGAACACAGCCATTAGCAGGACCAGAGTATGGTTGTGGGTCATTTTGTTTGTTGCTGCCATATGTAGTAAGTCACTGTCTGAGAGACCAGCATTAGCGTTGTCCAACGTGACATTCTATTGATCGCCCATGACTTGTCGAACTTTTTTTATAAGTCCTTAGTTTTGAAACCTCTTTCCATCTCTTTTCTCGTATCTAAATAGCCTTTTAGAGAACGAGGGACCAAACTTGTGTATTTAAGTGTTTTCTAAGCAAGGACGTATTTAATACTGTGGTTCGAACATGGGACAGCTGAAAATGAGAGAAGTTGAGGGTTACTTGTTTGTGTGTGTTTGAAGGGTCATGAGGATTTGAGGTTTACAAAAAAAAATTGTAAAAAGGTTTATAATAATTCACATGAAAATCATTTAATATCCTCTTTTTGTATTTTGTAAATATCTTTTATTACTTTTCTTGGCCATATTAAGTATTTGACAAGTCATTGTATCTAAGTTTCTTTAATTACATTATGTATAAGTTTATGTGCACGTGTCTCTGCAGAGACCCCAGAAGTAAATAGCTTAAGAAAAGATCTCTCCGTTGAGAAGTAGAGGGAGTCTTACGACTCAACCAACACTCGCAAATTATTTAGTTTGGCATAAAATTTACTCTATCGTTTGTGCCTTCAAAAGATCAAGCCGACTATCACTTCCCAATGAGGGGTATTTTCCTCGTCAAAATTATTCAATGTAAACAAGTAAATATTTTTGTTAAAATTAACACACGTCTTAAAATCAGGTAATGGGTTTCTAATTCTTTTTAATAGACCGCGTTAAAATTTTTAAGTGGAGCCATAACTTTTTCATTCTAGCGCTTTAAGTGTTGCCAAGTATTTAACGAACTCAATTATAACCCCAAAAAATCAAAAGTACCTGAGGCATTTGATAACTCCTGCCCCTAACAAATCTAAAAACGAGATTATCTTTGTAGATTTTTCTCTTATTTGTTTCTTTCTGTGCTGCCTTCATTTAGAAAGGTAATTTCTAATGATGTTGGATTCTGAGAAAAGTTAGTGTAACGACCCAATTCCGAGCCTAGTAATTTCGGCCCAGCAAAGTCCAGTAGGATTGCAGGAAATCCTAGGTGAGTTACTATTTAAACAAGTCTCACCTTAATATTTTATTCAGAAAAAGGCGTAGAATCTCTGCAGAAACTGAGCCGTCCCAGAGAGTTGAGATCGCCCAGCCGCCGCCACCGACAAGATTACCCAGTGAACCGCCGCTAACCACCAAAGGTAACTATGAACCGCCGCAGTGATTAGATTTATTTTTGGCCGTTTAGTAAATCGACCATATCTCTCTAACCGTTGGAAATTTCGTGATTCCAAGACCATCACCGTGTTCCTGACGTCGAGACGAGTCGGGAGAAGAAAGATCAGCTGGAGAGCCGCCACGACGAGTCCGCACGCGCAGGGAGAAGCTGCGCACGTGAATCACACGCGCCACCGTCGTCGCCGTGAGTTAGCCAGAGCAGCCGCAGCCGGCCGCCGTCAGTTCGCCGCCGGGAATTTGCCGCCGCGCCGCCGCCGCCGCCGGTGACTTTTGCGGTAAGCCACCGCCGCCTTTCTTGCCACCGGCAACTAATCACCGGTGACTCGCCGGTTGACTCGGCAACTCGGCCGAGTTGACTCAGCGAGTCAACTCGCTGGCCGGTCAAACCGGTTGGTTAATTGTCAATTGGAAATTGATTTCGGTTCTGGTTTGATTGAAATCGAATCCGGTTAAGAAAAACTGGCGGTTTAATTCGATTTCAATTCGGTCAAGGGTTGATCGGCTTGGGTCAGAGTTGACCGGGTTGACCCTTTGACTAGCGGGTTGACTTTTTGACCAGATTCTCGGTTATCCGTTTTTGACCGTTCGAAGGGCGTTCTGACTCGATTTTTTGCCCTGATTTCAGATTTGGAGTCTGTTTGAGGAGTTGGAGTTCATATCTACTACTTTTTCACATTGCTAAAGTGAGGGTTTACTCCGTAAATTCCGTACTGGTGTAGAATTCTTCCTATGATAGGTTTAGTTTCGAAACATGAATTGAGTCTGCTTGAGTCGTGTTTGGTAGTTTATTCATTGTAAACCAGAACTAGGGGTCTAGAGGATTCAACTAATGTTTGCATTGTATGATGTTAAATGATGATATATATACATATATATATATATATAGTTATAAATTAGAGACTATGTGATGGTGGGCGGGGGCTTGGGGATGCCTGAGCTAGCGATGCAGATATGGTGTGCGGGGGCCCAGAGACATCTGATCTAGCGACGCAGATTGTGTGTGTGGGCGGAGTGCAGAGACGTTTGCATATCTATGCAGATTATGGTGTGCGGGGGTACAGAGACATACTGTACTAGCGACGCAGAGTATTTATAATCCTTATGAGGAAATGCGTGGTGTATGGACTAGTTGTGTGCTATCATCGCATTGTTTGTGTTTGTGTGATGCATTAGGCATCGTGTGTGTTCATGTTAGAATTAAACTTCCATAGTGGGAGTTCTATTTTACTCATGTCAGTGGTTTTCGGGTTAGCATCCCATACCTCACTGAGCGATTCCCCTGTTGCTCACCCCTCTTTTCTTCCCCTTTCAGGTGAGACTGAGCGGACGGAGTGATAGCTATCGGATCGGTGCATTTTGGGAGTTTTATTTCTTGTTTTCCAGATTCGAGACTTTTATGTTTTCATCGAGATTTTCAGGATTTATTTCATTTATGGTTATTTATGAATTATGAGATTATGGCGTTGAATTGATTTTTGGGAATAATAAATGGAGATTTTATGAGATTATTATTTATTATTTATTTTTTGGAGAATCGGGGTATTACATTGGTTTGAAGTTGAATTGGTAAAACTTTATCAAAGTATCATATCCTTGCTAAAACTGTACCAACGTATCGTATCCTTGGTTTTCTAGATGGCTCCACCAACAATAGGTGGACGCTCTTATGGGAGATCAGCGAAAGCCAAAAAGACGAGTGCTAGTGCACGTGCTTCTCGATTGTCTAATCGCAATGGTTTAAATCTACATCAACATAGAGCTGGTTTATGTTCATATGCCAAAGTTCAAGATGTTCTGATAATGTTTATATTTCTATTCTTAGTTTTTCCTGATAATTTTGTATTATTTATTTTCGATGTATTTTTAATTGTTTGTAGGAAGCAAACAACAAAGACTTCTCTTTTATTGCTGTGACCAAGAAAACACATCAAAAACCGGACGGAACTTACGTTGATGAGCGAGAGCGAGCTCAATTGTTTGCAGAAACTTATGAAAAGCATGTAGAAGAATGCCTGGGACAAATTGAATCTTCTGGTCTACAGAATGTGACACCTGAAAATCTTGATCAGTGTGAGAAAAACGAAATTTTTATCAAAGTAACATTCTAACCTCTTGTACTGCTGTAATCATAGCCGGCCCTGAGATTTTGGGGGCCTGTAACAATGTCTTATGTAAAAAAAAATTTTTACCGGTTTGGGAGCTTAAAATATTTTTTTGAGGCTTATGTCTATGTAGTTTTTTTCAAAAATTTCGGGGGCCTATTGCAAATGTTTCATGAGGCATTGCCAAGGACCGGCTCTGGCTGTAATGTTTGAATAATGTTTTGTGATATATATATTAATACCAAATATTTACAGTTAGTTATATTATTGATTATTTCTCTTATTTGTCCTTGATGATAAGCAATATATAATCGACGTACGATTATAAAATAGTAGTAGTGATATGTGTTTCTTAAGTGCCAAGTCATTGTGGTTGTTGTTTGTTTGTTATTCACTAACTGCACCTGAATTTTTGTAATGTACATAGTGGTAAATATACTACTCATTAATTATTACTACAATTTTGCATGGCTTTAGTTTTTGTTCACATGTTTGTTATTTTTATTAGGCTGCTGGAACATCTAAACAAGGACAGGTCTTTGGACTTGGAGCACTACACAGTAAGGTTTTACCATCTATTGAAGCTCCATCAAATGAATCACATGCTCCTGAAGAAGTGGAAATAATAACACAAAGATTGCAAGAGGTGGAAGCAGAGCTTAAGCAGAGCTGTAAAAAGAATCTGTAGGTAAAAAAAAGACTTGAAAATAAGGAAAAGCCTGTTCAGTCAATCACAAGTATGAATGTCTAGGTCTGGATCCACCACCAAAACTATCCAGTTTCCATAGAGTAAGTTCACCACATGTTCTTAGTATCTTTTATTATGTATTTTGTTAAGACTTTTTTCTTGTAGTTATCTTTGCAAACCTACTTTGTTCTTTGATTTGTATGCCAGTTCTTATTGTATATATTTGGTTCGTAATTTAATGTTTAATTATGTGTTTCATTGTATATATTATAGATATTTGAAAAATAATTACGTAGTCACAATATATGACTAATTTGCTTCAGATTATTAATAATACTATAGTAGTATCCACAAAACGTCACAAATTAAAAGTTTGTGACAATTTTATTACTATCTTTTGGTCACCATTCGTGACGGAAATATGACTTTTTCGGTGGTGGTTTGACACAAATTTGGTAACAATTTCTAACAAATTTGTCACTAATTTTTTTGTCACGGCTCATGGCGTATCTGTTACATTTTAATCGTAACAAATTATGTCATTTTTGTGACTTTTATATTTCGTCATAATCGGTGACAGTACTGCTACCGTAGTAGATCGTCACTATTTGTGTGACGATTTTGATACAAAACATGATTTGCGACGTTTTTGAATTTGTCACACATTAGTCACAATAAAATATTTGTGACGAAAAATCTATATATTGTGACAAAACTTATATTTGCAATAACATTATTTTCTTTGTAGTGAGAGACTTTGAATTCATCTCTTGGTTTTGAGTCATTAGAGATACAAGCAGTGCACTTGTTTTTCCTGCTAAGGTGGTCACAAGAGACACATGGATTCTTGTTGTTGTTGTTGTAGTTGTTATTGTTCACTCTGTTTGCGTTGCCCACACGATAGATAAAGCAGAGCTTCTTGTCGCTCATACAAAACTCTGATACAGTTTGTTTCCATCAGATTATTTACACAACACAACAAGTTATAAGCCAAACGATCTAATACTCAACAAAACAAGTGCCTATGTCTCTTCTTCCACAACAGCTTGCAACATAAACTTAGGGTTTAAACTAACCTAAAGAGCTTTTTCGCTCTTCTTCACATCTAAAAGCTGAATCTTTCAATGACCTGGTTCAATAACAATGGATAGACTTCTTTGGATGAAACAAATACTAGTTTAGAATAGTTGTTAATCTGCGGCGGAGATTCTTCGCCGTTGCTTCCGGAGAAACCTGAGAATCATGTGGCCGATAGCAAATGAAGGAGCTGAGAGAGGAGGGAGAGATAGAGGGGACTTTTTGTAATAGCACTAAGTTTGGATTTGCTATCCCAAAATTATTATTTTTATTCTACAGAACTACCCATATTTTTATTTATTTATTTATGTTTCTCTATTTATGTATTCTTGTATTATGAGATTAAGTCCTCGTCTGTGTTTATTTATTGTTTTATTTTGTTTTCTGATTGTTTTGACTTGTATTACTTTTTGAATATTTAATTTTAATTACTTTGCAATTTTTATAAGGAAATAACCATAAAATTAAAACGGAATCTCAAAAGAACTCGGTTGGATGATTTAACCGGAGAAATCCGATGATGTAAAACATGAACCAGAAGACTATGGTAAAATATTTGTATTGGGTTAGTAGGTATTTATTTCTCTTTTAATAATCTAAGATTTTTAAGATAATCTTAATCTAAAAAAATAATACATTTTGTTAGCTAGGATTTTGTTTTAAGATTTTACTAGAAAATGGTCCGCACCTCGTGCGGAATAATATGTATCCAATTAATTTTTTTTTTTAATTTTAATTTTAATCTAAATTATTTAATTAGTTTCAAATATTAAACTAATTATAAGATATAATTTACCTTTTTATTACAACGAAATACATATAAATTTGGTACTTGAATTTTTTTTAGCCGTTATTGCATCTTAATGCATTTTAATTAAAATTTTACATTGTAAAATTAAAATAATATAAAAAATAAATCTAAAAACTTAAACCATAACTACCAATTATCAGTGAAACATATAAAATCAAACTCCCTTCATCAAAGTCTTAATTACATTTTATATGAATTTTTTTCTCCATCAGAGTTCATAGTGACGCATATTAACAAAATCTACAATAATTAAATACATACTTATATTTACTAAAGTTTTACAAAACAAAAGTAATACATTATATATGTCTAGTAAAAGTGGAATGTTTAATTATAACAGCAAGAGATCGTATTTTTGGACTCTATTTTTTGATTGATAAGATGATTCAGTAGCACTAAAAAAGTTTTCTTTCAAAAATAAAAAATAAAAAATATACGATTTAATATTACTAAACTAAACATAAGATGAACAAAACTATAAAATTATTGCTAAAATTTGATAACACTCGTTAATAATAATTATTCCTGGATGTAATGAAAATATTTATTAAATAATCATTAAAAATATTTAAAAACTAAAAAATTCTAAAACTTATTTATTAAACTAAAGATTCAAACGAAATTATGAAATATGACAAATAAACTCCCAAAAAATAATAGAACGTGACAGATACGCAAAATAACCTAAAATCGTGGAGAACATACAAATAAGTAAAGCTGAAATTATCGCCTAAAATTATTTTAAAATATGATAAATAAATTAAAATACAAATTAAAATTGTTAAAAGGATGAAAATAAATATTAACCTAAATTATGGAAAAAATGAAAATAATCAAAATTAAAATTATTAATATATAACAAATAAGTAAATTATCTAAAATTATTGAAAATATGAAAAATAAACAATAAACAATGACAAATAAGCAAAAAAAAAAAAACCTAAAACTAATAGTATAGATGGTGAAATAACTACTTTTTTTAATAAATTAGCTTTTATTTAATTTATAGCCAAAAAGATATTAACAAGGCTCCGAAAATTTAGCATACATTTAACTGACTGAGATTCGAGCAGTCCCAAATTTCCCTTTATTTTATTTAACATCAATCTTCCTCTTTATGTTACTTTATTTAACATCAATCTTCCTCTTTATATTATGGAAATATGTTACATTTATCTATTTATAACAAATACCAAAGCCTTAAGGATTTGCGTGATTTGAGTCTAATCAATATTCTCTTAGATTTTATAGGTCTCTGCTTCTTCCTCTAAGGTCTCTCTCTCGGTTGATCTTTTTGTATCCATGGATGATGACTATTACTTGAGCTGCGATGAAGACGAGGAACAAGAAGAAGAAGAAGAGGAGGAGGAGGTTGAGGATGATGATTATGATCATGCTGATGAGGAGAAGTCCTCCACAAAACCAACTAGCCAGATCATCACGAATGAATCGCTTGTAGCGGCGCAGAACGAAGTTTTGGTTAGGGTTATGGAACTGCTCACTCTCAAGAAGAGCCAGGCAAGGACTCTTCTCATTCATTACCAATGGAACGTTGATAAACTCTTAGATGTTTATGGTGAAAAAGGCAAAGATAGTCTGTTCAAAACTGCTGGCCTTACTGTCTTTGCTCATCCTTCCTTGTCTGAATCTCGATACTATTTGAGGAAGAAGATGACTTGTGAGATCTGCATGGAAGATGATTTACAGAGCTACACGATGACGAGAATGGACTGTGGTCATTGCTTTTGTAATAACTGTTGGAAGGAGCATTTCACTGTGAAGATCAACGAAGGTATGAGCAAAAGAATCACATGCATGGCTCATAAATGCAACGCGATTTGCGATGAAGATGTTGTAAAGAAGCTAGTTTATCCAGAACTAGCTGAGAAGTTTGATCGTTTCCTCGTTGAGTCTTACGTAGATGATAACAAGAGGGTCAAGTGGTGTCCAAGCGCACCTCATTGCGGTAATGCGATAAGGAAAGAAGATGATGGTGGTGAGGTTGAATGCTCGTGTGGTCATCAGTTCTGTTTCAGATGTCTTTCTGAGTCTCACTCTCCTTGCTCTTGCTTGATGTGGAAGCTATGGAGCAAGAAGTGTGAAGATGAGTCTGAAACACTTAACTGGATCACGGTTCACACGAGGATGTGTCCTAAATGCAGCAAACCTGTTCACCGAAGTTATGGATGCAACCTCATGACTTGTATCTGCGGCCAGCATTTTTGTTGGTTGTGTGGTGGAGCTACTGGTGTAAGCCACACATGGACTACTATCTCTGGTCATAGTTGTGGTAAGTTCAAAGAAGACAAGGTGAAGCTAATGGAGATAGCCAAAAGGGATTTAGAAAGGTATACACATTACTATCACCAATACAGATCACATACAGATTCATCAAAGCAAGAGGATAAACTTAGGGAGAGTGTCCGTGGGAAAGTGGTGTCATTGTCAAAAAAGACACACAACTCGGAGCATAATATGAAATGGGCATCAGAAGGAGTCGACTTGTTGTTCAGATCACGGCGTATTCTCTCATATACATATGCTTTTGCCTTCTACATGTTTGGTGAAGAGCTGTTCAAAGATGAGATGAGTGATGAGGAAAGAGAGATGAAAAAGAATCTGTTTGAAAATCTGCAGCAGCAACTTATAGGTTATATTGAGAGACTTTCCAAAAATTTGAACCAGCCTTTTGATTATTATAATTGTGATGAGTTGAATGAGATGAGGGGTGAGACTATAAACTTTGGTTCTGTGGTTGATAAACTCTGCAAGGAGATGTATGAATGCATTGAGAATGACTTTTTGGGTCCAACACTATCTGGATTCAACCACAAGATTGCACCTTACAGATCAGAAGGGATAGAGAAAGCAATTAGGTTTGGTGCTGACATGGTCTGAGGTTCAAGCGGAGGGACTTCTATGTTTGAGCAAAATTCATGATCATGGAACTTGTAGAAGGCAGGTAGTCTTTGTTGCTTTGGCTTTGTAAACCGTTGATGCAGTGCACAATTGAACTTTTATTTTGTTTTTTCTTCAGTTTTTTGTTAAACAATTAATGTTGAGTTATTACTTATCTTCATAGATATATATATATATATATATATATATAGGGTTTTAATTAGCTTGATGCAATGCAAGTTCTTATTCTGAAGAAAATATCTTTTATTTTATTTTACTTCATCCTTTCTATTGAAATCTTAACTTTGGTCTAATTTTATCACTCACTACAAGTATCATATTAGCATGAGGAGCCATCTGCTACTGCAAACAAATGAAAACGGCTCTTTGGTATAAACGAAAAAAAAAGATACAATGTTATTATATTCAAATAAATATGAAAAAATTAATTGTGTGTTACGTATGGAATTTTAAAAGAAACTCAATCATAATTTAATACTACAGTAAAACCTCTATAAATTAATAATGTTGAGACTTTGAAATTTTATTAATTTATAGAGATATTAATTTATAAAAGTTTCCTTCTTTAGATTTTTTATTTTAAGATGTATTTATTTTAAGATAAGAAAAATATTTGATTTTAGTGTATAGACATCAATTGTTATTTTATGAAATTTGAAATTTATATTAATTTTATTGTATTATTTGGTGTATATAATATATATTACATAGAATTTAAATGTGGTTTCAGATATAATATTACTAAATCTCATCAAAATATATTAAGTGTTAAGAAAATATAAAGATAATTTCATTGTGAATATAAAAAATAATATATAATAGGTTCTTACTTATATAAAATATGTATACATATAAATTATTAAACTATAATTTTAATGGGACCATATATTTACATAGAATTTTCGAAAAAATTATTATCTTATTATTTTATCAATTCGTGTCAAATTTTGAACCGGCCCAAATTGGAACCGACGAAATTTATTAATTTATGAAGATTATTAATTTATTGAGTATTAATTTATAGAGGTTCTACTGTAATATGAATAAAAATACATACTTTCACACTCTGAATGAGAGATGCCATATAAAAATCCAACAAGAAACATATATCTTCTTTATATATAAAAAGGTTTTGAATTCTTCGGAAGGGTCCACATCGTCGTCCACATCATCAATTTGCCTCGTGACATCGCGACATCTGTCCACCTATACAAAACACACCTTTTTTATTTATTCCCAAAATTAATCGTACCATTTATGTGGGCTTTGATATTTTTTTGGGCCTCAAACAATATTCCACTTTCACGGCCCGGGTTGACTCTAATCTTTGCTTCACGCCGTCTAACAGAAGGTTAGGGTTCGTCTTTGCTCTTCGTTCAATCGTGACTTCTGATCTACGTCTCCATCACCGAAACGGTCCCTGTTACAGTTACTTCGTGTTTAATCCCTTAATCAATGTAACCTTGAATGCGAGATTTTTTCAGAGAGACGGTGTATATGTGACTATATAAAAGGTAAGCATTCCTCCTCTCGAAATCATTTTATAAATCTGTTCAAACAACGGTGTGTCTGTTTATTGATTATGAAACCTTCTCAATTCTGTTTCAGTAATATTTAAGTTTCATCCCCTGCAAATCAAAACTTCAATCCTTTATTATATTAATTCGATGGCCCCATTCCTATTAGGTTTACGGAGATGACGGCCATATTTGTTGAGATCGCAGACAGAAAGGCATTAAATCTATCCCTACGTTGAATCTCTCTTTGTAGTTACAGCATGGTCAAAGATACAGAAGAGCAAATGTGACTTCTTTCTTGGCATGTTCGTTGAATCTTTGTCACTTCCTAAGGTTTCACACACACACACACATCAGTTATATCATATTTAAGTATTTCCATCTCCTTTAAAACAAATATATCTGTCTTCAAGATTTCAGTTGTACGGTAAGACAAAATCATTTGGTATATTAAATTTTCTACCTATTTAGATGATTTTTACAATCAAATCTTCAGGATATATTTTGTTCTTTCTGGATAGTTTTCTCCTGACTAAGAAATTGAATTAGATATATTCTCATATGATTTATGTTTGTATATATAACAGATTAAACTCCAACATGAAGTTACGTTACAATATCGGAGTTTCATGTCTGCCTTTTCATATGTTTTCATTGTATGCACATGCTTTTATGGCAGGGACAGTAGATAGGATCAGAGTCTCAAGTCGTCTTCGTGATGATGACACTATAGGCGAGAGAAGACATAAAGCTAGCTGAAGTTTTGATAGCGGTAAAGAACTTTAAATGTTTAAATTACGTATGTCTACTACAGCAAAGTACCTTCTCATCGCAGTATTTCTTGGTTCAGGAAACCCAGCAATGCTAGATGCCTGGATGTTTTACTCCACGGAGGGCATGGATAATCGTAAAAGAAAGCATAAATAAGTTATAAAAGCAGTACATATATTTCTCTTTTGCCGTATGTGTCTTAACTGAAAATTATTTGATTACTGAATTTGATGACAAGTGTATGTATGGTATTTGAATATAATCTGATATTTTTTCGTGATGATGTTTCCTTCTCAGTGTCTCTGAGAAATGGATAGAAAAGAAGGAAATTGCAGAGCATGAAGCAGTCAAGAAAGAGCCTGAAAGCTTTCCACTGGAGAGACTTGGCAATGTTCCAATGCATGCGTTGTGTCTAGGAGATTCTTCATTTGGCGAAGAGGAAGTAGGAAAAAATAAGAATATAAATCAAATTGGTCCAGTTTTTAATTATTTAAAATGACTTAAATAATTGACGTGTTTTTATATTTTTGTAGTTTCTTATTGAAACTGAAGGTAACACCTATCAAGGATGAGCATTACATCGATTATAATCTGATTGAAAATCATAAATATTGATCCTGATACTTTTTCTCATATTAATAATACATCCATTAATCTAGCTAAATTTATATAACTCAGCTTAAAATTTGCATATTTGTATGCTTCAAGTTTTTAAATGTTACAGAAGTTTTAATAAGACATTAAGAAATATCCAAGAATCTCAATTGACATCACAATAATCGTGATTAAATAAGATTTGCATAAGTAAACTCGATATAAAGCCATGTCATAAATCGTTCAAGCCATTTTTTAAAAATATTTTTCAACAAAATTCATATGGTGCTGTCTCAATTTATCAAATATTTTCAACAAAATTTATATGGTGTAAATTTCTTTTATATAAAGAGACAAATAATTCAATTAAGTTAAATATTTTCGATACAGAAAATTTTTTGGGAGAGAAATCTTCTAGACCGTAAAATCAAATAACTAATCAAATAGCAAAAAAACACATCATTTAATATAAAATCAACTTTTAAAATGTTTGATATACACAAAACTAAACACATATATGCCAAATTTATTTGTTTTTTTTTTAAGTTAAGATTTCAAAATCGAACCCTAAAAATACCAACAATATTATAAAATATGTTACTAACCCTAAACCAATGACTATCATGACTCAATCTACATTCACTCATCTATGTTGAAAATAATTCAAGTTTTGTAAAATTAAATTTACATCATTTTGATATGTTCATATTTACATGATTTAGATTATTTTCCAATCAAAATATATTTTATAAATTTTATAAATTGCTTTTAAGATCTAATACATGAGAAGACTTTCCTTGGAAGACTTTTGGAAAACTTCGATTTAGGCGGGAAACCTAAATTCTTCTAAAATTTAGGCGAGAATCCTAAATTATACTAAAATTTAGGTGTGATATGTCATAAGACTTCTTGGAAAGTCGTCTTTGAGTCTTCCACACCCTATAATCAAATAACTAAGCAGAAAACACTTCCTTAAACTTAAAAGAAACTTAGAAAGTGTTCAAATCAAGTTATTAGATAGTCACTAAACACATATAGGTCAAATTTTAAAAACAATTACTCCCTCCGTTTCATTTTAATTGTTGTTATAGGTTTATGCACACAGATTAATAAAACATATGATTTTGTATATTTCCAAAATAAAAAACACAATTACCTAAACACCTAACCATATTTTAACCAATAGAAAAATAAACTGGAGAATCTTGTTAATAAATTTTGCATTGAAACTCTAAAATGACACTTATTTTGAAACGAAAATTTTCCTCTACAACAACACTTAAACTGAAACGGAGGGAGTATAAGATTTCAGAATCTAACCCTACAAAAATACCAAAAATACTACAACATATGTTACCATTCCCTAAACCAATGACTATTATGACTTAATCTACATTCACTCATCTATGTTAAAAATAATTTGAATTTATTAAAACTAAATTTCCATCATTTATAAATGTTTATTAACACATGATTTCGATTTTTTCCTTACAAAATATTTTTAATAAAAATTATTAATTACTTTTAAGATCTAATTCATGAGAAGACTGCCTCTTGAAGACTTCTAGGAGACTTCGATTTTGGCAGGAAATCTAAATTCTTCTAAAATTTAGGCGGGAACCCTAAATTCTACTAAAATTTAGGCGGGATGTCTCAGAAGACTTCTTTTTAAGTCTTATGTGAATCTTCCAAACCCTAAAATCAAATGACTAAGCAAAAAAAAAACGCTTTCTTAGACTTAAAAGAAATTTAGAAAGTGTTTAAATCAAGTTATTAGATAGTTACTAAACATATATAAGTCAATTTAAATAAAAAATGAAGGTAAGATTTCAGAATCTAACCCTAAAAGTACTAACAATGCTATTACATATGTTACCACACCTAAACCAAAGACTATCATGAACCAATCTATATTCACTCATTTATGTTGAAAATAATTTAATTTTAGATAAAATAAATTACATCATTGGGAAATGTTAATTATTACAAGATTTTAATTTCTCTCATCAAAATACTTTTTATAAAAAAATTTAAATTATTTTTAAGATCTACTGAACGAGAAGACTTACAAAGAGGGTTATAATGTTAAAACTGAATACAGATTTTTTTGTTTGGTCATAAGGAGATTGTTGTAATTTCACTAGTCTTTTGAATTACTTTTATATTTGATTGAATTTGGGGTACATTTTTGTATTCAAAATCAAATTTTGAGTAATTTTTGGCAAATCCCCCTATTTTTAATCGATCAAATTTTAATTATTATTATTTTCTATTTATTTTGAAATAACATATATTAAATCATTGCATAGTTCCATTAAAATATATGTTAAAACGTACGAAAATAAACTAAGATAAAAGCAACTAACAAAATTATTCAAAACTCTAACCTGTTTAGAACTAGAAAATATGGTTTAACTTAGAAAAATATATGCAATTCAATATATTCGAATGATAACCAAGCCAAACAAACATTATATAACCAAAATCACATGATAAAATAATATTTTTTATACATAAATTAAAAAAATATGATATTAAAGGATTATTTGATTTATTTGTTTTGAAATATTTATATTTGTGCATAGCATGAAAGAATCACCTAATATATAATAAACAACAATTTTTTTATGGAAGAATTTCTAATTAAAGAAAACAGTGGCCAAGTTGTGGAACATGTGGTTGTACTTGATCTACATGCAACATCTTATTAGATTATTGGACTGCCTTATCCACAAAACAAACTCTCTATCCATAAATTTCGTAATCATATTCGCCACAATAATATATGGGATAAATATATAGAACAAAGGATAAATATACAGAACAAATTCCTGTAAAATTTTAAGGGGGTGTATTCAATAACATTTGAGGTGATTTGATTTTTAATGGAATTTTAGATGATTTAAATAAGTTGCAAAGATTTAGGTGATTTTTGTTAAAGCACTATAAAATATTAACTAAAACTATGGGATTTGGATTTTAATTTTTTTAACTAAGAAATTCCACCCAAACATCCTAAAATCACCTGAAAATTTTAAAACTCCATAACTTAAATTATGTTCAATAACAGTGAATTTCAGAGTATTTTACGAAATGTCAAGTTCAATAACAGTGGATTTTAAATGAGTTTTAAAATTCATTTTTGAATAACAGTGAATTTGCCCATTTTAATTTAAATCACCTGAAACTCTCGGTTGAATACACTTCCCTAAAACTTTAGAAACTAATCAGTTATCTTTTATTGGTAGATACAAAACTAGTTGTTAGGATCACATATTCACATGCATGTCTTCCTTAATCTCTTAAGGTCCCCCACACACATCTACTTGAGATCCTATGACCTATATTACTATGCTTGTAATTCTTTTAGCCACTCATATAAATGAAGCTTAAGCCACTTAAGTTGACACCATTAAACCCCATAACGTTTGTTTTTTCCTACTTGCAGTCAGTCTTTACATGACATAACATAAAGCGATACACTTTTGCCCTTTCTAAACATCTGCTTATTGTGAAAGTGAGAGGAGTCCACGTCTTCACTTTTCCTAACCTTCTTTTTTTGATCAATACTTTTCCTAACCTTCTTTTTCCAAAGAAAATACAATAAATATTATGTACAGTGAGCACTAATAATCTTTATTTTTCCAAAGCGTGCAATTGTGGTTCTAAACTTCCAGGTTTAAACAAATTTGGAAAAGATTTAAAACTCAAAATCTCAGCAAGATTTTTCTTAATGCAACCTATTTCAATAACTCAGCTTCCTAAAAAGATGTTTAGGGAGAAACTTTTAAACACAAGTCCAAGTTTTGGATTGTAAAAACTAAAAAGTGATGATTTAATATCTAATCAAAATAAAAATAAGAGTCATTTACACCACAAAAAAAGTTATGAGTCATCTTTGATTACTCGATGATCGTATGAGACAGTGAAATATACACCAAGCTTGTTTTTTTTGTCAGCAATATAAATAGACTCATATTACATTCTGCAAATCAAACTGGTAGCTCCACATCCATATGGACAACAAACCGGTTATTTTCTTACACTGCGTGCTAGATTGTCTGTCCTTGAATTTTGCGTCCGTGGTATATGAATGAGCTATGAGATGTTGAAACTTCTCTTAAAGTTCTGTATATCTTCTAAATAACTTGCAAAGACTAGCATTCTTCTGGTTCTGAAAACATCTTCACCAATTGAGAATAATCCGTTGCAAAAGTAACATTAAACTGTCTTAGATTCCTCATACATTCCATTGTCCAAATAAAATCCTCCATCTCCAAATGTAGTGACGACTGACTTGCTATTGTCTTCTATGCGGAGAATCAGATGAAATTCGAAATCACTTATTTTATGCGTGTTTATTTTCATTTACAGTTTGGTTTATGCCAAACTCAGCGATGAGTTCGCTGCTGCGCAATCGTTTCACAAAGCTAGATATTATGCTAGTTAAGCGATCTTTCCAAATAACGCCGTATTGGATTTGGATATGGAGAAATTGAAGCAAAAGAAAAAAATTCCAACTATGTTTCATTACAGCTCAGCACAATCGACAAACATGGAAAAAATCTTACTCGATGAAATGATGTGTCCAATTTGTAGCATTGCTTATAAGTTTTTTTTTCAAGCCCATGATGTAAGAGTTTTTAGGTTAAAAAAATTGATTAGATTAATTTGTTTTTCTTTTGCAAAAAGATTAGATTAATTTGTTCCAGCAGCTTCTATACATTTTTTTGAATATCAGAAGCTTTGGGGCCAAACTCCGCAATCATTCAACCCGAAACTACATTATATAATATTAATTTCGTCAAAACGGTTGTTCGAACTGAAGATCTCTGACACAATGCTCAAAATTATTTCAGTTAAGTTAATATTCTTTTGTAAAAAATTGTTAACCAAAACTTGGTCCTCTAAACCAAGCTGAGCCGGCCGGACGACGGCCTTCTAAACATTTTCTGCTGATAAATAATATAACATTGCAAAAAAAGTTATAAAATAGAAGAGAATATAATTCTACTTAATCTGTATCAAATATGTTTTCACCATTTAAATTTTATAAAATATTTATTTTGGAGTTATCATAAAAATTATACAAGTTCCAGATTTACAATTTAACTACTTAAATAATTATAATTCTTCTAATCCACATAAATTATTTATAACGAAAACTACTGATTAAAAAGTCAATTAATATGGATTTTTGTAACAAGAATAAAACACTGATTTGTCGTGATAGTCGATGTTAAGGATATAATATAAGTAGAAAGACTTCTTTGTAAATACAGTAGTATACGATTTACCCTACTTGTAATACAATATAAATACTGTACGTATTGTTAATAAAAAATATATTCAGTCCTAAATCTATATGGTATCAGAGCCTGCTATACCTAATCTCTAAAGCCGCCATCTATTCTTTTTCAAAAAAAAAAACTTTTCTACGCTTCATCACCATGTCTGTAAACAACTCTCCAGCCTCCACCACCTAAACAATTCCTTTCTCAAACACCACTAATCTTCTCAACATTAATATGACCAATGTTACCAAGCTAACATCCTCAAACTACCTGATGTGGAGCAGACAGATTCATGCGCTTCTCGACGGGTACGACATGGCAAGCTTCATCGATGGATCTGCTATTGTACCTGCAGCAATGATCACGACTGATGATGGTCTCGTACCCAACCCGTCCTACACCCTGTGGAAACGCCAAGATCGGCTTATCTACAGCGCTCTTCTCGGAGCAATCACAACAACTCTTCAACCCATCGTCGCTATGGCCAGTACTGCTGCAGAGATCTGGAAAACTCTCTCGCTCACCTATGCCAAGCCAAGCAGAGCGCATATCAAACAGTTGAGGCAACATCTTCGTAGCTGGACAAAAGGCAACAAGCCCATTAACGAGTACTATCAAGGTTTTACAACTCGCTTTGATGAACTAGCTTTACTTGATAAGCCAATGGACCTTGAGAAACAAATTGAGCACATACTAGAAGGCCTCCTTGAAGACTACAAAACGGTCGCTGACCAAGGTCGCGAAACCTCTCCCTCTCTCACTGAAATCCATGAGAAGTTGCTCAATCATGAAGCTAAACTGCAACTTGTCTCCCAGCCTGCTGCTACCATACCGGCCACAGCAAACTTCACCAACTACAAGGGATCCTCGAGCAACAATTTTAACCGCCAAAACAATTTTCGACGTGGTGGATACCTTGGGAACCAGAACCAGCACCAGCATCAGAACCAAACATGGCAGCAACAACAACTCACAACGTCATCGCAGCAAAACACGGGGCGTGGCTATCAAGGCAGGTGCCAAATATGCTCTGTCTACGGACATAGCGCTCGTCGCTGTCCTCAGCTTCAAGGCTACTCGACTCAGCAATCCTCGGCTCCTTCGTCGCTTCCATGGCAGCCTTGAGCTAATGCTGCTCACACCTCACTCTACAATACTTCCCCTTGGTTACTTGATAGTGGAGCAACGCACCACTTGACGGCAGACCTCAACAACCTCGCGATACATCAACCATATGCTGGAGGAAAAGAAGTTGCAATAGCTGATGGTCTGGTCTTCAGATCACCCACACTAGTTCTGCCTCTATCTCTACTCTATCTAAAACTTTGCATCTTAAAGATATTCTCTGTGTTCCCAGTGTCAACAAGAATCTAATATCAGTGTATCGGTTATGCAATGCTAATCAAGTGTCTGTGGAATTCTTTCCTGTTTGTTTTCAGGTGAAGGATCTCAGCACGGGGTTCCGGTTGCTCCAAGGCTGAACAAGGGATGATTTGTATGAGTGGCCAATCCAACTACCCAACCCCACCGCCTTCACCGTTACCTATCCTGACACCAAGACCACCTTATCTCAATGGCATCAAAGGCTTGGCCACCCATCTTCACCAACTCTTAAATCTATTGTTTCAAAGTTTTCTTTACCTTGTTTCAGCAAGTCTTTCAATGTCTTACCTCGCAACGATTGCTTGCTTAATAAAACTCAGAAACTTCTTTTTCATCAAAGCTCAATCATCTCTTCTCATTCCTTAGAATATCTTTTCTCTGATGTTTGGCAATCTCCAGTTCTTTCCACTCAAAACCACAAATATTATCTTGTCTCTGTTGATCATTTCACTCGTTATACGTGGATGTTTCCTCTCACAGCCAAATCCCAAGTTAAACAAATTTTCACTGCCTTCAAACCTCTCGTTGGGAACCGTTTTAAGACCAAAATTCGAAACCTTTATTCAGATAATGGGGAGGGAATACTTAGCCTTGCGCCAGTTACTTTCAACCCATGGTATCTCTCACCTAATAACTCCACCACACACTCCTGAGCACAATGGTCTCTCCGAAAGAAAGCACCGTCATATCGTTGAGACTGGTCTATCGCTCCTATCCTCTGCAAATATGCCTCTCTCTTACTAGCCTTCTGCATTTGCCACTGCAGTGTTCTTAATAAACCGCCTTCCCACCCCCATCCTCTCTAACCAATCACCTTACCAGAAACTCTTCAACATGTCTCCCAACTACCTAAAACTCCGCACCTATGGCTGTATTTGCTTCCCATGGTTGCGTCCTTATGCGCCTGATAAGCTCCAAAACCGCTCTTTCCCATGTATTTTCATCGGATATTCCCTGACCCAAAGTGTTTATCAGTGCTTAGAACCGAACTCTGGTCGCGTATACACATCGCGCCATGTGAGATTTAACGAAACAGAGCACCCCTACAAAACTCTGTTACGATCCCGTCCTGTTGCTCCCCCTGATACTCCAACCTATCCGACCTCACCTCCTGTTTCCACCATACCTATCCAAACTCCGCCGCTCATACAATCTCCACTGTCGCCAACGAGCAACCCTCGAGCTCTGGTTCTCCACCGCCGGAGACATCAGTTAATGTTCCTCAGCCTCAACAAACTGACACTACTGCTCCGTCACCAACACCTTCTCCGCCTGATCAGGGTCCCTCGGCTACTCCTCTCCAACCCGTTGTTCAAAACAGACACACCATGACAACGAGATCGAGAAACAACATTGTGAAACCAGTTACATGATATAATCTCACACCGAAGCTACAGACGGACCCACACTGGATACCATCTACTTGGCAACAAGCTATCCAATATGATCACTGGCGAGAAGCAATGAGCAAGGAGTTTAACTCCACCACGTCAAATCATCCTTGGGATCTCACTGAGTACTCTCAAAATATGAATGTTGTTGGCTGCCGATGGGTATTTACTATCAAATATAATCCTGATGGAAGCATTGATCGCAACAAAGCTCGTGTAGTTTCTAAGGGGTTTCACCAGCAACAAGGTGTGGATTACAGTGACACCTTTAGTCCGGTAATTAAGTCTATGACGATCAGGATTGTGCTTGGTCTTGCTGTCAACAAAGATTGGCCCGTTCGGCAGATCGATGTTAATACTGCGTTTCTCAAGGTCATCTAAATGAAGAGTTTTTTATGGCTCAGCCTCCAGGGTTTGCAGATGCTGATCGTCCGTCACATGTGTGTAAGTTGCGTAAAGCAATTTATGGCTTAAAACAGGCGCCGCGTGTATGGTATTCTGAGTTGAGATCGTTTCTTCTTTAGGCTGGTTTCTCCAACTCCTTATCCGATACTTCCCTCTTCATATACAAGAACCGTGGTGACTTTATCTATGTCTTGGTCTATGTTGACGATATCCTAATCACTGGCAGTAACCAACCTGTAATCCAACGGTTCATGGATACTCTCGCCAACAAGTTCTCGATCAAGGATATGGGACTGTTAAACTACTTCTTGGGTATCGAAACTATCCGAACACCAGCTGGGATTCACTTGATGCAAAGAAAATATATCACAGATCTTCTAGTCAAGGCGAATATGCTGCACTGTAAACCAGTTCCCACTCCTTTACCTACATCTCTGAAGCTCACTCTCACACTCGGCGAACCTCTATCTGATCCACATGCTTATCGTCGACTTGTAGGGAGTCTTCAGTACCTTTCACTGACGCGCCCTGATATTTCTTTTGCTGTTAACAGGCTATCGCAGTTCATGCATCGTCCGACCTCCAAACATATGCAAGCCGTCAAACGCATTCTCCGATACCTGTCTGGTACTCTTACTCATGGCATCTTTCTTCGCAAACAGACCAGCTCCAATCTTCACGCCTACTCTGATGCCGACTGGACTGGAGATACCGATGATTATGTCTCCATGATTGCATATATCATCTACATTGGCTCTCAGCCTATCTCTTGGAGTTCTAAAAAGCAGAACGGTGTTGCTCGAACCTCGACTGAAGCAGAGTATCGCTCCGTTGCTAATACTGCGTCTGAGCTACGATGGGTGTGTTCATTGCTTACTGAGCTTGGAGTCTCATTTCCCACTACTCCGACTGTGTACTGTGACAATATTGGAGCGACGTACCTGTGCGCTAATTCGGTCTTTCATTCACGTATGAAACACATTGCTAATACTGCGTCTGAGCTACGATGGGTGTGTTCATTGCTTACTGATTATCATTTCGTTTGAGGTCAGATACAGTCTGGTGTGCTTCGAGTCTCCTATGTCTCTACTAAGGACCAACTTGCAGATGCTCTAACCAAGCCATTGCCTCGTGCGCCTTTTCAGTTGTTAAGAATCAAGATTGGTATCACACATAATCCATCATCTTGAGGGGGCGTGTTAAGGATATAATCTAAGTAGAAGGATTTCTTTGTAAATACAGTACTAGTATACGATTTACCCTACTTGTAATACAGTATAAATACTGTACGTATTGTTAATATAAGAAATCTATTGAGTCCTAAATCTATAGTCGACACTTGACAAGTTGACAGTAGAGAAGTGCTTTTGAGTTTTGACGCGTCTAAAGAGCTTTTTTATTTTTGCTAAACTGCAATATCATATTAATGATGTGAGGCATTTGTACCTAAATAAATTGCAGCCCCAAAAAATACGATTTTCTTAGAAGTGGTTTAAGAGTACTAGCTTTTGGATGATGAGCGAAATCAAGTGCCCTTTCAAAAATGAAAACTCTTTGACTATGCTTTAGCGAAGAGATATAATTACTTTTGGAAGTATAAGAGCATCATTATTCGTTAAAAATCAAGTTTATTAAATAATTTTTGTGTATAGATAGTTTCTTTCATTTGCTCAAAAAAAAAAAGTTTCTTTCATACTGCATTTGAAGAAGGCTAAAACAATAATCCTAGTTGGCAGATGTGAATAGGTTATGTTAAAGTCTATCTGATCACAGCTTTTTCTTTATATAGATAACTGCATGTTATGAGGCACAAAAAGAGAGAGGATGTGGCAACAAAGGCAAGTATTTGTGAATTGAAATTTGAAAGGGTCTTTCTCTTGGCTAATTTGGATTCTAAAGGGTTTTTTAACTTTTTTTAAAAAAAGTTAGGAGTTAGTCACTCGTCACTTTTTTTATGATAAGTGGATTGTAATTTGGTAGGGATTAGAGTGAGTTAACTTTTCGAGAGTCAAGATCTTCTTGCGTCTCCATCTTTGTACTTTCTTTGTCATGTACTTAGTTTGTTTACTAATAAAGTATCGATCGGTTATATTACCTATAGCTAATTCAGCTCAGTAATGTAAGAAGTATTATTAACAAAAGCGTGATGATCTACTAAAGGTTATATCTACTAGTTTACTTTATCGATTTCCTTATGGGAGATTCTCACAAAAGCATATAGCGGAACTGAGTTGTCTAAGTACATATTGAATTGATTCTACCAGTTGGTTTATACCATCAAATATATTTTGGTCGAAAGGAATTTGAAGGTATGGCCGATAATGATGTTGACATATAAAAATGTGGAACGTTTGACTTGATTTCAGTTACAAATGCCTAGATCTACAAGTCAAAAATAAAACGACATGCAGTGTATCCATGCATCCTTTAAGCTGCGAAGTAAACGATATATAAATACTACAATCCGTTCTTTTTTGTTTAATATAAAGATATTTCAGATCTATGAAATGATTTAAACTAAATCAAAGAAAAGTACAGTTTATGAATAAACTTTAACTCCAGATATGCAAATTGACCTTAAACAAAGACTCATATCGAAAAACCGTACATAATAATTTCAAATGTAATCTACAAATAAATCATTTTTCCAAAAACGCAAATGGATCGAAAGCAGAGACTATATCCCAAAACTATATACAACAGTTTCAAACAGATCATATACCTGCTCAGTTTTGTTTGTTTAGTGTGTTTATTCATTAATTATTTTATTATCATTTGCAAACTAGTTTGTATGTTTTTCGCGAAGAAACCAAGATGACTAATATGAGGCAATTCAACTATATATAAGAAAGGCTAGATCCCTTACAAATAATATCTGAGTTTTTGCTAATCATCTATCTATCTATATATATATATATAATAGACATTTTTCTCTATGACATGTGGCAAAGAATTTGCTGATACGTATCCTCATGTCTTCTATATTTTTACATTTTAGATCTATTTTCTTTTAAAATACTGTAATTTGACCAATACTTTCTAACTGTGCACTTTTCTTTTTGGATTGGTCACAAAATTTATAATTGTGACCATAACACTTAATGCACACAAATAATTCTTAAATACAATTCACAAAAATATTTAAAATATGAGGCGTCACATGCAGCTTCTCATTTTTCTCTATCTCTAGATTAGGAGCAATAATCATTCTATATTTCCAGTGATGTTTTCTCAAGAGAAAAAATTATAAATTATCTTAATAGTTTTGTATCTATTTTTATATCTGATTTATGTTTTCAAATTAAATTTTTCATCATGGAATCCACATAAATGTAAGAACCCACAACTCTATAGGTAGAGAAAAAAATTTGAGAAATAAACTAACTTACTAACTTTTGGTGAAGGAAAACATTCTTTTTTTTTTCATTACAAATAGCAAACAAAAACCGAGATATCAGCACACAATAAAAATTTGGTCAAGGTATAGCATCTGAATGGCAACATGCAGAACAACTGTGATGTAGTTCTAATAGTAACAAAAACTTATAGATATATAGGTATGTAGAGATTTTTGTTACTATAACTGCGGTGCGGTTTGTAAATATTCCGAGCTATAATCTTTTTTTTTGGTTTAGGTATTTGAGTTTTGGAAAATAAATAAAATAGGGTATCAAATTGAGTAGTTAAAGTGCATTTATTTTTTGTAAATTTCTATTTTTTGCTTTTAATTTTAATCACTGAATCAAACATGATCTAATTAGATATGTAAGAATGGTCTGAGAGTTAAGTATTTGATCTTTCTCGCACAAACCATCATCATATAAAGTCTGACAATCTATTTTATTTGTCACTAAATTTTAAGATGAATAAAGAAATAAATAAAATAATATAAGTATATTTTAATATTTAATTTATTCATAACTAAAAATAACATAAACCTTCACTATTTTACTTTTTATAATTTCATTTAAAAATTATATATTTATTTTACTATTAAGAATCATAGAATAACCAAACTAAGAACAAAAAATTAAATCACAACACATGATTTAAACATAAAACATTTACAATCACAGAGAAAAGCAAAATGTCATAGTAACATTAATTCAAGAAAGGTACGGAGCTGAAAGGAGATAAAAAACGAAGACTAATTTACCTCACCTTACCATAGAGTTTCTTGGCCTGAACAAACAGAAGTCAGAAGATGATAGAAAGATAATATCTGAGACAAAGCAATCCCCGAACACAATGGAGCACGATCAAGCACCAACAAAAATAACCAAGAAAGTGGGCCAGAGGAGAAATAAACACCAGAATGCCAAAGTCACCACAAATCAAGAAGATACATGCCTAAAGCACAGAAAGCAAAACGACCAGGTAAGAGGTAAGAAGCACCTCGCAAACTAAACAAGTACTGACAAGACACCCATGCCAGCGAAGAACCACAAAGTTCTGGATAGAAGGGACCAAAGGTTCAAGAGACTAACTCCGCAAACCTATAGCAAATGAGGCAGGGGAAGAAGAGAAACAACCTGAGAGAGGGAGAATGGAAGCCAACCAGTGGCGGAGGTAGGAAAAACTTCTAAGGGGTCAATTTCGAAATTAGAATATATCATAAGGGTCATTTAAGCTAAAATTTACAAGATTTACCTAGGTTTTAGAAGATTATACAAGTAAAATTTTTTTTAATTAAAATCCACCTGAATCATTTGACCCACCTGCTAACACCATGCCTCCGCCACCTAAGCCAACCACCTAGAAACCAGCGCCCAAGTTTTAGACCAGAAACAACCTTCTAAGCCCACATAGCATACACTGACAAAAACACTATCCAGAACTGGAGTGGAAAACATGGCGAAAAGGAGAGTCACCAGAGACGCAAATAGCGATGAAAGTAACAAGATGAGAGAACATAGAGAAGGGGAGACAGAACAAAATCAGCAAACCGTGAAGCGGTCTTCGAGCTATAAAAAAGAACATAGAAGTCAGATCACCAAAAATTAGATCTTGAAACCCAAGATGGACAGGGACTATCGAGGCCAAGCCAACGACTAGAAAGCCAACATGAAAGATGATTAAACTCTGACCCAACACAAGCATTTGCAGTCCCTAACATCAGCAGGAATCTAAGGAAAAACAAGAGCAGACAATCTTGACTGGAACATCCTACAATGCCATGAGAAACAATCGCACAACTTGGAACTCATAAACCCGATTTACAACAAATAACAGTTAATCTCACAGGAGAAGAAGGCGAGGAAGAAGTTTATTCCAAAAAATAACAACCATTCCTGGGAGAATCACTGCACACCGGAAAAGGTAAACGAAATACATAATGGTGACGGTTAGGTCAAAATAGGGAGAAAGGGCTAAAAAATTTAAAAGAATAATGTTAAATTTTTGAAAAAATAAACTATAGTTTTGACGCTGAAACCTTTATCATAGAATCAATAAATGCCTAAATGAAAAATTATTGAAATTTAATATATTTTACATCAGAGACTCGCTTCACTTACTACAACAGTATATTGAAAGTTCACATTATAAAATCATCCAAAAAAATTATACTTAACAGAAATAAAATAATATTCTGCGTGTGTCCTAGTATTTATAATGAGGGAGTTTTCTCTCCGTTGAAGCAGTCCAC
The DNA here is from genome assembly GCA_016432835.1 of Brassica nigra. Taxonomy (NCBI): domain Eukaryota; kingdom Viridiplantae; phylum Streptophyta; class Magnoliopsida; order Brassicales; family Brassicaceae; genus Brassica; species Brassica nigra. The sequence goes on along the minus strand of CM028249.1, from coordinate 14,881,572 downwards.
GTTAGTAAGATTCTTTTACATGTAGGTCTCATAGTTATTTCTTTCTAACCCAATAATCATAGCTCAAATTTACTAACTCGACAGCCCAAACGTTTTTAACTAACATCCTATCAATATCCCTAGCTTTTTGTCTTCCTTTTCCTCCCAATTCTAGCTGTCGCTGTGTTTTCTCAGAAATTGTACAAATTCAGGACGTTAAGATCTAACTTTATCTGTACTTAAGGTCATCACTGCCCTCTTTAATACTTTCTCTCCTCCATCTCAATTGTGATTGCATTTATTCCGCCATCATCTCAAATGTTTCCTAACTGAGACATTATAAATAGTTGAAATTCCAACAGAAACAACCTCATTGATTCCGAAATACTCAATCAGAGGATAAGCTTAGAAGCTGGAAGGAGCTTCAGCCAAAAACAATGATGTAGCTCATACGGTGGATAGCAAAAACTTTAGCGACTCAGATGTTGGCGCGAAGCAGAGTGAAATAACGGTGAAGCTGACGAATAGAGAGATGGTCATGACTTATGGTTTCTTTCAGCGCGTAAGTCTCCCTCTGTTTCTCTGAGAATGTTTCCGAGAGATCGTTAAACGCCAAAAGAGATGAAAAACTGAAAAGAAATTTCTTTTAAAAGATATACAATTATAGAGGAGGTGACAAAAAAAATTGTGGGTTTGCTTGTGCTGCACATGAAATATAGATTTGGCAGACTTTTAAGTTGTCTTGGAATATTTGTATGTTTTGATATTCTGAATACAAAACAAACAGCGTCTATGGCGCTTGAGCCAAACAAAGAAGAAAGTGTGGTCACGAGCAGGAGACGGAGAAGACGCATAGGCATGAAGACAGTGCCTGCTCTTGCCATATGCACAAGGTGCTTTTGGGTTAGAAATAAATAATTGTAGAACCCACAAATAAAAGGTTGAGGTATATAAACTATACGAACCACCAACGATCATGCTATATGAAGTTATGAACTTTAGTCGAAGCAAATATTGTAACTTGACTTAAGCAAAACACTTAAACTGCACAAGGCTTTATAGATTAAGCGACTATGTATATTGAATTAGTGTTTCCACTGTAAAGTTTACGTAATTGCGGAAAAAACCTTTGAACAATATATTTTAAGTGCATATAAGTATTATATGTCTACAAAGTGTATCTTTTTACAATGAACGTAATATATATGTAAAGAATATTATTAACACCTTTAAAACATGTAGTAATTATAGGAATTCTTAAGTAATACCATGAAACTCAGTTCTTCATTTGCATATGCAAACATAGAAATTATAGGAAAACATGCATAACATAAAGAATTGTGTAATTGTAATCTATTTCATACTATGACATAACTGAAAAACAAACTCCGCGCTTGCGCTGACCAAACCCTTGTAAAGATAAATGTAATTGACAATCACAAATATCTGTCTTACGTTCGGGCCAGTATCGGACTACTAATTTAAATAGTATATGGCCCATTGGTGACCTTCTTTGTTTTCTTGGGTGATCGCATAATAAAATCCAAACTAATTCATTCACATCAACAAGCATGCGTAAGTATGTGAATCTAAATGGAAATGTATGTGTGGCATCCATGCATGAATGCATCAAATACTCTCTAATATCTTTAACATGTATATCTACATACATATGCATGGATGATGCAACTTTGTTACTTTCTATAGTTAGGTCATGAAGGTGTTATGTATTGTCCCCATGTGCTATTAGTATATAGCACTAAACGTAAAATTAATTTTGTGATTAATTAAAACTCTAATCTAAATATCATAATTAATTAAGAATTTTGGTTTAGGATTGCTAATCACGCGGTGAATTTTGTCTCTATAAAAGCAATAGCTCACCTTCCACAACCTTCAATATCAACTCACCACACTTATTTTCTCACTCTTTCTTTTATATTCATCTCTCTCTAGCTAAAATTATATAAATCTCGAACGTGTGGATATATAAATAATAGTAAAATGGAGAAAATAGGAGGAATAAGTAGTGGAGGTACGGGATCATCAGGAGAAGCAGAGGTGCGAAAAGGACCGTGGACGATGGAAGAAGATCTTATTCTTATCAATTATATCGCCAACCACGGCGATGGCGTTTGGAACACTCTCGCCAAATCTGCAGGTTCATTTAATTTCTTTTTTAAAATCACCAATAACATATATATTTCTTTACGTTATATTTAATGTAGGACCTACGGTTATTTCGTAACATGCAAAGGTTTACAACAAACAATATTTTCTCTTGTATAGATAGATATATTCACATAGAAATAATACTTATTATAAATTTTCTTTGATAAAGACGAATAAATATTTTCCTTAATATATTCGTTCGATCGCTGTTAAATATATCATTCTAAAAAAATCTAAGATGTTTTCATGTGTAAATTCTCTTATAATGGCCTAGCGATGAAAATAAAGTATGTGTGGTAATATATATATATATATATATATATATATATATATATATATATATAATAGCACAGTTTTGATAAGCATGAATATCTATATAATACATATATACATATGTATTAATACACACATGTATCAATTGCTTATGTGGATATGCACGTACGAGTCAATAATTGACTATGATGATTGTTTTTATATATAGGTCTAAAACGTACCGGAAAAAGTTGCCGGCTCCGGTGGCTCAACTATCTCCGCCCTGACGTACGACGTGGAAACATCACGCCGGAGGAGCAACTTACCATCATGGAACTTCATGCTAAGTGGGGAAACAGGTTGGTTTTTAATTTACACAAAGTAAAGTATAGATTATACACTAGTGTACCGAAATAACAAAGTAAAAAATCTTCGGAGTTTGAATTGTTTAGATACTCTTGAGGCTATCTGACCCCAAAAAAAAAGAAGATACTCTTGAAGCTATAAGCCACGTAGATCTTTGAAAACAAACAATAAACACATTTGGTGACCGAAGCAAAAAAAAGCGTTTAATATCTTTGTGACAACCTTTGAGCAACGTTTGTTCTTACTTCTTAGCCGTCACTTCTGTTTTTGCACATGTCGAAATTGTCTTGACACTAACATTAAACCTCGTGCTTTTTATCAAAGCACATGAAAATCTCGTGCCGATTATTTCTCCCCAAACACGTGGCTACGTTATCCCCATTTTAATATGATTTATAATGAATACAAGTCCAATTGTTAAAGTGCCTTCCCACGTTTCTGAAAGATTTACTCGGCTTTATTTATTTCCTTGTTGTTTGTTTTATCAATTTTCTTTTTTATCTTTGATTTATATGTAAAGAGCTGGAAAATATGGCCCAAGATTAAAAGGTACATGATTCTCTAATTCAATAGAAAGTATGTATCATAGTTCTAAAATTTTCATAATTCTTGCATTAGACTTTATAATTCTTTCTTTATTACTTTCGAATTAGCTTCACTTTTCTTACATCTTGATAATTTGCTTTATTGATATGGTATCAAGCTTTTACTAAATTATAAAATTCACTTTATAAACCCTTTTAACAGACGAACAAAAAAGTAGCACTCTTTTTTTTTGTAACACAAAAAGTAGCGTTCTTGCAAAAAGAATAAGGGATAAAATTTATAAGGCTTATTAGCAGCACACAAAAATTATCAATAAATCATAAGCAAACATCGTACATGTAATAATAGTACAAAAGTAATAGTCTCGTGACAAATAGATAAATCATCAGTGAAATAGACGCAACCTTATTGTTTTGGATTCATCTAGAAGTATTTGCCCCCACAACAATCACTAGCTCATCATCTTAATTAAACATAAAAGAATTATAAATCATAACTACGTCTTAATCAGTTACATCTTATTATATAATCAGATGGTCCAAAATCGCTAAGCATCTTCCAGGAAGAACCGACAACGAGATCAAGAATTTCTGGAGGACAAGAATCCAAAAGTACATCAAACAAACCGATGTGACAGCAACAACAACGTCCTCCGTTGGATCTCATCACAGCTCAGAAATCAACGATCAAGCTGCAAGTACGTCGAACCATAATGTCTTTTGTACACAAGATCAAGCGATGGAGACATATTCTCCTACAACTACGTCCTATCAGCATACCAATATGGATTTCAATTATGGTAATTACTCTGCGGCTGCGGCTACTGCGACTACGACTGCAACGGGAGATTATTTAATTCCAATGACTGTTGATGATCATACCGGTGAAAACTATTGGGGCATGGATGATATTTGGTCATCAATGCATTTACTCAATGGTAATTGATTGTCAAGATGGATCAGAAATATGGAATATCACTTTGAGATTTATGATTTTTAGGATTACTGTAATTAGTACGCGACATGTATATGGTTTTTGCCTCGCTGCTTAGAGGTTTGGGAATATAATTCATATGTAATATTAATTATCTAAATCCTTGATATATATTTGAACTCCGTTTGATGTTATACATAAATAAAACTGGAAGGTTCATCTATTTATTGGATTTATATTTGCATTACTTCAATAATTTACCTCAGGCATGTTCTGTGTCATGTATGAGTTTTTTACCTATGACTTATACATTTAGATATTTATTTATTCCCGCTGTTATATAGCGATTGTTATTTTGGAGGATTTCACACATCTTAATCAAATGTTAGATATTTTTATGCAATAATTGCATAAAACTAACAAGCCAATCTTGGAAACATCTGTATTATTGCATAAAAACTAACAACCCAACACTTTCATGAAAAAAGACATAACATGACCAATCTTCATAAAATGGAAAGAGTAATTGATTTGCATTAATATATTAACGACCGTATTAGTAATTTACTAATTTTATACTTCATACTTATATTTGAAAGATTAACAATTCAGCTATTTCAGACATATTTAATTTTATTTATCTAGTTTTGTTTCCCAATAACTATATTAACAGTATTTTCTCCTTTACACATGTTAACGCACAGTTTAATTACTTATTTAAATTATTTTTCCTTAACTCACTTCACTAATTAAAGTAAAGAATCTTTTAATAAAAGAAACTAAAACATCAATGTTTTTAATGGATAATATCTACGCAACATTGGATTCATTGCAAATTGGTTGAGTCAATTATCGTAAATGAACCTTTTTACAAAATTATTAAAAGGGCTTTTTTGTTCGATCCCAAACATAGTAGACGTAGTAGATCTACTAAACAAAAGCTTTCATCAACATAATATACGTTATTGTCGACCGATACAACTGCCCATTAACCAATCACAATAACCACATTTCTGAATCTATACAGTTAACATATTTATAAAAATTATTTTCTGCAATGCAAAAAGTTTTAAACACAGCCATACATGTAAAAGAAGAGGTAAAACAGAGCATTTATTTTAAACGTATGATGAAACTTAGAAGAATCTTGATTGCTCATCCATATATATATATATATATATATATATATATATATATATATATATATATATATATATATATATATGCACACATGTAGACACGAGTTAGGCGTGTGTATACATACATGTGGCCGATGTATGTACATATCACGTTACAAACATATAGAACCTAATCTCACCAATGGCAAAAGGTGTCACATGAGAGCTATATATAGACAGCTTTTGGTACAGATCACGTTGCCTTTATTCATCAATTTTTATCCATTTTTGGGCATCAGCATTCAACATGTAGAACCCGACGTGAGCCTAATTCTACTTGCCAAAACCACATCCTTTAAGATGAAGATGTCGTCCTTTTCTTTTGTTAAAAGGAATAAGCAAATAATTTATAAAATGGCTCATTTTCATTGATATTTGTATCAATGCGTCAAAAACCTTAAGTATTTCCATCTAGAAACGATATCAACATTGGTGGGAAAATAAGATCCGACAAGCTAGGAACTGAATGAGTAACCGGGCTGCAATTACATATAAAATGATATGATAATAAAGCCAAGATGAGTCTACTATATGACATATATTCCTGGAAATATGTATATATTGATCTATTATTTGTTTAAATCGGATAGAAGAATAATTGGAAATTGGGACATGATGTTAGGTAGGGAAGTGTAAGCACTATAGCAAGAGGGCAAAAGCATTTAAGCTTTACCGAACTTCTTAACTTTAAGAGGGTGTTATTGAATCAAGGAATATAATTGAATTTGAAAGAATTCAGGAAGGAGAACTTTTGTAGTGTTTTAAAAGATTTGATGAGATTTTAATGCATTTATTCAATTATTGTATTATGGATTTTAGAGGAATATACATAAATTTGATAGAATACTAATTTCTCTAAATTGTATGATATTTTTGAATCCTTTTATATATTAAAAAGTTAAGGAAAAATATTTTAATAGTAAAACTTAAAGAATAATAACTAGCACTACAATAGTTTATTGATGGTAGAATTTTATTAAAAATCATGAAAAATGAAAAGTAGGATTTATAAATAGTATTTAAAAAAACGGTTAGTACTATTTTGTTGGGATTTTATGATATATTATTGATTAAAATATATTGTCAATAACAATTTGAACTTTTGTAACTGGTATTTTATAATAAATGGTATTTTGTAGGGATTTTATGAAAGATTCTGTAATTTCAATTCTTTTGTTTTTACGTGAAATGATAGCTTGACTTTAGAAATGCAGAGTGAATATCCTCAGTCCTTAATCGAAACCATCTCTGTCGGATTCAACCCAGACTATTTAAGCCAATGGGTTGGAGAGATCACCTGCCAAGAAGGTGATACGTTCTCACTGTCTCCGTTGACTTTCCGATGATGAACGATGTGCGAAAGCACACAATTGAACGTCTCACAAGGCATCTTAACGGACACTGGGATTTCTTCAGAAACAAGGCAACATTGACTTTATATTTGTTAATTATCATGACAAAGGTTTTTTTCATTCTTTACGTACTTTTTGAACAAATGAAAAGTACAGAGATGCTATTGTTGTGTTTTCCTACGAGCATAACAATTCTCTGCGTAGAAGCAAAGAATTGGTTCTTTACATTTCTATAGGACATTTTCCATTAAATTCTTATCAAATAACATTTATACAGAATCTATCAAATATTGAATAACAACAGAATTTAAAGTAAAGAAAAAAATGATTAAACCAATAACACAAGAATCTAAAAGAATTGAAGAAATCAGTGATTGAATAACAGGAGAATTTAATGGAAACTAGAATTCCTTCTAATTCTATCAAATTTCTCAATCCAATACCCCCACCTAAGTCTTTAGCTAACGACACATTATGTCCGGATGAAGCATGTGTAAAGGATAAATCCAAGCTCTACTTCCCCTTTCTATGCATTGGCTAGAACAGGAATAATTAACAATTCATTTATTTTCGACGTGCCATATATATGTATATACTTTCTCTAATATTTGAAATTGTTATTTCAAACTTTCTTTGAAAAAGAATGCGCGTACGAGTATTAATGTATGGTGTCTACATATTTTGGGAAGTTATAGAAATATTCTGTACTATATAAAATATGGATCACTTCATTCATTATTAATTGGGTTATATATGATGCTTGCATCGGATGAAAAGAGTTTTTAATATCATATTGATTCAGACGCCGTATTATAAAAATTAATTACACAATAGACGAGTTTATTCAAAATGAAGTTTTGTCTACTCAATATGCTTATAATATATATTAACTTGGCTATAACTATGAAATTGAAATGAATATCACATGTTTATTTATTGTATTTGGCCAACGTGTTTGTCATGTGGCAATTGCCGACTTCCCATGTGAATCATAAAGGAAAAATCACATGGCGGGTCGGTCACAAACTTACAAGTGGCTTCGCATTTACAAATATGTTAAACGTGGAGGAATTGGATTTTATCTTCTTCTGTTCATTTATTTGCTTGTAGCATTTGGATTTTTATCTTCTTTTGTCCATTTATTTGCTTATAGCATTGTTCTTATCCTCATGTCTTAGCTGTACATTATATATAGCATAGGTCACTTTCTTCCCATCTCGATGAGTTTGGCATATTTTAACTGTTGGAACTATTTTTTGAAAATTATGAATAGTATATTCATATCTCAAAAATGAAGTTTTATTTGAATGAGAAATGAAGATCTAATAAGTATGATTTGAGAAATATATACATTAGTTATTGAATTTGGATTTGGATTTTGATTTGTTAGTTGGACTTCATGTTCAGTAACTTAATCTTATAAACCAAATATATGTTGATCTTTTATATTGATAAAAATTTATAAAGGAATCCTTTTTAAAGTATATTATTTTGTTTGAAATGGTCAAACGATAATAATTTTAGTCTTTATTTTCTTGGTCAAAATGTGAAATGAATTCACATACTAATTAAAAGAATTAAAGTCTCCATTAGTGCACCATGAAGATTTCATTTTATGTGGAAAATTGAAACTTGTATTTTTCATTATTTTCTATAAATAAGCTTTGTTAGTATTATAGAAAAGACATACAGCAATATCAAAAGAAAAGTCACATTCTCCCTACATTGAATAGTTAATATTAGTATTTTTTATTTATTGTGTCTAAGAGTACAACACAAAAGTTAGGTTAGATAGATTCTGTTTTCCGGTGATGGTAAACAGAAAAAATGCTGCAATTGTATCCTGGGAATCTGAACGCTATGAAATCGTCACATTACGGGGCGTTTAAAGATTTAAGAAAAGATACTAACCATCTTGACCCTGCAATTTTTTTTTCATTTGCTTGTTTCAGTATTGTAATTTTTAATTTATGTTCTTATTATTATTATAAATATCAGTTGTACCCATTATAGTGAAATAAGGTTCTTACATTAACTATATTTATCTAGTTAATGTTGAAGTCGGCTCATCGTATCATAGATGATTTTGAAATTATCGAATTATTGATTAGACAAACTTTAACTAATGATTAAAGCATTAACATAAAAGAATAACAAATTTGTTTATTTTTTGCCATAATATTATTGTTTGTTGTCTTCAAACTTATATCGAAGAGATGTTCGGCCTTCTCTATACATATGATGTCCTAACTCCTAAGTAATTACTAGTACCTGTTTAGAAAAAAATGGGTTAGGCAAAAAAAAACAATAATAACAGCAAAATTAGATTTTGATCTGCGATTTAATAGCACATAACGATATTTTGTTGATAAGATTATTAACCTGTTTTTGTTCATAACAAAAATGACTAATACGTACTGTTTGCACAAACTATGAAATCACCCCCATAAAAACTGTAATCGTAAAAATGATTATTCATTATTGCAGATTTGTTTTGAAAAATCGACTATATAATGGAAATTTTAATAATTATTTAAATAAAATAATTTAGATATATTTAAATTGTAGTCTTGTGAGTACACTTTTTTTTTGGTATCAACTTAAACAGACTCTATGAAGATTCTGCAGACTACTCTGGTAACTCTGCATATATATGATCGACAAAAGACGATTGCTTTCTGGCACTCTACACCATATTTTCCGCCTTTCAGACATATTTCAGATATTTCAGACATTTATGCCAGACCAATGCAGAAAATAATTATTTCTATGATTTTAAAATATGCTTTGATATTATGAGTAGTTGTAATATTTGTCAAATAGTTTGTTTAAATATTAAAAATTTATTTAAAAATGTGATATTGTGTTATTTAAAAAATTGAAAATTAAAATATATGTGATGATCATTTTAAAAGGATAATGTAAAAATTATTTTATTTGACATTTTATAATCATATATAAAATTTTGATTAATATATCTTCATTATAATGTACTGTATTCCTTTTCCTAACATAATTATTTTATCTGGTGTATAAATTAATATTACGCAATCCGTTTGTACTTATTATAAGTACCTTAAATATACATAAAATAATATAAGTAAATTATACAGTTTATTTTCAAAAAGGTTGTTTCTCCTATCCCCTATACATTATTTGAGAAGTGATTTTACCACATGTCTTCTCTATAATCATTTTCACAAAATAATATGACATGGCTACTAAAATTGATAACATAGCTTATAGCTTAATTAATATGACATGGACAATTACATTTAATGTTAATTTACATTTTTGGTAAACTTTTTAAAATATGGTAATAACTCATATATTATATTTAATGTTAATTTATATTTTGGAAATTTTTTAGAATATGGTAATAACTCATATATCATCATTAAAATAAATATATTCAAATATAAAATAAAAAAATTCGAAATATCATTCAATTGTATATTTTTAAACTATAAAATTTTATTACTAAAATTTTCAAAATTTACAAAAAAGTTTTAGAAAATTATAAAATTTTTGTCGTAAAATCATTAGTTTTTATATATTTAAAAATTCTATAAATACTGTTTAATTTTAATGTTTGATAATTATGCAATTTTATACAAGTTTATTTAATATATTTAATTAAAATAAATAGATAGAAAAATCTATCTATGATTATAATTTTAAATATAGACATGTATATTCTTAAATATAATTTAAAATAAATAAAATTTTATCTTAATTTTTATGTTTAATTAAATCAAAATTATATTAAAATATTAATAAGAAAAGGAAAATCTACAATATTAATAAAAAAATTAAAATACAATTTAAATTTATCTGTTAAAATTAATTTAAATTTAAAATTTTTATTGCACATGGTGCAGGAGAACACTTTGTATACAATAGATATGATGTAAAACTCATCATACACATGAAATTTATTTAGTTAGGGAATCTAAGATTTATAGTATATTTTTATTTAGTTATTTAAGGAATATTTTTATTTAAATCTTTTCGTGATTGCAATTTTCAAAATATATATTTCCATGATTTTGGCAGATATATTAGAAAATAAGGTTGGTTATTGAATCTGTATTTTGAGAATATTCCCTTAATTAGTTTGTTTTTGGTTTGATAGAAATCTAATGCATTGTTTCTGTAAACATTTTTAAGATATTGTTTGATTATTTAAGAAACAAAGCATAAGTTTCATGTTTCTCAGAAAATTAAATTTTACTTTCATGACATTAATTAGATAGATTCATACATATTATTATTTTTCTTTCACATTCTTAACTGAAGTTCGTTCCTTCGGTTATGGCTAATTTTTTCTTGCCAAGTGGACAATGAACTAAACAAGCCACCCTTGGAGTCTGTTGTTGTTTTCTTCTTCGTTAAAACACAGATCACCTATGTCCATAATCCAACACTTGAGCATGTACAAAGCCTCCAATCTTAAGACGTGTTCACGCATTGCAAGATCTGCATCTGAACACCAAAGGATGTCCATTAAACTCAGCGTGAAGTACATGCAGAAGAAGGTAAGAAATACGTTAATCTCAGTTTGGTTTTGTTAAACGAAGTCAACCAAAGTTTGTGTGAACACATGCTTAATTTGCCACTGAAGTAAACCTATTATATGTAGTATTTCTTAAAAGAAGTAATTAGCAAGACATTTATTTTAAATTGATGTTATAAGTTGACTAAGACAGAAACATGCCAATGTATGTAGTATGTAGTATATTTTCTTACGTGGAACGTGATTGGAGTAAGACAGAATGGGAAGTATATTTTCTTCTCCTTCTGTCAACTTGACCTTTATTGCACCAATCACCAATCTTTTGCTGAAGGATGAGGTTTCTGTGAGTAACACTCTGCATATTTTCCTGTAAACTTTGATTCTGCAAAGCTACATCAGTGCATCACTCCATTGGGCAATGCATATTTGTCTGTAAACTTTTATCATTCTTATGTCAACACTTTCTTCAAAAAAGTTTCATGTAAAATTTTTGAGAATATTTCCAGATATAAGTTCGTCGAATACATCTATAAAGTTCTTCTTTAACTTTTTGATATAGGCTTTCATGTATATGAAGAGATCTCTTCAAATTCTAGAAGAATATCAGCCTTTAAGGGCCGTTCCTTCATCCCCTTTTTTCATTTGAAACTTTGTGAGTTTACATCTGTTGACTTGTTAAAGCTTTGTGGAGGGTCTGGAAAAGCTTGCTTGATGAGGTTTTCACTGGTCTCAATCATGGATACCCGCAACTAGGTATTGATCAGTGTTCTTGATTCGATTATTTATTTTACGTTGTATTAAGGGATTTGTTCAGTGCCGTCCCGGTAAATTTGGTGGCCTAAAACATATTTACATATGATATAACATAAACACAATATATATATGCATATATTATCTCCTTCAAATATAAAGTAATATAGTATTTTGGTTATATGAGATGAATATTAGATCATTATTAAATGTTTTAGTAAAATAAAAATGACTACTTTGTTTGAACTATTATCATTTGAACGTGATCTTAAGTAACACAAAGAAAAAAGTGGAAAAAATAAGTTATTCAAACTAAAAGAGAAATACACATGTAAAATTAAAAGAAAAAAGGAATATTACAAGTCTAATATAAACCTTAACGTTGAAGATGTAGACTCCAGCTGAAACATAAAGTGAAAATAATGTTTTTAACCACTTTAACAGTAATCATTTTTCAAAAAATGTGGCCTCAAAAATTTTAGTTAATTTTGTGGCCTAAAGCTATAGCTTTACTGGCCTTATGACAGAGACGGTCCTGGATTTGTTGTTTAGCTTCTTTTAGGGATGAGCATTCAGATATCCGTTCGGATTTATTTGATCTATTCGGATTTTGAATTTTTAGAGTTATAATTTTAAATCTGATTCGAATATTTACAAATTTCTGTTGAATTTGGTTTGAATTCGGTTCGAATCATTGTGGGTTTGGTAAAATTTCGAGTTTGGTTATCCATTTTAATTATGTAATTTATAACAAAAATTCAAAAAAAAAAAACGTAAGTCTTCAAAATCAGAAAATAAAAATAATATAAAACATAAAATTTGAATGATGTAAGACTAAATAATTTAAATTTATATTAAAATTAAATCAATTTAAGTATTTGGATGGGGAACAAAAAGATGTTTTTAATATTTTAAGCATTTCTTGTTATTTTTAGATATTTACTAGTGACTATTTGATAATTTTTAGATATTTTCATATTATTGAATATCTAATAGATATAAAATTTAAAATAATCAATATATTTAAGTATATAATTATGATTTAGATATTTTAGGTATCCAAGATATTCCAATCTGAATCGGATTCGGATCTGGTTATCCGGATATTAAACTTTTAGATCCATCTGAGTACTTAAATAGTTTTAGTTTGTGTTTAGTATTACTTTCAAATCAAGTTCGGTTTGGTTCTTCGGATCCAAATAATTTACCCATACTTACTTTCTTCTACTAATACAAAGCAAAATAGAATAAATGTAAAACTAATATTATTGGCTTATTTTATATACATAATTATTGGAACTTACTTTAAGAAGACCTATAAAATGGTTAGGAGTTTTGCCAATATTGTTGAGCATGTTGCAAAATTGACATGGTCTATAACCAATAACGTGTACTTTCTTGTAAAAATTATTGGTAAATATAATAAAACCATGATACAATCGAGTGAAAGGGGTTAGAGTTGCGTCGAAACTAATGTGTCTCTTCACTCGGCACCTGAATTCTGTTTTTCAATCGATTTCGTGAATTTTCTTTCCTTTTAAACCTTTTCTGATTTCTGATTATATCTAGCAATTTGATTATGTTTCTAATTTTTGGTCTAATATGAAAACTCTGTAAGAAAAGCAATACTTGGCTAAACTAAAGATTTGACTTTGTGTGTCGTGTTTTTCACCTCAGTTTCTTTAATTCATAACCGATTAAAATTATTTGTTGCCTTCATGTACATAAGTTGATGTCACTTAAATTACCCTAAAGAGTGAATTACTCTCTCAAATAAGAGGTTCAGTTGCAGTACTTATGGATCGAATCCACAGAGAGTTAGGTTTAATTATTATTTTTAAATAAAATAGCAGGGGTGAACAAGGCAATTGTTTGGTTGATTGAGGTTTAAGTCAATATTAAGAAAGCGCGAGGCCTAGGGTTTCTATTCAGGTAATCATGATTATAGTTATATAGAAGCAAAAGTTATATGATATATTATAACTCAACTTAGCAATAGGATCTCGGTATCTCAGCTTTCGCTTGTTGATCCGAGCAAGCGTCGATCGATTTTCCCTTGCTGGAGTCGATTGATTCGCCTTTCAGATTGTCGATCGATTTATTTATATGATAATCGATCGATGGCTCTTTCCTAGAAAGCCTTACGAACAGGTTGGATTAAGTTCACTTAGATTTTCTAGATCAACTGTCGTTTGTTTCTAACAGATCTAGTTCAATAAAGATTATTCAGGTTAATATATCTATCAAACTAGATCAATACTCTAGTTAGCTACTCTAGAACAAGAAATAAGCACAATCCTATCGATGAATATCACAACTTAGCAGTTCTATATTTTGGGCTAATCCCTCATAACCTATTTGAATCCTAAATCTAACTAGTTAATTACTCAGACATAATCAAAGAAAGCACAATATAGTCTAAATAAATTGCATAAATAGAATAGTAAGTAAAACTGGAGTTCCAATCACAGATCTCTGAAGGAGTCTTGGATCTGCTCTTCAAACTGCTAAAAACCCTAGAAAACCTTTTGCTGTGATGAAATTAAGAAAATATGAAAGTGTGTGTTGCCTAGAACAATGGCAGAGCACATAAATACTATGTTAAAACTCGTCAGGGGTAATCTTGTAATTTGGTATTGACTTGGGCTTTAAGTCGCCTGGGCTCATCTCGCTTTTCTGTCCATCGATGGCACAAGGTGTGCATCGATCGATTTTTATCTCTGATCGTCGACCTCTGGTCAACTCGATGGTCAGCTCGGGTAACTTCTCCTTTTGTCTTTAAAATGCTCCAAAATCATCAATTTATTCCAAAACACTTCTGAACCTGAAAACATACTAAATAGACTCCAAAACATAATAATTATATCTAAAACTATCTATATACCATGGCTAATAATGGGTAAAATCCATGGTATATCAAAAGTCTCAACCATGGCCATGTTCGGCACAAAAACATTCCCATTTGAGAATTTTAGTTGATAAGAATCTTGTTGATTTTGTAATTTATTTATTTCAACAATGATATTATTCAGTAGTTGTACAGAAAAAAATTCAATTCACTAATACAAGTGTTAAAATGCAGGAACTAGAAGTGAGCTGATTAAAAAATTAGTGTGTGAACATATTAAATTGTTTGCACTAGAGTTTTAAAAAATTAGTGTGAGAACATATTAATTGTTAATTGACTATGAGGTTACCACATCAGCATTCTCAAGTTGAAATGATTGTGAGACTGCTACATGTCAATGTGTGTGAACAAATGTATTATAAATGCTTCTCTTTAATATATAGAGATATCAGTAGTTGTGACGATATGGTCTAAAGATGGAAGAAAAATAATAATATAAAAGCCTATTGAAAATTTTGTCAATTATCTATCAAGAATCCAACATAATTTTTTTCTTAAATACTTAATAATTACTGAAAATACTCTTATTATATGCTCAACCGGCTTATGATATATATCTTATTATATAAAACTTGATTATTTAAAATGACTAATTAAAATGATCGCAACAGCTGTCAATAAAAAATATAATATTGTCACATCTGTCAATAAAAATTATAATTTAATCATATAAAGATTGGTTTTTCAAAATTACTATACCCTCTGTTTCTTAATAAGTGTCATTTTGATATTTTTCAAAGCGATTAAAAAAATTTTGTAATAGACAGATATATCTTTATTTAATTTTTTTTTCTTAACAATTTGGATTTGGAACTGGGTTGTGTTGCGATGATTGTAAAAGTAATTCCTCGTACTGAATAGCCATTGGCTTGATAGACTCACATTACACCCATAGAATATGAGCCTCATCACCCTTTTTCATTCTTTTTATGCTTAAAATTGTATTTATGAGATTTTGAAGTTATGAACTAGTCAATACTAGATGGTTTACAAGCTCAATATTTGTATCGCCCCAAAATGAACTAGTCAATGCTAGATGGGTTATAAGAGATTATCTCTTTTACCACACATGTTGACATGCCTCTGACACTATGTATTTGAGATTTCAAAATTGAAATTTGAATCGGGTCGTACAAGATAATTGTCAAGGACGGACAAAAAAAAATTGTCGTGGACATTTATCATGATCGAAGACTTGCCAACTAGGAAAAAACATGCGATAGAGCAAGTGGGTTTAATGGGCTTGAGAAAACCTTCTTACAGATCCAAAGGCCACCGCTATAATCTAAAAAGAATAAAACCTTCTAATAGAGAAAGTGTGTCTACTGGACATTTATCTGGTTGTTGATCCATGATTGTTGTTTCAAACATGTCGCAAGTAGCTGTTGAAATTCAACAAGAAAATAACTGCGTATTCGTTTTGTGGCTGTTTTCACTGGTCTTGACAGTACCAAAGTAATGCTGAATGCTACTGTTCTTTGGGATTGTAACGGGAAGAGATATGAGTTAAAAGGAAAAAGGATCTTTTTAAACCCCAACAATTCGCGTCGTGTCTTTTTACACCCAAACAAGACATAAGTACGAAATCATTCATGAACTGAGGTTTTGTAAAAAATTTCGACCCAAACTTTACTCCTTAACATGAAATTCTACGTTGACTAACTTATCGTTAGTCCACCGTTAAACCATGTTTAGTCGAATAAGAGAAAAGTGTCGATTTCAACCTGTATAATTCCGGTCGTGCTTTCTCAGACCTGAACAATGAGTAAGTGTGATTTCATACCCAAACTGAATGATAATTTGAATTTCATACCCGAACTGAACGATAATTTGAATTTCATAAAAAACTACTTTGACTACAAACGTTTGGTTAGTCAGCCATTATTTTTGAGCGAGTCAGTGTCTAGGCAGAGATGACGTGCTGCTTAAATAATAAATTTCCGTCACTTGAAGGGCCAAACCCACGCCAGACAAGTGAATTAAACAAAACTTTACCATCGGGCCAAAGTAAAATTTATCATATCTATCTATATATATAAAATCATGTTTTCCTCACTCCTCATTGTGACACGTCACTAAGTCGGCCTTCGGTAGCACGACACGTGTAAACACGCCGTATCATTTATTCTCTGATTTTATGGGCTTCGTTGTGTGTTTCGTTTTGGGCTGTAAAGTTTGAAGTTGTGTCTGGCCCAATAGAATAGATGTCCTCTCCAACCCTAATTTAGCTGCAGAGAAGAAACGAACGTCGTCTTCTTCCTCTTCGTGCGACGCCGACCAGATGCCGTTTTCTCTTCTTCTCATCGACTGAAACGGTCCCAGTAAAGGCTTCGTGGTTCAATCCCCCATTATGTCGTCTTCAATGCTGTGTTTCGATCTAAAAGGTGGTGGTCGTTGAGTATAAATACGTATGAGTGTTCCTCTCTTTGATCTCATCTTATCTTGCATCACTTATATCTCAAACTAATAGATCGTTTTATGGCTAATTCTAGGGTTTTTGTTCTCTGATCTGAAGTCCGGCAAGTGCTTCTCCGTTGTCGAGGCTAGGCTTCTGCGGTCCTGGGAGGCCAGAAATGTCAAGCCTGGTGGTGAGCTCACGTCGGTCGACATGCTAATGGTGGACGTTTAGGTAAGTTAATATTCCAGATTTTGATAGTTTATATTCAGCTTGATAGTTTCCATGAACCGATACTGAGGCTGATTTTGTTTTCCGTTACTCCGAGAGTGGTGTCTTTCTTTAGCTCTGTCTATCATATTGGATCTGATTTCTTTTAGTTTTAGTATTCACAGGTCTTTCCCAAATTGAAGATGTGAGTTCTACGTGTATGTTTAGGAATACTGATGTCTTAAGTAAGTATCTGTTAAGAAATCATTTTTGATTCGCTGATTAAAATGAAATCCTCTATCAACATCTACTTATTATATGAATTAAAGTCGGGGTGCTAACTCAGGCTTCTTCGCAGGCGTGGGTCTCCAAGATTAATTGGGCCATTTGTAAGGTTCGTCTAAATAATCATTTATCGGAATCATATGGCTTTTCACGAGGGGGATAGAAAGTTGGAGGGGGAGGGGAGGGGCATGAGATCTCAGCTGCTCAGGTTTCCAACCAATCCACAGGTAAACACGAGATCATATTCATCGCTAATCTTATACTCTTTCTGAGATTACAAAAGAAAGTGATTGAATTTCAATTTGTAGGATGCCAACAATGAACAGATAGGATGTTGGGTCACAGAGATGAACATAATGAATGATTTGCAAGAGCAGATGCAAAAAGCCTTTGAAGTATCAAGCACGTCATGGTGCAATGATAAACCTTTGCGAAGAAGGGAAGAAGACGATGAAGCTGTGATGAAAGCTAGAGTTTTCCATGATTGGAAGGATGGTAAACCATGTGACTGAGATTATTGACTAATATTTAACTAAAAACTCACACCTTGTGACTGAGATTATTGACTAATATTTAACACTCTGTCCCTATATGTTTCTTATTTTCAAACTTTCTTCTTCCACCCCTAATGCAGGTAACATCTAATGTGCTCTATAATACATACGGTGACATCACCATCGACGTGATGCAACAATCGAACGTTCAACATGGATGAACAATTTTTTCTTCAAGATGTAGACAATGTAAAGCTTTGCCTCTTTACATGTTTTTCACTGATATTTGTCTTTTCAAGCTGTTATGATTTTCCAAATTGCAGGCTGGACGTTTGAGTTTGGAGAATTCGTTGCGATGATGCAATAAAGGAAATGTTGGACGGGAGACATCAGTGAGAAATAGCCTACACATTAGCATGAGAGATGTGCAGGCACATAAACAATACCACATCAGCGTCTTTGGAACATTTCCCGGTGATGCTGCCAATGTTAGAAGGCTCTAAGTGAAACAGGATTCATTGGTATAAGAAGGCAGCTAAAACCGTTGAAGGTTGAGTTTAAATGTAAAAGAATAAACTAATGTCTCATCATTAGCTGTGAGGACTATTTCTACTGTCTCTGTTTTGTTTGTAACAACAGTTATAAGCTTGGTGAGCTTTGTTTCATCTCTATTCTTCAAATCTTTGACAACCTTTTTGGGTTTTATAGAAACAAACCAAGTACCATTAGAGCACAATTATTATATAAGCTAAAATTTGAAAAGACGGACTAAAGAATAAAGTACATGTTAAATATTAAATTGATGCTTAAGCAAAAACATGGTACCTACGTGAACAACCCATGCTTCACAACAAACCAACAGCTATAAATTACGAGTAAAAAATGTCTTACACACAACATTCCGCCATGCCAAATCTTAGCATCCTCGCATCTATAGCTCCAAAAAAAAATTACAAACCAAACTCCCTACCTTCGGTAGTAGAACAATAACACAAAACCATTAAAAACCCACTGTCATAATAACAAACCCAATAGATAGTAGCCCTTAGAAACATTATATGACCCGTCAAACACAGATCCAAGAACACATTACAACACCTTTAATAAACGCTTTTTTTTTTTAATAATTGACCAAACGGTTTTTGTTAAAATGCACGTCCACATTTCCCAATCGAGTTTATAAACAAGCTTTTTTGAAATGAGGACTTCCATCGCAATAATACGTACAAATTTATTAAAACAACAAAACAAAAACCATTAGGACAGGCCACAGGGTCACAACAAAAATACACAAGTCCAGAAAAGTTAATAAAAAAAATCTTACCGCACATCTTTACAAGGAACAGATACTCAAAATTACATTAGAAAAAAACCCAAAATCTACCGTTTTCAAAAAAAAACTCAAAATCTAAAGCCAAGAAGCTACCTCCGCGATGCACATGCACCACCTCACTCTACAGTCACTGCATAGGGCACACTTAAACCACCCACAAAACAAAAGGTTCTTTTACAATAAACAAATTCAACAGAAAACATACAGACATATATCACATATATTTATCAAACAAAAAAAATCCGCGTGTAGCAAATGATGTTGATCGAGAGGCTCCCAGGATGCCTCCTATTCGTCGTTAGTTGCTCTTCACTCTCATATTTGAAATTTCTCAGTTACATAAGGTTTCTATTTAAAAAAACAATATTCAAAAATAATGAGTAAATTTTGTTTTTTTTTTAATATAATCAATTATTTGGATAACAAATTTTATTTAGTCTATAAATATAATAATATATAAAATCCAGTAATATATTTATCTGAATAGTAATAATTAATTTTTTCATTGTATTAACCAAACTTTTAAAAAAATCTATAACAGTGAATTATGTATTTGCGTTTTGGATTATTTAAAAATTATTTATTCCAGAAGAATAGAACGAACTAATCTATCAATAAATTCAAAGTATGTACAAAGAGAAAATAAACCCAAAACATTATGAGTGTTAAACCTAACCGAAATAATAAAAATTATATTCCATTTGCTATATGTATATATAATTTGAGCAAACGTTTAGGAAACTATATAACAATTACAATAATGAGAATATTTTCTACCTAATATAAATTATAATTTCTAACAACACTAATAAAAATATAAAAAATATTAATTTTAATTATATGTATACAAAGATGAGATGAGGATGTGTTTCCATTAAAATAAAAGGATACAGCATATAAAGAAGATAATAACTTAGTACAATGTCACAAAATATATCTGACAACAAGCAAAAACGAAAACACATTAGAAAACTAAAGAAAATCATATGTTGAACAAAATATACAATTTAGTAAACAAAGAATACAAATAAATATGCAATACCTAAATGATCATTTCAAAAATGTAAAAATAAAATAAATTTATATGTGAATTTTACACAAAATTTACTTATATAATTTAGAATAGTTATTCATTTAAGTTAAATAATTAGAATATTATCTTCACATCAATTTTTCAGAGAAATCGGCTAAGTTTAGTAAGATTATTAAAATCTAAAAAATAAATTAGCCTATAATCTCTACACACCAACATTATTCCAAAAGCTCATAAAATACACTCAAAAATAAGATAAAGTTATATATCTTTATACATCATACATAAATCATATTCCGCGTGTAGCGCGGACCGATCATAGTTTACATGTATAATAACTTATATCTTCATCTTATTCGTCAGTCTCTCTTTCATGTTACACCATTGTTTTACTTTTTCTCAATACTAGGTTTGCTCACGGATTCGTCGCGGATCAATCTCTGATCAAATGATTTGGATTTGGGTTTGATAATGCCTCAGGCTCATGCTAATTCGTTTTTAGACAAAGAAACTAATCTCACTTCTTGTCTACGTGTTGCAGCCGAAGCTATTCTTCTTGCTCCCAACATTACCTTGTCAACTGTGAGAGAGATAGCCAGAGGAAGAAGAAGCTAGTGATTTCTTCACTCATTTTGGTACCTATATAATTTAGTATATAAATAAATTTTACAAAACTTGTCTTAGCCCATTGGTTTAATGCTCAGTTTAGTGCTTCTCCAGGCATGGGTTCGAATCATAGTGAGGACTTCTTTAATTAGTTTAGTTAAAAGACTATGTTATTATTGAAGTTTGGGTATGAAATTCAAATTATTGTTCAGTTTGGGTATGAAATCGCACTTACTCATTGTTCGGATCTGAAAAGGCACGACCAAAATTGTACGGGTTAAAATTAGCACTTTTCTCTTATCTGACTAAGTATGGTTTAACGGTAGACTAACAATAAATTAGTCAAGATAGGATTTCATGTCACAGAGTGAAGTTTGGGTCAAATTTTTTTAAAAAATCTTAATACAGATATTATTTTGCACTTATGTTTTGTTTGGGCCTAAAAAAGCATGATACGAATTGTTGGGGTCTAAAAAGATCATTTTCCCGAGTTAAAACGGGAAGTTAAGAGTTGGTAGGGCATATTTGTCGTGGACAGATTATTTGAATTGATTCGTATTTCTCGCAAAGAGTAAATGCAATATTACAAGAAGATGAGAATGCGTTTAGTTCAAAGCTAGCCGTTTTAAGGAAGTTTAATGGTTGATCTTTGATTTTATATACACTGATATGTTGTAGACTTGTAGTTATACTTCTGCAATTATATAATGTTTGGAAATTTTTTTTATGGGCCTGAAGGAAACAGTAATATGTTACCATTAGTGGCCAAGTCAAATATAGTGTAAGAACATATAGTAATCAATTTCATTGTTTTGATCCGTATTGCATGGCACACTTTTACAGATTATTAATTTATTATCTTCTCAGTTCTCACTGTCTTCCCTTTCTTAAGGCATGATAAGTTAAATAGCATTTAATATTTGACAATTACTCTAATAATATAACGTCGATTAACATTCAAGTAGGTATTGATCAGCATTCTAGTTGATTAGATTATTTATTTTACGTTGTATTAAAGTATTTGTTGTATTGTTTTTTTTAGGGATGAACATTCAGATATCCGTTCTGATTCAGTTGATCTATTCTGATTTCGGATTTGTAGAGTTATAAATGTAAATCTGATTCGAATATTTGCAAATTTCAATTTGAATTTAGTTTGGATTTGTTTCAAATTATTGCGAGTCTGGTAAGAGTTCGAGTTCGATTACCTATTTTAATTATGTAATTTATAACAAAAATCCAAAATACTTAAATCCTCAAAATCAGAAAATAAAAAAATAACACATATAAATTTGAATAATGTAAGACTAAATACTTAAATTTACATTAAAATTAGTTCAATTAAATATTTGGATGGAGAACAAATAGATGTTTGTTATTATTTTAAGCAATTTTTATTATTTTTAGATATTTACTAGTGACTATTTTGATAATTTTTTAGATATTTTCATATTATTGAATATCTAATAGATATAAAATTTAAAATCTATATATATAAAGTATTGTTCCTTCCTTCCTATTGTGCCACATCACTAAATCAGATATTCACACGCATACATGTCGTTCTATTTATCCGCTGCGTTTTGTTGTTTTAGTACTAAATAATAATAAAATATTAATAAAATATTTAGCGATAATTACATAAGTTTGATTTTTTGTCGGCCAAAAGTTTATTATTAATTAGCATCAGTTATTTCAAGATGTGTCGAAAGAATGGACAAAAAAAAGATGGACATAAATGATATATCTAACTATGAGTAGTACTTTGTAAAGTGACTTAGATAATACATCGCACATCCATATCCAGTCATTTTTATGCCTAAATTCAATTTCTTCAAAGCAGTTCTTCATTTTGATATTCAGATTTGTTTCTTGATTGTTAAGAAGATTGATAACTGTAAAATGTCTCCTTTGAATATGATATGTCTATAACCGAGTCCCCAACATGAGACAAGTTTGTTTAAAAGTAAGTAATTTCAGTTTTCTTATATCATATAATAAATATATATTATTTACTGATAATAAAAATATAGTTATTCATCTATCACAAATATCTAGGCAAATATGTGAATCAAGTACAACAATCAAACAAGATAATGATATCCACAAAGAAAAATTTAAAAATATATTTATGTTATGTAGTCTTATTTTATATTTTTAAATAATGTAATACAATATTATACATTATTCTTTTAGAATTGAAAGATACATATAATATCTTATCCGCGCGTAGCGCGGTTAAAAAATCTAGTAATCGTAAAAAAAAGATTATTACTGTTTACAGTTCAAAAAAGATTACTACTGTTTATTACAATAAATTTTAAAAGATATATGTGGCCTATATCAATTGTTTTTATTTTTGTTTTTGTTAATGGTTCAAAATCAGTTATTGCTGTTACCCAAACTGTGTGACCTCTCTGGAGTTAATTCATACACAGATGGTAAATGTCGATCCGTACGCAAATTTATATATCACTGTATGTAAGAAACAAAAACTGAACTACCAGAAAGCACACGAAAATATAAAAGAAACTATTAGGCAGCAATACGTGAAACAGATTAAAGTTAACCGTTTGATGAAAATCATTTTTACATAGTTAATTTTTTGAATGGACACCGTACCTATATACCAGCAGATATTATATATCAACGTAACGTGACCAGTTTATCAGAACTTCGTCGTGAGCTGAACAGTGGAAGTACAAAAACTATAACTAGAGAACATTCTATTCTATCTGTCCTTCCTTTTTTGGTTGGAATAATCAAAACCAGAACTCAACATTTCTTTTGGCCCCCTCAACTAACTTTTCATGTTTCTTCCGAAAAAAGATATCTAGGGAATCTGGATCCGGATAACGATTTTACGAATCCGACAGATCTAGATATGAATCTGGATGGTAGGTTCGGATATCCTGATCCGTATCAAGAGCTATTATATATTTTAAAAATCATTAAAATATAATTATATTAGATATGTATACTATATATATCTTTTATATAAAATAAATAAAGTTTTGGTTTTATTAATTTTTAATAATTTTCAATTTAAAACAATTTTAAATAGACTAAATAAATAGTTATTAGTTTTTTTTATTTTAATTTAATTTTAATTTTAATTTTTTTAAAAAAAATCCTGATCCGGATTTACTAATTCCAGATATCCAGAAAATCCGAATCCGGATCCATATAGCAATTTTATGGATCCAGCAGAACCAGATAGTTAAAATACTCCGGATATCCGATCCGCTCCGCCTCGGCCTAACAAGAGCCACCACATGCATATGCTCAACGCCTCAAGGTGATAATATTTACGGTTCTGATTCTATATTTTTAATTCAAAATTTGAAAATATGCAACTTGGGATGCCATGCAAATGATATCTGAAATGACTATTAATCTTGGTAGTTACAAATTGCAGAGTTACAGCTAGGACATTAATTTGGACTCTGGGCTGATAACAGGCTGATAATCACCGCATACATATGGTATCATACAGCTCTTTCTTTTATTAAAGAATAACTGCAAATGTAGAAAAAATAGACGAAAGCAGAAAAACCAAAAAAATTATATGAAGTTTTTCTCAGTAACTAGCGGTACATAATAAAGTTAACGTATGTTACATCTAAAAAGTACTATAGTAATACCAAAAAACTATTTACTATGTTTCAAATTGTAAGTAGTTTTAGTTAAAAACATCAATAATAAAAAATGGTTACTTGTTACAAATATATTATTTAATCTATAACTTCAACCAATTATAAAAAGCCTACCTAATTTAATTGGTCACACAATATTTAATAAATATAAAGTTGAATTATAGTGTTAAAAGTACTTATATTGTGAAACAATTTTTTTTTTTTGCTAAAGCTACTTATGAAACATAGAGAGTAATTGTTTATCTTCTCTATATTTTGAATGTAAAATTTTCCTAACTTGACAAAAATATTAAAAATGTACAACTCGTTGTGAAGGCACTGTAAGAGCAAAGTGACAGGTTCAGTGCACTCGAGCAAGGCATATGGAGAAGATAATAGTTGAGAAACAAAAGTTCAGTTCGTTGCACTGTCTTTATTAACTAATAACGTACTTTTACTACAATTTTTTTATTATGTGGAAAATATAGAGAAGCCGAGAAGCACTCGTATATCGTATTTCTATTAATTATATCAAGATCCATATAGTGAATGAGAATTAATACGGTTAAACACACTTAACAAGTATGGAACTAGAGGTAGTAGCCAATATCACCCGAAGCTAAATCCATCATAGCTAATGCACTTAGATCTAACTCGTCTTCATTAAACCAGAAGGCGCAACTGGTATCAAAGTTGGTCCTCTCTTTGATATAGAGACTTGGATCATTAGTATTTCCCAATATGACGTCACTATGTGTCAAATTGACGTTTGGTGTATCCTCGTATGCAGCTGGTACGAAGCTGTGGAAGCTCTTCTCGCAGATTCTGTCTTGTTGGTGTTGACGAGAAGAAGCTATGTCGGCGGAAACGAGCAGTGACGCTGGAGAGTTATCTTCTCCAGTGGTTTTGACAGCGGAGGAATAATCTACGACGCACTTTTTACTGAGATGAGTGTTCCAGTGATTCTTGACTTGGTTATCTGTTCTTCCAGGTACTCTCTTAGCTATCAAAGACCATCTTGATTGGAAAGTCAAAGTAAGTTAAAAAAAATATCATAAGATGATAAAATCACATTCTATAAAATGAATTATACATAACCTCTATAATTCATGCAGATATGGAAGTATTGATCTCAGTAGATGTATATGATTTTGTTGACATTTATATATCATTCATAATGAGATACATTATGCAAATATTATAAACAGTATGAGAGAGGTTATAAATGGAGATATTAAATATATTTGAACATATTAAGAGTTTAATAATATTTTTGACAAAAAACATTTAGAAGTATTTTAGAAAAACAACAATTAAATTAAACATTTACAATACATCAGTTAAGTTTGATAGAAAACAATACATTTTTTTTTAATAAAAATATAATTATTTTGCAAGTCTTTGTCTTAAGAGTTGAAGCCTATATGTGAAGATATGTTATCTAATATAGTGTAAATTTATAGAAAGAGAGCTCAGGTAGACGTACCTGTTGCCGAGGAGCTTGTGTAGACGAATAATGAGGTCTTCTTCCTGTTCAGTGAAATTGCCTTTATTCACACTAGGGCTCAAATAATTCATCCATCTCAATCTACAGCTTTTTCCACACCTCTTCAACCCTAATAATAATACCAAATCCAGTAGTTACATATATGTATATAGATGTATGTTCTAGCTAGAGATCAGTAAAAATATATGGAGAGAGAGAGAGAGAGAGAGAGAGAGAGAGAGAGAGAGAGAGAGAGAGAGAGAGAGAGAGAGAGAGAGACCAGTTTTCCTGACAATGCGATTCCAATGGCCTGTGCCGTGAGTTTGGACATAGTCTATAAGAATGTTGTCTTCTTCAACTGTCCATAACCCTTTCTTGTATTCCTGATGATTCTCTCGTTCCTCTGATCTTCTCCTCATTCTCATCCTTTGATTCTCTGTTTTATTTTGTTTGTGTGATAAAGACTCTACTTATAAAGAGAGAGATAGAGATTGTTACTACTGAGGAAAGTATGGGATTTCGTGATGCACGTTTATATATAGAGATGTGTAGTTGGGTGTTCAGGGGAATCACGGGTCATTGTATGCATAGCTTTATTCTTTGTTAAGGTATCTCTCATGTTGAATATTTCATAAAGAAAAAATCAATTAAAAGCAGCTAATCTCAAATACGAGAATTCATGACCAACGTTTAAAATATTCACAATAAAATATTATTCTTATTTTTCTTGTTTGTGTAAATACAAAATGAAGCTTTTCAATCTCTTACCTACTGGCTACTAGTTAGACTACTACGTAACTTTTTCCTCAATTAAACCAATTAATTGACTTTTCAAAAAAAAAACAATTCTATAAAGTATTTAAGTAAAAATAACTAGTACTAGTAATTAAACATAATAAAAATACTAGTACTAATACTATTGAAACCTCAATCAAATTCAACAAAAATTTAGATCGTTTGTTACGGTTCGTTTGTTAATCGCTCTCTTTCTCTTTCTAACTTAACACCGAAGTAATAAGCAAATAAAGAGAAAAATATGATAAAGAGCAATTTAACCGGTTCAGCGCCTCGATATGATAAAGAGCAATAACGCCAATTTTTCCTTTTTTATGAATAGGTAAACGA
Source organism: Brassica nigra (assembly GCA_016432835.1). NCBI lineage: Eukaryota > Viridiplantae > Streptophyta > Magnoliopsida > Brassicales > Brassicaceae > Brassica > Brassica nigra. The sequence goes on along the minus strand of CM028249.1, from coordinate 14,854,018 downwards.
TACATAATATAGATAGTTCAGATTTCGTTAATTTAGACTTACGGATAATTGATCAGTATATGTAAATTAAAGTCTGATTTTATTAACTGAGTGTAGATATATATATTTGCATAATTTATGGATGCATATACTGATCGAGACCATTGGATTCTGTAAATATAAGAAGAATAAGTCGATTTCCTAATATACAAGTATGTTGTATATTAAGTATACATATGTGTGTGTTGTGCATAGTTTACTACCTAGTCCCAACTAACAAGTTAAGTGGGAGTGATAAAATAAATTAGTGAAGGGTTGGAATTAGGCAAAGAAGATTGTCTCAAAAGTTAATTAATTATTTGGAGGAATATAGAAGCTTCTCTGCTCACCTGTCTGGCTGTCTCCCTGCCACCTTCTTCCTCTCTTCTCTTTTGGTTCCCGTCGAGCATACACTTCTCTCTATCAATATATCTACAGTATCCAATAAAATATAGTCTCCACTCAGTACTGTTAATATGATGACAAAACTAGATATAAATACTATATTACTATATGAGCAAATCAAGGGTTTACACATACACCTCTCTTACACATACACCGCTCTATGAGAAAATCAAGGATTTAAAAATAAATGTGGCTTTTTAAATTTATTTAAAAACTGTTTGTTCTCACATTCTTATTACATTTCTTGCAAGTTATTGTAGTTTTATTGACCTATTGTTCTTCGTTTTCTAGTTTAAAAAGTTGCTAGTTATATAATTTGGAGTATATGATTGGCATAAAGATAGTCAGCCTTCAAAAGAGAAAAAAAAATAGTCCAGTTGGAAATCGACATGTCGCACATACGTACATATTTCTATATAAATTAGAAGTTAAGTTCAGAAAACACAGACGGGTTTCTCATAATCATATTACCAATTATATTCGAATATAATCAGCCATAAACATCTGAATGAAGTAACCCGTGTTTCTCGACCCCACAAATTTAAAGCGACAAGGATAGTGCAAAGAAACTCTCTATTGTTTCAAAGAAAGAAAAAAAAGGCCAAATGAGGTGAATATACAAATTGTGGGTAGAAATTAGGTAGTTGTGCAATACTTTTAATAATTGGCGAATCAGGTATATGCCATGCAACGTTTGCCGATTCTGTCCCTAATCGATTGTGAGTGAGGCGAGTAGAGATATCTCTGCGCGTGGTAATAGTTGGTGAAGGACAATGTATGAAACCCAAGTTTGCGTACTTTATATAATGTGAAACTTAAGAGATATTATAGGAAAAAGTTAATAAATTCCTACTCTATCCCAATGAAAGATAACCGGGATACATATGTTATAAACGCATACCGGTTGGTAACATTCTTATCATATCGAAATACGGATAATATGATAATAATGGATTGTCTATACGTGTCATTCACAGGTTCAATTATATGGGATAAGGTCAGCAAAAGTGGGTGAGAAATTAAATGATACACGGTTAATATATGGATAAATTTGAGTCCATCGTTCACTTCACCAAACGTGAATCCCAGAGCTTCTTTCCCCATCGTTCACATGTTGCTGTATACCTCTGAGTCGTTGTGGTGAGATAGTGGCGTATTCACTACAATCTAACCGGGTTTGTGAGGCCACAAATATCAGGCCGATTGTGTCTGTGTCGACTCTACTCGAATGGTAGTAGTGATTATTGCCGCTATCCCACCAAATCGATGCAGTCATCTTGATGGAAAAATAGATTCGCCAGAAACAGCGATTTACAATCAATTCAGGTATGTCTTCTAATTATCCGGATATACTGAGTAATATATATAGATTAATGAAAAACTTGATTGGTCGTCCCTAACAATTCAGTAAAAATCTGAAATGAGAGGGAGTACATGATAGACAATAAACACAGTGTTAACCGAATTAAACATGCGGTTAATATTGGTTTAAGAGAAAGTCAAACATTAAACAGTAGAAGATATTTGATGTCGAATGTGTGGAGTGGAGGTGAAAGTGTATGGAAGATATTATAGTAAATAACGGATATGCGTGTCGACGAAATCTGGTAATAAGACTCTACTAACTAGGTAGCCTGCAGGCATTAATTGTGAATTTATTAGCTGGATGCAAATATTGGAATTTTTCTGAATAAGAACGGTTTCATATCGATCATTCGCTATATAAAGGAGTTAGTGCATTGCTAAGGAAACCAGCAAGTAAAGGAAAAGCACTTCTACAGAAAATTACATACTGAAAAATATTAGTTCAAGTTCTCTGACCCTATAAAACTTCTCCCGGATTCAAATCAAGGTCACTAGGTAAAACGATTATATGCATTTTGGGTGTAAGGTTAACATACCCAGAAATGGGTTGCATTTAGTTAGGTCAGTAGGTGGGACTAACGTTGTTCACATATCGTCTATATTGTTCAGATGGGGCATCTACTCCAGCTTCGCATCGGACATTGGACTAAGACGGATGAGGGTGTGTGGATGTTCGTTGCAGATCCGGGTGACGTAGAGCATTACATAGTTGCCAAGACAAACGAGCACATAGACTCCTTAAAGAGACTTGTGCAGGAAGAATTTTCGATCCAAGTGGGGACGCCTATGGTGTTGACTTACCAACTGCCGCAGTCGATGCAGCTTACCCACGGTCCAACATCAACACCACATACACTCCCGGAGACGTTGAGATGATGATGAGTGTCCAGGAATGGACAAACGAGGTCCAATTGTGTGTGACTCATGGCTCTCTGCGTGTAGCCAAATACCAATTTTTATGCCGATCCCCTTTTACGTTTGGAGATGAGACGTACCTTGCCGAAGGAATCACCGAAGAGCAGCACCTTTCGTCGATCAATGGTGAGTGATGAATTTGAAAATTTGACATGAATATGTAACGTACGAATACGAAGGTTACCATTCCGTACATTAATTATTTTATTTCATTGCGCAGCTCTTGTGGGAGACGATGAAATAGACTGCAATCGGTTGATGCTACAGGAGATATTCACGGAAGAAAATCTTGTCATTGTCTATCATTTCTCTATGGAGGTTGACAAAGCAAGAAGAACACTGGATCTTAATAGAAGACCAACAAACGAAGTAGAGACAGAAGGGCTAGGAGGAATTGGTAAAAATTACGATATAGTTTATAATTAAAACCGTTATTTAACTGTCACAAAATATATGGATAACGTACCCGGAAATAGTTAATGTTAGCTGGTTACGTTAAAATATAACCTGTATCGTAACATATACACGGAAGAGCTACACAAATGTATATGTTTTATAGTTTCAATTCCAGTAGCCTTTAGTTTATATTGTTTATGTCTCAATGTAGAGACTCATTCTCATCATGCACCTTCTCCCGGATATGTGAATACTTCGTCTTGTGGCTTCAACGACGATGTTCACATAATCGAAGACCCCTGCGAATTTAGCCACGGATGGGAAGGAATGAATTTTGGGCCCAATTTTTGGGAACCAAATACCGCACATGGGTCCACTAAGGAAGACCCGGTTAACTTGGCGAGCGGAACCTCTGATAACATAATCAATCTTGCAGACCAACTGAACATCGACGATGACGCATGTCCCATAAATGAATACACAATTGTTGATTTGGACGGTTCTTCAACAGGTTCAACAGAGAACTCGCCGCCTATCAGAAGGGGTCTCACATTGTCTGATCCTATAAACATCGCAACATTCGGAGGACACTACGGAAGTCGCGATGGCGACCACAGTGGTGCGTAAGATAGCCTAAATTTAATTTCAATACAATATATGATATCCCGTTTCCCGTTGCCATTTAAAATAACTTTATTATCTGTTACAAACCTAATAAATGTTTATTTACAAACTGAGATGAAAATTAATGATGTGGGGGTTGAATGGTGCCGTAGGGATGTCAGCTCGAAACATGGAACCAGGGGGGAATGTAGCGGTGGGTTATGGTAGTTCAAACCCAGAAAGAAAAGGACGTCATAGTGCTAAAGAAAAGCCACATACCAAAATCATTATAGAGGATGCATCTTCTGAAGTTATAGGATTCAACGGTGGGGGTAGCCTCAACACTAAGAACGTTTGATGTTACTCGAGAAATAATAATTATTATCCGATGTTTAATATAATACTAAGAAAACAATGTTTCCAAATTTTAATTGTGATTAGCTATATTTGACAAAATATGGAAAAAAAACTTACATTAACACCCTCAATCTCATTAATCGTTGTTAGATTAACACCCTAAATTGAACTAATACATTCTCTCAATGCAGGGGGGACGCAACACAACCCTGATGTGATCTACGCTGGAATGGTATTCAGAAATAGGGATGATTTCAAACAACATGTGGCAATGTATGCAATCCGGAACAAATTCAGATTCCGTAATAGCCGTTCTTCGCCTGGAGTGATGGTAATAAGATGCTTTAGCCGGATTTGCCAGTGGAGAGTCTATGCTGTACTTTTGAAAAACACAGACCTCTACGAGGTGAGGAGTGTAGACCTACATCACTCATGTACTGTGGATGATCGAGCTGGCTACCAGACTCAGGCAACCCATACTGTCATCGGAGGCATGATGAAGGTTCGTTTTGCTGGCAGAGGTAGCGGCCCCAGACCGAATGATATCATGCAAGCGATGCAGGGAGACCACCACGTTAATATATCCTACTGGAAGGCTTGGCGGTCAAGGGAAGTTGCTTTGGACTACGCCAAAGGTCCATGCGGGGATTCTTACAACCTCCTCCCAGGATACTTGGAGAAACTCGTCGCGGTGAATCCGGGAACAATTGCCGATAGCCATACTGAATACGCAGAAGGAATTGGACATCGGTTTAAATACATGTTCCTTGCAATGGCCGCGAGCATCGAAGGTTATAAATCATTGAGGAAGGTTGTTATTGTCGATGGGACACACTTACGTGGTAAGTTCGCATGCTGTCTACTGACGGCATCGGCACAGGATGGAAACGATCAAGTATTCCCACTTGCGGTGGCTGTTGTTGATTCAGAAAACGATAAGGCATGGGAGTGGTTTTTCAAGAAATTGACAGAATTCATCCCTAACAACAGCAATGTTGTGTTCGTCTCTGATAGACATCCTTCAATATACTATGCATTGGCAAAGGTAAGCTGAATGTAGACTATATATGAAACGTGAAAATCAGCATGCGAAACTAATAAATACCAATTTAATATACGGATATAATTTGTACTTGAACAGGTATCGAATATCAAATCCGAGAATACAAATACGCTTTTCATTTTAAATTTATATTCCATATTTTAATTGTAAGAAAACTATAAATCCGGCTTCTAATATTTATATTCTGATATACTGAAGTTAGTCAGTTAGGGATAAAATTTATAGAATCCGATTAGTAATATATATATTCGGATATAATACATACATGGAGGGTATAAATCGGAAACTAATATTCGTTTGTTTGATTACAGATTTATCCTCTCGCATTAGCATTACTTCAAGAGGAACATACTTCAAAGACAAGCATTTAGGTTACCTTGTTCAAGACAACATTTGGAACGCTGACTACTTAATTGGTATTGGAGTTGAGCAAGCATTTACAAATGACCAGCTTGCTGGAATTCAGTGCTGCGTGAGGCTCGAGAATTTCAATCTGTCTCTTATTGAGTACATACGGGCTAAGCTTATGGAATGGTTCGCCAATAGGAGGAGATTACACTTTACACCAGGATAGAAGATCAAATTTGAGAAGAGATAAGACGAGACGAGATAAAGAAGGAGATTCTTTCCATGTAAATCTTGGAGCGAAGACATGCACGTGTTTTGAATTCCAAACTCTAATGATACCGTGCACACGCTATAGCTGCAGCAACATGGGCCAAGGTGAGGATAAACTCGTTGGTTTCTGAATGCTATACATTGAATACGCATCGAACCGCGTGACCGCATTATTGCGTGGTTGCCACAGACAGTACAGATATTTTGTCGGCCAACCAGTCTACTACGACTTTGAACGTAAATCCGCCAGCAAGCCGAAGACTACCAGGCAGACCACAAAAACCGGATATTATCAAGGGGGGAATTTCAGGTTATAATTTTATATCTACAAATTTTGTATTTTTCTTGTTTTAATCGGTCTACATGAGGGAATCATTTGGAATGTGCAGGGACCTCAGCGGACTATGTGCAGCCGTTGCAAGTGTTCTGGTCACAACCGAGCCACTTGCAAGATGGCAATATGACAAGTTCTATAAATGTTATATAAGAGGGAGATAGCGACTTCGGATGATGAAGGTGTAAGAACGTTTGGTTGAACTATTTCCATACTTGTAATATATAGGAAATAGTTGTGGGTTGTGGCCGGATTATACTATTGCCCGAGAATGTATAAAAATAATGTAAACTTCCCTATATAGGAAAACGTTTGTAAAATGTGGCATTCACATACACGTAGGCCATCCCCCCTATAGGATTTATAGATCATATAATTAAATACTAATCCGGTTAGAATAAGTTTTATATAACCTGAGTCCTGATATAACGAATTGTTTCCGGATACGAAAATCGGTTATGTAAACAATTTGAAACATTCAAAGTTGGACAAAGGAACACCCGAGCGTGTATATATGACAAAGCAAACATTTTATCGGAAAGTTTTAATAACACAGAATCTGGTTACACTAGATCATATCGAATAAAAGCCGGTTTTGTTAGAAGATATAGCGGTTTTGGTACCATGTATATTCCTATTTCTTCAGCAAAGGATTTGAATGTGTTTCAAAAATAGATTTATATAGTCGTGTGCTTGAAAACGTGGAATTTATATACCTACCACATGAATACACATAAATTTGTCCATATGTAAGAAAAAGGAAAAAAAGCATTAAAGATGAGATGAATGTTATATAAAGGGGCACTAAGTACTATATATGTTGATTATAAATAAACCGAACCAGTTTTGTTTAGAGTACTATTGAGGCCGGATTATACTATTGCCGAGAATATATAAAATAATACATAATCTGGTACACAAGTGCAAACAGAATAAAAGCCGGTTTTGTTAGAAGATATATCCGGTTCTTGATAGCATGTATATTTCTATTTCTTCACAAAAGAATTTGAATTTCTTTCAAAATAGATGTATAAAGTCGTGCTTGAAAACATCAATTTTTATATACCTACCACATGAATACACATAAATTGGTCCATATGTAAAGAAAAGAAAAAGAGTATTAAAGGTGAGATGAATGTCGAATTAAAGGGCACTAAGGACTATACATATTGATTATAACTAAATCGAACCAGTTTTGTTTTGAGTACTATTGAGAAGGATTTTATACCGGTTAGACATAAGTAAAGTCAATCCAAAAGGAACTGTAGAAGATATTTATGGACTTAGCTTAGTGTAGAAGACTTAGGGGTGTATAGTGGAAGGATTATGATGTAAAATAATTAAAATTATATTAGCAAAAAGCTGTATTGTCGGGTCACTAGCTGAGAAATGATGATGCTCTATGCCTAGGTAGGCTGCTGGCATTTAATGCAGGGATTTCGAAAAGATTCTATGGATTTTTTTTCAGACATCTAATCCGGTTCCTTATTCTTATATTTTGCTATAAAAATAGAGTTCCACACTCTTCATCTTCCATCCTCACCTACTCTTGAAATTCGGATTACATAGTGGATTTGCTTAAACAAGTAAGCCTAAAAAGGTAAGTGATGGTCACGGTTTGGAGAGTTCTTGTTTTATGTATATCGATGGGACCACTCCGATTTTGAGGTTTAAAGTTATTCTCTGTCTCCAAAGGGAACTCCTCGCTTTTATGGTATCCTGTTTGTATTATTTGTAAAGTGGAAACTAGGGTTTCGAGTATCTAATAATTGTCTTTCTGCCCTTATTTGTTCCACGATGGGTCGCCTGCGTGTCAGCAGCGGTCAGTGGTCAAAGACGCAGCAAGGGATCTGGAGGTTCAATGAAGATCGATCGGTCATGCCTCAGGATATTCTTATCCGGCCCCGAGAGCCTATTAACACACTTAGAGGAATAATCGGGGCGGTTTTAAGCCTGACTCTCGAAACCCCATTGATCCTGACCTTTCAGCTCCCTGCTTGGATGCTGGTTCCGGACGGTGATACATGCCCCCCACATAACATTGTCACTGATGCAGACGTGGAGATGATGATGAGCATGCACGACTGGAGTATGGAGCCCAAGATTTGCGCCATATTTGGGGCAGAGAAAGTCGCCAGGTACCAGTTCATTTGTAGAACTCCCTTTACCATCGGCCGTAGAACATTCCTGGCGGGTGTAACCGAAGACGAACACATGGGAGCCATTACTGGTAAGCGGGAATAGTGAGGAATAGTGAGAGTAACTAATATATTGATTCTGATGGCTCATAAATTTTTGTTAAAAATTTTATGTAGACATAATGAAGGGTGGCGAGCTTATATGTAGTGAGAGGGTGGGGCAGGAGATATTTGGGGAAGATAAGATGCTGCTACTCTACAGGTTTTCTTTCGAAGTTGAGAAGGCCAGAAACTGCCTTGACCTAAATTTGGGACCCAATCATGAAAATAATGACCACATTGTCCCTATGGTGACCATTGAACAAACTCCAATAACCGCAATTGGGGGTGGTGGGGGGTTTCATGCAAACTCTGAATCTGGTAGTACAAACTATTAGCGTGTTTAATTATCTTTTCCCGGTTTTCACTAAAATTTCAAACTTTATCTTACATTTTAAAATATATTACGCCATAAACGACTAATATGGGTGACATCCTCTTCAGGGTTTCCAGCTTTTCCAAGAGGGGAAGCTGTTACCAACCCCGAGACAACGTCTTTGTATGGTGGGTTGGGGGTTGAGATGGGTACAAGCTACGGACAGAAACCATATCCACCTAATATGACCGGAACTGGTTATTGGGAGAAACTAATGGTATCTAGGTACGCAGTTGAATTGGAGAGGATATATGGTGTAGTAGGTTCAGAAAATGTTGGGTACCAAGCTAACAACATTGAGATTGGAGCATCTACCGACTCACCAACTTATGAGGCTGGGGGAAGTCTCGTGGGATATACCAATTCAGCTTCTGCTTCTATCACGGGAACTGATCATGGTGGGGTCAAATGTCAGCTGTTTGGTCCTGCACACGGAGTACCAAGTGGTGGTGGAACATCGACTGAAGGTTTGTTTTTTTGTTTGTACTATATATATCAGTTAGGGACCGGCTATAAATATATAAAACCTTTAAAACTTTAATATAAACGGCAATAACAAGATTTGATTCTGTTAATAATCTAGGAATTCGGAAGTCAGTTGCCTAATTTTAGATAACATATACTATCTAATGTCAGGTGGCACATCAACCGGGGTGGTTCCAGGGGGGGTTCAAATCAAGGTCGAGGAGGCGAGGGTTTCGGAGATACTCCCTCCAACCATCCTTGGATCGCAGTCACCAAATCACCAACCAGGGGTGGAGGTTAGCTCTTCACATGTAGACAAGAAGACTGGAGGTGCAGGAGATTCAACTTAACCAGCTCATGATAAACGCAGGATCCTATGTTTAATATGAATGTTTAATATATGGATGAATGTGTGATATTTTGTATTAGCGGTGTGTGGGACAACGAGGGGATGAGAAGTTTTTGGATTGTACTGTCATGTATTCTATGAAGTCGGACCGTATGTGTAATATATAAAATATGCAGTGTGTTGGCTTTTATGTATATGGATGATGGCAACCTCTAAGATCAGATTAAACAGACATGATTTTACTATAATGCGAATACAAATATCCTCATCATCTTCGATGGGGATATAAAAAAATGGAAGTGAAATGCTTAATAAGATTATGAAAAATGCAAGTACGAGTGAAATATGAAAATTATAAATTACCATAGATTTACAAACCAAATGTTAATATGTGGCGAACTTGTGTTCTGCAAAATGTGCATCCGGATTTGACAAAAATGAACATAGTGAACATATAAATGCATCGGATTCAAATAATGAAGAAGGCAACTAATGAAACATGTTAACCGGATATGTGAACATGCAAACCCGGATATGTAAACATGTAAAACCGGATATGAAAATGACACATAGAAGTAGAATTGAAACATGTGAATGGAAATGAACTTGGCATAACAATAAATCCCTAACAATAAACTAAGGCTGATTAGCGTTGAAAAACAAAAAATAAACCATACCATTGACGAAAATGCAAAGTTCAAATAGAAATGATTGGTAATACATGTGAGTTTCGGTGCTCAAGAGAAAACAACTTCATGGTACGTCAATACATCGATAATATTCAGAGCGGCTGGTGAAACTCGTAGATCAACACAGCAGCCCTCTGCGCTTCCTCCTGTAAAGACAATGGGGTGATGTCGGCGCACGAATCCTGGCCCAACATGGAATGTGTTTTGATCAACAGAGCAGCGGTTATGGCAGAGTCAGCGAGAGTGGCATTCTGTGGGACGCATTGCAGTCTCTCAACCGGCAGTGACTTCCCAACAACGGCTTCTATGCGGCCGGTATGTTTCAGTAAGTGCTGGAACATTTCAGATATTGGTAGCAGATTTTTGTTCAACGCTTTGGCTGGACAGAATGATATATTGCAATCTAGAACAACGACCTTAGGGTAGCTCAAGTCCACACATATACCAATCCAGTGCTGCTTCTCTATTTGGAAAGGCATGTAGTAACGTGTAGGAGGCGCATCGGGACTTCCACACTTCGCAATCGTGTCAACCAACGACTTGGGAAAACTGAATCCGCTCTTATTCCTCAGCTTTTTGAACTTTGGATAGTGCCTAGATAGGATGGATACAAACCTACTGTCGAGGAATGCTGTTGGCTCCAGTGAGGTGTCCATTGCTTCATTTGTGAAGATTGACCAGACCAACCTAACGAGAATATCTACAATCTGCTAGTGCGAAATACAAATTATCAACGTGAGCAAAAATGGAAACTATTCAAGATTAGGTGTTTTATGTAGATAAGAACCTTCGCAGGTAAGGGGCGCTTCCGCGATACAATATCTGTAATGTCTTTGCAGGTGAAAGAGAGCCCGGCGACGTTGATGACACTAACAATAAATTACAACAATATTAAACACAATACACACTGTATAAGAGAAATGAAAATCCCGTTAAAAAACGGTTAAAAGGGTAGAGGAATTATACCATTCTTTCTTGAGCAACGTGGAGAGCTTTGTGTACTTCTCCCGAATCACGACTGAATCATAGAGACTTTTACCGGACAGCTGACCCTCACGGGCACAATTACGAATTGTTGATCCACACTGGTAATCAGATATCAAACCGGGTGGTACAGTTCTAATTCGCTTGCTTTTGCGACATAACTGCGTTTCATCACTGTCGACAGCACACGGGTCGCCGGCGTTATCCCCCACCTCATCTTTTCTAGCTGCCGCTCCAAGTTGTCGTCCTGAGTGAGACCCAGACAGAAAGAAGGTTCCTGAGATAACGGTATCACAGGGGTATGTCCTGCGTCCTGAAACGGAAAGCGACCAGTAAAGTAACACACAACATAAAATAATTTACCGGATATGGAACATATTTAATGTACCACTGTTTGAGAACGAGCATTTATATTGATGTTGGTCGAAAATGATGCTGCTTCCGTATTGTGTGCTTCAACATGATGCTGACTACCAAGAGGGCTTCCACGCCCGCTAAACGGCCTTCGAACCCTACAGTTTAAACATTACCAAATTTTAGACGGATGTATTCAAAGACTATATTATCGGGATAGTAATATAAAAAGTAGCTGCTATTGTAACCGGATATATAAAGACTATAATACTAAGTCAAATTGGTTTAATAGCTATACCGGATATGCTGAACTTTAACAGATATTGGAAGATATATCCGACCAATAATATAAACTTACAGGTACTCTTTCGCCAGAACCGGGTGGAGTGGAGTAATGACTTATATTTTCGAGAACATTTGCAATGACGTTCGCATTTGCATCAACCTCAGCCTCGCATCCCCCTACTGCCGAAGGTGGCTTGCTTCCATCAGCAAAATTATTAGTGCTGTGTTCAGCCTGCGCAGGTGGCTGGGTATTCTCATTTCCCCTAGACAAAAGAATTTCTTCTTTGAATGTCTTCAACATTGACTCAACCATGCCATATACGGAGCCTTGATACGCTAGAGCTGTCGATGATATTTCCTTCACAGCTGCAACCGCTGCAGCAACATCACCATCAATCCTTTGTAATTGGGGTTTCACAATATCATGAACAATGGAGGCAACTCGAGACTCGCCGTCGAATTTGTTCGCAATGCTGCTTTGATTGATTCTTCGCTTTGAAACAGCTCTTGGCTGCTCACGTAGTCTATCTACGTCGGCTTTCCTTGCCCCTCCTTTGAACATCGGCTTCGTGAAAGGAAAATTTTCCAAGATTAGCTTCACCAAATTTGCAACTTTCTCGTCCTCTAATTCGTCATTCCACACACAAATTGCCTCATCCACTGGGCGCTCGGGATCTTGCGGAATGATACTCATGACCGTTGCCTACATATGACAAAACAATAGCATATACGGTCAAGCACACATATCAAGTAGAAATATAAAACGAAAGGTTGAGGGGATACCTCCGCTCTTCATCGACATCACGAGCATGCGCCGACTCGAGTTTGTTTTCTGGTCTTTGATGAAGTCATCATCGGACTCTTCATCATTGTCGACTCGGATGAGGAACATGCGTATTGGACAACCTCCATCAATGCAGGGACAGCGTCGACAATAACTAGTTGTCACGCTAGGGCGAACCCTTTTAGAGCTATGGTGTTCGCGAAGAGATATCTCATCCCTTTTCTTAATACTCGTCATCAACATGTCGAAGGCTAATCGTCCCCAAGGAAATGCAAAGAATTGTCTATGTCGATAACAGCTCTGCGTGCTCTTTCAACATCTTCATCTTCGGTTCGTTGATAGAAGGACGGAAGAGACTATTGCGAGGCATGCCGGTTTAATCCGGATATCACGATCGGTAACGGTTTTTCTTAGCATCTTAACAGCCTTGAAACACGCATTTCTCTACCCCCAAATAGTTCCGCCAGTAAAGCTTCTCTACAGATTTTTTTTCTTTTTCCGTTTGGTTTTCGTGGAAGTTCACCGGAGCCCGTAACAATAGCAAATTCTCTTAGAAAACCTAATCGGCTTTCCGCGAATCTAAACCAGGCTTCATGTTTTAACCACTTTGAGTTGCCTCGATAGCATATATCTAGCAAATCCGAGAAAGCTGGCTTTTCAGCAATATCTATGATCTTACCGAATGATGAGGCACGCAGAAACCGGATCTCATCTTCTTCAAGAGTATCGAGGATGGTGTTGATGGCTCTCGAGGATTGGTATGTAAGAACCCTAACTCCGACCGGTTCTTCTCCGTCAGCGAACATCATATCTGGCAAAGGAACTTCCATATCACCTCGATCATCGGCACCCGGTTCGCCGGTTCGTTTGCTCATCTGAAAGTCTAAAAGAAAACTAAAGAATTTTGGGCGGTGAAAATGGAAGGAGTTTCTCAATTTTGCAGGAGGAGTTAGGGTAATAATGCCGTCGACTCTTGGGTTTTTTGCAGAAAGTATAAAGTATATTATATGTTTTACGTTTTCAAAATATTTCATCATTAATTCAGGCGCGTGCTTTGCTTTAATGTGGAAGTGTTTCTGTCAGACCTATCAGTTAGTCTGTAACACAATTCTATAGGATTAGCGTGGGTATTATGAAAAATACACAGTGGTCATGACCACTCGCCTAATTAAATAAAGTTTTATGTATATCCAGTGCAATTTCCCAAAAAAAAAAGGAAAAAGCCCTATTAAACCGGTTCGGTTTAAAGATCATTCCAACCATAGACTCGAATCCGTACGTGCAATTTAAGAATACTCTGTTACTGTCTGTGTTTTCTTTTTCTTCTTTTGGTTAATATGTCAGTGTCTGGTTGACAGAAATATTAATTTACACGTGGTGGACCTGGGGTCGTGGGACACCTACCACGATAATATCACAGATTCCGTACGTTTTCATTGCTCACGTGCGTAATACATACAGTGAAAGAAGTATTAGAAAGAAAACTACATGAATCGTTATAAATACACAAAGTTATTCGTTATAAGTTTGTAAAAATTCTCAAATTTATTCATTAGATAGTAATTTTTTTAAAAAAAATTCACTATTCAGTGCAATTTCCCTTTTTTTTCCACACAAATAAATGACATATAAATTATATGTATTATAAGGAGATAGACTATTATATATATAACTATGGTGAAAGGTTTTACAATTACGTTAATAAAATAGACTTTTCTGTTTTCAATAATATAAGAAATGGTTTTACCTTGATAAATTTCTTTGAATAACCTTTTTTAGTTTATGTTCACAAAAATAGTCTTTAAAGAGAAAAATGACTAATAGAGGTTTTATTAAAGTTTAAAATATGTATTTATATCTCTAGGATTAACTAATATAGACTTAGGATTTAAAGTTAAAACATGAGTTTTGGGAAGGGGCTTCAAATTTCAAAAAATTAAAAATTAAAAATTTCAAAAAAAAAAAACTATTTTGGTCATTTTATTTTTTGAGATCTATTTTGTGACAAAAACTTAAAACGGATTATCTGAGAGAATTTTCCTTTTACCTTTATCATCCTAAAGATTTTCTCTTAGTTTTACATCATTGATTTGTAGAAACTGTATATTTTAAAACTCAAATTTTAAAATCTATTGATGTAAAATTATCAAGTGATCTTTTCGTCAAATAATTGAACCAAAAAAGACTTCTGTTGATTTATTTTAACAATCTATTCTAATTAGTACGTGTTATTACTTATTTTATCAATATCTTTACTAGTTGTATATTTATATTGTTCTTTTGTAAAGGAAAGAAAGATTGGAAAATTTTAAAATCATACAAATGAAATAACCTAAAATCTACACAAAACAAACTAAATCGCGATTCAATGATATATCCATATGATGGGTAATTTTAGGTAAAAGTTGTACTATAAATTATGTTACCACCATATATATATAATTTTAGGTAAAAGTTGTACCATCGTATCATTTTGTACCACCATTTTTATCAGTCAAAATAAAAATAGAGAAGAGATTTCATAAGGTACTTTCTATCTATTTCAAACATATCTAATTTAGTTTATCATCATCTTTGTGCCGGTCCTGACCTATAATATGATAAAATAGTAAAATATTTGCATTCACCAGGATCACAACCATTAAATGGCTAGTACTACGTTCGTTCCATCAGAATCTAGGTAAAAACATCATATAATATATAATTCTATAAAGAAAAAAAAAAGTTACTAGCTAAAAAAGGACGACAAAAATTGATAATTTTGGATTACTTTTTCAAAAGCTGGAAGCATGTGCGTCCCTTACTGCTATCCAAGACCAAAGACCAGCAACTCATCTATACGATTAAAACAAAATATATCTCAATTTTTCCACTAGTTATCCTAACTTTTAGTCTAGTCGTGTCTTTCATTAAGAATAATTAGGATCTTTCAAGCCATTCCCTTTTTCTCTCTAATTTTCCTGTTTGATACTGAATCGTTTTCCTTAAACCATTTTAATGATTTGGTTTTAAACCGCGATATCCTAATTATAATCCGGTCTATAATTATTTAGTCCCTAATACGAAAATCCAAAACGGTTCAGGGTCCCAACCCCTAAATGAAATTACATCTATACGTCGATTAAAACCACAAAATCTAAAATCTAAACCCTGAACCCTTTTTCTGTTGTGTTTTTGTTTTATTCTTGGATCGAATTTATTAACAATAAAATGTTAATAACTGAATAACATTAAGAATGTTAAATACATAAATCAAGTCATTTCTTCCATCTAATCCAATGATCTGAACATTTCATCATACAAATAAAGTCTTTTTTTCACTGAAACCCTAAATTTGAACATTTTCTGATAGATAAGAACACAACCCCTAAACTGTTTACGTAATCTTTATAAAATCTAGATTTTCATATATTCCTAACAGTACTAACTGATGTTATTATTCGTTTTTAAATATTATAGCTCAGTTTAAAAATCATATATTATGTTAAAAAAAATCTTGATTTTATATAATCCTAACAATGCTAATGCTTTTGTATCATTCGTTTAAAGTTCTCAAATTATAGATATTTATTCTTTTAACTTGACTGAAAAAATTTTCCAGATTTAAATTAAATCACGTAGTACATTTTGGAAGGTATATTTCAAATTTTCAATATGGAACCTTCCATAGTTGGTATATAATTATGAAACTTGGGCGAGGGCCAATGTATTAACTAATGTATATATGCAAACTTCTATATCTTTTTATAGCAAATATTACATACTTGGTCAGTTAAGTTGTCTGAGAATTTATACTACTAAGTAATTAATTAATATACTTAAATGCAGATATCTTTATTTACAGAAGAAAATCTCTTTTATAATTTTCAAAATTTTAATTGATCCGCACGTATATTTTACAAAGATAGATTCCCTAAACATTATCCTAACTGTATAAATGTTTTTGAGGAAATGTACATTCAGAAAATATCCGCAACTTACTAAACTACACTAAGATATTCTCTAACAATAAAATTTAGGTTTTACGAATACTCTATTGAGCTTCACTCATAAATACAACCAGTTCCATTGACTTAAAATCACAACCATTTCGACGCAGAAAAAAGCAATATGAATTATCTTATGCCGTTCACTTTTTGAGTGATGTGAAGCCTTTCAAAACCGGCTGGAAGGTTCACGTGAAAGTTTTACATACGTGGAAACAATACAATTCCGTCTCTCGAGAAACACTTGAAATCATCTTATCAGATGAACATATATGTTTTGAGTATTTTATTTATTTTTAGTAGTATTGAGTAGAGTATATATTTTATGTTGACATTGCAATTGTAACATTACTAAGTATCATCAATTTTTATATGAACATGAAACAGGGATGCAAAATTAGTGCTTTGTGCCAGAAGGCATACCTGGAAAGAAGGGGGGGGGACTTCTCCCAGTCGGAGCGCAGAGGAATATTCAAAATTTCACATTAAGCCCTGCAACAGGAACGTACAGATCAACTGAGCATTCCTAGAAGATGGACTTCGTTCATAATACAACAATCACTAGACCCAATCATGTGAACGAGGACATGTTTATGAGTTTGGTCGATTTTTTATGAGTAAATCACTTCAACCATGTTTCCTCATTGGTATTATTTACACTGATCATTTCATTTTTTTTTATTAAATCCTTTGTTAAAAGCTTATCTTACTGGATTATTGGTTATATTACCTTGCAGACGTTGTTGGTGAGGTTGTTGAGTTGGGAGAGCTTGAAACAATTCAGTGTTCAGGCAAACCAAGGAGGAAACTTAAGTTCCATCTGCGAGACATCAAGTCTGATCCTTCAAATATTTAATCAATAGATTTATAAGTTTTGTAGGATTGCAAATCTTTCTTCTGAAATGTTACTTATCTTACTCATTTGTTTTTAATAGTGATTCAAAGATCCATGCTGTCTATGGGGAAAGTTTGCTGAAATTGTGTATGAGGCTTGCACACAGAACAAAGTAGGAATAACTATTTTTCTAATCCGATTTGCTAAGAACGAACGATTTTAGAGGTTTAATTAATCTACTATATTGTTTAACTGTTTTTATCAAATATTATGTGAATTTTAATTTCGTCAAGCAAATATTTTGTAATTGACAGGAGAAATACAAGTTTTCAATGCGTTTGAGGCATCAGACATTAAAATAAATTCTCCAATAGTAGAAGTTGATGCGTTCAAAGAATTGTAAGATACTGTTTTATTTTAAAGAATTGTTAATTTGATATTCCTATTGTTTGTCGCAATTGTGTAAACTTAAATACAATGTGAAGGTTCAATGAAGAGGATAAACCCCTTACCATTTGTGAGTCAAGAGAAGAAAAAATTGAGCTGGAAACTATTAATGGAATGCAATTTAAGCGTGATAAATGGTGTTTAGCGCCGCAAAGAAGCATCCGTTAATAATTAGGATGCCTTGAGGTAAATGACTTGAGGAATTGTCTGTTTTTCAAAGATTTTTTCCTTTTATATTTATAGGTATATATTTTATAAATGTCCTCACATATGCACTTATATGTAGGCTGAAAAATGCTTGGTAATGTGTACTTTTTATGCCACTGATTCAGACTGGGGATGGTTTTCCTTTGGTTGTAGCATATCAACAAAAAGATTTTAAAAATTGCAACTAATGTCAAGACTCTTAATGGACAAGACATTACTTTACATATTTGATGTTGTGAGGTATGCAAGAAAAAATGTTACTTCCGTGTCACCAAGGTAAACTATAATGCTTTAAGAATATGCTTTAAAATTCCTAATGGTTTTGTTTTTAGGTTTTAAATTTATTTGATGGTGAAGGATGATACAGGAGAAGTAAGATTCATGCTTCTTGACTTGGTGGCTAAGGGATTGATTACTGAATCTGCAAGGGAACTTTTACACGGATTGTTTGATGGTACATATGATAACCTACCTTTTATTTTCCAAATGCTTTTGAATGAATTGCTAGCTTGTATCTATTATTAATCATTATTTCCAATTCCAGTTTGCCATCAGCTTGAAGATCCTAATGACTTGCCTGACGCAATTACTCAAGTTATAGGAAAGACTTTTACTTTTGTTGTCTATGTTGAAAAGGAGCACATTGTTTATGGAGCTGATATTTACAAGGTTGGTAGGATATTTAAAGAGAGAATGGAATTCTTAACCGAAAGATTCACTCAAACAGAATCCTTCTTAGAAAAGGAGTGGACATTTACAAGAGGTGAAGAGGTAATGCCTATGCCATCCACATTTACAAATGTAATGCTTAAACAATGCTTATGCATTTTTATAATGTCTTAGAGTGCTTTACATCTCACTGATGGTCAAGATAACGACAAGGAAATGTCTATGCCATTCACTAAACGCAAGGACTGTTTGAGTGGTGCAAGTGACATATCTTCATCGACCAAGAAAGTTTGCTGAAAAAAGTACTGTTTGGAAACGATGAACAAGATGGAGTCTAACTTTTATTTTGGTTTTATTTTTGAACTTTTGGTTATTATGTGTTTTTGGAATTAATGTTTGTTTTGAATTTTTCTAAATTTAATAATATTGAATTTATTTTTAATTTAATATTTTTATTACATATTGGTTATATTATTTAATATGGACCTTTCTCATATTTCCATAAAATATTTAATAAACCAGAAAGCACAACATATCGTCGTTGGGTTTCTCATACATATATACGAATCTATTATGGTCCAAATAAAATATATGTGTAGTAAGCGTCTTTTTTGTTCAACTGAAACAATACAAGTCTATAAAATTGTCTTATATATAACACTCTTCATTGATACTATTTCTATAAACCTTAATATCTATCTTCTTCTACATTTCTGTCCTCCAAATCCCCAATGTGTAAGATGTTTTTTTTTCTTGAACAATACAAATAAATCATGAGGAATAGACTTAGATCTTATTTCGATGGAAGTTTATTTTCTATGCTTATATTTTCTAGAACATTAGGTCTAATAGATTTCTGAGATTGTAGATGATCTATTTAATGGAGCCTTATTTTATTGTTATAAAATCATCGTCTTATATCTAAAAAAATAAGTAGACCATGAAGACTATGGTTAGATCTTATTTCGATGGGGAATTTTTTTTTTCTATGCTTATGTTTTCTAGAACATTAGTTTTAAGAGATTTGTGATATTGTAGATGATCTAATCAATTTAGACTTATTTTATAGTTATCAAATCATTGTCTTATATCTAAACAATAACTATGAAGGTAGTATTCGCACGTGTAGTTAATACATCATCTCTTCCTGTTATAAACCGAGATTTTTATTATGAACATGCCAGAAAACAAGTGAGATATGGCAGACAACAGAAACTTCAGAACAACTGAGGAGGCTTTCAGAATGGGGAAAATGGAAAGTCAAGAACATTATAGGGCGATTCTCGCGATGTATAAGGATCAAATGGATGCCTTGGTTGCAAAGCATGATGAGGAGATTGAAGTTAACCGGATTGAAGCCAAACTTGAGTTACTTGACCAATTCCTTTAGTTTTCAGCCCTGAAGTCTGTAAAAGCAAAGCTTGAAGCGGATCTTAAGCTTGCACAGGCGAAGGTGGATGATGTAAAGGTTCCTAATACCAATCGATTCAAGCTGGGTGAGCCAAATATGTATGATTAACCCATTGGCTTTCTAAATCTCAAAAACTTATCATTTTTATGTTTTTGTTTATTCAGCCTCAAGTTCTGAACTTATTTTCTGGTTTTTACAACCGGTTTTACTTAAATTATGTTCTGATCTAAACCTAAACTTATTTTGTTTTAAGTTATTTGCTTCTTTTTTTTGCCTATCTCAATGATTCTTTTATGCTTTGTTGTTGTGGTTTTTGTTTGATTCGTTCAACACTTTTTGATTTCTAACTTTGTTTTATTAGTGTGCTTTTTGGCAAAGATATGAGTTTAGGGATTACGTTTGATATTAGTTTAGTTTGAATGCGTAGTTAGAAAGATTTGTTCATAGATCAGTTTTTTAGATAATGATTGGACAGTTTAGGGTTTAAATGCAATTATAATGTAGATGTCAGTAGTTGTTGAAGCTGTAATCTATAGAAGATTCGATGCTTCTCTAATTAAAAATTGATTGGAAGAAATATAATCATTATAATAGTATAGATTTTACATAAATCTTTCTTATACATTTTTGTGGTTATTAGTCAATTTTCGTAATATTTTATACAAATCGTATTTAACAAACTTGTTAACGTTACCGATATATGTAATGATGATAATTTTAAAAATTATTTGTCTTATTTTTGTGACAGGATTGAAGAATAATTAAATTTCCTTTGATAATATAAATTAGTTCCCCATATAATTAAGATTTTGTGCTATCAAAGCCAACATTAATGTGTATCATTATTGCCCAAATCTTCGCATGTGGTCACAACAATATATTTATAACATTTTAAATTACATAGTAAAAATTCCTAATAATCTTTTTGAATATATTTTATTAATAAATACAAAATATTTAAATATTATAATCGTATTTTTAAAACTTGATTTTTTGTTTTTTATTTGATAGGTTGAAATCTGACTTCATAATCGTAGTAAATAAATTACCTCATATTACAAAAATGTATATTAAATACAAATCATATCTAAGAAGTTGTTTACCTTATCGATGTTTTGACAAAATTGAAAAATATTTAAATTTTCTTTGGTAATATAAATTTTTTTCCCATATAATTAAGATTGTGTGTTACCCAATGCAATCATTAATGTGTATCATTATTGCCTAAATCTTCGCATGTGATTACAACAATATATTTATAACATTCTAAATTACATATTAAAAATTCCTAATAATCTTTTTGAATATAATCATTGAAGACTTCCCTTCTAGTTAAAATTAATTAGTTCAGTTTTAATTTTCAATTGCAAAACTATCCTAAAATGACTTTCAACGACAGTTAGAAGACTTTCACCAAAACACGAGAAGACTTGCTAGAAGAAGTCTTCTTCCCTGAAACTCTTCTGCATAAAGTCAAATTTCTGACACATTTCGGTCAATTTCAAAACTAATATGTTTATCTAGGAGACTTATAGGGATATCTTCTCCTTTTTTTGGTTCGCACAGAAAAGTTGAAAGACTTCCTGAGAAGTCGTGTCTAAAAAATGCACAAAAGTCAATTGCAACTGGCAAGAAAACTTCCATGTAAGTTTTCTACATCGAGAAGACATACCACTACAAGAAAACATGGGCTTAACGACCACAAAATAGGTTGGTCGTTAGTTCGTAGTAAATGACATACTACGACAAACTAACGACGAAAGACACTTTGTCATTAATAGCTCGTTGTAACAGAAAAATCGTTGTAAAATCGTCGTAATATTTGCGACTAAACATATTCGTTGTTAGTTAGTCGTAACAGGATTCGTCGTAAAGCAGACGTAATGTTATGTCTTACTATATAGTTGTAAATTGGTTGTAATTCATCGTCATTAAAAAGATGTTAATTGTTCGAAATATTTACGATGAATTAACGACTATCGACATTAAATTGTCGTACATACTACGTCTAGTTTACATCGACCGTCATGTAAATTGGTTGTAATATTTACGACAGTTTACACTGTTACTCATAATTTTTGGAAAATTAAAAAATTAGAAATTTAAATTGAAAATTTTAAAATAATAAAATTTACTGAATTATTTAATTAAAAATTAAAATAAAAATCTAATATATTAAATATTGTAATATCCAAAATACAACAAAAAAAAACATAAAGATTAAGGTTATTGAAGAGCTCGGAACTATGGTCGTCGGCCCGTCGCTCTATCTCCGCATACTTTTCTGGAGTGGGTTGGCGGCTAATGGTCGGACGTACATTACCCCACCGGCATCAGGCGTCAACCGGGCCGCCGAGCAATTGGCGGACGTTCGAACCGAGCGAGGCAAAGCCCAATAGGCCTTCAGGCCTGTCCAAACGTGATCGCTGATGTAGATGGGTTTTGCATCATCCCCTAGAACCCTCCACTTCTCCTTCCAGTCGCCAACAATGTTCTTAAGGTGAAGCTTCAACTTAGCGTTAAATGCCTTCTTTACCTCCTCGTTGAAAACATAATAAATAAATTTGAAAACAAAATAGATAAATTAAGTTTTAAAAATTAAAACTTACAGCAAAACACTTGAACCAAGTTCTCCGAGTGTGGTCCGCTGTACGACTCCAGTTCATATGTGCTTTGTGGAAGTATGATCTAATGGTATCTGAAACGCCTCGTCCCAGGCAATTGTCAGTTAGAAACCTCAAAATTTGAAGAAAAAAAATTAAATATATGATTGTAATAAATGAAAGTAAAACGGTAAATAATTAAAAAAAATTAAAAAAATTACCAATAAGTGTTGGGCCGTCGATCTGGATAGATGATGCGTAAACCTTCTTGACCGGGCATTTAGAGGAGGTCTTCGACTGTAAACCTAGCATATGGAGCATCTTGTGGCACCATCAAATCCGGATGGATACCTCTCAGAGCAGCAGCAGGTGCTGGAGTAGCTTCAGGAGCTGAGGCAGCATCATGAGGATGTGGCTGAGGCTGTGGAGGAGGCACATACAGCGGTAGACGAGGAGGAGGAGGCATAGACTGGTGATTCGTCTGCTCTTATCTTCCCTGAGACTGGCTCTCATGGACAAACTCCGGTGTGGATGCAGTACCGGAGCTAGAATCTGATGGATCATCTTGCCTACCGAGAAACGTAGCCCCATAGGTGGGTTTATCCCTAAGTCTTCCTACCGCCAGCATCGATCTGTTTAAAAAGCAAACAAATTAAAATTATGATTTGAAAAATTGTAAACAAACAAATCTATTTAATATATTTTCATTCCTAAACTAACTATATATATAATCTAATTTCGTTCCTAAACTATTTCCATACCTAAACTAATTCTAAACATAATCTAATTCCATCCTAAACTAACCACCTAAAACTTAAAAAATTACCTTAGAGAGATGTCAGAGGATATGTTAGAGAGACAAAGAAGCAACTGAAATGGGGTCGATGGTTCGACTATATATAGGGATTTTGGATTCGTCCATAATCTAGTAGTAACATTACTACAAATTAGGGAAGATGTGCTTTTTTAGAATTTACGACGAATTAGGAATGATCCGCGTTTTAACGATTACAACGAATTAGGGACGACCCGCGACTTAAAGATTACGACGAATTAGGGACGATCCGTGTAACTTTAACAACTTACTTACAGTGAATAGAGTTTATACCCTAAAATAAAAACCCCAAACCTCAAATCCGTAACTTCTTAAGTTATATATACATTTCTTTAGCTTCTAAACCCCAAACCACAAACGTCTAGTAACTTGTTTTCACATGAAATTTTATTTATAAACATTGATTTTAATTATTAACTCGTCATCAGAGCACTACAAGAAAAATGTCCATTCATAGCGTAAAAAACAGCTATCATATGTTTTTGTTAGCGTTATTGAAACCGCTATGTCTGCCCGAGCTATAATAGGTCACCCCTATATGATAGCAGTTTTTTAAATGCTATTATAGAAACATGTTTTGTTGCTAATTATATATAAGTAAGAAATATTAAATTTAAATTTTATCAGTAAACCAAAATGTAATTACATCAGTACACGAAACATGTCTACATTTTCATTAAATCTTACACAACATCATTACAAAATCAGAACTAAAAATAAAAAGAACTAGAAGACATGAACCTAAATCTAAACCTTGAGCTCCCATCCAAGACCCTTCTAGAAAGCCTCCAGATCAATAGTTCTACGCCCAGCCTGCACTTTTCAAAGTTAACATTTCAAAAGATCTAAACTTGACAGAAGAAAAACAAAAGTATAACATGATTAATGGTAAAACATACTATAAGACCAGCTACGAAGAAGCCCAAGACTTCACTGGGGCTTAGTAGGGTTTTGTATACTAAAAACTAGAGACAATAAAACTGAAAGTTCTCAAAATATTGTCATAAATAAAAGAAGGATCGGCCGAAACGGACCACTAAAAGAAAACGATAGCAAACACAACACACACCTAGGGCAGAAGAAGAATATGTATATCAAGCAGAGAGAGAACTATGGAAGTAGAAACAATGATAACTTACATCAAATTTCCAAGCCCTATTCTCCACTTTCACCTGCAAAATGAAAATAAAACAAAGTAGCAATCAGAAAGATGTATTAAGAAGATATCAATCTATGATTCTCTGTATATTTAACTTACCTTATTCTATCCTCTGTACTCAGTATATATCTGTACATTCTCTATCAATACAATCATCCTTTCCACTCTTTATGGTATCAGAGCTAATCGATACCCTAACTCCTCTTTCAAAAACCTAGCCGTCTCATTTTTTTTTCTTTTTCTCTAAGCTATTGCTTCAATGGCGGTTAACAACTCTACCCACAACAATGAAATCATTCAAACACCCACCCAAACCCTCTTTAACGTTAACACATCCAACGTTACAAAATTGACTTCCACAAACTATCTCATGTGGAGCCTGCAGATCCATGCCCTCTTAGATGGTTATGATCTAGCTGGATTTCTTGATGGATCTACCATCGTGCCGCCTGCAACTCTTACAACTGATGAAGAAATCACTGTCAATCCTGCTTTCGCCTTATGGAAGAGACAAGATAAGCTCATCTTCAGTGCCTTACTTGGTGCTATCTCCCCTTCCATCCAGCCTGTGGTGTCGCGAGCCACAACGTCCGCACAAGTATGGCAGACCCTTGCATCTACGTATGCAAAACCGAGCCGCGCTCACTTCAAGCAACTGAGGAATCAAGTGAAACTTTTGACCAAAGGAACTCTCACCATTGATGAGTATCTTCAAGGTTTTACGACAAGGTTTGATCAACTGGCTATCCTTGGAAAGCCGCTTGAACTCGAAGATCAGATTGAGTTCATTCTCGAAGGGCTTCCGGATGAATACAAGCTGATAGTTGATCAAGTTGAAGGTAGAGACACGCCTCCTTCCCTTACGGAGCTACATAAGCGTCTTCTTAACCATGAAATCAAGCTTCTCACCAACGCCGCTCCAACGCATCTTCCAGTCTCAGCCAATGTTTTTAAAACAACAACAACAATGCCAACTCCTCACGTTCTTCTCATCGTTCAAATCAGAAACAACAAACCAACTGGAATGATAACAACCAGAAGCAGTACAATCGCTCTGGTAATCGTCAAGGGCCAAGACCATACCTTGGTAAGTGTCAGTTCTGCAACACTCAAGGTCACAATGCACGCCGCTGTCCTCAACTCCAGAGTCTGCAACAGAGTGCTGCGTCTCCATTTCCGTCTGCTACAAACATGCCCTGGCAACCAAGGGCCAATGCAGCAATGGTCTCGCCCTACTCAGCTAACAATTGGCTGCTCGATAGTGGTGCCACCCACCACATCACCAACGATCTCAAAAATCTCGCGCTACATCAGCCGTATCATGGAGGAGATGACGTCTTGATTGGTGATGGCTCGCCTCTGACCATCTCCCATACTGGTTCAACTCTGTTACCTTCAAATTCTCGGAACCTTGCCTTAGATAAAATTCTTTATGTCCCTGATATTCACAAAAACTTGATCTCAGTATATCGCTTATGTAATACTAATCAAGTTTCTGTGGAATTTTTTCCGGCTCACTTTCAGGTGACGGACCTAAGCACGGGCACCCCTCTTCTTCAAGGTCGGACCAAGAATGAACTCTATGAATCGCCGATGAGTGCAATGCAAGCTCAAGCTTTCTCTTCTTCGTATCGAACGAAGACATCTTTGGCTTCATGGCACGCTCGCTTAGGCCATCCGTCTCCACCTCTGCTGCAATCTATTATTTCTAAACACTCGTTACCTGTTGCTTCTGCTTCGTCTACTGTTTCAAAACCAGCTTTATGTTCTGATTGTCTCATCAATAAAAGTCATAAGATTCCGTTTCAAAACACAAGTATCACCTCTCATCGTCCTCTTCAATACCTCTTCACTGATTTATGGACTTCTCCCATCACGGCTCTTGATAACAACAAGTATTACCTTATATTTGTTGATCACTTCAGCAGATATACCTGGTTTTATCCTCTGCAAAAGAAGTCTCAAGTCAAAGAAGTGTTTATGGTTTTCAAACCTCTTGTCGAAAACCATTTCCAAGTCAAGATAGACACATTATACTCGGACAATGGTGGTGAATACATCGCGCTCAAAGCCTTCCTTCAGACACACGGAATCTTACATCTTACAACTCCTCCTCATACTCCAGAACATAATGGACTATCAGAACGTAAGCATCGGCATATCGTCGAGACTGGTATGTCACTTCTTTCTGCTGCTTCCGTACCCAAGTCATACTGGCCTTATGCGTTTGCAACAGCAGTTTATCTGATCAATCGTCTACCGACATCAGTTCTCTCTGATAAGTCTCCTTATGAGAAGCTCCATAGACAGACACCCAACTATGAGAAGCTCAGAATCTTTGGTTGCCTTTGTTTTCCCTGGTTAAGGCCTTATACTTCTCACAAGCTCGAAGACAGGTCTAAACCATGTGTGTTTCTTGGTTATTCACTTACACAAAGTGCTTACTTGTGTCTTCATAGAGCTACTGGTCGGGTGTACACCTCTCGCCATGTGCAATTTGATGAAGCGGTGTATCCATTCAGTGTTCCTATGACGAGGAATGTCAGTACGCAACAGAAAACTTCAGAAGCATCCAGCTCGTCATCGTCTGCTGCAGTAACAGAGGTTCATGTGGTTCAGCCTCCTTTGGTCCCGTGCTCAGGTTCTTCATCAACGGCAGCTCCTACATCAACTGCAGCTCCTACATCAACGTCAGCTCCGGTAGTGCCACCATCTTCTCCGGTTCAACAACCACCAGCGTCAGCTACAACTCAGGTATTACCTTCTATAATCTCTACTACCTCCTCTCTCGAACTCACTGGTCAAACCATAATCCCGAATCTTCCTACTGTCCCTAGCCAGCCTACCCTCACCACTGAAAGGCCCACTGGCTCATCCAATATCCCAAATAACCAAACCACAACTATACAGCCTACCTCCACCACCCAAAGACCCACTGGTCGTGTTACAAACCCTGTTGCTCAAACTTCTGAAACTCAAGTACTACCCACTCAAAACACCCATCAAATGAGAACTAGAGCCAAAAATCAGATCTCAAAACCAACTAAAAAGTTCACCCTCACTGCCGCACTTAACCAAGTTATTTCACCGGAACCAACATCTTACAAGCAAGCTCTTAAAGATGTTCTTTGGCGTGGTGCTATGTCCGAAGAGTTTGATGGACAAATTGAAAAAGAAACATGGGATCTTGTACCTCCTGATCCAAGTAAGAGAGTAATCGGGTGCCGGTGGATTTTCAAAAATAAGTTGTTTGCTGATGGTAAACTGAGAAAACCAAAAGCAAGACTTGTTGCTAAAGGAAATCATCAACGCTATGGTCTTGACTACAAGGAAACATTCAGTCCAGTCATCAAAGCAGTTACCATTCGTCTTGTTCTGGGTCTTGCTGTAACTAATTCCTGGCCGCTCAGACAGATTGATGTCAATCAAGCTTTTCTACAAGGAACGTTAAAAGATGAAGTTTACATGGAGCAGCCGCCTGGCTTTATTGATCTTGATCGTCCGACTCATGTGTGCAAGCTTAAAAAGGCAATATATGGTCTCAAACAAGCTCCTAGAGCTTGGTATCTTGAGCTCAAAACCTATCTCACTTCCTCCGGTTTTCAGAACAGCTACGCCGATGCTTCCCTCTTTGTTTACTCTGTCGGAAACATACTAGTTTATATACTAGTTTACGTGGATGATATTATTGTTACAGGAAACAATACTACAGCAGTCAACAAAGTAATTTTGGACCTTGGGCGTCGCTTCTCACTCAAAGATCAGGGTGATGTTGATTATTTCTTGGGCATTGAGGTTACGAGAACAACTCAAGGTATTCATCTTATGCAACGTAAGTATATTCTTGACTTACTTGCTAAGACTAATATGCTTGGTGCTAAGCCTGTCGTCACACCGATGCAACCCACACCTAAGTTGTCTCTTACTTCTGGCACGCCTATTCCCAATGTCACCGGATACAGAATGGTTGTCGGGAGCCTTCAGTATCTTGCTTTTACTCGTCCGGATATCTCCTTTGCTGTGAATAAATTGTCTCAGTTCATGCACGCTCCAACCGATGAACACTGGAAAGCAACAAAACGTGTTCTACGATATTTGGCCGGCACAACTACTCATGGAGTCTTCCTTCAACGGCACAACAACTTGAGTCTTCATGCTTTTTCAGACGCAGACTGGGCAGGTGACGTTGATGATTACGTTTCCACAAATGCTTATGTGATCTATCTAGGCTCTCAACCCATCTCCTGGTCTACTAAGAAGCAAACTGGAGTTGCTCGTTCCTCAACTGAAGCGGAGTATCGTGCCATTGCCAATGCTGCTTCGGAAGTCCGTTGGATCTGCAACTTACTCACAGAGCTACAAGTCAAGCTGCCTTTAACACCGTTTGTTTACTGCGATAATAAAGGAGCTACTTACTTGAGTGCCAATCCTCTTTTCATTCTCGAAAGAAACACCTTGCCTTGGATTACCACTACATTCGAGGTCAAGTACAGTCTGGTATTCTGCGTGTCACACATGTCTCAGCTAAAGATCAGCTCGCCGATGCATTAACCAAACCGTTGCCTCGTCTTCCTTTCAACATGGCCTGTTCCAAGATTGGAGTAAGAGAACTCCCTCCATCTTGAGGGGGTGTATTAAGAAGATATCAATCTATGATTCTCTGTATATTTAACTTACCTTATTCTATCCTCTGTACTCAGTATATATCTGTACATTCTCTATCAATACAATCATCATTTCCACTCTTTAAGATGAACAACAATCCTTTAAAGGGTAATAAAGGGAAGGTTCGCAACTAAGATTTGGAAACCTGACTATTATCCAGATTTGAAAGCATTATTTCTAGAGTAAAGAGTTATAACCTGTAGTTATATCTCCTGGAGGATTGCCTGCATCGTCATTCTCCTTTGCCCTGAAAACCACACATCAGAGTTTAATAGGTGAACATTAATTCTTATATGAGCAGCGTTTCGACGGTCTAGCCTCAGATCATTGCACACCATCAGTCTGCTTATACTCTCTCCCACTCCCAGGAGAGTTCTGGTCTTGAATCTGAAGAGAAACCAGAGGTGAATACTGAGAAAATATAACTTGTATTAAATACTTTAATGACACCCGAAGCTGCAACACTTCTCGCTTACTTAAATGACACCAGAAAGATAAACAACAACCCAGAAAGCTCTCAGTTAGTAAGACACTAGAGATATAGAGAGAAACAAATAGGCAGCAATGGAGATTCCTCCCAGATTCACCACATTTTGAGAGTATCTCCATCCAAAGTTCAGACCTTTATGTTCAACTCTAGTTGTTAACCGTAAAAGGCAGTGAATAGAGTATAAGCAAGTGATGAGAAGTGATTTGTAACCTGAGCCATCTCCAAAGTTCAGACCTTTATGTTCAACTCAGCTTCTTTTTATCCTCAGCCATCTCGAACACCACTCCGCTTCTTCTTCCGTCAGTCTCCAAATCCCAACCTTATGGACACATGAGAAGAACCTCCATCAGTATCTCAGCACGGTCTCGTTCTTCAACACTCGAGTCCTTGAAAAACCTGATAACACATCAAAAGTACTCATTAACCGAAACAAAGACACGGCCTTTAGTAAGACTATCAAAAAACTCGTTAATCAAAACAAAGCCACAAACTTTAACAAAGAATCAAACTGAACCTTAATCGAGACCCATTGATACAAAATCAGATAGTCTACCACATCGAAACCTAATAACAGAAACAGATAGTGAGGAGAAATCGAAACCGTAATCCAAAAAATCCCTAGTCAAAGGATACCCACACTGAATCTTTGTCATCGCCTCCTCTCCACAAGGCTTTCTCATCGTGATCTTAAAGAGAAGTATAAAGTGAATGGATGAGGAGTACCAGAGAGAATCTCTGGCTCGTCGAGCTATCTCCACAATCTTAAGCCGCCCTTGTCTTTCCTGGCATGCTTCACCTCCACATCGCTTGCCGCCTTTGCTTACTCTGTCAACACAAATCAGAAGATGACATCGAGCGTTTGTTCCATCAGCTTACACAAGATGAAGTAGAGGATTACACTGAAGAAGAAAAGTGACCCTGGGAAGTTTGTAGTTCTATGCATTGTTGGAGGTCACAGCTATCCGAATGCACTATGGAGACAGTTTCTTCAGTCAGTATCATATCTAGGGTGATGGCTATTCAGCTGAGTCTGAAGATAGAACCTTCTGGTAACTCATTCACTTTTGTGGATTTCTCTAAGGTGAATTTAGGAGAAATTTTCAAAAACCTTCAGGTACAAATCAGCAATGCCTTAGTTCAATTGGACTTTCATTTTACTGATATTCAGATATACTAAAATTCTTCTATACTATTTGGGAGAGCC
The DNA here is from genome assembly GCA_016432835.1 of Brassica nigra. Classification (NCBI taxonomy): domain Eukaryota; kingdom Viridiplantae; phylum Streptophyta; class Magnoliopsida; order Brassicales; family Brassicaceae; genus Brassica; species Brassica nigra. The sequence goes on along the minus strand of CM028249.1, from coordinate 14,822,910 downwards.
TTTATGGCTACTGTAGGAGCTTTTTACGACATGCAGACGAACCAGATTTTCCTGACACTCATAGATAAGAATATTTTATGTGACCTTGTTCGAGTGGTCAAGGAGCACACGTCCTACATAGAGTTGGGTGATAACCCAAGATTTGTGGCAGCTGTTTATTCTGATTCTGGTCGTGAGAATGAAGGTGACAATGAAGTGTCGATCGACACCCAGCCAGCATCAGTCAACACCCATGCGAGTCCAGAATTTCAAGAAGTTTTCATAGTTGAAACTGACACTCCTCCTAGAAGGAAGATACGTGTAATGGCACCATATGAGTATGATGTTAGCTGGTTTAATTAATCTAGTGAATATATCGATCTGAGCATTAATGCTTGTCTAGGGAAGTATCAATCGACACTCTAGAGTATCGATTAATATTCGTTTCTTATTTGCATGCTAGAGCTGGAACATATGACTTAGTTATCTTATTAGACTCACAACAAGAGCTGGATATCTTACTATTGCATTCGAGTTCTATGACGGTTCATCACAATCCTTAGCATCTATAATGCATAATTCTGATAACTTGGAACCTAAGTCTAGCTTTCATCTCATACTTTACAACAACTGATTACTTGTTTACTGCTATTTATTGCTTTATTAATTATTTGCCTAGTTTAATCTTGATTTCTACAGTTTATTTTGTGTCCACGCGTCATGTTTATATGATCCCTAAGTACTACAACTAATCTCTTATTTGAGAGACTTTCTATAGGGTAATTTGAGAGATATCAATTGAGACGTTTTCTCAAGTCGGTGGAGGTATGGTTCGACAGTGTTCTATTTTAGATATATTAGTCTGGCCCTCTGAGGAGTCTTAGGAGTCACTTTCGTTTCCAAGCTGAGTTGATCTGTTGCGAGTTCTCCGTAGCGGAGGCGTGCAAGGTGGAGAGTCACCTGTCTTGTCAGCCTTGGCTTTTTCTCTCAGTAGTGGCGCATGCTGAGCCGGTAGATTTCAGGACATGATATAGGAATGCTCTTGTCCACATTTAATTTGAGGTGGTGCTTGCTTTTTCTGTTTTCTTTAGTGCATAATCGATCGTGTGTATCGTTTTTTGGTGACTTCTCTGTCCGAATTAAAGTTGGCTTTTTCTCTATACGGGTGTACTTGCTCTCCGGTCTTGCTTTCTGTCTGTGTGGGTGCAGATTTGGAGGTCTTATGTAAGTTGTTATAAGTGAGTCCAATCATGTTTAGATATGTTCATCGGACAAGCCAATTTCTACCGGATGCATGTTCTTTATCAACTTTTCTCTAATTTGTGGTAACGGTTTCTATACCGAGTTTGATGTTTCTCTTGATTAGTTGCTCTACTTATTGTATCAATCCCAGCTTAGTTTAGTTATTGTGTCTGTTTAGTTGTTTTTTATTTCTTTGTTTTTAGTTTTCCTGTCTTTTTGTACAAAACTGAAAAATTAGTAATCAATCTTTTGACATTTATTTCAAATAAAAAATAACATTATGTTAATTATTATCGCTTTTTCCAAACGATGAAAACGAATTTCCTTTTGGAATGACTAGCTAACCAACATATTAACAGCTAAAATGACTTGTTTGTCCACTAACAACCATAATAGCTAAATGACTTTGCAATCACATTAGGTTATTTGGTTGGTCGGTCGTATGTATGATATGCATGACTTGGGTTCTTACAAGAGAAAGAGACAACCACTTGTATGTTCATGATTGTTAGACCTCACCACTTTATTTCCTTCTGATTCGTATTTTATTACATAAAAGACACCCTATCACCACGTCTCAGAAAATGCTCATTAAATTCATAAGCAGTTAATAATTCATGTATCATATTCTAATTATTGTCGACTGTTGACGGTGCTCTTTCTTTTAACTCGTTCGCCGCTAGAATGCCTATCGGATCTTATATATTACTCCTATTTTATTTTTTTTTGTCTGGTTAATTATGCAATTACAAATTATGAGAAACATTACATAGACGATATTACAGCCGACAATACTACCTGTCTTATAAGAATTCATCCTTGACTGCATCACCCTGAGTCGCTCTATGAAATTCATTCCTATTTATAAGATCCTATTTTTTAGAATGTAACTTGTTTAACCATAATTATTAATATTAAAAATTTATTACATTTTTAAAATATTATTTAATCAATAAAATTAACCAATATAAAAAATCAACATTATTAAATAATTACGTTAAAATATAAAATTACTTATAATTTGAAACCAAAAACATTGTCTAAACTATTTATAATATGAAACAGAAAGAATATCCACTAAATTATTTGATTTAATCATTTTTTTGTTTTAATAAATTTTAGATACCGACCCTTCTATTTTTCTTCAACCGCCATTTCTTTTAGATGGGCACTGCTATTTCTTTTTGTCAACCTTTTTATTATTTTTGTCAACCATTTAAATAATGAGATTTCAAATATTCTTTTATTTAAACATTAATGAGATTTCGAATATTTGGATCTGAATTCTCTAAATGAACAATTGGTTCAGCTGATCTTGACACGCGCAACGGCGCGGGTGTTTGTTTTCAATTATATATTTATTTAATTATTTATTTATTTGAAATCATATATTTTTAACGTTAATCATATTTTAAATGTTTATATAACTATTTCAAATATAATAATTTTATAGTTTACATGTTGTAATTAATCAATTGTTTTAAAATATCATATATATTTGTCGCTTCTTATTAAATATTTATCATATTGTATTCGTGTTTCTTTATTGAACAAATTAATATACGCATTAAACAACATATTAAAAAATTATTTTGTATTAAATGTATGCTCAATTTTAACCTACCGACCTTCAAAGCCGAATTTCCTATTAGCAACATTTTTTAAGTTTTTTTCATTTCATATAATATATTCTTTTATATACAAAATTCTAAGATATGTTAATTTTTATCCATGTATTATATAGTTTGTGAATGTTAAGTCGTTATGTCATCGTATTATACTTTTAACATAAATATTTTTGATTTTTGATTTTTTATAAATTTATAAATTTAATGTAACTTTATCATATTTAGTTCAATATAATAATTTCATTTAATGTGAATTATTATTATTATAAAATAGATAAAATAAGATAAAAACTATTATTTTTATTTTATAAATGATAACTGAATATATATTAATGCGTAATATTATTTCATTGGTAATTAAGTTGTAATATTAACATAAACTTTTGAAAATTAAGAAATTGTTAAAATATTTTTCAACAGATTTGTTAGAAAAAATATATATATATATATATATATATATATATATATATATATATATATATATATATATATATATATATATCTTATATATATATTTAAAATGAACAGATATCATGATTAAAAGATTTTATATTATTAGTTTTAATGAAATACATGTTAATTATTTTACATGTATTATATAGTTTACTAATGTTAACACGTGTTACCTATTATTATATTTTGAACATAAATACTTAAGAAAATAAAATATATAAATTTAACAATTTAATATTATTTTATTATATTTAGCTCAATATAATAATTTTCTCTTAAAATGATTGATTATGATTATATAATAGATAAAATAGGAGAGTTTATATTTTTAATTATATAAATATATAATAATATTTCATAACTAATTACGAAATTAGTGAAAATATTTACATATAATTTTGAAAATTAAGATCTTGTTAAAATCTTTTAAACAGATTTGTTAGAATTTTTGAAATATAGACTATAATTAGAAAGTTTAATAAAATAATATACAAATTTTATTTTTATTTTGTAATAAAATCTTAATTAACATTAATTTATAATAATATTATATTACTAATTACGAAATTAATTAATGCATCATTTTATAAAAATATTTAAAAAATTTAATAAGATTTGTTTAGATTTTTTTGTCAATAGATTTTCATAATTAAAAAATAAAATAATTTTATAGGTGAAGTTGTTATATATGTCAATTATTTAAGATGTGATATGCCAAAATGTTAGTTAGAAATAAATAAAATAAAATTTTCGAGGGAATGTTCATTTTTTAAAATATCACACATGAATTTAGGTTGTGACTTCTCTTTTAATATATAAGATGAGATTTCGAATATTTGGATCGGAATTCTCTAAATGAACAATTGGTTCAGCTGACTGGAAGAAGTAGTACGGGGAATGTTTTTGATAATATAGACCATTGTGTTGCAATTCTCAATATACATCTCTCACCGGTTTATAATATATGGCCAAAACTAAACTAAAGAAATCAATACGTGAAACGAGAACAACTATAATATCAATAATGTATTTATAGTTCATTGATTTGCTTGTATCAAACCCAAAATCAATTTTAACACTGGCTACTAATAAAAATTTCAAGTTCGTTACAATTTATATATCTAACACAAACATAAGACAAAATGTATTTACATAATTTTCAGTTAACAATACATGATTTATTTATTTGTGAAAGAAAAAAAAAAAAGAAAATGCATGAATTCATTGAAAGATATCTATAGTAATATACCCAATATTAATGAAAGTGGTGTCAAACCTTCGATGTCAAAAGAGACATATATGTAGGTTAACAAAACACAAGGCTGAACCACACATATAGGTAAAAATAAAGTCGATTGTCCATACTAAATACCCAACACGTTTATTGAGTTTCCTAGTCAAAAGCATCTTTCAATTTTTCTTTTGAAAAGTTCTGTGAAAGTTTTCAACTTTCTTTTTTTGAAAATTATTTTTCCTTTTTCCCATTTTACAAGCAAACAACAAAAGAAGAACATTATATTTGCTTTAGGTGTAGGAGTGGTTGTGGAGAAAGTTCGACTGTCCCATAAGGCCATAATGGCTTCATGTTTTCCCATGACCAATTCATTGTTTATGCATGTATCTCAAAATTGTATTTAGATCTCTCTCAGTCTCGTATTGAGAAATTTACCTCGATTGAATGATATATATTGATGTTTTTACTAATTTTTAATTTGTGTTGTGAGTTTTTTATCGAGTCAAAATATGTATTTTAGTGTTTTTGGTGTTTTTAAAGGTTTAGGTCTATTTGAAACAAAACAAAAATTGAATTGGATGGAAAAAAGAAATTGAAGATGCATATATTAGATAAAGATAGTATTGATCTTAGAGATAAGTTAGAATTGAAGAGATAAATATAAATGTAAGATATGATAAGCTTGACTCCGATATGTCATCTATCAACAATTGTATAAATATCTTGTGAAGTCATAAATAAGATTCAACAGGTTCTTTCATATTCACGTAATATCAGAGTCAGGTTTGTAGCAATATGAGCTAATGTAGCACACGTGACTACTCCTCATGTTTCGACTGTAGCTGATCTAACTCCAGAACAGTTAAAAGGCGATAACTCAGATTCTTTAAGAGAAGCAAAGCGGATCATCTGATAAATTGTATGGTAAGCTTCTTGGAGATGTAAATAATTGATACAGGGGCGTCGCACCACATGACTGAAAATCTGTCATTGTTGGTGAACGTCAAGGACACTTCTCCATGTAGCGTTGGGTTTGCAGATGGAAGCGTTATATTGTCGTCTAGTGTTGGAGTAATGGTGTTGTTGGATATGTTGTCGCTGAAAGAAGTTCTTTATGTTCCAGACTTGAATTATTCACTAATTTCAGTGTCAAAAAATGTTAAGCATTCAAATTGCTTTGCATTGTTTATTGATGCAATTTGTCTTCTGCAGGACCGTTCTACTAAGACTATGATTTGAGCCAGTGAGGTATGTGATGGGGTGTACTACTTCAAAGATTTGAAAGCAGCTCGGGTCAACAGAACTTCTGGGAATGTCGATCATCTGATGTGGCATCGTAGACTAGGACACCCTGCGTTTTCTGTGCTTTCTGTTTTACCTATGTGTTCTGGTGTTATGAATAAAGCTATCCTTAGTCAACATGACATATGTTTTAGGGCTAAGCAAACATGAGATTCTTTTCCGGATAGTTTGAATAAAGTAGAAGTTTGTTTTGGTATAATATATGTTGATGTATTGGGTCCATATAGAGTACCTACATCGAGTGGGGTAGTGTATTTTCTTACTATAGTAGATGACTTCTCTAGAGCAACATGGACATATTTATTGCTCGAGAAATCAGAAGTTTGAAAAGTATTACAGAATTTCTGTGCTTATACGGAGAAGCAGTTAAACAAACCTGTGGAAACAGTGAGAAGTGAATTCATGTGTTTGAGTTCGTTTTTCACTGAGAAGGGAATAATACATCAGACATCGTGTGTTGCAACGTCACAACAAAACAGAAGGGTGGAAAGAAAACACAGACACATCTTGAATGTTGCTCGGGCGTTATTTTTGCAAGCAGGCTTGCCGATTCGATTTTGGGGTGAGGCAATCTCAACAGCGAATCACTTAATAAACTTAACTCTGTCTAAGATGCTTCATGGCTTCACGCTACATGAAGTGTTGTTTGGCCAAAAACCATCTTATGATCATCTACGAGTGTTTGTATCTTCTTGTCATGTTCATCAAAATGCCAGGGACAAAGACAAGTTTGGAGCTCGCAGGACACTACATATTTGTTGGATACCCCTTTGGGAAAAAAGGTTGGAAAGTCTATGACATAGAGAAGAATAAGTTCTTCATTTCGCGAGAAGTAATTTTTCAGGAGGATAAATTTCTGATGGCTAAAGGAGATATAGCTCATACAGTTGAGCATGAAAGATTGGAGACTACTGATGAAGCTTGGTGGATTGATCTGGATGCAGGAAACAGGGGGAGCGTAGCATTCTCTGTTTCAGTACCTGTAGAAGAAACAATACATGTAGAAGAAGATGAAAAAGATGACGATGGACCTGCACAAGTAGAAGAAGAGAATGTGCAAGGATCAGATATTGTGGAGACAACAGCACCGGTTGCTGAAGTAATTGAGACAGCATCACAAGCATCAGATTTAGGCAGAGGACAGAGAGAGAATGTACAATGCTAGAATGTGCACGACAGAAAGTCAAGACCCCCATCACATACTCATCGCGCCTTCATCAAAGTCTAGTACGGTCTTAGGTACGCCATATGCACTTGATAATTTTGTATCTGATATGAATTTTTCTCCTGCACAGCGAGCTTTCTTGACAGCAGTAACAAAAGACGTGGAACCAAAAAGTTTCAAAGAGGCTGTGCAACATGAAATACGGAAAAATTCTATGATAAGTGAGATCACTGCATTTGAAGACAACAAGACGTTCAGTATAGTAGACTTGCCGCTTGGAAAGACTGCTATTGGAAACATGTGGATTTACAAGTATAAATACAATGCAGATGGTACAGTCGAAAGGCCTAAGTCATGCTTGGTTGCGTTGGGAAATCGACAAGTAGAAGGTTAATATTACGATGAAACTTTTGTACCAGTAGCTAAGATGACTACTATACTAGGACTCTTGCATGTCATTGCGGGAAGAGGCTAGATAGTTCGTCAAATGGATGTCCACAATGCTTTCCTCCATGGAGAGTTACATGAAGAAGGTAACATGAGGCTTCCGCTAGGCTTTCATCATCCAGATCCAAAGAAGGTGTGTTGGCTGAATAAAGCAATTTACGATCTGAAACAAGCACCTAGGACTGGTTTGCTAAGTTGATGAATGCAGTTACGAAGTATGGGTTTCATCTCTCGTATTCGGATTACTCTCTATTTACGTATGAGAAGAATAACTTGGAGTTGAAAGTTTTGATCTATGTTGATGATCTGATTGTTTGTGGAAATGATATGGATCTTGTTACGAGATTCAAAGACTATGTTTGACGATGCTTTTGTATGAAGGACTTGGGGAAGCTCAAATAATTTCTAGGCATTGAGGTTGGAAGAGGCAAAGAAGGTTTTATGTTGATGCAACGTAAATATGCACTTGATATCATTCAAGAAACAGGATTGCTTGGTTCTAAACCGGCGGCGACACCTACGGAACAGAGACATAAGTTGGGAAATGCTAAATGTGGTTTTCTACGAGATGCTGGGAAGTACAGAAGGTTAGTAAGACGGTTGATATACTTGTCAGTAGCAAGACCGGACATCACCTACTATGTGCATATTTTGTCGCAATTCATGCAAACGCCAAGAGAGAGTTAGTGGGAGGCAGCCTTGCGTGTGGTTAGGTATCTGAAAGGGACGATTGGTCAAGAGATTTTACTGAATTCAAGTTCGGATTTTAGCATATCATTTTACTGTGATGCCGACCGGAATGCGTGCCCTACCAGTTGAAGATCGTTGAGTTCGTTTGTCATTCTTGTAGGAGACTCACCTATTTCATGGAAGACACAAAAGCAAGACGTCGTATCTCATTCTTCTGCCAAAGCAGAGTACCAATCCATGGCTTAAGTAATCAGAGAATTCAAGTGGCTCGTGCGTTTAGCAAAGGATTTGGGGTTTGCACCTAACGGACCAATTCAATTGTATTGTGATAGTAAGTCAGCCATGTACATTGCAGCTAATCCAGTGTTCCATGAACACACTAAACACACTGAATCAGACAGTCATCAAGAAATAAAAGCTGGACTGATCTCTACTGTTCATGTTCGAACAAATGAGCAGCTGGCGGATGTACTAACTAAGGCACTTGGAAGAGTTAAGTTTGATCACTTGTTGTCCAAGTTGGGTGTTCAAAATTTTCACACTTCCAACTTGAAGGGGAGTATTTGATGAAGATAGTATTTATCTTAGAGATAAGTTAGAGTTGAAGAGATAAATATGTACGTAAGATACGATAAGCTTGACTCTGATATGTCAGCTATCAACAATTGTATAAATACCTTGTAAAGTCATGAATAAAACACATTATTTTCATATTCACAGCATGATTATGCAGATGCGTCAAAAGTTTAATAACAGTTGGAGGACTTTCATAGTGCGATTGAGTTCAAACTTTGACACAAGATATAGTATTGAATTATCTTTCTAATTCTGTTGTTCTAAAGTTCCAACAGTTACATCAAAAGTCATGCATATTTTACTGAAAACGTATTTGCATGCCAGTCTAATATATAAAAAAGATATTGTCAATATATATATATATATGAAAAAGATAAAAAAAAAAAATCTTTATATCAGTTTGCTTTTGCCTAAATTCGAGCATAACATATTTTTTGACTTATAACTACTGTTTTGAACCATTGTTTAGACTAAATCTTATTTTACATCAAACTTTTAAGTTTTAGAGCTCTAGGAAGATGAGAGAAGCTTTGTGAACCCATGTTTTACCTTTTTAATTTAATTATATTGACTTTATCATTAATCTTGTGTTCATTGGTTATGTCTGAGCAGCTTTACATTTAGGTTTTACGGTTTCAAAAGAATTGATGAAAATGAATGTTTAAGATTATTTGACTAGAGAATCTTCATTAGAGTTCTTGCTTGAAATTGATTGATCTCCTATTTCATGATCTTAGGTTAATTGAATGCAGTGTGAATTGATTTGATTGCTTGAAAATAATCTATCGCTTTATGAACCTATCAAAACTTAGTGCATGTCTAATCTCTTAGATTCAATGTGAGTTAGTTCCCTAGATTTTGTTAGATATAGTGATTAACACCATGGAAGTGAAAAAATAATACAATCTTAGTTAATTCTTTGATAAATTGTTTATATTCATGATCTGATTTCTGCAAATTTTCTAATACCTAATGTTTTTTATTTATAGGTTCTAGCTTTTATTGCATCGTTCATATTGCATATTTATTTTATGCTTAGCTTTAGAAAAATAAAAATCAACCTTTTCATCTTAGCTTAACTCTACTTTGATAAACATGTTGTGTAACATTAGTTTATGTCGCGTCGATCTCTTCTAAAATACTATAATTATTGTATATCTGCAGTGTGATTAAGGAGTCAAAATTATGAACTATCACAGAGACGGCTCGTCAGCATGTTGCAGTATCATAATATTGTATCCAAATAAGTTTTTTTTTTTTTGAAAACTTGTATCCAAATAAGTTGCACACAAATATTAGAATGTTTATTATACAAGGTTATATATAAGGATATCTCATCAGGTAAAAAAAACCAGTGTTTATTTCAGAAAGACCTCCATACTTTGTGGTTTTTATAGAATTATTTTATATGTAATTTGATTTATTTGTTAGTTTATATATTAATAGATGCAGTCATGAATCATGACAAAAGAGCATTCGAAATACGGAGAATATACTAGCTTTTTCTATCAAAATACACGGTGCATGGACCAACCATGCCATGCCGCCTATATATACAAATCTATATATTTATGTGGAACATGTGTACACAGAAAATGTGGAAAATGGTAGCATAAAAATTGTAGATTGTGATGTTAATTGATGAAGAAATTTGATACGATGAAAATAAGTCTATGATTACTTCATGTCAAATGCTCACAGTTCTATATATGCAACTTTGGACTCCTCAATATTGTTTGGTAATATATACATATATAATCAACCTTTTGGTTTTAAATATTAAGAAAAAATAAGTAAAGAATAGTTGATGGACTCGATCGTTCCAGACCATATATCTCTATATTTATCTTTATGTTTTAATCGATCAGAATTTTATGCTCACATTTACAATAAAATAATTGTAGCCAACATCATTACTTATAGATTATAACGTAAACGGAATTTTCATGTTTCATTTGTTCTACGTACGTACACCTTTGGAACTCGATAAGGATAACTGACACGAATATGTTATATTGGAGTTGCAATAAATAAACATGCTTCTTCCTTATGCCATGTATAAACGTAAAGCTAAAAAGAAAAAACAATCAAATAGCTGAAATCTTAGTAAGTTTAAAGTAAACCATTGTAGTACTGGGGAAAATGCAGTATAGTACTGGGAAAACTATGATGGAAGAAACGTGTTGATTTTCAACCAGAAAAGAGATAGGTGTATATACTACGGCCTGGGCGCAAGCCGGGTACTTGGTTTTTTTGCCTTACTCGTTACTTGACTTGCCTTGTGCGAGTATTAGAATTTCCGGCTTGTACTTTTACTTGATCCGATCAAGTACTTAATAAACAAGTACTTGCCTATACTTTTAATATTTGAAAAGTACTTGTTAATACTTGATACTTGTTTATTTAGGTTTAAAATTTTAAAACTAAAAGTACCAAAAATGATAAATGCAATTAAACATGGAATAAATACTTTTATTTTCCCATATACTTGTTATTTTATTCAATCCATTCAAGTAATTTGATTTTTAGTGTATATATGATCCATTCAAAATAAGTACTTATAAAATAAAATACCTAAAAAATAAAAATTAATTACAATGTGAGAAATAAAACTAATGATTTAATAGGGCATATATATTTTTAGAACCAATAACAAGTAGTAAAACAAGTAACAAGTCGAGTATTAGAAAAAATCGTATTACTTGATACTTGACTTGTATTTGCAAGTAGTAAAATTTGCGGACTTGCTACTTGACTTGACAACTTCAAGTACTTGCGTTTTCGAACCGAGTACGAGCCGAGTAGCAAGTATCGACCGAGTAACAAGTATTAGTGCCCAGCCCTAGTATATACAATGGTCTGATACCAAAGGACCATTATCTTTTCGTTCTTTAACACAATTTTGCTCATGAATAATACTTTTTACAAGAATTTGGAACCTTTTTGGATCAGACACTATAAATTAGAATCTTGGACTTGGCCCATTGATCGGTCAAAAGGTTGTCTCCTAAGTGTATATGTTCCAAACACTTTAATCCTTAAGAATGCCATTCTGAAGAGAAATATTTTAGGTAAAAATTACACAATAGGTTACTCCATGTTCGAGACATTATTTTAACGGCATATATAACACTCGTTTTAAACTCTAATTTTTTACTTAAATTATTGTTAAAAAAAAAAGCAATAGCCAATAGGTCACTCCATGTTCAATACATTATTTCAACGGCATTCTATTGTATAGAAAAATTAATATTACTGTTTTAATTGAATGGTTGTTTCTAACGATTTTTTATTAATTTAGAAGTATCATATATTTATGAAAAATCTAGAATAATTACAAGCAAAAATGTAATTTATGGGTAGATCTTCTTTCGGTATTCAAGTGAAGTATAAGCATGACCTTGTATTTATCTACGTGGCCACAAGATAAAAATGTAGTAGGATGTCTTTGACTTTAGGTTGTTTAGCTTCCCAAAATTTGTGGACCACTAAACCACCACCACCTTATGATTAACACTTCACACACGATAAAGAAAAAAAAAAGTACACAAAACATTCAAAACTTTGAAGCGGAAAAACTAGAAAGATATTTGATTAGAGAAGTGAAAATTTCATGGAACACGAAACCATGCTTATTAGGCCATCTACGTCACTAGTTTTTAAGAAAATATCTTGACTATTAAAAAGCAATTTTTTTTTTTAAGTATTAAGTTTTGACGCTTTTTATAATCTTTTATTTCCAAACAGATGACTCTCATTGAAATTAATTTTTGTTTTGTATTAAATATTAAATGCTTACGAGATTAAATTAAAATTTTTTTATTATTACTCAAAAACCTAAATAGATACTTAACTGTTGGGCTTGCTTTTAAATTGCAAGCTTTGATTAGCGCTTAGCTAACTTTATAGTATTGTTTTTTCCTTTTGATAAAACTATCGGTGGATCAGATCATAAACACATTTATCAGTACATAGTGATTTTTCCCCCAAACCCCCACTATAGTATCAAATCCAAATTTGAAATGTTTTTCGGCTAATGTCAGAGAATATCCATATTGTCTATTACTGAGATTATCAGGTAAATTATTTGAACCTAATCCCAAACTCAACATTCCCACAAAATCATGGCTACCATTAGACCACGCGGGGGGGATTAGGGTGTTCTTAGTAGCACAATTTAGTGTTTCTCAACAGTACACTGCCTTTTCAAAAGATAATTACTTCGATTTTTCTAATGTTTAAGTTTATAGAGCTAGAATTATTTGGCGTTCTTCGAAGTATATATGTTTTATTCCATGCAAATACTTGGCGTTCGCTTGGTTACCAACTTACCCGTTGAGCTGTTCTTGTTTAAAAACTCGATGAACATCAAAGTTCACACACACGTGCACACATATGCTATAGTAGCATCTTCGTTATCGTCAAAACACAGGAGAATTAAAATTGTGATTCTTTTTACCATGAGAAGCGACCCCACCGCATTAGGGCATCTACTTCAATTTGTGTTTGTCTGTTCTCGTAATAATCTTATCAAAAATCTAAAAGATCATATATGAGAATGGTCAGCTCTGCTTTTCTTTTCCTTCTTCTACATATTCATCTATAAATACCTTCTCACACCTTCTCCATTCTTCACACACAGGCCACGCTATAATACAAGAAAAAAAAAACTCAGCAAAGCAGTTGTTGAAAATCTCCTAACTCTTAAGTTGTTGAGTTTTTGTTGGCATTTTTCGGTAAGTACCATGGATTACAGATCATCTATGGAATCATCGGAAACACTAAGGTAACAATTTTTTCATCCTACGCGAGTTATATCAAGCGTTTTATTTTAAATATCCAAAAGGAAGAAGACTCATGGAGTGATTGCAATATCATACCCAAATATTATACATGATAAATTGATGAAAACTAAAAGTTTTTTTTGTATAAACCAAAAACTAAAAATTAAAGTTTTTAGCTAAATTATATACTTATATGTACACGTGCAGGAACAAGTGCGCTGCTTGTTATAGGCAGTTCAACAAGATGGAACATTTAGTGGAGCACATGAAGATCTCTTTTCACTCCGGTCATGAGCCTACTTGTGGCGTATGCAAGAAACATTGCCGATCTTTTGAGTCCCTCCGGGAACATCTCATAGGTAAATAAGAATATATATATATATATATAGTAGTATATCGTTTTATAAATACACTATGCATTAGTATATTTATCTTTTACTTTGTAATTAACGTCAATAGGACCATTACCAAAACAAGAATGCAAGAACATTTTTAGCCTTCGCGGATGCAGATTCTGCATGATGATCCTCGAAAGCCCGAACGCTCGTAGGATCCATCAAGAGAGATGCCAATTTTCGAGCGTCAATGATGTAAACTTCTTATTGTCCTTATCTCAATACTTCTCTTCTATTATTTGCGTAATCAAACTTGTAATGAATTGGCTGCATGAAAAATAATTCTTACACATATTTCATATGCTTACTCTTTTCAGGGATTGATGACTCGTATGGCGGCCTTAGGCCTAAGAGATAAGGCCATCATCGACTACACGTCCTCGCGGTCTCCAAAAGTGGTTGCACTCTCTTGCAAGATGGTAGGAGGAGGAAGCGACGGGTCGTTGGATCTATGCGCAAGGGTGTGCATAACTGATGAGAGTGAAAACGTTGTGTTCCACACGTACGTGAAACCGTCAATGGTTGTGACAAACTATAGGTACGGGACGACCGGGATACGTCCGGATAATCTAAGGGATGCAATGCCATTAAAACATGCTCAAAGAAAGATCCAAGAATTTCTTTGTAATGGAGAACCCATGTGGAAGATTCGTCCAAGAGGTGGGAGAGGGAGGATTCTCGTGGGACATGGGCTCGATCACGATCTTGACCGCCTTCAACTTGAATATCCTTCCTCCATGATGAGGTAACATTTCTATAAAGAAAAAGATAAAGAGGATACGTACATAACTATACTTATTTCAATATAGCCTATACTTATATGTGAGCTTGTTATATATAATATATCGTGGAATTTCTATATCATTTTATAAAAATTGGTGTATGCAGGGATACTGCAAAATACCCTCCCTTGATGAAAACAAGCAAGCTGAGCAATTCTCTCAAGTACTTAACCCAAGCCTATCTCGGGTAATATATTATAATATTAATTTTGTTTTTGTAATAGTACTTTTGAGTCTAACATATTAATTTGGAAAAAAAATATTAATTTGGAAAGTGAATATAGATGCATGCATACGTACGTATATTGATATATATGTGAAGCAAATATTATCAATTAATTTATTAGGTGCTATGGTATTTGATGCTTTGTATGGGTTTAAAGTCATAAGGAAGAGAGGGATTCAAAACGTGAAAGATTCACATGTTTTCAAATATATTAATTTTCGGCATATAGATATATATATATAAATATATATATATATATATAATAATTTTCGATATCTACATATATATATATGGTTAGACATTTTTATTTTACACAAAATGCTTATTACCGTAAATTTTTCTCTCCAAATCGAATACATCAACCTGCTTATTTCGTTTTCTTTTTTTTTTGTCAATCGCAAATTATTCAAGTAGTACAACGCAGTTTTTGTATGAGAAATATATATTTTCGTGTCTACGCACCGAATTAGTAATCTAAAACACTTCAGAACAATTAGACCCATTATCTGATGTTCAAGATTATTTACTAATGATGATTACTGATGCGCTTATAGGTATGATATTCATGTTGGGATACAAGACCCATACGAAGATTGTGTAGCGACGATGAGGCTGTACACAAGAATGAGATATCAGAAACACAGGATTGAAGCTTATCCTCAAGCCGCCGACGCACAGAACCGTAGCAATCAAGTGGCTTGGCGGCAGAACGAGGTCGAGAGGATGTCTCCTGATGAAATGCTCTCCATCTCTCGCTCCGACTACTATTGCTGGTGCTTGGACTCCCTCGCTTGATTTCTAAAACTAGGGGGCTCATTTGAGTAATCTCTCACAATTACTACACAAACTCTTTTGGAGATTTAATCTAGTAGCGTGGCTTAGAAAAAGCATTATTTCTGATTTCTAATAGTATCTAAAATTAATAGTATGTCGTGTTTGATGCAGATATTGTTAACTTGTAATAATGAATTGCTCTTAATTAATAATTATTAATTACTTAAAAGCTTAAACACTAATCACTTGTTAGATTATTGTCTATAAATACACATATATATACATACATATAAAATGATAACTATATATTTTGTCTATAAACACACAAAAATGATGTATCTACAAGGTGACAAAGCGGAAGTAACACGAAAATAACGTTGAATTCTGAAAATATCATGAAAATAAAAAATTAAGAGTTGTAAACACAAAGCTCTATTTATAAGTTCCATAAGAGTCTGATGGTTCTAATAAAAATATAAAAATTAAGTAAAACTACTAATAAGAAAAAGATATTAAATAAAAAGGAAAACATGAATGAAATCCAAAAAGGAAAAGGAGATGTATGCTGTATCAAGTCTCCTCTCATACCAGACATTCGTCCATATATCCAGAGAGAACATCGTCATCAGGCTCATATTTCAAAAGGTGTTTGACATTGAAGATATTTGCCGTATGGACATGCGAAGGCAAACATATATGATAAGCGTTAGCGTTAATCTTTTCCAAGAATTTGACAGATTCGAGCTTGTGTAGCTTCAAACTATAATTTCTACTGACCGGTTGGAAAGCACTCCTTAGTGAGAATAGCGCAAACATAATCATCTACCTGAAAATGTACTTCACGTATATGCTTGTCGGCCGACTCTTTGTACTTAGATGAAGAAACTTTTTAAGTTGTTCCGAGCTTTAGTATGAACATTGATGATCTCATCTACAATATTCAATGCACGACAATGAAACTCTCCAAGACGCGAAAGAGCCGTCAAGGAAAGTGGTCCGCATGGAACAAACCTGTAGGAAACTTTGAAAAGACTGAAACCAAGGCTCCAATTATGTGCATGGTTATGAGTGAACTCTGCTTGTCACAAAAGAGAATCCCAGAACTTAAAATTATCACCGACTAAGCAACGAACATGTTACCCAACGATCTATTGGTAACCTCTGTCTGGCCATCAGATTACGGATGCTAAACGGAATTCATGTTCAAACTGGTCTTCAAAAGATTCTCAAGAGACGGCCAAAAGTGACTGATGAAGCGAGAGTCGCGATCGGACACTATGGACAAAGGAAGTCTATGTAAATGATATATTTTCCAAAAGAAAAGTTGAGCGACCTGAACGTCATCGGTAGTCTTCTTACATGGTATAAAGTGAGCCATTTTTGAAAAACGATCGACTACCACAAAGATTGAATCGTTTCCATGCTGCGTGCATGGTAGCTTTAGAACAGAGTTCATGCTGATATCACTCCAAGGCTGTGTCGGATTTGGCAAAGGTAAGTAAAGGCCTGCATTGGAAGCCTGCCCTTTACTCTGTTGACAAGTTTTACACCGAGTCACAAAACGTTTGGCATCGCGGGGTAGTGTAGGCCAGAAGTAGGAGTAAGTCACGAGTTTTAGTGTACGATCCCTACCAATATAACCTTCACCTTGTAATGCCTTGATAATCTGCAATCGAAGACTACAAGCTGGAAAGCATAACCGATTGTTTTTGAATTTGAACCCATCGACTAAAGAGAAGTCCGACCAAACATAGTCCATCATATCCAATGTGGGAACCAAAATTCGCACCGTCAAATTAAGTTGATTTGGAGGAAAGCCAAGTGAACCAAGCCTTCCCTGAAGGTCCCGGATATCTGCTGGGCCGCACACGACACAATCAGTTCGACAAAGAAAATATGAAAACGAAATAAAAATCGTAAGAAAAAAGAATAGAGCAAAAGATTTTATTTCCGAATCCGCGTTTGAGCGTGAACAACAGGTAAGAGCCTTGGCTACGAGAGCTGTCGGCAAGTTCGCTAGTCTGATCGCCTAAGTCTATCCTAGTTGAGTCGCAGCTCGCTAGTGAAAACAGAAAAGAATGCTAAGTTGTTCTAAGTGCTCGGACGTTTTGATCTGGTTTGCTTCTTGCTCGAGCTCTCCTTATATACTCCTCCTATGACGGTCTATCTTCGGGCTGAGTCGGGCTTTTCCATTTTCGTCCATCTTTGTGTTTATCGGAAACTTGACATTTATCTTGAAATCTTGACATTTATCTTGAAACTTGATATTTATCTCTTATGGAAACTTGACATTTATCTCTTATGTGAGGATAAAGATAAACCGTCATAGTTATCCTTCCTTTCGGAAAATCGTCGTGGGCGTTTTGGCGGCGTTGGCCGTTAGGCGTTTTACGGTTTTGAAAGGACAGTCTTTGAAGGTCTCGGTGTTTCGAAGGAACCTCAATTCCTTGTTTAGTCGAGGAAGTGGCGTTCAGAGTAACCGTGATCATACCAAACTTGCGTGATTGATCCGAACAAGCTAAGATGGGATCGAACCGGGCATGATAGGAACGAGACGGGGCGAGGGCCGTGGACCGACGCCAGGCCGACCAGCGACGGTACCGCCGGCACCGGCCTGGCGGTGCCGCCCGGCGCCAGGCGGCCAGCGTGGCCGCGGCAGGCCAGCCAGCGTGGCGGTGCCGCCGGCGCGAGCCAGCCAGCGTGGCGGGTCAGCGTGCCGGCGCCAGGCGGTGCCGCCGGCGCCAGGCGGTGCCACCGGCGCCAGCCAGCGTCCCGCGTGCCGCCCAGCCAGCGTGCCGCCCGGCGCCAGGCCAGCGTCAGCGTCGCGCGCCAGGCGGTGCGCGCCAGCGAGCGTGCCGCCGGCGCCAGGCCAGCCAGCGTCCAGCGTGCGCCCGGCGCCAGGCAGTGCCGCCCGGCCAGGCCAGCCAGCGTCCAGCGTGCCGCCCGGCGCCAGGCCAGCCAGCGTCCAGCGTGCCGCCCGCCAGACCGGGTGCCGCGGCGCCAGCCAGCGTCCGCGTGCTGCTGGTGCCAGGCCGTCTTGCCGTCGTGGGTTTGTTCGATCTTTCCCTCGTCGGTTGTTTGCGGAAATCTTCGAGTTTTGGGAGGTCTCTAGTCGTAGATCTCGAGATAATTGTTTCCAACGAGATTCTGCGAGTATCGGGATTTTGAGATGGACTTAGATCTTCAGATTTTCCGTCGTCGAGGATGAGAGCAATGTGGCTCGAGTTTTAGATATGTTAAAAGATGAATCTTTTAAACAATCGGAAGGTTTTACGGAAGACTCATTGTAGATCTCGGACAATCCGGACATGGATTTCAAGGACCAAGATGCTGTCATTGCCGAGATCATGAGACGATCGCATGGATGGGCGCGGGACCCTCGCCATTGGCCAGATGGGAGTGGACGAGCCTTCCGTGAGTTTTATCGAGCGACGACCCGTTTCTTGGATTTGATCGTCGCTTGGCTTTTCTTTCGAGGACTTTCGGGTGACGATTTCGTCATTGACCGATTTTGACCCCAACAGTTAGCCCCCCAGCTAGCTAGGAACCGTAGAGCCTGTCGGATCCTAGCTTGCGGTATAACCGTGGGAAGGTGTTGAGATGTAATCGTCTGCGAAAATCGGGGTAAATAGTTATTTTACCTTCTTTATATGGAGTAAGAAATCTCATTCTTACTTCATCACAAGGTTTTACTCTCTCTCAAGAATCCTTTCTCTCTCTTTAAGAACAATGTCTTCAAGATCCTCAAAGAGAAACTCTTCTTCCCATTCATCCTCGGATGACTCTCCTGCCCATGTAACGGTAAAGCAGGAGGAGTCGGTCGAGAAGAATGCGTATTACCGAGCCCTTGTAGGTTCGCCCCCAACAATGCCAGAGATCCCTGTTCCAAGGAGGCCTCTGAGGCAGCCCGGTGCTCCTTTTGCGCCGAGCTCGGTTTCTCGTAAATATCTCAAGGTTCTTGAGATTTTACCAGGTTCTGAAGGAGTCAAATTTCATTCCGTTGGTAACGAGTGCAAGGAATCCTCGCAAGGTTTCTTTACACGTTACGAAGCTTTCTTTACGTACTGCCGTATGTGGTTCCCAATTCCTGGTGCCATTGTTCGTGCGCTTCACGCTTGAACTTTCGATCAACCAACTCAGCGTTCCTGCCTTGAGAGTTGGCTTGGCGTCTCGCTACTGAACTCGGGATTGATCTTGGTCGATGATTTGAAGGTCTTTGGGGTACTTTCGGTCGACGGGAGTGACGGTTACTATTCCATGCTGCCTAAGAAGGATATGGCCGTGATTCAGGGACTACCGAATCCCAAATCGTGGCGAGCTTTTCTTCTTTGTTCAAATAGATGGCGAGTCTGTCGAGGAGAGCTGCCTCCATCTATTCCGCGAGCATGGAACTTTAACCGAGGTAATACGACGAAAACTCTGTTGTCTATCTCACTTTGTCGGAAGTGCGAGTCTTAACAAAATTTCCGTTTTGTAGGGAACAACCCTACCGCGCATTTGCCTGGTAACGTTTTCGTCAAGAGATCTTCTTCGTCAAAGGCCATTTTCTGGAAATCCTTCACCCTCGAGCGGATCCGAGATGCGGTTAAGCTTTATCGGTCCGGGTCCTGTTCGTCGTCGACGCGAACCTGTTACCGTGGCTCTACCGGGCGAGAGGTCTCGTAAGGGGAAGGAAATCGACGATGGAGAAGGCTCGGAAAACCCTTCACCGTTGGGAGAAAAACCTAGTTTTGTTCCAACGGAAAAAGACGGAGCCAGCGGTTTTCCACCTAACAACTTCTTTGATGGCCTTCCTCCGGAGTTTACTACTGATGAGTCGCTGGAGGATGAGGAGAAACAACGGGTTTTGCGAGGGCTCCCAGCGTGTCAACGAGGTTTGGTCCTTCGAACTTCTTTAATCTTGCGTTGAATCCGTATATAAGCATGCTTGCTGATCTTGAGTTTTATCGGGACTAAGAGTGTTTAGCGAGGCGCTTGACTCGAGTTTCCGCAAATCCAGGATTGCTAACTTCAAGACCACAGAAATGGAGAGAGCTTTTCGGTTCCGTCAAGAGGTGAAGGCACGAACGAAGCAAGTTGAGCTTCACGCTCGGGCTCGTCTGGCGGAAAGGAGAGGAAGAAGGATGGTCGTGAGGTGGCAAGGCAGGCGGAATCGTTGCTGCTGAGTTTCAATGCTTTAAAGAAGCTCAGGAGTTTGTTGGTGATTTCGCGAGTGCGAGGTTCGGTCGTAAATCTTTACAAGTCTCGAACCCAGATTTCTCTTCGATTCGAGATCGCTGAAATGAAGGATTTCATGGCGAGTGTGCTCATGCTGGGTCCTTGGTTCCTCCGGTAGAAGAAAGAGTCCGGAGACTATGGGAACCTATCGAGGTTTCGAGGATCTGGTGGAGGTCGAGCCGATGAGAACGCCGAGAATGGTGGGAATGCTCGAGGCGTGAATGAGGAAGTGGACCAGCCTGCTAGTTCATTTGGGATTTCTGCATCCGGATTTCTCAACGTTGACTTCCTTCTGTGAATTGAATTTTCTGGCCGTGTGTGGCCGTTTTTAGTAATTTTATCCTGCGACCGTTGGAGGTTGCATTCTTATGTTTTGGACTGGCCGTTGGTGGCTTTGAATCCTGCCGTCTTTTGCGGCTTTTATGAATATGAAAATTTGCGAGATTTCGTCTTTTGTTTTGATTTATACTTTCGTCAAGTGTAGAGGGAAGGATGCGAGTAGTCACTTCGTATCCTAACTCTTTTTTTTGTCGCTTGGTCCGTATGCTACTTTTTAGCGAGCGTTTTAGGTGTAAGCGATAAGAGACATGTTTTGGGATCTCGTATACGATACTATGTCTGTGAGATGTCAAGATCCAGCAAGACTGGGTTTAGGGCAAGACCTAGGTTTACTCTCAGCTTTGAGGCTGTGCGATGACTGATCGGCTTCGTTTTGCCTGTTAGTGATTTCTTCCTGATTCTTTTCGTTTAAAGTCCGCGACTAATTGCCGCTTATATGACTTGTGTTAAAAGAATCGAGCTATCTTCGAATATATCCGGGCGCTAAACCAAAATTTTGGGTTTCTTGTATAGTATATGATATCCTTGTCGGATGTAAGAGGACCTTCGTAGGTCTGACTACGATTTTGTATTGAGTGAAGCGTTTCTTATGGCGTCCGTCGGGGCCAAGCGTGAGTTATTTTAAGTCGCTGGTGGACTGTCTTTGCGGATAATACGAGTTTTGTTATCTTTTAAGAAGTTGCGGCGTCTCGCGTTTCTTTTGAAGATATGATTTTCGTTTTCGAAGCGTTGATGTTTAAGTAAGCATGAAGATAGAAAGAATTTTATTAAAAATTTCGAGAAGTTAAAGTACATATCGCGGATTTTGGCGTTTTGTGGGAGTATAGAATTATCGCACCCAGTCCCCTTTTGGTGAGGGGATAGCTGAACTTCGTCGGGTTTCGACGAGCTGCCTCGATACCTCTTCGAGGATCAAGCCATCTCGTAGTTCTGATAGTTACGCGGCGTTTTACTCCCGTCGTCGCCGTTCGATCGTGCTGGTCGGATCAGTGGTGTCGCGGGGTCGAGCTGTCGGTCTTACGGCGGTGGATTGAGGCTTTGTCGCCTTCTTGAATCGTTACTGTTCGAATGATTCTGGATCATCTTTCCTCGAGTCTTCGGGAATGTTGTGTGATTCCTTTGCTCGTTTTGGGTTGACGCGAGGCGTTCGATCTTTTCGCAGTTTGAACTCGGCTAGGTAACGAGTCTCGACTGTTTCTGGCTACCGGATGGCTGCGGTTCGGTCGAGTCGGGAACTTGATACCGAGGTGATATGTGGACGGTACTGCCTTCATGGAGTTGATCAAGGATTCCCATGATGGCGTTGTAGATGGCGGGTTGTCGACTACTACAAACTTCGGCGATCTTCGTAACTTCCTTTGCCATGACTGGGAGTTTTATTTTTCCGAGGTCATGGTAGTGGCGAAAACCCGTCAAAGGCTTTGGCTCGGGGCGACTTCCCAAGTGGGATCTTCATCCTGTAGAGGGTGTCGCGGAAGATGGCGTTGATCGTGCTTCCAGTATCGGCGAATGCGGCCGACCGAGATCTGGATGACCAGGTCGATTACCAAAAGTCGCAGTGAGGTTTGTCGATTCCGGCGGTCGTGTTCCTCAGCGATTGTGTGGTTAGGAACATCGCTGTCCGAAACCAGTTGGAATTGGTCGGCTTTTCGCCCGTAGGCTTTTATCGATGAGACGAGTCCTGGTAGAACTGTGATCCTCCGATGATCATGTTTACCCTCTGGCGACGCTGTTGTTCCTTGGTCGTCTGTCTTCTTCAGCGCTTCCCCGATTGGTTTTGGTCGCGGTCTTCGGAGACAGTTTTGTTAGACTTTGGGCGGTCGGAGTCCGAGCAAGTCCTTTATACTCTTGACCTTTGATAGCTCGCCGGTGAGGAGTTTTGCGGCGAGCCGGGCGCCGAGAACCTTGCAGTTCGCAGTGGAGTGACCTCGGTCTCGTGGAACTTCGCAATAGGAGTTATCCTTGTACTGGTTCCTGGTCCAGGTGTTTCGGAGGTTTTGCCTTGCTCGAGTTGATGGCGTAGTTATGCTCGCCTTGGATGTCTTCCCGCCGTGATGGGCGTATTTGTCGTTACGAGAGGGTTTCTTCTTGGACGCGGTTTTCTGCGGTCCGTGCTTCGCGATAGAAGCTTCATCTCTTCTTCCATGATGATGAAGTCTGTTGCCTTGTGGAGAGTATCCTGGATTGTCCGCGGCTTTTCCAGTAGTATCCACTTTCGAACCGACTTGTACCAGAGTTTTCTCGTAGCGTCGATTGCGACATTTCGCTGATGCCCGTTACTCTGGCCATCACCAGTTTGAACCTTCGCATGAAGTCGCGGGCGACTCGTCTTCCTTCGAGCTAGACTCCATAGATCCGCGTCGGACGTTTCTCATCCATGAACATAGAGTACTGTTTGAGCGCCGAGGCTAGTTGGCGGAAACTTCCGATGGAGTTCCTTTGAGTCGGAGAACCACTCAGCGCAGCACCTTTGAGGTGCTTTCGGCGAAGAAGAAGACAATGACCTGCGCCCCGTTCGCTCGGGAGTTTGCACTACCCATTGCGATCTGGAAGGACTGCAGGTGCGACTTAGGATCCGTCGTACCGTCGTAGACGGGATTTTGATCTTCCACGGGTCTGAGATGCGTGTTTCCGTGATTAAGTGGTGAGCGGTGTTTTCCGTGCTTCTTCGAAGTCTATCGATCTCGGCGGAACTGGTCGCTGATGGATCGCGATTTTACGCTTTCACTTCAGCCACGGTCTTTTGAGATTCACGGAGATCATGGATCTCGCTATTGCCACCGGCGTTCCTCGAACCTGTCGACGCTGGTCGCGATAGATCGAGTTTGATCTTCCGCGAGTTCTTCCTGCTCCATCCAGTAGAGTTCTTCTTCCTCTTCGTCATGGGCCTATCGAAGGATACCGCCTGCCGGCGGACTGGCCGGGTTCTCACTGGTGGATGTCAGCGTCTTCATCGGAAGGGTCGATCGGTCGCTGATATCTAGATTGATGCTTCGACGTCGCTTTCCTTGTTTCCGCGGCGAGTGGAAGGTTTGCGAGGTCGTTTGCTGTCCTTTCGAGCCGTTTCCCGAGTGGGCTCTTTGGGGCATCTTTTCG
This sequence comes from Brassica nigra, assembly GCA_016432835.1. Taxonomy (NCBI): domain Eukaryota; kingdom Viridiplantae; phylum Streptophyta; class Magnoliopsida; order Brassicales; family Brassicaceae; genus Brassica; species Brassica nigra. The sequence goes on along the minus strand of CM028249.1, from coordinate 14,798,581 downwards.
TGCTTCGAGATCGAAGTCGAGTCTCCTATGGCGTGCCTTGGTGGATCCGCGGCAACTTGCTCCTCGCAGTTAAGGTGTCGACCTGTTTTGCGGCGAGGTTATCAGCTTGTCTGTTGTTCCGCCAGCGCGGAGGTAAACAGTTCCTTCATCTGCTTGGCGCCTCGGTGTTTGCATCAGCAGTGACTGTGGACGCGTCTCCAGCTGGAGTCTTTCAGTGTTGGCATCGGCGGGTGTTCCGTCTAGCTGGCTGATCCTTGGTGGCGTCGGCTGACATGGTCGGCGTGTGCGCAGTTCGCGAGATAGATAGATCCGTAACCCACCCTCCTCTAGCCAAACTGTGGGAACCGAAATTCGCACCGTCAAATTAAGTTGATTTGGAGGAAAGCCAAGTGAACCAAGCCTTCCCGAAGGTCCCGGATATCTGCTGGGCGCATACGACACAATCAGTTCGACAAAGAAAATATGAAAACGAAATAAAAATCGTAAGAAAAAGAATAGAGCAAAGAATTTATTTCGAATCCGCGTTTGGCGTGAACAACAGGTAAGAGCCTTGGCTACGAGAGCTGTCGGCAAGTTCGCTAGTCTGATCGCCTAAGTCTATCTAGTTGAGTCGCGGCTCGCTAGTGAAAACAGAAAAGAATGCTAAGTTGCTCTAAGTGCTCTGGACGTTTTGATCTGGTTTGCTTCTTGCTCGAGCTCTCCTTATATACTCCTCCTATGACGGTCTATTCTCGCGGGCTGAGTCGGGCTTTTTCCATTTTCGTCCATCTTTGTGTTTATCGGGAAACTTGACATTTATCTTCGGAAATCTTGACATTTATCTTGAAACTTGATATTTATCTCTTATGGAAACTTGACATTTATCTCTTATGTGAGGATAAAGATAAACCGTCATAGTTATCCTTCCTTTTCGAAAATCGTCGTGGGCGTTTTGGCGCGTTGGGCCGTTTAGGCGTTTTTACGGTTTTGTGAAAGGACAGTCTTTGAAGGTCTCGGTGTTTCCGAAGGAACCTCAATTCCTTGTTTAGTCGAGGAAGTGGCGTTCTAGAGTAACCGTGATCATACCAAACTTGCGTAGATTGATCGAACAAGCTAAGATGGGATCGAACGGGCATGATAGGAACGAGACGGGACGAGGGCGTGGACGACGCCAGGCCGACCAGCGCGGCGAATTACCGCCCGGCGCCAGGCGAATACGCCAGGCGTGCCGCCCGGGCGGCCAGCGTGGCGAAGCCCGCGCCAGCGTGCCGCCGGCCAGCCAGCGTCCTGCGTGCGCCCGGCGCCAGGTGCCACCGGCGCCAGCCAACCAGCGTCCAGCTGCGCCCGGCGCCAGGCGAGGTGCCCGCCAGGCCAGCCAGCGTCCAGCGTGCGCCGGCGCCAGCCGGTGCCGCCGGCGCAGCCAGCGTCCAGCGTGGCTGGTGCCAGCCGCCTTGCCGTCTGTGGGTTTGTTCGATCTTTCCCTCGTCGGTTGTTTGGGAAATCTTCGAGTTTGGGAGGGTCTCTAGTCGTAGATCTCGAGATAATTGTTTCCAACGAGATTCTGCGAGTATAGTGATTTTGAGATGGACTTAGATCTTCAGATTTTCCGTCGTCGAGGATGAGAGCAATGTGGCTCCGAGTTTTAGATATGTTAAAAGATGAATCTTTTAAACAATCGGGAAGGTTTTACGGAAGACTCATTGTATATCTCGGACAATCCAGACATGGATTTCAAGGGACCAAGATGCTGTCATTGCCTGAGATCATGAGACGATCGCATGGATGGGCGCCAGGACCCTCGCCATTGGCGCCAGATGGGAGTGGACGAGCCTTCCGTGAGTTTTTATCGAGCGACGACCCGTTTCTTTGGATTTGATCGTCGCTTGGCTTTTCTTTCGAGGACTTTCGGGTGACGATTTCGTCATTGACCGATTTTGACCCCAACATCCAACCATATAGAAGAGAAGAAAGGATCAGTCGGTAAAGCTACGCAAAGCATTCGAAACCTGGGACAGAAACAAGAAGCGTTGAAACCAAAGCATGGCGACGACTTAATGCATCCGTGACGTTATTAAGTTTCCCCGATTAGTGCTTGATCACGAACGTAAACTGTTGTAAATAAGTAGTCCAAGAAGTATTGTGAGATGGATTTTATTTTGTGTGCCCAACTACTTCAACGCTTAATCATCGGTGAACAAAATAAACTCTTTATGATCTAGGTGGTGACACCAATGCTTGATGGCTTGTACGATTGCGTAGAAAGAAATGTTAGTGTTATAACGGCTGCAGTCACCCTCTAATTTCTCACTGTAAAATGAAACTGGACGTCCATGTTGACTCAAAACAGCCCAAATTCCTAACTTCTACGCATCGTAGTGTAACTCAAATGGCGCATCAAAATCAGGGAGAATAAGGATAGGAGCCGTCGTGAGCTTTTGTTTGATAAGCGCAAACAAGTCCTTAGCTTCCATGGTCCAAGTAAACAAAACATTCTTCATGCAATGAGTGATAAGGGCCAGTAGCACTAAAGTTTTATACAAAACGCTGATAGAATGAAGCCAAACCATGGAAACTCTGGACTTCAGAGATTGTTGTTGGTGTAGGCCACGAGGCCACTCTTAAGATCCAGTTTGGTGAAGATCAAAGCTTTACCTCTCTGCTCATGAAGATCATCGAGGCGTGGGATATGGAACATGCATCGTGTATTTTTTTGATAGCTTGAATATCTACACACAAGCGCCACAAACAATCTTTCTTCGGTATCCGTAACGGAGGGACTGCACAAGGACTTAAGATTTTCCCAAACATAATATTCAAGTAGAAAGTATTCAACTTGGTGCCATTGTTCTTTGTGCTCTTTGGGGCTCATTCGATAGTGTGCACAGTTGAGAAATACTGTGTTAGGGAAAAGGTCAATGTGATGTTGTAAGTCTCGAAGAGGAAGAAATCCAGTTGAGAATTTTTTCCGAGAATAAATCATCAAATTCTTTAAGGATGGGAAAGAAAGACCGAGGAGTTGATGGTTGTTAGGGGTGAGTTGGAGTTAATGCGAGCAAGGCAAAAATTGGACTGGAGGCATTAAGCTCATGCTCGAACTGAGTTTTATTGATAATCATCAAGTTTTGTTTTAGCGATGATCATTGAGAATTGGTAGTTGAAATGAGATCCAGTTCTGGAGACGGAAGCAATGTGGTCTTCATCCGTGGAACATAAACGAGTGATTGTTCATTTTGTCGTTGTGGATGACTTCCTGATCATATTGCCACATTCGTCCTAGTATGATGTGAGAGAGGTCCATTGTAGCGACATCACAATATAAAGTATCTTCGTAAAAGGATCCAATCGAGAGAGACAATTTAGTGCATTATGAAACAAAAACTTCTGCCCCGATCTGCATCCACAAGAGGTGGTATAGATGCGGGTGTGCTTCTGATGCAAGTGCAAGTTTGTGCACTGCTTCGTTGGATACGACGTTAGCGGAACAACCTGAGTCGACCACAAAGTAACACAGCTTTCCCTTAACCATACACGTGGAGCTTAACAACGATGTGTGTTTCCATACTTCACTGGTTTTTGGAGCTAAAAAATTACGACGAAGCATAAGAAAAGTTCTGGTATCACCATTAACTTGTTCTTCTTCGAAATCATCGAAATGTCCATCCTCGACATCATAAATTGGTTCCTCCATAATTTAACTATCATTGGCCAACAAACCCCATCGTCCATAGGTAGGTATGCTGTTTGGTGATGGCCGCTTTCACCACAAGAGAAATAACTCAGAGCGTTAGGTCGAGAACGTCGCCGTTCCATCGCAGCTGTGACAGGTTCTATTGGATGGGAGTTGGCTCGTTGTCCAGTTGTTGTTGTTGTGTTTGTTCTTTCACGGCCTGTGGCTGACTTGGTGTCGTCGATGAATTTTTTTGTGCGTGATCGTTTGTTCCCATACCACTGGTTAGTCCCTAATCATGTCTGTTATACGACTAGTAAAGCTCGTTGTCGATCTTCCGCAACAGAGCCTGGATCAAATTGGTGAAGCATGTTTTGAAGTTCCGGACGAAGACCCACGATAAAGCGAGCCACAAGCTGGTCCTTGGAGTCATGAATATCCACACTAGTAAGCATCTGATAAAATTTATTAGCATACTCCTCGACCGAGCATGCTCCTTGCTTTATGTTGTAAAACTTCTGGAACAATAGACATTTGAAATTATATGGATTGAAGGTTTTTTACATATGTTTCTTGAGCTTGTCCCATGAAGTTATCTTGTCTTTACCATACGTGAGAGTTTGAGTTGATTCCACCATGAAGCGGCGTGACCACGAAAACGAGTTGTGATAAGAGGCACTCACTTCTGTTTTGGCACGTCTTTGAATTCTATGAATTCATCGACCGTGACAAACCAGTCAAGGAGCTCCTTTGTTTGCGACCCTCGATGGAACTCAGGTATGTTAAGCTTGAGACCTGCAGTCCATTGTGAGCTATCTTCGTTTATGTTTCATCAACCACGAAGTTTTTGATGTGTCTCATTGTCAAAGCAGAATGGGTTCTCCATTCGATGTCGTCCTCGTGTTCATCAAAGATTGGATTGTTATTGTGGTTATGGCGTTAATGCAGTGCGGCTTGTGGTGCCTTTGCTGTGTTTACCGTGAAAGCAGCCTGAACTCCGACCTGAACTTCGGTCTGAATCGTGTCAGCCACTGTTCGTCGAAGGTTATCATGAAAATTTTCTTGAAAATTTTCGAGAAATTTCTGGAACTGAGTCAAGTCGTTGGTGGTCAAGGTGCCACTATCTTAAGACCTGTTGAATTCTTACGGAATGTTTAAAAATTAAGAATTTAAGAGTTGTAAACACAAGTAAGTATTTTATAAATCAAATCAAAAGTTTTATCTAAAACAATAAAAAAACTCTCTATTTTAAAAGTCCTATAAGAGTTTTATAATCCTAATGAAAATATTAAAATTAAGTAAAACTACTTAAGAAAGGACATTAAGTAAAAAAAAAAAAACCAATGCGGGAAAAAGGGTATCTTGATCTTAAGCCATCAACGTTATCTTTTGCAACTAAGACCATCTTCAACGCAGGTATTTAGGAGGTATCTTAGGGGTGGGTGGATCACAAATACACCAAAACCCATGAAGAAAGTCGCCAAATAAGAGCTCATTCTGTTTGGGTTTTGTGCTGTTCATGGTCAAAACGGTACTACGATTGGTTAGTTTTACTTTTAAAATAAAAAATAGAAAAAAAAAATAAGAAACCCAAATTGGGTTTGAGGGTTAATCATGCTCTAAGTCCACCGTAATTTGAAGTTTCAAATATTATCTTTTGAAAAAACTGAGTTTCACTCTGTAACACGGTATTCGGCAGGAACAAGGAATAATATCTTGAAAGATGTAAAGACAATAATTATTGAAAAACGACCAAGATTTGAGAACATGCTCCGTCTCCAAGACACCAGCTCCAATCTTCAATATCTATTTGGCACTGTTTGGTACTATTATTGCGCAATGATGGAATCGTGAAAATATAAAATAGAATGTAATGCAATTATAAAATTGTAATTAAATAAAATATTGAGGAGCAAAATTGCAAAAGAAACATAGTTCAAAAAAAAAAATTGCAAAAGAAACACGTATGTACACCTCCACATATTTTGAATATTATCGTTATAGCTGTCAAATGGGTGGGCCGTCCAATGGTTATCCGTGTCCATATATAAAATGGATTTAATATGGACAAACTCATTTTTCCCATGAGTTTTGATTGGGCATAATTCGGGAAACCATTTAAATGATGGTCTTTAATAGTTTTGAACTTTATGGACATGGACTGTCCAATAGATTTAAAAAACTAAGGTTTCAAACAAAAATCGATTTGGGGAAAGTTGATTTCGTCTTCTCTCGAGTTCTTGGAGGCAACTCGCGATCTCCGAAAATGCTAAATCGAGTTTTCCCGCCCAAAACGCAAAATCGAGTTTTCCCGTCCAAAACACAAAATCGAGTTTTTCCGCCCAAAAACACAAAATCAAATCTTTTCACTGAAAACGCAAGTTTTCCAGCCTAAAACACAAAATTGAGTTTTCCCGCCAAGAACGCAAAATCGAGTTTTTCCGCCCAAAAATACAAAATCGATTTTTTTCCGCCCAAAAACGCAATTTTTCCGCCCAAAAATCGAGGTCATTCTCTGTCCACAAACTATAAATGGAAAAACGGATATAGGCTAATGGACATGGGCTTTCCCATCTGACACCTCTAATTATCGTGATTGTCATTAACATTAATTTACACTTAAATACATACACCAATTAAAGTATTATGATGGTTTTAGTTATTTTTAACTAAAAATGTTTGGAACCAATAATTTAATATTTGGTTTAATAGTGCTAATGGCGATAACTGTGTAGGTTTTTATCCCTGTAAATATGTTTGTACAGTATAAAATCTATAAATTAGTAATGTTAGGATTATAAAATGTTTTATTAATTTACATAAAATTCTTTTTTGGAATATATTTTTGTATAATAAGGAAAGGTTTGTTATATTATCTATATGTACATTAAATTTTGTAAATTGGACTTTTATTTCGTTTTTATTATATTATTTGATGACACGAGATATGTATCACAAAATTTAAATGTGTGTTTCAGATAATTTAATTAAATATTATCAAAATATTATGAAATATTAAGAAAAATTAATAATAAATTTATTGTAATTTAAAATTAAAATATAATATATTATTTATATTTATATAGATTATATATATTATTAATTTATAATTTTAAAGGAACTCTATATTTACATGAGATAGTATAAAATTATTATTTTATCGATTTATATCATATTTTGAATCGGTCTATGGAACTAAAAAATTAATTAATATATTATATTAGTTAATTTATCGAGTGTTAATTGTATATTGCAATTGTTGCAGCTGTCAAATATAATGAAAACTGTAGTAACCAAAGCTAAAGACAATCACAACTTCGTAGTCAATTGTGATTCAAAAAATAAATGTCTCTAATCAAGAAACAAATCAACCTCCCTAAACTAATAATAATAATAGTGGTGTTGTGAATCAGTGAGAAAACTTATTATTATTCCATAGCCTAAATACTCTATATATATAAACAAGATTAGACCGTCATAAATAGATCGTCATAAGATAAATAGAAAACTAACAATTCATAGTCTAACTAGGAAAAAGTACATACAAATATGAAAAAGTACAAAGTAGATAAGTAAAACGAAAACATAGTATGGGCCGTCTCTTCCTTCCTCATGTGGTTATGTACCGTCCACCATATGATTTATAACACTCCCCCTTAGACGCCATAACCGTTCAGGGTTCGTAATATGCTTAATGTTGCCTCATTAAAACCTTACCAGGAAAACCCAGTGAGACAAAACCATGGTGAAGGAAAAAGAGTACAACACACACTACTCCCCCTGATGAATGCATCACTGAAGGTCTTTCAGTCGACGCATCCCAAGTTGATGTATGAGCTTCTTCAACCTCGTGGTTGGTAATGCCTTAGTGAACAGGTCGGCTGAATTGTCACTGGATTGGACCTGTACCACTTGGACTACACCGGCCTTCTGCATCTCGTGTATAGAAAAGAATTTGGGCAGGATGTGTTTCGTCCTATCCCCTTTGATGTATCCATCTTTGAGCTGAGCAATACATGCTGCATTATCCTCATACATCACTGTTGGACCCTTGTCTTCTGTCATCCCACAATCTGATCGTATATGTTAGGTCATCGACCTCAACCAGACACACTCACGGCTCGCCTCATGTATAGCCAATACTTCCGAATGATTTGAGGAAGTGGCCACGAGTGTCTGCTTCATTGAACGCCATGAAATGGCCGTTCCACCATGTGTAAACACATAGCTTGTCTGAGATCTAGAATTGTGTGGATCCGAAAGGTATCCAGCATCAGCAAATCCAACTAAACCATCTTTGTTTTTGTTGGTATAAAACAGACCCAAATCTTTCGTTCCTTGTAGGTAACGAAGAATATGTTTTATCTCGTCCCAGTGCCTTTTGGTCAGACAGGAGCTAAACCTAGACTGTAGGTTCACGGCAAAGCATATATCAGGCCGTGTGTGAGTTGCCAAATATATCAATGCTCCAATGACACTGAGATATGGCACTTCGGGACCAAGGACATCCTCATCATCCTCCTTGGGACGAAATGGATCCGTGTCCAAGTTCAGAGATCTCACGACCATAGGGCTGGACAAAGGGTGAGACTCGGAAATCTTTAGATATTTGACTGTTTGGGAAATCTCTCCAGGTGTTCCAATGATGTTTAAATCATCAACATACACTGCTATAATTACAAAACCCTTATTTTCGAATTTCTTTATGAAAATGCATGGACTGATATGATCATTTCTGTATCCTTCTTTTACTAGGTACTCACTTAATCTGTTGTACCACATCCGGCCAGATTGTTTCAGTCCATAAAGTGATTTATTCAACTTTATGCAGTGTTGTTCATGAGAGCTCTTTTTATTTTTCAATTCAATACCCTCTGGGACTTTCATATAAATTTCATTATCCAGTAGGCCATATAGATATGCTGTAACGACATCCATCAATCTCATATCTAGATTTTCTCTTATGGCCATACTTATCAGGAATTTAAAAGTGGTTGCATCCACCACAGGGGAATATGTTTCCTCATAATCGATTTCTGGTCTCTGTGAGAATCTTTGTACAACAAGCCGGGCTTTATACCTCACGACTTCACCATTCTCATTTCTCTTCCTCACAAAGACCCATTTGTATCCCACTGGTTTTATATCATTTGGTGTTCGGATTATTGGACCGAAAACACCTCTCTTCTTTAAAGAGTTTAACTCCACGTTTATGGCTTCTTTCCACTTAAGCCAATCTTTTCTTTGCATGCATTCATATATAGACGTGGGTTCTTGATCCTTATTATACATTAGTTCGAATGCTACCTCATAAGCAAATATATCTGTGATGTCGACATCTTTTATATTCCATTGTTTTCCAGACAGGACATAATTTATTGAGATCTCATTATTGTCTAGACCATCAATACCATGAACCCCGGCGTCCCGAGGATCACTGCTTGGTACGTCCGGACCAATATCCATTTCTATGGATTTATGTGCGCTCTCATCTCGGGTAAGATCGGTCACTTCCTTATCTGGGATTCCAACCTCAGATATAACATCATTCTTTGTTTTTCGAGGTTTCTTATCTATGGAACCAATTGATCTACCATGTTTCAAACATGTTTTGGAATCTGTAGAAACTTGATTGTGTCCCTATTGAACATCAATCCGAACTGGTGCATTAATAGCTGGTACATGTGACTTAGTCACTCTTTTCGGGTCAGCAAAGGAATCTGGCAATTGATTAGCTAGCTTTTGCAAATGTATTATTTTCTGGACCTCAATATCACACACTTGAGTCCGAGGATCTTGCCAATTTATGGATGTCTGATTCCATGATATTTCTTTTACCAACTTATTATCTCCCCCTAATGCTGGAAGTTCGGATTCATTAAAATGACAATCCGCATACCTGGCCTTAAATAAATCACCCGTAGTTGGTTCAAGGTATTTTATAATTATGGAGGATTCAAATCCAACATATATTCTCATTCGTCTCTGTGGTCCCATCTTTGTTCTCTGTGGTGGAGCAATAGGAACATAAACCGCACAACCAAAGGTTTTTAGATGGGAGAATATTTGTGTTCACTAGATGGCCTGATGCGTATAAGCTCGGCCGCATGAAGGACCGCATGTCCCCATGCTGAAACCGGCAGCCTCGACCTCATGAGTAATGGTCGGGCAATACCCACGATATCTACTGGTCTTTATCATGCTAAAGTCGGTATGATTGAGGCCAATGCCCCATTTAACAAAACAGCCATCGAAAATTTCACTTTATGGCATGACCGGTTGGGTAATCCCGGGTCAACCATGATGCGTAAATTGATTGATAATACCAGCGGCCATTCACTAAAAGAAAAACGAGTTATCCCTAAACACTTAATGTGTACTGCTTGTTCATAAGAGAAACTCATAGTAAAGCCATCACCTATTAAGGTGACAAAGGAAACTATTAATTTTCTGGAAAGAATACAAGGAGACATTTGTTGACCAATGCACCCATATTGTGGAACATTCAGATATTTTATGGTCGTTATTGATGCATCGACCAGATGGTCGCATGTCTGTCTCCTATCGACCCGCAACTTGGCATTTCCAAGATTGCTAGCTGAGATAATAAGATTACGAGCTCACTTTCCAGATTTTCATCTGAAGACTATACGTCTTGATAATGCTAGTGAATTTACGCCCCATGCGTTTAATGATTACTGTATATCCATGGGGGTATCCGAATGGGTTCAAAATTTTGGTATCTAAAGAACCGGAACTAAACCCGATCCGAACAGAAATATTAAGGGTATTCAAATATATCTGAACCAGATTTATAAACTTAAATTAAATATCTAATAATATAATAAATTAAACCAGATTAATATATTAATTATTTTTAAATTTAATGATTAGGGTTTAGAGGTGGTCAATTTTAGCTAGGGTTTTCAGAGAACAACTTGTGCTGATAACGTGTTGTGAATCAGTGAGAAAACGTATTATTATTCCATAGCCTAAAGACTCTATATATACACAAGATTATACCGTCATAAATAGACCGTCATAAGATAAATGGAAAACTAACAATTCCTAGTATAACTAGGAAAAGGTAAATACAAATATGCAAAAGTACAAAGTAGATAAATAAAAGGAAAATATAGTATGAGCCGTCCACCAAATAATTTATAACAAATGGTGTTTAATCTCGAGTTTATTACTTTATCGTTTTTTAAAGAGCATCGTCTTATAATTTTTTTTAAAGAAAGTTATTTTGGGATTCAATGCAAAATTTTAAATAAATGTTTAGTTTTAATTGTACTAGTTGCATAGCCCCCGCGCAGGCGCGAGGCCGGTGACATTGTTGATGTATCGGGTAATTTTGTATATGTGATTTTATCCATTGATTATGCCCTTGAATATTTACCGAATGTTGTTTGATGATTATACCAAGAATAGTAAGGAATGAGACAATGAATTTTGAGTTTGAAACATGAAATTATTATTTATTATTACCTTGTTTTGGTTCATAAATTACTTTCCCGATACATTGGGAAACTTATATTTGTATGTAGCCAATGATTAATGCAAAGAAAATGAAATTTATAGCCGCAGGTGAGTGTCGAAATATTGGTTACATTGGTGTAATTCTCAAAGCAGATGGTGCATATATGGTTTTCCTCTTCGGTTGTCGGGTTACTTCTAAGTCCATGATGATTAGATCAACGTCAAGTCTTGCGGTTGCATTTAGATTGTAGTCTCTAATGGCGAGAGTAACTTGAAGATGTTGGGATATAATATTATGGTTTTCCCTCATTAAATTCATCACATATTGGTTAGCCTCCTCAATAAGGAATGTAGAGTCGGGATGATGAATGTCATGATATGATAACATGAAATCTAATGATTCAGCGACTGAGTCATTGTAATAACCTTGATTGTCAAAATTGATGGTACCGGAAATCGATGACCGATTGTTGTGTGTTTAGTCTTTGTATATAGACACGGAGTAATTGTCTAGGATTTGCTCATGTTGATGTTGTTTGGTGTGAGAGTCGATGGGTAAGAAGTGAATTGTTATTCATGTTTGTGTTTAGTTGTGAAATCTTATCACATTGTAGATATGTTTATAGATTGTTAGGAATTGATGTTATTTTGCCTATTTATTTTTACGTTTGTTTATATAGTGTATTTATTATGATGTTGAATATTAAAATTAATGTTTTAGTATTTAATTACGGTGATTTATTGAATTCTTCTTGTTATGAAGACTAATTTTCTCTTTGTTTGTTATGATATTTAAAATGGTCAAATAAGAAGAATTGTAAATTCTTCTCATAACATCAATCTTCCATAAAAAATATTAATATTTTTTATTTGCATAAAATGTTGACCTTCACAATTGCTTAATGTATAGCTTTACTTTCAAATTTATTGAAGAAATATCTTGAATACAAAATGAGGATTCTATTCATATTGTTATATAAATATTTATTTTAGTGGTTTATTTGAACTGTGGAGTTTTTTTTTTGTTGTCTTTCTAATTATTTGAATTGTTGATCATAAAATTGAAACTATTTCCCTAATGTTTTATTGTAAAGTTTAGTAATCGTGGGTTTAAAACGTTGGGCTCAAATTACAATGGGCCTTTTATGAACTATTGTATTGGAAAAATAAAAGTATGATCTTTATTGTTTATTCCGTCTTGGAGAGCTTCACATCTGCGATTATTTTCTAATATGCAAAAGTGTGTGAGTTTGGAGGGGCGGGTTATGAACAGAGTTTCATCTCAATATTTGCTAGAGTTATTATAGTGTGATTTTTGCGTTTTCGATCGATCATTGTTTTCAAGTTTTTTATTGTTATAGGGTTAGAGTTATGATGATGAACTGTATAGGCATTGTTCTCCTTTATGAAGGACTAAACTGTGTTAGTAATGTGATAGATATAGTTTGTAGTGTTGCTTCGTGTCACGAGAATTATTGTTTGTTTGTCTTTTTATTTGTTTCTTATCTTGTTGAGAGTACATAAATTAAATTAAAGTTGTTGAGAGTACCTTTGTTTCTGGATTTTTTTTCTCAGATTAATTGTGTACATTGTATGTATTAAGTAATAATTTTATTATCTTTATTATGTTTGTTATATTTTTATTTTATTTATAAATTTGTTGCTTTTACGTAACCTTTAAAATAAATACATGAAGACTTGTAGAAATAACTATAAAATGAGTGATAATTCTGAGTGTTTGGACCTTAATGGATTTTCAACAAATTTATGTATTTCTCATAAGAAGACAATAGCATTGGTATTTTGACATTGAACATGTAAGCTATTTTCACAAGATAAGAAGAGTGGCAGTGGAGATGTTGTTGTCGCATTTGTGTATGTCTTGATTTTCTCTTGTATCTCTTGGTGTGCATGTGTTTGTTTCTCTTTAATTTGATGGGTAATATGTAAACAAAATAGTTGTTTGTTATATTTATCGAGTTCATAATTTACTCCGCTTTTCGTTTAGGTGATTTCACGATCTTGGTTGTCTTCTTTGTCTTCTTCATAAGCATCTGCGAAAGTATGTTTATAATTTGTTAAATAACTGGTTGTGTAGTTTTGCTCAAAAAAATTTGGTTGTGTAGTTTGTATTTGTTTACGACTCGATTGTATGTCGTTGAGTTTTAGTTAATGTGCTTGGTTTGGTATATTTGGTTTAAAGTTATTTGTAAAATTAGACAAATAAGGTGATCATTAATGATTCGTCATTTTTTGGACTCTAGTTTTGGATTCTAGTTTTGTTGTTTTGATTATTTGGGTTGTTGTGGTTTCTTTTAAGCTGTAAAATAAAAGTTTGTGTGAAATTAGTTTGATAAGTAAGGAGATAAATAGACGACCACAGATCTTGGGTAGGAAATATTTCGATCATTGGCGTTAGTACAATATGGCGATAATTGTGTGTTGATTTTTCTGATGGTCATAGAGGATACGGATAATGACTCGAGTTGTTTCTTTTGTGAGGTCCAAGCTCGACAGAACGGATTTGCCAACCACATGTGAGTTTAAATATCATTTATAATATCGAAACATAATATAAACCCGTATGTAATATGATAATATACATGGAAGTTTGAGGTTTGTGTTTGCAATCATTTGGAGATTGTCGAACGCCTAATCATGACTGGAAATTGATCTCGGGAGCATTCGTGATGACTTCATCAATAATGTTTGATGCAATGAGGAATTGATGATTAATTATTTTGTACATATTTGAGCACTAGCAATCTCAAACGATCGATTTTCACGAACCGGCTTTCAAAGATGGCATGTAATGATTAGCACATCCGTGAAATAAATTCATGAATCACAAAATCTGCAAATAATATTATTCAACAAAGAATCGGAAATCAATTAAAACAATTTATGTTAAATAAATGTGATAGATCAAATATTAACTTACCATAAACTCCGTCTTTCTTAAATTTCAAGGAATCCCAAAGCGGAGGAGGCAACGACAATGCTCACTACTACGACCAATAAGGAGAAACTTCGAAGGTTAGTGTGAGACGCCTGGTTTGAGAAAAGGAGAGAGACATTTTAGAAGATGGTTAAAGTTAAGAAGAATAAATGATTTATGTGGAGATGCAAATTGGGTTCATCAAAGATGAGAATCATATATATATAGGGTTTCTGAGAGGCTACAAAACGAAATATTTATGATCAAGCGATTTAAGATGGGGAGATGAATAGTTCACGGTAAAAAAAAATTACAAAAGACAAACGACGAACTCTATAACTCAGTCCGATACAATGATGAAAAGAATTTAACTCATGTTAAACAACGACGATTTACAATATGAGAAAACTATAATTGTTGCAAACTTAAGCTATTTCTTAATATGACGTGATGAAGCTCTTTTAAAAATTAATCTTATAATACATTTGCAGGCCCGCCCTTAGAGAAAGCCCAAGAAATAATGACTTTCAAGCTTCATAAATATATATTAGTTTCGACCATCAATGTACAAATTATTGATTAGTTGATTGGTATAAATGGTGGATGTTGTATCTTAAGCTTGCAGGTTCAAACCATGGATTGACACTTTTTAACACTTTTTAGAAGTGGGCCCCACAAAAACGCTGACGTGTCATTTCAGGAGTGACTCAACTGACCCATTATATTATAGATTGTATTGTTGTATTAATTAGAAAGAGAAAAATATTTAGTTTATGAACAAAAGATAAAATAATATTTTAATATATGCGAAAAACTTTTAAATAACAGTTTTTTTAACAGTTTCCTCTAAGAGAGGCATAGAGGAGAAGTACATGGACAAAAAGACCTCTAAGAGAGGCAGAGAGGAGAAGTACATGGACAAAAAGACAGATAAGCTAATTGTGCGGTGGACTTTACACATAACATTGTCAGTCACGAGTCTTTCTTGTTCTAATAGCACCAAACGCTATGTTTGTTCTTTTCTTCTTCCCTTTTTGTTTGATCACATTTTATTTGGATTCTCAAAATTCACAAGTCTCTTTCTCTATTGACCATACCCTTTTAACGACCCATTATCTCATCTCTTTCAATTCTCGTGATATATAACTTTCTACTCTATTATTATTACGTGCAAACCGGGGCAATAGTATATCTTTACCATGTATAAATGATATGAATGGTTGCAGTCCAAGAATTTTATTAGAATGATCAAGACTGAATATCTATGTTGGTTGGAGACAAACTTGATAACTATAACATCCGGTTGACCCGTTGTAAACATCAAGTTAGTTTACATTTCGACCTACAAATCATAATTTAAAGAGTGTTTTCCACTAAATGTTAAATGGTTGTGATTTTAAATGATATAGAATGATTGGGATTTATATCATTTTAAGTGTTTTAAACAACTACCACCTAAATCCTAGTAACATGCTTTCAGTTATTAGTTATTTTCATTTAACTATTAACACGTGAAAACATCTATTGGGAGAAAACCGAATAAACCGAACATTTTTGGTTAGACCGGTGTAGAACATGTGGTCCATTTGGCCTTACGACAATATGTTTAACTCGATCTAGTTGTTGTCTTCTTCTAGCTAACTTCAGATTCTTACACCCACAAACACTTCGAGTTTCTTCCCATTGGAAGAAAACTCAACTCATCTCTTTCTCTCCATCTTCAAAATGTCATAACCCTCTCCTCTCACTCCCTCTCTCAACCCTCAAGACATATATTTGTAGAGAATCCATCCTAATGGGAGATCACATAAGAAAAGGGAGCTCAGTTACTGTGTTTCTTGCAATTACATTGATATCACTCATCAATGCTGACACTGACTCGATCCAATTAAACGACGACGTTTTGGGTCTCATCGTCTTCAAATCAGACCTCCACGACCCTGCTTCACACCTCGACTCTTGGAACGAGGACGATGTCTCTCCCTGCTCATGGAGCTACGTCAAATGCAACCCCAAAACCTCTAGAGTCACCGAGCTCTCCCTCTCCGGTTTAGGACTAACCGGAAAAATCGGCCGTGGGATCCGAAAGCTTCAGCATTTAAAGACACTCTCACTCTCCAACAACAACTTCACCGGAAACATCATGGCTCTCTCGAACAACAATAACCTCCAGAAGCTTGATCTTAGCCACAACAATCTCTCCGGTCAAATCCCATCTTCTCTCCGGTCAACTAGATACCTAGACTTAACCGGAAACTCCTTCTCCGGTACACTCACTGATGGTCTCTTCAGCAACTGTTCATCTCTTACGTATCTTTCTCTGTCTCACAACCATCTCGAAGGTCAAATTCCAAATACTCTGTTTCGATGCTCTGTTTTGAACAGTCTGAACCTCTCAAGCAACCATTTTTCCGGAAGCCCTAGTTTCGTTTCCGGGTTTTGGAAGCTAGAGAGGCTAAGAACGTTAGATCTCTCGTTCAACACTCTCTCTGGAACGTTACCTTTGGGGATACTCTCTCTGCATAGCTTGAAAGTGTTGCAGCTACAAGGCAACCAATTCTCAGGATCATTGCCTTCAGATATTGGACTCTGTCCTCATTTAAACAAAGTTGATTTGAGTTTCAACCGTTTCTCCGGCGAGCTTCCAACAACTTTTCAGAGGCTGACATCTTTAAACTCCTTAGATTTATCCAACAACTTGCTCTCTGGTGGCTTTCCGGCATGGATTGGTGACATGACCGGTTTAGTACACTTGGATTTCTCCAAAAACGAGTTAACCGGAGCCCTTCCTTCTTCAGTTGGTAGCTTGAGGTCTCTAAAGGATCTAATCTTGTCTGAGAACAAACTCTCCGGCGAGATTCCGGAATCTTTGGAGTCCTGCAAAGAGCTTATGATTGTTCAGCTCAAAGGCAATTCCTTTGTTGGTAGCATTTCAGATGGTTTATTCAATCTTGGTTTGCAAGAAATTGATTTTTCTGGTAATGGTTTAACCGGTTCGATCCCAAGAGGCTCAAGTAGACTCTTTGAGTCACTACTAAGTCTTGATCTTTCGTGCAATAGTCTCACTGGTAACATACCTGGTGAAGTACGGCTATTCAGCAACTTAAGATACCTAAACTTGTCATGGAACAAGTTTAACACAAGAGTTCCTCCAGAGGTTGAATTCCTACATAATCTAACAGTCTTGGATCTCAGGAACAGCGCATTGATTGGTTCGGTTCCAGCTGATGTATGTGAGTCTCAGAGTCTACAGATTCTTCAGTTGGATGGTAACTCATTAACCGGTTCTATACCGGAAGGAATTGGAAACTGCTCTTCTCTTAAATTGTTGTAAGTCTCTATTTCTTGTAACCATTTTTGTTTTCTTATTTGCAAAAGTTTTCTTATATATTTCCTTTTTTTTGTAGGAGTTTGTCTCATAACAATCTTACCGGTCCAATTCCTAAGTCACTTTCAAAGTTACAACAGCTAAATATTCTAAGGCTAGAAGCCAATAAGCTTAGTGGTGAAATACCAAAAGAGCTGGGGAGATTGCACAATCTGTTATTGGTTAACATATCTTTTAACCGACTCATTGGAAGGTTACCTAATGGAGGTGTGTTCCAGAGCTTAGACCAGAGTGCTCTTCAAGGAAACTTAGGCATTTGTTCACCATTGTTGAGAGGACCTTGCAAGATGAATGTTTCAAAGCCTATTGTCATCGATCCGAACTCCTACGGCAACAGGAATAACAATGAGGGAAGGATCGGAAGAGCAAGCAATGGCTCCAGCACGTACCACAATGGAATGTTCCTTAGTGTTTCAGTTGTTGTAGCTATATCAGCATCCATAGTCATCTTCTTAGGAGTCATAATCGTAACGTTGCTTAATGCATCGGTGAGAAGACGACTTGCGTTTGTAGACAACGCGTTGGAGAGCATTTTTTCAGGGTCTTCTAGATCGGGAAGAAGCTTAGTGGCCGGGAAACTTGTTATGCTAAACTCAAGAACGTCGCGGTCGTCATCTTCGTCTCAAGAGTTCGCTAGAAACCCTGAGTCTCATCTCAATAAATCTTCAAGAATAGGAGAAGGAGTCTTTGGAACAGTTTACAAGGCACCATTAGGAGAACAGGGGAGTAACGTGGCGGTCAAGAAACTTGTTCCATCCCCGATTATAGAAAACCTAGAAGATTTTGATCGAGAAGTCCGGATCTTGGCAAAGGCGAAGCACCCTAATCTAGTCTTGATCAAAGGGTATTACTGGACACCGGATATGCAGCTTCTGGTTTCGGAATACTTCCCTAATGGAAACTTGCAGTCTAAGTTACACGAAAGAGAACCCTCAACACCGCCTCTTTCTTGGGACGCAAGGTTCAGAATCATCCTCGGTACAGCCAAAGGACTTTCTTATCTCCACCATACATTCCGTCCAGCAACCGTCCACTTCAACCTGAAACCGACCAACATCCTCCTCGACGAAAAATACAACCCTAAAGTCTCTGACTATGGACTATCTCGTCTTCTAACACAAGACGGGGACATGATGAACAATAACAGGTTTCAGAACACTTTAGGTTACATAGCGCCTGAATTAGAGTGCCAGAATTTAAGGGTCAATGAGAAATGCGATGTCTACGGGTTTGGGGTTCTGATACTTGAACTCGTGACTGGTCGGAGGCCCGTGGAGTACGGTGAAGACAGCTTTGTGATACTTAGCGACCATGTTAGGGTTATGTTGGAACAAGGGAATGTGTTGGAGTGTATTGATCCTGCCATGGAGGAAGAATACTCTGAGGATGAGGTTTTGCCTTTTGTGAAACTTGCTCTTGTATGTACTTCTCAGATACCTTCAAACCGGCCTACAATGGCGGAGATTGTTCAGATCTTGCAGGTCATTACTTCTCCTGTTCCTCACAGGATGCTGAATAGTTTCTAAACAATTATGTGTTGATTTAATTGTCTATTATATTTTTGCAATTTTTCGTTTTCTTCGTTATTTTTTTTTTTTTTTGTAGAGATTGCTTTCTAGTTTCTTTCATAATGCTATGTTTTCTCTTTCTCGCTATGTCAATATATCAACATAACGATCATTGAAATTGAACATTGCTATCATTAAGATTTTACATGTACTTATCTAATGGCTAGAAACTAGCCTAGAATGGGGTAAGATAGATAGGCTCAATAATGTGTATTTAATTTTGTGAATTGTTTTCTATTGTCCCTTTTGTTTTTGACATCGTTTTCCATTATCTATAATAATAAGGTTCCGTATTCTTAGCTTACTTGTGGGGCAAAAATTCTTATCACTGATTTGATATTTTACGCCGTAGTTTTCTATCAAGTTGATTCACACAAACACAAGCGTATCACGACTACTGTATTGTTTTCTTTTTGATTTTGTTATTTTCCTATATTGCTGACGTAAAAGTCATACCCAAATGTTACTTCTTGCATATAGTTTGGTCAGAATATTGAAAACTTTAGTTTGGATTATCATTGTAATTTTTTTCTGTGGCGAAAATGTGAAATCCATTAATCAGCTAAAATATATTTTACAAAACATAGTACATAAAATCTCTAAAATTAAATCAACAAATTCCTGAAGACAATTCGTTATTATGTCTATAGTTTTTTTTTCATTATTATGTCTATAGTTATTCTTTTCGTTTCATGGTCTCCTTGTATTTCAGCTTCCAATTTTCATTTAGAACACTACTTTTGATATACTAGATTGAATTTTAATGAGCTAATTAAGTAGGTTTTATTTTATGGCGTGTGGAAGATGCACGCATCCATTATAGACCAACGGCCTAAACCATGTGTTTTGGTGTTGAATTATAACATAGACAATTCGTTAGGACTGGACTGTTTTTCGTGATAATGATACAAGATCATATAGTGTTATGTTGGTTTATAACACTTTGACACAAGTCCACATCGGTAAGGGATGCCCATATACCGTTACTTTCGTTATAAATCATGATAATGGTTACGATTCGTTTCTAGCTAGACTACCATTTCTCAATGTTATTTTTTGATCACTTGTCACTATTCTATCATCTATTACTATCGTTTTCTGCTTAACAATTCCTACCATTTCGTGTAGCATTGGAAAACATATGTATTTGTTTATCAAAAAAAATAAAAGAAATAATGTATTTGTATGCTTATAAACATTTATACTTTTTAAGACGAGTAGTTTAAGTAAAAAGGTTCTTTGTCAAAAAAAAAGATGAGTAGTATTTAAAATTTCTGAATTATTTAGTCTAAAGGCTAATAATAATTTCTGGAGTTCATCCATACATGATCCATAAAAGATGACCAGCTGAAGGGTTGTCTAACTCAATACTCTATAGATTTTTGTATAGTTACTTTTTAATTAGTTGGCTAAATATTTGGACAAAAAAAATATAAAACTACAGAAAATACATGTGACATGGTATTTTTTCTGCTTTACTATCTTTCACAGGTGTGCGTACACAATACACATCTGCTGAAAATCTAGCTTTCACCCACTCACACTATTAGTATTTCTCTTCTTGTCTTCCCCAAAAAACAGAACAACTCTGTTTCTCATCTTTAGATATCACTTCGTTTTAGAAAAAATCACTTCTTCGAATCGCCACATCAACGCAAGTAACCGAGAGGGGAAGAGAGAGAGAGAGAGGAGATGGCGCGAAAATACTTTCAGAGAGAGGTGTTGCCGGTAATGGCGCTGGTAATAATGGAATGTGCCAACGTCGGCTTAAACACTCTGTTCAAGGCAGCGACTTTGCAAGGCATGAGCTTCCATGTCTTCATCGTTTACTCTTACGGTCTCGCTGCTCTTCTTCTCCTTCCTTCTATTTTCTTCTCCTCCAGGTTAGGATTCTTCTCTTTCTCCCTCACGAATTTGAGCTAAAGTGTTCTTCTTGAAATAGAGAGTGATGGGTTCTTGTTAATTTGACAGATCAAGAACTCTTCCACCAATGAATTTCTCAATCCTCTACAAAATCGTGCTTCTAGGGTTGATTGGGTAAAGTTTAATTTCTAATTTTTCTCAGCTTTCAAACAAAGAATTCATGTATGATTCGAGCTTTACTCCTGATCAGGTAAGTAAGAACCGAAAAAAACAAGAAACTATTTACATCAGAGTTCTTGAAAACTCTCAGATTTTTCTTACCCAATCTTAAAGACCCTTGGCTTAAAGTTGCTTCCAAAAGCCGCAACTGTTCGGCAAAAATCTAACCCTATACTATTGTCTTTTTTCTTTATGGTGAAATATTTTTTATTTTTTGGTAGTTTTTTACATGATGGAATCTATTATTTACTTATATAGATAAATTAAATTAAAATCGTCCTAAATACTTAAATAGATGCTGTTCAAACATATTGATCAATTTAATTATAGCAAACATTTTCCTGCAGAAGTCTAACACCATTTATTTTGTTTTTTTTTTTTTTTTGCTAAAACCATTTATTTTGTTGTCCCTTTCTAATAAATTATTTTTGTACTACTTTGGAGGGTTGCTTTCATCTTCGTAATAATCGAAACATACTATTTTGTTATATGCATTAGTTAATAAACATCGTGTTAAAATAATGTAGATGCTGCTCAAACATAATGGGGTACACAGGAATTAATTATAGCTCTCCAACACTTGCTTCTGCGATCAGCAACCTCACTCCTGCGTTTACCTTCTTGCTCGCCATCCTTTTCAGGTTGTTTATCCTCTTTATATATTCTTTTTACACTATCAATTTCCTAAAATACCATCGGCCCATGAAGCGTATACGGGCCTATATGAATTCTTTGGAGTTTGGTGTTGGATGCAGAATGGAGAGTGTATCTTTCAAGAGAACAAGTAGTTTGGCTAAAATGTTAGGAACCGTAGTTTCCATTGGAGGAGCATTTATAGTGACTCTTTACAATGGACCTGTGGTGATCGCTATGTCACCACCGTCAGTTTCTTTGAGATCACAGTCGACAAACCATAACTGGATCATTGGTGCTGCGTTCCTTTCCGTCGAGTATTTCATGGTTCCTTTGTGGTACATTGTTCAGGTCTCGACTCTAGGCAACTCTATTTGCATATATAACCTCTCTCTATGTTTTTCTTAGAGAAATAGTCGCACATCGCACTAAATTTCAAAAAAAAAAACACACTCAAAAAATCACAAAATAGTTTAATAAAAATAGCTTAATGAAAAAAACCTTTTTTATTTTAGATTTTAGTTTAGTGATTAGAGTTTGTTTAAAGTAATTTAATCTTTTATTCTTAAATTAATGATATTTTGTTGTGTGTTATTTTATCTTCTTTTTTTTGCTTTCTAAGGGATTTTACCCTTTTTATGATTTCAATTTTTCCTTTTGTAGACTCAAATCATGAGAGAGTACCCATCCGAGTTTACCGTTGTTTGCTACTACAGCTTAGGCGTGAGTTTTTGGACCGGGCTCGTCACGTTGTTCACTGAAGGGAGTGACTTGAGTGCATGGAAGATAAAACCAAATATAGCTCTAGTGTCAATCGTTTGCTCGGTGAGAACATATAACTATGTGTTTTTTTCCTAGACCCTTTGAGTGTAATTAGTGATTAACAAGGAAGTTATTCTTGGTTCTATATTTATGTTTAGGGATTTTTTGGATCTTGCATAAACAATACAATCCACACATGGGCGTTGCGGATCAAGGGGCCTTTGTTTGTTGCAATGTTCAAACCTCTGTCGATTGCTATCGCCGTTGCAATGGGTGTGATCTTCCTCCATGATTCTCTCTACATTGGCAGGTGAAGAAAACTCAATATTAGAAAGTATTGTACATCCAATATATTCTAGTAATTTACCAATATTAGTAAGGCATGGTCTTGATGTCTAGCAAAAGGTTCGAGTGTCAATATTTAGTTTTCTTCTCTACTTAACTCACTCTTTTGCTTCCATTATTGTGCATGAATGTTGTTGATCTCAGCTTGATCGGGGCAACGGTAATAACGACAGGGTTTTACACTGTGATGTGGGGCAAAGCTAAGGAAGTGGCAATGGTCGAAGACGACAACAAGGCTAACAACGAGGATGCCACCAACGAAGCTGACCTTGATTCTCCATCAGGTTCGCAGAAGGCTCCTCTCTTGGAAAGTTACAAGAACGATGAGCATGTCTAAGTATCATCTACTAGTCGTCACGATAGCTCTCTATACACGTGATGTGAATTGTGAAAGTTTCATATGTGAATGTCTTTTAATTTATTTGAAGACGCAAATGTGATATTTAATTTTAGGAATCAAGTCTAATTAATATACCATATCAAAATTTCTAAATGTTATAAGACACTGATTAATTTATGTACTCATCAGTTGAGAATTAATCATCTTCCATTGTTTCCTTTGATTTTCTCGCTATTACACAATTCGAATAATTTGGATTAGTCCGGTTTAAAATATTGGTAAAATTTGAAAAAACTGTAATAAATCGAATTAATTTTGTAGAAAACTGTTCGGTTCAACATTTATAACCGAACATAAACTAAAACCAAAAATGTTTGGTTCGACTCGGTTTGGAATGTTTGGTTCGAGCACTTGTAGAGTTTCTCACCTTCTAACAAAACCAAAAAAAAATGATCAGAAGGCACGCGATCGAGCTCTACTTCGACCCATCACTCGAAAACCTGGAACGTCTTCGCTCGCCGTCAAATAAGCACCAAACTCATCACCACCTCTTCTCGCTCCCACCTAACCCTCTTCTCCACCACCTCTTTCCTCGACTCCACCAAGCTCGAACCCATCCTCAAAGCCTTCGCATCTAGGCAACAAGACCCTCTCCCACTCTCTTTCTAGTCCATCGGAAGCTTCTCCAGCGACAACAACT
Source organism: Brassica nigra (assembly GCA_016432835.1). Classification (NCBI taxonomy): domain Eukaryota; kingdom Viridiplantae; phylum Streptophyta; class Magnoliopsida; order Brassicales; family Brassicaceae; genus Brassica; species Brassica nigra. The sequence goes on along the minus strand of CM028249.1, from coordinate 14,774,697 downwards.
CACTCTTCCTCCCCGACGCCTTCTCTCGCCCTTCTTCAGCTACTGGCTCAGCTATGCGACGTTATGAAGAAAGAAGGGGTTTGAGACTGGGGAAGAGTATCGTTTCGAGGGAGTTGAAGATGCCCGTGAATGGTTATGCAATGGATGTTGGGCTTGTTGAGTTCTCTCCTGTTCGTGAAGTCTTGGCCTTTGGTCTTCTTGGTAATTACCAACGGTTTGGACTCTTGATTATTGTCATTTCAGCTTATCGGTTTCATGTAATGTTAACTGTTGAATCAAATCCATGTCTTGAGTAACAGTTTGAGGTATTGCTGTTCATCTATGATTCTCAGTTCAGTGTGTACAAAAGGTTCGATCATGGTGATAACTGATATCGTGGTTGCTGGTGTGTAATTGAAATGGTTGCTGAAGACTTAGCACTATGTTTTATTGTACAAAAGCTTCGAATCTTTTTGCTCTACAGAGCTTTTCCATATGGTAAAGGGTGATGCTTGAATCTTCTGCACGTAGAGTTTTAGCTTGACAGCTGAGAGATTTTTCATTTGTGTTAATATCTTGGAGGTTACAACAGCTTATAAGACAAGAACCCGGTGTATAGATGAATCATTACTCTCTGTAGAAGATATGGCCTGAAGTAACCAATGAGCAGCCGAGACAATAGCAATGTCTGTATGATTTATTCAAAAAAAAAAAATGTCTGTATTTGGCAGAGCCTTAAGACCACCCTTCATCCATCTTAGCAATATGTAAATCAATCCAATTCCCATCTTGTTAATGTCTTACCCTCACCCGTTCTGCCACAAGAAGCTAGAGTTCCAATCCTGTTTATGTCTTCTCTATCCGCGTAGATATCCTTAAAAGTTTCTTCCTGCTCAAGCAAAAGCTACTATTCTTCAAAAACATTCATGTAAACAAAATTTACATGGGCCTTGATCCATGAAATCTAATGCTCAAACTGGATCCAGTGGCTCATAAGGCATCTTTGTTTGCTTAGGCCTACAAAGCGTTTGATTGATTCTGATCCAGCCCAAGTCTTGCTACATCATTTTTCATTTTTAACATCGGAAAGAGTTTCCATTTATGGAAACTAGATATACAATATACCTGGAGTTCAATTGTACTACAAGCGTGTAAATGGCGTCGTGGAGAATTCAATTCGAAAAGGTTAAAAAAAAACTTGTAGAAAAAGACAAAACTTGTGGAAAAAGACAAAAGTTGCCAACGAGGGAGAAGGGATTTATATTGTGGATTTGATTCAACTGACAAGTCTAACATGGCCTTAACGGAAGGGCTGGCCTGGCTGAACCGAATAAAACGCTGAACCGAAGGTTGAATATTGTATACTATTTAATTAAATCGCCATAACCGATAAAAATCAGTGTGGTCATACAAAATTTGGTATGGAATAAATCTTCCAAGAAAATTAAATAAAAATTTAAACACGGTACATTGTTAATTCAAGTTCTGAAACAGTCGAAACTCGGTGGTTTCTTTTGACGGCAATTGGTTTGGGAACTACAGTTTACATTTACTATTAATCTATTTTATTAAATTAAGAAGATGACCTATTATCTACTTAGAAAATAAACTACATACTCCCTTTGTCCCGCTATAAGTTGATTTTAAGGTTTTTGCATATGGATTAAGGAAGTACACATTTTTATGTAATTTATCTTGGTAATATAAAAATATCATTAAATGAAACTAGTTCAACCAATAAGAAAATGATACAATATTTTTTAATTGGACACAAAATTGAAATGATATTAAATTCTATCTAGATTTGTGAGAACATCACTTAAAATTGGACAAAATAAAAAACCTAAAACACCACTTAAAGTGAGACGGAGGGAGTATATTGTACCCTCTCCCCCTCCCTTAATTCTCGGATCCACTCGTCCTATTATTTAACCAAAATGTAAATTACAAAACCATTCATTTTCTATAAAGTGAGTTACAGAAAATAAAATGTAAGTGATACAGCGAGAATTTTCATTTCTATAATTCTTGTATATATAAAGTGAGTTACGGTCGCTGTGATTGAATAGTTAGGCCCGTTTAGACCATTTTACTTAAAATATGATATTACAATTCTTATATAAAGTATGATCTTTATGGTACGTGCTATAATTTAGCATAACTGTAAATAAAATATATATATATATATATATATGTTTTATTTACAGTTTGTACTGCAATATATTTTTGACAAACTAAAGGTTTAGTATATTTTATATTTCAAAATAAAGTGCCTTTTTGTATTCATATATTTATGATTGGAAATTTAATAACAAAAAATAATCAAATTCAAATATATTTACAGAAAAAAATAAAAAATTACAAACCAACACTATATATGTGTTTGAAGCGCTGATCAAAATTTTTATACAATAAAACAGAAGTCAATTGACATTTCTGTGAGTGGCATGTGTCATTTTTTAATTTTTTTAATTTTTTGAAAACTTTTTTTTTCTAAAATATTTTTTGTAAAGATTTCTTTCCTAATTTTTAGTAAAATTGTTTCTCCACTAGCACTGTTATCCCACGATCTCTGCTTTTTTTTGGTATCTACATATACTGGCATCTCGGCTTGAAGAAAACCGTAAAAAAAATTATTTCAAGTCAGATTTGGGAAAAAATCCAAAATGACCTTCCATTTGTAGTTATAGTTCTGGCTTTGATCTTTTCACTCATCTGTATTCCAAATGACTTCCCATTTGGAAAACTCCAACCACATGTATCTATTCAAATTAAAAAATTATAACCCACATGCCATAGTAACTAACCGCTGGTAAAGACGTGGAAAAGAAGACACAAACGCCTCAAGGTCTAACAAACATGGTGATCATATGTTTAGCACTCCTCTCATTTTAACATTCTACCAAATGTTTTCAGGCCCTCAAATGCGTTCAAGTTCATCTACAGAAACAGTTGTCAACTATTAAAAGTGTGTATTTCTATGCTCATCAAAATTATAATCAATGGTGTCATAAAATTAGTGTCTTATGAATAAAGGTTCATTGCATCAAAGGTCAAGATCAAAATGCAAGTTATTTGGTCAATTATAAGGAGATACAACCAATACAAGGTATTTACGTTTTCTTCGTTCTCTTTTTCTTTTCTAAAATGTTCTTAAGATTTTTTTTTTTAATTTTATTCAATTAGAAATCTTTTATCTTTCTTTGTTTTCTAAAAACAATTTATCTTCCTTTGTTGTTTTGAAAAGGATAGACTACGCAATGTCTGCTATGCCTATCACAATTCACAATAACACGAAATACTATCACAAGACACCTGGTATATTCTAGGGCTGGGACGGATCCGGATATCCGGGATATTCGGGGTACCGGCAGGGGCGGATCTAGAAACGCTTTTAGACGGGGGCACAATACGAAAAATTCACAAAACAATATAGAATCGGGGGCACTGTTCTATTTATTCATTAAAACTAAAGAGATTTCTTCAAATTTACTCAAATTTTATAAGAAGAAAAAGAAAATAGTAGGGGGCACGTGATCCCATACCGTAAAGCTTCGTCACTGGTACCGGATCGGATCCGTCAGATCCGTGATTTTAATATCCGGATCCGGATTCGTGCCTTCCGGATATCCGGATTCCGGATACCCGTCTAGATATCATGATATCCGCGAGTATCCGTATTTGGATCGAATCCGTCAAAATAATTAAAAATAATAAAAATATTTTAAAAATACAAAAATCTATAAATATTACATAAGTTAAATATTTTACAAAATTTATAAATGTATTATGCATATAATATTACTAAAATTAAAATGTAATATTATAAGACTAATTTTATGTATAAATATTAATAAATCAACTATAATTATTAATAAAATTTAAATTTATGTATATTAAAAAAACAGATCGGGATCCGGATATGCGGACCTAAAATTCCGGATATCCGGATCCGGATTCGACGGATCCGGCGTTTTACTATCCGGATCCGGATCCGGATCCGGGTGCCTCGTATTTTTGGAGCGGATCCGGATCGGATCTCGGATCGGATCCGGATCTCGAATAATAATTCCAGCCCTAGTATATTCTCATACCAAAAAATTATAATTATTTTCCTTTACTTATTCTTTCTATTCATATTTGACATTTTGCACTTGAGATCCATGGTTATTTGAAACTCTTTTGTCATTCCATGCATTCCCATTGTTGTTGTTAAGAATGAAAGAGTTTACAACTTATCAAAATAATATATGTGGATGAATCTATTGATCTATGTCACACTGTAAGACATATGTTCTCATCTGGTTCATGTTTCACACTAAGACACATGTTCAATCCATTACAAAAGTTTTTTTTTTTAGAAAAAACACATACTTAAATTAAAATCTCAAAACGAGAGTTAGGTGATACAATTAAAGGTTCTCTCATCTGTCAAACTCTGTTTTGCTAAACCATCAGCCTCACTATTTCTCACTCTAGAGATCCAACGAAAGGAGATGGAAACAAAAGATTCAGCCAGAGAGAAAATATCGGCTGTAATGTCGTAGAGCTCCGAAGCAATTGAAACTGAGTTAACTGCTTGGACGAGCTGGGTTGAATCTGATTTGCTGTGTATTCTAGTTGTCTGCAGCTCCAGATTGCTTCATGGAGTGCCAATCCTTCTGCGATCAGAGGGGAGACAACGTAGGGCGTTGTTGTTGAGAAGAACCGAGTTCGTTCGTTGTCTGTAATTGTCCAGCCGAGTTCCGCTGTTAGACAATCATCTTTCCAAGCTGCATCCAATCGAACAGTGACACAATGTTTCGGTAACGGGGCATAGATGTTGGAAGCTCGAGGTTTCTTCTGCTGTTTGACTTGGCAGGATTCCCATTCACGCGCTGTTGCAATTGTTTTGGATACAATGTCCTCCGGGGTAATCCATCTATCGTTGAAGATAGTGTTGTTCCTAGCAGTCCAAATCTGCCAAACTAGCCACGGCGCGAGGCTGCTTTACGTTATTCCGGCTGGGGGAAGGCTGACACAAGCACAAATGTTTGTCCAAGTAGTCTCTAAATCTATAGTTCCTCTAGCCTCAAAGCTTGGCATTAGTGAAGCTGCAGCCCAAACTTTTCGCGCAAAACTACACTCAAAGAACAAATGATTTATAGATTCAGGCATACCACAGATTTTGCACTTTCCTTCTGTTGCAATGTTTCTCACCAAGAGTTGCTCGCCCACTGGTAATGCTCCATGGAAAATCTTCCATATAAGCATCTTGATCTTTGGAGTTGTTTGCAATCTCCATACGCACTTCCGCCAGTTGGTCTCTGGGTTTTGCATCTCTGGTGCTATCGGTTTGCTCAGCATAGCTGCTGCATACCCAGACTTGACAGAGTAATCACCATTTGGGGTCAGTAGCCAAATTCTCTTGTCTGGTGCTCCGGTGTGGCTTGGTTTAATAGCTCGGATCGCTCTCTCAGCTTGTGGGATAATTCGCTGGATTGTTCCAACATCCCAGTCTCTAGTCCCCGGGACGAAGAGATCAGATACTGTTGTGGTCAGTAACGAAGCTGGTGCTGGTCCCATGGGCCGTTCCTGCTCGGAGAGGCTTAACCACGCATCCGTCCAAATATTAATGCTCATACCATTACCGACCGCCCATCCAGAGTGTTGAGCTATTAAGTCTCTCCCAATTAAAATGCCCCTCCAGCCATGTGAGATTGCATCAGAGTCTCTCACCGTCATTAGTCCTTCATCTTTGCAATATTTCGGTAGTAGGATCCGACCAGGGAGGCAGTCTGGGTTTTGGAGAAGCCTCCAGCTCAGTTTTGCCAAGTAAGCATCATTGAAGCTTTGTACGTCTCTGAAGTTTAATCCACCTTTATCTGTTGTCTGAATCATCTTCGGCCATGCGACCCAGTCTATCTTTTTGGTTCCATCTCGGTCGTCCCACCAAAAGCGGGTGAGAGCAGATTGGATACGTTTGCATAGAGAGACGGGGAGTTTGAAGCAATTCATTGCATGGGATGGTATTAGGGAGAGGACACTCTTTACCATTGTCATTTTTCCGGCTGGAGATAGATATCTATTAGACCAGCTCTTTGCTTGATCTTTTCAACAATAGAGGTGAAGAGGTCTCTTTTCCTGCGTTCGAAGTGTTCCAGTAAGCCAAGGTACTTTCCCATCCCTCCTTCCTTTTGAATGTTGAGCCTGTTCTTAATTAATTGCTTAACAAAAGTTTTCCATTGATGTGGTTTTCTTCTATACAGATTTATAATTTATGTAGTGTTTTTAGTCTTTTATAATTTGATAATCATCTTGCCCCTGCATAGCAGGAGCCATAATACTAGTCTAGAATAAACAAATATGATTACAAAGAAGCTGGCATACGGGCATACGAGCATTTGATTACAAAGAAACGAGTGTATGCCGAATCAATTTTTAAATTCCTATTATTTTATAAAATAGATAAAATATATTTTGATTAAGATTTATACATAAATATGATTACAAAAAAATATAATTACAAAGAAAAAAAACAAATATGAAAATTAAATTAAATATATATATATATATCCTCAGAATCTAGTTTACATTTAAAAATGAAACATAGTTTTGTTTTAAAAACTTTTAGAAATGAAGAAGATTATATACAACTTGTTCGTCTCGATGAGAGAGCAGATGATATGGAACTTCAATAATTTGTAAGTACAATTTCATCTGACACATATAAAATTAAATACTCCATCCGTTTCATAAACTTTGTAATCTATTTGAACTATTCAGCTATTATTTTCAATCCAGTAATTTAACCGAGACAAAAAAATTGAGAGGTTTATCCATTGTATAATTATTCCGATAGTAGTAGTACAAATCATTATATTAGACCACTAACAAAAAGAAGCAGACATAACTTTTTTATGTGTATCATCTACTGTAAGCACCACACATTGGTTTGTTTTTGTGATTGAATATTAAACGTTCATCCTTCTGGACCGAATAAGAGATCCTGTATTTTGATTAGGACGTGGTTATATTAATGCGACAATCACATTTGGAACAATATAACCACTTCAAGTTGTAAATTAGGTTGCAAATACGAAAAGTCTGTCGGTTCGTAAATTTTCTTTTTTAGGTGTAAGTTACTCCAAGAAACTTACTGGATTTCATTTGGCATATCATATATGGTATTATTTAAAAACAAAGTTTGAACAAACATAACCAAAAGTTAAAATTGTATTTGCTAGTAGACGACCGTTGATACTAACCTTCATTGATCTAGCAAGATTTTTCGGAATCAAATATAGATCATTGACTAAGTAGATGATTATATTGCAAATCTAACCATAATGCAGATTCCATTATTATGATATATATGGTATAGTAGCTAGATTATGATAACCCGGGAGATTTTTATGATGAAATCCCAAATCCAATTATCAGCAATCAAAGAAAGCAAAAAAAAAAATCTAAATTAAATGATTCGAAATATAGATTTAGTATATGTACACATTATTATACAATCATGGCCAGAGAGGCCATACCACATGTTATAGTACAATTGCACATGTTACAATGCCAATGAAAATTCACAGAAACTAAAAACATTAGCTTAAGAGTTGAAGACATGTCCCATGTTCACTTTGGCTTATCTCTTCATTATCTCCTTGATTTTGCATTTGCTTGGTTGCTAGGACACACTCACATACAGCCACATGAATTCCCAGTGACCCATATGTTTATTTAGAGTCTAAAACTAGTAGTAATAAAACCCCACATTGTTCTTTTTACATGTAGTAGCCGTTTTCTGTTTTTGCTGGTTTTTATTTTCTACTATTTGAATTATGACAAATAAAATGACAAGAGATGGTTTTTAACCTTTTTAACAGAACCATTCACCAATTCATTTGGATATTCGTGATTTACTTCAACTCTTAATAAATACTAAAAAGGGGCATATTGGCTCTACCTTACTTGATCTTGGATCCCATTGTTTGAACTTTGAAAGGTTACTAATATAAAATTATTTTAAACATTTACTAAAAAGGGTAAATAACTGAAACTAACGATCACGCAAGAAAGCGAGATCTAGTGATGCCCGAGGTTCTAGAGATAGAGATCATAGAGATGGTCGAGACTTTCCATATATGTACGGTATGTTTATGGGAGGAAACAACCCTAATTTGACTTCTAAGCAGTTAAAATATTGCTTGATTGATGAACTTGACCAATCAAAACATATTTGTTATGATGGAATATAAGAATTCAATAACTTAAAACACAGAACCCCACCGATTGCATCTGAAAAATCTTAGAAGCATCGATCACTAATTGCTTTATTACATTTTGACCAAACTTAACTATAATAAGCAATAGTAATACCAAGATGAATATATGATTGAGAATAGAAACTATAAAACTAGACCTTACTTCAGTGGGACTGCTGAGGAGAGAGCAGGTGCCTCTACTAATGACATATATGTATTAACATTACAGTATAACATAACACATACAATTTTTTCAAATAGTTTGTTGGCCACGAAATAAAGAAATTTAAACCTAATAAATGCTAAGTGGGAGGAATCCCAATCAGCAAGAAAACTCTTAATTATTAAAAAAAAAATGAGATTCTCCAGTAATCCCTAGTACTCCCTCTGTCCCATTTTAAGTGGTGTTTTAGGTTTTTTATTTTGTCTCATTTTAAGTGATGTTCTCAATTTCAATTTTGTGACCAATTAAAAAATATTGTATCATTTTCTTATTGGTTGAACTAGTTTCATTTAATGATATTTTTATGTTACCAAGATAAATTACATAAAAATGTGTATTTTCTTAATCCATATGCAAAAACCTTAAAATCCAATTATAGTGGGACAGAGTGAGAGTGAGTATTAGTTTAGTCCAGTAGGTAATATTATAAATGCTGCCAAATAAAATTGTGCAATATTCAAAATAATATCTCTGAATGTGAAGTATTATTATTTACCAGCTATAACGCGTGTTTTAGGCCAACTACTAATTGAATCTGGTCAATATATAACTACCACATAAGCATGTCATAAGAGACTAATATAAACACGTGACTACGTGAGTTTTATAACTTGTGTAGCTGTTTTGCAAGTTTAATAGTAGTATATTCCATCCAAAGTCAAAACTCGTTAAATTCAATATTTATTCACCGTTTATTTCAATATTATTGTGATAGATTTTAATATGATCATACAAACTAAATAGTAGTATGTTTTACTATAAAGTTTATGGACGCAAAATAGAAACTACCCATGTGCTATTTTTTCATTCATGCTGTTACTGTCTTTCCTTATAGTACTTGAAAATGGTGACTTTAACTTTCCTCATTTATTTCCATTGAAGGTAATTAACTCATTTATTTACGTCTGTAAATAAATAATGATTTTTTTTTTTTTTGGTGGGTGATAGGGGATCAAGCTCCCCTATTTTATTTAAAACTTAAAAACCTTACAAGCAAATCATTCGAGATTTAGCAATCCCATGAATATCATCCGACAAGATGGAAGCAACATGCTCCGGAACAAACTCAAAATACTGTAAACCGAAAGGTAAAGAGGACGCATAGTTAGCTAATCCATCTGCTAGACAATTAGCTTCCCTATGCACATGTGAAATCTTGACTAACCAGTCTCTTGATATGAAGCCATAGCACAACCGTACTAGGAAAGACAGGGGATGAGAATCATGAATCCATGTCTTAAGAAAACCCACCACACTCTCTGAATCAACCTCCACTTCAAGTCTTCGGACCCCTTTATACCATGCAAAATAGAGGCCATAATATACACCCCACAGCTCCGCCAGTGGAGCTGAGCATATCCCAATATTGATCGCAAAACCTCCTCTCCACTCTCCATGCTCATCTCTCATAACTCCGCCTGCTGTCGCCAGCCCTGGATTCCCTTTAGAACTTCCATCCGTATTTAATTTGCACCATCCATTCATAGGTTTACTCCAACTAATCAGCCTCTCCACTCGTGTCCTAACAGCTGACCGAGGCTTCAGCTTGTTATTTGCTAGAATCACTTTCTGAGTTTTATCTCTAATAAACTGCACCCTATCTCGACATCTCCCGATCTCACCAAACACGTATCCACACCTCCATTTCCAACACCACCACATAGTCAATGCGAACATTACTGGCCACTGATCTCCGTTAGCCGACTCCTCCTTGGTAAGATTTTCATACAGCCACGCGAAGAGTGGTTGGTTGAAGAATCTCTGTTGCTTTCCTTGGTTCACAAGTTTCCTCCATAACCCCTTTGCTGCCGGGCAGTCACGAAGGACATGGAGGATTGTCTCATCTCCATTTCTACACAGTTGACACATCCCATTGTCACTCAAGTGACGACGCTTCCTTTCCATATTTGTCATGATAACCTGGTGAGATATCAACCATAGAAAAACTCTAACTCGTTCCGGTATCATGACCCGCCAGATCCGACTATAAAAGGCTTCCATATCTTGTCCCGGAGACTCGTTCTTCGTCAAGAGCATATACGCTGATTTAACAGAAAAGAGTCCGTCTGTAAATAAATAATGATAGATTAACGGGAAAAATTATCCCAATCAGTGGGCTACAATAAGCGGATACATTTAACATTGTGAACAATGATAATTATTATATTGTCTGAAAGAAGTTGGAAGACAAGTGAAGGGGACAACATAACTGCGTTCTCCATTAGTGTACTTTAAATCAAAAGCAGGAGTACTAAAATTAATTTATACCACTAAAGTTGATCTAATTACATTTTAATAAGTTTTATATGGTCTTCGCTGGATCAAGTTGTCATCCTTGAATTCCTTACCAATCATCCACATTTATTTTTGGGCTTTTCTTGGAATCATCTTATTTTCCTTGTGTTTTCCATTCAGTTTTTTTCCCCTTAATATGCATGTATCCACACAGTTTAATGATTGCATATTCTAAAGTATTTTTGCTCACAGCAAATTAAATAAAATTCGAAATTATGGGGAAAGAGATATAAAGTTTCCTGAAAAATAAGCAGACACGTCTTTTCTTTTCAAGGTAACTTTTATGTTTTAAATAAAATGGAAATGTGGAGTTTCATACTTTCAAAGGTAACCTAAAATTAAGTAATACACAACTTAAGTAGGATTTAGGGTTCAATGTTTAGTTTTGGACTTAAGGATTTTGTTTTAATGGTTTACGTTTAAACTTTATAACAATAAGATACAAATTATCTGTATTCCTTTTCAATTCCTAATAAAATTGGTAATATATATGTATTAAAATATGATATAAAAGACAACATAACTGAAATATATTATAGTATCTTTCTGACATATATTGTAATATTCGTACTCATCAATTTTATATTTTACTATATATAGAATTAGAATTTATAATTTTCTATTTATATTTACAAAAGATTTCTTGCTTGTAATTAAAAATTTTAAGAAAATAATTGTTTGGTTCCCCATAGTACCACCAAAATGAAAATTTTCAAACACCATAAACGTTAGATTTACGTGAAATTAATTCCTAAAAATATAAGAAAACATATTTTCTATTTAAAAAATTTAAAACTAAATGATATATGGATATTTCTTGGAACCTTTTCAAAACAAAAGATATGCAATGTTTGAATTCTAGTGATAATTTCAAATGCAAAATTTAATATATGGTATATTATGATTTGTTCTATTGTTTTTGTGGCAAATTGTTCTATTTTTAAATTGCATCTTTAGTTATGAAAGCTGGAAAATAATATGTTGCCAGAAAAAAAAGATCCACTAATAAGAGCTGGACTTTTCAGACAAACAAAATACTTGCCGTCAAAAATAAATCTAATTTTTTTTGAAAAAACTTTTACTAGTATAAAAAAAGAGAGGAAAATTCAAAGAAATGAAGACTTCTTGTTCTTCTTCTCTCCTCTTTATTACCTGTTGTTCACTTCATCACATGATCCTCGTCTCTCTCTCTCTCTCTCTCTCTCTCTCTTCAGTTACACAGCTGCGCAAGCGTATCTCAAGTTCTGATCCGATCACTGTTTTGTCTGTGAAAACAAACGATCCAGTTTCTAAGGAAGCATTAATGAAACAGTGACGACCCAAATCCTTTTGCTACTTCCTTGTTTCATCTTTATAATGACAAACATTTCTTAGTACCAACCACACATCCAGTCTCTCTTTCTTTTCTTTCTTTCCTCTTAAAGTTTCACTCATGGCTCCAAACTCAGTGGCAGTGACAATGGAGAAACCAGACAACTTCTCTTTACTAGAGATCAACGGCTCAGATCCATCCTCACTCCCTGACAACAAACGAAAATCCATAAGCCCAAAACAGTTCTCATGGTTCCTCCTCCTCAAAGCTCACAGAGTCGTCTCTTGTCTCTCATGGCTCTTCTCTTCAGTCAAGAACAGAATAGCTTTCTCCTCGAAGAACATAAACGAAGAAGAAGATCCCAAGAGCAGAGGAAAACAGATGTACAGATTCATCAAAGCCTGTCTTGTCATCTCCATAGTATCCTTGTCCATAGAAATCGTCGCGTATTACAAGAACTGGAATCTTGATCTCATAAACCGACCGTCTTGGGAGGTTCGTGGGCTTGTCGAGTGGTCTTACATGGCTTGGCTCTCGTTTCGATCCGATTACATCGCTCCTATTGTGATCACTCTCTCCAAATTCTGCACAGTCCTCTTCTTGATCCAGAGTCTTGATCGGTTAGTCCTCTGTCTCGGTTGCTTCTGGATCAAACTCAAAAAGATCGAACCCAAGCTCAAAGACGATGAACTCGATTTAGAAGACGCATCTAACTTCCCAATGGTCCTCATTCAGATCCCAATGTGCAATGAAAGAGAGGTAAAACTATAAACATACTCTGTTTTGCCTGTTTTACTCTGCTTTACTCTGCTTTACTCTGTTTTTCTCTGTTTTTACTCTGTTTTGTGCTCTGTTCTGTAACTGTTATGTTCTGTTCTTGTTAGGTGTATGAACAATCAATAGGAGCAGCTGCACAGCTTGATTGGCCAAAGGATAGGATCTTGATTCAAGTTCTTGACGATTCAGATGATCCAAACTTACAGCTTTTGATCAAGGAAGAAGTATCTGCTTGGGCCGAGAAAGGTGTAAACATAATCTACAGGCATAGATTGATCAGAACTGGTTACAAAGCTGGGAATCTCAAGTCGGCCATGACTTGTGATTACGTTAAAGATTACGAGTTTGTTACCATTTTCGACGCAGATTTCACGCCAAGTCCTGATTTCCTCAAGAAGACAGTTCCTCATTTCAAGGTAATCAATCATATACACAATCTGTTCCTACTTAAAAAGGAAAACTCTTTCTTGAAGTTTCGTACTTTACGACAGAGAAGATGCAGTGAAAATCTTGAATCTTTTTGCATTGATTTTTTTTATTAATAGGAAAATAATCTGTCAATTATACTCGTCACCGACAGTTGTCTCTGTTTTTTTTTTTTCTATCTTTATCGGTGGGTCATGTTCATAGTAGCCGACATTATAATATTATTCATTTTAGGAAAATCTAATTTGTATCTTATGCATGAAATCAAAGTACAAATTTTAAACTAGTTCACCCGATCTTGATTATGTTTTATTTTGTGTTCTAGTTGTTGGTTTTGCCTTTGCGTGTTGTTTTTACATATTCACATTTTTTATTAATAATAATTAGCATTTTAACAACGATTATTACTGTAATTATAAAAGGTGGGTTGCATTTTACATTTTTAACGATTTTCTTTGTTCCATTTGTTTTACATATGCATATGCACTTGTCATCATGTTTTTTTGAAAAAATAAAGAATGGCATTCTAACTATTATTATTTTTGAACTGTAAATATAAAAGATGGTTTGCTTTTACATTTTTGATGAATAATATTTTTATTTGCGCTTGTTTATACACATTCTCATGTCATTATTTTTTAATAATAAAAAGTAGCATTATAACCATTATTTTTAGCTGTAAACATAAAAGATGCTTAGCATTTTAGTATTTTACATTGAAAACTACTTTTTCAAAACTATTTAACATGGAAAACTATTTTTTGAAGAATATAACATATATGTACATACGAAAATGCACAATTAGCGTTTAGCATGTCAAACAATCAAGATTTGATTAGAAGAATAAGAGAAACTTAAAAGAGTGCGTCGTGTTGTTCCTTGCAGGGGAATCCAGAGTTAGGATTAGTCCAAGCAAGGTGGTCCTTCGTGAACAAAGACGAGAATCTCCTCACGAGGCTACAAAACATAAACCTATGTTTCCACTTCGAAGTAGAGCAGCAAGTAAACGGAGTGTTTCTTAATTTCTTTGGGTTCAACGGCACCGCAGGAGTCTGGAGGATCAAAGCATTGGAAGAATCAGGCGGGTGGCTCGAGAGAACTACTGTAGAAGACATGGATATCGCGGTCAGAGCGCATCTCAACGGTTGGAAGTTCATCTACCTCAATGACGTTGAAGTCACTTGTGAGTTGCCTGAGTCTTATGAAGCTTACAAGAAGCAGCAACATCGTTGGCATTCTGGTCCTATGCAACTTTTCCGGTTATGCCTTCCGTCAATTATAAAATCTAAGGTAAACTAAACTAAAACTCAATTTCTATAACCATCTATAACTAATGTTTAAATCAACGGTAAAACATATCCTAAACAAATTGCGATGAATCATTTGTTTTAACCCCAAATTTTTTAAAAAGTTAAAAACTATTATATAAAAACATGGCTTCATAGCTGTCAAGCTAGTTTAACCGGTCATCTGGAAATCCAAGCATATACAAGACTGATGAATTTTTTTTTTTTATTTTTTTTTTGCAGATTTCGGCAGGGAAGAAGGCAAATCTGATCTTCCTCTTCTTTCTTTTAAGGAAGCTTATTCTTCCATTCTACTCATTCACACTATTCTGCATCATACTGCCATTAACAATGTTCATACCTGAAGCCGAGCTTCCTTTGTGGATCATCTGCTATGTTCCTATATTCATTTCCCTTCTCAACATTCTCCCCTCACCTAAATCTTTCCCTTTCTTAATCCCTTACCTCCTTTTTGAAAACACAATGTCCATAACCAAGTTCAACGCCATGATCTCCGGATTGTTCCAGCTTGGATCGGCTTACGAGTGGGTTGTAACTAAAAAGACTGGGAGATCATCTGAATCTGACTTGCTAGCGTTTGCTGAAAAGGAAGAGAAATTGCATAGGAGAAACTCGGAGTCAGGTTTGGAGCTTCTGAGCAAACTCAAGGAGCAAGAGATGAATCTTGCTGAGCAAGAAACCCCGAAGAGGACCCTTGGAGGGCTGATTAGGCCTCAGAACAAGATCAAGAAGAGGAACATGGTGTTCAAGAAAGAGCTGGCACTAGCGTTCTTGCTTCTAACCGCAGCTGCAAGGAGCTTTCTATCTGCCCACGGTCTTCACTTCTACTTCTTGTTGTTTCAGGGGCTGTCTTTCTTGGTTGTAGGGTTGGATTTGATCGGAGAACAGATCAACTAGAGAAACACAAAGTATGGACAGAGAAGAAGGGGTTAAACGGTTTATATTCGCTTACTTTTTTGCTTGTTTTTTTTATTCTTTTACCTTTCTTAAATGTGGGTTCTATACATAATTTTCAGAAACTTATAATGTCCAGTTTCAGATAAATGAAAGAAACGATTAATTTGTTATATGAAATTAGCATAACTTTTAAAAATCATACTTCTCAGATGGTAAGTAGAAAAAAGTGAAAGTTTACTTCTTTAGTTTTATTTTATATTATGTACATGGTTCAAAATTAAATAATACACATAAAATTGCAAAAAAAGGTGAAATTTTACTCACCTAAAATACATACCAAGGTTTTTGTTTCATGCATTAACAAAAGTTGCATCCAAAATCTCAAAAAAAATTAACTAGATTAATACCTTTCTATTTTAAAACTTATTAATCTTCCAAGTCCAACCTATTAAAAATTAGAAAACCAAGTTAATATTAAAATTTTAATTACAAGAAATTTAAGTAATAAAATATATGATTTTTTTTTCTAAATCTAAATATCCGAATCCGATCCGAAATAACGGAATCCGAACTAAAAATATCCGAACCGATCCGATATGTAAAAAATACTTGAACGAGTATTAGAGTCCAATACCGAAATACCCGAAATATCCGATCCAAATACAAACGGGTACCCGAACGTTCACCCTTTCTCAGTGGCGGAGCCACATGGGCAAAGAATGGGGCAGATGCCCAGAATGATTTTTAAAAATTCCATGAAATTTTGATTGTGTTCTTCGTGCCCATGTTGGTTTCTTAAACAATTTTGATAATGCCCCCCACCCATAACATTCATATCTAGAACCGCCCCTGCCCCTACAGATGATACTAACTTTTAGTTTTTAATGTTTTGGTTGTGTTTCTTTTTGGGAATTTATCTTTGCTAGAAGGTTGATATCACTCAAATTATCCTAAGGAGTGACTTTACTCTCTCTAATAAGAGGTTCAGTTGTAGTACTTAGGGATCGAATCCACAGAGAGCTAGTGTACAAATAAGATGCAATCTTAGTGACTATGCTAGGTTGAAAATGGTTTAAAGTAAATTGCAGGTTTTGAGTAATGATAAGATTACTCAGTTGAAAGGTTTTGGTTTTAAGACAATAAAGAAAAATAGTTAGATTTAGGGTAGGTATTCAGGAATTCAGGATTATAAATATTATAAATGCTAACAAGTTGCTTGCATGATATGTCAGAGCTCAACACTATTAAATGAATCCATCAGCTCTCGCAATATTTAGACCATTTATTACTTAGATGCTAAATGGTGTTTGCGGTCAGCTATATCGCCGACAGTATCGATCGATTATTCTACAGGAATATCGACCGATACACCTCTAGCTACGTCGATCGATTACTCTATAGGAGTATCGATCGATACGGCTCTAAGCAGACATTATTCGCGAGTTGATACAATGTTCACCATGATCTTAGATCAGCTTCCGCTTGTCTCAAGAGGGTCATAGCATGTTTATGATGTTGTCTATTGAATGAATAATACAATCCAAGTTCATGTTCTAGGTAGCTAAGTTAGAAAAAGCATTAGTGAACAATCCTAACAATAAATATCACAACTATGGTAGATATAGGCTGGGGCTAATCCCTCATATCCTATTTAAACCCTAAATCTAATAAATGAATCTACTCAGACATGGCTAAGTGATTCATAGCAACAAGGTAATAATAGGAGTTCATAGATCTATTAGAGGGTGAACACTTAGGTTCCAATCACAAATCTCTTTGGATCTCTCCTCTAGATCTAGAATCATATAACCTTTGTTAAGAAGAACAAGTAAAGAACTGAATAGAACTTTACTGAGAACTTGCAAAGTAATGAAAACAGTAAAAGAAATTAGTAGAAATGATGGAGGTAGAAAGGTGGTTGGAAACTTGTAAAACTCTCTACGGTGCCAAAACACTTAGGCACATATAAATATGAGTTCATTAGGTTAAAAACTCGTCAGGGGCAATCTTGTAAAATGTGATGTCATGGGCTTCAAATTCGGCCAGGTCCAACTTTTCTTCTGCCGTTTCGATATCGATCGATAGTACAGGGTGTACATCGATCGATTATGATCTCGATGTATCGTCCTTCGGCAAATGTGTGTCGATCGATAGCACAGAGTGTGCATCGATTGATGTGTAGCTCTGGATGTCGACCTCTGGTCTTGATCACGAGTGAATTCTTCTTTAAACTCCAAAAAGGTACCTAAAACATCACTTTTCTCCAAAATACTCCTGAGCCTGAAAAGATACCTAATAAACTCCAAAACATAGATAATAGTAGTAAAAATACTCATATACCATGGATAAAAACGGATAAAATCCATGGTATATCAAAGATCAATTCTGATGAGAAACCACCTCAACTCCTCCAGACGCTAGCTTCTATGGGCAAACCGCCAGTGTCTCCTCAACCGGCACCAACGGTTAAACCGCCTTCATCTCCAACTACACCGTTTCCACCTCCAGGCTCTAGTTATACCAAAAAACATGATTACAATACACTTTTCTAGCAAATATAATGAATATCATATTGGACACTTTTAGTATTTGCTCGGATATGGTACGTTGAAAGTCAAAAAGAAACTAATCTACACTTACAAAAAAATATGAGTCCTTATTCATTGCTTGTCAGCCGGTTCGAGATGGGAACTCATGACTTTGACGTTGTATTGAGAGTAAAAAATTAGTCCTAGAATCTTAAAACGATAAGGAAATTTTGGTTAAAAGTTAATTGACGAGCGAGTGCTTGTGAAAGAATTACATGTTACAAGTATAGAAAATCATCTAGTTAATAAGTATGTAGAACTACCTATGTTTCTGTATACTTGAAGTTTAGACATTGTCAAAGTTCCATGAGTTTTAATGGACTAAAAGTCTAAAACCCTGAACGGTGGCAACATCTTAAAATGCTTCCGCATGCATATAGATTAATTATTTGTGGCCTTTGTGCAACCACACCAATTATAAAATGCTTACTTACCAGTTACTGATAATTGATGAACAGATTGCCCGAAGTTATGTGATGTCAGATGTGGTTCGCATTGGAGACCGAAGGTATGTATTAGAGTTGGCTCAGATGCAGATGTGTACCACCCGGCACGTATGGAAACAGAGAGAAGTGCATATACATTCTATGTAACTTTTTTTTTTCATTCTATGTAACTTTGTATGATCAAACGTTTGATGTCACATCTATGTTAACGTTTTTAATATATTAAAGAAGAGATCAACGGAAAATAACCAAATATCACATTACACTGCTTTATCAGGTATCTTTGTATTCGAAAGTTTTATGTAACTGAGGGATAAGTTTATGTTTTGACCTCGAATTCTCTTCGTTGTAATACAATGTAAATTATTAAAGTTCGGCCAACATAGACAAATATAATTGCTTGAAATATTCGGGTATATGGTCAGCTCTTTTTATGGCTTTGACGGCCAAGATCAATGACAATGCGCACATATTGTGGGTCCGATATAGCACATGCTTCGACAAGAATCACAACTGTGTCTAGCTATCATTGCATTTTTTCCCCAATTTATCTTCAGTTTGTGTCTTTATCACTCGTCTTTAAAAGTAAACTACATGCAAAACATAGGATTATACAATGAACCGGTATAATATAGTTAACAATGTCTCTAAAAAAATTGATTTCAACTTCGATCATCTTCCTTGTTGGGACTAAAGCTGTGATTCAAATTTGGGCAATTAATGGGGTTATGTGGTAACTTAATTATTACGCTTCACTAAAACCTCCTGGGTCCGATATTTACAAAGCCTCCTACTTGACGGATACAATTACCTTAAACCTGTAATAAAATAACTTACTAATATATAGAACCCGACATCTTTGTCACATAGGAGACGTGATTTCTATAATCCACATAAGTCTACCGTAACTTTTCCTGTAGTTCTCAGAATCACACCATCTTGATATCTCATTGTCATCACCACTACCATCACCGACACCATTAGAAATCAGCACATTATCATCACCATTTTATCATTATTAACATGACCACCACCATTATCACATAATCACCATAAGAGAATAAATTATTTGACAAACATATTCGGATAAGAAATGAATTAGGTAACATCGATACACGTGTTTTTACAGAATCCAAAATTTGAATTTCTTGGGACTCAGTAACGAACGGTCTGACCTAAACATATTTGCAAAATGTACACTATTCAGCCGAAATAATATTTTACTTTCTTCAATATGTATTTGAATTATTTGCATAACCTATTATGAAGAGCGTCAGAAATACATTTGGATTCTCTTCACTGTCGATATCTTTTTTGATAATTTGGACCATTACAGTTGTATTTTGCTGTTATTTCTTAAATTGGGTTTAGCAATACAAACAGAAGATAACAATTGATAGCCAACCCCAAGACGCCTGTTTATTATCATTATCAGCACCGACATAATACATAAACAAATAATCACAGGTACCATAAAATGTTTATGCGCGGTGATTATAAAAATACTAAGATAGATGCATCACATAGATATTTGGACTGCCATTACAGCCCAAACGAGATTTCTTAAACTTAGTGCTTATTAAGCATGATTCAGGGGACCATTCCGTTATCATCAAGCATAGCTGCATAGGTAAGATCATCATATAGTTTTTTAATAAAAAATTTAAAGCATCATTTCAGTCGAGACAAAAAAGACGACACTTTCTGTCTTGAAAACAAGTGTACTCAACGGCTTATATAGATTTCGAACTGTATATCTATATATCTTTTAGTCCAACGTTACGAACTAAAAGTCAATAGTACTTTTTCATCCAGTGTTACGAACTAAAAGTCATACTGATTTTGAAATTACGGAATCGCCACAGAACTTTCAATTAATCAAATAAAACCCATGAGACTTTTTAGATTGCTTCTCTAAGTTCTCTTCTCTGTCTTCTCCGCGTGGACTAGAGAGCTATCACACACACAAAGCTTGGATGCATGTGAACTACGTAATGTCCGTCAATTTCTCTTTTGATTTTTAAAAATTAAAGCAATTAGTTTAATTTATCGACACAAATAATTGAACAAAACATATCCTGCACTATCATTGCATTTTACGTAATTATCCCTATGCACATTTTTTATATAAAAAAATATATCCCCCTATACATTACCAAACTCTAATTTGTCTTATCCTAATTTCGAAATTTTCAATGGATATTCTAACAACTAATTTCCTTTAATCAAAAACTCCATTTACCTTGTCGAATCAATCTTTTGTTTGGTTCAAAATAGATCAATTCGAATCAATTTCTTTAGTAAACCGCGTTTAAATGCCAATAAACCGGTCTAAATTAGATAACCGATCCATCTTAAGTAAACCGGAGCCTCCACTTCCATCCCGAGTTTTTGACTTCCACACACATCCCCGTGATTAGTGGACCGTGCTTTCTATCGGCGCGTGGCCTTCACCCTCCCTCCCACTTTCATCTTCTTCCTTCCATTATAATCCCAAGCCTCTCTCTCTCTCTAGCTCCGCTAAAGTCCCATTTCACTCTCTCTCTCTATCTCTCTTCCTCTACAGCAATGGCGGAACAGTCGCCACTCAAATCTCTCTCCTCCCTCTTCCTCCTCTTCACTCTACTCACCTCCGTCGTCGAATCTCGCCTGACCACCGACTTCTACAAAAAATCATGCCCAAGATTCCTCGACATAGTCCGCGACACAATCTCCGACAAACAGATCACACACCCAACCACCGCCGCCGCCGTCATCCGCCTCTTCTTCCACGACTGTTTCCCCAACGGCTGCGACGCCTCCATCCTCGTCTCCTCCACCGCCTTCAACGTCGCGGAACGCGACTCCTCCATCAACCTCTCCCTCCCCGGAGACGGCTTCGACGTCATCGTCAGAGCCAAAACCGCACTCGAGCTCGCTTGCCCGCAAACCGTCTCCTGCTCCGACATCATCTCCGTCGCGACTCGTGACCTCCTCGTCACCGTCGGTGGTCCTTACTACCCAGTCTTCCTCGGCCGCCGCGACTCGCGGATCTCCAAATCATCCCTCCTCGCCGACCTCCTCCCTCTCCCGTCGTCTCCGATGTCCAAGACCATTCGCCAGTTCGAGTCCAGAGGCTTCACCGTTCAAGAAATGGTCGCTCTCAGTGGAGCGCACTCTATCGGGTTCTCGCATTGTAAAGAGTTTGTGGGTCAGGTGGCCCGGAACAGTACCGGGTATAACCCGAGATTCGCGCAAGCGTTGAAGAAGGCTTGCTCTAGTTACCCGAAAGATCCGACCATCTCTGTCTTTAACGACATCATGACTCCGAACAAGTTCGACAATATGTATTACCAGAATATCCCCAAGGGTCTCGGGTTACTTGAATCGGATCACGGGTTATACTCCGACCCGAGAACCCGACCTTTTGTTGATCTTTACGCTAGAGATCAAGATCGGTTCTTTAAAGACTTCGCTAAAGCTATGCAAAAGTTGAGTCTTTACGGTGTTAAGACTGGTCGGCGGGGAGAGATCCGGCGAAGATGCGATGCCATTAACTGAGTTTTTATTTATTTAAATGTATTTTTCGGATTATATTTTGGGGGAAGACAATGTGAGATTTGAGTGTCATTGCTCGTATGTTTTTTATTTATAATGTAAAACACGTATAATCTAAATGGATGATCCTTTTAATTTGTGAAGAGATTCAATACATATGTTCTGCATTTGAGTGTTGAGATGTTTACTCGGTTCAGTGTGAGTAAACCAAAATTGAATCAGCACTTCTTCGTTATGAATGTATTTTTTTTCTTTTGTTCGCGTCCTCGACTTCTTTTATATGTTAAAACATGGACAACTATATCGTTATCGGATATGAAAAGACAAAACAAATAATTGAAAAAATGTTTAAATCATTCATTACGAAAGAACAATATCCTTTTAAATGTTCTGTGCATAATTTTCCTCGACTATTGTTTTCTAGCTAACTATGCTATAACATGATTTTTCTTCTTGTTCTTATAGTATATCTTCCCGCAATATTCTCACTTCAGCTTCCTATCAGTCAATTTTGAGAACATAACTATTATAACAAGATATACCTCACAACCCTTGAGTCTTGCATTACTAAAGAATGTCACAAACATCTTTTCTTTCTCTAAAATACCACCATCCCATACCTTGATCGCGTGCAACATCATCACTAATCTTCATTTCAACAAAGATATGTCTGGGGAGTAATTCAACCACATTCTAAAGTTGCTGGAGCCATTTGGTGTAGCTGATCGAGACCTGCCGTATTGAAGAAATTTAAATTTACCCAACTGGACAATTACCATTATCTCTAGTATGTATAGGGTGCAAATGCTGGTGAATATGAAAAATTAGTGGGACTAGAGGAATAAAAATTGGTTCATGGAATAAAAGAAGAAAAAAAGTTTGGTACATTCATCCGGACTGTGTATTCATCTCATATTTAGAAGAGGAACAAATTTCAGCAGACATTATAATCAATTATATGGCCTACATTGAAACACATTCAAGATATAACATATTTGCAATTCTATAATTAAGGCTAAAACCCAACATTTACACCATTAGATCTTCACCATCGATCCTGATTCAAGTCTTCATAGTTCGATTAGCTGACAAAATACTCAGACAGTAAAGACATAACGAATTGAAACTTATCAAATCATAGTATTATGGCATTTTAGCGAGATAGAAAGTGTCTCGTTATCTACCTAAAATTTGGTGATTTTATAGTCTATTGAACAGAAAAAAATTCAAATTTGGCGATTAAGAAGCTTACACTACACATGAAGATATATATAATCATGTATGTATCTTTACTATGAACCGATTTCATTTCCTTACATACAAGACATTCTTTATGTCTTTCATTGATATTTTATTGCATTTTAGGGAAATAGAAGGTGCCCCGCACCATATATGCCTCCATCTTTTGGACAAGAGGGAAGTTCTGATGCCAAACTTAGTTGAAATAAATGAGAGTACAAATGAGTTGAAATAAATGAGAGGATATGTTGGAGCACACGGTCTGGTAGAGAGTTGATTAAGTCTGTACCCTTAACTGAATCTCCCTCTCGGCTATCTAGTATATGTTGTACCATATACTTTTATCCTTAAAACATATTTTACTATAATTGTGGTTTTGGTTATCCTTGTATATAATTTAAGTGTTTCATAGAAACTTTGCCATGGATGGCCATATATATATATAATAAAACGCATTTGTTTATTTCAACAAATCAAAACGATTGCCTGTGTGATATAAAAACATAGCAGTCAGTCAAGCTCGAGTACTGATCTTTTCAAATCCTGTAAAGCATCCTTTTCCACCAATTTCCCTTAATTAATGACCCTAGACTTCGATACATCTTGTTAGAATTGGGCTTTAGTTATAACTTATAAGACTGAGAAATTGGCTACACACTGGGCGTGATATCTAGATCCGAACGTCCAGGCCTAGCCGAGCCTACCACATGTGTTTAGTCGTTTGGACTTGTTGAAAACAAGGTTAAGGAATGGGTACAAATGTTTGCTGGTAATTCACGAAGATGATAGAAAATAATAGGCACACAAACATCTTGAACAAAAAATCAAGAACTGATATAGCAATGGAAGAGGTAAATCCTCAATGTATTTCCGTTTTATATACATTAAAAGAAGAGCAAAACTTTTTACGAAGAAACAAAAAAATAGAATCAATTGAAAATAAATAAATGAATCAAAGAATCTCTAAGTCTTGATTGTATTGAAGATATTGTCTCTGTGACTTGTGTAGATCATAAGGAGCCCATAGATAATCAACAGGACAAGGCTTACCATCATCAAGCCTTACCCATGGCTTCCCTTTCCCACTCCAATGTACCAGACTCACCGGACCAGGATGCAAAGATCTGCAACTACTCACCACGTTGTCTCCACCTAAACCATGCTGGTTCCATTGGTGATCTATAGCTTCAATCTCTCCGGAAAACACCAAAAGAAACGGTGGCAAAGAACCCAACTCATAAATCCTCTCTTCTTTCTGAATCTTCATCCAGTTTTCGATCTTTCTCGTGTAGTCTCCTTCTCTCCATCTCTCAAGATCAATCACCATGACTCCTGTGTTGAAGTAGCAAGGGGTCTTGGAGTCAAAGACTTGAGAGAGGTTACGATCTGACCAGAAACTATCTGAGAAGTATTTGGTGAAGTTTGCGTGGCAATACTCTGGTGCACCGATGGTTTTTGAACCGGTTAATGAAGTCTTCCATAGTTTCTTGATATCGTCGACAACGATTACATCTGAGTCTAGGTAGATCACTCGATGAACACATGATGAAAGAATCTCGGACAAGTAGCTTCTTGCGTAGTTCAAGGGACTATCGAGAGCTTGTCTTATGGAAGAAGAGATCAGATCCTTCACAAGGGTTTCATCAAAGGTGTAGACTTTGAAACTCAGAGAAGGAAAAACAGAGGAAAGAGTCTTTACGAGCAAACCGTGGCTTGACCCTGAAGCGATGAAGTGGAAGAAGATGTTTTGAGGGCAAGAGGTGTGTTTGAGGATGGAGTGGACTGCAGATACCGTGCCACGCAAGTAAGCTGGGTCAAGGGTCATAGCTATGTGAACAGCTGAAGGATCACAAGCTAATAGGAGTCTGTTTTGGGGTAAAACAGAGCATTCTGGTCCGTTTATGTATGCTGGAGCCTCCATGAAGTCTGAAGATGCGTCGTTGAATGATGAAGTTTCATCTGGGAATAATCGAATTGATCCAACGGTGAAGAAGGTTGCGGAGATTATTGCCAAGATTATTAATCTAGAACCAGACATCATCAGAGAGAAGTAATGGGTTTTGAAGACTGGCTAAGATCTCAAAGCTGAGGTCTTTTAAGGTTTTGATTTTGAGTTTCTGGAACGTATGGAGGAGAGAGAGGGAGAAGAGTCGAGGAAGAAGACGAAGACCAAGACGGAGACAAGAAGTGAAACGCGGTTTTGTAAAGAAGAGAAACACGGTCAAATTAAGTTAGTTCGAAACTCGTTTCTTATTGTCACTGTCAATGTCTTTTTGTAGATATTTATTTTTTTCTTTCTAGAAAAAATAGTTTCAAAGATGGCAAATATACAATGTAAATTTCCACAAAAAAATATAATGAAAAAGTCTTTAGTGGGAAATTCTCACAATAAATATCTTATAGCTAAAGAATAAATAAAAATAAAACAGCATTGAATTTAACTTGACAAAAAAATATTTAATTTAAAGTATTCGTCAACATTGTTCATTGTATATGGCAAACATTAAGAATACAAATCATACAATGATGACCAAGATAACATTGACGATACATTATTGTATTTCATCGCCAGATTACATATGCACACCATCTAGTTAACAAAATCGACTGTTGTATGAAAATCTGATATATTTATTAGCGATGACTAGCCGTTTCAGCATTGTCATCTCTCTCTTAATTTGCATATGCGGTTGGTAATATCCACTATTTTGTCGTGGTAATATCCACTAATTAACATCCAAAATGTATAATGTATACACCTAATATTGGATATGAATTTACATTGGAACTAATTTTTTATAAGCCTAATAGACTGAATAAAAATTGAATAAGTATGAATATAATTTTTATAAATCTAATGGACTATGTAAAAATCTGTCTATTATAAAGTAATATTGGAAGTTGATTTTATGGAAAATGAATAAATCTAACAAAATTATTCTCAAATAATTATGGAAGGTTTCCAATATTATTTTAGCGAAATGTAAAGATTGCATTCAAATGGTTATAGAATATTTCTTATAATGTGTTTGGATAAATATAAAGTTGCGTCCAAATAATAATGAAATACTTCTCAATTAATTATGTTATGTTTCTATAATAAATATGATATATTTTTATTCATAAATATTCTTTTACTTTTTCACGAGATTATTTTTTGGTGATCAAATAATTTGTACCCATATAAATAGACATCTAATCTCTTCATTCCAAAGACACAGAAAAAACAAACACTAAAATTTCCAGCAAAGATCTCTCTCAGTCTTCTCGTTTTTAAAGTAAGTTTTTCGAGAGTATTCGTAAGTAGTTATAGTTCGTTAGATTCTGTTTTCAGGGTGTTGCGAAACAGTCTCGTCACAGTTGTATCTCGGGATTCAAAAATCGCATAGAATCGTCACACATTACGCGCGGTTTATTGATTTAAAGAAAGAGATCAAATCTTGACTCCGTGAATTCGTCTTTCATTAACGGTTTTCTAAACGTTCTCTTCATCTATATTATCCTTTCATACGATTTCTGTTTTGTGATTGTCAATCAGAATTTTCGCGGTTCTACAATTTAAACCTTGAGTCTTCGTATTTTCAACCTTGGAGACTTCCTCAACATTCAACTATTTTCTCAACATTCAACTATTTTCTTATTACTCTAATAACTTTTTATAGAGGGGGTTAGGGCATCTCCAACCCTACTCTATTTTCTACTCCAAATATCATTTTGGAGTAAAATCTTCTCCAACCCCACTCCATTTTCAACTCCAAAATGGAGTAATGGCTAGGGTTACTCCATTTATGGAGTAATCTTACTCATTACTCCATTTTGGAGTTGAACTTTTTATATTTAAGAAATGGTCCTTTAAATCTTTCATATTTTTATTTTTTATTTAAATAATATTTTTATGTTAAAAATGATACAATAACATAAAAAACAAGATAACCCATTATTTAGACATTTTAGATAAAAATGTATAACACTATTAAAAACATGAATAATATAAAATAAAGATAACATAAAACAAATGATTTAATAATCCGGCAAAATCGTTTCCGGATCCGCTAAGACCGGTAAAGTATTGCCCAAACAGAGAAAACTGAGAAAGAGCTTGTTAATCGTGTGAATCAGCATTTCGCTTTGATATTATTTGCACTTGCTGAGCTTGAATATACGCACAGACATTCGGATCTTGTGTGGAATTCAAATCATAAAACAAAACTTTGTTTTCTTTTGTCCGTGCATGATTTTGTTTTTGAATCTCCATATGAGTGTGAACTCGATGCACCAATTGAACTTGGAAGAAAAACTTCACCTCCAGATATCGAAATTGCAGAAGATGAAAATGTCCGATTTCAAAATTTTCTTGCTTGATTTAGGAATATCAAAGATAAAGAAGCTCATTTTCATTACGAAATACATTAGTTGATCATTTGTGGGAAAAATATTCTAATGCTCATTAATGAACCAACTTATATATTGTCTTTTATTTTATGTTTATGATTTCTGTATTTTTTAATAAAAAGGTTTAATTCAAATAAGTTATATTTTAAGAAATTTTTGTAAACATGAAATAGTTGGGATTATTTAGTAAATTTTAAAAAGTATAAGGTGTTGCACTCTAAAAAATATTATTTTTGGAATAAAAAATTGAGTAATACATTGGAATAAAACTCTACTCTATTTTGGAGTAAATTATGGAGTAATATATTGGAGATGCTCTTAGTGAACCTATAGTAATCAATATTGACATAATCTTTTTATTAAATGTGAAGATTAAATAATAATTAATAAAATGAATACGCATGTAAATGTAGACATTACACGCATAGGCATAAATGTGACATATAAAAGGAAACCATGTTAGGTGGTAGGAATCCAGCATTTTAGAATATGGGTTGATAATGCTCCAATGAACACATGGGTCCATGTGCTTTTCTACTTATTTCGATATAATATATAGTTTTATAATAATATATAATAATTGACTGACGCCTAAAAGATAATAATATATTTAAACGGTCAGCTCACATTCATTGGATACAATGCTCTTTGTATTAAAATAATATAACATGAATGCTTGTAAACTACATAAGCATGTGATATACCTCGTTTAGATGGATTTCATTTGCAGGTTTTTTTTACCCTTTTCTATGACTAGAATTTGTTATTTCCTAATTATTACTATTCTCTTATACGTACTAAAACAATGATTTACTAATTGTAGCATCATGCCAAACAAATATAATTGTTGAAAAATTCTACCACTATACACACATCTTATGTTTTCTTATAGTTGGAATATTCACTTTCGAATGTAGCAAATTAGTTTCTCCTGGATTTAAAACTGACATGTTGGCTTGTGTTTTATGCGTGGCTAAGATCTCTACGGTATGTTTCTCGGAACAAATGTGTTTGATAAGCCAAGGTGATGAGCACATCCTTGCTATCTCGATACATGTGTATGTCGCAGCTCATCATGCACTTGACTTACAGTAGATAGCATCAAACGCTAGTCACTCTCGCCTTCGTCAATAGATATCCTTTCGGATAATATTAAAGCTGTGGTAGTAACTGGTAAGTCTTCCGAGAAGTCCCATGTGGATCAGTGGATGTCACACACATATACATGAATAGTATACAGAGTTGTCGTTGCTCCACAATCTTGATACACGAAAATCTATACAATTATTTTGTGTTTACCGAAAAGCAGCCACTAGCCTTTCACTTGTTTTCATGTAAATCATGCAACTGCTTTCTTATAAAATTGATTTTTAAAATTAGAGTTTACAAATTTGTTTGCTATTGTTCATTATAATTAAAATGGCAAATGAGGGAAAAAATAAAATGTAATATTTGAATACAGCTGTATGTGCGGCTATGGGCTGGCAATATCATTATTCTTTGTAATGACTAATGAGTGCATCTCACTTTGGAATATGTTTACCTAACAACAAAACTTCCTACCATTACCAATTCTAGCGACTGCGTATTAGAAGAGGTTCGATAAAATGAAACTTTTGGTACGTCTGCTACCTTCAATAGTTTCAAAGCTGGTGAAAACTAGGTTAGTAAATTATCTTGATAAGAATATACATTTGGTTTTATGTATTATGATTTCGAATATACAGCTCACTAGTATCAAGCTTAATTAGCTTCCCGACAAGAAACGTATATTTATAATTTTTGAATTCAGTCATAATATATATGGACGGAATTAATTAGTTTAGTAGTATAAAATGATTTGGGTTACCATGAAATTTTCAACAATATCAAACCGACAATCAACTACTCATATCGGAGATAATCTCATAGGTGGTTCTTCTATATATAACGCTGGCATAGGACAAGAACATGAAATAAGTATTTGAGAAGGAAAGCCATATACATATATACGTTTATTTATTATTTTAGAATATATTTTAAAATACTATAATATTAATAAATATCAAAATAAGATAATTTTATAAAAATCATGTTTGACAGTTTTATTTATATTATACACTAAGCCACCTTATGTTTTGTAATTTTATATTAGTTACATAATTAGTAATACGTTATATTTTGTAGAATTTGATATTTCAACTTCATGGTATATAAATATTAACTAAACCTTATACAAGAAAGTATATCTTAAAATAGAAAATAATGTATTTTTTTCTTCCGGGTTTTCTCCAATTTCTCTTTAAAACAAATTTCTTAATCAAGACTACATAATTCGGTAGTTGGTGACTTTCGCTGTCTGTACTATCATTTCTTTTGTTCTTGATTGTAAATAACTTCGATCTAGGATCGATTTTCGGTTTCACTTTGGCGATTTTCGTTTTTCACATAGATAGTTTGATGTGTAAAATCCAACCAAATCAAAGTTGCATGTAACTTTCATCTTTCTCTGTTATGATGTGGACATAAATAAAGTTCTTCGAGTCTAAATGAGAGTTTTTGATAACTTATTGTTAGTGCAAAGATGACACCACAATTAAATAATACAGAAGGTAAACTGAGAGACAAATAAGTACAAATAAACTACAAGTTTTTATTAGAAATCGCTTTGTATACTCTATTACAAGATCTGCTTAATAAGCTTTACACAGTCTATTACCATCCTGATCTGTTTGCGATTGTCAGCCAAATCACGTTCCTGCATCCTTGCTATCTCTTATTCACCAGTAGCAACTTCCCTCAGTCTGCTAACTTCCTGCTCAAGAAACTCATTCTTCTCTTTCATAGCCGCAAATTCTTCGCTTACTTATGTAACCATCTCTATTAGCTTATGAGCCATATCCTCATATCTCAGATTATGATCCTTGAGCTTCAACCACTTGTTGTATAGCACGTGATACTCCTCATCATCTGTACCAACATCTGATTCTGAGGATTCACTAGATCCCTCCTTGCATGCACCAAATGCAACCATATTCTTCATCACCTTTCCATCATCTTCAGACTCTGAATCATCAGGCGACTGCAATAGGATACCTTTTCCCTTCTTTGAATTTGGAGATTCACGCCGTGTGTGTCCAACACCTCTACACTCAGAACATTTGAACTTTCTTCGTTGTGTAACAGGACAATCATCCCTTATATGACTAACTCCTTCACACTCGTAGCATTTGAGAACTCCTCTTCTTCTGCTATGACCACCTCCTTGACGATCATACTGATTTCTACCACCAAAGTGATTCGTCTCACCAAAATTCCTGACCAGCATGCCAACAGCATCTTCAACCTTCTGAAGTCTATCAGCTTCTTTGTCAGATATAAGTGTTATACTCCTTGATGCACCATTTGACGTAAAGACCGAGCTACTGTCTGTCTCCATCTCTTCTGCCTTCAGCATACCCACTAGTTTGTCAAACTTGAGCTCATCCGTGTTTGCAGTCATATTCAGGACCGTCTTGTGATCTCCAAACCTCGCTGAAAGACAGCGTAGCAACTTCTTCACCAGCTTCTTCTCCTTGTACTTCTTTCCAAGTACACATGCTTCATGTGCCATAGAACTGAGTTTGGCACTGAAGCTCGCCACAGAATCATTATCCGACCACTTGAGATTCTCAAACTGCGACCCAAGATGATCTAGACGTGTCCTCTTGACACTGTCATCTCCTTCAAACAAATTCAGCATGATCTCCCACGCCTCTTTAGCAAGTACTCCCCTGAATCAGCTGGAACTGCTCTACTTCAACAGCTCCGAAAATCGTCGACAACGCGTTTGCATTAAACTTTGATGCATTGCGCTCTGCCTCAGACCAATCCTCTTTTGGCTTAGGCTTCTTCCCATCTGGTGTGACTATGGTAGGCTCCTCCCAACCAATCTCCACAGCTGTCCATGCATCTTCGTTAATTCCTCGAATCAACTGCTTCATGCGAGCCTTCCAATGACCATACTGGTCCGCATTCAACATGATTGCCTTCTGCACAGAAACAACCGTCTCCATCTTCACCTCTAGGATCACACCAGTAACTTAGGTGACCCGCTCTGATACCAATTGTTAGTGCAAAGATGACACCACAATTAAGTAATACAGAGGGTAAATTGAGAGACAAACAAGTACAAGCAAACTCCAAGCTTTTATTAGAAATTGTCTTGTACACTCTATTATAAGATCTGCTTAATCAGTTTTACATAGTCTGTTACCACCCTAACAACTGCTACTGAAAGATTCCTAAGTTACCCGCTTGTGTCTTTCTTCCGTCAAGTATTCAGCCACTACTTCAGCACGACCCCAGAACACTTCCAAGAGCTTCTCTCTCTCTATAAGATCAGCCTCTGTGTTTCTGTTCTTATACAAACGACCCCATAGCTATCTTATATTATTCACCACGTTCCCGAAATCCTAGTCTCCAAGGCAACATGATATGGACATCTTCTGTAACAATAAGTGCAACTTTTCTTTTCTTGGAATGCACTTATTACTCTTTCCTTTAGTCATAAACTTGTTCCCCAAGTTTATTCCTCTTTCCCTTTTTTCAAGATATGCTCTTGCTCTACAAGTATACAAGACTCCAACTCAACATCTTGACTCCACATGGTCTTTATCACTTAGCACGTCGCCTACCTCAATAACTACTTCAGTGTCTATATCGACGACTTCTTCAGGACAGACGTCTTGCATCTTCACTTATTTCTGTTATATTTGATTTCATATCCGGTTGAATTTGAAGATTCTTTCTTTTTGTTGGTTATTCTTGAATTTCTGTTCGGACTGGTGCCAATCTTTGCTTCTTTAGTGGGTCTATGCAAAGTAAGTTACATTGATGAATGATTGAATTAAGTTTTTTAGATAGTTTGGTTGATTGTTAGCATGTGTACAAAGAATTTTTCTTTAATCTTCACAAGTTTTCGCTGTGCTACGATTTCTGGTGATTTGGTTTGGAGTCTGATAGATTCAGCACTGAAAGGAGAAAGAAGTCTGCAAGTGGAATCAAAAGGGTTTTAAGTCTCTACTGAGGTGGAGAGAGACAGAGGTGGAGAAGAACTGCAAAAGACCACAGTGGTGAAGTCTGTCGGCAATCAGAAATTGTGGATCCAGGATGCATGGAGTTGTGCACGAGCACTCGATTTCTCTGGAAACAGGTACGTGGAGTCACGCAGATACCTCTCTAGTGAGCATCAATTTATATTGTCATGTTGGGCCTCGTCTATAACAAGAAACTAGATTTTGACCCGTGCGTCCCGCCCGGGTTCTAAATTTTATTTTTAATATTGAGCATATGTAACGACCTTTGTAGACTAAAAGTTTAAATAGTATACTTATTTAGATTAGTCTTGGTTTATTTGTTTGACAACCTTTTCGTGACTATATTTGACAACCTAATCTTTTAAATACTACTATTCTGTGAACTTAAATATAAGCCTAATCTCTTAAATACAATTTGCGATTCAATTAAATGTTTGGCTTTTTCATTTGTTTGATCTTATTTCAAGAATCATATAAACTATCAACGTTATAAATATAAAATAACTTTGTTTAATTCATATTCGTCTAACCAAAATATGAAAGACAATTATAAGCTGTGACAATAAAAAACCCATAAATGAGATAAGCAAATATTTTAAAATTGGTCCAGATATATAGTTTCTTATAATATGATGGACTTTCAATTTTCCTTAATAATATAAGCTCATTACTTTTTTTCTTAATAATGTTATCTTTGTTTCCAAATAAAATTAATTTTTTTTAAAAGTACGGGTATTTACTGTTGATTTTTTTGATATTCATAATTAAGATTTTTGGTATCTACTGAATATGGAAATAAAACGTACTTGCCAGGTTTAAAAATATTGAAGATACACTCTCTAATTTCTATACTTACAAAATTCAATTAAAATAGTGCTACATTCTCAAAGAATATTCTCTTCTCTGTGATATCGAATCAAATATTATTATAAGGAATACTTGTTTGATACACTAAAAATAATTTGGAAAGAATATACTGAAATAGATTGAGAATTGGGTTTAATGATGATTGAAATCTGCTTTAATCTCGGATGGATGCATTTACATTTATTGTTATAGATTAATAGGGAAACAAATCACAATAAAATCGGGCAATGTGTTTAATGATCAAAAGATATTTTTATTATAAAATTGTTTAAATGACGTAGTATATACAATAAAATAAATGCATACCAGATTAGAATTAGGAAAATACGATTTAATGTCAAACCAATAAAACGGTTTATTAAGTCTACTAATCAAAATTTATTTTTTACGATATCTAAACAAACATAAAACCATAATTTAAGTTGGTAAATAAAACATTTTTAATAATAGTTATTGGAAAATATTTTACTAAAATCAAATTTTGAATATATATATATATATATATATATATAAATTGAATCAATTTTGATATAAATCAACTTTAAATTATTATTTTGATTTGATATATGTATATAAAGTTTAAATTTTGTTCTGTGATTATTTTAGACAAAAGATGTTTTTGGATAATTAGATGAGCTCATTATTTTTTATTAATATACTGCAATCCAAGTTTCCAAACAAATTTATTCTTTAAAAATATTATCCATGTTTCCATACAGATTTCATTAAGTCTACTAATCAAGTTTCCAAACAAATCGATTTTGTACTTCAGCATTAATAATATAGATACCCATAATATACCCATAATTGTCGGGTCTATCATTGAATATATGGTAACAACAACTCAACGTTATTTACTCTATACAGTTATAATTTTTTAATATTCTCATTTATGAATAAACATTGAATATAATATATTGCTTGGCGAAATTAATATATTCTTAACAATATACTTGTTTCCAATATTGTCCACCATATAAATATATATGGATTAATTAAGATACAATTTAGAAAACATAAAATATCTCGTGAATATCTCTACTATACTTTCTTTATCATATCAAATTAGATTAAATACAATATATTCTGTTGAACTAAATCAAGAGAAAATCATAAATAATTATATATATATATATATATATATTAAAATAAATGTTAAAAATATTTCCAAGTAAATGAACTAATTACTTACATACTAAATAATACTTCCAAGTAAATGAACTAATTACTTACATACTAAATAATAACAAAGAAGTACATTATTGGTAATGTAAATTAAACTTAATTAAGCCTTGATCACTCATGTTGATATTACCGACAGCTAGTTGCTCAACACACACACAAAGTAAGCCTTGATCAAATACAAAACTATAGTTTCAGAGAAAATCAACATATGTAATTACCTGACTTATCGAGTAGACATATTGTAAACTGTTTTCTCCTGATGTTTTAACCCTCTCGTCTTCTTCTTCATAGACCACCTTAAGATTTTGTCCGAAGCATAAATAAATGAGAAAATTCTTAAACTATTCCTCCATCCTTGGTATACATATATTTCATATATGAATTAATTAGGCCAAGGTTACCTCTCCATAAGTAATCAGCGTTGGCAAAATAGATGGAAGCATCAATCTCCAGGATTAGAAGTCCAGGAATGGTTCTTGAGTAATAATACTGCTCGGTGCTTCTAATCTTGAGTTTAGTCCCTGCACAACACACATAGATTGTGAAGTTATTTAGCAAAAAAAAATCATTAGGATGCAAACCAATAAACCTAAAAGACTAAAGGTAATAACTAAATGAACACAATACACACACAAAAAAAGCAAAAAAAATTAAGGACGACTAAGAAAATGGTTCAATCGACTATTTATAAAGTAGATTGTTTGTTAGGTTGGATAAGAATAAATTTCAAAATATATTGGTTGTCAAGTTAAAATCTAAATAATCATTTATTTAAAAGATGTCTCATTCTGAAGATATGAGAAGTCTTATATTTGAAAATTTTGATTATAGTATACTGATTTATTATGAAGAGAATATTCTATTTTGCTGTAAATTTTTAAGGTAACTAATTTTTATAAGATACTATAATTAAGAACGTGATTTCCGGTTCGGGAAGTTATATTTAATTGCTTAACATATTTTTGAATATATTGTTTGTCAAACCATAATATCCGCAGCTAGTAAAGATATTTGAGAGATATTCTCATTTCTGTTTAGTACAAAATCGTATGTATATGGTATATTTAGCTCAATAAATGGTAACCAAGTAAGGTAGTTATATTTAATTTTTAGAATTACTTGATTGATCTTATAAAATTACTTGCGCAGGAATATGCCCAAGATTACGTGGAAAGAAATCTAAGATATTACCTATTGCCTTAAATGTAGGAGAATCTAATTGTATATTTAAAAATCTATAGATTTCGTATCAATGAATTAATTTTCTTCCAAATATAGATTTCGTATCAATTAATTAATTTTTTTCCAAATATAGATTTCGTATGAATTAATTAATTTTCTTCTTAAAAATATCTAAACCTGTTTCCAAACATTCTGATTTTACTAAAGGCTATCCAAGTAACCAAACAAATCGATTTTGTACTTCTGCTTTAATAATATAGATGGTTTCACTTGAATTGCTTATTGAGGTAAAGATGAGGATTTAGTAAAATCCAGAGTTGACCCCAAAAAAAACTAAACCTTACTGAATCAAGATGTTTTTAAAGTACCAATTTTGAGTCCAAATATATCAAGCGTTGGGCCAAATCCAATTTAGATGTAGAGTACCAAGACGAAGGCGGTTTAAGTAGACCGAAATATATTTAGGCAGTATTAAACCAAATAAAATCGATTTTCAGTCAGTTCCTCACACACACGGAAACACCAAAGCGGCCTCCCTCTGCGACGACACCTTTAGGGGTTTTACGAGTGAAATCTCAAATCCATGGCGGACGACGATTACCAAGATGTCGACGATTTGGGGTAACTCTCTCTCTCTCTCTCTCTCCCTCTCTCAGATTATTCTACCTGTTTCCGTCTCTTGTTGATTTCAAAGATTAGAACTTTATGAAACCCTAAATTTCCACAAAAAGATCCAATTTTTATGATGCAAAGATTATTTTTTTTTATCTATAAACCTATGTTATTTGCGAAGATATATCATAGAGTTTTTGATTGTTTTGTAAGTTATAGTTAGACCCCATCTCTTAGAACTACATAGTGTGCAGGAGACTAGAAAGAGCATACTCTGTTTCGTACAGAGTGTTTTGTGTTCTTGATGAGTGTAAACTAAAAAGAAAAAAAAAACGAGAGCTTTAGAGACTATGATGAATATTGTTGTGGTTTGTGTAAGAGATTGTGAGTAGAGCTTAGGGTTGAGATTGACATGAGATCTTAGCTTGTGTTTGGGGTAAAATTGAAGTTGCTTTATGTTTGTGGGACTCTTTTTCTTCATATTACTTGTTATGCTTCAAATTGCTTAAGAAGTTGAATCTATTGTGTTCTGTAGGTACGAGGATGAGCCTGCAGAGCCAGAGATTGAAGTAAGCTGTTTTTCTTTTGTAGGAATTGGACACTAGTATTGCTTCCTATATGCGGTTTATAAATGAGATTACTTTTTGTGAGTTTGTGATTAGGAAGGAGTAGAGGATGATGCCGAGATGAAGGAAAACGATGATGTGGATGGTGAACCTATCGAAACAGAGGATAAGGTAGAGGAGGAAGCTGTGCCACGACCGCGTAAAACATCAAAGTTCATGACCAAGTACGAACGGGCTAGGATACTAGGCACTCGTGCTCTCCAGATAAGGTATGGTGGTTTCCAGCCTTTCTGGACTATCAGTTGTATCGAGAGATTCCCTTGCTTAATGTTTTGGGTGTTGATAACAGCATGAATGCACCTGTGATGGTGGAGCTGGAGGGTGAGACTGATCCACTTGAGGTACTCTCACTTACTGTTGCAACCTTTTCAAGAGTTTTCATTGTTTATGGATTATGAGCAACTTACTTTGTTATATGAAGAAAGCTAAAAAGGTTACTATGTACTTTGGTTTCTTAGATCGCAATGAAGGAGCTTAGACAGCGTAAAATACCTTTCACGATCAGGCGTTACTTACCAGACGGGAGGTGAGTGTTTATTTCATTTCACAACAAAACATTTATTGTTGTTGTCATCAGTTCACTTGTTTGATCGGCTCTTTTGTGCCCTCTCTGAATCAGCTTTGAAGAATGGGGAGTCGATGAACTCATTGTGGAAGACTCGTGGAAACGTCAAGTCGGTGGTGATTAATCGATAAGATTACTCTATTATGTAGCCCTTCTCTATGTTGTTAAGTGAATCATCCAAAAGTGGAAACATATATTTTCTCTAGTGTTTCAAATTTTGTAGCCTGCTTTGAACAAAGGTCATAAAACCTTTGATGGGATGTTTCAAATTTTGTAGCCTGCTTTGAACAAAGGTCATAAAACCTTTGATGGGATGTTGACGTACTACTACTGTCTGTGACGTATCGAAGTTCAGACACTCCAATTTCTCTTGTTGTCATACAACTTGGTTGCTATCTAATTGCCTAGCCATGTAGCAGAAACCAATAAGCCTGCTTAAACAGAATCTCAAAGTTCAGAAAAATAGAAGACTTCATCATACATATAATTCTCTAGTTTCAAGACTTTTTCAGTCTATGTAGCATCCATTTTAACGATTATACTTTGTAAACAGTATAGTCAAGAAAAATACATTATATATAGCTTCTGCCTCTTTGATTATCATGAAGAAATGTAGACATGTGCTGGCTTAGTGGCTTGTTTGGCTAGCTACGAAATCGAGAACCATAATTTGATTAGGATCAAAATTTGTGGCACTTTAACTTGTACATTTTTTTATAGAATGGTGAAGGTGATGACCCGAAACCCATCTCTCACTTAGCTGTGTAACCATAACCATAGTCCGGAATATAATCCACTGTCCGGAATGTGTATGATAAAACAAACATTAGTCCCTTAGTGTCTTCAACGCTGATTACATGTTTTCCGGTTTAATCTCTTTAAATCATTGAAGCCGAGCTACGTTTTCTCTACATTAGCAGCTACAAAACCAATATCAACTCAATTCTCATAAAGGTGTAACGTACATATATATTGAGGTTTAAAAACTCATTTAAAAAGCCAATGCCAGGAGTTACAAAAACAAAACTGAGTATCGATCTTTATGCTTTCCCTACTCGTTCACTCTCATCTTCATGACCTTCAGAAAAGATTTCTTTGGAGACTTACCAATGAGAAGTAAGCACCCGTGGGTCCCTTTGCCAACAACGTCGAGTGGTTCCCACACTCCACTACCTTCCCTTTATCCAAAACCGCGATCACGTCACAGTTCTGTATCGTGCTGAGCCTATGTGCGATCACCACGCTCGTCCTCCCAACCATCACTCGCTCCAGCGCGTCTTGCACCACACGCTCCGACTGACTATCCAAAGCGCTCGTCGCTTCATCGAGCAGCAGCACGGACGGGTTCTTCAAAACAGCACGAGCTATAGCAATCCTCTGTTTCTGCCCACCCGACAACAGTACACCTCTGTCTCCACAGTTCGTGTCATAACCGTTGGATAATGATGTAATAAAATCATGAGCGTTTGCCGCCTTTGCCGCCTCGATGATCTCCGACTCACTAACATTTTCCGACGCTCCTCCTCCGTACATTATGTTCTCTCGTATAGTCCCAGCGAATAACGCTGGCTCTTGGCTAACCAAAGCTATGTGTTGACGTAACGATCTCAAATGATACGACTTTAGATCACGACCGTCGATTTTTACACAACCCTTTAAAGGGTCGTAGAACCGTTCGATCAAGCTAATGATCGTTGACTTTCCTGAACCACTTGGACCGACAATAGCTGTTGACTTTCCTTCCTCTATTTCAATAGACAAGTTCTTGAATATAGCCACGTTTGGTCGTGTAAGATAAGCGAAGTCCACGTCGACAAAACTTATCTGTCCCTTTATTTTCTCCTTTACGTACCCGTCAGGACTCTCGGGGTCAATGGTCGTGGAACGGTCCAACACTGCGAACACAGACCCGACAGCATCAGAGCCTTTGGCTAGATCGGTCGTCATGCTCCCAGCGTCTGCTATAACCCGACCAGTACTCACAAAGACCGTAAAGATCTCAAAGAACTGTTCTGCCACGATCTTGCCGTTAGTGATTAGTCTACCACCATACCAGAAGTTCAAAACCGAAGTGCATGTTATAAGGCTTTTTGATGTGGCGAGAACGGTTCCAGCTAGCCATGATTGGCGAATGCTTTCCTTTCTTGGACCTTTTTGAACTCTTTTGAGTAGTTTCAAGATCCGTTCTTGTGATGAGAAAGATGTGATGGTTCGGATGTTGGAAACAGCTTCTGCTGCTAGCTTGCTGCTCTCGTCTTGCGCTTTGATTGCTTTCTTGGATAAGCTTTTGAGGAGGATGCGTTGGGTGTAGAAGCAGACTACAATAACTGGCTGCGCCGCGATCATGACGATGGCTAGTCGCCAAGCGATGACCAAACCTACCGTGCAGGCTACGGCCACTGCTGATATGGTTTGTACTAACAATGCGACTCGTTCACCAACAAGCGACCTCACCTATGTGATAAAAAAACATTACAAGATCAAGAACTGGTAAGAAAGTAAGTTGTTTCGTTTAGTGGCTAAACTCTGGGATCATCTAATAAGGGTTATGGGTTTGATTTTCGTTAGAACATGTTCTCCTAAACAGAGTTAATTTAATATGGTCTGGACCCTCATCCTATGGATATACGGATTTTCGGACCCATACATTCAAAAAAAAAAGTTGTTTACTAAAGTTCAAAAGACATTAAAAAAAAAGAAAGTTGTTTACTAAAGTTAAAAAGACATACCACGTTGGCTTCTTTTGCAAGTCTTGAGCAAATTGCACCACTCGAGTTCTCATCTTCATCGAACCAGTTGACTTCAAAGGTCAGTATCTTTTTGAGCATCTTCTCTCGGATTCGTTTGGTTAGGTATTCACCCATGTAACCAAAACTATATTGTTGAATGGTAATGGAAAAGAAAGTAAAGACAGCTAGACCAACAAAGAACAAGACATAGATCCTAGTCTTCTCCTTGATCTCGTCATGACTCGTTAGAAAATACACTGACACCATTGATCCTGAAACAAATGCACTAATTGGTTGTACCCCTCCATGTAAAGCTGCACTTAAGCAGCCATATAGTGCATGTTTCCACTCTGGTCTATTCATTGCTATCAATCTCTTAAAAGATGGCACAGGTGGCTTCTTACTCTTAGGAACTGAACCAGGAAGATTCGAGTCGACACTTGAACTCATTAACAAGTCAGACTCGCTTTGAGTAGACAGTTTTGGACCGTAATTCAAATCTTTGCTCAATATCGACAACTGACCACCTTGCACCCTTACGCTGATGTTACCATCTGGTTCTTGATTATCTATCTGTTGCAAACGAACTAGAGAAGTATATTGACCATCTAAGTTCTCCATGAGCTCTTCGTGTGAACCGGCTTCTACAATGCGACCATCTTGGACTACACAGATAACATCAGCATCACGAATAGTAGAGAGGCGATGGGCAATAACAATAGTTGTACGGCCAACAGAAGCATTGTCCAAGGCTTCTTGGACTACCCTTTCAGATTCTGAGTCCAATGCACTTGTTGCCTCGTCTAGTAAGAGAATTGCTGGTGACTTGATTATGGCACGTGCAATTGCAATCCTCTGCTTCTGTCCCCCTGACATTTGCACGCCCCTCTCCCCAACCTTTTTGTGTAAAAAATAATCAAATTTACGTAAGTATAAAGTTTCACTTCGGAAATTGGAAAAGATCTTAAATAATATATAAAATATAGCTTCTGAATCGAAAGTCCATCAAACTTAATACGTCCAACTAAAACATAATCAACATGTTTCTTAAATTGGAATCTAATTTTGACAAAAAGTACCTGAGTTTTATATCCATGAGGGAACTGAGAGATGAAGTTATGAGCATTTGAAGCCTTTGCAGCTTCCACCACTTCATCCATGGATGCGTCCTCTTTACCAAATAGTATGTTCTCCTCTATTGATGTGGCAAAAAGTGCTGGTTCTTGGCTAACTAAACCCATCTGCAATCTCAACCAGTTAACCTGAAAATTGTTAATGGCCACACCATCAAGAAGAATCTCTCCTGAGACCGGGTCATAAAACCTTTGCAAAAGGGCCAACACGGTTGATTTTCCCGACCCGCTTCCACCAACTAGAGCCATAGTTTTTCCAGATGGAACTCTCAGACAGAAGTCATCAAAGATTGGAGTTTCTGGTCTAGACGGGTACATGAACTTCACATGCTTAAATTCGACTTCTCCTTTGATTTTCTCTAGAGTTTGACCTTCAAGGTTGTCCGAGTCGATATCGGGAACTCTTAGTATCACTTCCATGATTCTTTCCCCAGCTACAACCGCCTCTGAAAGGTATTTGAGATTCGACAAACCTCGACCAAGTGTTCTGAAATGTGTAAGAAGATACCAAAGATCAAAACTAAATTATGATTTCTTGCTTCTCAAGAAAACTAAAACCCTTAAACTATAGTTACTTACGTGCCACCAAAGGTAATGCAAATGATGACTGCAAAGATAGTACCACCTTTTGCGCCATGGTACATAACCATTCGACTTCCATACCATGTCATGAACGCCCAAATGGCGTAAATGATACCAGTGCTCCCAAGTGAGACACCTTTAACTAGCCCTTGTCTCAGCCCTAGTTTCACGGAGCTTTGAAGCGCGGATGAGAATTTAGCTATCAACTTCGTCTCACTACCAAATGCATAGACTGTTCGCACCAACGAGATGGCTTGCTCGGCGATAGAACCAGCTTCATTATACTCTTCACGTATTTTCCTCGAGATGCTGATCAGTGCTCGTCCATACATCAGTCCAGGGATCAAGAGGAGAACGACGAACGGGAAGCCTACGATTGTGAGTCTCCATAGCATGATGAAAGCCACTATGTAGCTTGCAACAAACGCAGACGCAGTCATCAAAAAGTTCGGTAACTGCATATAAGTAAAATCATCAAGAACCGTTTTAAAAGCAAGAAACATGACTAGAATGAAAAGATAAAAATAAACAAAAGTTGAGACCTTTTCACTAAGGACGTCTTGTATGACAAGACTGTCACTAGAAACACTTGTGATAACATCAGAAGTGCTTGTGACATGAAGATCAAAGTAACCCACATCTTGTCTTAACACTGCTTTTAAGTATCTCTCTCTCATTCTTGCTGCTTGTCGCTCCCCTGTTCTTGTCCAGCAATATCCTTCTGTTTTGTATTTAACCCATCCAAAATAATTAAATACAAAATGAACCTTATAGAAATGCAACAAGATAATATTGAAATTTGATTGCTTTTTTCTTTGTAGATAAAAACATGGTGTTAAGAACTTACCAAGAAAGCATAGCACCCATGACACACCAGCCACATAAAGCAAAGCTATAGCTTTCTGTTAATTACCCAATATGTAGAAAGAAGGAAAAATACATAAGAACTCTTTCCACATCAAGATTCACATTTATTTACAAAGTGGAATAGCTCATATCTGATATACATATATATTATATACATTTATATATATATATATATATATATATATATATATTATATTTGGTTTTACACCCATTCTTGCGTATAACTTATATACGGTGTGATTGGCTTGAACCGTCGAGGATGTGGCTTTCACAAAAAGTTGTTTTAAAAACTTTTGTAATAATAAAAAGAGCTATAAAAATGTTACAAACCACATATTAAGAGAGTAAGTTATGAAAAAAAGTTAGGAGAGCTTTGAAGATTTTAATGTATGAGTAGAAAAAACAATCTAGATATATTTTTTTAAAAGAAGTAAAAGCCTCCAAGATCTTAACCAATTGCACCCACCCTAGATAAGGCTACAAGTCAGATTAAAAGTTTACATTGCTGTGCATTCGGTTTAAGTTCGGATTAAGTCATCTAGGCCTAAAGTCATCACGCTATATTTAGTTTCTGACCGAAAACAGAAAACAAAGAGCAAAAGAAGAGAGAAAAAGGAACCTTGGAGATGGCTTTCATGAAGTTCCCATTATTGAACGAACCACCGACGTCATTCAATAGTAAGCCAGTGATGAAAAATATAATAGGAGTAATGAAGCCATCACCGACGGCTCCGATTAGTCCTAGTCCCATCAACATCCAATCCACACCGTCAGCGTGCATAAAAATCGATCTTATGCTTCCCCAACTCTTCATTGTCAACGCTCTTCTCTTCTCAATTGTTTTAGAGAAAAGACCAAAACGACTTCTCAAACTAAAGGAAACGGTAGCTCACAGCCTTCCTGTTTTTGGTGGATCTTCTTGTGTAATGTTTATTTGTTCACGTCTCTTGGTCCTTTTATATATTAGCATTTGTGATACCCCGAAGTAGACCGTAGGCCGATTAATAATATACAAGGTCTTATATATAATAACAAGCGTTTTATATCAGCAACTTCCCTTATTCTAATTCGCTTCTTCACTTTAAATTTATTTATTTTCAATTTTAACTGATAATATCTGTTTGTGTTCCGTATCTTCATTCACAACTAGTAGAATCACAAAATGATTCTTTAAACAGCAGCACTAAATGATGTCTGCCATAATATCTCTCAAGCTTTCGTGTCTCCCATATCGTACTTATGAATTCTGACCATATTTTGGAAAACAATTAAATGCGAGAAGAATCAAATCTATTTTTACTGGACAAAAATCATATTTTATTTGTGGAAAACGTTCTAATGCTAGTTTAATACTATATCTTCAAGTGTAGTCATCTGTAATACTATTACTTAAATAGCTATTTGATCATTTATAAGCAAATAATGTATCTTTGTCATGACATGTTATCAATTTATCATCGACTTAAGCTGTCTTGTATGACACATGATATAATAATAAAACATCGGTATTATTCAACATTGACCACTACGACTTGATTGGAGGAGAGAATTTCCGGGTTTTAGATCCCTCTAGAAGAAGCAGCTGG
Source organism: Brassica nigra (assembly GCA_016432835.1). Classification (NCBI taxonomy): domain Eukaryota; kingdom Viridiplantae; phylum Streptophyta; class Magnoliopsida; order Brassicales; family Brassicaceae; genus Brassica; species Brassica nigra. Next base: position 14,730,042 of record CM028249.1, on the reverse strand, counting down.
ATTTGGAGAGCAATTTGTAAGCTGAGGCCTTTGGCGAGGCCTATGGTGTTTTGTGAAGTGGGTTCGGGCATTATAGCTAGTTTTTGGCACGATAATTGGATTTTTTTTGTCTTCTTATCGAGCTGGTAGGACACAGAGGACCTCAGGTTTCTGGTTTACACATCGATGCAGCTGTGTACAAGATGCTCTGACTAGTGAAGGGTGGTGGTTGGATCGCAGTCGGAGCAGAAGTCCTACAATTTCCTTGTTGAAAGTTTGCCTGCCGATTGCACAGGAGATAATAGATTCTGAAGTGGGTGATAAGTATGTTTGGTATCCGGAGCTTGAGCATGGAACCGGTAGTTTCTCCGTAAGTGATACGTGGAGAGCATTGCATCATTTCCCAATAAAAGTGTTTTGGAATAAGGTTGTGTGGTTTTCCGGAGAATTCCGAAGCATGCCTTTATCACTTGGCTTGCTGCTCGGGACAGAATGGTCACAAGAGATAGGCTTATTCGGTGGAGATTAACGGTTCCTTCGAATTGTGTCTTGTGTTTAGGTCATGATGAAACCCGGCAACATTTATTTTTTGACTGCCCGTTTAGTAATCAGGTCTGGTCATTCTTTGTTTCTCGGATAACCTTGCTCCTTTCCAGGGTTTTGAGGAAGTTTTGAGATGGCTGAAAGCTCCATCGAGAGATAAAAATGTGATTCGGATTGTTAGACTCATCCACCAAGCAGTCTTGTATTTGATTTGGAAGGAAAGAAACAAGAGAATTCACTCAGAGGTGGAGAAACCACCAAGGACTATTATAGCAGATATTCAGCAGGTTATCAGACTCAGATTGGACCCTCTGGCTTGTAGATAGATAAACCCCCTAGGACAGAATTCAGTGCTTACTGCTTGGTTATCGTTCTTTGCAGTTTGAAGTTTTGCAGGTAGTTCAGTCTTAGAGGATGATAGTAAGTTTTTTTGGTAGTTGAGCTTTTGGCCTTTGTTGCTTTTTACTGCCAAGCATGGTATAGTTTGTTTTGGGCCTGTACACCCAATTGTAATGGACTTGAGTTAATAAATAGAATAAAAGTTTTTTTCTTAAAAAAAACACTACGATTATAATAATATCTTTTTAAATTTTTTTTCTGTTAATTAGTTGTTTACGCAACTTAAGATAACATGCCAAATTTGAGCCTTTATATGGGCCATTATGAAAACGGGTTGGCAGCTGCATGTAAGGCTGGGCACGAATACTCGTTACTTGCCTAATATTCGTAACTTGACTCGTACTCGACTCGTTTTTTCAAGTACTCGTTGTTGCCAAGTCAAGTATCAAGGCGTTCACTTTTACTACTTACGAGTACAAGGCAAGTAACAAGTATCACAAAAAAATTAACGACTCGTATTGATATTACTCGTTACTTATTTTATATTGAAAAATGACAATTAAACCATAAAAACCAAAGTTCTAAACTGATATTTCTTTGTTGTAAGAAGTAAGAAGTACTTTCATATCGAAATATATGTATTTTATTTCTTTTTCTTTTTTTATATTAGGTGTAAATATTTTATTTGAAATAATTCTCGCGTTTTTACCAAGTCGAGTAAACAAAACGAAATTTCATAACCTTCTTAGAATATTATTTATCAAGTAATTCTTAGAAATTTGGAAATATATCAAAATAATTCATAAGTATTTGTAAGTAGTAAGTAATCGAACAAGGCAAGTAACTTGCAAGTAACATATTTTGGACAAGTATTCGAAATATCAAGTACTCGTTTCCGACAAGGAAAGTACAAGTCCAAAAATTCATTACTCGTTCAAGGCAAGGCAAGTATCAAGTATACGTAAAAATGCAAGTACTCGCCTTAAGGAAAAAGTGTCAATTTCAACCCGTACAATTTTGGTCGTACCTTTTCAGATCTGAACAATGAATAAGTGCGATTTCATACCCAAACTGAATAATAATTTGAATTTCATACCCAAACTTCAATATTAACATAATTCCGAATATAAAACTGTCTCCATTGTCCATCGCAATGCTTCTAATTCCGAATATAAAACTGTCTCTCGTCTCCTTAAGTTTTGCGTTCCCATGAGCTAAATCTTTCCAAAGCTATCCTTCTAGACCATGATCCATCCATCATGCAGATATAATCCAGGCTTATGACCTGGACTTCCTCGCTACTATGCTCTTGTGGGGCGGGAGTGACCATCTCATTTGCATTAAACCAGGCTTGACATTCACTATGTGCATATCGAACTAGCTCTAAAGGATTCCTGTCAATCCCCCTAAAGAGTTTATCATACCGAGCCTTCCAAATATACCAGATTATACAAGGATAAGGATCCTTGTCCAGTTCTAGTTCAACAATGCTATTCTTTCTCCAGAAGAGGTAGTCCATATTGGCATAAATACTCGGTAGTGGAAAAGTGTTGGGGCGGAGACCATACTTGCAGAGCTGGAGAACATTTAAATATGGCATGAGTAACAATTTCTTTTTGTTTCCCACATCTTGGACAATAATTATTGCATCTCATATTCCGGCGTGTTAGGTTTCTCGTTACAGCCACATGTCCTGTTATTAATTGCCATATAAGATCACATATTTTCTGAGGTGCTTTTACATTCCAAACAAAGGCTTGGCGGTTAGTTATATTGGGTTCCATTACCTCCATCTCTTCCTCAGTCTTCACTAGGTTTCGAGCTACCCAGTATCTAGATTTAACTATGTACTGGTCATTCCTAGTATAGTTCCAATAGAACATATCACGGCGATGAGTTGAGCTTATGGCCAAACTACTAATGAGAGTTATATCAGCAGAGGCAACATAATCATACAGTAATCCAACATCCCATTCCTTTGATTCGTGATTAATAAGGTCGCTAACTCTCATGTTCGGATGCAGAACTGGGGAAGAAGGGCGCGTCGGCCTAACGGATGTTGTAGTGATCCAAGGACCCTCCCACACCTTGACCTCATATCCAGAATTTATATTTTGTCTGATTCCTAGTAGCAGTAGTTTCCGTGCCGCTGATATGCTTGTCCACACATAGGATGGGTTGCTTGCAGAGATTGTTCGTAAGGTGAACTCATTTTGTAGTATCTTACCCTCAAGACTCGAATCACTAGTGAATCAGGGTATTAAACTAGCCTCCATATTTGTTTTGCTAGTAAATCCAGGTTAAACTCATGATTCATACGGAAAGCAATCCCGTCCTCCTCCCTTGGTAAACAGAGCTTTTACCATTTCGCCCAGTGAATTCCTCTCTTCGCGGGGTTTGAGCTTCACCAGAATTGTGCAATGGCCCTTGCGAAGTTTTCATATATCTCCAGTGGGAGCAAGAAGCTAGACATAACATATGTCGGAAGAACTAGCAAGATAGATTTGATCAAAACTTCCTTTCCTCCTTTCGAAAGCCGTCTACCCATCCATCCATTCACTCTATGCAATAATTTGTCCTTGAGAAATGAAAAGATTTTGCATTTAGTTCCGCTAATGTCTTCTGGAATTCCGAAGTATGTCCCCATTCCTCTTTCATTCTGGATTCCAAGTGTATCTTTAATCTGCTGTCTAACATTTACAGTGATCCTCATACCAACGAGTACAGAGGATTTCTCAAAGTTGATACATTGGCCTGCTGCTTGTCCATATTTCCTTACTACTTGCACAACTTCTTCACATTCACGGAGCTCTGCCTTACATAGGAAAAGGCTATCATCAGCAAAGAGAAGAGGGGATACCGAAGGACACACAAGTGTAACGCGCATCCCCGTTATCTTCCTTGGTTCTCTGCATGATTAAAAGGCTAACAGGCGCTTCCGTGCATAGAATAAAGATGAAAGGAGACAAAAGGATCTCCTTGACGTAGACCTCTCCGAGGAACAATATTTCCCCTTGGTTTTTCATTCGTAAGCACCTTGTACTTAACGGAAGTGATACATCACATTATCCAGGTAATCCAAGTTTCTGAGAATCCCATCTTTCGCATAACTGCTTCAATGTAAGAACACTTCATCCTATCATACGTTTTACTCATATCCGTCTTAATGGTCATCCTTTTATTGAGCCAGCTTGGTTTAGTTCTCAGAGCATTGGACATTTCCTGGGCAATCAAAATATTATCCGAATCTGTCTTCCAACAACAAAGGCTGACTGGATTTTTGAAATTCTGTTTGGTAACACTTTCTTTAAACTCTGGCTAAGACCTTAGAGATTATCTTGTAGCTAACATTGCACAAGCTAACGGGCCGGTACTGAGGCATCTCAGTAGACTTAGTTATCTTCAAGATGAGGCAAATATTTGTATCATTCAGTCCACTCGCCATCGATCCATCAAAAAGGGATAGATTAACCATATGAGTTAAATCCTCCTTTACGATATCCCAGAATTTCTGGTAAAGAGAGTCATCATCCATCTGGTCCTGGAGCTTTTTCTGGGTGCATATCAAAGAGTGATAATTTGACTTCCAATTCAGTGATCGGAGCTGTAAGATCATCATTAATTGACTCAGTAATTGTTGTGGATACCTCAGATGAAGTTTGATCTTAAATTTTCAAAATAAAGAAGTTTGTAGTTTTGGATCGTTTGCATATAATATTTTTGACAGTAATGATGATACATCTTAATGTGTATGTGATGTAACAAGATAATATCTTTATTATTCATTAGTTTATATAGATAATTACCTTTTATTTGTATTTTTCATATTTTATTAGTTTTCATATTTTAATTAAGATTATGGTTTTCATAGATTTAATGATTTATTATAAACAAGTATGTCCATCTGTGCTGCGCATAGGTTAATTTACTGTTTTAAAAATGATTTGATCGTTGTAATAATTTAATTAGAATAAATTATTATTTAAAATATTATATGAACAATGACACATAATATAAGAGATTCCTGCATCGAAACAAAACAGATGAAGGGACAGAACAAATATCATATAAAATGAATACATGTTTGCAAAACTTTTTAAAATACCAAAATATAAAACATAGTTAAAATACTTTTGTGGCAGAACGGACTATCGCAGATAATACCCTCATAGCACAAGAAGCTTTCCACGCACTGAGAACAAATAATAGATGTAAGAATGAGTTCATTGCAATTAAAACTGACATGAGCAAAGTTTACGATAGATGAGAGTGGGATTTCCTAGAAGCTAAGATGAGGAAGATGGGATTCAGGGAAAATGGGATTCAATGGATAATGAGATGTGTCCGATCAGTGTTATATAGTGTACTGATAAACGGGAATCCTACGGGCCACATAACTCCCTCTAGAGGGCTACGCCAGGGTGAACCACTCTCTCCATATTTATTTATTCTCTGCACAGAGGTCCTTATAGCTAACATAAAAAGGTTTGAAAGCTCAGACAGATTACTGGACTCAAAGTGGCTCAAGCAAGTCCACCAATATCTCATCTCCTATACGCAGATGATAGCCTTTTCTTCTGCAAAAGCAACCCAAGAGCAATGCAGTAGCTTACTCAACATTCTTGATTTATATGGGAATGCTTCTGGTCAAAGGATTAACTTTGAAAAATCAGCCATCACTTTCGGAAAAAGAGCCCCCAGAGAACATGGAAAACCTGAAAAATATATTAGGGATCACTACCGAAAGCGGCAACGGCAAGTACCTTGGCATCCCCGAACAACTTCAGGGCTCTAAAACTGAAGCTTTTGCCTATGTCCAAGACAATCTTGACCAGAAAGTCAACGGATGGACTGCAAAATACCTCTCTAAAGCCGGTAAAGAAGTTATGCTCAAGTCTGTAGCATCAGCTACTCCGACATTTCCTATGTCGTGTTATCTTTTCCCTAAAGGACTATGTACAAAAATATCCAGTGCAATGTCAAATTTTTGGTGGAGCTCTAGCTCTAATTCAAAAGGTATGCACTGGATATCATGGGACAAAGTATGCCTCTCTAAGAAGGAAGGAGGAATTGGCTTTCGGTCGCTCGAAGAGTTTAACATAGCCTTACTGGCTAAACAACTTTGGCGACTGGAGAAAAATCCAAATTCTTTACTGACGAGAGTTCTTAAAGGAAGATATTTTCGGAACTCGCATCTCTTCAAAGCGCCTAAAGCTTCAAGATCATCTTATGGCTGGAGAAGTATTATGGCTGCAAAAGATCTAGTCAACAAAGGACTTCGACGGACAACTGGAACAGGTGAACATACATTAGTCGGAAGACCCGTGGTTACCAGATGAGACCGTAAGGCCTCCTATGATAACCCACAGCTACGATCCCAACCTTAAAGTGTCTGATCTAATTGACCCGGTGAAAAAGGACTGGGACGCCACTAAACTCAGGAACCTGCTCCACCCTCAGGACATTCTGTTGGTTCGTTGTTTACACCTCAGTAGAAATCCTATTCCGGATTGTTATTGCTGGAATTTATCTAGATCTGGTAAGTACACGGTAAAGTCAGGCTATATGCTTGCAAGATCAAAACCTGACTACGAAACTATTTTCCAGAACCAGTTACCATCTCTCAATCCACTGAAGGAAAAAATTTGGAAAGTCAAACTTGGAAAAAAATAATGTCATTTTCTATGGCAGATTTTATAAGGGGCCATAGCCGTAAATGAAAGACTTTTCAGGAGACATATTGGAAACGATCCTAGCTGCCCAAGATGTAGTCATGCTGAAGAAACAATTAATCATATGATTTTTACATGTCCTCCCGCAGTACAATGTTAGGCTCTGTCTACGATTCCCTCAGCGCCAGGAGTCTTTCCTTCAGAAAATATGTATTCCAACATTGATTACCTTCTATCGAAGTCGACTAGTGTAGGAACTATGAAGAACTTGTCAGGGTTTTCCCTTGGATTATATGGTATATTTGGAAAGCCAGAAATGAAAAACTATTTAATGGCTGCGAGTTCTCACTAGTGGATACAACATAATTGGCATTACGAGAATGCAATGCGTGGTTTTTAGCCAATGAAGAAGAAGACCTGGGTGATCACGCCATCGACTACATACCAAGAAACCTCTCAGAATTCCCTACCTTCACCTGTTGGGTGGATGGCTCATGGAAAAATGATGAATCCACAAGTGGAGTGGGATGGATCTTGCAGCTTCAAGACATATCAATAGATCTCCTCGGCCTTCAAGGCTGTCATAAAAAAATTTCGCCCTTACACACCGAACTCTAGAGTTTAGCATGGGCCTTAAAATGCTTAAATCGCCATCAAAACTAGTGTAATCATTTTGTTACCGATTCTCAGGAATTAGTCAAAATGATAAGTACACCTGAAGACTGGCCAGATTTTGCAGCTCAACTCACTGAGTTTAAAATTCTGTTGGCCAACTACCAGGACAGCAATGTAGTCTACCAACCCAGATCCAGTAACACCCATGCAGATTTTCTTGCAAGACACGTTCGAACAAGGAACCGTGTTTTCTCCTATGTCAACACGTATGTGCCTTACTGGATTGATATCAGCAAATTGCCTTTGGCGAACTCGTACTAAGATTTATCTTTGTATCTCTTTGTGTTAAAAAAAAGTAAAATAATTTATTGATCCATTAATTTTTTTGATGATTTTATAATAACCGATACTTAATTAAATTTAATGTAACTTTAAATAATATGTATCTAACAAATTTTCTATTTTACCTTTTTACAGTCTAAAATAAATGTTGCATTTATATTTTATGTTAATTTACTTAACATCTTTCCGTAAAAGCACACATTTAAAATTAATCCACATTACTTATTTTAATAGTTGTTAAATTTATAAGATTAAATTTTGATATGACTGCCTATTCCCCTCTGTAAACACTACAACCCTATCTATTCCCACCCAGACTCCTAAGCTCATTACTAAACCCCCTGTACATATAAATCGCTTCGTATTAACCCCCGATCATTTTAACTCTGCTTAATTAAACCTCTGTAATCAAAAATTAGAAATCAATGTTAAAGCTCTAACATATGAGGTGAATTGCGTTTTGCAACCACACCCTAGCTGCCTGACCCGACTTCTAGAATCGAAATTGATTTAGGGAATTTGTTTTCCATCTCGTTCGACACAAAGACAAGAAACGAAGATGAGCCTTAGAGAGATTGTTAAAAGTGTGGTGAGGCTGACAATAATGCAAACGGTTATAAGATTCATCAAAAAAAGAAGAAGATGACTGTGAAGGAGGTGTGACATCGTTTTTGACCTATTGAATGTAATGGTTTCTTGATTAAACTAAGAAAACTAATGCATGGTTATAATGTCATGGAACTTTTTCTCAAGGGCAAGATGAAATAAGGCTTACAAAGCCTACGCAGAGTCAAAGCTAGTCGTGATGTGTTTAAATCGAGTTTGTAGCTTTTGTGTTTCAGTTGTCTTGTGACATTTGTGTTTCAGTCGTTTATGTAAGAACTGTTCTGTTTTTTTTTAAAAAAAAATGTTAGATGTGACTGTGTTTCAGTCGTGTGCACTTGTTCTGTTTTTATGTAAGACTTGTTCTATTTTTAATTTAAGACTTGTGCTTTTGTGTCCAAGTTCGTGTTCAGGTTCAACACATACGAGAAAAGGATAGCAATTCATTACAAAAGTCTTTCCACACACATAAGAGGTTCATTACATTTAACCAAACCACACAAAGAACATGTTTTTGAAACTCAAAGTGCTCTTAGTTCTCATTATTACTATGTATTCTTTCAAAGCAGAAAAGTGACAAAGATACAATGGCGACACATGATTCTTAAACCTGCATTCCAATCTCACATGTGTGAAACCTTCTATATGGATTTTTTTTTTTGTTCTTGAGACAAACGTGGCCACATTCTTACCACACCAGCATTGTGTTGGCATGCCTCCCACTGTTCTCCTGTGTGGCAAAGAAGAAGAGGCTGAGCTACTCATGATTGACAACAGTGATGCTCTCGTTTCTTTCTCTCTGTTTCTCTGTTCTCTCCTTCCTCTCTGTTCTTCGTCGCTCTCTGTTCTCACCACTCTCTCTCTCTCTCACAGTCGTTTCTCTCTCTCTGTTCTTCGTAGTTGTCTCTGTACCGTAAGAACGAGACAGATAAAACCGTTATTTTTATACATCCAAATTGATTTCAGTTTTAATTGATTCGGGTTGGATGTTAATGGGTCAGGTCGGAATTTATTTAGTGGGCAAACGCTATTTCTTAAATGCAATTAATCTTATCTTTAATTTTGATTTTGAAATTAAATTAGAGAGGGGGATCTGAGCAGACTAAATAGATTAGGGGGATATCTAAAGAGAATTCATATCTATGGGTGGTCTGCTCATGAAGTGGAAAACATGGGTGGGAATAGATAGGATTGTAGTGTTTACAGGGGGAATAGGCAGTCATCCCTTGAATTTTACAACTTTAGTTTGCTTTTTATTAAATTCTAATGAATTGTCCAGCAGTAACTAAGTAAAGTAAATTTACCTTTGGATTCAGAAATGGCTCTCTGATATATCCAACAATAGTTTTAGGGTCGAATTCAATTGATGTAGTTAATGCTAATTAATAACTGATTCAAAAAAGGAATTATTAATCAACAGATCAAAGAAAAGTAGTAGAGAGTGGAAAACATGCAAAACCTTCTTTGTTAGATCAAAACTTGATACTTGTCTCTTTAATCCATTTTCACGAGAATAGTTCTGAGTGTGCTCCATCCCATCTCTCCAAACGGTGACCTACACTGCCTGTAAAATCAATTGATACTAGAGCAGGACCCGTCCGATCGGACGGGTACTTATTTTCATTTTTTATATATAAATGAATATTGTGACAAAAAAAAAATATATAAATGAATATTATTTAAATATCTATCGGTTTATATTTTTAAATATCATATTTCTAAATTTTTATAAACACAACGATCAAATAGTTTATGTATTGTAAAAATAGTAATCCGTGCCCGTTATTAAACTTTGACAAATTAATATTGACCTATTGATAGTTTGAGTAATATTTCCTGTAACATGAAATTGTTTGTCAAATGTAAAAAGAATTTAAATATTTTGATCAGATATGGATAATATGGTAAGATTTAATACATTGGAAAAAAGAATATTTTGTTATAAACATTAAATATTGTTTTACAAGTAATTCAAAGATATTTAAATTTCAGTATTGAATTTTATTGTTGAAATGGATAAACATATATTCTAGAAATTCTTGAAAAATATATAATCTTAGGTGGGATTTAATTATATTAAAATAATATTCAGTTACAAATATTTCATCTTGTTCTATAAGTAGTTTAAATATATTTAAAATCTTAGCATATATAGATTTTATTTTTCAAAATAATTAATGGTAAGTTAAACATATATTTTAGGAATATTCATAATATTTTTAATATCAAATTTAAATTTGAATTTTTTCAAAATAATTAATGGTAATGTTATCCAAGTTTAATATATTGTTAAAATCGATTTAAATATGAATATTCCTAAAAATCAGCTAATTTATTTTAGGAAATATATTAAATACGAAAATTAAGTTAAAATTGATTTAGGAAATTGTTTAATAAATAGGAAAAGACAATGATTACTTAAATATAGGTTCATTTAATTACTTCAGTGGCATACCACTGTAAATAAAAGTGAAAACTTAGGGGTATTTTATATGTGTACTTCTAAATTAATAAAGTAGATAGGAAGTTTCTACGTTATCAATATATATATATTGCAATGATCTAAAATTGAATATCTTCATAAATGCCATACCATTATCAATCTCTTCCAACAATTCCACTGTGTCATCTAAAATCTTGTCGATAAAGTATTAATTGAAACGATGAATTAAGTTCTGAATTGGTACAAAGAAAAAGAAAGAAGTCAGGAAGAAACTTGTCGAGGTCAAAAATGAAAATCAAAAAGAGAGTCAAAAGATTTGTTGTTTTGATGGAGAAGATTGAAAAAGGGAAAAAAAAATCAAAGAATAAATTAGTTTGAAAAAAACAGTTTGAAAATCATGGTCAATTAATTTTGAACGTGGATGCATTATCATGAGAATTTAGGATACATGTGCTGATTATTAGGGATGGAAGATAAACTTTTTCAACGAATTTGTTTTTTGTTTTTATATTATTCTGTATTTTTCATGTGTCAGATTTTAATTTGTCAAGTGATTTTTGCTTTAATGCATAAGAGATAAGTATTATGCAAAAAGTTGTATTTAGTTTTAATTTGATTAACTAGATTTTGATCCGCGCTTAAAAAGCACGGTTTTTTTTTTCAAAATTAAATAATTTTTAGATGAACTTCTATATAATATAGTGTATATGTTTAGATATATTTATCCGGAACTGCGATCAAACCGTAGAAAACTTAAAAAAAAAAAACCCAAATTGAACTGAATTTCAGAAATAGCTGGTGAAATCATATAACTGTAGAGCCAAAAAACTGAAATCAAATCGTGAACCAAATGGGTACCTGAACTTTGAAAGTAAAAATTATACACCAAAAAATATTAGTTATACCTAATTTCTAAATAACCAAATATCCTAAAATACTTTATAAACTGGGTTCTCGAAAAATCGAATATTTTTTATTCAAACATTAAAAATTATCTGAAGTATCCGAACAACCGGAATTACCCGATATTTAAACTGAAAAACCTAAATTTTCCAATATTTTTTTCATCTATAAATCTGAAATTACACGAGAGACCATAATCGAACCAAAACTGAATTGAGCTAAAATTTGTTTTGGATATTAGTTAGTTTCCAACCGAAAACCAAAATAACCCAACTAAAACTAAATCAAACTTCGTAAATACGTTAACGGTTCCTAAATTTCTAAAACCAAAACACCAAAAACAAAATTCCAGAACCAAAACCGAATGATGAAGAATAATAGTGCTTTTACATTTAAATGGTGCAAAGAAAACATTTTATTTTTCGAATTTTTTTTAACTCCTTTACATATGTTGTTTATTGGTGAATTAAGATATACGCATTGTTTTCATATCCGATCCCGACCTGCAATTGAACCCATAAACCGGTACCTGTATATTTTACGTCTGACTTATGTTCTTCATGTAACTTTTTGTCGGGATTCTACCAACTGATATGTTTCCACAAAATTCAGATTTAATAAAAAAACTATTAATAAAAATCCGATAAAACCAAAAATCCTGCTATTAACTCGTGAACCGACAAAAATTGACCTGCCAAAAACCCATAAAAATCTGATTTTTTTTTTCAAATTGAAAATAATTCTCATATAGTTTATAATATACACAAAACTTAATAAACTATTTAATTTTCATATAAAGTAAACACATTGTATTTATGTTATGAATTTTAATTTATAGGTTTTGAAATGATCAATACTACGGTAATTTTAATGTAGATAATTTATTTTTTGTTTAGAAGCATAATGCATTTATATCTATAAATAAAATTAAATTTATGATTGTTGAAATGGACTTTCTTGATGAGTCATAAATTTAGTGAATTAAATTAATGGGTATGTATAGTTTGAAGCCAAAAAACCAAAAGACAAAATTGTCATTCATAAAAATTTAATTTCCTTTGTAAATTTAGAGGTATTTTTGAGAAAATTTACATTTGTAAAGAGGAAATAGGAATGATTTTGATTGAATAGTATAGATGGAAATTGTATGTAATCTTCCTCTTAATTTTTGGAGATATTATCGACTGTTAGCGTAATTTTAGAAATATTGAAAATATATATTCACTGAATTTTAAAATTGATTATGTTAGGTTTATTAAAAGTTTAATTGAGGAAGTTATATATTCGAAGATTTAGGATATATTTCGTTGCTATATTTGATATATTATCTGACTATTATTTAAGAGTTGTTAAAATATAGAAGTTGTTCGTCAATATGCAAAAATATTAATAATCTTTTAACTTTTAAGGCACCAAAATCGTGCTATCAAATTTTCAAATTCCATGCAAGTTGTGTAATCTCGTTTCATCGTAGATTTGTGATTGTAAAATTGTGTGTTATCACACTTGGCTCCATAAAAGATGATTTTCATAACCTCTATTACTTGCATAATTTTTATGATATATAAAGTGCATAATTTATGCTCACCACCTCAAAACACAAACCCTAACGATCTCAATCATTAATCAAAATTTTAATTTTGAAGAAAAATCAAACCTCTAGTAATAAAAAAAGGTTTATGTTCACCAAAACAATAAAGTGTATTTCATTTTTATTCAAAGATCCCACGTAATATTTGTGTGGATGAGAATGGGGCTTACCAATTATGAATGACAAAATCTTGAATAATTTTAATGATAATGTGAATTCGCAAAGTATATTCTTGTTTAACACTCTTGGAAATTATATGGTTAACTCACAGAAGGAGTAAACATCGGTAAATGATATATTATATATTATTATTAAGTATTATTAGAGATAAATAAGGTAAGATCAAAAATAGTTAAGTCTAAGAAAATGTCCAAACAACATTTTATAGGTAGATTTTTTAGGACTCTTTCTCTTTTGATAGTATTGATAAAGAGCTTTGGTTTTTGGGAGAATAATATTCTTTATCCCTTGTATTGATTTGATTAGATTCATCAAAACAAGAAGCATGTCTCAAGCGTGGATTCCCTAGAATCTCTTGGTTTAGCTGGCACTTCCCAAACGTGGTGTCATAACCCCTTGGTTGAGCTGTTTATCGTTGCTTCCGCTCCATCAGTTGGTATCAGAGCCGTATATTATTTGATTTCTTAACCGAAGACCGATTCTGGATGTCACCACCGGATATCACCACTTCTGATGTTTTCAATGTCAAATACCTATCCTGTTATGCTTCCGACGCCACCTGTTCTTATTCGCGATCAAATCCTTCTTACCCGGAGAATTCTGATGCAGCATCATCAACACAATTGGCACCAACATAACTTACTTTTGTGGTTTCAAATTTTATCCTTTAATTCTTAAGTTTAGGTTTTTATGTATATCCTTTTTAGACTATATAACAAGAGCTGAGACTTTTACGTTTGCTTACATTTGAATAAAGATTTAGAGCTTTGACTTTTATACCTGGTGCGACTTGATTAAATTTATCTCCAAGGAAGTTGGTCTCAAGAAGCTATCGAAAGAAACTTTTGATTGACCCAAAAACAGGTCTCTAAAACCCTTAAAGTTTTTTGGTCGACCGTTCACCCATTCATACGCTGCGCTTATATGTCATTTGGGTTCTAGATTTATGTTCTTTTCCCATATCAGTTCAGATGTTCTTACTAAAATAAAGTACTTATTAGTAACCAAAATTATTTAATACTAAAAATTAAAATTAAAATACATTTAATAAACAACATACTAATTTGACACAATAACATGATATTAAATGTTTGAGTTATCTATTTAAATTTTAAATATTCGGATATTCATTCAGTTATTTGGCTATTTATTCAAATTTTGTTTTATTTTATTTTATTTAATTTTAACTATTTGAAGGTATGCATTTGAATCGAGTTCAAGTAAATATTTGACATCTCAACTGTTGTGTTTCATGATTTTTTGAAATACTTTTACCGATTACATCAATTTAGTTTCATTTTTTTTTTGGATTAAGATTTCAAGTTTAGTTATAAACGTCTGCTAAAATATCCATGCACATACAGAACTCTTAAATTTTGGGTTTAAAGATGATAAATCGTAGGAAAATAAAATAAAATGTGTGGTAACATTTATTTTTCTTCTAAAATGTGTCTAAAAAAATATTAGTAGAGGTTACTTTTATCAGCGGTTTGATTATAATTACCAGTGTTTTTACACTTGAAAATTTAGGATTATAATCGCATAAAATATGAAGTATTATTAATTACATAAATTAATAAAAATGTACATAGGACTTTTAAGATAATGATGTAAATACATTTGGTAAACATAAATCTTGTAGAGTCACACATGAATCCTTATAATATTAAATTATTGGTTGCAAAGGTATTTATTATAATAAATTTATTTATAAGAAAAATAATAAATGAGTGTTAGTAATATATATATAATCATATCCATATTCCTTTTATTTTATTTTTTATTTTTTAATATATCTAAAGCATGTGGTTCTTGGCTAACCACAGCCATTGATTCTCAGAAACTCTTTAACGGGTCATAGAACCGCTCGATCAACTATAGTCGGGTGGGCTAATTTGATGCTCTCATGTGGGGCTTTAATTTCCTTTTTGGTCATACTCTTGAGCACAGCACGTTGAGCATAGAAGCGTACAACAGCAAGTGGCCGCATCACAATCACCACCAGGCTAATAAATTGCCAAGCGGTGACCAGACCAAATTTGTGGCACTTTAACTTGTACATTTTTTATAGAATGGTGAAGGTGATGACCCGAAACCCATCTCCCAATGTGTAACCATGTCCATAGTATCTGTCGACATGACTTGGATTATATTTGTCAAAAAGTTTGTGACAGTGAATAATATATGTAGACTGAGCTTGTAGCTTCTATATACATTACTCACTGTCCGAAATGTGTAATGATGATAAAACATACACTAGTGGAAAACCTTGGACACGGATGAATATCCCAATAACTTCAGAAAAATATTTTTATTAGAAGTTCTTTAAACAAATTACAACTAATCTGTTTAATCAGATTTACTTGACTTCATAACATGTGAATCAACACTGAACAACTTCTAACTCTTAGAAACTAGAACAAAACGATCTCTCATTCTCACACTTGGTCTTGCCCAAAAACCGTGAAAAACCCCAAGACTCAGACCCGTCTCTTATATCATAAGACGTTCTGATCTCGTTACATGATAACACCAAATCTAAGATTCTATTCCCTAAGATCTCGACTTGATGTTTATCCAGCATAAGCCGTTACTCCAAATGCCACGTCACCCTTCAATTATTGAATGACTCGTGCCAAAACGCCAGACTTGATCGATCTTGTTTCTGCCAAACACTTCACCGGTTTCACAAGTCTCAACAACTAGTAGGTCTTCAACGCAGATTACACCAGCTTCCCGGTTAAATCTCTTGAAATGATTGAAACCGAGCTACAATTTTCTCTACATTAACAGCTACAAAACCAATATCAACTCAATTCTCATACATGTGAACGTACTTATATATTGAGGTGTAACAACTCATTTAAAAAGCCAATGCCAAGAGTTACAAAAACAAAACTGAGTACCGATTTTTATGCTGTCCCTACTCGTTCACTCTCATCTTCATGACCTTCAGAAAAGATTTCTTTGGAGACTTACCAATGAGAAGTAAGCACCCGTGGGTCCCTTTGCCAACAACGTCGAGTGGTTCCCACACTCCACTACCTTCCCTTTATCCAAAACCTCTTTCAGAGAGACTGCCCGTTGGTTTTGCTTGAGGACAAGCAAAAGGGTAAGTCTGGGGGAGTTGATATAAAATGAATTTGACCCGATTTTACCCATGGCATATAAATGTTTTAGATACTATTTACTACCATATAGAGTATATTTAGATTATTTAAAGGTTCAGAGACGTTTCGGAGAAAAGTGGTGATTTTGGTGTCTTATGGAGCCTTTTGAGTGCAGAGCTGCACAGACACATCAGATGTTTAGCTATGGATGAAGACCTTCCCACCATTATATTTCACTCATATTTTGATACAAGATAGAGCTTTGAGTTAGCTTTCCAATGTCACCGGTTTGGGGTCAATCAGCATCATGTAGCAGAAGTTATTCTCGTTTTACTGAAGAGTGGTCAGTCTGCCTCGCAAGAGGAAGCTGTCGAGAAGAGGAATGCATATCGATCGATGCAGCACACTGCATATCGATCGATATGGATGTCAGAATATTGGCCGAGCATATTTTATGACCGATTGAAGCCCAAGAACCACCACAAAGTTACCAAAATACCCTTGGACGACCAGAAATCCTATTTATGTGTTTTCTAAGCCATTGTTTACGGCTACGCTTTCTTTACTTCATTATTCTTGTTTTAGGGTTGGAGAGAAGATCAATTCTCCTTCAGAGATTGATTGGAACTCCATTGGTTTTATCATTGATTTCTATTATATTATCATTTAGACTATGATTTCTATTATTGCTTCCATGTCTGAGTAATTCTCTTGTTAGATTTAGGGATTTCATGAGCTTAATGTCAAACTGATAATCAATTAGGATTGCTAGGTTATCTATAGATCTCTACACCAGGATGATTTGTAATACTAGGATCTGGAGTAGTTAAAAAAGCACGGCAGTGTGACTAATTGCTTGACCTAGAATCATAGGACAATTGAGAGGCACGAAAGTATCATCAATTAACGGAACCCGAGTTCTGTTGGATTAGATACCTAGGCGCATACGATAGTTGGCCTAGGAATCTAGTTTAACATAATCGATTTGGTCGTTAATGCTTGTCTAAGGTAGTATCGATCGACGCTCAGACCATAGCATCGATCGATGCTCACTCCTTGTTCGCGTGCGACAGCCGGGACAAAGACTTAGACATCTGATTAGTAATTGCATGTGAAAGTTGGATTACTTGCTTATTAAAATCGAGTTCTAGAATTGAATCTATAAACCTTTAGCATCCTTGAATTGTAGTTTTGAATCTCTTGATTGATAAATCCCTAGATCTAGCTATTTCTTTTTATTGTTAACAACTCTCTGCCAAACTGAACAATTGTCTTGTTTATCTTGTTTACTGCTTTATTTACTTATTTATTTACTGTCTTATAATCTATTAGCTTAGCTAAATCATATAACTGTCAGATCTATTGTGTGCCTTAGATCCCTATGGATTCGATCCCTAAGTGCTACAGCTCGACCTCTTATTTGAGAGAGTATAAAACACTCCTTAAGATAATTTGAGTGATATCAAACACATAATGAATATATTCTTAAATTGGAATCTAAGTTTGACAAATAAGTAAGAACCTGAGTTTTCTATCCATGAGGGAACTGAGAGATGAAGTTATGAGCATTTGAGGCTTTTGCAGCTTCCACCACCTCATCCATGGATGCATCCTCTTTACCAAATAAGATGTTCTCCTCTATTGATGTGGCGAAGAGAGCTGGCTCTTGGCTGACTAAACCCATCTGCAATCTCAACCAATTCACTTGTAACTTGTTACACCATCAAGAAGAATCTATCCTGCGACCGGGTCGTAAAACCTTTGCAATAGGGCCAACACGGTTGATTTTCCTGACCCGCTTCCACCAACCAGAGCCACAATTTTTCCTGATGGAACTCTCAAACAGAAGTCATCAAAGATTGGAGTTTCTAGTCTAGAGGGATACATGAACTTCACATGCTCAAATTCAACTTCTCCTTTAATTTTCTCTAGAGTTTGACCTTCAGGACTGTCAGAGTCAATATCGGGAACTCTTTGTATCACTTCCATGACTAGAATGAAAAGATAAAAATAAATAAAAGTTGACCTTTTCACTATGGACGTCTTGTATGACAAGACTGTCACTAGAAACACTTGTGATAACATCAGAAGTGTTTGTGAGATGAAGATCAAAGTAACCCACATCTTGTCTTAACACTGCTTTTAAGTATCTCTCTCTTATTCTTGCTGCTTGTCGCTCCCCTGTTCTTGTCCAGCAATATCCTTCTGTTTTTTTTATTTAACCCATCCGAAAAATAAATAACATCAACTATATAGAAATGCACCAAAGTTGTATTTAAATTTGATGTTTCCTTTCTAGATAAAAACATGGTCTTAAACAACTTACCAAGAAAACATATCACCCATGATGCACCCGCCACATAAAGCAAAGTTGTTCATTCTGTTAATTATCCAGTAAAAAAGAAGGAAAAAAGTACATAAGAACTCTTTTCACGTCAAGATTCACATTTATTTACAAAGTGGAATAGCTCATATCTCTATGATATTATTTGAGAAGTCAGTTTCCTATGTGTCGCGCTCACGTTAACTCTCACGATGGTTGTTTACATTGATACCCTTAATGAATTAAAAATATTATATTTAAATACTATTAATAAATTTTTATTTAGTTTCCTTTATAAAATTTTCCAAATAACATATATAATAAAAGGAAACGTTTATAAATTTTAAAAACAAATTTTAAAAGAAATTATATATATAAATAATAAGATTTCATTAAAAGGAAAGTTCACAAAATAGTAATATTCCATTTTTAAAAATAAAAATTGATAACATAAAATATACTAATAAAATACTTTCTTTATAATTATATATTCACAGATAATCTTGATATTATAAAAGAAATAATACTCTTATAAAACACAATTTTAAACAGTACAACAATATATTTTCAAAGTAATAGAAATATTTTCATATATCTATCTATTGTTTTAGATGATTACATAAAATAATTAAGTAACATAAACTGATATATGTTTAGTTGACTAAAATAGTATTATTGAAATGTTATTTTTTTATATTTAGTTGATTGTAATATCTTTCATTTACAGCAAAAAATATAATTTAATAGATATTCATAAAATTATTTAGAAATTCTAATAATATTTTAATTATTGTAAATATTGATATGTATTCCTGAGATTCCAAAAAAGTATCAGTTACTTATATAACTTCATTACATCATCGCTTTATTTTCTAATAAAAAAATAACATTTAATTTGATATATATTATGAAAATACATGCACATTTAATGATAAATAAAATTAATTTGACTTGGCTTAATTATAATTAAAATAATTATACTTCCATTTTAATTTAAAAGAATATATCAAACTCAATATACTCATAATATGAGTTACTTGACTAATCCAACTTAGATCTAAAATCATGGATTTAACTACAATAAAAAAAATATAATTTTGTAATAATAATAATTTATTTTATAAATATAAATTATAGGTAGACTCAAAACACATTAACAAATGAAAATAAAATATTAACCAACTATTACAATTTAGTTCTTTCGTAAAATTTATATATATGCATGAGACTTCAGAATAATATCATTATACTAATTTACGTAATTGAATCAAACCTTTTAGTTTATTTTTATTTCATTCTAAGCACAATATATCTTAATTTATACATAATCTTCCTAATATATATTTACATATCTAAGAAAACAACCAACCTAAATGCAAATAAGAAAGTTAATCAAAATTTTATTAGATTTAGAATAAAAATATTATAGTTGAATTCAGAAAAATAGATGCAATCAATATACCCAAATGATAGTTAAATCGACTAAATCTAATTTAACATATCTAAAATCATATATCTAATTAATGTAATATAATATTATTAATATATATTATGCATAAAATTATAAATTAATTTAAAATCAAAATTAAATAGCAATAAATTATTATAATATATATTTACTTTATAAAATATTTATATCCGTGCATGAACACGGGAAAATCACCTAGTCCATATTATATTTGGGTTTCATACCTATTGTTGCTTCTAACATATAAATATGGTCAGAGCATCCACACTAGATATCATACAACAAAAAATCTCCCCCCAATAATAGTAGTATCTTGAAATAACGTTTTTGAAAGTTAAAGAAACTCTTTTAGCATGAATTTCTCGAACTTTTGAAAAACTCAAAATATTATCATTATTGGTAAAAGACCGTTTTTGACAAACTTTTGATGTGGATGGCTTCATAAGTCAGGTTAAATATAGTGGTAGTGTTTAAATAGAAAACAAAGAGCAAAAAGAAGAGAGATAAAAGAACCTTTGTGATGGCCTTCATGAAGTCTGCATCATTGAACGAACCACCGAGGTCATTAATGATGTTGATAAGTACTTCCAAATATCTTATTATTTATTTTATTAATTATTCAGATAATTATTTTTATTATTTAGGGTTTTATGGTTTTTTTATATATAGGTATTTAAGCTTAATTTGTATTTAGTTTATGATTTGATTAATAAAAGTTAAGAGTTTTCTCTTTGTTCCTTGTTTTCGGTAGATCATTGGTGATCTCAACGAATTTAAGAAGACATTGATCTTAGGCATTCTTAGATTAAATAAGATCATTGTGATTATCCTAGTTTTCTGGGTATTCTCAGAATCAACGGATCTCTAATTCTATTTTATAAAGTTTCCGCTACATCAGTTGGTATCAGAGCTGTGTTTCTTTGATTTCTTAATTGAAGAAACGATTCTGAAATCATGTTGAAAGGGAACATCTATTTTTTCGCAAACGAAAACTTGTTTTCTGTTAGCAAAGACACCGTTTTCATAAATATTGTTGGTGATCCAATATTCGATATATATGATGATGTCGTTACGGAAGACGAAGACGAATTCGTTGCATGTCTTGTTAAAAATTATATTTGTGGCGACGATGAAAACATGTTCATCAAAATTGCAGAGATGAGCGATGGACATGTGGTGGCCGTATGGGAAGATGGATTCGTGACTACCAAGAACTTCCATGCCATATCGACAAAAGAAGACGTCACGTATATATTCAACAGCACTAGAAGCCAATCAGATGTCTCTTAGGAGTTTTGGAATAAAAAAAAGAGGTTTCATGCAATTTAAGGAATTTTTGGCCAAAGGCAATACATGTCTTATAATTTGTTTGGAAAGACATAATAAGAAGGCCAAGAGATACCAATGGAAAAGTCGCAAAAGAATAAGATTTCATGTGAAGATTTCAAGTTCTGGAGGCTCTGAAGTTGAAGACCACGGTTAAGATTCGAGGACAAATCTTCTCCAACCCGGAGAGAATGATATAGATAAGTAGTTAGAATATTTCGAAATATCTTATTATTTATTTTATTAATTATTCAGATAATTATCTTTATTATTTAGGGTTTTATGGTTTTCTTATATATAGGCATTTAAGCTTAATTTGTATTCAGTTTATGATTTGATTAATAAAAATTAAGAGTTTTCTCTTTGTTCCTTGTTTTTGGTAGATCATTGGTGATCTCAACGAATTTAAGAAGACATTGATCTTAGGCATTATTAGACTAAATAAGATCATTGTGATTATCCTAGTTTTTCGGGTATTCTCATAATCAACAGATCTCTAGTTCTATTTTATAAAATAATAGGAGCGATGAAGCCATCACCCACGGCTCCGATCAATCCTAGTCCCATCAACATCCAATCCACACCGTCGGTGTGCATAAAAATCGATCTTATGGTTCCCCAACTCTTCATTTTCAACGTCTCCTCTCTTCTCAACTGTTTCAGTGAAAGAGCAAAACGACCTCTTAACCTAAAGGAAACGGCAGTTTACAACCTTCCTGTTTTTTGGTGGATCTACTCGTGTAATGTTATTTGTTCACGTCTTCTTGGTCGTTTTTTTTTTTGTAAACCAGGAAGTTCGGGCCTTCGGCCCTAATCTCCCTAAGCCCGGAACCAGCTTTTGTCTGTACCTGGTACGGCCCTGGACACTCTTCCCCGCCCGAGACTCGAACTGGTGACCTCTCAGACAAATGCCTGGGGTGCTGCCAGTTGAGCTAGCTCGTCCGGGTTTTCTTGGTCGTTTTTAATATTAGCATTTGTGATACACAGAAATAGACAGTAGCCTATTAATAATATACAAGTTTTTATATATATCATAACATGCTTTTTATATCAGCAACTTCCTTTTTTTAATTGTTTTTTTAATTTAATTTGGAGTACGCCAGATCTATGAAAATGTCTAAGATTAATTTCTAAGAAAAGATACAGCCCATATATTAACTCTCTCTCAAAATATTAAAATGAATCAAGCAATGAATCTATATCTGCGTAACCACTTGATAAAATTTAGTGGAAAACTTTCAAACCCAGATTGTCTTACACACAAAAACTCATCTACTACTAAACCTTCAGCAAGTGGTTTTCCCTTCGTTTCTTCACTTTAGTTTATTTTATGGAAATCTGAAAATATTTGTTTGTCTTCCGTATCTATATTCATAACTAGTAGAATCAAAAAATGATTCTTTAAACAGCACTAAATGATGTGTGCTAAACTATTTCTCAAGCTGTCGTGTCTCCCACATCGTACTTGTGAATTCTTACCAAATTTTGGGAAACAATAAAATTTCAGAAGAATCAAATCTATTTTTAGTGGACAAAATCATATTTTATTTGCGGAAAACGTTTTTAGTGTACTATATAACTATCTTCACGTGCAGTCATCAGTTATACTATTAATAAAGAGCTATTTCAACATTTTAAAACAAATAGTGTATCTTAATCATGACATGTTATCAATTTATCATTGACTTAATCTGTCTTACATGACACAGGATATAATTATAAAACATTGGTATATTCAATACTGACCACTACGATTATAACTATGGGTACTTATATCATACAGCTTTAATTACTTTGTATAAATTTTATATTAAATTTTCAAAATTAAAGAAGTTTGTAGTTTTGGACCATTGTGTATAATCTTTTGATAGTAATGCAGTACATCTTACTGTGTAAACCATCCCGATTTTGGGTTTACGGTTTTTTCGTACCAATTTAGATGTTCTTAATAAAATATTTATTAACAATCAAATTAAACATTGGTTTTGTCTCCCAAAATATTTAGAAAATTTTACATAAATCTCTAAATTATAATTTTTCTTACTGAAGTTCTTAATAAATGATTCAATTTTCTTAAATCTCAAATCGAGATATCAAATTAATGTGCAAACTATGATGTAGCGTGTACTAAATATAATACATGTCTAATTGGAGTTGGGTTAGCGGGTCAAACTCGTTTTGCTTAATCTCCATCTCACAAGTTAAATTTCTTTTTATTCAAAAATTACTAGAAGTTTTTCTTTGCCACGCGCAAAAATATTAATTTTAACTATAATATTTTAGAATTTTTTAATTCACACTTGGTAATAATTATTTTTAAATTTTAACTTCAACAGTTTGAAAAAAAAATAAAAATGTATTTTGTAGTCTTATTTTTATTTAGTTTAACAATTTTAATTTGATTTATTTAAATTTTAATAACTTAAAATTACAAATATAATTATTTTAAAAATTATATTATAATTTTTAATGATTATTTATTATAAATATATAAATATTTATATATAAATATACATATATGTATATATAAATTTTAATAAATTTTGAATTTTTTCGTTTTAGAAATATGTTGCTTTGATTAAAGTTGCTTTAGTTTTGTATTTTTGATGCACACTCACAATTGTTTTGGTTGAATTTTTATATTTAAAAATATAATATATATAAGTACATGTAAGAAATTATATTTGTAGTTATACTTAACTTATTCTTATTAGTATAATATATATGTATATTAATTTAATAGTGATATATGAGTTATTCATAATTTTTCCAAAAAGAATATTTATATAGAAAATTAAAATCAATGAAGATATATGAATTAATAGTCATTACCATATTTAAAACATCTTACCAAAAAATATAAAATTTTATAAAGTGAATTGTACATATCACAATTAAGTTAATGTCATATCATATTTTTGTAAGTCATGTCATATTGTTTTGTTGAAATTGAATGTAGTGACGGTATGTGTCAAATAACTTCACAAATAATGTCTAAGGGATACATGCATAACCTGTCCACACCGAAAAATTTGCGAATAACACATAAAACTTGTATATAATATTAATTATTATAATAATAAATAATTTAGTTATATACTAATTATTTTAAAATAAAATAATATAAAATATATATTTATAGTTAAAATAATATAAATATTTTTAATAGTTTACATATTATATGAAAATCTATTACTTTTTAGAATTTTTTTTAATTTGCGGATTAGTGAATACTCACAATTTAATTTCGGCAAATCCGCACATATCCTGTTTAAAATAAGCTCGACCCACACATACACCCAGGGGGATATCTACTAAGGGAGTAGTGGGGTCAGCTGATCCCACTAAAATGAACAAATAATTTGTTTTGTTTAAGATTTATCATAGAATCTTCAGCACAAATAGTGTTAGTTCTAGATTTGACCCCATAAACTTGAGTTCAATATTCCCTATTGACACCTTTTTCAGTATATTTTTACAGATCTTTTTTTCTTATTTTGTAACACATACAGGCCGTAACATATTATTAAGAAGAATCAAAGCCCATGTAACATTATAAAAGCTAATTACATTTCTATATAGTGAAAACAATACTTTTTAAAAAAAAATATACGGATACTTTTCAAATAATTATTAGTTATTAAACTTTTATATAGTGAAACAATATAAATAACCACAAATTTCTTTTTTTTGTTGTTGTAATACATTATTACTTGATATACTATGACCCCGGAAAAAAATATTTTTAGATCCGCTACTGCATGCACCCAATTCAAATATATTAAGCCGATTGATCTACACCCATACTGCTACGGTCAAACGGGGCGAAACCAGGAGATAATGACTCATATACCACTATCACCGACCAGTTCACCTATCTATTTTTTGAACTGTAGCATTACCGCTATTCCTACACCTACACCAATATATTGAAAAACATCTCACCTATCACAACCCAATATCAAAATTGCTAAAAACAATTGTTCATTGTATTTCAAATGAATAAGTTGGAAGACATACGAAGTTCGCTTCTTATGCTCCTGAGCTAATGGCGCGCTTGAGTTCTCATCTTCATCGAAGGAATTAGTTTTAAAGGTAAATATCTTTGAGAGCATCTTTTCTCGGATCTGGGTTAAAAACACGTAAGCAAATTTCTCAGTGTTGATTTATATTTGATCAAAAAGAAAAGAGACACATATATACCAATAATAAGAAAACACATAGGTCTTTGTTTTATTCTTGATCTCATATAGGAAATACAGTGACACCTTCGATATTAAATTTAATATATTGTACAAAATTAGAATATAATTAGATCTTTACCGAATCATTCATGAATCAGATATCTCTGGAGTACGAAGATATATGATTTGTATTTTATTCGATTTTTTTCTCTCTCGCTAACGTGCATGCTATTTATTGTCTTACCGACCACGTAAGCAACTATAACGCGTTAAATTATTTGTGTTTAATTTCCACATTACTAAACAAATGCTTTTCCCCTATAGACTAATTAATACCCGGAACCACGTTCGTTAACGCGCATGATATCATTTTCCAATTTCCATGCTTGTTTTTAGTTTAAACCTAAAATAAACTATACTATAAAATTTGGGATAAAATTTTCCATATTTGTGGAGAATTGGTACAAAATTTCCAACTATTTAATATATATCTGAAATGATTTCTTTCATGAAGTCCTTTATAATTAAAATAACTTTTTAATATCAATACCACTGACCACAGTTGTCTTCAATTAAATTATAATAAAAATTAAACCAAGAAATGGATTAGTTTCAGTATAAACCATCATTTACACCAGTAATTTATGATCCTCTAATTTGATATTTAATCAAAATATCAAATATTACACTACCTCCTTAGAAAATTAAAACCAACATAAAGGCTTCTAAATGGAATGTTCTGAAAAATGTGAATAAAGTTAGATCATCCATTTCAGACAAGAACGTTTGCGTTTGTTAGCTTGCACCCTGTAGAGTGCAAGCTCAGCAACACAGTTCAAGCCCTTCACGATACTTATTTGCCTAAGTGAATGTTTTGGGTTCAGTAAGGAAACAAGGTAAGTTGTGTCATGGAATGGCCGCAACCACTTTCCTTAGCCATTTTAGCCACTCACTAACCATTAGATTTACTCTAGATAACAAGAGATAAGTCTCTTCACTGTTGAATTTTCAGAGTTTGGTGGCTGCTGGTCACTATGTCTTATGGACTTCCCTTTAATTTTCGACAGAGAAGAGAAGACCGTGTTAAGTAAACCCTTATGGGAAACCTGTGATGGTAAAAATGTTCGGGATTATATGATCTTTGAGGTATTATATTTTGTGTATATCATCTTGTACTACTTCCTGCTACCAAGTTAGAAAGATGCATAGTTCCATAAGATTCTAAAAATGGATTTGTAGACTATGATTGTATAAAAACAAAAATGTACATGCTAAGTGTCTTCCCTTGTGTCTTTGCCTCTTTGGTCTTGGAAGAGTGACAAAACTAACTTTCACTTATGTTTTCTTTTAAGGACAAAAGGAAAGTGCAAAACTGGAATCTGTATCCCATGCAGAACAGGATAAAGTGAGTTTATCTCTGGAAGAATCTTACTTTAGGGGCTGCCTCTCGATACAGTCAAAATCAAACTGAGAAAAAAGAAACTAAAGTACGCAAGAAAGAGAGAGAAGATCGGTTTTGCATCTATGCTCACTCCTCTTGTGTTTCACTTTGTCAGATTACCAAAGTTCAGAAGAACCCAAAGATGTGATTCTAAAGTTGTTCAAGAAAGCCTTTTAATAAGACGCGAAATAATGGAGTTTCTTAGTTGTATAATGCAGATATACTACGAGGCATAGGTTATATAGTAGCAATCAGTTAGTATTTTGAAACAGAGCAACTTTAGTTAATGGTTTGCGTTAGCAGAGGAAACACATGAGAGTTTGATGAAGACATATAAGCCTATAATTAATACAATTGTAATTACAAAACCCTACAGAGCCTTAAAAGTCAAATAATATCTGCCTCAATCTTCTCACCTTCAATATAAATTTCAGACTTCAGACATGTTCCAAAAAATAAAAGAGAGCTAAACTTCACCTTCCAAAATATCTATAGAAAAGTTTGCATACCATGCACACGTCGTGTATCATACTCGTGTCGGCCGTCTCGAAGTTTCTGATTTCCTGAAGAAGTAGTTAAACAAAAGCTCAGTAAAGTTGAGGTCTATCTGTAATAGAACTTTAGCTAAAGTGGTCAAAGTTCTACACAAGTGCCTTTAGTTCCCTTAAAGCATGGAAATTATAGAAAGAAAAAGCTTTTATTTTAAAACATGATAACATTATCTGCTTTCAAAAAGACAAGTGACACTGAAAAGAAGGAAAGAACAAGAATTCTGCACGCTAAAAATCTTTTTAGAAACCAGTGATTATCGGTATCTGTGTAAAGTTAAATCCAGAAAATCTTGAATTGAGCAACACACTAATACTAGAATATTACTTTTGTATAAACTTTGCTTAAACCAACTTCAAGACAAAAGGATTGATTTCAGATGGTAAACTCAAAGAACAGAATGTAAAAGATCAAAACATGAGAGAAGATGAGAGAACCTGTTGTGGATAGGATCAGGTCCATTTGGAACTTTCCTCTTGCTCACATGAAACAAATTCACATCCTTACCACTAAACCGCAAGGGCTTGACCTCTTTTGTTGATGGAACACTTGGTGCAGAGTTTGCTAAGATACCGACAAGAAGAAACAGAATAATAACAAGAGACACAACAGATGCAACCAAAGCTCTAATGCCATTTCCACCCATACTGCAACTTATGTCCCTATAGCTTCCTGTTTAACGTGAAAAACTGACCAACCAAACCCAAGAATAGACTGAACAGAACATCCATGATGTTGGTGAAGTGACTGTCACATAAATAGAGAGAGAGATCTTTGGACAAAAGAAGCTAAAAAGGAAAAGAGAAGTGGGAAGCAAAAACACAAGCATTCAAGTTGTTTTTATATACCGTGATTGGCCCTACTTTAAAGATAAGCATGTAAATCAACAGTATACATACGTAGAGAGACAGAGAGAAAGTTATGAAAAAACTATATCTTTATGTAACATATGGGCCCGTTAAGTACCTTTTTCTTTGCTTGTGAATTTTCATGCAGTAAACCATTGGGGACTCACAAGCTCTCCTAACTACAAATATTTTAAGCCATTTAAAAGCATATGATAGTGTACCTTTTGTGACTGAGTATTAGCAAGCCTACTACTTTCCTTGCCACTATCTTAGATTGCTTGGATGTTTCCTTTATACAATAAGAAAATAATACAAGATTGTAACAATGCATAAGGAAATAACAAACCTGAGAAAAGGAGCTAAAGCTACACAAACCCTCAAAGCAAATGATAAAACAAACTTGGCTATACCCAGATTGTAAATAAAAGAATCCATATCTGTTTGACACCTACAGTTTGTTTCCATTCCACAAGCAATTTCCTTTTGGCCTTGGTGGGAAAGAGAAGCTTGCCTTATAAATAGTAAAAGCCAAATTTTAAAGAAACTTGGCCCCACAATTTTCTTTCTATATATCTGTTTCCACTATTCTATTTAGAGATCTTACACATGGTCACTGGTCAGGATGGTGTCCCTCTAGTATTGATTCTTACAGTGATTGTGTGAGCAGAGGCATCAAATTGCATGTTCTATGGATGAGTTGGTGACTATAGCAAGATTCGACACTTACCTCAGTTAAGTCACTTTCATAAAAGGCTTTCTTTAAGTTAGAAGAAATGCTTAGAATGGTTACTGATGTATATTATACATTCAGTGATACATTCATAAGGGTTTCAAAAGAAGCCATATGTTATGGAGCAAAGGATAAAACTCTGACATCATATCACAAAGTGAGTACAACTATATTTCTGCTTCACAAACTTTAAGAATATGTGACAGCAAGAAACAGAAATGAAAACGAAATGATCTTGTATCACATCACAACATGAAAGATTGAGCAGATGGTTGGAATGACTAGAGAAAGGGAATGGATTAGTTTCAGATGAAGTTGGGATTTATAACGATCATAGGAGAGTTTTAATAACACTCATGGCTTGTTGTGTTCCTGATCATTTTCCCAGGCCTGAGTTGTTAGATGGTTCTGTTTTGAAGTTTCTGATGATTCTCCATGACCACTAATGTTTCTGAACTCTGAAAGGACCTGAGAAACCGGTTTATGAGTCACCGGATCTATCACCATTCTCATCAGTCTCTTCTTCAGCTTCGTGTTCCACTGAAAACAAGTTTCAGAGATTTGATTTGTCATTATTAAAGAAGTTAGTTAGCAATTAGATGTCTTCTTTACCTGCTGCCAATGATTATGTGAGCTCTTCTTCTTGGGTACAGAAGCTGTCATGTTTAAGGTCAGGTCTTAAGTAATTAGTCCATCTCAGTCTACAGCTCTTCCCACATTGATTCAGGCATGCTTTTTTGAGGGATCAAACTTCAGTTTCCTACACCATGGATTTCAACATAAGCGAGAATCTTAGCATCTTCTTCTTCGGTCCATAGACCTTTCTTGACATTGGATTTTTCACAACATGGAGGCCTTCCCATTTTTAAGTGAGTATTCAGACACAAGAGAGAAGATGAAGCAGAGAAATGTCTGAAATTTCCACAAGAAAGGCTTTATGGAAATAGAATGATGCAATGCAAAAGCTCTGAGACATAGCTAGAGAGAGAATTAGAAGGTCAGGACCTCATGCTTGAAGGCTCCTAATGCATGATTGTTACACTTCATTAGAAATATAGAGAATGAGCCTGTTCCTTTAACCATCCAGATGATTCAGATGGAAATGAGATTGTTGTTCGTTTATACATAAAATTGCAAATCATCTGAATGATCCATCTAGATAAGTTTTAAAATTTAGCCTAAAATAAGACTTATTCAAATGTATCATTGAGATGAACTTAATTGGTGCATTTGGATGGAGATGAACCTGCCAAAATAACAAATGACGAATTTACCCTTATTATAATAAATATTTATATTCAAATTTAGACACATCTTTTGCCAAATTTCCTTTCAAAATTACAAAAACACATTTTTCCGCCAAAACCGTAAAAACACATTTTCTCGGCAAAACCACAAAACACATTTTCTAGTCAAAATCACGAAAACACATTTTCCTGCTAAAGCGCAATAATGCATTTTCTTGCCAAAACCGAAAGCATTTTCTCGTCAAAACAGCGTTAACACATTTCCAGCCAAAACCGCAAAAACGCATTTTTCAAAGCTGCGTTACACATTTTCTAAAACCGCAAAATGCAATTTCATTAAAACCGCGAAAACACATTTTCCCATCAAAACCACAAAAGCGTATTTTCTAGCCAAAGCGTGAAAGCGCAATTTTCCTTCAAAACATAAAAGATTTTTCTTGCCAAAACCAAAAATGAATTTTCCGTCAAAAGTAAAACGTATTTTCCGTAAAAGCGTAAAAATTCAATTTTCGCCAAAACACATTTTCACCAAAATCGTTAAAAAAAACGCATTTTCCCTAAAAGAAAGCGATTTTTCTGCCAAAACCGAAAAATGCATTTTACAGCCAGAAAAGTTTCCATAAAACCGAAAGCGATTTTGCCGAAAAGTTTCTCGCCAAAACCGAAAAATCTCATTCCAAAACTGAAAAAATCTCTGTTTCCCAAAAAACCGAAAAATCTTACTTTCCACCAAAACCAGAAAACTTTGTTTCCCACCAAAATCGGAAAATCTCATTTTCCCGTCAAAATCGGAAATTCTGTTTTCCTACCAAAAACGGAAAATTCATGTTTTCACGCAAAAAAAAAAAAATTGTGTTTTCTACTAAAACCAAAATTTTCATTTTCTGTCAAATTTGGAACACTATTTTTAGATATATTTATTTGAATATTATAATCATTTTATCATTAATACACTTTTTAAATAGAAATTTTAAAGTTTTCTAAGTATATGTTTAATAAACTTTTTGTTTATTAGAAGCTATTATTCTAGTAAAATTTTAATACAAATCTAAATAAAAAATTTATAAATTTATATGAAATAATAATTTATGAATGTCAAAATACTAATTTTAAAATAATTTTAGTATAAATACATTTTTAACTAAATAATAAAGTTAATGTAGTTAAAATTAACATCAAACATATGATTAAATTAAAACAATGGTATATTTATAATTTGTTTATTAAACTCATATGAATGGAAACAGAAATAAAGAAATGAACAATAAATACATCTAGATGGTTCATCTAGATGATTTATGTGAATGAAAAAACGAATAGTTCCTAAAATCTGAATGAATCATCTAGATGGAACACGTAGATGGAAATGACAGATGGAGAAACGAACAGGCACAACATGACGTAGTTAAGACAACTATCATCTCATGTACACTACAGAGTAAATTAATACATCATTTAGTTATCATGCATTGCTTGCTTGAGGTTGACTTTTATTAAGTCTTTGTTCAAACTATTATCCATAGGGAACATAACTGAACAAGGAACCATAAGTTTATCAAGAAGATAAGTAACATATCATCATGATTATCTTTTAATATCGTTCTGAACTTTTTCTATTGACGAAAGGTTTTTGCTATCTTGAATGGCGAAAACCGGTTTTTCGCTATACAAAAAATCGTTGATCCTTTACTAAGAGCATTGATTATAGTTTATTTCTTTAAGAAGAGCAAACTTTGCAGCTCTTTCTGCAATATCCATGGTCAGTGTCTGAACCCACCATGTAGGTTGGATTCTTCTCGCATTCCCCTGCCTTTGCCCATTTAGGGCAGCTCTTATTCTCGTCCACACACCCAGATGTCTTGTTAATCTGTCTGTCGAACGACTTAACATGAATCCATCTGGTTGCTGACCATTTCTCTCCCTCAACCACTGGACAGCTTCCATGTAAGCTGCTTGGATCTGTGGTTGCATTGAGATGAAGATTGAAGAAGAGCAATGCGTCCCCTTTCACCGGTTTCACTGCAAAAGACACATATGTTTAGAGAGTGCAACATACCATTAGAAAAGATAGAACCATAAAGTTGCTTTTACCTGCATAACCTTCTTTGGCACATTCGGTCCAGCTATCATCTTTTGGTTGATTGTTGGCGCCCTTTAAGAAGTTTGTGATCAAAACTCAAAATGAAGAACCAAGTCTAAGGTATGGAATGGGAAGTGGTATAATGTGATTACCTTCCACATGGGAAACACTGTTTCTCCACCTTTTTTGACGTTGGACAAGTACATCAATACAGTGGCGATCCTATGACCACCAAGCTGTAGGTTTACCTCGTCATGGAAGTAATCAAAATGCGGTTCATACTTTTGACCATTCTCATAGTGCAGTATTTGCATAGATTCTCCATTTTCTGATCGACAAACAAAACACAAGAAGAGATGAGTCTTGTGCAATACCATCAAGTCTTGTACATATATATCATATGTCCTGTACAATACCTTCGGGAAGAAAGGTCCATGCGGCAAGTCTTGACTCCACATTAGTTACTATATCATCCTGCACATACACATAATGGCACCATTCAAGCTTTAGGCTCAACAATCACATAAAACGCTTAAGAGTATCCCGATTCGCATTCGAGCTGCTTTGTCTAACCGCAGAAGAAGAATCCTAAGTTTTTACATCCAATCCTACATTCTGTCTAACTGGAGCCACATTAAACCTTAGCATTACGGAGATCATTCTCTCATAAATTGACATAACAAAACACTCAAATCAAACCAGATGTAACAGGTCATTTGAGAGCTTGACAAAAGACAAGACATGTTCTGAACTGAAGCTGACCTGTTTTTTAGAAAGAAACATTCCAGAGCTTGTGCGTACTTCACTCTCTACGCTCTCACCTGAATCATTATCCGCCACCATAGACTTCTCAAGCTTCCCTTTCGCCTAAAACACACACACACAAAAGTTTCTGAATTTCAGACACACGAAACCTTACAAAACAAATCAAAAAGATGTTTTTTTTTCTACTCTTACCAATTTGATAAAATGATCACATTCCTCATCTGAGAGAAACCCTTTGTACAAAAACACCCTGTAGAAAAAAAAAGTCACAAGGTTTACCATCAAAGTTGACATTTTTTTATTCTATCTAAAAAAACAAACAAACCTGGGAGTCCAAGAGAGCTGAGTGACACGAGTCGGATCAAAAACAAGAGAGGAAGCAGCACTCGTCTTCTGCTTAATCACAGGCCCATCTCTGCCCCCCCCAATAAACAACAAGAATCAAACTTTCTCAGTCAACGACGATCGAATCCAACATATGTTGCCATTAGAGAGGGAGCTAACCTGTTACTCCATCGAGGGAGGAAGCGTATAGAGGCGGATGAGACTCCAGGGAAGAAGATCAGGATAAGACAGAGGAGTGAAAATGCGAGAAAACTACTCCGAGAATAATCCATACGTTGAATTTTGCTGAGGAAGGAAGACGGACTTTTTCTGGCGGAAGGAAGATTAACGTAATGAATCGTGTATTCTTCTCAATTGTCACCCCTCAAGAATCTTCTTGTTCTCAATTTGTCTCCCATAGTTTTGTGATTGAATGATTTTAGTCCTTTGTTTTTTTATATAGAGTACTTATGACGGTAAATGAGCGCCCACTGTTTTTTGTTTTTCTGCCTCTGTTTTTAATTCATTTTGGTAGATTCTTTAACTCTCTTTTACCAGACAGCATTTAATTTTTGTTGTTGACAGACCATTAAAGCATTCTTATTGGTGTACTAGACAAGAATCTATCAACAATTAATTCAACAAAACTAGTATTCTTTGTGTTTATTTTAATTAATATTTAAAACTGATGCACACAAAATTATATATATATATATATATATATATATATATAAAATATCAACTTTTATAATACTATTTTGATTACATAAAAATATCATCAAATAAAATTTATTAATCAATAAAATACATTAGTATTTAATTAGTCATAAATATAAGATAAAATATCATTTTTAACCTAAACTAAAGAGAAAATAATTAGCTATTTATTTATTTTAATTTATATACCTAATTCTAAAAGACTATTATATAACTAGACTTTTAAAAATATAAATATAATTATCTTAAGAAATCCAATTGTTGTCCAAGAAAAAAGAAAGAACTCCGATTAAAAATCTTGAATGATGATAATCTAAACTAGGGATGGGCGCAAGTCGAGTATTTGTATTTTTACGTATACTTATACTCGTCTTGCTTTGAACGAGTAATGAATTTTTGGACTTGGTATTTGCCTTGTTAGAAATGAGTACTTGTTATATCGAGTACTTGTCCCAAAACATGTTACTTGCAAGTTACTTGCCTTGTTCGATTACTTACTACTTACAAATTCTTATGAATTATTTGGATATATTTCCAAATTTCTAAGAATTACTTAATTTATAATATTCTATCAGAGAAGATTATGAAATTACTTTTTTTTTATTTGATGTGTAAAAACACGAGAGTTATTTCAAATAAAATATTTGCACCTAATATAAAAAAGAAAAAAAGGAATAAAATACATATATTTCGATATGAAAGTACTGTTTACTTCTTACAACATAGAAATATCAGTTTAGGACTTTGATTTTTATGGTTTAATTATCATTTTTTCAGACGTAAAACAAGTAACGAATAATATCAAGGCGAGTCGTTAACTTTTTTTTTTGATACTTGTTACTTACCTTGTACTTGCAAGTAGTAAAACTTAACGACTTGATGCTTGACTTGGCAACAACGAGTACTTGAAAAAACGAGATGAATACGAGTCAAGTGACGGGTACAAGGCAAGTAACGAGTATTTGTGTCCAGTCCTAATCTAAACAGCTTTGTTGTTACAAGAAAAGAAAATCTAAGCCGTTGAAAACGAAATTAATCAAGTTCTAATTAATAAAAAACACTACTTTAAGCCCACTAAAAGCCTTTAACTATTATGGGTAGGATTTATCGCTTGGACCTATTTACGGCTCTCTTTCTTGTATTGTACGTATGGTGGCACTCTCATCTGGTGGTGCAGCTGTTGCTATGGTGGCTGGACCTGGAGGCAACAAGCCTTCTGCGGAGCCTTCTGCGGCTGAGCCAGTGGCAGAGGCCAAGTTTTAATCTCTAGGGGTTTTGTTGGATAGATTCTATGGATTATTGAGTGTTTAAGACCTTTAAATATACTGCGCATGGATCTTTCTTAAGCTCCTTAGTCATGCTTATGATTTGACTATGAATTTACTTCTGCATGCTATTAATTGTGACTTTAATAAGTCATGTCAAAAGTTGTTTATGGTCACTAATCATACACTGAGTAGTTTCATTTCAGTTCCTGAGTTCAGGGATAATTATCTAAAAACTTATTCGATCAAATCTTCTCTATAAGTTTACGTATAGTATGTGAAGTGAGAAGTTGATTTAATTTTTCATTTCAGTTTTGGTTATCTAAATCTACGGTTGAGCTTGCATTATGACTAACCTATCGATGTTTAATCTGCCTATATATGTAACAAAGAAAGGAGCTCCAAATTAAGTACATATAGACAACCTGACATCTGAGTGTTTATAATGTTTATCTAGTTATTGTACATAATCATTCTGAAGAGAACTGTCATCTTAATCTCTGTAAAGTATTTGATTTTGAAAGTTGCACCTTATGAGAGCAAACAACATGTATGTTACAAGTTTTTGATATGGACACTAGTTTCATGTAGTCTGAGAGAGACACAATCTTAGGACTTTATGAAACAACAAGACCTTGCGGTAAAATTCCTCGGGAGAAATTCATTTTATATACAAGGATCTAACTCTTCTATAACCAGTTAACCAGTTCCTCGCTGCTACTAAAACTCTTATCACACTCAACGTTCAAGAAACTCTTAGATGGTAGTTAGATGTATATAGCATATTTATTGGCAGGTTTTTAGGGTGGGGTTCTTATCGGAATATAAGAATCCGTTTCTTAACTTTTAACTAAAAAAGCTAAGAACTGGCTATTAGCTTTTTTAAGAGCCGATTCTTATCTTTTTTAGTTAAAAGTTAAGAGACGGGTTCTTATATTTCGTTAAGAACCCCACCTTAAGAACCCGCCAATAAACATGCTCTCCCTTAACGATAAAATTTCTTAAGGGGAGTTCCAAACAAATTAATACATTATTTTAATACAACTTTTTTACTACATTAAAATCTATTTTCTTTTAAATCATACTATTATTTGCGAACATGTTTAAGTAAAACGTTATAAGCTGATTGGTTGATTACTCTCATAATGTGAAGCTAACTACTTAGAAATGCTGATGTGTCTTTTTTTATTCGTCTTCAGGCTTTAATTAATGATTTTTTTTTTTTTTGGTTTCTTCTCTCGGTTTTTCTATCCTCTATTAAACATTTCATCGGTTTTTATCTCTTCACATTTCGGTTTGCTACATCATGGTTTATTCAAATGATTCATGTTATATGATTTTATCGGATTGATGCATTTTCTATGTATTACATGTTCTTGTGTTTATGGATTGTGTTTAGAGGTTGTATACTTTTAGAGTTTATGATTTAGGGTTCGTATCCATAGTGTGAGACTGCAGTTGGATACTTTTGGGGCATGATTAATCTAGCAAAGCGTACCTCATACGATTGATTGTTAAGCACGTATAATTTGAAAATTTGTTTTGATTTTTTCCAAAACATCAAATACTTAATGTATATACCATAATTCGTTCAGTCAATTTTATAAATATATCTCATATTATGTTAGTTAAGATAGAATATTTATTGTTAATTTTTCAACAGGAAACTACGAGATACTTGGGTATATACGTTATTCTTTTTATGGTAGTTGAGATACTATATTTATTGTTAACAGTTTGAAAAGGAAAAAACGAGATACACGAATTGGTGCATTTTCGGTCTACTAGGTTTAGGAGTTCGATACTTATATATACTCCCTCTCATTTACGACCAGAACGTATTACTATCTCTTCTCCTTCAAAATGTCAATAGTCGCAAGAAATGTTCAGTCCTATATTCCGGTCATTCTATTAGAACCATCCAGTGAGACTCAAAAGATTCGTGTGAAGATCATCAACCGATGGACTTTGTACAACTCTAAATCCGGCAGCTCTATTGAGTTGGTCATTGTGGATTCGTCTGTAAGTTTATTATTCCAATTTTTTATTATTTTCATATTACTAAAAGCAGATTCAACCATATCTTATGAAACATATCTTATTGTAAATAAAAACAGGATACCAGATTGCACGCTTCTATAGAAAATGACCTGGTACAGAAACATAGACATCTTCTAAACGAAGGTCAAGCGTTATCAATTAACGCATTCAGTCTGAAAGAATACGGTGGTGATTTCAAGACCAGTTCATTTCCTTTCAAACTTGCTATACTGAGGACAACTAGGACCAAAGAGTTGGCAGATTTTCCTGATGATGTACTGGAAAAGTATTTCATTGATTTTGGTGACATATTAGATGGAAAATACGAGAGAAATCTTTTGATAGGTAAAATTTTATTTATTCTTACATATTTATTAATACAAGAAAATTATTTGTTTACGCATATAATTTTATTCACGTGATCATTTGTATTTTTAACAAATAGATGTCATTGGCCAAATCATTGAAGTTGGCAACGTTGAAGAAGTGAAGACAAAAGAGAAATCTAATAATTCTTCCAAACTATAACTGATTTTGCGCGATACAATGTAAGTAGAGTTTATGTTCATATCTTCTAATCAATGAAATGTTATCTTATATAAGATTGTTTTCAGTGAGGTTACACTTAAGTGTACTTTATCGAGGGATCATGCAAAACGTACATTTGCTCATACCATCAAGAAGATGGATTCGGTTGTGGTATGTGTCATGCGTTTTATGTCTGTGAAATCCTACAAAGGTATAAAATGTATTTTCACTTTATTTTATTCAAAATCTATAATTGTGTCCTTTGTATGGTCTCACTTTCTTTTTATATTTCTAATCAGAATGTCTATTGTCTTGTCGGTTTTTATAGGCGAGATAAGCATCTCTAATGCTTTCAGTGCCACGAAGATCCTGTTTGATCCTAATACTGAATAAGCTGGTCATTTCATAAACAGGTGTCGTACAATTTAAAGAAATTATCATTTTAGAAATGCTTCATTTTGGTAAAAAAAAAATTATTCATGAATAATCATAATTTAATAACTGTTATTTTTTATCATTTTAACAATATAGTTTGCCCAGTAATCATCAGTCGATTACACAAAGAGCTTTCAAATCACATGGTAATTCAGTAGATGTCCGAACTGAGTTTTTCTCGAGGAATCATCGGAAGACTTTAAACGGTATTTTAGAGTCATCATCGGTAAGTTTATTGAATTATGTGTTAATCTTTTCAATTTATTTTATGTTTATGATAGTCATAACAGACAATATATTTTTATGTAGTTTGGAAAAGCAGTTTGTTGTGTTACCAAAAAAGGGATTGATTCTTCCAAAAACTGGTATTATTGGGCATGCAAAAGCTGTAACCTTAAAGTCCAGGAATATGGTGAGTTTTCGGATGATGATGGAGTCAGCCTAAGTACAATTCTAAGACGTGTGGGGATGTTAACCTGGTTTTTCCGAGGTATGTATTAAATATTTAATTTTCTTTTATATCCACTGAATTTAACCAGCCAATATTCTCAATGTAATATATTGTTATGTATATAGATATTTTCTGGTTGTTTATGCACATGACGATACTGATCAGACAAGATTTTTGATATTCGATCAAATTGCTGAAAATTTACTCGGAAAA
Organism: Brassica nigra; assembly: GCA_016432835.1. Classification (NCBI taxonomy): domain Eukaryota; kingdom Viridiplantae; phylum Streptophyta; class Magnoliopsida; order Brassicales; family Brassicaceae; genus Brassica; species Brassica nigra. The sequence goes on along the minus strand of CM028249.1, from coordinate 14,690,788 downwards.
TCTGCCGAAAATTTGATGCGTGAATATGACGAGGTGATATTATATATTCATGAGTTTATTTAATATATAATTTTGATCATAATATGATATATATTTTTTATTATATTCAGCTTGATCACATTCCAGTATATCCTGAGTTACTTGATTCCATTGTTGGGAAGAGGGTTCTTTTTAAGATCACACTGAAAGGCGAGAATAGTAAGTTTGTGAACTCACCATTAGTTGTGGACTGTGTTTTGGAAGATGACGACATGATCGATGAGTGACTCGCAAATTCCTCCGAGGTAAATCTCCTTTTTTCTTTCTTTGTACATCAGATTTATTAAATCGAAATAACTATGAGCAATTTGCTTACACATAGTCCTTATGCAGTCTTTACATCTTACAGACGGTGAAGATTGTTCAGAGTCATCTTTTGCTGAAATTTAGACCCCAGAGTCAAAGAATGACAACCAGGCTATTGTTCTTGAAGATCAACGATCAGTTTCAAAACGGATTAAAGTTGAGAGAAAAAATGATTGTCGTTTTTTTCTTAAGAAATTCTCTTTGTTTTTGCTTTGTTTAGTTTTTGTTGCAAAATTTGATATTTTGCACCTTTGAGATTGAATAATATTTTTTTTCATCTATTCATTTACGTTACTGATGCATGGAATGATGATAATCTGAAAATATCATACATATTTTTGTGACATGATTGAAAAAAGTGAAATGTTTTTTGGTAATATAAATGAGTTCCCATATACCAACAATCCAATGCAATCATTTTTGTGTTAATCTTCGCATTTGATTACAGCAATTACTTTCTTACATCGTAAATATCAATTAAATATAAAATAAAAATTCAATCTGTTTAAGTTGTTTATGGTACCGATGTTTGTAATGATGATCATTTTGAAATGATATGAAAGTCTCATTGTCAAAAATTACAAGTCTCATAATGAACTATAACTTCATCGTTTGTATATTGTTTAAGAAACTTAATTATGTTGATTCTTACCCACGTATAATTTGATAATCGGTTTTGATATTACCTTCCAATAAAAACCGATGAAATGTATTGAAAAATAATACTCGGGACATAAGGAATGCTATACATAATTATTCAGTAGATATATTCATAATTTTTGTTAAATTAACGTTTTAGTTATTAAGATATTCTTCTCGTGGAAGTTTCATTTTGATGGCACATTGAGTGTTTAGTTTGTATACATTTAGGGTTTATTTTAAAGACATCAGTAGCCACGTATAATTTGAAATTCTGTTTTGATATTTTATCCCAATAAAATCCGATAAAATCATTTCCAAACCGATTTTCCGCACACAATGAATATTATTCCTAAAATATATTCTGAAGTTTCCTTAAATTTCCCTTACAATTTATTAAGTCATTCTTCGCGTGGAAGTTTCACTTTCATTATATAATGAATCGAGTTTTCTTCTAACACAATACATATCTTTGATTAAAAAGTTTTTCATTTGTGTACTAATCTGCCATCTCCAATGCAGATGAATCTTCGCTGTCAATACCAAACGAGTGATAAGGAAATGAATGATAAAGTGAGTTATTTGGGAATTTTGTATAATCCATTCTATGGATTGTATGATTCAGAAGAATTTCCATTTATATTGATCTACAATCATTCCATCAATTGTCTTTTTTACAATATTTACTTAATGCAGAAGACTGTTAAACACTACGAAGATCAAGAAAATATGAAGCTAAGTGATCATGAGATAAATTTCTGCCAAAGGAGTAAGAAGAAAATTCTACAAGATGTTAGCAAGAGAGCTCTTCGTCCATATGTTTTCAAGATTTGTGGTGAAACATATCACCTCATCTTAGAAAACTTGCCCAAGTCCTCTGAAATTAAAAGTTTTTTGCATCTTTACAAATAGTTCATCATTCATTAATAGTTCTTATGTATTGTTTTCATAAAATACATAGGATTATGTATTTTTCAGAAATAAAAATTCGCGTACTAAACTCACTATGAATTATTTCATAAAACCATTTATGATTGTTAATTTTGAATTATTATATTGAAAGAACCAAAGCGAAACAGTAAGATCAATCATACAAAAAAACCTGTAGCTTTGTCGACCCTTTAAACAGTAAGAGACATCTGTTAATTTTACAATTCTGAACTTCGGTATATATATGTCAAATACTTTTCGCTGCCACCACTCGTGTTGAGTTTATATTTCCCGAAGAGACAGCCTAGATATTCTCATTCGTAAAATACAAAGATTTAAACATGGGATTAATTCATCCTAAATTTTCATTTGGTAACCAACTCTATCTTTTTCATATTATCTGTTCATTTGATTATATTAGACTTTTCAAAATTTGTATATTTATTTTTTCCAAATGTTTTAGACATATTAGGTGCTCTGGTATCCGTTGGAAATCTTAAATGGGAATTTAACCAGGTCGTTGGAACTGAATATCTCAAACCTATCAGTTTAATATCGTTCACCTTAACTGATATCGAGTAAGTGTACATTATTTTGTTTCCATATCTATCAAATATATATGATTCCAATATTATTTTTCTATCTTTACTTTAGAAACAACCGAGTGAGATCGTTGCATATGGAAATATGGCAGAACATTTAAATACATTCTGGTCATCTTATGCGGATGGCATAGTCATCTGTTTGCTACGATTCTGGAAGATAGAAGTTATCGACGGTTAGAAAAATATGGTTCGTATATAATATAATAATTTATATTATATATTCACACTATAATTTTATTTCTTATATTTGTGTAAAACATATAGGTAGATACAGACAGATTACAAATATTCAGGATGCTCGAGATAATGTTCAATCCACTAATTGAACCGGTCACAATGTTCAAAACAATGTTGGTAAATATCATAATATTTATATATTATTATTTTCACAAACATATTTAAATTATTTGACAGGATCGAAAGAGAGCAAACTAAAGCAGTTTGAGAATTTATTGTCCGCGATCTAAGTGTTTTCTTCCATTTTAATTTAGTTACATTTTCTATTATTTATAGTTACTCCAATTATATCTTTTATGGTTATAAAAATTAATATGATTCAATCAGATTTTGGTATGTAAGATTTTATGTTCACTCGAATCTAATTATTCGTTTAAATTTTTTAAAATAAGTTAAGTTTACTTTTAAATCATTATATTTATAATGTCGACATTGGTACTCGATCAAAATCAAATGTTTTGTAATCATTTTAATATCCCACTTTAAAATACTTAATCATTCAAAAAGACCATATCAAATGCCTCTATCAAGTCTCATCTTTTTTATTCTCCCTCTGATAAAGAAATTACAGAAGCTTTTGCGAATCTTAAAATCGAAATTCATGGAACGCAACAATACCCTCATTTCGGATCTCACTGAATCATAAAAGGATGTAGAAGTATGGACAAAAGTCCTACGAGTATGGGAAATGAAATCTGCTCTCAATGAGATAGAGTGTCATCTTATTGTGTTTGATCCGAAGGTAAGTTAAATTTCATATTTACTAATTCATTTTTTGTTAATTATTGTTGAAGTAATTTCCTTTTATGATAATAAATTATTAGGGTTGCAGAATCGAAATGATAGTTCCTAATAGTTTGTGTCAAAAACACTATTTTGGCTCTTTTGATGAAAATGAATGGAAGGTATTCAGACGATTTGAACTTAGACCTTGAGATGGTTTTGTTAGGAATACACCACATCAATTCCAGATCATATTTAATGATCGTACATAGGTATTTTATGGGTATTCACTTACAGAAAACCCAATGTTTGTACCTATTCCTTTCCAACAAGTTCTACAAAGGGATTTCGACAACACCTATCCAATCCGTACGTAGTCTCATCTGGTTATTCTGCTGGAAAGTATAACTAATATAATGTTATTTATTGTTAGCAATATTTAAGATCCTAAATAATTATTGACTTTTGTAGACTTGTTAGGATGGGTTACTTCATTTGGAACTTTGATTGAGTCTGAGGGGGATCCTTATGTGGAGATGTTTGGTGTATCTCTAACTCAAATTAATTTTAAGCTTAAGGATGAAAGGTAATTACTATTCCAAATGTTAACTAATCAAGACTGTACAAAAACATTATATGGAAAATCTACATTCATCTTATTTTTATTTCACCTACAATACTACATAGTGGGTGTGAGTTAGAATGTGAAGCGTTAGGAGAGGTTGCCAAAGAACTGGATATGAAGAGTTGGTGGCTGAGTAAATACGAGAAAACCTTCTTAGCTTTGCGTTTCTGGCAAGTACAGTACCTTGAAGAAGGTTATATTATAAATCATTTATATTATTCTGATATCTTTTAACATAGTCACTAAAAGATTTAAATTTTTGTCAATTTACAGGAAGAGTTAAGATCACAAATGGAGGACCATGTTCTAAATTCGAATCCGATCCAACATAGATTTAATGGATATTATATCATTGATTATTCTGTTTTTTGTACGTTGAATACTTAAGTTTTTGATTATGACATTATTTTAGAAAACTCATATCATAGAGTAGTATAATAATTTAACATTTATCATTTATGATGACATACTAATTAGCTTGAAGTTATGATTTTCTCCATATATATTCTGATAGCATATTTTATGTTATATGGTATGTCAAACAATTTTGAAAATAAATAAAAACGTTACAGATTGTAAAAAGAACAAAAAAAATTGTAACAAAGTTTGGTATAAAAATAACGTTTTGCCCCATCTGTTCTTTCGTTTCTCTCTTGAAACAAAACCTTATAATAAATCCAATCATATGAGTTCGAAAAGCAAAACCTTGTAATGAACAATAACTAAATCATAGTTAGTTATATATCGGTTATATTTGGCAAGAAAACTCAATATTATTTGTATCCGATTCATATAATTATATCATAATTATATTTGGCAAGATAACCCACCATTATTAGTATTGGGCTTGGTTTACGCATATACTTATCTATTATGGCCCAAAAACATAAACGCATTAGCGAACCAACTGAAACGACTTACGTATATAAATTGAATTATTTACTTCACTGAGAATTTTATTCAATTTCTGCAAACCCTAATAGCTAGCCTCTCCTACATCTCCGTCATCCAAATCAAAAAGCTTTTGTAAGTTTTGATTTTTTTATTTATTGAACGATTCAAGTTTTGATGTTAGATCTTACTTCTATTGACGTTTATTTTATATGTTTTTTTTTCAAGATCATTAGTTCTTATGGATTGGTGAAACTGTAGAATATCTAACGAAGGTATACTTGCTTTGTGGAGTTATACGATCGTTGTCTTATATATAAACAAATAAAAAGATCGTGAGGAATATGGTTAGATCCCATTTCGATGCAAGTTTTTAGATCAATATGTGTTCTATAATATTACGCCAAATTTAAGAATGCTCATTGTAGATGATCCAACTTTTGTAGACTATTTATTGTAATTACTAAAATCATTTACCCATACATTGTTAGATCTTATTTACTAATTCAATTGTTTTATTTATATTTTACATGCGAGATGGCAGACAATTGTTAAAAAAAAAAATGAACTTCGCAACCACTCAGGAGGCTTATCTTACAGGGAAAAAGGAAAGTTCAGAGCATTACAGGGCTATTCTGGCGATGAACAAGGTTCAAACAATTGCTTTCCAAGCCAAGCATGCCGAGGAGATTGAAGTTTGCCGGATTGAAGCAAAGCTGGAGCTGCTTGAAGATCTTGTTCATCTGAAAGCTCTGAAGATTGAGAAGGCAAAGCTTAAGGCGGATCTGAAGGTTGCACAGGCGAAGGTGGATGATTTTAGGGTTCATGAGATAGATTGGTTCAAGCTGGGTGAGCCTAATATGGAAGCTTAACTCTTTCGATTTCTTAATCTTAAAAACTTGGTATATTTGTTGTTTCTTAATTGTCCTCCAGTTCTGAACTCAGATCCGGTTTGGTAAACCGGATTAACTAAACTTATGCTATGATATAAATTTGATATAATAAATAATATACTCCCTCCGTTTCATTTTAGTTGTCATTATAGGTTTATGCACACATATTAAGAAAACATTTAATTTTACATATTTTCAAAATAAAAACGTCCTTACCAATACACCTAACCATATTTCAACCAATAGAAAAATAGAATAGAGAATATTGTCAATAAATTTTGCTTTGAAAATCGAAAACGACATTTATTTTGAAACAAAATTTCTAATCTACAACGACAATTAATTTGAAACGGAGGGAGTATATTAGTTAAGATATTAGTTTAGTTTGTAGGTGTTTTTAGAGAGCTTTGTTCATAGGTCAGCTTTTTAGTTAATGATTGGACAGTTTAGGGTTTAGATACAATTATAATTTTCCTGTCAGTAGTTGGTAAAGCTGATAATCAATAGAAGATTCACTGGAAGTTATGATTTTTTTCATATAGATTCTGATAGTATATTATATGTAATATGTATGTGACACAACTTTGAAAAAAAAAAACTGGTATATATTATAGCAAAAAGTACAAAAAATTGTAACTCAAATTTGTAATTTTGCCCTCTCTGTTCTTTCCTTACTCTCTTGAAGCAAAACCTTATAATAAACCCAATCATATGGGTTGGAAAAGCAAAATCTTATAGTGAACAAAAACTAAATCAGAGTTATTTATTATATCAATATATTCTCTTATAAATTTGCCATTTTTTATACACTTTACTTAATAATCACATATTCAATATCTTAACAGTACATCTAAAGGTTTACAAAAAAACAGTGAATCTAAAGTTTAATCGTGTATAAAATATTATGGTTTAGATTTTGTAACATAATTATACTTATTCTTGATAGACAATTAATCTATAAACTGGATACCCTAATCGATTTATTTTGTTTCCTTCATATATATATAATATTAAGATTAGTATGTTCCAGTCACCTATATGTCGTCTCTTGGAAAACTCCAAATATGAGTGATCTTCGAATTCTAGGTTGGTTTCTCTTTACAAATTTTTTTTAATATATATTAATAATTACGGTTTTTGATTATAGTGTTTTCTTTATCTTTAGCACAATATGATTTATGTTTGACGATTATTATACTTTTAATTATAGAATCCGATACTACCAAGAAGATGGTGTTGCCATTTCATCTTCCTGATTTAGCAGTCGAGTTCGATAGTTGTTACGTACCAAATTTGACTATTTCAAAGCTCAAATTCATTTCATGGATGAAGTGTAACTCTATTTATCCACAAGCTTAGCGTTATCTTTATACAAAATTTCCTTCTGCTTTTGTCTGGGATACGAAGATACGCAATTGGAGACCTCGACGTAGGACTTATACTCGTGGATTTGTCATCCTAAATGTCCAGATGGTCTGAACGAAATTTACTACTTACGTGAAATGCTACATGTCATAAGAGGTCCATGCTCCTACAAGGATCTTATGACTGTTAATGGTATTGTTTATCAAACCTTCAGAGATGCTTACATGACATTCGTTTTTGATTACAACCATTGATCGCATTTTTTCTACTATTATTGTTCTATTTTATTATGTTTTTCCTTTTGAATAAAATGCATAATAATTAATAAATTTTCGTTGCTGGGTTTTAGTTTTTATCTTGAAATTTAAAATGATAAGTTATTATATTTAAAACAAAAAAGTACTTCACTTTATAAAATCCAAAAAGAAATATACCGTCTGCGTAGAACCACAGAGGTTTAATAATAACGAATCTCTCATATTAATAACATATATATAATATATATATTAAATATTTCTAAATATGTAATCATCAACTTAGTTATAATATTAATGGCCGTACATGCTGGGCGGGCGGTCCACCTAGTAACTAAATATAAGATAAGCTGACACATGTTCATAATTGTAGCTCATACGGTTCTGAATCTTATTTTTTTTAAAGAACTTTTATCATTGTCTCTCTCATATTTTCTTTATTTTTTATTTTCTTATTTCGAGATATCGGTTCAGATCCTGCCGTTGGACTTGCTATGAGATCGTGTCTAGTCAGGTCCTTAGGCGCCACCTATATTTTTTTTTTGACAACGTCGTTAAAGAAAAAAATCCTTTTCCTTATGACTGATGTGCAGTGTTGCCATTACTGCCGAATTTGAAGCTCTCTCGTATTAAGGTATCAAGGAAAGGCTCAAGAATTTTACAAGTGGTCTATTTATTAACTGGTTTAGTCTGGTTCGGATATACTAAAAAGTGATTCCAATTTGTATTTGGTTCTGGTTTTAAGCTAGAAAAGATTTAATAAATCTAATGAGTTTATGAATAAATTTTGACCTGTTCTCGGTTAAAACATACGTATTTGGTTATCTTTGATTTATCAAGTCACCGTTATTCTAAATATCCCAATATTCTAGCTAGAAACCAGGGAGTCCATCTTAATGTTAGATCATGATGTATTATTCAAATGACATCATCCCAAAGAAGAAAGCATCGCTAAGCATGCTGCTCTAAGCACACCCGTATATACTAACAAAAAGTATACTACATCAACAAGACGACACAGTTTCAACATTTGTGTTGTTTGATTATTTAGGTTATTAGCCGTAAATCATTTATAGTATTTAAATAATTACCTTTGCAGCAAATAATTATAACTTATTCTTATCGTAATTTCGTATATATAGTCCGCATATGGTAGTGTGGTGTGGTGATTGATCAGGTTTCAGGATGTAATTTCAGATATGTCGGGTTAGGGTAAGATCCGCACCAGTGTAAATAAATAAAGAGTTTGATGAAATTCAAATTATTGAATTTCAAAAGAATAATGGCCATTATGTGAAAAATATGTCATCCTGCCGCTATTGATTTCGTTCGAAAACTGTACTAATGAGGCATGTAGCATAAATAATGTCATAATGGTGATTTTTCACCAAAATATTTTAAACTATTAATAAAACATTATTAAGTCTTTTAAAACATGGTAAACTTTTTCATTTCTATTTTCAAATATTTTCCAAATGAAAGAAAACTTGATGGAAGACAACTTGTAAACGTTTTCTTCATAAAGTGACAAAGAAGCTCAACTTGTAGAAGAAGTTGTATTATTTTACCACAGTTGACTAGACTATACAATATCAATGAACAAAGCAAAGGAATAATGATTTCATTAAGAAAAAAAATGATTTCTGACTCAAAATGACTGAGTTTTTGTATCTGAAAATCTTCAAGTGGCTCCTCGCATGATGCCAAGAGCAAGCCTCTATAAACAATTAAGTTTTTACACCCTTTACCTAATCCTGGAAACTAAGATCGTAAACGACAAACCCTAGTGACATTATTTATCGTAATATACCCTAAAAGTATATTAAAACTAAATTACCAAACAAAATAATCGTAAAGATTCCACAACATAATAATATCTTAAACATAGATGGCCAGTTTCCTTTAAATTAATCAGAGGTTTCGTGCAGCTTTCCTCGCAACCTCGAGAGAGTATTATAAGTAGAACGTAATGGAGCAATGAAACCAAATCAGAGCACACTTAACAAGTCTCAAAACACACAAAAAGCTGTTTCGGGCAACACAAGCAATAGTTTCTTGGCATACAAGAAACCAAGAAGATGTTTGAAACCGGAGCAATATGGGGTATAACCGGCACGACCGTGACGAGCTTTATGTTCATTTGGGCTATGTACTCACAGTACGTCCCTCGCCATCTCCGAGTCACCGTGGAGAAATACGGCTACAAGATGATCGGGTGGGTCTCTCTTTACGTCCACATCAAGTTCACAGAGTACACAGACGAAGGTCTCAAGAGAAGCGAGAACTATGACGCCATACGCAACTATCTATCCACCAACTCAGCGGCTCGTGCGCAGAGGCTAAAGGCTAACGAATCCAAAAACAGCAAGTCCTTGGTGCTTAGCATGGACGATCACGAGGAAGTTGAAGATGTGTTCGATGGTGTGAAGGTGAAGTGGTATTCTAATATGAAAGAGATTCAGACGCAGTCTAGTTATGGTCGAACCAGCTCAAGTGAGAGAAGGTTCTTCACGCTTACTTTCCATAGGAGACATAGAGGGATGATCATTGAGACATATGTTAATCATGTGATAAAAGAAGGGAAAGCGATAGGGTTGAGGAATAGAGAGAGGAAGCTCTACACTAACAACTCAAGCTCAGAGTGGTATCCTTGGAGGTCAGGGAAGTGGAGCAATGTTCCTTTCCATCATCCCGCGACGTTCGAGACTTTAGCTATGGATCCTGAGAAGAAAGAAAGGATCAAGAAGGATCTGATAAAGTTTAGCAAAGGGAAAGATTATTACAAGAAGGTTGGGAAGCCATGGAAGAGAGGCTATCTTCTGTTTGGTCCGCCCGGGACAGGGAAGTCGACCATGATATCCGCAATAGCGAACTTCTTGGACTATGATGTGTATGATCTTGAGCTAACCACCGTGAAGGATAACTCAGAGCTGAAGAAGCTCTTGCTTGATACAAAAGGCAAGTCTATCATTGTGATTGAAGATATTGATTGTTCTCTCGATCTTACGGGGCAGAGGAAGACGAAAAAGGAGGAAGATGAGGAAGACGATGAGGAGAAGAAGAAGGAAGCTGAGAAGAAGGAGAAGAAGGAATCTGAGAAACTGAGTAAAGTGACACTCTCAGGGCTGTTAAACTCCATTGATGGGTTATGGTCAGCTTGTAGTGATGAGAAGATTATTATATTCACAACTAACTTTGTGGATAAGCTTGATCCAGCGTTGATAAGGAGAGGGAGGATGGATAACCATATTGAGATGTCTTATTGCAAGTTTGAAGCATTCAAGGTGTTGGCTAAGAACTACTTGGAGATTGAGTCACATGAGTTGTATGGAGAGATTGAGAGATTGCTCGAGGAATTCGACATGTCTCCTGCTGATGTTGCTGAGACTTTGATGCCCAAGTCTGATGAAGAAGATGCAGATGTTTGCATCAAGCGTTTGGTCAAGACTGTGGAGGAAGAGAAGGAGAAGGCAAAGAAGTTGGCTGAAGAAGAAGAGAAGAGTAAAGCAGAGAAGGAAGAGAAGAGGAAGAAGAAGAAAGCAGAGGAAGAAGAGAAGAAGAGGATAGAGGAAGAAGAGAAGAAGAAAAAGACAGAGGAAGAAGAGAAGAAGGAGAAAGAAAAGAAAGTGAAGGGCTCGGAGGAAAACGGCGGCGTTTCTGTAAATGGTATCAAGTAAAAAGACATGACGACGAAAAGAAGTGACGCATGATGAATCGTAGTTTATTGTGTGTAAGGTTGAACTTTGGGTGAATATCTTTTCTTTTTTTTTGACAATATCCTTTGAGAACTTTTGGTGAATATCTTTCCCAGAAAAGGTTGTACTTTGGCATAGTCCTATATTGTGTCACTACACAAATTGAAACCAACCTAATAAATATTGTTAACAATCATTGTGTATTAAAATATCATTATTCTATAAATTTTCATTTCTTATGATCAAGATAACAACAAAAGAATCCCAAAAACAATTATTACTTTTCCATTTTCTTGAGTATAAAATTTTATTCCTAAGTTTCTGATTTGTTTCCAAAACTTTTCTTTCTTTTCTTTTCGATTTATTTTTACCAGTAAAACTGAATATTATTATTTGGGCTAATTGGCGAAATAGCTAAATCTGGCATGGAAATTAAATATATGAACATGATTTTGACATAATGAAATCGGTAACAATTGTCTCTCGCCTCATCCGGTTCTACCCCCCACGCTTACAAGTATCCGGTGACAGAGAGAGAAAGGTGACGTTTTGCAAATTAAAAAGGTGACGATGTGATAGGGAGAGAGATGACGTTGCGGGAAGGAGGAATGGTTGTTATTCACCTTGCACTGTGCTTATCTAACGGAGAAAGTATAAGACACGTCCTTATGTAAATTACCCCATGCTATTTACTGAGTTCAGTAAATATGTGGATAAGAATCCACCACATAGATGGCTCACACAATATATGGTGTATTCCATTTATTGTTGACATCTATCCATCTTGTTGGTAAGTAAGAAAAGACATTGACGAAGGTGAAAGCACGAGCGAGTTAATGCTGGCAGATTCGAACAGTAATCTTCGTAATATCAAACAAATACTTGTATTTATCGTATTTGTAGTTGATGATCATCATAGTATGTAATATAGATGATTATCTCAATATGGAATGGACCATTTGATGTAGATCGAGATAGTAATTTTTTGATTGTCCAAAATGCGATGACGGCAAGATAAAGTCTTGCTCGTACATGGGACGGGTCCGTGATAGCGATCAACGGTGGATATTTGAACCGACATCACGCAAAGTAGAACATTTCATTCGATTATTCTCGGGATGACAATGACAGAGTTATTGACTTCGGTTAGAGAACGCTATCAACTATCATCGATGATGCTACGCTCAAGCTTTCTATCAGTATCCGAATGGGTGAGCTTTGGAGATGGAGAGCTCGATATGCCTCACATAACCGACGACACGAAGTCGGTGTGTTTCAATATGAGGAGATCTATTGAAGAAATTCCTCTATATGTCTCCATCTACCGAATCACATGTCGGGAAGCAACTTCCGATGGGCCTTGACGAACAAAGGGTGCCTACGGTGGAGGATGTTGGAGATGGAGTCGATGATGAAGACGGCATACATTTGCACTATCTGAAACGCCTTTGACTATTCCATGCACACAACAAAACAGAAGACTATTCCACATGAGATTCCGACTATTCCGTTCTAAAGCGGTGAGAGCTAAAAAAGAGTACTATTCCACGTTCTCCATGTGGAATAGTCATCCCGAGACATGATCCCATCCGCTACCAGTCCTCAGCCTGTGGTGTATGAGAGGGAAAAATAAAGCGTCTGTGGAGTCGGAAACAGATTCAGACTCGACTCGGATGATGATATGGTCGTTCTGTTGCAGCGGTTGTTGCTGAAACGGAGAAGTGTCAAGGCGGTCCGGGCGCCTATTATTCGGAAATTCTGGCATTGCAGACACGATGGTGGAGTTGGAGATTCAAACTCTAGTTCAGATGATTCGAAGAACTACCAAGACGATGGTCTACACGGGTAAATTCGATGAAGCACTCCATGAGATGCTAAACAACCCCAATACTCCAGCTTTTTGGAAGGGATGCTCCATGTATTCAACAATCGGGAGGAACAGGTTAAAAATAAATGGAGTAGTATTTTAGTGGTGCATATACAATATAGAAATATGAAAACACATTCCATACTATATGTAATAATATAGATAAATTCCGTAATAAATGGTATGGTTTTAAATATTGACTATACTACGGGAAATAATATAAAACCATTTCATACTATATGTCACAATCGGGTGCTGATTTTCCATTGACTTTGTAGGGGTTGACACGGCTCTGGCTGACATCCAATACGAGGGAGATGACTTTTATGTGGGTCGTGTATTCAAATCCAAAGCCGACTGCAAAATCAAACTTGCAATACATGCTATAAACAGGAAGTTCCATTTCAAGACTACTCGTTCGAGCCCTTCCATACTTCTTGCACAATGCGTTGGTGATGGATGCCCTTGGCGCGTGTATGCGGTCTTGTTAGATGCAACTGGGAACTTCCAAGTCAGACAAGCTAACCTAGTTCACTCTTGCACTGTTGATGACCGTAGAAACTACCACAAACTTGCAACGACGATCGTGATAGGCCAAAGACTGCAATCTCGGTTTGTTGGTATTAAGAAGGGCCCCACCGCCGCAGCAATAAGGAAAATATTGCTAGATGAATTTCATGTCAACGTTTCATACTGGAAAGCTTGGAGAGCTAGAGAAATGGCGATGGAGCATGCAATGGGGACAATGGTTGGAAGTTATGCACTGATACCTCCATATTTGGCACTCCTTCAGTCTTCTAATGTAGGAACCGTTTGCTACCTAGAAAGTACGGATGAAGAAGAAGGTGGAACACGGTTTCAATACTGTTTCGTTGCGTATGGAGCATCAGTGGCAGGGTATTCGTCTATGCGCAAAGTTATTGTTGTTGATGGAACGTCGCTTAAAGGGAAGTATGGTGGGTGTCTACTTTCAGCCTCAGCACAAGATGGGAATTTCCAAATATTTCCCTTGCCTTTGCTGTTGTTAATAGCGAAAACGACGATGCTTGGGAATGGTTTTTCCAGAGGCTACAAACTTTTGTTGTGGATACCCCGGGTTGGTTATCATCTCTGATCGCCATGCAAGCATCGCCACTGGACTGAGAAAGGTAGACTAAACACATTCTTCTTCGTTTACAGACTATTCTATTTGTAACATTCATTGACTATGTCATATATTTATAATTGTTCAGGTCTACAACCATGCTCAACATGTCATCTGTGTTGTTCATCTGTGGAGAAATGTTATGGCAAAATACAAGAGTAGCAGACTTAAACCTTATGTCCGCTGCTGCAAGAGCTTTTACCATAACTGAATTTAATAAGAAGTTTCTTGAAATTCAGAAAATCAGCCCAAATTGCGCAGCTTATTTGGTTGACATAGGTAACGATTCTATTTGATATTACATAATCCTCAAAGTTTCTATACTATATGGTATTGGGTCTATATTATTCGTTTAAATATAGTAATAAATACAAGAATGCCCATTACTTATTAATTGCGTCAACAGGTTTCGACCAGTGGACTAGAGTTCATTTCAGGGCAATAGGTTCAACATCATGGATTCAAACATAGCTGAATCCTGGAATGGTGTGCTTAAGGAAGCACGTGAATATCCCATCATCAGCATGTTTGAGTACATACGTACAACCGTTATGTCTTGGTTCGCATTGCGTCGAGCAAAATCAAGCCGAGAGCAGGAACTATCACCCCAAATGTCAGGAAACTGGTGGAGGAAAACTTTGATCTCTCCACTGCTATGGCTGTAAGTGATATAGCCGATCTAGAGTACCAAGTGCAGGACCCATCGGGAGTGCTTCACAGTTTTATTAGGTCCCGGTACTTGCACATGTGGTGAGTATCAACAAATAGGGATACCCTGTATGCATGCACTTGCTTGCGCAACCAGGGTTGGATTTCCATCTGATGCATTGGTGGCAACGGCTTACCATGTACCAACATGGCGACAAGGCTTCATTGGAAAAATATATCCGGTCCCATCTGTTGGTGGATTAGAACTTGGATCTGGAACTAGAGCTCCATTACTTCCACCAGCAGATCGCCCACAAGGCCCCTGAAAGTCCGCATTCTATCCCGTGGGGAGTACAAGGTATGCTACTGTACCATATGTGAAATTTGTACTTACTCAACGGAATAGTAAGATCAGATATGGAATAGTTAGATCATATATGGAAAAGTTAGACTATATATAGAATAGTTAGATCACATATGTAGTTTTTCAAAGAGACTGAATATAAAGGAAAATATGTAATTTTGTCGTAAAACCTGTTAATATGGAACATTATATATCATAAATTTATGCAAGAATGATAGATGTTTAATTTTGTTTTGTAGAAAGGAGGAAGCACGTCAAACAGGAAATGCAAACGTTGTGGCGTTCAGGACACAACAAGGCATCCTGCCGCAACCCAATATGAGAAGCTATAAATATGGAGAAGGCATCAGAAGGCAGTTCGATGAAATATTTTGGGAACTGGGTGATAATGTAGTTCCGCTGTCGTATAAAGACTGCGCTTGTACAGGAAGTGGAAAGGGGAAAAAACAGTCTCTCAACCAAATAGAATGGTATATGCATCGCTGTGATATATCTATCTATTTGGTATGTACATATTATGATATGTAGACCCTTTAAAGCACAAACTGTTGTGCTTCATGAACACCCGACACCTTCTCTTTTGTGTAATATAAAAAATGCCTTTCTCCACTATTTCCTCATTTCTTATAAGTCTCAAGGTTCCAGGTTGTCGTACATATATAAGCCTCAAGCTCTGAGGTTGTCTTCCTCATATCATTTAATCACAGACCATACCATTTTATATAAGACTAGACTATATATAGAAAATATAGTTATACCAGATATTCACATACAAACCAATACCCCTTACAAAACCTAAACACAAACAACCCCACCCTTACGGAAAACTAAACCAAACCCCACCACCCCCAATAAACCTTAAACACCAACAACCCCACCCTTATTGAAACAGAATGGAATATATAAGGAATGTCTAGTATTACTATAAACCCAAACCCCACCACCCATTAACCCTAAACCCAATATCATTACACCCTCAAACTTTGAGGTTGTCTTCCTCATACCACTTATTTACAGACCATTCCATTTTGATATAAGACTAGACTATATTATAGAAAATATAGGTATAACAGGTATTCGCATACAAACCAATAACCCTTACAAAACCTAAACACCAACAACCCCACCCTTATTGAAAACTAAACCCAAACCCCCCACACAATTAACCCTAAACCCAATACCATTACACCCTTTAACTAAAACTTTCCAACCGTCATATATGGAATAATCAGTGGCCCACGATAATTTAAACAGTATGGAATATTGAATGAGTGTTTAGTATTCATATCAGATTTATCTATTACACCCTTTACCTAAAAAATTTCGACCGTTATATATGGAATAGTGAGTGGCACATGATAATTTTAACAGTGTGGAATATAGAAATAATGTCTAGTATTCATAAATGATTCTAAATATAGTATAGTGCATTATGGATTGATGATACTAAACCAGAATTTACTAGAAAGGCTATGAATGTCTTCCTCCACTATTTGCTCATATCTTATATTAACCTCAAGCTTTGACGTTGTCTTACTTATACCATTTATTCACAGACTAATAAACCTAAACCCAATACAATACCCCCTTTAATAATACAAAACCTAAACACCAACATCCCACCCTTATTGAAAACTAAACCCAAACCCCCACCACCCCCAATAAACCCTTAACACCAACAACCCCACCCTTATTGAAACAGTATGGAATGTAGAAGGAATGTCTAGTATTACTATAAGATACTAAACCCAAACCCCACCACCCATTTACCCTAAACCCAATATCATTACACCCTTTAACTAAAACTTATCAACCGTCATATATGGAATAGTGAGTGGCCCACGATAATTTTGACAGATGGAATATAGAATCAATGTTTAGTATTCATATAAGATTCTCGACGCTCAAAACTAAACCTAAACCCCCACCCATTAACCCTAAACTCAATACCATTACACCCTTTAACTAAAACTTATCAACCGTCATATATGGAATAGTGACTAGCCCAAGATAGTTTTAACAGATGGAATAGAGAATGAATGTTTAGTATTCATATAAGATTTTCGACGCTCAAAACTAAACCCAACCCCCACAGCCTTAACCCTAACCCCAATACCATTACACCCTTTAACTAAAACTTATCAACCGTCATATATCGAATAGTGAGTGTGCACGATAATTTTAACAAGATGGAATATAGAAGGAATGTCTAGTATTCACATATGATTATACATATTGTATTGTGCATTATGACTGAATAGTATGGATTGATTATACATATAGTATAGTGCATTCTCGACGTTCAAAACTATACCCAAACCCCCCCACCCATTAACCCTAAACCCAATACCATTACACCCTTTAACTAAAACTTATCAACCGTCATATATGGAATAGTGACTAGCCAAGATAGTTTTAACAGTATGGAATAGAGAATGAATGTTTAGTATACATATAGTATAGTGCATTGTGACAGAATAGTATGGATTGATTATACTAAACCAAAATTTACTAGCAAGGCTGCGAATGTCTTTCTCAAATATTTGTTCATATCTTATATTAACCTCAACCTTTGAAGTTATCTTACATATACCATTTATTCACAGACTAGTAACCCTAAACCCAATACAATACCCCCTTTAATAATACAAAACCTAAACACTAACACCATACCCTTATTGAAAACTAAACCCAAACCCCCGCCACCCACAATAAACCCTAAACACCAACAACACCACCCTTATTGAAACAGTATGGAAAATAGAAGGAATGCCTAGAATTCCTAATAAATTACAATATAGTATAGTGCAATTTTGTGAATAGTATGAAATTCATGATAAGAAACTAAACCCAAATCGCAAATTACAACATAAAGGGTAGGAGAAAAGAAAATTCAGTAACACATTGTGGATAACATCAAACACGAATGAACATAAAGTATGACAGTTTGGAAAACGACCTAAAACATAGCAAGCGTAGATATCGCATAGTTCTCGCTGCAACACGAACCTCCTCTTCAGTCAGAGACAGATCAATCATAGGCTTCCCCACGGCAGAGATCTCTAACAGAATCAGTGCCACAACCGCGGAGTACCCTAAGAATTAAAAAGGGTCAGATAGAATTTAGAATGGAATACTATACTGATTGCCTTATATAGTATAGAACATTATGCTATAATAGTATGGAATAGATGAGGATAACAAAAAATTAACTAGAAAGGCTGTCAATACCGGATGTTCAAGTAGAACGGTATGTCTAAGCGGGATATGGGGAACGGAAGGAAATTCAACTCACGAGGTCGCGAAGTTAGACAGAACCTCGATATCATGTGAGGCATCATAATCGATATCGGTTTGAGGACATCTTTTATCACAGAAGTAGTAGGACATGTCTGGTTCGCGTCCACCACATAGATAGCCCACATCGGCAAATCCACTATCATGCCAATCCAGTGACGGTCTTTAACCAGCACTAGAGTGTAGAGAAAATCTACTTGCGTAAACCACTGTGGCCGGTGCATGAACTGACTGCGCAGAGACATAGGAAAAGTGAAGGCGTCTTTATCTTGCATGGCATCAAAAGCAGGATAACTGCGGAGTAGCTCCATAAAGAAAGTTGGAAGGATGAAGTCAAATTTTGAAGATAGATTGCTGTCGCCTCTTTCTTATCCAACCTACTACGATCCACGCCTACAATATACACATAAATAAAAACAATGGACATATTGATCAAAATTATGAAAATCAATAAGGGTTATAACGTACCTCATACGAACAAACACCAGTGCAATTGAACATATCATCCAGAGAAGCAATGGAAATGACTGACCCGAGAGATGGTGCATTTGATCTGAAGGAAAATGCTAATATAATCAGTCATCTGAATATCGGAAATTCCATACTACATCATATGGAATATAATGTTTTCAAATAATATTGGATAATGAAATGGTTTCCACTTACTTTGCCTCGGCCATTTTCTTGAGAAGGTCTCTCTTGCAGCTGGCGTTGGAGGAGTAAATGCCGAGAAGCCACCTATAAATGTGGCTTTTTCTTGAGTAGGTGGCTTTGGGATACTTGACTCAACCGACGCCTTTTTCACACGTTTAGGAGGTGGTACATTATCATCCATTCGCCGAGGCACTTTCCTATTTCCCTCTTTCTTACGCACAATGGGTGCGGAGGAGTGTATCGTTTGAGACTTGTATGCGTACGTGTACTAAAACGTCTGCCACCATCTGCTTGAACAACGGCTGCATCAGTGTTCACTCGCCCAGCCTATTAACATAAAGTTATTATGTTAATTTCAACTCTTCAAACACACTTAACATACGAACTGAAAGATGTTAAAGCATTATACCTGAACCTTAGTAATTGTAACATCATCTTCATCCACATCATCACCCTTCTTCCCATCAATACCCACTTTCTCCGGAATGGCATCTGATGATGTCTGAGGTACATTCTGGACCCTAAATTCACAGTTCAGAACAAGTAGAGGTCGGGGCTCTGTAAAAGCCGTGAAATGGAACAGTTTATATCGTCACATAGTATAGATATATAGATTTCGTATACAAATAGTATAGAAAACTCACTTTATCAACGCCGGCGTCTGATAGAATTTTATTCACGAGGCCGGACACTGGGTCATCAATGGGGCATTCCGATGATACATTCACTGGGTCCTACACGGATTAACCACATTTGTTAACTTACTGAGGCAATATAAATTATTATAATATTAAAACAGTCCCCAAATTTGTGCTGCTTATCAGGTTTCTACTCAGTCTTACCACATCAACTCGAGATGGAGGATTGGCGGCTCCTTCTTGTTCCTTGCCACTACATGCAGACGTCCCTTGCATGGATACAGAAACGGGAGCATCAACATTGGAAGGGGATGCGATGTTTACCGACGACGAGGGCTTTGAAATTAAATGGTATGGAAATGTCAGTGAGCTATATCAATATGAAAAGTATCAAACTGCACAAACTGCATAGAAAGTTATAAAACAAAACATAATTTTTAGCACATACCTCCACGTTTACGGGGTCATGTCCACTATGATCAGCTCCCTTATCCTCACCCCTGTCTCAGATGTGAATTCGACGCCATCAGTTGAGTCAGTCTGTTTACCCGGAGATAATCCTCCCCCCCTTTCTCCTTCATCCAGGTTCGCATCCAAACCAACCGACGCGGTCCCTGTTGCAGCAACATCCTCTACATCTCGTTGAGGTGACTGAAAGATAATATAAATACACAATAAGATATATAATAGTATAATGTGATTATGGAATAGTATGAAATACAAAACAAGTGCATAGTATAGACACTTACATCAGCCTCTGTATGGGCACCCACACCATCTGTAGCACCAGTATAGGTTGTGGGTCTATCGATTAACCTCTGCATTGTTGAAATCATCATCCTGACCTGGGAACTGACTCGTGGACTGAACCCATACGTTGGTCCCATATCATCAACTCCAAACCGAGACTTCAATAACTGATTGATCTTCTCAAACTCCCCTGTGACCTTACTTTCCAACTGGCCAATCGCAGATGTAGCTGATTGTAACTTCGATGCGAAGGCCACCCACCGAATTAAAATGGCCCTTCAAACTCAGAATATAGCCCTCGAACATTGCAATCACCTTCTCTTCGTATGCGTCAGCTGCACGCCTAAGTAATGATCGGAAATCAAAATGGAATCTCTCACCACCAGGCGGGGCACCGGAGGGGTTAGCTGATGATTGACCTTTCGGATCTCCAGGGTAACCACCACTCTCTACGCCACCATGATGAACATTATCCTTTTCAACCGCTGGGAACATTTTCGTCACTTGACTCGAAGTTTGTGCATTGCCCTTCTTCACTCTAATCTCATCCGCTTTCACACCACCTGACCAAGTGTTATGCTCAAAGGGGTAATCATCGTCAATCAAAGCAACCAATGTATCAACACTCGTATCTTCCTTATCTCCCAACCCACGATAAAGATCATCCCCCTCTTCATCTGAGCTAATCAAAGACCTGACATATGCCTGCAACACAGATATACGGTAGACAAAGTAACTAATCAGTGTCAATATCTAACTTTGGAATTAAAATAGTATGGAATGCAAATAGTATAGAACATGTTGATAAATAGAATAGCATATAGATGACATAGAACAGATTGTGCATACCTGTCCCAGTTCATCAACCGTCTTGGCCGAGACAATGTTGACCACCAACTTTCTCTCAACAACCCTCCTGACAATGTCTTCGCTGGAAAGGGTGGAATCGGCTAGAGGATCTGCAACGCCAGTCTTGATAATGATAGAAGGACATGCAGTCACAGTAACCAATACCATCGCATGGGTGAAGCCTTGAATTGCCATTGTATCCTTCACATAATTAGCAGCAGATCTTGATTTCACTCTTAACAGTGAGCAAAATGACTCCTGCCCCATGGATACTTCAGGAAAGCATCAAGATTACCAAGCATGCTCACTACTTGGTCTGATTTTGTTGTCCCACAAGTTGGACACAGAATACCTTCCACCAATACCAACAATGCAAGCCGCAAACGGGTTAACCCATCCTTGTATTTTTTACCCTTCACAAGCCGCTCCATGATCCATCCAGGTGTGGGCTTCTCCTCCCCACGAAATAAATCATCCCATATTGACATAGATGATTTGCCTTTACCGGACGCCTTCCTTCGCCCAATACCTTTCTCGGCTTCTCCCGGTAACCCAACGCCATCGCCACAGTTCAGGCGGTGACCAGAGCAAAGTCTTGTATGGCATAGCGTATCGGCTTCCCAACGAAGGTCCACCAAAGTTCATACTCTTTGGCCGTTATCAACTGACGTGAGAGGCAGTAATGGAGGAACATGACTGAAAAGTATGGCCACCCATCTGCAAAACTCTCCGAACTGAGAATCAATCAACATTTGCTTGTCTTCTTCCTCTAGTGCACCCTTGATGATGTCAATCCACCGTAGGTTGAAGTAGTTATTAACCCGTTTCCGACCTGTTGGTTCTGAACCCGACTCAAACATTCTCAGAGGAACACCTAAATCGTCCATTTTACCTGTGCCAAGCATGAAAACAATAATCCGTAAGACCGAGTGTGATATTATATAGAATAGCTACTTGAATTACTATTCTATATACATATTAGCATGTTCTATACAGTGAGCGAAATGGTCTAGTATGTGCAGAAATATGAAGCAGAAGAGGTTCCAAAATTAACAAAAATCACTTTCAGTTCAATATAGTCATATATTGTACAAATAACAACGGATCAAAACAGAGAAACATGAAAATGAAACAGATTGACACTCTGATATGTACTAAATGTCCCCACCGAAATGTCAACAACCAACTACTATAGAATGAAACCAAGACCAAACATAAAACAATCGTCTACAGTAAATGGAATAGTAAACGAATTAACTATGTCATTCACACACTATACCGCAATCCAAAATATAGAAATGGTCTAGTATCGCAGATTTATAAAATATCAGAGTCAGACATTCCATGTAAACAACTTGCAATTCAAAAACCCAATTTCGTGTACAGATAATAACGGGTGAAAACCAAATAAACAGAAAACTGAAAGCGACAACGATTCAATTACAGTCACAATCTTCCAAACACATGCACAAAATCAATTTTTGTTTCTATCTTCAATTTAGTACCACGTGCAAAGACCACAAAATCGATACATTACATAGCAGAGACAGACAATTAAAGCTGTCGTACAGTTGAATAGAATAACGAAACCGAGAAGAAGACCCAATTCAGGTCGGAGTAACTTGATATTCCGAAGAACAAGAAAACTAAAATCGAACTCACCGGAGTACCGAATGCGTTCTTGCCTTTATAAGAGGAGTTGGTTGCCTCCGGTGTTCCGATTCTTGAGTGGGTGAAGTAAAATCGCGGTGACGAACAGTTCCAACTCCGGCAACAAACGGTGTGAATTTGCGGTGGTGATGAAAGAGAAGAATAGGTTTTGCTTTACAGAGAAAGAATTGGTAAAGTAAAAACAGAAATCGTGGGATAGCAAAACGCCACGACAGTTACTGAACAGTTAATTTTTAAAAATTAATCTTTATCTTTTGCCAGTTACTCCCGGTTAATAAGGAGGGCAATATGGCAATATTTTATAAAAGTTGAGTCATATATCGGTGAGTTAGGGAAGTTAGATATTGAGTGAATTATCTTATGTTCGAATGCTATACAGTGCAATTCCCCTTATTATTTTGAGAACTAAATATATATACTTTTTCTTTTTGAATATTATTATTTTGCAATTATAGACAAGTTGACTACTAGATATGAGTCACCAAGCCCTGGTATGATTTACCTTACCTTTCTTAACCTACCTAACCATTAAAGACTAAAAAGATCTTCAAAGATAAAACTTGCTACATAGCATGATATAAGAAGTAGTGAAAGCAGATCAGAGTCTCAGAGAGAGAGATAAACAAACACAAAAAGATGATTCAGACAGGAACTCTTTGGGGTTTTGTCGGCATGATAATGCCAAACCTTATGTTCTTATGGGCTCTCTACAAACAATTCGTTCCTCGCGAACTTCAACACTACGTGGAGAAGTGCTTTTTCAAGATGATCGGTTCGGTCTCGCATTCTGTTGACATCAGATTCAGTGAATACACAGGAGAAGGTCTCACCAAAAGCCAATCCTACAATGCCATACGCAACTACCTATCCTCGAAATCAACGGCTCACGCTCAGAGGCTAAAGGCCAACGAATCCTTCAACAACAAATCATTGGTTCTTAGTCTGGACGATCACGAGACAGTTGAAGATGTGTTCAACGGTGTGAAGGTGAAATGGTATTCGTATCTGAGAATTATTGGGAACCAATCTGATAGTAAAGAGAGAAGATTCTTGACTCTGAGTTTCAACCATAGGCATAGAGAGATGATCACGAAGACTTATCTCGATCATGTTTTGAGAGAAGGGAAAGAGATAGGGTTGAGGAATAGAGAAAGGAAGCTTTTCGTTAAAAACTCAAGTAAAGATTACGCTGCATGGGACGAAGGAAGATGGAGAAACGTTACTTTTGATCATCCAGCAACGTTCGAGACTTTGGCTATGGATCCTGAGGAGAAAGAAAGAATCAAGAAGGACTTGATTAGGTTTACTAAAGCTAAAGATTATTACAAGAAGGTTGGGAAGCCACGGAAACGAGGCTATCTGTTGTATGGACCGCCCGGAACAGGGAAGTCTACTATAATATCTGCCATGGCCAACTTATTGGACTATGATGTTTATGATCTTGAACTAACGACTGTAGCCGATAACTCGGAGTTGAATTAAGAAACTACTGCTGGACTCAACAGGGAAGTCTATCTTTGTTATTGAAGATATTGACTGTTCTCTTGATTTGACTGGACAGAGAAAGAAGATAAAGGAGGAAGATAGTGATGAAGAAGAGAGTGATTACGAAGAAATGGATGAAGATGAGAAGAAGGAAGTTAAGAAGATGATGAAGAGAGAAAGGTGTGACAAGGAGAGTAAGGTCACATTGTCAGGGCTATTAAATGCCATTGATGGGTTGTGGTCACTTGTAATGGTGAGAAGATCATAGTGTTCACAGCGAACTATGTGGAGAATCTTGATCCAGCATTGATACGTAGAGGAAGAATGGATTACCACATTGAGATGTCTTATTGTAGGTTTGAAGCGTTTAAGGTTTTGGCTAAGAACTACTTGGAGATTGAGTCACATGAGCTGTATGGAGAGATCGAGAGGTTGGTGGAGGAAACTGATATGCCTCCAGCTGATGTTGCTGAGAATTTGATGAGGAAATCTGATGAAGAAGATGCTGACATTTGTCTTCAACGTTTGGTTAACTTTTTGGAGGAAGAGAAGGATAAAGCGAGGAGGAAGAAGAAAATGAAAGCAGAGAAACATGACTACGTTTCTACAAGAGAATGGTAGCAAGATTTGATCGACGATATGATAAATTAATATTGAAAATATTGTTGTCTAAGGTTGTACTTGAATTGGTATGGTGTATACAGAAATATTTTCTCTAATAAAAATTAAATCCTGGTGTCCTATGTGAAGTTGTTGAGTTATCGCTGATGGCCTAGTGGTTTCAACGAGATTCTCATACACAACTGCCAGAGGTCGTGAATTCGAATCCCTATCGGCTGACGGATGTTACTGAAATCTCTCTAAAAAAATTATATCACAGATGGCCTACGGATTTCTACGGTGCTAATGAAATTTTCTTGGATACGAAACCTTTCGGGATGGGATCAGTCAGTATAAAAAGTTTACCTACAGAATCTAACTGAAGTTGTTCTGATTATATTTGTGGAGTAAAGAAGGTTTTTAAAAGGATAAAAGCTTTTTAGAATTTTCATTATTGATGAGTATCTTACATGAATCTCTCACCATTTATGTTTGCATTTAAATATAAAATTATCTAAACCTTGAGACAATTATGTGGAAATCTCTCAACTGAATATCTCTGAAATGAAAAAAAAATTATAAATAAATGACTGTTTAGTGGAAAGCAATGTTTTTCAACCAGAAGAAGGATAATCCCAAATAGGTAAATATAATTTTGTCATTTTTGACCAATTTGAAATATATACATGTGTATATCTAAAAATTATTGTTAGTATCCTAACTAAAAATAATAATTTGTATGATTTCTTCTTCGACCTAATATAATTTAGGCCGATTTGGCTAGAAAACCATAAAACATAAGATATTTGCGTATCAATGCAACAGAAAATTTAATTAGGTACCCGGTGTAAACAGATGCAAGGAATTTACATTCCAGCCCCCATGCATAATCGAAGTTGGATGCACGTGTTATCGTGTTGAGCATAAATTCGAAAGCAAAAAAAACACGTGTTGTCGTGTTGAAACCCTACCATTTCAAGTTCTGGATTTTTAAAACATAGTCCTTCAAAATGGGTATAATGACAAAGTAAACCCAACATTTGTATTAAGAAAATACAGTCTGATATGATCCTTAAGTGAATTTACACAACCTTTGGAACTGGTAAAAAAGTTTTATAATCTTAAAAAGGTGGCGAACTTTATAGAAACAGTGAACATATTACAAAGGTTCAAGAGACAACATTACATATTGCACCTTCTTTAGCACAATGAGTTAAGACAACTGTAAAGGATATCGAAAGACAAGAATTATTAGATAACACAAACATGTAAAGTCTGGAACAGCTCTGTTGTAAACTAGGATGTTTGGTGTTGAGTCTCTCGATATCCCTCTGTCTTTTAGTAGACATAGCCCTGGGCATATAATCCGTACCCGACGACCCGACCCGATACCGACCCGAAAAACCCGGTTCGGATCTGTACCCGACCCGTCTAAATTACCCTATCGGGTACCATTCTTCACGACCAGGTACCGGTTCGGTCGGTTATTACCCGAGACCCGATCGGTTTTCATAAGAACCGAACATGATAACCTTAAATCCCTAATCTACTTTCCATTTATCTCTAAAATTGATTCCACTTCCCAAATTATCGTTTCCAGTTCCCGAAATTACAGCCGATACTCAATTAATAGTGTATATCTCTTCTTGATTCAACCACAAACTGGAATCAACTTCGTCGATTTCGAAGCACAGCGTCGTCTCCTCCATCGAGACGTCTCGGTCTCAGTAGTCGATCAAAGGTAACTTTTATTACTCTGAGTTTTGCTTTTGTCTTGGTGTCGATTTGTTTGTTGTTCACTGTAACTCTCTTATTCATTTTATTTTGTCTTTTGTTGTCTATCATATAGATGGGGTCTTGTGAGCAACCAGCGGAGAGAGTTGATGAAATGTGTGAAGATGATTATGATTCTAATGCATCCGAGATGAAGTTCAGACACCAAGTTCTCGAAATAAAACAAGCGTAAAGAAAGAGATGAAGGTAGTTCAAAGAAGGCTAAATCATGGGTGTGGGAACATTTCACCAAAAAGAAAGAAGATAAGGACAGAGCTAATTGCAACTACTGTGGGAAAGAGATGGCAAGTGCGAGCAAGTCTGGAACAACTAGCTTATCAAAGCATTTGAATCTCGCTTGCAAGAGTTTCCATGTTTGGCAAGCAGCGAATAAGTTTGGTACACAAGGTGTGATGTCCCCGGAAGGTGAAGATGGTGATCTTAGGGTGTGCAAGGTCTCTAAAACAGTCTTTAGGGAGGCAACAGACGAAATGATGATCTTGGGAGAGTTACCTTTGTCTTGGGTAGACAGCTTAGCATGGAGACATTTCTGTAACAAAACGAAGCTCTACACACCTCATTCTAGGAGAACTGCGAGACGAGATATAGTAGAGATGTATGTGAAAAAGAAAGAGGCGTTGAAGAAGATACTTGGCGAGAACAAGCAAAGGGTTTCATTGACAACTGATATTTGGACTGCTCCGTATACAAGATCAAGCTACATGGTAATCACAGCTCACTTCATAGATTCTGGGTGGAAGTTAAGGAAGCTCATTATTGGATTCAAGAACGTCGTTGATCATAAAGGATCAACAATCTCAAAGGTGCTTCTTGATTGTCTAGAAGAATGGGGTATCAAAAGAGTGTTTTGCATTACTGTTGATAATGCTACTGCTAACAGTTCAGCTATGACAAGCTTTAAGGAAGGTTTCAAGGAGATTGGAGATGATGCCATGGTTTTAGAAGGTCAGTTTCTACATCTTCGCTGTGCTACTCACGTTCTCAATCTTATTGTCAAGGAAGGTTTGCGGGAAGCTGACAACAGTATAAATCCTGGTCCTGATGCAATATTAAGATCTAAAGCTGCAG
Organism: Brassica nigra; assembly: GCA_016432835.1. Classification (NCBI taxonomy): domain Eukaryota; kingdom Viridiplantae; phylum Streptophyta; class Magnoliopsida; order Brassicales; family Brassicaceae; genus Brassica; species Brassica nigra. The sequence goes on along the minus strand of CM028249.1, from coordinate 14,662,757 downwards.
CTATGTTAGGAAAATTAGGCAAGTACTGGGATCCATTCGGGGAAGAAGTTGAGATGAATAAACTCATCATTGTAGCTGGTGTTCTTGACCCGACCAAGAAGATGAAATTTCTAACTAAATGTTTTGAGAACTTGTATGGAAAAGATAGTGTTGAGGCGACTCAGTTAACTAAAGAAACTGAAGACATTTTGAGGAGTTTATTCAATGAGTACAACAACAGTTACAACACTAACAAGAATGGTGGGTCTGCTGCTGCGTCTGTTCATAGTCAGTCTCAAGGTACCTCTTCTCAGTCTCAAGATCAGTTGGTTGAAGAAGTATCTCAGAGAACAGTGCTTGGGAATGGTGTTGCATATGAGAGCATGAATGATATCTATGATCAGCTTGGCCAAGAAGCTGGTTTTCAGGAAAAAACTAACGAGTTGGATCTCTATTTGAAAGAGAGTGTGGAGAATCATCATGTTATGAATGGTACAGAGTATGATGTACTCTCTTGGTGGAGGGGAAATAGTGGTAAGTATCCGGTTCTATCACTATTAGCTAGGGATGCATTTGCAATGCAAGTGAGTTCTGTTGCATCTGAGTCTGCTTTTAGCACAAGTGGTCGAGTTTTGGATCCAAGCAGAAGCTGCTTGACACATTACATAATAGAGGTGTTAATGTGCACCGAGCAATGGCTCAAATGTGAGATTAAAGTCTCTCGCAAAGGAATTATAAGACAAGAACAACTACTTAAGGAGGTGGAGGCAGAAGATGATCTTATGAGAGGTAATTTCAAGTCTCTAATAATTTTGTTCCAAGTTTTATTTATGCTTGTTACTTGTGTGATTACTAACCTTTAGTTGTTTCATTTTTATTAGAGTTTGAACCTGGTTTTAACTTCCGAAGTCTTTGACTTTGAGTTCGTGTTGGAGGAAACTTGAATGGTATTGAAGTTGTCACCACTTAGCGCTATCACCACTCACCAGTCTGGTCGTTGTTTTGGTTATGTCTACATTATATTGAACCTTTTTGTTTTCAGTTTGTGACGTTGTTTGCTTTGGTTATGTCTACAGTTCATTGAACCTTTTTATTTTCAGTTTGTGATGTTGTTGGTAGACTTTGACTTGTCAATTGTGGAACATGGAAGCTTTAATTTGATGTGTTTGAACGTTTATTGATATTTTAGGTTCTGAAGTTTTGATCAGTTGTGGTATAATGTTGTTTTAGAGCAGGTTATGTCATGGTTTAGTGCAGGTTATGTCATAGTTTAGTGCAGTATTTATTGGGTAACCGAAGGACCCGACCCGAAATTTTTGAATTTTACCCGAAATTAATGAATTTTACCCGAAACCGACCCGAACCGGCCGAGAACCGAAAATAGCGGGTCTTTTACGGTTCTTAGAAATCTTGACCCGAACCGAACCGACCCGGAGAGGACCCGAACCGACCCCGAACCGATAAATTCAAATTACCCGATCGGTTCCTAAAATTCTAGACCCGAAAGACCCGGACCCGACGAGAACCGACCCGAACCCGACCCGAGGACCCGAATGCCCAGGGCTAAGTAGACAGCACTATCTCCCTTCTTTCATCAACCCTCCACAATCACCTTTAGAAAAATGGAAAAGTTGCATCAGCTGTTCGTGCGTATAATAACCAACACTACTGTCAAATAAGAGTCTTGAATCAGACTGTACTGCTGGTGAGCTTTTGTTGAGCCTCTTCCATTCATGGTCATCTTCTCCAGTTTTGTGAAAAACAGCAAAGCATGAAGAGGCAGATGAACTTACTTTGTACTTCTGGTAACCAGAATCACTTAGCCCAAACACTGCAAAGCGAAGTCGTTGCAACCAAAAGTTTCCAAAGTTTCTTCGAAGAAGAAACCTCCAAAACTCTTTCAATAATTTAAAAAAAAAAAGACAGGAACAAACAATAAGATACACAATAAACTAAAAGATGCATTATTGGTAGTGAAAATTGACAACGAACCTTAAAAGAATCAGGAGAGTGTCCTTGCCCTGTAGTGGATACGACAAAAACAACAACCTCCTCATGAGGTAAGCAACTCTGCAGCAAAGAAATGGCAACTTTCAATAAGAATTATAAAGGAAAACACTTTTATATGTTTAGTCAAAATTCAATCAACAGAACCACTCAAATCTAAGAGGTGATTACTGGTATAAAGAGAACATATCAACAATCATCAATTCTAAGTGATCAAACAGAGGAATTGTAAAGGTTTCCTTAATATTAAGCAACCGATAAAGGAAGCAAACAATCTACAGAAGACAATAAGAAGCTATTCAAATCAAATAGATTCTTCACACATATTGGGTCGAATTAGTTGGTGGAGACGATAGAGTCAGGAAAACCACGACATTCAGCTTCGCGGCCAATATGCTCAGCCGCATCAAGAGCGTTTCCGGTCTGAGAAGCATACAACAGGAGCAGCTTCTTCCTCTGCTTTTCTCCCATCACCGCCACAACCTCGGGGGAGGGTGATAGATGATAGATCGTTGAAGATGAAGAGGGAGCGGAGCTGCTCAAGAGAAGAGGAACCTTAAGCAGACGTCGATGATACACCTTGGGATGTCGTCGATTGAACTAGGCTGAGGTTCTCCGAGCGGTGAACCTTAACACTGCCTTTACTCTAATTAGAGAAGAGAAGCTCAAAGGGACCTTGAGATGAGCACAGCCGAGTCGTACGGGTACAAGCATGACCGACGAGAGGAGGAGGAGGCAGTGACGCTCAACCATCCTTACCGACAAAAGCAAGAATCAGATCTCCTCCAGATCTGCTCCGTTTGAGTAGCAAGAGTCGAATCAAAGGCTCCTTAAACTTTCTGACAAAACCACTCCTCGCCGGTACTCCAAGGGAACCTCATACGCATGGAGTTCCGATTTAGATCCACCATGGCGAAAATCCAGAACACATAGTAAGAAGGAGAGGAGGTACGAAGGAGAGGCTAAGAAAATTTAAAACCGAAATTTGAAGATTTAATTAACAAAATAAAGAAAAATGTCTGAAACCTACGGATGTATAATTATGTCTACGTTATAGGGTCATTTTTGGGATATCTGGAATGTTTAGCAGTGCATAACTGAATACCTAAATAATCTTTTTTCTTGTATATCAAGTGCAATTGCCCTATAATTTAAGCAGGTGGTGATTAATTTTATAGGTGGCAATTTTATATGTATTCATGTTTAACTACACCATTCTATTGGATAGAGTTTTTTCATATTTTTTTATTTTTTCTTTCAATACTCCTTAAATATCTTAATCCATACTTGTATTAATAATTGTCTTCCAACGTTTAAAAATACGTCTTCCTTGAAATTTATAACGCGATGATACGCATGAGAAATCGGCAAATTTCTTTTATTAGATTATTTCTATCATTTAGGAAAGTGTATTCTTCAGTTTTTAATGAAAAAATAAATTATTTTTCTCATGTACCAAAATAAATATTCATTTTATCAACAAAAATTTTAAACGTAGATATGTAGATGGTATAATGGGTTTTAAATCTTGCATAAGAACTCAAAATGAGTTGTCTTAATACATTTATAAGATTTTCCCGTTTGTTAATCTTTTTAAAGTTCAAATGTTTGATTCATTCTTTTACTTTTAGATAGCGATTATACATTACGATATTTATATATGTATATGAATATATTTTTTGAAATGAAGATTGAATCGTCATCTAGGCATACTTAAGAGTTAAGGTCAAACAGTTATAGACGTGACTAGCTGCTACCGAATTATATTCAGAGTCGGCGATTACTAGTTAAAAATTAATATATCTTACTATCCGATATGAAATCTTGTTCTCTAAGAAAGTTGGATAGCAAAATGTTATTAGTCCACCACTACATGCTACTTTATCAGATAAACAATGCAGTAGTTCAGACTCTTTTTGGCATCTACTGGTAAAGTAGTTGATGTGTCTATTCTTTATGGACCCCTTTTACTAAATATATTTTATTAGTTAAGAAATTGATGGTGGAATCCGTGCAATTTCCATCTCTTTTCAGTTTTTTTTTTGTTTTGTCACGAACTTCTTTTTTTTTAATATACGAACTTAAAGAGAATTCGTCATTAGGTAGTTTCCAAGTGATCTCATATGTGCATACGCAGACAAAATTACTTTTCAAGTAAATTTATTAATATTGATAACAGCATATATGCATATTATAAATATTATGAGCGATGTCTACCAGAACCACATCTTCTTCCCCAATACTATCATTCCCTTCCGATCAAAATCTCAGCTTAAACTCATCTCAGAAAGCTTCTTTCTTACTCAACTATAAAATTAACCTACTCCAAAAACCCTAAAAATGGTGACCATGGGTCAACTATGGGCTAACACAGGCTCTGCTCTAGCAACCCTAATGTTTGTCTACACAATCTTCAAACAATGGTTCCCTCACTTCGGTGACCACTTAGAACCATTCTTTCAAAGACTCTTCAGCCGTTTCTACCCTTACATCCAAATAACGTTTCACGAATACAGCGGAGAGCATTTCAAGCGAAGCGAGGCCTACTTAGGGATCCAGAGCTATCTCAGCAAAGACTCTTCTTCTCGAGCCAAGAAGCTTAAAGCCAACACAACCAAAGGAAGCAAGTCTCTTGTTCTAAGCATGGATGATAAAGAAGAGATAACCGACGAGTTCGAGAACGTTACGGTCTGGTGGCAGTCCAAGAAAGAAGGGAACATTAGGCAATCTTTCTCGTTTTACCCTGCAGCTGATGAGAAGAGATACTACATGTTGAGGTTCCATAGACGTGACCGAGAAGTCATCATAGAGAGGTATCTTGAGCATGTTATGAGGGAAGGGAAGACGATAGAGTTGAAGAACAGAGAGAGGAAGCTTTATTCTAATACACCGGGACAGAACCATGGGAACCAGACAAAGTGGAGTCATGTAACGTTTGAACATCCAGCAACTTTTGATACTCTAGCTATGGAGGAGAAGAAGAAGGAAGAGATCAAGAGCGATCTTGTTAAGTTTAGTAGAAGTAAAGATTATTACAAGAAGATAGGGAAGGCTTGGAAGAGAGGGTATCTCTTGTTTGGACCACCTGGGACTGGTAAATCAACCATGATTGCTGCCATGGCCAACTTCTTGGAGTATGATGTTTATGATCTCGAATTAACAACAGTTATGGATAACACACAGCTGAGGAGGTTATTGATTGAAACTTCTACAAAATCTATTATTGTGATTGAAGATATAGATTGTTCTCTTAACCTCACTGGACAGAGGAAGAAGAAAGAGGAGGAAGATGAAGATGAAGACGATAAGAACACAATAGAGAAGAAGATGATGAAGAATGAAGGTGATAAAAAAGAGAGCAAGGTAACATTATCAGGGCTACTAAACTTCATAGATGGGTTATGGTCAGCTTGTGGTGGAGAGAGGATCATTGTGTTTACTACAAACTTTGTGGATAAGCTAGATCCTGCTTTGATTAGGAAAGGAAGAATGGACAAACATATAGAGATGTCTTATTGTGGTTTTGAAGCTTTTAAGGTGTTGGCTAAGAACTATTTGGATGTGGAGGAGAGTGAGCTCTTTGACGAGATAAAGAGGTTGCTTGAGGTTGAAGAAATCAAGATGACACCGGCTGATGTGGGGGAGAATCTGTTGCCTAAATCAGAAGGGGAAGAAGGTGAGACTTGTTTGAGGCGTTTGATTGAAGCTTTGAATGAGGAGAAGGAGGAAGCGAAGAGGAGAGTTGAGGAAGATGTGAAGCAGAAGAAGGAAGAAGAGGAAGAGAAGAGAAGGAGGAAGGAAAAGAAAGCAGAGAAGGAGGCAAAGGAAGAGGAGGAGAAGAAGAAGAAGAATAAGATTGAAGAAAATGGTGAAGCAGAGCACTGAATTTGAAGGAAATATTATAAATGTTGGTTTTATTAATCGTTCATATATAGCTTTTAGTCTCTTCCATCAAATGAATAACTCTAAAGAACATCACTAAGAGGCATAGAAACAAGTCGATATGCTACATCAGTATATGGATATATAGTACAAACTTGCTGACTTTTTATATCAACAGAGAGCTATGATGAAGTAACATGAACTGTATCTATGATTAATATGATGTAACCACTTATCTTATACGTTTGCAGGGAGCATGTCAAAATAAAACAGAGTAGAAAGTTATAGTAGAAGTGTAGAGCATAGTTGAAAACAGTCTAGATGGTCTCTTATATGTTTGTTATTATCTCTACCCTTGATTTTACAGAAAAACTTAACACACGATATTAAAATCTTGTTATCATCTTCACGTACAAGTTGTATTTGTAATAGAACCAGGGAGAAGTGGTTGTCAAATTTGCGTTTAACTCGCACGCCGAAGGGTTCCACATCACATCTTTGTCTTGTTGCATACGTCGTAGAATAAGGGACGAAAGCTGATTTATTATTATGTATATTTGGAAGAAAGGAAGTTCACATAAAGACGGCAAGGAGAAGGAAAATGACACTGAAAAAACTCGGAAGTTTCCTAAAAGTAAAAGTTGCGTACGTCCGTAGCTTTAGTCATAACAGTTGGAGATACTAATTTTGCTACCGAATACTTTCTCAACATCTTACCATATTACATATATATATATATATATATATATATATATTACTGTGAATAATATCTATATATATACATGACTCATATAGGATATATGCACTTTTTGTCAGATATATTAAAAAGAAATTAATGAAACTTGAGAACAAATTGGTGTAGGGAGTAGAGACTAGAGCAAGACTCAGCATTTTATTCGTTAAATTTGATCCGATTCGTTATTCGGTTCGATTCGATCCGAAAATTCCGAATATCCGTAAACTTTTGAAGCAAAGCAAATACTAAAACTCAGTATCCGTTACAATCGAAGCAAATCACAAATACTGAAATTTTGGGAAGCGGATATCCGATCCGATCCGACAATATATAAATACATATATATCTTAATTATATTTAAAATTTTAAATGTATAAAATTTATAATTATTATTCTAACATATGATTTGAAAAATTCTATTCACATTATTACTTATATAAAAAAATTACATAAAAGGAAGAGAATTTTATTTTGATAATTATAATTTTTTTCTTAAGTTTTGTGTTATTATAATTGTTAACTAAGTTTAAAAAGAATTTACTTCTTTTAATTTTTATCTTTTATATCATGCAAAAAAACTATTTTACAAAACAAATTTATATCAAATTTTTAAGATTATTTATACTAATCCAAACAGATGAGATATCCGTAAGTATTCGTAAATATCTATTTATTTTCCGGATATCCGTATTTTACCGAAGTAAAGCAAATCGAAAAATTAGATATTCGTAACATACGAAACAAATCATAAATACCTTAAGAAAACAGGATATCCAATCTGAGGACTACTAGAGAGTGTACGTGAAACTTTGAATTAACCTATATATTATATGATGTCAGATAGAGACCGAACATGCTGACTTTGTTGGACTGCGAATCACTTGTACGATTTTTGTAAAAGACGGTGTCGACTCTATTGAACATTTGGACTTGACCAATCAGTCAGGAAATTTTTTTTTTTAAGATATAAACTCACTGAACGAATTTGCTTACAATAATCGTTTTATTTTATTATAAAGTGATGAAAAATAATAAATTCGCAACACGATATAGTCCTCTGAAGATACTTGTGAGGAGTGGAATTGTGGAACCTTTTAATTAACTGCTACAAATTTAAACACCAAAAAGGAAATTTAAAAAAAATTAAATAGAGTCTAATTATGGCAATTCTAAATTAAATAAAAAAATAAAATCTTATTATTCTAATTAATTATAGGTACAGAACCCACATGATATCATGCGGTAATTTATTTTATAAAAATAAATATATCATATTTTGTTAAAAAAATCATAATTAATATTTATTTTATTTTCAATTGTATTGTTTCTAAAAGGTATGAACCAAATGTCACAAATTTTTCAGTCTTCAGTTCCTTTTGTAAAATATTAATATAATATAATTTTTAAATATTTTAAAATATTTTTGTCTACTTTTACTTCATTTTTGGTACCATTATTCATGTTTACCTCTATTAGAGTAATATTTCCACAATTACCTAAAGTATGAGGTTCATTCAAGAAGCAAAAGACATTTCTGCATTTATTTTATAGAAGTATAAATAACTATTTAAATAAATAGTAAAGTTTTTAAAAAAAATTTTTTTTGATTATTGTTTTCAAATTCGACTTTTACATAATTTCAGAATTCTTTTCAAATTCTTTTTTCATATTTTCTTTTTAAAATTTAAAAATTCTTTTTGAAACAATTTTTTAATTTTTATTTTAAATTTTAAGTATATATCTATTTATTTAGTAAAATCCTAAACTCCACCCTCTAAAATCCCAACCCTCAAATTAAAACCCTAAATCTAGTTAACCAAAGAGTTATAGTTATGTATCTACCTCTTTAAAACTAATGTGGTTAAGGTAAACACAACAAGTCATACTAAGTGGGGCTTATTGGACTAGGAATTTCTTAAAATTTTAGTTTTCTTCCAAATCCTCTATTACTGGATGTGTCATTTATAAAACCTCTAACAAATTCAGAGTTATTGGATCTAGCATTCATAGAAATCCTATCAAATCATTTCTAATTGAAAAATATGGATTTTGTTAGTATATATTTCAACACTTCTTTACAATTATTTATGCTACAAATTCAACATAAAAGAATACCATCTCAAGACATGGAATTTAAGAAAACAAAGACACTTAGTTCATCGAACAATTTGTCGCTCTTGTGTTTCTCTTCGATGAGAGTTAATTTTTATGGAAATTTCATATTATGGTTCTTCATGTTGTTGTGGGCTATTTGATTGCATGTTTTGGTTTCAGTGAACACGAATTTTTGTTTATGAAATTGTAATTGAATTCTAACATCTGGGAGAGGCTACATGAGCCGGAGCAGCAGATTTAGGAGGAACATATGTGCTTCAAGAACATTTCCAGCAGCAACGGCGGCTTCGCACTCAGTGTTGCACATTCTGTTGCCTGATTTACTGACAAGAGAGCATCATTGAGAAGATGCAATTGGAAAAGAAGCAATTTGTACTTTAATCACTGCTGATTTGAGACCGGGAAAAAAACAAAATGATAACTGGTTTATTCTATGATAACCTCTTTATGAATAATATAATTTTTAGAATGAAATCTTCATTCTTATGATAATAATGCATAGTTTTACACATTTTCATAACCTCTTTAAATCGTTGCATTATTTGGATGGATAGCTCGGGGGAATGCTCAGCTTCTGGGGACGTGAAATTATAGACGGCAAGAGGTTGCCTTGCATTCAGAAGTGGAAGCTCTGCATTGGATGATGGAGAGTATGCTTCAACACTCGACATGCTAAAACTTTGGGACGGACTGAAAGGATCTGATTGCAATGTTAAAGGAACCCTAAGCTTTGCCAAGTTTTGCGACATAATTGGAGTTCAAGATTTCTTACATCCCAAGGACACAAAATGAAATCTCTGATTCTTTAGTTAGGATTTCGCGATATTTTAATAGAGAATTGTGTTGCATTGGTTATTCTATTCCGGCCTGGTTATCCAGACCACCTCAAATTTGAGTAATAAAATAGCCGTTCGTTGTCCAAAAAAATCGTTGCATTATTTAGCATGAAAGACACCTTTTTATGATAATTAAAAACATCTTTACCTATTTTTACAGTTCCTTATAAATTATTATTTTAAAAGACCAAAAGACACAGTTTTTATTAAAAGACACATCTTTAAACATTTTTAACACATTTTTAAACTAATGTATATTTATAGATCAAAAGTTATGATTTTTTATATAATTTTTTAAAAAAAAGTTATTAACAATGAAAGATTGAGTTCTAAAGTTTGAGGGGTGTGTTCAACTTTCTCAAAACTTCTTCATTCACATTTAGCCATGTGGCAGAAAAGACCCCACTTCAATTGTTTTCAACAGACTGAAAATTTTCAACTCAATTTAATCCATTTGTACATTTTCTGCAATTCAACAACCTTATTATATGGATTCCAGAGTTGAACCTCATTGCTCATGGTCCTAAAAACCATTGCATATTTTAGCATACAATTGTTTTTGTATGAATAACAAGACATGTAACACCGTTTTTACAATATGATCTTTGCATTTTTTGGATAAAAATCAATTTGGTTCCCTTTTTACAATAATCTATTAATAATAGTAATCCAAAAATGCTAAGGAATATGTTTTTACATCTTATCTTTAAGTTTGAAAGAAAAATATCTTAATATTCACCTGGATCCATCTTTCATAATAATGTATCTTTTCATCTTGAAAAAAGTTTCATAATGAAAAAATGTATTATATGAGTTGATTTATGGCAACTTTTTAATTAAGTGAAACCAAGATAAAAAGCTTATTATCCATAAAGCCGAAGAAAAAAATGGAAATATTCGAAATAACTCTTGCACTGTAAAAACATAAACAATAATTTGGAAAATAGTAAAAGTAAACTTGGGGCCGAAGAGTTATCTAAAATGGAACATAAAATAGATCTTTCACGCGTGACACAAACTATATATATCTCAAGTCATGTAAACTTGGGGCCGAAGAGTTCTAAAATGGAAACATATAATAGACCTTATGTGACACAAATTATATTTATATATATATATATATATATATATATATATATATATATATCAAGTCATACTCTAAAAACAACCAAGAAGTCCTAGTGACAATAAGAAACATACTTTGAGAAAGAAGATGATGATGATGGGAAACACATTTGGTTCAGGCATGGCGAGCGTGTTCTTCTTGTGGTCAACCATTCAACAGTTCTTCCCTAACCACCTCAAGATCGCCATTAAAGAGTGTTTAATCTCATCAATCCAACAATTCACCTTTGTCCAGAGATTTTCAGACAGATTCATCACTTTCTTCTCCCCTTACATCGAAATTAAAATCTCTCAGTACGATGGTTACCAATACAATCACGCTTTCGCATCCATCTAGACATACCTTGGCGAAAAAGCAACCGACAAAGCCAAGCATCTCAGAGCAAGCCAGGTCAGAGAGAGCAAAGACTTGGTCTTGAAACGAGACGACACTAGAACCCGAGATGAGTACCAAGGAGTTAATGTCTGGTGGGAGATTGAAACCGACCCTGAAGGGTTTAGAACATACAAGCTCACTTTCCATCGACGGTCACGTGACATTGTTACTGATTCTTACATGAAATACATTTTTGAAGAAGGGAAGCTGATAGAAGCCAAGAACAAGAAGATGAAGCTGTACACAAACAACCCTAGCTCAAGCTGGGGTCCCAATAAGACGGCTTTATGGAGATGTATTGATTTTGAGCATCCGGCGAGTTTTGATACATTAGCTATGGATTCAAAGAAGAAGGAAGAGATCTTGAATGATCTTGCTGCGTTTAGTAATGGGAGAGAGTATTACAAGAAGATTGGGAAAGCTTGGAAGAGGGGTTACTTGCTGTATGGGCCACCTGGGACCGGTAAATCCACAATGATAGCTGCTATGGCTAATCTCTTGAACTATAGTATCTATGATGTTGAACTCACAGCTATAAAAGACAACTCGGAGTTGAGGAAGCTACTCATTGGTACAGCTAGTAAGTCGATTATTGTGATTGAAGACATTGATTGTTCATTGGATCTCACCGGTCAAAGAAACAATAAGAAGGAGAGCTTCTTGATGAGTTGGAAAAAAGATAAAGAAGAAGACAATGACAAAGACAAAGGCAAAGAAGAGAACAAGAGTTTTGTGACACTCTCTGGTCTTTTAAACTTCATTGATGGGATCTGGTCTGCTTGTGGACAAGAGAGGATCATTGTCTTCACGACGAATCACTTGGCGAAACTTGACCCGGCTTTGATCAGGAGAGGGAGAATGGATATGCACATTGAGCTGTCTTACTGTACTTTCGAGGCGTTCAAGATTCTCGCCAAGAACTACCTGGATCTTGATACTCATCCTCTGTACACAAAGATTGAGTCTTTGTTAAAGGAAACGAATATTTCACCGGCTGATGTCGCGGAGAACTTGATGAAGAAGAAGAGTGAAATAGATGCTGATGGGTCTCTGAACGATTTGATTAACGCTCTGGAGAGGAAGAATACTCAGAATGCCACAGTAGCTGAGAACAATAAGAAACTTGGTTACATGAAGAGATTTAATCCATTTCGTAAATTATTTTAAGCCTTTGATCATAAGATTCATGGTTAATATGTTTTAGATTAGAAGTTTTGTTTGTTTAATAAATAGTAAGAGACTCTCCATAGCTGTTTAGACAGATTTAATTATCCTGTTCTATAACTTTTTAGCAATTCAGAATTCAGCAACTTGCTGTTGCCAATAATAATAGATAAATAAAAAGAATATGAAATAGAGACAACATTAAATCAAATGGCTGGCTGATTCATCACAAAGCTTTCTAAACATGACTATCTCAAGTATCTATTAGGTTGTTCTAACAAGTCTCAAACAAATATAAGTTATCTTGGAAACACTCTGATAGAATAAGAGGGTCTTAGATTCAATGTCTCACTAATTTAAGATGAAATGAAATCTCCATACACTACATACGTATGCCTGCAAATATATATACAGGTATGGTTCCCTTGTATGCTATTCAAAATCTCTAATACCAAAAATAAGAAACCTCTTTTTTCTCAAATCCAAATTACAGAAACTAAAAAAAGGGTTCCAAAGGTACCTGAACATCTTTCTCATGAATGATCTTCAATCCAATCCTTGATGGTAAAATCAAAGCCCTGAAGACCTAACAGATCCACGTTTTCAGGTAGCCAAATCTCAAACTGATATCATATTCGAATCCAAACATAAATGTTGAAAGGAATTTGCAAGAAAGATTATAAACATTCAGATTTGTAAATGGCTTTAACAAATCTGTTCTTATGATGTCATTTTGTGAAAGATTTTGTATTTTTGATACAACAGAACAATACAATGGAGATATTCAAGAAGGCTGAAACCGTGCGTCTACGTAGCTACCATGACAAGTACCTTCTAGCAGACGAAGACGAAGATTCCGTGAACCAAGACAGAGACGGGCGGTGCATGAACGCTAGATGGACGGTGGAGATTCTGGAAGAAGCAAACGCGATCCGTCTCAAGAGCTGTTTTGGCAAGTACCTAACCGCTTCAAACATGCCATTGTACCTTGGCATGACCGGCAAGAAGGTTACGCAGACGCTTCCACGGCGCCTAGACTCGTCTACTGAATGGGAGCCCGTTAGAGAAGGTGTTCAAGTTAGGCTCAAGACAAGGTACACCTCTTCTTCTTTAATTTGATCTATCTCTAACGTTATATTCTGTCAATGGTGTGAGAACATTTGATATTATTCATCAGGTATGGGCAGTATCTTCGAGCTAATGGGGGTTTACCACCATGGAGGAACTCAGTCACACATGATGTTCCTCATAGGTCAACCACACAGGACTGGGTTTTATGGGATATTGATATTCTGGAAATCAGAAGGAAGAAACCACAACCTATTCTCCCGCCTCCTCCGCCACCACCAGAGCTTCTGATGGTAACAAAAGATGATCATGATGATCCCAATTCACCCAAAGGGTTCTCTCTCAAGTCCCCAAGATTTTCTAACACAGAGGTTTTGATCAGTTCAAGAAACAGTTTCAGTATCCTATGATCATTGATTGCATTCACTGATCTGTGACCTTTTGCTTTACATTTTATGATCACAGGCTGATGATAGAGTCTGCTCACCAGGCAAGGGAGATGGGAGACTAATCTATTACAGGGTTGGAGACGAAGATGGGAACGTGGATGAAGGAGGAAAGGAAGAGCTTTATTGTTTCAAGGGAATGGGACTAGAGGAGCTGAAACAGAAGCTTGAAGAAGAGACAGGTCTGAGTGATGTATCAATCTGTTCCAAGAACCCTTTGAACGGCAAATTGTATCCCCTTCGTTTGCATCTCCCTCCCAACAACTCAAAGATGCATGTCGTGTTGATCCCTTCGTCTTCTAAAGGTCAGTTTTCTTTTCACTGATACAGATTTGAACTAAGGTTATCCACAAACAAATATAACTGAAGAGATTCTGGTTTGTGATATTCTACAGGGGATGATGCAAGCACTTCTTGAAGCATATTGTTACAGAGAGTTTGTTGTCCAAGACCACAAGCTTTTGTTTCTGCTACTGTGTATTTCGGTAACATGCTGTATCAGCAAAACTTTTTTACTTGAGTACATAAACTTGATGCCAAGAGAATCTGGCATCAGGCTGTATGTGAAATCCTATCTAAGTAACTAAAATCCAAACATTCAAGAAGATATTGTGTTGAGATTATCTAACATTCATTCAAAAAAAGATATTGTGTTGAGATTTTCTTAAGGCTTCCTATCTTTTTCTTGTCTATAAGCTTCTGTTAGAGGACAGTTTTTTTTAACTCTCTCAGGGGCCCTTGTGGGAGACTGATACATTCATTTTTTCTAAGGCTTTGCTTAAGTACCCAGTTCCTCCATCAGGGAGTTAAAATGTTTCCCTTTACTATAGGACTAGGTGATTTTCCCGTGCTCATACACGGATATAAATATTTATGAAGTAAATATATATTATAATAATTTATTACTATTTAATTTTGATTTTAAATTAATTTATAATTTTATGCATAATATATATTAATAATATTATATTTTAATTAGATATATGATTTTAGATATGTAAGATTAGATCTAGTCGATTTGACTATCATTTGGGTATATTGGATTGCATCTATTTCTTTGAATTCAAATATAATATTTATTAATTCAAATCTATTAAAATTTTGATTAATTTTCTTATTTGAATTTAGGTTGGTTGTTTTCTTTGATATGTAAATATATATTAGGAAGATATATTGTGCTTAGAATGAAATAAAAAATAAACTAAAATGTTTGATTCCAAATTACGTAAATTAGTATAATGATATTATTCTGAAGTCTCAAGCATATATATAAATTTTACAAAGATCAAAATTGTAACAGTTGGTTAATATTTTATTTTCTGTTTTGAGTCTTCCTATAATTTATATTTATAAAATAAATTATTATTATTATTACAAAATTATATTTTCTTATTGTAGTTAAATCTATGATTTTAGATCTAAGTTGGATTAGTCGAGTCACTCATATTATGAGTATATTGAGTTACACATATTCTTTAAAATTCAAATGGAAGTATAATTATTTTTATTATAATTAAGCCAAGTCAAATTAATTTTATTTATCATTAAATGTGCATGTATTTTCATAATATATATCAAATTAAATGTTATTTTTTAAAGATATTAGAAATTAAAGCGATGATCTATAGGAAGTTACATACATAAGTAACTGATATTTTTTTGGAAGCTCATGAAGATATATCATTATTTACAATAATTAAAATATTTTTATAATTTCTAAAAATTTTATGAATATTTATTAAATCATATTTTTTACTGTAAATGAAAGATATTACAATCAACTAAATATAAGAAAAAATAACATTTCAATAATACTAATTATAAACTATTTTTAGTCAACTAAACATATATCAGTTTATGTTACTTAATTATTTTATGTAATCATCTAAAACAATAGATAGATATATAAAAATATTTCTATTACTTTGAAAATGTATTGTTGTACTGTTTAGAATTGTGTTCTATAAGAATATTATTTCTTTTATAATATCAAGATTATCTGTGAAAATATAATAATAAAGAAATTATTTTATTAGTATATTTTATGTTATCAAAAATTTTTTTTTAAAAAAATAGAATATTACTATTTTGTGAACTTTTCTTTTAATGAAATCTTATTATTTATAAATATAATTTCGTTTTAAATTCGTTTTTTAACTTTATAAACTTTTCCTTTTTTATTATATATGTTATTTGGAAAATTTTATAGAAGAAACTAAATAAAAATTATTATTTCTTTTTATAAGATCAAGATTATCTGTGAAAATATAATGATAAAGAAAGTATTTTATTAGTATATTTTATGATATCAAAAACTTTTTTTGAAAGAATGGAATATTACTATTTTGTGACTTTCCTTTTAATGAAATCTTATTATTTATACATATAATTTCGTTTTTAAATTCGTTTTTAACTTTATAAACTTTTCATTTTTATTATATATGTTATTTGGAAAATTTTATAGAAGAAACTAAACAAAATTATTTCTTTTATAATATCAAGATTAGCTGTGAAAATATAATTATAAAGAAAGTATTTTATTAGTATATTTTATGTTATCAAAATTTTTTTTTAAAAAAATAGAATATTACTATTTTGTGAACTTTCCTTTTAATGAAATCTTATTATTTATACTTATAATTTCGTTTTAGATTCGTTTTTAACTTTATAAACTTTTTTTTTATTACATATGTTATTTGGAAAGTTTTATAGAAGAAACTAAATAAAAATTCAATAATAGTATTTAAATATAATATTTTTGATTCATTAAGGGTATCAATGTAAACAAACATCGTGAGAGTTAACGTGAGCGCGACACATAGGAAACTGACTTCTCAAATAATATTATAGAGATATAGTGTTCATAAGTACTATTGTCTCCATTCTCCCACAGCCTTTGGACAGCCCTCCAGTGTGTGCCGCAGGTTCAAGGGACACAAAAGACAAATTTGTTGAAACGAGAGAACCCAAGATTGTCTTCTGATAAGATTTTCAGCTTCATGAGTGAGTGCACAGAATCCGCAAGGTATCAACATATAGGAGATGAATCATTGTGTGAATCTGCCGCAGATTTCCACATCTCCCAAGACAAATTTTGTAACATTTTCTTTCACCTCCTACACACTGCACCCTGGTGCTTTTCTTATTCATTTCTAGCCGATCATCAGACGAATTTTAGATGCCTTGGGGTTTCTTTGAGCAATTAAACAAGTGAATATTAGATAGTTGAACAAGAGCTGCTGCTTCTTCTTCATCAGCATTTCCTTTCTCTAAGTCAAGAAGATTTTCTGACATCTAGTTATCCAAATTCAACATTCTTGTGCGTTCAAGAATCATTCAGTAACACACCCATACAGATGCAAGCGGTTTCATGTTTATTTTCTCAACTGCATCATCTAATCTTTTAGCTCTGCACATCAAATCTACTGCACAGCTGAAATGCTCATGATCTGGAATGATTCCATACCTAACATTACTATGTCCTTCCTTTATAACAGCTTATATTAATCTCTCAAACACAGTCCCTTTCTTAAACTGAAACTTAAAGCATAAAGTCTCACCATGCTCTTGAATGAATCCATTGCATGCTAATATTATCTAACATTGCTCATGCTCTTAATTAGTCAACTTTTCAAAGACTTCCATAGCAGTCTCTAAGCAACCACGCTAGTAGGCATACATGTCAACAAGTGCCGTTCCTAAAAATACATCTGATGGGACTCAAAAACTTAAAGAACACTTTACTGCAATTTTCTGTTCATATTCATTCTCTTCACATGGAACCCTATTACATACAAACGATGAAAAGTAGTGGATTGTTCCACAATCCTAAAACCTAGGAAACATAATTGCATAACTAAATAAATGGAGATATGGAGATCAAGCTAACAGCAACTAAGAAATTTAAGAAACGCCTTATATCATCTTAACCAAGTCTTCGGTTTGATTTGGTTATCTTGATCGAACCATTTGGTTCGCATCAACATCAAACTCAATCCATTTTCTTTCTTCAAAGCTCATGAACTCACTTCCCCTAATGCCGTAGTGACTGAGACCGTGTCAGGCTCTGTTCCTCAATCCAACATCTCCCTGAAAACTTGTAAACGTCGGATCCTAAACATACCCATTCATTACAACATCCCATTTCACAGCATCAGGGTGAGGAATTTACCGAACAGTTTTCGGGCAGCTGGCAACATTTTTTTATCTTCCACACATAAAGCCGCTTGATCCCAGTCTGCACATGACCATCCGATGCAAAAGACACCATTTTTAATCACCCAACAATGGATTTGCTTACTCACAGAGAACAAACAAGCATTCAAACAAGAAACGAAACGTGAGATAACTGGGAGCTATACCATCATCGTCCTCCATGGATGATGAACAGAGCAGTGGCAACGCTGACTCGCGAGGATACAAACTATTCCATGTCTGATTGTTAAACGGCCAGTCTAGGGAACAAAAAACGGTGCGATGTGTTCACGTGTAAACATAAAACAGCATGAAGAAAATTAAGTTAGTCTTTACCAGAGAGGAAGGAGGTAAAGATCTTAGCAACCCTTTATGAAATCCTTTCGAAAGCTCTAACCTTCTCTCAATTCCATTTGTGGGGTTTACGGATCTCCGTTAGTTTTTTCATGGGTTTATTGTTTTCGACTTTGGTTGATGCGAGTTAACGTAAATTTTTGATCTTTGGGTTTCGTTGATTCTGGAATGTCGTTGTTATACATGCAAGCAATGACTTTGAGTTTTCTTGTTTGTTGCAGACACTTTTTCACTCCTTCACAATGGTGAAAGCAGTTGTTGGAGAAGAAACGAGGCTCACTTCTGCTGAAGATCGTCTCTCTCTCAGTCGGTAACTCACACTAATCCTCAAAAATGTATTGAATTTGAAACTGTTACGCCCTCCCAAAGTATGACTTTGAGATGTGACTGAAGCACAGGTGGGTCTTGTGATAGGTAATCTCAGCTCCGCTCTGGACCGTGGATTTGTGTTTGTAGATGGAATTGTCCAACTTGTTTGTTGAACTCGAGTATTACATCAAGTAGCCTTCGACCTTGTCACTTTAAGTTCTCTACAGAAGTTTAAGTGCAGCTACAGCTTTAATTTCAAGTATGTCAATGCATCTAGATTTGGATTTTTTGTGTTCTCTTCTTTGTTGGTGAATGCATTGCCAATGTTTATATATATATATTTAGAGTACCGATTTACTCCAAGGGTGAGTCAACTAGGCAAACATTTACTGAGATTCTCCGTCAAGAACTTGCAATCCATGCAAAAGAGCTGAAGAGTGCAATTGCAATGATTGATGGGGACTTGGTTTTGGAGCTCTCAAAGCTTAAGGTATCTAATGATTATAAACCAAACTATGTCATATCAAATAGAGTAGGGGAAAACTCTATGCAATTAAGCTATCCTTGTGAAGTCTGTCTGAGCTGTAGCTTCTTTCATGCATTGATGAGTGAAGGTTCATAACGACCAGCCTTGCAACACGGATGGCGAGAATGAGATTGAATTGCTATTCCCGTTTATGAAAGATAGTCGTGCTGAGGGTGAGCTTGTCTCATTTTAAAATAGGCACACAAGTTGTGATTTAAAATGATCTAATCTCGTATCACGATGTAATATTGTGAAGCAATAACTGCAAACAATGTTGCTGGAATCCTACATTTTGGTGTGTCTATATACTCTAATGCCTACTTAAACGTTAAAGAACCTGTTTCACAAGCTGTTGCTGATATAAAGGTACTGCAACTCTTCCTCTTCCCAGTTGTATTTGGACAAATTGAAGTTTTACAAAAAATTGTTGATGGCTGTACTAGGCTGACATCACTAGGAGTCTGCAAAGCAGATTGGACATTATCTGTGGTGAGGCTGAGGAGGATCTCGATCCAACTGATGCTGGAGACAATGAAGAAGCTGAGATGTCGAAAATTCCCATTTCCAAGTTCATACTAAACTCATCTACGTGAGTCTGGTAATGTTTGCTGTATGTTTGCTGATTCACACAAGAAAATTAACGTCTCTCTGATGTTTGTAAACAGAAAAGCCTGCCATCTTCGTTTGCCAAGGAGAGTTCTTGTCCCTTGGTTAGCTGGTGCATACATCTGTGATTATCTACAACCATTTGAGTCACTAGAGGTATATGGGCAACTTGCTTTGTATACTCTTCTTGAAAATGTTTATACAAGTTTTTTTTTCACTGTTTGTTTATTTTTGAATAGGTGGTGAAAGAACGTTGCATGGAGTTAATGTCCATGGAACATTCTTGTCTGGACGCATCAAAGATTTCAGAAGTGGAAACCGAGACAGCTTTATTGGTTGCAGAATCTATGTGGGACGTGATAACCCTTGCATCTTCTGCTTCCAGCTTTCATTTCGAAGGGACAAGCCCTGAATACGGTGGCAAGAGCAGTAATGCATCCAATGTCCTGATTCTTGTAGCGGTTCTCGTGTTTTTACTCTCGGTTATATTAGGATTCATGCTTTAGCAGCGGGATTAGCAAAGTTCACATGTCTCTCTCTGTTTTGGTCAACCCACAAAATGAAATTTCTTTTGCTTCCGGGATAGAGTTATAAGAATTTACTGTAAGAAACATGAACTAAAAACAAGAATTCATAAATTGTTAACGATATACAATTTTCATTTTGGTACGTTTGTATTGAAAGCCATCACGAAACTGCATTTTTAAGAGCGTGGAAGATGAATAATAAGTTTCAATAACTAAAAAAGTTCAGTTAACCAACATTATGGGGATGTAGCTCAGATGGTAGAGCGCTCGCTTAGCATGCGAGAGGTACGGGGATCGATACCCCGCATCTCCATTCTATTTTTTCTTTTCTTTATTTACGTTAAAGACCCCTCTATCTTTTGTTCTAAACCAATCTACACTCTCCTGTAAATCAAGATCTTAAGTATATTTTAAAGGAATTTCATATCTATTAGCTTATTTCTGAAAAATGGAAAGATATATACAATTCCATAGTTCTATACTAGGTATAAGCTTCTTCTTTTTTAACGATGTAACTTAAACATCATACTTAGTACGACGACATGGTCTGTTTGTTAGTAATTTACTAATTTCCATCCACTAAAGATCTTTATATCATGTTTTTGGGATTCGAATCCAACATAATAATGTTATATAGATTGTAATGTAAATGTAAGATTTATCTTTATCATTAAAATTCAATCGTACATGTAAAAAGATACTTTTCTATCAGCGACCGTAACTCTACGACCTCACCATCGGTCCTCGTGTGTTTTAGCCGCATATATCCATCTTCTCCGGTGACTCGACGTTCACTCTTAAAAACGTTTCTTTAAACGAAAAAAAAAAGAAAAACAGTAAAAAGAGGATTAGATTCAGAAACATTGGTATGAATGAAGAGTCAAAAAGACATAACCCACCTGTAATCCAACAATTTTAGTTGCCTACCGTTTATCCATTTAGCTGGACACCCAGATATTTCCACGTGGCACCGTTTAACGGGAGTGTAATAAAACTATAAAAGCTTTATATTCTTCTAGATGTAACGTTAGCATAATAATAACTTTTTTTTGTCAACAAAACGTTAGCATAACTATCTTCCCAAACCAAAACTAATAAAAAGTCTACCCTTTCGTCTTGTTTTTTAATTATTTACTCAATCATTACTTTTTTATAAAAAGTTTCATATTAAGAGGTATTAAATGATTAATCCTGTTTAAGAATCTAGACACGAGTAAAGAAAGTTATCAGCATACTTGATTAATCTATCATATCTTTAACCTTTCTAAAATCTAAAGAATAAATAAGTAGTAAAACTAAATTTTGAACGTTAATTGTTTTCGTAGATTACATACATATCACAAATTTTGTATGAATTTCTTTTGAAAGATTAGAGAAGACAAACCACACAATTCTGGTCGAGCCGCGTGAATAACGTCCCGGTGACTGTGAGGGATTTGAGTTCGAATCTTTGCTAATTCAAATTTATCTATTCGTATGACCAGACAATTTCCTCTGCGAGCAACTAGATCTATTTGGCCGGTGGACAGATCTCCAGAAATTAATCAGTTGGGTTAGGGTCTACTATATATCTTGGGTCAAAAAAATTAAATAAGATAATTAACGTTAATTATTAAAAATATACTAACATTTATCAAAAAAAGTATTAGAATAAAATTAACCTTAATTATTTGAGTTTATGTACGCTTGTTTGCGGCCCAAGCTGACCTATTTGCCTCTCTCTCTTTACACACAAGCTGCCCGTTCTGCCCGCTGCTGACCACTTTCAGTCTCTCTCCCTCTCTTCTCTCTGCTCAAGAATCAAGATGCCCTTTCGCTGCTCTGTATCTATCTCTCTCTCTAGCCTCCCGCACACAAAAAGATCATCATCCCTTTTGACTAAAACTTTCTCTGCCTAATCTCCATTCCCTTCACTTACATCTTTTTGGTCTTATCATCTCTTCTTAGGAGCTCTGAACTGGCCTTTCATCGTTTGCTTTCATCTAAGTCTTACTTGGATCTTCCCTTGAAAGTCCCACCTTTGTGTTCTATCTCGAGGCAAAAAGGATCAAACTTTATAGTCCGAGAGAATTGGGTTTTGACTTTCTGTTAATATCTTCTTCTTGGTCTGATGGAGCTTGCTATTGTTGTCTGGATGTGATCAGAGAAGAGAGTGATCTATTAATACGGTTAATTAAGTGAAGCTTCTCTTGACATTTTTTTATATACACTTGGTGCTTGCGTTTGGCTATGGTGATCTGAGTGGAGATTAGGGCTCATAAGGAGATGATGGCTACAGGACAAGACTCTGTTAAAGTGATGGGTGTAGAAAAACATAAAACTGGGAAGGTGTTGAGTAAAAAGAAGAATGAGAGTGAAAGTGGGTTTTGGTTCAGACTCAAGCACATGTTTAGTTGCATCTCTTCTAGATCAAAAGTTGATAGTTCCATGAATGCCACAACTGTAATAGGTAATCTCTTTCCCTCTCTCTATACTAGATGATCAAGTTTGTTTGTGAGTCTGTATAGTTGACAAATGTTCCTCCTGAATCAGTAGCTTTCAGATGTATCTCTATCTGTTAGTACTCACTCTCCCTTGATTGGTTTTGTTGTATATCTTTTTTCAGCAGAACCTAACCCTGGTATTGAGAAACGTGAAGACCATCCACCTCCGTCTAAAGATGTTAGCTGTCCGGATAGCGGTTCACCAACACCTCTAATCAGTGGGGAACTGAAGTATTCATCTAAGCTACGGATTTTCATGTTCAACAACCTCAAGTTAGCCACTAGGAACTTCAGACCAGAGTCTCTTCTTGGTGAAGGTGGGTTTGGATGTGTTTTCAAAGGATGGATTGAAGAAAATGGAACGGCTCCCGTCAAGCCTGGTACTGGTCTAACCGTAGCTGTCAAAACGCTGAACCCAGATGGCCTTCAAGGTCACAAGGAGTGGCTGGTAATCACTAATCTCCTTTACCTTGATAATGGTTACAGTCTAGTGCTACAGATTGTTGATTGTTTTGTTATTCATGGGGGCAGGCTGAGATTAACTTTCTTGGAAACCTTGTTCACCCAAGTTTGGTTAAACTGGTGGGCTATTGCATGGAAGATGATCAAAGGCTGCTCGTTTACGAATTTATGCCTCGAGGGAGTTTGGAGAATCATCTTTTCAGAAGTATGTAAACCACAAAAACAGCTGCAGATCTTGTTTTTTCTTTTTTGCTTGAGGATTCTTGTTCATTGATCTTTTTTATTTCAGGGACCTTACCTCTCCCTTGGTCTGTCAGAATGAAAATCGCCCTTGGTGCAGCCAAAGGTCTTGCATTTCTTCATGAGGAAGCTGAGAAGCCTGTCATTTACCGCGATTTCAAAACATCTAACATCTTACTAGACGCGGTATCTCTGAAGCCTTAAAGTTCTTCCCTTTAGCTTCTCCATTCTTACTTATATTAGAAACAAAATGTTTCTAATTCAGGAATATAACGCAAAGCTCTCTGATTTTGGACTTGCTAAAGATGCCCCAGACGAGAAAAAATCACATGTATCAACCAGAGTCATGGGAACATATGGTTATGCAGCTCCTGAGTATGTAATGACTGGTGAGTGAGGTATCTTATAATTGGGTTTATTTAGTTTTTAGGCCTACTAACTTTAAATTTTCAACGTCAGGACATTTGACGACAAAGAGTGATGTATACAGCTTTGGAGTAGTGTTACTTGAGATGCTAACTGGACGAAGAGCAGTGGATAAAAGCCGTCCCAACGGCGAACAAAACTTGGTCGAATGCGCGAGACCTCATCTTTTAGACAAGAAGAAGTTTTACAGACTGTTGGATCCTCGCTTAGAGGGTCACTACTCGATCAAGGGAGCTCAGAAGGCCACACAAGTAGCGGCGCAGTGCCTGAACCGAGACTGCAAAGCTAGACCAAAGATGAGTGAAGTGGTCGAAGCTTTGAAGCCGTTGCCAAGTCTTAAAGACTTTGCTAGCTCCTCTTCTTCTTTCCAAACTATGCAGCCTGTTGGGAAGAACGGTGTTAGAACACAGGGAGGTGGGTTTGTGTCGAGAAATGGAACTCCTTTGAGGAGTTTGTCTAGTTTGAACTTGCCTCAAGCTTCGCCTTATCGATATGCTCGTCAATCACCAAAGCCTAAAGGAAAAGAGGCATGACTCAAATATAGGAAGTAGTTCTTCTTCATGTCTGACCGGTTGGATGTTCCAGCTTCCTGTTGCATTGGTTCTTTCTGATTCAAGAACGGTTTGCAACTTGTTTCTCTATTACACAGAGCAAAAGAGATGGTTCTGCGGAAAGTGAAGCTTGGCAAGTTTGGAATGTTCGGATCCTTGTTTGTGTTCTTTGAGTTGGTGGAACGCAAGAAGATATCTTTAGTCCGGAAGGTCTGAAGATTTTGATTTGTGATTCTTAATGTGTAGAAATGTTAAGTTTGAGAGTGTAAAGTTCCTTTAAGGATAAATAACCTGTTGTCTGTAAAAACTTAATGCTCACACTACAATATATGTCATGGACTCGTGATGAATTTTTCTTAAACTTGGTGAAAATATATAATCCTTTGAAGATTTTCGAATAGCAATCAGATCTAAAGTGGATATCAAAAAGTGCATCATCCCTGAACAATTAGATCTGGGCACACTTACAAATAATTTTGATTATATGTACATATATATATATAAAAAAATAAATTTATACCAATTTTAGAAACATAAATGAAGAATAAATTATTACTATATTTCAAAAAACTTGACAAAACAATTTTTATTAAAAATTGCAGTAATGGTTGATATAGAATTCATTAGTTATTACCTTCTTTAAAAATCTTTCCAAAATAAATACTTATAATGGAAATTATACATATCATAATCAACTGATGTCATATCATAAATTTTAAAACTGTCATCTTTTAATTTAAAAAAATGGTGATGAGATGAAAAAAAAGATGGTGATGACATATATTCAAATCACTTTTCAAATAATGTCTACTAACCGATTTGTTGCACATGCGGGCATAATTGTTTAGTTCAAAGATTAAAAATTTAAATAAAATATTATATTTACACCATGAATCTTTCAATTTTTCAAATTTTATTGATTTAAAACATTTTTGGATAAAAATTAATATTTTTTATTTTAAAATATGCTGATATATTTAACCAGTTTATATTATATTAATTTATAAACAATTATCTAACTAACTAAATAAATATATAATTGCTAATATAAAGTGATGTTATTAAACCAAATTGTTGGAATTACCAAAACCTATGAAATCTCAAAATAAATAAAAAAACACAAGAATGGTAAACCGAACCCAACGTTACATATTATATTAATCAAGATAAATAGAACAATTGATATATGTATAATTATATTGTGAAATACCTCCCATAATAACTGAAAAAACACTCAAACATATCATCCATATTGACAAACGAAACATTAATATTTAATGTATAAAATAAGAACATTTTCCATCTTATTTTTATTTCAAAATGTTATAATAGAGAAAAATAAGCTTTACTCAATCTTTTTTTTTTACTTTAAAATACAGATTGCTATTTTCCTGTAAAGTAGCATTTATTTACTATAAAATCACAATTTGTTATTTTCAAATGTTCTTTTAACTTTCAAACTTTAATAACTATAACTAAAACAAATCATTTTGGAAAAAACAGTTTTACAAAAAAATAGAATCATATTTCTCTTTACATAATAGTATTAAAATTTTCAACTTAGATTACAAATAAATATTATTCTTGCAATTGAATAATTAGAATAAAAATGAAAATATCCCTAAAAATAACGTTAACAAAAAAATATAAATCAAATTTATTTTTATTGCTTATATAACTCTTTTAGTATTTTAATACTAAAATAAATTTAATAATTAAAAAAAAAGATATGCCATGACATAATTCGTTTACAAAAAAAATATAAATCAATTTTTTATATTTTATAAAACTAATTTTAATATTTTAATATAATGATATATCTAATTATTATATGTGTATATATACTACTAATTATAAAAATCAAGAAATAAGAAACAAAGATGTAGATAAACACAAAATAAATACATGGAATTGTCTTTTCTTTTTCTCAAACACGTTTTTCATATATCTTTTGAGATTTTATAACATAAATTTGTAATTCGTTAAATAATGAATTATATAATCATTCATTAAAATATCAAACCAAAACTAAACTGAGACCCAAAAACCAATCTCCCATTTCTTCGGTTTAGTGACTGCGTGCGCGCGACTCATCGGTTTATCAGACCGGTTTAAGGACAAAACCGTAAATTAAACGTGCCAAAGGACGAGATTGCAAACAAACCAACCAAATTCAAAGCTATCTTTTCCCCACGTCGATCTCTGTCTCTGTCTCTCTGCTTCAATCTTTTTTTTCTTCAGATCTCTACCATCGATCTCTCTGAGATCTGAATATCTCCTCCAGGAAAATAGAATGTACGGATTCGAGGCGCTCACGTTCAACATCCACGGCGGATACTTGGAGGCGATCGTGAGAGGGCACCGTGCTGGTCTTCTCACCACCGCCGATTACAACAATCTCTGCCAGTGTGAAAACCTCGACGACATCAAGATGCACCTCTCCGCCACCAAATACGGCTCTTACCTCCAAAACGGTGCGTTTTTCCCCATATGATCCGCCATGTTCTCATAACTTGACTCAGTTTGTATAATGAATTTTGATTATTCGTACAAGACATGACATATGTTACTTTTGTTCAAAATCGGACACTTAGTTTGGGTCTGAACTTCCAAACATGATCACTCTGCGGATCCCGTGATGCCGTTATGAATTTGAATAGTTGACTTTTGACTTTTGTTTTCGTTTATCTTTTTGCCTGTAGAACCGTCACCTCTGCATACCACAACAATCGTGGAGAAGTGTACACTCAAGCTTGTTGATGATTATAAGCATATGATTTGCCAAGCAACCGAGCCGATGTCAACCTTCTTGGAGTACATCAGGTGACTGAGACATATAAGTATATAACTTCTGTTTCCGTAGGAATCACCATTCTATATCAATATGAAATGTTGCTGCACAGTGCCGGTCCTAAGATCTAAGGGGTTTTGAAACAGTTACGGACTAAGTACTAAATGATCAAATACATACATTTTTATCAATGTGGGGGCCAGGTGATCTAGACATATTAACCATTAAAATGGTGCTTCTCAGGGATGATCCTGAGATTTATAGGGGGTTTTGAAACAATTACTAACTAAGTAATAAGTGATCAAATGCATACATTTTTATCAATTTGGGGGCCTGGTGATCTATACATACTAACCATTAAATTGGTGTTGCATAGAACCGATCCTGAGATTTACATAGATTTGAAACAATTTAGTACTAAATAACCTATACATATATTTTATTAATTTAGGAGCCGGATGATCTATACATATTAACCATTAAATTTTTGGGAGTCGAGGCAAATGTTTTTTTTTGTTAGTACAGAACCAATTATGTTGATGTATTGTTGTCATTGGTTCTCGGTGTACATCATAGTGTGTAAAGTTTGGTACTTTCATGAAGCTCCATCTTCAAAGAGAGTGCAGTGAAGTGTTATTTGTTTCAACATGTTGAAAGCTTTTATTGTTACCTTGCTTTTCTTTCTTCCCTGGAACAAGTTTAGTGTTTATCTATCAGTAAATGATGCAGGCATTTTGAGATACTGAGTTTGTTCTGAAATGCAGATACGGCCACATGATTGACAATGTCGTGCTGATTGTTACTGGAACTTTGCACGAGAGAGATGTTCAAGAGTTGATTGAGAAATGTCACCCTTTAGGCATGTTTGACAGGTGTCCGCATTGACCTCATTGAATCTTCTATACATCTTCCCGTAGCTGCTTTAGATCCTTTTTATTTTCTCTTTCCAGCATTGCTACATTGGCAGTTGCTCAGAACATGAGGGAGCTCTATAGGTTGGTCCTTGTGGATACTCCTCTTGCTCCTTATTTCTCGGAGTGCTTGACATCAGAGGTACATAGCTAAAACATTTACTATCCTAGTTTTCTACTTACTGGATGCATTGGTTGATTAAGAAATTTGTTTCATCATTTTCCAGGATTTAGATGACATGAACATAGAGATTATGAGGAACACGCTCTACAAAGCATACCTTGAGGACTTTTACAAGTTCTGTCAGGTGCTAGTCAACTCCTGAAATCGGTTATTGTACAAAATTTCATATTTTACCTATACAAGCTAATCCGTTGTCTCTTGTGTATCTGAAATAGAAACTTGGCGGGGCAACAGCAGAGATAATGTCTGACCTTCTGGCCTTCGAAGCTGATAGAAGAGCTGTGAACATCACCATCAATAGGTAATCCAGTTACTCATGTATATATCTTCTTGCATCAAACCACAAGATGTTACAACTGTTCTGCTACTTTCTTTATAAAGGTGCTGAAACTGGTTTTCCTTTTTATGCAGCATTGGCACTGAGCTCACAAGAGAAGACAGGAAGAAACTGTACTCTAACTTTGGTCTCCTGTAAGCATCCTAGAGCCAAAAGATAAACCCCCATTCAAATGGTTGCATAGTCTCTAAAATAGTTTTCATGCTTCTGCAGCTATCCATATGGCCACGAGGAGCTTGCTATCTGTGAAGACATAGATCAGGTAACATGAAGCTAATATATTACAAATTTGCTATGTTACATCAATAATGAATCCCATTGTCATTCACTAATAGGTTCGTGGTGTGATGGAGAAATACCCTCCTTACCAAGCAATATTCTCCAAGATGTCTTACGGAGAGAGCCAGATGCTGGACAAGGCGTTTTATGAAGAAGAAGTCCGAAGGCTTTGCTTAGCCTTTGAGCAGCAGGTTTGTTTCCATATCCTTTTCTTGAGTTCATGCCTAATACTAACAGTGGTTGTTTGAAACTGAGTATTGCAGTTCCACTACGCGGTGTTCTTTGCGTATATGAGGTTGAGGGAGCAGGAGATCAGGAATCTGATGTGGATATCAGAATGTGTTGCACAGAACCAGAAGTCGAGGATCCACGACAGTGTCGTCTACATGTTCTGAGGTTTGGTAAGAAGTGAGATACACATATTAAAATGTGTCTTCTTAAAACTAGAGAATAAGAAGAAAGAACCGATTTGGTTTCCTTCATTGCTCCGGTTTACATGAGAAATCTGCTGTACAATCTACATTTACCCATATAAGAAGAATCCCTCCTATTTATTTGTTTGTTTGTTTTTGCCCTATCTTGTTTGGTTGTCTATTGCCAATAAACTCTTATTTTTGGCATTTGCCAATAAACTCTTGTAATAATAATATAAACGTTTATTTGCTTTATAATATTTGAAAAAATTTAAATCCATTTTTTCAAAAGTTTGTTTTCTATATTTTGTTTACATTATCACCATTTTGTTTGAATATATATATATAGATTCATGAACTCATACACGTCTAGGTTGTTGTTTGATTAGTACACCATGTTTGTGAGTGAGTATTTGGATTCCAAGCATATGCATCGGACATTGACTGAATCAGCAGAGGATATTAGTTCAACTGAAGATATAATAAATAACAAGGTTCTGAAGATGAGATTTATGGACAAGAATAATCATCTAAAATCTTATGGACAATGGGACGAGCTCTACACATAGCTTGCAACGGCATAGCTTTACGCATGATGGTTCCCTTTTCAGTTTCCCTCATGTCCACATACCCTTCTCCCACTCTCTCCCATTTAAAACATTGTACCAACGAACCGAGAGCCAAAGTTACAAGCCTCTGAGCTAGCCCTGATCCAGGACAAGCTCGTCGTCCGATCCCAAATGACATCAACTTCTTATCCTCTCCTTCTTTCTCAAACCTCTCTGGCTTGAACTTTTCTGGATCTTCCCACATATCTGGATCTCTATGTATGGCCCATACATTCACCAGTAAGATTGCGCCTTGTGGGACATCATACCCTGCCACCATGCAGTCTTCTGATGCCAAGTGAGGGAGAAGCATTGGAGCAACGGGATAAAGCCTTAAAGTCTCTGACATAATATTCTGGAGATAAGGAAGCTTCACAATGTCTTGTTCTTCTAGTAAACGGTCTAAACCGATTTGCTCGTCGATTTCCGTCTTTGCCTTTTTCAATACTTCTGGATGGTTCAACAAGTTTGACATGGCCCATTCTAACGTTCCTGCTGATGTATCAGTCCCAGCAAGTATCATAACCTATCCAAATTAAAACTCAGTTAAAGTTCAATACACCCTTGATTAAATTTTTATGAATTACTAGAAAGTTTTGGACAAAAACTCATAATTCCAAAACCATGGTATGTAACATTAGTTTTATCCCAAACATCATTCGATGTTGTAGCATTTGCTTTGTCATTTGTGTATTTTATGAGTTGAGATAATATTTTTTTGGTAATCTCTTCAATTCTAAATGGCGACCAAACGAGCTAGTATGACTAGGAACAGTGAATTTATCCATTCTTTAGAATATAGAATAAAAATATCCGTTATCAAAATTGGGAAAGAACGATATTAATAAATATTCTTTTTCGTTGCTATTGTTTTGCTCCTAATCTTTTTTTCTATTCATTTCTACTCTTCCTTTATTGATTACCAGTTAAAGCCCTAAGCGAATTTACTTTTTTTTTTTATATGTCATTAATTACTTACAAGTATGATTCCTTTGATGATGACATCAGTGTAGTAATCAGGCTGAGTTTCCTGGAGAGAAAGCAAGTGATCGATCATGGTGTTACCCTTTTCTTTCTCCTCACGTTTCTCATCCACAAGACTTTGCAAAAACACGTCAACCCGACCCGCTAGTTCTTTCACTTGTTTCTCGTAGTTCGTTATCCAACTAAGGATCGGAAAATAGTCTGCGGCGTTTCCAGCGCCGCCACTAACAGCCACCTCCGCGATCAACTGCCTAACGTGTCTTGCCTCGTCGTCATTCTCTGTTCCATCGCCGTAGAATCGCTTTCCGGCGACCATCCTAAGGATGTTGTTGATAGTCAAGCTCATAAAGAATGGTCTCATCTCCACCTTCGCAAACTCCTGAGTTACAATTATCACATTCAAATAGTTAGAACTCATTAATTGTTCTTAATTTCTAAAATATAGTTGAGATTTTACATCAATATATTCTTCTATAATAGAAAATGCTATATTTTTGTCTATTTACAGAGAAATACTATTTTCTTCCATATTTAAATTTAAATATAATTAACATCCTTATATAAATAAAAGAAAGTATAGACAGAAAAAACACATTAAAATGAAATTTTACATCTATTTTTATATAATAGAACTCAAAAATAAAGCTTGATTGGACGGTTTTAAGTTTTGAATACACTAAAGTATTTGTTTATACTTTTCAAAAGGACCTTATGAAAAAATGCAAATCTTTTGTTTTCCTCAGTTTCAATATATTGAAAATTTAAAATTTAATAAATACAATTATTTTTGTATAGAATTTGTAGTTTTTTCGACGAAATTAGAACTTTACTAATCTTTAAAATATAAAGTCATTATACAAGTTTGTAGTTTATCATTATTACCTACTAAAATATATATAAAAATAATTTTAAACAATTATTTTCCTATAATAATATGTTCTAAATGGTAATGAAATGGCCATACTTGTTGAGAGTGTTTCGATAGAGAG
The DNA here is from genome assembly GCA_016432835.1 of Brassica nigra. NCBI lineage: Eukaryota > Viridiplantae > Streptophyta > Magnoliopsida > Brassicales > Brassicaceae > Brassica > Brassica nigra. The sequence continues at coordinate 14,630,849 of CM028249.1, read as the reverse complement.
AATATCAGCCGTTTGATCTCGTCTTGACGGACGGATAAGAAGCTATTGAGCCTAAGAGAAGAGAAGATCTCAATAGTGCCAATACGACGGAGGTTCCGCCAGCTGTCGCCATAAGCCGCACCAGCCATGGTGGTTGAGTTGTATCCGATGTGTTTCCCGACGATAAACTCCGGCCGGTTAGCTAAAACGATGTCATTCTTGGTGAAGCATTCCTCAGCGACGGAGTGAGAAGAAACAACAAGAACGAGACGAGTGCCGAGGCGGAGGGAGAAAATAGAGGCGCCCTCTAGTGCTTTAGAGAGAGAGAGAAATCTACGGTGGAGCGGCAGCTTTAGGAGGTGGAAATGTCCAATGACTGGAAATGGCTGAGTTGGACTCGGCGGTAGGTTTAGTTTGCGCCGCCGTGGTCCGAGCAAGAGTTTGAGAGAGAGGAAGAAGAAGGATAGAGATAGGATCAGGTAAAAAGTTTCCATTACTGAGTTGTTCTTTTTTTTTGTTAAATTAATTAAAAACATGTGTGCTTAAGCTGATTATATAGTGTGACAATGAAGTAGTAAAATATAATATTTTGGCTGAGTTGATTTCGTAAATACGCTTTGTGAGTTGAAATACAAAAAGTAAAATAAGAGGATGGGAGTTCTGATGATGTCACTGCTTACTATATATTGTTTTTCCTCAATCAACATGCATGGAGTAGGAGAGGGGGAACTGATAATAATTCATGTGATGTGGCCATAACATAAGCACATGACACGTGCTAACTATTATGTGATGTGTTTGAGGTCATTGCATATGTCACAACACATTGCTCTTCTTATACTATTGACGTCTACCCAACATTTTGAAATCCGGATACGAAGATTGGACTATCATGACAAAACAAACAAAAAGAAGATAAACCCATTTTAAAAGTTATAGAGAGAGGAGAGAGGTTTTCTCTCTCTATTATCTCTCTCCTAATTCCCTTTTCACTCGGTAAAACCCTAGTTTCTCAAGTTTTGGTGGCCGGCGGAGCCCTTGTCCGTCGGTCGCCACCCCTCCTGTTCCGCTGCTCTGCCTCCAATCCTATCTCTCGGTTGTTCTATCGTCGTCTCCTTGCTCAGCCCTCTAGATTTCCGTCGAATTGCGGCCGGATCCGGCAGATCTAATCAGTCGCCGAGAGTGTTTTTGGTTTCCCCGGAGGGTTAGTGAGTCTGCGGTTGGTCGTCTGTCTTCATGAAACTCCGTTTTTGTCGTAGATCTGGGTTTGGTTGTGGTTGAATCTGGGTCAGGTTCAACCCGAAGATATCGCCGGATTTGAAGCGCGTCGCTGCCGTTTCGCCTCTGGCCTCGTGGTGTCTTCACCTCCCCTCCTCTCTTCGGTTCGGTTGTTACGCTAGGACTTCCCCATCTGGATTTTCGGATCTGAGATGAAAAGGCGTTGTGAGGCTTTCACGGGGGACTCCTTTTGGTCTGGTTCTCTTAGCTCCTAACATGGTGGCTTTAGTCGCCTGGTGATTGGAGCTCTGCTCCTCGTTCTTCATGATTCTGGAAGGAGATAGACAGATTTTGCGCCTTGCCTCCTCCTTGTTCTGATGCCGTAATCTTTCTGAGCTAGCTGTTTCTGTGAAGGGAGCGGAGTCGAGAGCCTTAACCTCTGCTTGCTTCAGACAGTCATGCTCCAGCGTCTTCATGTTCGGTTCGGTTCATTTGGTGTAGGGTCTCCAAGGTCTTGTCTTGTTTGTCTCTACTACGCCTGAGTGGATACCACCGGAATGTGGCCGGACCGGGACCTAGTCAACCCTGCTTCGCCTATAGTCCTTTTGGTTTCACCTTCGGGATAATCTTCGGCCCCTAAGATTATTCTCCGGTTGATTTGCTCCTTGATTAACGCTCTTGTTTCAGGTTCCGGAACCAAGTTCAAGCGTTGGTCTACTGGTAATCGAATAGGTTCAAGGGAATTAGTTTAGTTAAGCTTTACTCACGCTCTCTTGTGCTGAGTAAACCTCATTGTCATTGTAAGTCTTTTTTATCTTTTTTTGGGGCTTGCCTTGACCCATGCTTTAGTTAGCAAACCTTAGGTGCAGTAGCTTTTGTTCATTCAAAGTCTAATGTATCTCTTGCATCATTATCCTTAATGAAATTCACATTCTTATTAAAAAAAAAGATTGGACTATCATTAACCTAAATCAGCATGTTGCATGAACTTTGCGTAGTAACTAGATGATTTAACGTTGTGTTATTTTATTGAGGTTTAAAATCTAGGGGAAATTCAAGATTGATAAGAAGACTAGTGAACATGGTGTAACTCGCCGACATGTGAATAACGCATAAGCATGATACATGCAATCAGGGGCGTTCCTGAGCAGAGCGAGATGAAACATTGGTTTCTGGCCCCCAAATTTTTTTTTTTTTAAACTACATTAAAAAGGCCTCCAAATTTGTAAAAAAAAAAATTTAATAAAATCTTACTAAAATGTTTAAGGCCTCTAACATCTCAGGAACGCCCCTGCATGCAATGCACGTGATGGGGATATATGAAGGTGCCTTGAGAAATTCTAAGGTAGCTTAGAGAAACCTTATGAAATTAGGTTCTCAAACTGAGTTTCTCAGCCAAAATAGTCTTGTTTTATTAAATATTTAAATTTTGTTTACTTTAAAGAATCAAAACCACTTATAATTTGATAAATGGACAATAAAAGTTGTAAGAGTATTTTGGATGAGAACTCATGCTTCTATTTCTCTCATACTTTTAAATATTTTTTTAAAAAATTTAGATATCATATGAGAACTCCTTGTTTGAGGTGTCTTATTAGAGCATATTTAACGTAGAAATCTAGAGGCAATATCCAAAAATTAATTTAATAAATATTATTAGGAAAGGAAGAGAGATAAAGTTGACAAGTTGTTAAATCGAAACTTTAAGAACCACGAAATCGACCAATTTCTACGTCAACAGAAGCCAACGGTTCCAATCAATATATTAACATGTCATATGTGCGAAAACATACATTAACTAGTACAAAATTCAGTTTCCATACATAAACTATTAAAATTTATTTTTAACATATATTGACCTAATTTCTGTTAGTCAAACGTTACAGAAATTGAGTTGTCGTCAACCTGTAACAGAAAATCATGCAATTCCGACATCAACAGGAGCCAACAGTCCCGATTAATACATAAACAATTCACCTATACGAAATCATACATCAAATACAAAATTAAAATTCAATACTTGAACTTTCAGAATTTGGTTTTAACATACATTGACTATCATTAACCTAAATCATCATGTTGCATGAACATTTGCGTAGAAACTAGAAGATTTGACGTTGTGTTATTTTATTAGGGTTTAAATCTAGGGGAAATTCAAGATGGATAAGGAGACTAGTGAAAATGGTGTAACTCGCCTGACATGTGAATAACACATAAGTATGATACATGTGATGCACGTGATGGGGGTATATGAGGTGCCATGAGCTTACAAGTTCCAAGGTAACTTAGAGAAACCTTAGAGCATGCTCAACGCGGTTTCTGTTGGAGTTTTTTTGGGGAGGGAGGGTCCACCAAACGGGGAGAAAAGAAGAAAAAAGTCGCGAAAGAAGAAATCAGTTCAGTTCGTTTCTTTCACTATTTTGCGAGCCCCACGACACATGGCGACTCGCGATTGGTTCCATTCTTTTTAAAATCTGATAAAACAAAAAAAAAAAAATCAGAAACCCAAAGGGGTTTCACGCATTACGGATGTTCTTATTAATTAGGTTCTCAAATTGAGTTTCTCAGCCAAAATTAGTCTTGTTTGTTTGATTATGTTTTAGTAAATACTTAAATTTTATTTACTCTAAAATTCTTAAGAGTACTTTGGATGAGAACTCATGCCTCTATTTCTCTCATATTTTTGAATTTTCATTTTTATTTTTTAAAATTTTAGATATCATGTGAGAACTCTTTGTTGGAGGTATCTTAGAGCACCTTTAACACAGAATTCTAGAGACAATATCCCACAATTAATTTAATAAAAATTATTAGGAAAGGAAGAGAGAACGTTGACAGGTTGTTAAATCAAAACTTTTGGAACTGGAAAATCGGCCAATTTCTTCGTCAACTGAAGCCAACGGTCCCGATCAATACAACAACATGTCATCTATATAAAAACATACATTAACTATTATAAAATTTAACTTCCAAACATAAACTTTTAAAATTTAGTTTTAACATACAATGACCTAATTTCCGTCAGTCAAATGTTATAGAAGATGAGTTGTCGTCAACCGGTAACATGAAATCATCCTATTCCTACATCAATAGGGACCAACAGTCTTGATCAATACATAAACACTTTACCTGTGCGAAAACATACATCTAACTAATACAAAATTCAAATTCATTACATAAACTTTCAGGATTTGGTTTTAACATACAATGATCTAATTTCTGCTAGTCAAACATTAAAAGATAAATTATCTGTCAAGTGTTGATTAGATGAGGTTTTATCATATTATGTGGTAAATAAACCGTTTACGTGGTAATAAAATGAGAAAAGGCCAAATGATTTCGTTCTCGTGTAGTTCATTAGTTAGCTTTTTCTTGAAACTTTTGTCTTCGACAGAAACCTTAACACATAGAGACATTTTCATTTCTCTATGTTTGATTTTAACCTCTGTTGTTTCTCTGTATTAGGGCTTCTGCCAAAGAACTAAAAAAAACAAAAAGTTCAAGAGAAAAACTAACTAATGAATTACACTATAACGAAATCGTTTGAACCTCTAAGGATTTATTTTTCTCAGTCAATTATTTAAATGGTTTAATTACCACATCATACAATAACAAAACTCATCTAATCAACATGGGACAGGCTGTATCCTCTTTAATGTTCGACTAGCAGAAATTAGGTTAATGTCTAAATTTTGAAAATTCATGTATTGGATTTGAAATTTGTATTAGTTGATGTATGTTTTTGTACATGTGAAGTGTTTATGTATTGATCGGGACTGTTGGCCTTTGTTTATGTAGAAATTGGCCGATTTTCTGTTACCGATTGACGACAACTCATCTTTCATAATGTTCGACTAACGGAAATTAGGTCAGTGTATGTTAAAACCAAATTTTGAAAATTCATATATGAAAATTGAATTTTGTACTAGTTAATATATGTTTTCGCACAAGTGACATGTTGATGTATTGATCAGAACCATTAGTTTCTGTTGACGTAGGATATTCACCGACTTTCCTCTAGGAACCCGTATGCAAACTTTCATACCACTTATTCTTTTATTGTTGATTTATATTTTCTATCATGTGATTTATTTTTTTACACAATACTAAAATTTTATTAGTTGGATGCTCTTTATGGAATCTAAACCAATGGACACGTCTTAATAGCAAAGTCATGTACGGTGTGAAAAACATGCTAAACATGCGTGAATTGAAAATGCGTACATGGATCGGTGGTGGATACAACGTATGCGTGTTTATTGCTTGTCTAAATTCTCTCGAATCCGTTCACTACTTGTGTTACTCTATAGACTTTTTTTTTTTGCTCAAGTTTCTCTATAGACTTGCAAGTACATTACCAATAAAAGTTTTCATGCGCAAAGTACTTTCTAGTGAGAACTTGATGGATTCAAAATTTTCATTCAATAATTCTTTTTCATGCAGCAAGGGCAACGCAATAAACAAGCAAAAACTGCAAGAGAAAAACTTGATATGCTAACGGATTTGTTTTGTTCTAATAATATCAATGGTAACGAATTATTCAAGAAAACATGCGATATATTAACTGAATTAGAAATGTCGATATTTTATTAATGGTTACAAATAAAGATAAATATCACATGGCGTTTCCCTCCTTCATATTAGTACAAATAAAAGTAGTAAAGATGAACTCATGGCTCCTTCATCTGTTATTGTTCATAAGCATAACTTGCGTCTTTTGCTCAGTCTAAGTGTATCTTGCTAGGGCGGGCCCGTGATTTGAACTCTCCATATCCGCTGAACTTTGCCTTACCCGCCGCGTCGTACTTAACGAATCCTCCCAAGTCAAATAACCCTCCGAACAATCTTCTGCCTCCGGCATGACTTTGAATTCCAACCTTAGCTTCGGCTTCAGCTTGGCTGTGGCCGCTTAAACCGATCAAGCTAGAGCCAAAACCGACACCATTCTTGGCGAAACCACCCATGAAACCGCCGCTGCGAACAAAAGGGATACCGATTGGCTTCAAGGCAGAGAACTTCATGCTGCACTCAGAGACCACCTCCACGAAAACGTTAATGGCACCCTTCAACTTAATCAAACATTCGTCGATCTTGTCCCTATCCCCTTGGCTTATCTTAGCATTAGCATTGAACTTGTACTTGGCCGAGATCTCAGCAATCTTCTCCTCAAGCTTAACAAAACATCCAGCCATACCGTTGTAGCTCTTCTCGAGCTTAATCGCAAGCGGGCCTTCAACACCAACAGCTGCTTCTGCCGCAAACAACGCCTTGGTTATCATAGCGTATTTGGTGTAAACCACGCCATACACATTCTTGACGCCTGCAACCTTGAAGGCTGCGAGCTGGTTGCTGTAGGTTTTGCATATGGAGAACAAAGTGTTGAACTGAACGCTGTTTGGTGCGGACTTAGCCTTCTTCTCGATGAACTTAGAGATTTCAATGGAAGGGAAGGTTTGGATTCCTCCCAAAGTAGGTGGACATATATTCTTTTGTGATTTCTTGGGCTTAGGTGGATGAGCTGAGACGGAGGCGATGACTAGAACCAAGGCTAAAGATAACAACAGAGAAGTCCTTGCCATGGTTGTACTGATGGCAAGGTTTTTTAAAATTAAAAAAAAAAGTAAAACTAAATAGATAAAAGGAAAATGAAGGAAGTGTGTCTTTGGATTAAGGACTTTGAAAGGTATATATACATTTTCGTTTAGCCTAATAATAGACTAAAACAAGTTACAGATAACAAAAAATACCCAACCCCGACAAAAGAGAGATTCATGGATGTTCACTCGACTTTTTCTTTCTGGCTTAGCTAATTTCTTCAATGACAAAACAGAAATTAACTAGTCATTACTGGTTAATTTGGCCAACCTGTCTAGCTTGCTAGTTTAGTTTCCATCATATAATTCACACTGATATATTTTGGTATTTATAGACATAATTAATTATATAACTAACTTTTTACAAAAAAAAAAATTTATATAACAAATTATGAAGCCAGAAAGCAAGTAGGGTTTCGATTTCAATCAATTAGGATAGATTCTTTGAAAAATTAGGAAGAAGATCAGGAGTTTAAAATCAGAAGAAACTGCCAAAAAAAACAAGAATTTTCTGCTGGGCAAGAGAAGCAAGTAGGGGTTCAAGTTAATACTTATGTTTCAAAAAAGGATAAAGAGAACTAAGAAGATGTCATGGTAAATCAAAAATCATGAGAAAGAAATGCAAGCAGATGATCAAGCAAATAGTGAGGAGTAAAACAAAATAGAAAAAAAATAGTGAGGAGTCTGATTAAGACATGCAAGCAAAGGCTAACGAATACATATAGGAGTATAGCTCCGAATATAAACTGTGAGCTTGCATGTAATACAAGTTTGTCTCGTGGATATCTAAGTAAAGAAGTTTCATAACTCATTACAAACATTGATATATATATATATATATATATATATATATATAACTTCCATAATATCGCGGTATAATATCATCTAAATATTACTTACGGTAAATAAGTTTGATAACTTAATTTGTTGAGAAAAATTGATAGAGAACTTGTGATTGGTTGATAATGGAGAATAACATCAAATTTTATTACATTATATTAATCATCTTAAAACATGCATCTCATAATTATATAAAAAGTAAAATATAAAAGAGAAACTAAAATATATGAGTTGGATATATATATATATATATATATATATATATATATATATATATCTATTATCTATGTCAAATTCAAAAAATAGTAAGTTTAAAAATATTCTATTATATTAAAGATTGGATCAAGTAAAGTATTTAGAATTCTATCATAATCTTCATTTCTACTTATATTATAAAGTTCAAAAAATTGCATAAGTTTAAATTGATGACTCATTAATCAATCATAAAAATATGACAAATAAGTAAAATACTTAAAATTATGGAAAACATGACAAATGTCAATTTACTTCTCAAATAACAGTATAAAGAGATTTTGTTACATTATATTAATCATCTTAACACCCGCATATCATAATTATTAAAAAAGTAAAATTAAAGGGATAAACTACAATATATGAGTTGTGATATATATATATCTATGTGAAATTAAGAAAATATTAATTTTGAAAAGATTTTATTATATTAAAGATTGGATCAAGTAAATATTTAGAATTGTCTCATAATCATAATTTCTACTCATTTTATAAAGTTTCAATAATTGTATAAATTTACATTTAAATTGATGACTCATTAATCAAATCATAAAAACATGACAAATAACCAAAATACACAAATCTATAGGAATATGATAAGTAAGCAAAATCACTTTAAATTTAAATTGTTTAGAGAGTCATATTGTTTCATATTTTAAAACGCAAAAGAATAAGAGAATTCTCTCGTTGTAAATATTTAAAACATTTATTTAAACATTTCAAGAGTCCATTTATCCATTCTTTTTTGGTCAAAATAGAACAAAAAAAACAATTCAATATGAACTGTTGCAGTAGAACAGCCAAAAAGGAGTTTCATTGAGAGTTACTCGAACATACTCGGGAGAGGTCTCACCGACATGAACGAATCCACCATCTTATTGAATATAAGATAAACATAATTATGATATTATTAGTAGATTTTTAATATTAATTTTAATCTATTTATTAATTAAATATCTTAAATATCATAATAAGTATATATATTAAAATATATTTCTAAATAATCTATACTAATAAAAGTAATCTTTTCATGTTCCACGGAGTCCACATCAGCCAAAAAATTCTCTGGAAAGAAGCCACGTAGCATTATTACTAAAAAAAAAATAAAAAATAAGTAAATACACAATATAAAAAAAAATAAATAATAAGTAAATATACAATATAATAAATAGAGGACAAAACTTTGGAAGTGATATGAAAATAACCACTATATGATTTCTTACGCATTTCCCTCTTTGTTGATTTACTTACTAATAATAATTTGTACTGTAAATGAAAAAAACTTGGAAGGTACAGGCTTGACAATTCACTCAGCTCAATTCTGCTATATATGGGGGATGCACCCTCTCAACTAAAAACAACATATACCCTCAATGGTTCAGCTTTAAAGACCGATGAAGTTGAGGTACAACCTGAATAACAGCATTGAATATATTTACACACATTATTTAGAATGAGTTTTACATTTAGCGAACTCTAATAATCAGTAGTCAAACTTGAATAATTCGTGGTTTCATCGGGACGTTGTTTTCGATGTACAAAATAGAGGATTTGTGGCTGAGGAACAACATCAGCTATTGAACAACCCTAATCATATATTGAAACCAGAGGAGGCCGAGAATCAGTGTGGGAAAGCTTGGCTATTGGCAGACCCTTCATGAACCATTTCTGGAATAGCTCAAGCATGAAGAAGGAGATGAATATGAGGTTTTCCAGAAAACGGAGAGACTCGCCATGGAGTATTACGATCCCAAACCAGGTGAATTTGTGGTTGGTGTTGAGGATTTGTTGTTTCTGGTAGCGAAAACAAACTCGATGTGAGTGTAGTTGTGATATGTTAACTAAGGAGAAACTTCCATTGTACAACAAAGAGTCTACGATTTAAAGTACGATGCTGAAGATTCTTGGTTCATGGTAAAGTGGGGATTGTTAAGGATGATGATGAAGATGGTGTTGAAGTTGTAAAGTTTGCAAGGCAAGGCATGCATGTGGTGGAGATAAGGACAATGATTTTTGCAGAGGTTTTAGGGAGGACATTGAGTGGAAGGCTTGGTGAGGCATGTCTCTTTTTCTTCCTTGATTTCAAGAACTGTTTTTGGATGATGTATCAAGAAGATTCTAATGAAGGGTAAGTTTTTATGTGGCAGATCAAGCAGCTTAATGTGCCCAATGACGTTAAGATAACTAAATGTAATATTGGCGGGTTTCTCACCAGACTTGAGGTAGACTTTATATGTTTTCTAAGAGTTCATGCCATTTTAGTGGATTAATAGCTTTTAAAAAATTCAGGGGTTGGGAGATTTTATTCCAAAATATGAGCTCATGAAGAGAGTGAATAGTTCTATAGAGTTGAAAGAAAAAGTAAAGTAAAAGTTTTTTTTTACTCGCAATAAACTTTTTGCTTTCACTGTTTTGTGTTTGCTTAGGCTTTTCTTTGTGTTCTAGGTGGGTCATAGACTGATTGTGCAGAGTACATGATTGAATGAAGGCAAAAATGACTTGATATTGAGTGAAAAAAACAGCATGGATTGGTTTAACATTCTGTTTGTCTTAATTAGAAAACTAACGATAAGACTAAATGATATATCGCATAATGTTGTAACAGGAGAAGTTGTACCGTATAAGATAGTGTAAAGTGCTAAGAGCAAATCAAGAAAACAATTACCAAAAAGGCTAAAGCTTCAGGGCAAAAAAATCTATATGGGAATGCATCCAATGATTTTGGTGCTAATGCATGAAGTACTCTTTACTTTCTGTAAAATAATTTACTATCTTTTGTTAGTTAGTTTTCCTTTTGCTTTTGTATTCAGCTCGGTAAGATATTTGAAGAATCTATCATGGTCCACTTGTGAACTTCTTGCTCACAATGCTGTATGCCGAAGGTATATGGAATTGTTGAGTCTTTAGTCACTACAAACACGTTCAGATTTGTGATAAGTAAGAGTTCCTTCTCTTTTATTTTTATAATCTTTTTTTTGTATTGCATATAAAAATATTACTGATTGATAAAATCTTATCCTCTTTTTTAAGCGCTTAAGCTGAACAGAAGCGTGAAGACAGGAAAGGATATCTTTTTAAATTCAAGGATACACATACATTCTAAACCAACGTTCCGATATATAAACCAAATTTTATAATGCTCGGTTTTCATTCTTAGATTGTGGTAATTAGGATAGTTACAGTTACACTTTTCGTATGTGTGATTTTAAATATAAATAAAGTAGGTTAAAATTATATTTTCACAAACACAAATTTTATAAATTCATTAGATATTGATAATTTAGAAATCAAATTTAATTTTTAATAAATTTAGAGTTATGAACCCACACTTAGTTTAATTATATTTGTAATAATCATTTGGTTTATTATCTAATTAGAGATTCAAAGTAACAAAACAAAATTACTTTTCAGTTTTGAAAAGTGAATAATGAGTTAAATGAGATATAAGTATCAAATATTCATTTGTATCTCTTTCCACAATATAAAACATAAATATCTAATTATTATAATATTCTACAGCATTAAATATTAATACAATATGACAAGACATTTATACATAACAATCTATATTCAAATATATATAAAATTTTGAAATATTTTTAGTTGTTTTTGAAATTGTTCAGCCGTCCTACTGCGGGTTTAACCCTAGTTGTATATATATAATTAAAAAGAGAAACTACAATATACGAGTTGTGATATGTATCTATTACCTATGTCAAATTCAAAACATAGTAAGTTTAAAAAGATTCTATTATATTAAATATTGGATGAAGTAAAATATTTAGAATTCTATCCTAATCTTCCCTTCTACTTATATTATAAAGTTTAAATAATTGTATAAGTTGACATGCGTGTTCTTTAATGATTAATAATTTGACATGCGTGTTCTTTATGATTGATTAATGAGTCATAGGATTTGAAGGCTTTTTATTTTAATTTTAATTTTCTAAAACATATGAACTAAACAAAATTTAACAGCTTCCAGTTGAATGTCAATACTATTAAATTAGAAACATGACCAGTTTATATATATTGTGTCCAACTTAAAATATAACTGCATTTTAAATATAACTACATAAAATAAACTATAACCTCATTAAAATATAACTGATCCATATTCGATAACCACTAAAAATCCCAAAGGATACTAATATCACGTCTCTTGAACAAAAAAAAAAAACTAATATCACGTCTCTTTCTCTCTTTAATATCTCCGTTTAAAAAAATGTCTTCCGAAGTTGAGTACCGGTGCTTCGTCGGAGGCCTCGCCTGGGACACCGCTAATCAGGATCTAGAAAGGACGTTCTCCCAATTCGGCGAAGTTATCGATTCCAACAAGATCATTAACGATAGTGAGACTGGAAGATCGAGGGGATTTGGATTCGTGACTTTCAAGGATGAGAAATCCATTAGGGATGCTATTGATGAGATGGTATAGGGACATACCATTACGGCATTACCGGCTCAGTCTAGAAGAAGTGGTGGCGGTGGAGGAGGCCGTGGTGGTGGTGGTGGTTAGAACAGAGGCAGTGGTGGTGGTCCTGGTGGATATGGTGGAGGTGGTGGTTAAGAAGGATGCGGTGGATATGAAAGACGCGCGGTGGTTATGGATCTGGTGGTGGCGGAGGCGAATACGGTGGTGGTGGAAGACGTAATGTAGGTGGTTACGGAGGAGGTGAGGGTGGCTACGGAGGAAACAGCGGTGGTGGCGGTGGCTGGTAAATGGTAATCAAAGATGAAGTGGTTGTTTGCTTTTCTGTGTTTGGTTTAGATTTGGTTCCGTATCCATGTTTCTCCAGTTTTGTTATGGTTCTAGTTTTGTGGTTCTACTTTGATGTAACAGATCGTTTAAATTTCATCTTTGCCTAAAACGCAAAAAAAAATACCAATATGGCAAAAAAATGAGATTAATATAAGTATGTTGACAAAACAAAACACATATGTGGTTAAAAAAAAAAACAAAACACATATGTACATAGACGTATATACATAACATTGGTGCATTTGATTTACCTAAATTGTTAATTAATACCTTGATTCATGTCTAAGTAAAGATGTTCTTTATATAATAGATGTTTCTTCCAATTAAAACATAACAAATAGTCTGGAAATGTATAGATTTTATTTTTAAAAAATATTTAGAAAATACTTAATTTTAGTTTCTATATTTTTATTTTTCATTTGACATACAAAATATCAAAAGTAGTTTAGATTATTTAAATATTTTTTTTTTGTAAAAAGTTAAGAATTATGACATCTAACAAAAATACCAAGGCTTAAATATTCATAAATATTTATATTAAAATGTGAATAATTAAATTAAATTTCTAATCCAAGCAAACCAAAAGTAAAACATCATTAATAAATTGTCGATTAAAAAAAATTGAAAAAACTAACTTCTTTATTAAAAATTATAAAAAAATAGATTTAAAAACATAAATAAAAACTAAAAAAAGAGTAAAAGTTAACTATTGGTTCAACCAGTAGTTCAACCGGTAACCGGTTTTTAGTGATTTTTTGCAGGTTTTATTGGGTTTTTAAATATATTTTTTCATAAAACCCAAACCGGATTTATCTTGGGACACCAGGTTTACCGGTTCTAACGCAGATCCGGGTCGGGTTTCAAAACACTGAGTATGAGACTTTGATTTTCGAGTAAATTCAGAGTCGGATTTTTTAGATACAAATATTCTTGACTAATTATGTTAGGTAACTACTAAAAAATATAATACGTTGTAAACTTTAGGAATAAAATTTAAAAATAGTTTCCGAAATGCATATGGTACAAGTATATAGTTATGCAACTTGATTTATTTAATGTACTTACCAAAAAATATATTAAATTAATATCAATTAAAAATATAATTACAAAAAAACACATATATAAAAATTAAATATCTCAAAAAAATTAAAACAAAAAATATACACGCCCTTTCAAAGGACGGATTAGAATCTAGTTACTCTTTAAATGACATGTGTTGAATTTTCATTAGTAATTGAATAAATTGTAACCAACGTTTATTATTTTTATCTAGTTTTCGTTTAATATTTTATTTTAATATTGAACGTTACAAAAAAAAAAAATTCGGTCATCATACTAGAATGTTCTTAGACTAAAATAAAATTAATATAAGACTTTTTATTGATTTCCGATTTAAAGTTTGTAATCACAAGTTTATGAGAAACAAGAAGAAAATTATTCAAAATCCCTTTAATGGGTCTTGCTTACTTCTCTATGTAAAACATAGAGAGAGAGAGAGAGCATACAGTCTAGCATTATTGCTTACAAAGTTATTATTTGCATACGTCGGTCTACAGGTACACATTGCTGGCCTATACCGATCTTAGTTTTATTAAAAACCAAACAAAAAACACCTACTTAGTTACTAATTATCATATTTGGCGCGCGGTACTAGTTGTCTTTCTTGATGATTTGGGGCGCATTAGTGCAGCTCAATTGGTCTGAGTCTGAGCCTTCATGGTACTGCCCTGCTGTGTCTGCTGTGTCTGCTGTGTATGCTGAGACTGATGTGACTGATGAGACTGCTGGGACTGTTGAGACTGATGAGACTGAGATGACTGAGAGGAAGATGAAGCTGAACTAGAAGAAGCAGCAGTCTCCACAAACTGGGTGGTGACTTGTTCCCATTTAGTGAGTGTCTGCTTAAGCTCTGTCTGTTGTGTGGAGGACACTGTCTTGCCTTTACTCTCACTCACTATTTTAGTTTTAACATCTTCAAGTTCTTTGAATGTCTTCATCAGCTGTTCTTGGGAAGATTCTATTTTTTGCTTGGACTAGTGCACCACAAAGAAGAGGAAAAGAAGATGAGTTTAATTTTAATCAAAGGAATAAGACATATGAGAGTTGGAAACATAAATATATTCTTTTTCTTACGTACCTCTGCTGATTTGCCTACTTTTTCTGTAACAGTCTCTGCCGCTTCAGATAGCTTCCCAGCAGCAGATTTAACTCCAGAAACGAAGGTTTTTTCGTCTGTGGTAGCGATCTTTGATGTAGCAGACATGGTAGACTTGAGTTTCTCAAAGAAAGTGTTGAGTTCTGCCTTTCCTGCATACTTCTTCTCAAGTCCTGATATGAAGGACATTACTTCTTGGGATGTTTGAGTCTCGACTTGTTTTGCTGATGTGGTTGATGAGGTACTTTCTGAGGTTTGACTGTTGGTGTTGGTAGGAGTTTCGCCAGAAGGGCTGTCTGTGGGAGTTCCACTCGGGCTTCCCTTGGTTGCACCAGTGTCGGTTTCAGTAGCTTCTTGTGTGGTCTTGGTAGAACCAGCTCCCTTAGTATTTGTGCTTCCAGTGTTTGTGGTACTTCCGGTTGAGGTAGTTTCACCTCCAGTGGATGTTGTGGGTGTAGTGGGTGTACTGGGTGTAGTAGGTGTAGGCGTTGAACTTGTGGGTGTAGAGGGTGTAGGAGTTGACCTAGTGGGTGTAGAGGGTGTTGTAGGTGTTGTGGGTGTAGGAGTTGAAGTAGTGGGTGTAGAGGGTGTTGTAGGTGTTGTGGGTGTAGGCGTTGAAGTAGTGGGTGTAGAGGGTGTTGTGGGTGTAGGAGTTGAACCAGTGGGTGTAGAGGGTGTTGTAGGTGTTGTGGGTGTAGGAGTTGAACTAGTGGGTGTAGAGGGTGTTGTAGGTGTAGTGGGTGTTGTGGGTGTAGGAGTTGAACTAGTGGGTGTAGAGGGTGTTGTAGGTGTAGTGGGAGTTGTGGGTGTAGGAGTAGAACTAGTGGGTGTAGAGGGTGTTGTAGGTGTTGTGGGTGTAGTGGGTGTTGTGGGTGTAGGAGTTCCGGAAGAGGGACTAGCACTATCACTGCCAGAGGGAGTACCCTTCTTTGGGCTGTCATCATCATCATCATCACTGTCATCTCCAACAACATCATTAACATCAACATCAAGCCCGAGATTCGATGTATCAATCGTCTTTCCTGCTGTTTGCACGGCCGTTTGCACAATTGTAACGACTGTTTTAGTCCATTGCACCAAAGCGACGACCAACACTTTCCTTTGCTTACGTGATACAGGCTCTGCACCACTTTTCTTCTGCTCAATCAAAGTCTTTCCCATTGACAGAAGGGTCTCTCTGAAATCCGTACTCACCTGTTCCACAACAAATATCAGTAAGAAAATAGAATCTGATTGCTTACTTAAAATATTATTTATGCATTGGGTTTCCGAAAGCTTAAGAAAAGAAAGTAATATTCTCAGGGCTAATCCTGGTAACGGTATTGGGGTACTTACTGTTTTAGCACCAGTCAATGTGGATGTAGCCTTGGCGAGGCCGTCAGCTTTTGTTGTTAGCTCAGTATCGGTGGTTTTCGAAACCTTTGCCGTTTTGATAAAGTTCACGTAAGATGTGAACAGTGAAAAGAAAGTCTTGAACCCTTTGGTCGCGGGACATCCTTCTTTAAGCCTGTTCAATAAAAATAGCATACCTTTGCATGCGAAAGGTGTAAATTCCATGGCCTTTTTAAACATTTTCCTCCTCAAGTACCACTTTAACAAGAACGTTCCTTGCGCCTCGTAGATCACACTTGATGTTACTAGAAACAGCAGACATAATGCTAGTACGTTCTTATTAGCCATTTTGCTTATTTCTTTTTCTTTTTTTTTTCTTTTTGTTATGTAAATGTTTTTCTTTCTTTTTTGAGTTTTTGATGATTTTAGTTTCTTGGAGAGTTGTGTTTATATAGATGGTTTTAGGAATCTATTTTAAGTGAAACGGAGAAAATTGTGGATTAGTTTAAGGTCGCTAGAGAATAGCATAAGAGGTTCTCTCATGTTTCATTTTTCTTTTATGAATTTATGTTGCTGTCCGCGTTTCTCTTCATTCTATATTTAGAATGATCAAATTATAATATATACTTGAGAAATTGATTAGTTCAACTGTGTCCAAAACAATACATGCTTAAGTTTTGGTCATGCTTGTTTAAGCTCGACTTATTCTGTCACACGATCGAGTCACACCCAACATGCGCTTGTACAACATTTTGGACTAGTAAAAAATATGTGTATATTTCTGATATTTTAGAAAATGAAATAAAATATTCTGATACACGTAACTTGAATTGAAAAAAACGAAATAAAAACCTTCCAACTATTGTTATGTCAGGGGAAAATCGCATAAAAACCCCTGAAAGTGGCACTTACTGATACTTTAAACCTTAAAGTTTTTTGACTAGCACTTCAAACCTTCAAAGTGGCATTTTTATCATATAAACCTTCAATTTGGCTTACTTTTCCATCAAGTAAAAAAATGACCTGTTGAACAGGTAAATGTGATGATGTGTAGGTTTTTTCGAAAAAAATAATTATTTAGTTAATAAAATCAATAAAAATCATAAAATTAAATAAAAATCAGATAATTAAATAAAATATTCAGAAAATAAAAAAATTCAGAAATTAAATAAAATTTCAGAAATTAATAAAATTTCAAAATAAATACGATTAAATTAAAATAAAAGATTAAATAGAAACTCAGAAATTAAAGAAAAATTATAGAAAATAAAAAAAAATGAAAAAAATGAAAAATTCATAATAGTTTTTTTAATTACAAGGTTATTTTTTTAAAGAAAAATATAATCGTGGACGATAAAAATTTCAAACATATCATTGATGACAATGGTAGTTTCTCACATTACTATTAACAATAACACTTTTGACGTCTCTCAAACGATAGATTCCGACATCATCGTTAAATATGACGGTAGATATGTCTATAACAATTTTGACAACCATCATTTAAAACAGTATCTACCATTTTAAAAAACCTTGATATACTTACCGTTTTAAATGAAGGTTTTCGAAAACATAGTTATTGAAATATTTCCCATCATTTTTAATGATGATATTGGAAACTATCTTTAGAAATATTTCTGAAGATATTTTTAAAATAGTCTTGTAATTTTAAAAAGTATTATGAATTTTTCATTTTTTAAAATATTGTATTTTTATTTAATTTTTAATTAATTTTCTGAATTTTAATTTAATTTTCTGTATTTTTAATTTAATCTTACTTATTTTAAAATTTTATTTAATTTTCTGAATTTTCTTTTTTTTAATTTTGAATTTTTATTTAATTTTTCTGAATTTTTATTTAGTTATCTTATTTTAAATTTAATTTCTGATTTTTATTTAATTTTTATTAATTAAATAATTATCTTTTTCGAAAAAACCTACACAGCATCACCTTTACCTGTTCAACATGTCATTTTTTTACTCGATAAGCCAAGTTGAAGGTTTTTATGATACAAATGCCACTTTGAAGGTTTGAATTGCTAGTCGAAAAACTTCAAAGTTTAAAATGTCAGTAGGTGCCAATTTCAAGGTTTTTATGCGATTTTCCCGTTATGTTAGTGCTCCTATCAGATTATGTAAAGTCTGGGCTTTAAGAGACTTACGGGCCAGCAGGAATCTCATAATAGTTTGGATCAAGTCTCCACGGACCCACTCCAGCTTGCTCTACCTGATTACATACGACACATATATAAACAATGTTAGTATGGGTGATTAGGGTTATAGGGCCGGTCCTGAAATTTTGGGGGCCTGAAACCATCTCTATGTAAAAATTTTTTTTTTACAAGTTTGGGGACCTAAAAATATTTTTTGAGGGCTTAAGTCTATGTAATTTTTTTCAAAAATTTTGGGGACTTATAGCAAATGTTTCACTAGGCATAGCTCAGGGCCGATCCTAGGGTTAACCCAAGACTACAAGCAACGACAGCAGGTTACGGCAACAGAGATCAATCAGCAAGATACAACATCAAGGGAAAGGAGACTTCAACAAGGAGAAATAGCTTAGGCTTAAGACTATTGTTTTATCATAAGGTTGTAGTATTCCTTGGCTAAGTTGAAGTGATCTTATTGTAACTAAACCATCTAGAACACTAATTTGATGTTGCTAGAGACTCTTTGATCTAGTGGATTTTGGGAGCAGGAGTTCTCTCACGAGACGTACCGAGCCGAAGGCCGGGAACTCGTTAAATCGTATGTGTTTTTACTTTCAGTACTAGACATAGATCAAGTTAACTTCTAACCTAAGTAACCTGAGCTAATAATCTGTAGCCACTTTTATCATATGAGCACGGGACTGTTGTATAAACTTCTGATTAGCTTTATTGTAACATTTACGTTTCAGAACTTTTACTCGTCATTTGTTTCAGAACTTTAATGTTCCTTACATTTTTTTTGCTTTTAAATGCCTCTGTGCAAATGATTTTGCGAAAGGTTTATGTTCGCACCATTTGATTTTCTATCACCTGTTAACAAAAGATTTTGTCGATACAAAGAAGAGCCAACTTGTAGAAATAGTTAGCCACTCGAGACGTTCCAACGTGACTCGTTAATAGTGCCGGCCTGTTTGAACTAATTATTACTCCCTCTGTCCCACTTTAAGTGGGTTTTAAGGATTTTGCACTCCAATTAAGAAAGCAAATAAAATACCTAAACTAGCCTCATTTATGTTTTTATTTCAATAGTTTATCAACAGATTTTTGTTCGATGGTTTAATAATAGGTCATGCGTATCAATCCCAAGGAAGCAATCCCAAGTTGAATGGTCAACTAACCATTAAATGAGATAATAAATTTTGTAAATAAATCAATCATTTTTTCAATATTGCTTGGTCAAGACACGTTTAAGTTTTAATATGACAATTACATTTGCAGAAAATTTTACAAAACATGGAGCCAAAGACTGAAAGTGAATTTTTCGTTCCAGAAAAAATCAAATTTTGGAATGGAGGCAAAATGAAAATGATCGTAACTTTTCATGTTTATATAACACGGATCAACTAACAAACAAATTATAGCTCATTCATGTCTTCTAATTTTGATCTGAATCTCCCAGTTACAAATGATGAGAGAGTTGTTAATTTTGATCTGGAAGATGAGAGGGAATATCTTTTTGATTTAAACAAAAGTCCGGTGAACGAAGAAAGTGTAAACGATGGAGATGTTGAGTTTTCGCATCATAATAGTTTGGATGATGAGTTTTCATGTCATAATAATCCAAACGACTTGGACGAGTACACACACCATCCAGGTTTATATTACTTTTAATAGTCTGTTAATTAGTTGATGAGTATCACTCTTGATTTAATATGGTTTTGTTTTTTGTATTGTCATGTGGTAATCTAATGCACATGGAGTTTCTATTTTGATCTCTGAGTAATTTGTTTATACTTAGTTTATTGCTCGCCATGAACCTGTTAAGCTAATGTATTTTTTTAATTTATTCCATAGTATGTTAAGGTGTTTGTCATTGATAAATTTAACTGATTTAATTTTTACTCTGATGTAATTTGCAGATGTGGGTAATGACGATGAAGCACGTCACGTGTCAAAAAATCTCTCAGACAAAGACAGATGGGCAATATACAATGCTCTTATGGAGAGAACTACTGGGGGAGTAAAGCAAAAAAATACTACACGTGAAGTCTCAAATTTATTTGGGGTATCAATCCAAACGGTGCAAAGAATTTGGAACCGGGCAAAGGAAACTGCTAATGATGGTGAAATCAATGTTTCCCACAGAAGGTCAGGAAACTGTGGGCCGAAGCGTATTCCACTCGATTTGCCTACACTCGATTTGCCTACAAAATCCCTCATATGCAAAAGTCTACACTCGCAAGAGAAGGTCGTCTACCTATTCAAATCAGCTGTGATGCTTCACTCGTTCAAAATGTGATGAACATGTTAGCGTCAAGAGATTAGTACTTGGAAGGTTTTATGTTTTTTATGTTGTGTTTTTATTCTGAGATGGTTATGTTCTTCTTCAGAAATAATTAAGTTTAAATTTAAAATTATTCACGTTTATGTAAAGTCTATAGTTGGGTGCCACTGTAATATTTTTGCTCATTGCTATGAACAACAAAAATTATTAACTAAACATAAAGTTTAAATTAAACTGGCAGTAACTTTTGTTTTGGTGTCCTTGCAAAATCTGTACTGTAACTTATTCAAGCACAATCAGTTTTGTAATGATAAAATCGATTCCACACACTAGAAAGAAAAAATGTAGGAAATGTGAAAACGATTTCACAATTGTCTTATTAAAATAGATTCAAACGTACTTTGACAAAAAAAAAAAAAAGATTCAAACGTACTACCATGGATGATAACCTTTGACTCTAGAAAAAAGATGGCACATAAATTTTCAATAGATCGAATACAACTTCATCATACTCTTTGTTGCCATTGTAGTAAGGCTTATTCAGATCGATTTCACCGTTGACGTATTTTTGAACAAGTCGAACATCCTTGCTTTCTTCTTCTTTTGTTACATCTTTGCTCCTTTCGTTTTTTATCATGTCACTGCTCTCCTCTTTTTTCATTCTGAATATTTTTTCAAGTGTTAAGGAAAGTGGAATGAACACACTATTGAGTTTATAGTGGATTGTCAGAAAAATTCCCGTAATCAATTGAATGCTCCATTTTTGTCTCTCTAACTCGTTAATATCGCATTGATGGAAATATGAATAGTTTTGTTTAGTCATTTTGGATTTCGAACCTTTTGACCAAAACTAATAATGATATACAAGGGTAAAAAAATGAAACACTAGCAATTTCTATCTAGGGTGAAGAGAACTTCAATTAAATTGGGACAAAAAAAAAACCCTAAAACACCACTTAAAGTGGGACAGAGGGAGTAAATACTAATATGCATTCGTTTTCATGTATGCCAAATATATAGATATATTTACATGTATTAATATTTGTATGAAGGTGATCATAATTCATAACATTTGTCATGGGTAACGACGACGGCATGTAGGGATAGGACGGATTTGCATATCCGGGAAATTTAGGGTATCCGAATCTGGATTCGGATTTGCCGGATCCGTGGATTTAGTATCCGGATCCGGACTCGGGGCTTCCGGATATTCGGATTCTGGATATCCGTCTAGTTATCATATTATCCGCGGATATCCGGATCCGGATTCGGATTCGTAAAAATAATTAATCAAATAAAAATAATATTTTAAAAATATTAGAATTCTAAAATATACATAAACTAAATATTTATACAAGATTTATAAATATAAAATGAATATAATATTTAAATAAAAGTTAAAATATAATATTATAAAACTAATTTTATGAATAAATATTAATATATCAAATATAATTATTAATAAAATTTAAAAAATTGATATATTTTAAAAGTACGGATTCAGATCTAGATATCCAGACCTAAAAATTAAGATATCCGGATCCGGATTCGGTTTTGACGGATCTTTGATTTTACTATCCGAATTCGAATCCGGACATCCCGGATATTCTATTTTCGGAATGGATCTGGAGCAAATCTCGGATAGAATCCGGATCCGGATAATAAGTCTCAGGCCTAACGGCATGAACAGAACCTAAATAGATTTTAACAGCTACGATATCACAATTTAATAAATAATAAAGGTTTCTTCTATCTTTTCGACACACAGTACTATATCTAAACTAACACAAAAACCATTTCGTTCAAATATAGAGAGGTAAGAAGTAACAATCATTCAAGGAGAAATTGGCTAATAAGGCCATAACGAGATTATACTTGTCCTTTTATACTTTTGATTTTATAGTTTTGTTCCATTATATCTTTGATTATTTTTAATACGAAATTAACCTTATGATCCTCTAATTTAGTTTATAAATTACGGTTGATGTTTAATAATTAGACATTTTATGTAGTTTATATGTTTTTATTTATTAAACTAATAGTTTATGTATTTTACAACACTTTAAATATAAGTATAATACAAAATAAATTATATATTTAATAAAAGTAAAAGTAAAAATATATTCATACAAATATAATTTAATTTCTTATTTAATTTATAAAATAGTTTAAATATATTTAAAATATATAATCAATGATGTATTTATTAAAAGTGAAAAGATAAAAAATATATTTCATTAAAATATAATTTAATTTCATATTTTAATATATAAAAAAAATCATAATAAACGTAAAACATATAAAATTAAAATAAAGCTAATGAAATTAATAAAAGCGAAATAGAAAACTAGAAAATTTATTAATATTGTATATAACATTAAAATTTTCAAATACATATAAAATTTATTTACATATAAATAAAAACATAAAAAAACACTTTAACTGTAACTTATTAATTGTATATCAGTCAAATATAAATATTTATTAAATTATACATAACATTAAAATTTTAACAAAATAACAACTCTGTATTTTAATAATAATATACTAAATGTTTTTTTAAACTGATCAGATAAGTTTAAATAAAATCAGTTATGATACTTTCCTAAATTTTCCCAGATTTAAAAAATAGAATAAACCAAAAATATAAAATACATGTCCTAAACAAGATAGAACGATAACATATAGTTAGAATATAAATTATAATCCGTTAAAACATAGCATACACGTAAGAACTCGTTTTTATCAAATATAGATGATAGAATAAAATATATAACATAAATTAATGTTTTCTATGTTTTTCTAAAATACAGTGCAAATGTTACAATATGTATTGTATGTTATGAATAACAAAGAAATACAGTTAAAAGTGAGGCCAGCGTATTCTATATTTAGATAAATCATAGAGAAAACATTACAATATGTATAATAATCTGTCGAAAACATTGAGAAAAGTTAGAATATACATTATATCTTTGTAAAAATGGTTATAATATATATTCTAGAAAGCTTAGATTAGCAACTAACTTTTTTCAAAAAAAAAAATAGTTTTTGTATAGTTAAACATGTTAAAAATTCACATGAGTTTATAAATCTTTTATACTTTTCTGAGTTATATATAATATCTGATAATTATTTTCATTAATATAAGGATAATTGCGTCTAATATTGACAAATTAATACAAACGTATATATAGACAAATCTATTTTCAGTATGTCCTATTTTCCCAATTTCCCCTATAGGGGAAAAAGTCACTATGTAATAAAAAGAATGATCTTAATTAATTGAATTAATCAGTTTATTAAGACAGGGTTTAGTGGAGGCCATCTAGTTCATGTCTCCAAACCGCAAAACATAACCAGACAGAAGAACATTAAGCCACTAAGTAACCCATTTCGCTCTTTTCTTCCCTCCAAATTCCCAATTTTCGATAATATTTGCATACTATTCAATATTTTTGTCTTCATTCATCTTACACTTAGTTTGATGTTTAAGGCGTAAACATTTCCTTGAAAGTATTAATATTCAATCATAATTGATCAAATGATAAGTCTAAAAAATGATAAGTTTAATGTCTCATATTAATTGACGTTGGGAAGTATAAGATACACTTAGGGGTGTGGCTTGTAAACAATCGGAGTTTCTGAACCAAACAGAACCAATATTTTTGGTTTTTAGTTTTAGTTTGGCTAGTTAGTACCTACTGAGGTTAAACAGATCGATGTTTCTCTATTTCTTTCATCTCACATACTTCAAATTAAAAAACTGACAAATTAGCACATACTTATATGCATCTAATTTACCTTTCAATTCAGCTACCAGCTAACGACTCATATTCAAGATATTTAGCATTTATACAACTTCATTAGCATTAAGAATATGATCACAAACAAAAAATGAACACATTTAATAGCCGGCTTTGTGCTGAATCAAAATATACATTTTTAGTGCCAGGCTAAACATGGGGATAACGATTGTTGTCGTTTTCGTATAGCTGCAGCATTTGGAGAGTACAATAGATGTAAATATATGCACTATTCCCGTCTTCAGTACCTCCTCGGTGGCTCTACTTGTTGAATCAACTTATCCCTGTGTCTATGTTGGTCAGTTGATTAGATAGGCAGAGTTGGTTCTTTTTGTTTATCTTTCAGGTCTCAAGAGCCACTGGTTTTCTCGTTACTGCTGCTTTCTCGGGCCTGTCTTCTTGTATCTCTTGTTGAGGTGGTACCGGTCCCAAAATCGGTCTCTTCTTGTAAGATCGGACTTAAATAGAAAGATGCGGATATGCTGATGAGGAGAAAGCGGAGACACGTTCTCCCGCTCCGATTAAACAGAACCAGCCAGCGAAAGCAGATGTCGGGTCCAGGGTTATGATAAGCGACTTGGCAGTGTATCCTTCTTTTATGTTGGGTTCGGAGAAATGAAGTAATCCGATGTGTATCCTTCGGACATTTAGCAGGGTAGTTTTGGTCGTACAGATTTTATGCAAAATGTATTTATATGCTTATGCCCTGAGAAGATTTATAAACTTTTAATTAAAAATATATATTCGAAAAATTTAATGGGACTTGGTTTTAGTTTGGATAGTACGAAGCTTTATTTATTTTGTTACTTTTTTGAAACTTTATTTTTGTTACTTACTTAGATCGTGCCTTTTGCCCGTGGATTAACCATGCTATTTTGCATCACAGATTCTTATGAAAATCCTGAAATTTCCGAAGACAGAACTTATAGTTAACACTGATATAATGGAAGTGGGGTTAAAAATGTCTATCGATCGTTGAGTTTACGAATACGCGTTTTGAAATTCTTTCTTGTTTTCGTTGATTTAGAATAGTGAAAATCAAAAGACAAGAGAGACTGAGAAAAACAAATTATAGTCTGAAAAAAATAATAAAATCAAGAACAACGTCCTTAAAATCTCAACATTAAGAACAACTTTATCAGAAATTTCTTTTTTTTGAAAGAATTATCAGAAATTTCACCCACCAAAAATAACTAAATGTTATTAATATCTCAACCATAAACATGTGTTCATAAAAATCATATCTCTTTTATTACGTCAAAGTTTCGCCCTATAAATTAAACCATCAAAGTTATTTTTTTTAGAAAAGAAAGAAATCTGATAGTTTTTTACCTTCTTAAAAAAAAATTATTGTTTGAGGCATAGGCCGGCCACAGCTCAGGTTTTGTTAATCACTGAAACGGGCGAGATCCAGAAGCAGTGTTTCAAATAGACATTTGGGTGGATTTACATAACACTAGCACATGCCGCATGCACCTATTGAGTTACCATCATGTTCACCATTTCACACAATCAGACGGAACAAGTATGAGAATATAGACCTCCACCTTTGTGTTTCATATCAAGCCTCATTAATTTGTTTATGATAAAATCCTCTTTTCTGTTTCATAACCAGTCAAACCATACATTTACAGACGCATATATTATGTATGTATTATGTTTTCCGTCATGTTTGAATTGTACATCGACTTGCAAGTTTCGAGTTTTAATTTAATGTTTTTGTTTATTCATAGTGGGAAGATTACACTGTAGTTATTTGATTTCGTTTAAAAATTATAATTGTATCTCCAATTCCACTCCATTTTTTTCATTCAAAATGGAGTGGAGATAATTATAGAGTAAAGAATACTCTGACCCTACTTCATTTCACACTCTATAATAAAATTTATTCTATAAACGGAGTAATCTATTTTTTATTTATTCTTTTACTCCATTAAAATGTAAGAAATGAAATAATACTGAAGCATTTTTACTTACATAATCACTTTTATTCCATTTTAGAAAAATAGAGTTTTACATTGTTAGCGTAACCTAGATGCCTAATAAAAACAAGAAAAAAGATGACTGTTAGCATAACCTAGATAACCAATAAACAATAAACTTAAATTTTATAATTTTTTGAGTGAGTGTATTTTTGAAAAAAATATTTCAGATATAGGAATTAAAATATTAAATTGCACTGATTTTTTAAAAGCCTTTCAAAAATAGCTTTACATTTTAATATTTTTAGTAGAAACTAATTCGTTTTATGCATTAACCTTTTTAAATTTAGTAAATAAAAATAAAACAATGTTAAGCTTATCCACAATTCTTTTGATTCTTTCAAAATAGTAAAATAATCATTCTGCAAAGAATTAAATCATGTTTGGTTTGTAGAATGAAGTAATAATAAATAAAAGTTCAAAGAAAATAAATTCTCCATACAAGAGAAGACAAAAAAATTAATAAAATGCCACAAAAAACTGTAGATATTTTTCCTTATTTTAAGTAATCTTAAAAAAAAAAAAAGTTATATCCGAAAAGTAGCTTGCCTCACGCGCCCTCAAAGGGGACGACTAAAATGTAGAAGGAGTCAATGCAAAGAAATGACTACCAAATGGCAAAAGAAGTTTCTGTAGACTTTATAAAGAATCAAACATCTCTGAAAAATTCTTGAACTATTTTTCTAAAACGCGACATTCTTTCTCCTCTCTCTGCGACTTTTCAGGAACAGAGATTTTGGAAAGAAGACGACGAGGCTGACTTTACGAACCAGAAGAAAAAAAATTGATGTTGATGATGATCTTGTCCTCCTGCTAGCTTTGATAAATCATCCCTGGTTGGTCCTCACAAAATTCAGTTTCCTTTTTTCTAATCCTCTGTTTTTGGTCCTCTGTTTTGTTTACTCTTAATCCCCTGTTTCGTCTCTGTTTCGGTCCTCTGTTTCGTCTCTGTTTTGTTTTCACCATTCTTTGCTCGTAAGTCGTTACGATCTCTTTTTCGTTTTTTTTGTTCCACAAATCTCGATATATCTCATTGATTTCACCAAACCCTTGTCTCCAAATCTCATTGATTACAATTTTCATTCCCCAAACAAAAAAGAAGAAATAACTCTTTTTTTTTTAATTCTGTTTTATCGATAATCATGGGCTGTGCGAGCTCGAAGCACCACCGTAAGAAATGCCTTCATTGCCGGAGAGGGTATTCTCCGGTAGACATTCAGCGAAGCAAATCTGTGCACCATCCATCACAACGCTCCGACAATAGCTCCGACATGCTCGCTCTCAGTTCCTCCAGCTTCGGATCTCTCAAGCTCTGCGACTACTCTTTCGGACAAAACCATAAAGACTTGTTGGACGTCAGTGGGAAGCTTGTCGCGGACCAAACAGGAGATGGGTTTGGTCCTAAGGAAGTCAAAGAGAGGCCAGAGAAGGAGATATCGAATTTGGAAATGCAGGCTAAGCTCATGGAAGCTAAAGTGTGGTCAAGTATGATGAGCGAGAAGATCCCCAAGATTGTTCCCAAGACTCCAATCTTGACGCCTCCGGGAGAGCCAGAGACGATCAATACGTGGGAGATGATGGATGGGCTTGAAGACATGAGTAGTCCTCTTCGTTCACCAAAACATGTTACGAGCTTCTCCTTTGAAGTTGCTCGTGGTGGTGATAGTGAACGTCCCAAGTCGAATGGTGATCTAAAGCCATTGTGGCTTCAGATGGAGGAAGAAGGGCTTGAGGATTCTAGTTGCAGATTGGAAGATTTCGATCCTGAGATCATTTCTTCATTCAGGAAATCACTCCAAGAACTCCCTGCTGATCATCCTTTCCACATTTCGGTTCATGATCTGAAGTTGAATCCACAGTTTGAGTTCTCTGATGAAGAAGAGGAGGAAGCTTTGAGTAAAGACAAGGTGATACTCTACTTCACAAGCCTTAGAGGTATAAGGAAGACATATGAAGAAAGCTGTGATGTCCGGATAATACTAAAAAGCCTCGGAATTAGAGTGGATGAGCGTGATGTATCAATGCATTCGGGTTTCAAAGACGAGCTAAAGGAGCTGCTAGGGGATAAGCTCAACAATGGTGTTGGGATCACCTTGCCTAGAGTTTTCTTGGGGACGAAGTATCTCGGGGGAGCTGAGGAAATTCGGAAGTTGAATGAAGACGCTAAGCTTGAGAAGCTTCTACAAGGCTGCGAGAGGGTGGAAGAAAACAGAGATGGTAATGGGCTAGAATGTGAGGCTTGTGGAGATGTAAGGTTTGTGCCGTGTGAGACATGTTCAGGGAGTTGCAAAGTGTACTATGAAGATGAAGATGAAGATGGAGAAGAAGAAGAAGAAGATGATGATAAGAGTGTAAAGGAAGAAAGAGAGTATGGGTTTCAAACATGTCCTGATTGTAATGAGAATGGACTCATTAGATGCCCTCTTTGCTGTGATTAGTTGTTTGAACATACACAAAAAGGGAAAACATTGTCTTGTTTTTGTTTGTTTTACTACATTGGAGTTTTGAGTCGCTTGAGGGTTTTATTACCTCTATAAATTTTGTTGTACATAAAGAGGTTTTTTATTGTGAAAAAGGAAAGGTTATTTTTTCAAATGTAAATTGTTGTTTATTCTTTGAAATTTCATTCATGCTTTACATGTTGTACTCATATATTTGAAAAGGTAGTGGGAATAGAGGAAGAAAAGTCAGCTTACAAAATATGACCGGAGAAACAAAAAAGAATCTTTCAAAGTCAAACTCTTATGCTTTTTCTTTTGTCAGTATGTCAAACTCTTAGGACCAAGTCCATTTCTACCACGTCCGAACTCACTGATTAACCGAGGTCTCTTAGTGCGAGCTGTAGATTAGTTTGACCACTATGGTTTGCCATTGTTCTTGCAAGTTCAGTTTAGCTTAGGTGCGTAAGTCTAATCTTCTCTTTTGGTTAGTGCCTTTTGCTTTTTTAGCTGGTACTTTAATTGTATTGTTAATTAATTAGTTTTTCTACTCGCCCAGCCCTTCTAAAACTCAGCCCGCTGTGAATGTAATTCATACATACTAAAGCCTGCCAAGACAGTTAAGACTGCGATCAGGTCCGCTGGGTCGCCGGCAAGTTTTATAATGAAAATAATTAAATACATGACTAATTTTGAAGCCCATCAAAAACAGTGTGAAGCTAAGTGAAGAAGCGAAATTTGCAATCACAAGTGGGGCATTGAAGTATTGAACAGCCAATAGAACCGTACGCGTAAGTGCAATCATACTAGAAAATCAACCGAAAGCAGTGAATCATGATGACAAAATCGAATGCTAATCTGTAAGGAACTTGCAGCAACGGAAGCATAAGCCTTTTTGGAGCAATATGTATTCTGGCATATTAAAATGATCAGATTCATTGTGGAAATATATTCTTCTCAATTTCAAATATTGATATACCATGGATTTGACCCACTTTTACCCATGTTATATAGGTGTTTTGAGATATGTTTATTATGTTTTGGAGTCTTTCTAGAATATTTACAGCTTCAGGTACATTCGGAGGAAGGTGGTGATTTTGGTGTTTTTTGGAGCTTTTTGAGATACAGAACTGCACAGATGCATCAAATATTTAGCTATGGATGGAGACCTTTACGATTGAGCTGATATTTTGACACAAGATAGATCTATGAGTTAGCTTTCCAATGCTGCTGGTTTCAGGTCAATCCAACGGTTAGATCTAAAGTTATGCCCGTTTTACTGAAGAGTGGTCAGTTTGTCTCGCGAGAAGAAGCTGTCGAGAAGAAGGTGTCGAGAAGAGGAACGAATGTCGATCGATGCAGCAACCTTAATATCGATCGACACTGATACTTAGGTCCAGAAGTCACCACAAATTATCATAATACCCCTGGACGAATGTAAACTCTATTTTATGTTTTCTAAACCATTGTTGACGGCTATACTTCATACTATTCTAGAGAGAGAAAGCTTAGGATTGGAGAGAGAGATCTGAGCACTTTGAGAGAGGGAAGATCTTGAACTCCCTTTGTTTCTTTACTTTATTTTGTTCTTCTATTTATTGCAGTATTATTCAGACCATCATGATGTTTCTTATGAATATGTTTGAGTAATCTTGCTGTTAGATTTAGGTTTCTCATAAGGTTAATTATGTATTGCTAATATGAATTGCTATTAGGGATGTTTAAAATATAGTTCTTCATCTAGTTGTTCTTAATGCTAATGTTTAGGATTAATCACCATTGACTTAAATCTTAGGATTAACTAGAGTTTGACCCGCGCACCCGCACGGATATTTATGTTAACTTACATATATATATTATTTAAATATTTATTGGTTAATATCTTAAATATTTAGCATATTTTAAAATGTTTGTAAACGTAATAATTAAATAATTTATATGGTATAAATAATATTGACCCGTGCGCCCATACTAAACCTTCGAAAATATTGACCTATTGATATGTTTAAGTAATATTTCTTTTAATATGAGATCGTTTCTCAAGTGCACTAACATTTCAAATATTTTGATTAGATATAATGAGATTTAGATACATCAGAAAGGAATATTCAATTTTAAAATTAATTATTCTACAGTAAATCAAAGATAGTTAAATATTCTCATTGATAGATTTTATTGCTAAAAATAATTTATAGTAAAAGTTAAATTTATATTTATAAGCTTTCGAAAATATATATAGATATATTTTATGCAAAATTTAGATATATTAAAAACGAATGTTCGGTTATAAATATTCGATATTTTGTACAAGTAATTCAAATATATTTAAATCTTAGCATAAACAGATTTTATTGTTGAAAATAATAATAGTAACCAAAATTGTTAAATATGTATTATAGGAATATTTAATATATATATATATATATATTAGGCCTTCCAAGCTAAATTTCTTGAATTATACTATACTTGGGAAATATTGCATATAATTGTTAAAATTTATTTTAAACTTGAATATACTAAATTTGTAACTAAAAAATATAATTAAATTTATTCAGCAAAAAGGTGAATATTAATATATCGTAGACAACTGTTTTGTTGAAAAGTTGAAGATCAATATAATACAGTATAAATTCTTGTGGTGTAGATTAATTACATTCATTTCTTTGCTGAAATAACTATGTATAATATTGTATAATTGCCTAAATGTAGGAGAAACTTAAGGTGATGATAATTAAACGTACATTATTGTTGCTGAAATCTTTAAAGTTATAGTTATTTTAGGAAGTTATTTACTGTTTGAAAAAAGATAAACATTATTTCAAAATAAGTTTATTTAATTTTTAAAGGCATTGCATTGTAAATATTGTGCAAGTTTAAGGGTAAGTTTTAATTTGTACTTCCCTTTTAATGGATTAGATTTGGATAAGTGATAGCTTGACCAAATACCTGAAACTCTAACTAGTATGATCTAATCAAATTACACATACACGAAAGTTGTTCTAGTAAGATTACAGAACTTATCAAAATCGATTTTAAAGCTCGCTAGAAGCAATATCGATCGACACAGCGACAGTTGTATCGATCGATATAGTGAAGATATTCACATAGAATAATCGATCGACACTTTTTTGTGATTCATAAACGAGAGCTTAGATCCGAGATCTAGTTGAAGATAATCTAATTGATTGTACCTAAGTTTGAGTTCAGAACAATTAATATTCATAAATCCTTAATAACCCAATTAAGTTGCATACTTGTCATACCTGAGATATACCTGAATCTAGTTGTTTTCCATCTGTTAAACAACCTCGAATCAAATCAATCGAACAACTACGTTGTTAACCTCTTCATTAACTGTTTAAAACCTATTTATCTTGCTTTATTTCGAAGATTGCCAATCTGTTGTGTAATCCTAGAGTCTCTGTGGATTCGATTCCTAAGTGCTACAACTGAACTTCTTATTTGAGAGAATAAAGTCACTCTTTGGAATAATTTGAGTGATATCAAATATACTAGACAATCTTGAGGAACATGGATTCTAAATTTTAAGACGGTCAGGTCTACCTAAGGGCTTTGAGCCCACATTAACAACCTTAGCTAAGCAAAACTGATGATATCAGTCATAAAAATTAAACATAGTCATAGGCTCATAAATAACTTGGTTACATAGGTCAACAAACCAAGTTGCTATCATCTCCTCAAACTGTATGTTGCTTCCTTAATCATTTTCCTTTAAACCATGTTCATTTTGGTGTTTAATATATAACATTTGCAGTTGATTGACAAAATTTGACTTAAATAAGCTCTTATTCCTTATTATAACAAACCAGTGAATTTTTATTGAACTGTTTATTGGCAAGTTTTAAAAAATATTGTAACGAGCTATTTTCCATTAACAAGATATTCTAAGCATTTCTTATGCTTGCAACACTTATTTATGTTGCTTTACTTTTATAAATAAATTTCTATCAAAATGATAAAATATTGTATCAAAAATTATGATGCAAATAATTATTTATTAATTTTATCTTTTGTCCTTATTTTATGTTTATGATTAATAGTTCCAAATTTTTTTGTTAATCTATTTAATTTTGATTATTATTTAGAAAAATAATTAATTAATTATATTAATGATAAATTGTAAAAGTTTGTAATCTATTGGTTGTTTTTTATTTCATACTAGAGGTGACCCGCGCTTCGCTTGGGGTTCTATACTTTTGAATATATTTTTTTGGTGCATTACGGGTTTGAGTTTATAGGGTTAGGTATTTTGTTTACGAAGACTTAATTTTTCATGATTGTGTTACATTTGACTTCATTGCAAGGCGGGTCACTACTGTTTGAACAGTGCCGATACAATATTTTCAATTTTTTCTCGATGCCCTATGCTCTTTTAAAACTTTGTGCCTTTGTTCTCATGTAAAAAAAAAAAAAAATTTGTGCCCTACATACAACTAAAATTTTTGTTTAAAATTGTGATGTTCTAAGTGGTTGATTCCTTTGTCAATGCTCCGGACCAGTCCTGTGTTTGAATCCCGGTGTTAGTAGAGAGAGGAACAGTGAAGAATACTCTGAGGGGGTGACAAACATTGAGTAGTTTTGTGTTAATATTTTCAAATATATTGTATTACATAGTTATCATTCTGCATTGTTTAATTTACTTTTTCGTTTCGCATGTCAATTGCTTTAATTATATTTATATTTTTTTATAAATATTACATAGTATTATTCTTGTTAGCTTTGTGGTTATATTTTCAAATATATTGTAGGGACTTTTTCTTTTGTGAACATTTTTTCATGGAATCTGTGAAATAGCCACCAAATTAGAGCAAGGAAGAAAATATGTCTGTTCTTATTATTATATATTGTTGAGTTGTTCTAAGTAAAATTTGACGATCTAAAAGTTTCATATGTTCTTTATTTTATTTATTTTTAATATGTTTAGGCATATTTTGAAAAATCGAATTGTATAATAATAATATGAATCAATATTTGTGAAAATCATGTTTAAGAATATAAATTATAATACATCTAAAAAGTTGAGAAACCCCAAATCTACCAAAATATTTTAGAACACATAAAACATGAGAATAAATAAAACCTATAACTAAATTAATATGACGAACTATCTTGGCATGTTCGGATATATATATATGCTAAAGTAAGGGCATTCCTAAGGAATCCAATAATTTTAAGCGTACAAAAATTAAAGTTTTCAAAAAATAAACATACAAACTATACTTTCCAAAAAGATAAATATTTCTGACATAGATTTTGTTTCATTAATGGATACAAAACATTTCATTATACGCACAAATATTTTGTATAATTTTTTATTATTATTTGCATTTGTATTTAAAAACATATGTGTTTAATATAGTGAAACCATTACGAAATATAAATAGGTAGACATATTATAATTTATTTTTAATTTAGTCATGGTCTTAAACAAATTTGAGATGATTAAGACTAACATTTATTGTATTTTTATAACTGAAAATCCTATATAAGATGATCAAAAGTCAATCAAAACGTTGGTCTACATACTCTTTTATGTTAGTTATTTAAGTTTTGTGAATCCATTTTTAGGTTTACAATTGATTTAAAATTTGTTTTGGTTTAAGAATCATTAAGTTCCAAAATTAAAGAGTTTGTTTATAAATTTTTTCCTAGAAATTCCTTATTTGTACCACTATACAGTTATGAAATGTGTGCATTTGAATATATCAAATTTAAATCCATTTTCACCAATTTCGATAGTTGCAAAGGGAAGGTCACATCAAACCCCTAATGCGCATTTTGTTTTTAAACATTTAAGGAGCATATGGCACTAAATTTTCCCAACACATATCCGTTACTTACTTGTGTGCAAAGAAATCATATGAGTGTTCATTTTGGTTATTCTGTTTCCTCTTAAATTCCATCCCCCCACTTTTCTTTTAATCCCAAGTTTTGGTAAAGACTATGATTTGAACCACTTCATTTCTCATCTGCCTGTTCCTATATATTATAATGAACATTAACGTTGCAATTCTCTAGAATATAGTACACAATACTGGTTTGAATGAAACAAAAGAAACCATCTAGTTCCAGGATTCTGGAGTTTAAGTTATTGAAATCAGTAAACCAAAATTAAGAACACACTCAGATCTTTCTCAATTACCTTACCATTCTTTTTGAAAGATGCGAAAGTATCTTCCACCAAAATTTTGTTGATAATTTACTGGTGACCTTTGAGCCTCTCCTTTTTCTCTCAAGATAACTTGGCCACCCAATGGTGTCTCTCTGTGTGTTCTTGCATAATCTCTTGAGCCTCTCTTATCTGTCTTCCGTATCTTCATGTTCCTTCATATTTTCTTGAGTTTAGCTATGATATTTGTTTGAATCAAAAGAAACATATTAATTCAAGTATGTATGATCATAAGCGGCTGAAATCAATATAAATTTGGTTTGAATGAAAAAAAAAAGAAAAAGAAACCATCTAGTTGCAGGAATCAAGAGTATAAGTTTCTGAAAGCAGTAAACCAAAACTAAAAACACAGTCAGTTCTTACTCTATTACCTTACCATTATCCTTCCAAGACGTAAAATAATCTCTCATTTGCAGTATCAATCTGTCATCCTTAGGATTTTGTCGATAACTCACTGGTATCTCTTGAGCCTCTCTTGTTTCCTCTCATGGTATTCGGCCAGCCCATGGGGTCTCTCTGTCTTTGTCTCTGATCCACATGCTCTATGGATCTTCTCTCCTCTACCAAGCAATGTTATCTCTTTGTATCTGTTCCTCCGAATCCTCTTGATCCTCTCTCATCCGCCTTCCATATCTGCATGTTCCTGCATATCTTGTAGAGTATTAGCTATAATATAATCAAAAGGCACGTATCAATTCTAGAACTCAGTATCATAAGCGGTTGAAACCAGGAAGACTGCAACACGGTTGTTTTGTGTTATTCTAGTAAAAAAAAATCTAAGCTGTAACAAAATCGAGCAAGGAAGGATTCACCGAGCAATAATTTTCTTTGGATAATGGATTCGGTCAACTTGAACTTCACACATAAGGTGAAAACTCAATAAGAAAAGTCACAACTTGCAACCAGGAAAGAGAATGCTCGTAGCTAAAAGGCCATGTGAATAGAGTGAACCTTCACTGAACAGATGTTGTTCTTCTTCAGACGGTAGGAATTAACAGAGCTCTGGATGAGCGTAAACTGTGGCCGAAGAGCAATTATATGATTATTTCACAGACATATCAGAAAACTAAATAATAGAAGTCCGGCTACAACGCCCATCTATCAAAACAGTGAGAAGGGCGTGAGGTGGCCAACAGAGGTAGGTAAGCTTGGAATCGAAAGTTTGAAAGGTTTTGTTTGGAAAGATGATTGACATGTCCTGCCTCCGGCGTATTTATAATCTTAGGTTTCAGACGTTACCATGGAAAGATGTATGATAAAATCAATTTGAAAGAGTGGAGAGAGTGGTTTAATGGTTGTTATGGCGATCATTACATGGAACTCTTGAATGCTAAAGGAAGACGTTACTAACGTTGAGAGTCGAAGAAAGGAATTTTCAATCGTCCCAGTGATTTTTTCCGGCTAGATGACAGTAGGTCTAAAAAGAAGATCGCCAGAGTATTTAGATGGGCTTTAGGCAAATAGGCCCTATAAAAACTACAGCTTAGTTAAAAGTCGAAAAGGAGTGAACAAAAGTTGCGTCTTTTCTTCAGATATATAGAATCGTACACGTGTCCTCTTTTGCACATACCTTCTAAGTGACGTGGCTCGTTCGTCACTGGTAAAACCATTGGATTTCTATTGACAGTTGACTAAACGAAAATTATTGCACGACGGCTACTTTTCCTAAGTTTTGTATACAGTTTTTTGGAAAAGATGGATTTAAGCCATAGTAAACACATAAAACCCATTAAACCCAAAATTTAATGAAATATTGAGTTTTGATTGACTATGACATGTGTCGCCATCACAGACTTCGAATTAGTGACATGGAATCTGATGTGGATGGCCTAGGAATGAAAGAAACTCTTCTTTATATATATAGATTTGATAAAGTTAAAATAAGCAAAATCTTCTTACTGGGCCATATCAACATTTTGGATTACGTTTTTCAGCCACACATTATATATATAAAGATATCATTCTTCTAATCAGGATAGCCACTAACATGTCTTCTGATAACGTTACGCCCTATGATGAATAGTCCTGGGAATGTGAGTTAAAGCCCGCGGGGATCGGCCCATTAGACCCGCGGCGGGGCGGATGAGGATCACCAAAATTATAAATTTTCAAACCCGCGGGTCATGCGGATCGGTGGTTATATACAGCGGGGCGGATGCGGTTTGTGGTTTATGTCGAAGCGGGTACCCGCTAACCCGCGTAAAATGATACTATGTCGTTTAGGAGTGGTAGAAACATGAAGTGTGTGCTGTTTTATATTATATCCGTTAGACTGTTTGTTGTTTTTGTGTTGACTCCTCTTGAAAGTGTGTGCTGTTTTAGTGACGGTGACTAAAAATGTTTGTCATCTTACATTTAGTCCATATAGAAACCTATATTTTTAACCCTGAAACACCTCCCTTCTTTCACGCCGTAAACGAACAACTGTAACTCATCTCTTTCAATGGCCAAAGCGTTCTAATGCTCTGCAAATTGGAAATAATCCAGTTTTTCTGTGCGAATCAGGATCCTCGAACTCATTTCTCTCAAGTCTTAACTCCATCTCGTATTTACAGACTGAGAACAAGCTCTTTCTGTATTTTTGACTTTCTGACATTTTTGGCGGATAAACCGCTAGACCTGCTTGATTGATGCGAGGCGGGTGCGGTTATCTAAATCCAATCAGGCGGATTTTGCGGATAAACTTTTCGAGTGAAAAAATGAGTTTGACCCGCGGCAGGGCGGGGCGGATCCGACCCGCTTCCCAGGCCTAATGATGAATCACCGATGTTAAGTCTTTTACATTTCTCTGATTCACCTAACCAGTGTCTTCCGTTAATGGTATATTTCCACTTTCTCTCCGACAATTGAATTTGTAAGCATTTTAATATGAATGAAATGTAGAATAATCTCTGAACTCATTGAGAGTGTCAACTGAATAACGTATGAATAGTTTGTTGGATTGATCCATGTCTCGATGAATGAAAGTGAACTCTTTAGTATGTTTTCAACAGTTTTGCTCAAAAAAAAATCTAATTAACTAGCATATAAGTCTGGTTATTAGTTATTACTACACTTTGATATGGACCAAGATCTAAGTTTATAGCCATCAGTAGTGATAGTGTGCTTATAACTCAACTTTTTGGTCATGTTAGGAGCAACAACAACTTTTTGGTAATATTTTAAATATTTTTTTTTTCATTTTTTCATTTTTTACTATTAGAATAATTTTCAATTATATTTTGTTTATCAACCAAAATATTTTATATGTTTATGTATATTAATATATCTATTTTTCAAAACAAAAAATTTTATATAGCAAATAATATGTTTTCATTTGAAAAATTTATATGTCTTTCCTCTTACTTTATATGACAAATAAATTCAACATTTACAACACTTAAAAGAGAGAATAAAATCTTAAAATGTATATAATATTAAAGTTTTTTAACTTCCAATAAACTTTAGAAGTTAGTATATAAAATAAAAAATATCATTCATTATATACAGATTGTTATATTGTTAATTATATGTAAGTTATATAACATACATTTATAGTTAGTACGTGACATTTTAAGAAAACTGATTTTGTTTGTTTTCAAACTAAAAAAAAACTCTGGTTTTGTTTATGATAGACTTTGGTTCGTAATGTTAGTAACAACTGCAAATTTTGGCTGATACTTAAAAAAAGGTCCAATTATATGTCTTAACTACATTTGCCTAGGGAAAAAGGTAATGTAACGTTCAGAAAAAATATCACGTCTTAACTACATTTGCCTAGGAAAAAAGGTAGTGTAACGTTCAGAAAAAATATCACCCCCACCGCATCTTATGAATAAATTTTGAACACATTTTGGAGATGCACTTGGTAGATGGTAGATTATGGTCTTATTTATAGATGGTGATATGGGTATTTAAAAAGAATATATGTTTGGTATAACAAATTCCTTAATTTTAATTTTTAATTATTTTAATTATATCTAAAATAAATGGTAAATCTAGAACAAATCAATATCACTTACCAAATTAATCTAAATAATACTACAAATAATAATTCATGGTAACTAATTATCAAAATTATAGAAAGTGTAATAATGTTTGATCAATTCTTTTTATATATTCTTCAAGCTAATAGCATATTAATTTGTCAAATTTTCTAATTGTCAAAAATCATAGAAAGTGTAATAAGTGTAAGTAAGTTTAATATATTCTTGAAGCTAAAAATTCAATAGTCTAAGTGGTGTATTAGGATTGTTTATCAAATGAATGAAATGGATATGTCTTTTTTAAAGCCGTTAATTAGTTCCATAAGGATATGTTGATATATCAATAACCTAAAACAAGCTTCGCTAATCATCTATGTGTTATTGAAGTTTCACAATCTTTTTAATATGGTTTAAGATACTATTTAGAGAAAAAATAAACATTTAGAAAAAAATATGTAAAAATTAGGAAAACATTAGCAAAATTTAATAAAAAGAACAAAATTATAACAAGAAAAATAAAAAGAGGCAGAAGAAGATACATAATACGTATTGGAGAACATATATAATTTCACAAGCATTTGTTATTATTAATGTGATAATTACATATATAATTCCACAAACATACTAAATATTCATATAATATTTATACCCGCAAATTTGCGGGCAAACCACCGGTATTTTCTTATATGGTTATATCAAACTCCTCTGCTTTTTTATTGTTTTATCTTTATTACAATTTTTTTTTACTTTCATCAGTTTTCTAATTTGAAATCAATGCGCAGATGTCGAACCTTAAGCAATTCGAAAGCATACAACTCGGTATATGGTCGCGTTTACAATAAATCAATGTTCACATCCAGGTCCAGCTTATGCTTTCCAAAAGAATTAAAAAAAAAAAACTTATGCTTTCCAAGAATTAGTTCGTAAAATACATAGATGAAAAGCATTAAACACAGAGACTGGATTCCCAATTAATTTTTACATGGTTTTGTTAATAAATGTTGCTATTGAATATTGATAAGTGAGAACCTTCTCTCTCTTCTTGGTTGCTCTCCCTTCTCTCTTAAGACTTTTCTTCTCCAGCTGATTCGTGGTGGTTCCGACGGTGGCGCGTCTTCAGCGTCGCCGTCGGAGCAGTCCGTCTTGTCTTTGTCGTTAGCTGTTCTCTTTTTTCTGTTCAAACCTGCACTTCCTTTTGTATGCTTTCTCTGGTTTTTGATGGCCTGGTTTGCTTTTGTTAGCCACTATTAAGGCTATTTGATGTCAGATCTGTTATTCATTTTCGGATTTGTTATTAAGGCTTTTGTAGATCTGGGTTTCTTGTTGTTTCAGGTTTGTCTAGTTGTCAGATCTGTGCGTCTCAGTCTCAGATTCGGCCGAGTGATGAGTCCACTACGGTAGTGAGGCTACTGGCTTTTCTTCTCTGTTCATGCTTCGGCGTCTCAGCAGAGTGTGCTCTTCAGTTCTGTCCCAGTTGTCCTTCCGCCTTTGTGTGTTCCTCTTGCCGAAGGGTTAAATGTGGTTAAGCTCTCTTGGGTTTTTTAAGCTTGTGTTTTGATGGTCTTTGATTCAGCTTCGGTGTAGCAGTGACGTGGTGGTGTTTGGTGAGCATTTTCAGGTTTTGGTCCTTGAGGTGTGGTTAGTTTCAGAACTCCTACTAGTCTCTCATGTTTATTGGAGGCCTTCTCCCGCCTTTCGTATCAGTGTTTATCTGAGTCTTCTTTTGGTCTCTGTTTTCCTCGTGGCTTCGTTTGAAGCAATAAAAAGAGGTTGAGGCATGGAGGCTTCCAGTTTTAAGGTGCGGTTGAGTATGGTGGTTGAGTATGGTGCTTGCGCGGGTGTTGTTACATCCTAGTTTTATGTCTTCAGTTCGTCGAAGTGGTGTGAGTGTTGTCATTGTGAACAGGTGGTTCAAATGAAGTTCTGCTCTCTATGAAGTCCTCTACGTTGCTTGCTCTCTCTTGTGTAGTTCGCTGCAAAAAGTTCCGGCTAATTTTAGTTCATTAAAGCTTTGTTCTTTTATCATGTCTGGCTGAGTTTGTGTTTTGTAAAAGGAGTGTATGTGGTTCGTTTTATCTCTGGATGTTGGTATGTCATCCGTCTGTTTGGGTTCTTGTTTCCCGTTTGTAGGCTTAGCTTCCGGTGATTATTCTGTATTCCGCCGGTTTAAGTATCTCAACCTTGTATCTTTTTCAAGTTATCAATAAAAATCAGATGGCAAAAAAAAAATATTGATAAGTGTTACTGGTAAGAACCGTAATGAGTATACTGGTGTTCTTTTATTTTTTTGTTCTTTTATTTTTTTAAAAAATACCTTATATACGGGTTGATGGTTTAATTTTGAAAATGATTTACATGATTCTCAAAATATGTGTATACTTTTTATTTTTAAAAATATCTTCGAAATTTTATTAAATATATCTTTCTGGTTAATCATACTTAATTTTTTACTAATCATATTACACATATATTTAGATTGCTCATATACTAGAAAGGCAATTATTTATTTTTATTTTTAAGTTAACATATATTGAAAAAGTGTGCCCATGCAAAGCATGGGCAGTAATACTAGTATTAATTAAAAGATAAAGGTGAAATTATAATGACTGTTGCACACGTTATTAATTAAAGGTGATAACTTATTGTGTAAAAATGATATTTAAAAAGATTTTGTGATTCCATATATGATAAAATCTAGCTAATAGTTTATTTTTTTATAGTAATTAATCTTGATTAATGGGCAGGGTTTTAAAATCATATATATATATATATCAACTGGATTTTAAAAATTAATTTCATTTTAAAAATTTCCAACATATTATTAATGCTAAAATCGGAATTGGAAAAACCCATTGGACGACTTTTAAAAATATTAGAGTTATACACGTTCTACTATTTCCAGCATACAATGTTAATAATATTAGAGTTATACACAGGTCCGGCCCTGGGCTAAAGCCCGTAAAGCCAAGGCTTTGAGCGCCAAATTTTCTATATATTTAAGGATGCCAGCTTTTGACAATTATATTATCTAAGTGTAATGGTGTGTTTCCTTCTCTACAAGTCCTTTTGATAATGGGTTATTTAATAATATATTCTATCACATATATTATTAAATAAACCATTTAATTAAACAAACCTTAGTCATATTTTTAAAGTAGATGTTCTTCTTCCATTTTTGTTTTCTATTCTTATTCTTCTCTGGAATAATTTATTAATGATCAAAGTAATCATTTATTTTCTATTCTGTTTTTTTTTTTTGATAAAATAGCTTTGTAAAAGATATTTATTATAACAGAGGATTTAAATTATCAGTTGTTCA
Organism: Brassica nigra; assembly: GCA_016432835.1. Lineage (NCBI taxonomy): Eukaryota > Viridiplantae > Streptophyta > Magnoliopsida > Brassicales > Brassicaceae > Brassica > Brassica nigra. The sequence continues at coordinate 14,588,583 of CM028249.1, read as the reverse complement.
ACTTCTACATTTTTTGACAAAAGGAAAAATGATGTTGATGTTAATGTAATTTTTTCATATAATGCTGCATCATACAATTTATGTTTTTTTATTTATATAAATGTTACAAAAATAAGATTATTAATCAACTTGGGTTAGATATTTTAGTTAATCAAAGTTCATCAATAAAAACATTATTTTCCTGAATAATATGATTTTATCCCTCTGTATTTTGTTTTATTTTATTAACAAATTAGGATTTAATAATATATTGTATTATTTTGATTTTATACTTAAAATGCAGTTAAAATTTTAATAAATTTAAGGGCATAATTTTTTGTGCGCTTTAGGCGCCACCCAAGTCCGGACCGGCACTGGTTATACACGTTCTAATATTTGTATAACTCTATGTTAAATTCTTATAAGTTTTAGTTATATGATAGGTTTATTGATTGTATAGATTAGAGTTATGCGTTTATGGTATAGGGTTTGTATTGTTAGAATTTTTGGATCAAATCTAATATAAGGATTAGTCTTACAATGCCTGATTCCGATTGGTTAGATAAACAGTGTTTAAATTCGATTGGTTGAATAAAATAGGTGAATTTAATTAAATAAATAGGTAAATTCTGCCTGAAAAAAGTTTACAAATGGTGGTGCGCGGTCATACAAAGCTTCTTTCTAATTAGTTGAATTTTTTTTATCACAATAATTAGTTGAATAAAATATGCGAATTTAATTAAATAAATATTCAAAAATAATTAATGGCATGCCTTTGTAAATATCTAACAAAATTAAGGAGATAATCATATGAGATATTCTGTTTTAATAGTATAGATTTATAAATTTATGTTTGGATTCAATTTGGATCCGTGCTGATTCGGGTGTCCATTTAAATTTACAAAATAAATGTCAAAATTCCAAATATATCTTGAAATTTTCAAAACCAAAAATAAAAATACTAGACAACAAATAAATTTGATAAACATCTGACCAAATAACTAAAATTAACACGAAAATTAGTTTGTTTCAGATACTTGGAAGAAAAAAACTGAAAATATTTCAGCTCTTTCTGGTGTTTTGAGTACTTTGGCTATTTCTGGATATTAATATTTGATTATTTATGGAAAATTTTTTATGTCTTTGGATACTTTGAATAATTTTGAGTATTTTCATGTGTTTAAAATATTATGGATATTAAATCTAAAATATCTATGGATATTAAAATTAAAATAATTAATATATTTAAGTAGTATAAGTGATTTAAGTATTTTTCGATTACCTATAATAGTTTTGTTTGAGGTTAAATTCTGTTCTTGTTTTTTTATATTAAAATTTTAGATCTATTCAAATATTTATCAGTTTGTTTCGAATTTGATACTAATTTTTGGGTAGGATTTGGTTCAAGTTTCTAGCACCGAAAAAAGCAAAGGTTTTCCAAATAGATTTGTCGGACGTTTATAAAACTCATGCTCATTTGGTTGAATATATTTTATTTAAATTTCATTCTTAAATGTTAATACCTCTCATTACTTCGTCAACGTCACAGGCATTTATAGAAATGCAATAAATATGAGCCGGTGCATACCCATTAAATAGTAAATAATAAATATTTTATATTAACTGGATAAAGTATATATTTGTTAGTAAGGAATTTAAAATTTTATTTTGATGAGAGATCAAATTTTTTTTTCATCTGGAGTTTTATTAAAGGGTCTAAGTCTGATAGAGACGAAGCCCAACATAAATCTTAAACATTGAAAAATAAAAGGCCAAGAAAAAACTAGACTTTACAGGACACTTGGGGCCATAAGCCCAACACGCAAAACCGTAGAAGAAGAAACGACAACATGTCACCCACCACGTGCTCGATCGACAGACGATTCAGAAACACGCATCAAGGCGATAGATCACTTCATCCACCGGAGTCAGAGAAGATCGGCAACGGAACTCCGCCATCAGCAGAAGTGAACCGGTGAAGCAGATGATTAAATCAAACAGCCCCACAAAGGTTCAATCCGAGGAATCTAAGCTGACGGATCATCGCTTCAAGGAGATAAACCACTGTCTTCAATCGAACCAAAAGAACTTCGGATTTCTTGCATGAACGAGCAGTCATCTTTATTGATAAAGATTAGCTTGAAGATGAAGCGACCTAGACACAGGAGAAGGAAGGCCTCGAAGGATTGGAACGAGTCAGTAGAACAACGACGGCAACGAAGCGACAATCAAACCAAGCTGGCGAAAACGATGTTAACAAAGCCGTCGTTTCCTGGAGACGAAGCCGGCGAAGCATGTGCTATGAAAGCCATCGCTTCCCAGGGGCAAAAGCCCGATACACAGGAGTTGAAGCCGGATAAGAGCCGGCAAACAACAAAAAGTCAGAAGCTTTCTCTCTTTCCTGTGAAAGATTTTTAGAGAGAGAACAGAGATGAGAGAGAAAGCTGTTTGGAATTGTTATGAGAGATCAATTCATCCCTTAGTAATGTCACAAAAAAATTATCCATTAGTAATAAAAATAGTAAAATGGATTATTTATTTTTTAAATTTTAAATTATTATTCATTATTTATTCATTCTACATTTTCTTCTATCTTTTGACTGACACGGATGAGTTCAGACTCCTCAATCTTCGATATTTTATCAGCACGGAACATAATCAGACTATAATTTAATGTAGCTGCTGGACCAAAATTCAGAAGCTCATTTAAAAAACGTCGCTTGATAATATAAGGACGATCAACATTACATATATATAAATTAATATCTATATATAATAAAAGTTATAGTAAATCAATATTTTGGAAGATTACATAAGTAAGCTTCTAATGACAGCAGCTTCTTGGCTATCTTCATCAACGGAGTCGAGGAGCTGCGACAAACGGTCACTGAGATTGTCAACTTCTCTATGCAGCTTTCTTATGTAGTTGCATGTCTCTTGTAGTACCTTCGATGCTGACACCTAATATTTAATAATAGGCATAAACATAATTAATACCATATACATGTACGGACATCACCCAAACATGACTTTTAGAAGTTTTCACTTGGGCAAAATAGAAAACAAATATGTTGTCAGGAGTCAAAAGTTTCGACGTTTTGTTTGATTAATTTGTATCCCATCTTTTTAACAAAAAGGTAAATTATCTTCCTTTTTAAAAGAACAAAAAATTGAAGTATATATGAAGAGGTTGAATGAAAGTGATGTTATGTATTATACCTTATCCGAACGGCGCCGTTCACAAATCTCCGGCAAAAGAAGACGGAGCTTATTAACGAGGTCGGTCATCTGGTCATCGGAAATCCTCGGTGCACTTGAAGATTGTCTTGATCTTCTGTTAGACATTTTCTTATAGGATTTACTTGTTGCTTAGTTGTAACGCTACTATGTCTCAAGAAAGTGAAACGTAGGTTGTGTACTTTTTCTCTTTCTCTGGATTAGACAATATAGAAGAGATGGAGAGGAGTAGCGAGAGATAAAAAGGCAAAAAGGTAATAATAATTAAATTTGTGTAAAAATGAGTCTATGTAGCCAGTAGATATATTCTACCAGTTTTATATTTTGTTGAAGCTATGGAAGCAGAAAGAGAAGAAAACTGAAATGTATCAAAGTGTTTGGGGTGTTAAGACACTTAGAGATACATATAAAGAAACTGAGAAAGTGATAAGAGGGACTTAAATAGGTCGATCAGGACCACAGGGGAGGGAATGAGAGAGAAATGGACAATAAACCTAGACAATGATGTAATGTGATAGAAAGAGATTTGATAACCTCTAACCGAAATCGTTTAAGATAATTTATAAAAAAATAAATTTATCTCGTGTATATTAGAGTATATATGCTACCCAGAGGCTATGTGTGAAATGGATATGTAAAATTAAATCAGTAGTCATTTTTTACTATCATACCATGCAACAGTTTATGCAATATAGTGGTATAACTGTGACGTACTTTATCTCTTACCAGTTATATGAATGTAAACTGATAAGACATTTATTTTTATTTGATGACTGTGGGATCCCAGACGGTAAGCCCAGACTAATCCCACGAGGCCTTCCGTCCGAACACGCACGGTTATAGGCAGAAAGGTGACCAACGTGACTCGAACCAACTGATAGACATTTATCTAGAAAAAAAATCACAAAATTAATTGTAAAGTATCCCAGTTTTGCAGCATGTTTAGCTATCACTGACAGAAAACCGTAACTTAGTTACAGTAAAATTTATGGAGAGTCTCTATCATTTTTTAAATATCAATAAAAATTAGTAAAACTATTGATAATTGAAACTATTGTATATATAATATAATGTTGAATAATGGAGGAAGGTTTGAATTTTAATATAGAAAGAGATGAAAAGGTTGTGTGTTCCTAGAGCTGCAGTTGAAGTTGAAGTGGGATTTAAGAAGTGTTCCATGCTGAGCTAACAATGTGGCCCTTTATGTGCATGTCGCTAAAAGGCAATACCATGTGATGACATTGACTTTCTATATTCATTTTCATTTCTATTTACTATTAAGAACTAGAGCTAGTGAATAATCTAGAAAATTCATAGCTGATCATCTTCAAACAAAAAGAACATAGATCATTTGTTTATTTTAATGTTCGCTGAATCTAATTGCTGAAGCATTACATCAAAAATAGAATCAAGCGTAGACTTGCTTCGGCCTTGAAACTATAGTCACTTAAAAAAGTAGTGATGATAAGTTCGTCTGCTTTCTAATTTAACTCCTCTGTTTCGGAAGCTTGAGATTTAGTACACTTGATGCTAAACGCCATACATGTCCCATGTGGTTGCTTAAGATCTCGGATTACGCCTTCTTAGATTCTAATCATGATTATCACGGGGACACAAGGTACTTAATTACGGCCTTTGTGTGTGCATTTTTTACATAACAAAATCATCAACATGCAAATTAGGAAAAATGACTAACTAACTCCTATTGATTAAAAATTTTAATCAACTGGACCATGTTTTCTTCTCCAAGCTCAATGGTGTTGGGGCAACATGTTTTCCAAATTTACTATTTCGTTAGTATTTAGAAGAATCATATTTTGAATTTCGTTTTTGTATTTTAAAGTTTATTTTTGGATTTTAATTAATAATTTTTTGTTTTTATATAAATATAAATTAAAATCTAATAATATGTGCAAATCATAAAAATCAATCTTTTAAATATGAAAGGAGTATTACAAAATTAAAGCTAGTACTTAATAAAATATTTAGTTTATCTTCTAATTTAATATTTACCAATTGACATTTTAAAACATCTATAAAGGTTTAAGCCTCTTTATAATACATAAATTAAAAAGAAATAAAAATAAATGAAAATTATTTATTTGAAATAATAGAGGAGATGAACATCTCAAGCCCTCCATTTTTTCTTCTAAACTTACATATGTTCACATTTAAAATAGATTATGACATGGCTTGATGAGAGAAACATGTCAAGCAACATTTTCAAACTAGTTATTGATTTATTTATGGTCCTTCATGGGGACACCAAAGTATGTGATTGTTAAAGCATTGCTTACCTAAGTTTCACATCACAATGGTTAATTTGGACTAATATAGTTGTTTCATTCTCTATTTTACAGAAACTAACAAACACATTTTAAATTTAAGATAAACAAAATAACTATAGTCTATTTATTTTTGAACACGGGAAATGATTTTCAGATGGTATATATTGTGATTATAATACTGAAATACATAGAAAATATGTTAGAGGGTGTTATTGGTTTGGATATTTCAGTAGATTTTAAAATACAATTAAAATCTAGTGTTATTGGTTATATGATTTTAAAATCCATATTCAAATCCATTGTTATTGGTTCTATGATTTTAAAATCTATATTCAAATTCACTGTTATTGGTTCTTAGATTTTAAAATAGATTTTAAAATCATGTGTTATTCAATAATAACGATTTGATTAAGGATTTGATTTCAAATTAGATTTGAGTGGATTTATGAGTGGATTTATGAGTGTTTTTAAGTTAAAAGTACAAAGGAGCAAATATTGAGTTCAATCTTGATATTTCGATGGATTTGTATTATTGATGTTCCCAATATATTTTTTTGCCCCCAAGTCATACGTATTGAACATGTTCCACTAACAATTATAAACAATCACTATTTTAAAAAGATATGAGATGCTTGCTACGTGAGTAAAAAAAAAAAATATATATATATATATATATATATATGTAAAACGAACAGATAAAAAGAAAAAAATTGACATAAACATGTTTGACTTAAAACCACTATGTTCAACATAGGGCTGGACATTTTATTCGTTAATTTTGATTCGATTCCTTATTCGTTTCGGTTCGATCCAAAAAATTCGGATATCCGTAAGTCTTCGAAGCAAAGCAAATATTAAAAATCATTATCCGTTAAAAACGAAGCAAATCAAAATACTAAAAAGATTAGAGACGAATATTTTCAGATTTACTTGTATTAAACATAGTGGAAAAGGTATCGTAAATATCCGTGAATATTCGCAAATATCCATAAATTTTTCGGATATCCATAAAACCAAATATCCGTATTTTTCCGAAGCAAAGCAAATCAGAAAATTAGATATCCGTGAAGTCCAAAGCAAATCACAAATACTGAAAATACGTTAATATTCGATCCGTGTCCACCCCTAGTTCTAACATACATTTTTTAGTTGGTTGATCCCGTTTGAAAGTTTGAAAGTTCTATAATTTAATATTTTCCAATTATCCAATTTGTACAATTTAATATTTTCCACTTTCTATCGTATGTGTCCTTCATAATTTATATATAATCTCTATTACATATTAATAAAAATTACACAAGTACAAACATTTAAAAATCCAAACTAAAAGCATGATGAAACACATTTTGTAGGTTTTAAAAAAAAATATATTTTTTGTTACAAATCTGAACTTATTGCAAATCCATTTGACTGATTTATAATAATCCACTTATTTTGATTTTGAAATCTGTATATTTGATTCTAAAATTGATTTGCTTGATTTTAAAATCAATGGATTTATCAAAATTTCTAAATCCAAAATGTATTTCTAAATCCACTAAAATAATATAACCAATAACCCCTACTTAGTCTGATTTGGCTATTTTCCTTCAAACTTGAATTTGTTTCTTAAAACATTGTTTCGCCACTATTTCTATAGCTTTTGGATATGGTTGAACGCAGCCAAACTTTTGTTGAAAAATTCTACCTTTCCTTTCTGATAAATATTTTGTAAAACTCCGTCTATTCTTCTGTAAAACAATGCAGATAAATGTAGACACTCTGCGTGTATAATTGTATATATGTAATATATATATATATATATATATATTATTTTTTTTTTTGAACACTTATATATATATATATATATAATTAGTTGCAGCGAGATGTAACATGTTAGTCCATGTGGGTTTCGCGTACTAAATGTTAGGCCGCTTAGGCTCCACAGTGTTTTTTTTTTTTTTTGGTCAAAAAAAAAAAAGGATTTTCCTATCAACTTTGGTCCGTTCAAACATAATGTAACAAAATAGGATTTTTCAAATATGAAGTTAATTAAGAAATGATGAGAAAAAGCAGCCATATGCAATAACTGAATTTTCGTATGGATCCATATATAGCATTTTCTAATTTGAATAGTTGGATTTTTTGGTATAGTTAGGTTTACGCTGCGGAATCAACGTCGTACTTTAAGCTTACGATTGTGCTAAATTTCGTAATTATAATAAACAGCATGCTATAATAGTGATTTAGACGAGTCATCAATACGTCTTGACTTTCTTATATGTTATAAATAGAAGAATACTGTATAAGAAATGATATTATGGGCCGACAGAATACTTAATGATGTTTAAGCACACTTCACCTACCTATAGCTTTACTCACAAACCGATTGGTCAATTTACAATTTATAATGGCTATAACTCAGTTGACCAAAAAAAAATTGCTATAACTCCTTGCACTGACTTCTTTTTACCAACATTGAATTGTACGGAGATCTCCAACCATACTCCATTTTCTATTCCAAATATTATTTTGGAGTAAAATCTTCTTCAATCCTACTCCATTTTCAACTCCAAAATGGAGTAATGGCTAGGGTTACTCCATTTATTGAGTAATCTTACCCATTACTCCATTTTGGAGTTGAACTTTTTATATTTATAAAATGGTCCTTTAAATCTTTAATATTTTTATTTATTACTTAAATAATATTTTTATATTAAAATTATACAATAACATAAAACAAGATAATCCATTATTTAATAATTTTAGATAAAAATGCATAATATTATTAAAAAACATAAATAATATAAAATAAAGATAACATAAAACAAATGATTTAATAATCCGGCAAATCGTTTTCGGATCCGCTAAGACCGGTAAAGTATTGCCCAAACAGAGAAGACTAAGAAAGAGCTTTTTGATCGTGTGAATCAGCATTTCTTTTTGATATTATTTACACTTGCTGAGCTTGAATATACACACAAACATTTGAATTTTGTATGAAATTCAAATCATAAAACAAAGCTTTGTTTTCTTCTTTCCGTGCATGATTTTGTTTTTGAATCTCTATATGAGCGTGAACTCGATGCACCAATTGAATTTGGAAGAGAAGCTCCACCTCCAGATATCGAAATTGCAGACGATGAAAATGTCCGATTTCGAAATTTTCTTGCTCGATTTAGGAATATCAAAGATAAAAAAGCTCATTTTTCCTTACAAAATACATTACTTGATCATTTGTGGGAAAATATTCTAATGTTCATTAATGAACCAACTTATATATTGTCTTTTATTTTATGTTTATGATTTCTATATTTTTTAATAAAAAGGTTTAATTCAAATAAATTATATTTTAAGAAATTTTTGTAAACATGAAATAATTGGGGTTAATTAGTAAATTTTTAGAAGTATAAGGTGTTACACTTTAAAAAATATTATTTTTGAAGTAAAAAATGGAATAATACATTGGAGTAAAACCCTAATCTATTTTGCAGTTGCACCATTTTGGAGTAAATTATGGAGTAATACATTGGAGATGCTCTGTCAACTTTATGATATGATTGGAATCGAGTTTTATTACCGACACTTTTGCAAGAACGCGGTGAAGTATCACGAATTCACGATATAGTAATATGGATGCTGAATTCACGATAGTAATATGGATGCTGAATTCACACATTACCATAATATTGTGACATCTTAACTTGCAGGGTATGGTAGTGTATATTAGAAAGCCTAAAATTTTGATTTTACTATATATAATTTATATCACAAAAGTATACTTATCTTTTTGTTATTTGTTCAAAAAGATTTTTTTTTTAAACGACTAAAATATGCTCGAACAGAAATATGACCTGGACTAGTAGAAGATATATGATCTATGCAAAATTGGTTTGCCATATTATGCCAATAAAACCAATGCACTAAGAATAATTATATGGTGATTGTATGATTAATAAAAAAATAGGAGACTCGTATACCTAAAGAAGGACTTCGTGGATACACGGAACAGATGGACAAAGCCTTGTAAATATTGTCACGCATAAGAGAGTTTTCTCGATGATGGCGACTGTTATTTTAGAGTATGGTTAGAAGGAAAACGACAATGACTTGACATAGCGACAGACAATCAGAAGGAGAAGTTCGGTTGAGAAGTTCGACGGTGAAAACGACAGCATCTTAATGACGATGACATCAAGAAATGGCAAATTCATTCTAAAGTTTAATTTCCGGTTAAGGGATAACTGAGCCATTTCAGTTATCAACCCAGCCGATCAGACTGAAACAGAACCAAAATCCGTATCGGTTTGGTTCGAAATCTTTTGTTGTGGATATTTGTTTCATTTGGGCTGCAGCATATCTTAGCTTTTCCATAAAGTAAAGGCTCAAATAAAGCCCCCTACTAATACCCTTTTTCCCACAACTTGGACCTAATTTTAAGGTAGCCATTTTGTTTATTTCAATTTTAGGCTCAGGTCCACGTTGGTTTATGTTTGCCTACATGATGTACAGTCACGTCTATTTAGCGACATTTTATATCATACTACTATTTACAGAATAAATGCATATAATTGTTTTATAAGATTTATAATCTTGTGGCATCGTCTTTTTATGCAAGGAAAATCATTGAATATGCTCAATTTGACTAATTTTCTAACTAAAGAAGGACGGCCTAGTTCAATCGACGAGAAGAAACTGTAGAAGAAAACAAGTTGTGATAGGTCGATTTCAGTTTGAAAATAAAACCATTTAAGAAACAAACAATAATTTAAAAATTGTAGGAGATATAGGCCCTGATTAGTAACCTTGCAGAATGGCGGAATGATGATGTTTTAAATACGATTCCGCAAATATTTTACCAATCAATGAAAGTTATGGAATAAAAAAAACACAAAAACATAGGTTTGCATTTTTGTAAAATATTTGAAGAATTGCATTTAAAATATCATTCCGCCATTCTGCAATGTTACTAATCAGGGCCTATATCTCTTACAATTAAAAAAATAAAGAGAGTTTTCATTAACTAGAAAAGTGATTTATAGTAGATTATTTACAAAATCAACACTTTTATATTATTAAATTATATGCTAATACCTTTTCTAATTTTATATTAAAGTAATATTTTTTTAATAATAAGTATTTGTGTGGTAAATAAAGTTATACTATCATTTGTTTTATAATATTTTAAAACTAGGGTAAGCCCTCACGTCGCGCCAGAATTGTTCTATTATATTTTTATTTAATATTTGTTTTTAGTATAAGATTTTGTTTTATTTTGTGTGGATAATTATATTTGAAGTTGCTTTCTTTAAAAAATTTATCATCTTTTTCTGTTGAACTTGTTTGTTGTCAGTGACTTGAGATCAGTTTTGTTACTACTAAATAAGTTTGCTAATACAATTATTGTGATTATTAATGAAGTTGTGTTATATTGCAATTACCCAGACATTTTAATATATTTTTAATATATGTTATCTAATTTCACATTTAATTTGTTTGTTGTCAGGCTAATTTATATTGTGTCTTTTGAAATATATTAAAACACATTTTACTTTTATTCAAAATTAAAATTAATTTTGAAATTATAATTTAATACTAATAATTTAATTTTTTACAATTATTTAAATACACATTTCATGTTCAGAAAACTTACAACAATGTTATTTTCTATTAATACAAATTCAATAAAAAAAATCGTAATTATTTTAATTTATTCTCATTAATTATATGTAAAATTATTTTTCTTAATTTAAAAAATTCTAATCGATTGGATTTAACACAAAGAAACATAGATAAATTGTTTTAATATGTTTATTTCTTGAATTTATTTTATTTTGTACATTTTTATTAAAAATGATGATTTATATGATCCTGAAATAAATAGCTGTTTCATTATAACAAAAACATATTTAAATTAGGTACACAACACAAAAACCTAATATTAATTGATTCTAATTAGAAAAGATACATGTTTGTTTGGATTTTGTATATGTCTGTACATTCAAAATCTAAATAAACTATATTATCCTAATAAATAACTATGATTTTGGGAACAAAAGATACTGATTTATTTTTAGAAAAATAATTTTAAACATTAACCTCACCAAATGTAATTTATATATTATGTATTAACAATTTACTATATATATATAATATAACTACATCTAAATAATTGATTGTTGTTATTGATATTCTTATTGTACTTAAAAATAGTTACTTATATATAATGTAAAAGATTTTATTAAGCTATTACTTTTTGCATAGCAATACTGGTTAATGGTTAAAGCAAATGTTAAGATTTTAATGACAAAATGATCAAAAAAATGAGGACTAATTTTTCAATTATATATATATATAAATAGATTTTTTCAGCCATAATCATTTTCTTTAAAACGAAGCCCCCAAAAGGATAAATTACTGATATAAAAAAAGGATAAATTACAGTCTGATAAACCAATTTCATTATATTTACATCCTTCGTTAACTTAAGCCCACCTAGTCAATGAATCTATTGCTAAGGAAAGAAGTTAAAGAGCCACACGTCTCTGCAAGTGTTGACGCATGAGAAAAGAAATTTTGTGACGGAGACACAAGGCCGGCCCTGAATTATCTGGGGCTCGAAACAAAAATGAAAATAGAGACCTATATTTTATAACAAAAATAAAATAAAAAATAGTGAAATTGAGTTTATAATTTGCAGTTGGTAGATAGACGGAGAAAATAAGAATTTTAAATCTTTTAACTAAAAAGAAAAAAGAGATGCACGTATTTAGAAGAATAAAAAACGTTAAACAAAAAGAATTTTAGTTTTATAATTTGGCCCAGTAATCTTTTAATAGTTATTGAGCCCAAAATATTTAAGTTGTAATCTTATATTATATATATATTTGGACTTTTTTTCTATTTGGGGGCCTGTGAAAATAGGGGCCTGAAACATATGTTTCAATGGGCTTGCCTAAGGCCGGCCCTGCAGAGACAACACCGGCAATTCTACGAACCCTCATAGTTTCGTCGTCGGTGATATCCAACATCTGTTTAGCTCCTTCTTCAGTGTGTAATCCAACATTCTTCACTGCAATCTGATCTATTGTGTCAGTGGAGACTTTGACAAAGCCTCAAATCAATCTGAATATATTTAAGAAGCACCACAGTTGATCCGTTGAACATTTAGGCTGCATTTTGACCTTTCAGCCTAAATTGTGAACATTCTTGAGCAGGTCAATATCTGCCCAAAACCAGAAAAGCAACTCTGACCCAATAAAAAAGAGGCATGCATAGTATGCTAGAGTCTCAGAGAGAGACTCATCAGCCCAAATCTCTCTCCCATCATTCATGTACATATACAGAAAGAAAAAGACAATATCATGGGAGAACATAATGGGTTTCAGACTTGATAAGAACAAGAGTCTTTTTGCCTTCATTGTTGTTGCCCGCCGTTAGGTAAGCTTATGAAATTCTGAACTCTATCTTTCTATCTCAAATCATCAATCTATAGAGGAAACTCAAGTCATACCTTATTAAATAAGCCCACCAAAAGGGAAGGCATAGATTTTATTCGTGCATGCAAGACAATCTGAGCAGACGATCAAACAACAGATTACATATCAGATTTCTTGTTCAAATCTGAAAAAATATGAATCTGATTTAGAGCACCATTAACCCAAGTCCTTAGCATAGGTCCTTACTAAAAAAAAATATTATGTGGGTCCCACTATTTTTTAAGAAACAAGTCCTTAAAGTCGTTATATAAGGACCAATCTTCGCTTGTTTCTTACACTGTTCGCGGGCCCTACTGACACGTGGCAGCCCGCGATTAGTTCGCCTTTTATTTTTTTTTTAATCAGAAAAAAGATAAAAAAAACAACAACAAAACTTTCCTATGAAACTGTGCAGACCCATCTCAGAGTTAATCATGCTCTCAGATAGAAGTTTATATATCCGGTTAAGATCATGGGAAAGATCAGTTTGTAACCAGAACCAAAACATCAAACTAACAAAAGTTATAAACAATCAATTCAAAGAATGAATCATACGGGAAAAATACAAAACATTGCTTTTCTCTCTCTCAAAGATGTGTAGAGAACAGACAGAGAAAGCTCACTCCATCAATCTTCGTAAACAAATAATCAACAACGCAAAAATCACTCATAAGGATTAGCGAATATCTATATATAAGGATTAGAAAAATCATTTGCTATTAGGAATTATAATGAATATGAGATCAGATCTAACCAAATCTTTGTAAACATTAGTCTCAACCACACTGAACTAAATGAAGGAGAAATAATTGCAGAAATTGTGATGATGATGCTGAAGGGATAAGCCATACCTTTTTATAGGTGGAGAATCACCGACTGGAAGAAGGGTAAGAATCATTGAATGAGGGTTCATGGTTGGAGTGGGTCAAACTAGTTAGGAAGCCGTTAATGGCGTTGAATAAATGCAACTGTAACGGTTCGGAGGTGAAGAATCGAGAACGAAACGACATAGACTTACACGCCTTCTCAGAACCTCCATTGTAGGTTGACAGAATCAGATTTTGGGGAAGACGATGAACCTTAAGAATGATACACGAGAGGAAGATGAAGGCAAACAATGGGCAAAACTTTTGTTTGGTCTCAGGGCAAAACTTTTGTTTGGTCTCAGCACAAAACGCATTATACAGAAACTAAAAATAATCATTTCATGTAAGCCCATGAGTAAAATAAAAGCCTGAGATTTTTTTTATTTAGGGGACAGATGTCATGCTTTGGTTCCTCTATTTGATGAGGAGGCAAGTTTAGAGGAGAGAAACATTTTTATATATACAGTAGAACCTCTATAAATTAATACTCCATAAATTAATAATATCTAAAAATTAATATCTTTCGCCCGTTCCAATTTGGACCGGTTCAAAATTTGACAAAAATTGATAAAATAATAAGATAATATCTTTTTAGAAAATTATATGTAAATATATGGTCCCATTAAAATTATAAATTAATAGTTTATATGTATACATATTTATATAAGTAAGAACCTATTATTATATTTTTTGTTTAATATTCACAATGGAATTATCTTTATATTTTCTTCACAATTTTGATGAGATTTAGTAATATTATATCTAAAACCACATTTAAGTTCTATGCAATATATATTATATACACCAAATAATATAAGAAATTAATATAAATGTCAGATTTTAAAAACAACAATTAATGTCTGTACACTAAAATCAAATATTTTTATTGTCTTAGAATAAATATATCTTAAATAAGAAATCTAAATAAGAAATTTTTTGTAAATTAATATCTCTATAAACTAATAAAATTTCAAAGTACCTACATTATTAATTTATAGAGGTTCTATTATATATAGATGTCAATCAGTTATTAAAATGTCTTGAGTAAGTTAAATATTTATATTAATTATTAAAGTATTTTTTAAAATTTTCACATTTTTTAATAATTAGTTTCCTTTTTGATATTTATTAAGTGAATACGATATAAAATATTTTTATTAATTTAACATGTATTCCATCATTCTGTAAATTTTAAAAAAATTCTTCACTTAATTAATTTTTTGAAGCTTAACTATTTTTCGCAATTCTACATTTCCGCCATTAAAGTAATTGGTTACCAATCGAAGCCATAAAGCAGGAAGTGATGACGTACAACGACAGACAATGGACCCTCTGCGTGATGCAGATGCAATGCAATAATCAATATCTTATCATTATCAAACCAAGTTTCATTTCATACAATCCTCGCTACATAGTACCATATATAGTTATATATGAGCATTTATTTTTAGAAAAAAATTGTGTTTTGAACCTTAGTGTTATGGACATTTCAATCACTTGGGAAGCTTTTTAAAAAAAAAATTAATCACATCAAATGTTTCCTATTGGTCTTTTTGTTAAGTGGATTTGGTCGCATGCATAGTGGCACAGGGTTGATGACTTGAATAATCTTCGAAATATGTAAAATGATTTAAGTTTGGTAAAGAAAATGCAGTACCTTCAATACACTAAACTAAAATTATGCTGAAAATACAAAATTTAGGTTTTAGGAGGTATAATCGGAAACTAATCAGTTATCTGTTTATATACTTTAGTGATTCAATTTCTTGTTAGTATATGTTTGAGCTAACTGGAAATTGAGCAAGTTGCTTTAAGGTGTATTAGCATTGGACCAGATAAGAAGACAAAGGGCCAGAGTAAACCCTCTTTGTGTTGTAGAGGTTTTGGGGATACACAAGTGTTTTGGGTATAAATACTAATGCCCTAGATTCTTCTTCTTTGATCAACTCTCTTGAGTATTTTCATTGTGAGCTTCCCTCTCCATTGTAATGAGCTCTGTTTTAAGCTGAACTCTTCTTCTTTAGTGACTTGATCTGGCTCCGGATGTAGATTCCATCACACCGAGGGATCGAACCAGGTTAACAAATTCTTTATGTCATATTTCATGTTAAACATAAAAAACGAGTGAGAGAAATTGAGAGTGACAAGATAGAAAATCTTCCTTCCTTTGAGCGTTATTCGGTAAGTGATAGAGATGAGAGAGCAGTCATAACAAGTTTGGTATGAGAGCTTGTTATGTAACAAGTGGTATCAGGGCTCAGGTTTGAAGAAAATTCTCATCTATCAAAAGCAAGCTTTGAGTTTTGTTGAAGAAAATGAAGAAAGTTTCAAGCTTGGTTGAAGAAACTCAGAAAGTTTCGAGCTTGGGTACAGAAACTCAAAGGGATTCATGTTTGGTGGAAGAACATGAAGAAAGATTGAAGCTTTATCGATTTTTGGTTTTAAAGCTTATAACTTTATCCAAAAAGTTTCAAGTTTTGTGGAAGTTTGAAGATTTTCAGGAGAAAGGTGATACATTTATCTCAAGGGATTTTTGTTGGACGTATCACAGTCTCAGTACAACTATTGAAGTTGGAGAAATGATGATTCTTGAATCAAGATCTGTTCAGGACATGGTTTCTGAGTTTGACAGATCTGGATTTATGGGTTTGATAGAACAAGAGAGTCTGCGAGGCTTCTTCAATGGTTTTGGTTTGTTTTGCATCAGTGTAAAGTATGGTCTCAAAGGTTCACAAGTAATGATGTTGAAACCAGGAGAAAGATCAAAAGATTTTTTGGTATTGACATCTCAGTTTTAGAGGTATAAATGGTGATGGTATGAGATTGAGGAAGAAGAAGATGACATCTGGTTATTATCGAAGATGCTGGAATGGGAGAAAAAAAAACTGATGGAGAAAGATTCACTCGAATCTGTTGGATTTTAGGTTTATGAAATCTATAGATTTTAGGTGTATGAAATCTGTCAGGTTTGTAAAATCTAAAGAATGGCTTGTGATTCTTGAGAGGGTGTGAGTTCTGGTTGCAAAGACTCACATTGAAAGATGATTATCACACAAGACTGGAGTTTTCAAGAGACTGAACATAGAATAGTCAGAAATATATTTATTCTTGGTTTGTTATGAAGCAACTAGTTCAATGTTGATGCGTTGTGGAGGTTTTCTACAGGTTGTTTGGATTCCGATGGTCATCAATGCATGTATGGGTTAATGACTTGTGTTCTTGAAGTTTGGAATTTTGTTCAACCTCAAAAGGCTCGATGGACAATTGGTTTATTTTTGCAGTAGACACTCAGTGATGTTTGTTTGATATGATTCTGGGTTTCTTGGTGGTTCTGCACAGTTGAAGAGTGAAATTTTCTAAGCTATAAGGAATGCATGTTGTGTTTGCAAAAGTTGTCAAGATTAAGATCTGGTGTCAGGTTGTGTGTTGTTCAATCTGTTTGTGGAAGATTGATGCAGATGTGGTTTAAAACTGTTGAAGAATGGTAGTTTATTGCACAGTGGATCTCAGGTCTGGGGGACGCCTCAGAAGTCAGACTGGTATGGGTGTCAAGGCTGTTTTTGTTAAAGCTTCGGATTGAGGTTTAACATAGGTGCATATGGGTGAAGAAGAAAATTCAGATGTATGTCGGTAACTAAACATGGAAAAAATGTGAAAAGAAATAAGTATGTGTTCAAATTTGAGAAGGTTTGAGTTGCAGATGTGGTCTCAGAGATTAAGGTCAAGAATCTTGTGAAGTTATTAAGCTCGTGGGTTGTGATGATGGATGCTAAATTCAGATCATTATGGATCTCGGAGCAGTCTTGAAAATCCAAAGAAAAATCGATTAAATTGCAGGGTTTGTT
Organism: Brassica nigra; assembly: GCA_016432835.1. Lineage (NCBI taxonomy): Eukaryota > Viridiplantae > Streptophyta > Magnoliopsida > Brassicales > Brassicaceae > Brassica > Brassica nigra. The sequence goes on along the minus strand of CM028249.1, from coordinate 14,570,911 downwards.
GTGGTTGATAAGTGGTGCATTTGTTCTAGCAACAAATTATATTAAAATTGAACCTGTCAAAGGTGCATTTCAGAGAAAGCAAAGAGTTATCATCAAAATCAAGGAAAATCAGCAGAGTTATGTTATCATATGACAGCGATAAATTGTAGTTGTTTGCATGATCAAAATAGCTTGTTTGTAGGAATCAAAAAAAGAAGCTATTGTGAATGATTGGAAGTTTCTAAAGATATGCTCGGATTGGAGTTACTGTTACACAAAGGAAATGTGTAAATTTGGCTTGAATGATGATGGATTTTGGATGAAAGCTTATAAGAAAAAAAAATCAGTGTTGAGGTAACCATGAGGTAGAATCTGGTTGCTGACTCTTTGATTGATATCAACAATTCAAAGAATGGTATTTTTGTGAATGGAGTTTTTCAGGTATGGCAGAGACATATATGTTAAGGCATTGGTTTTGCTTGGTGTTACTCTGAGTAATGATTTGGTATTATGTAAATTGCACAAATTGGTAAATGAGAGACAGCTCAAGATTCTGCATATTTACGAATGAAGCAGGGAGGATGGCTATTGAGAGTAGAGAATCTAATGGAACAAAATCAAAATATTGTCTGTTAAGTAGTTAAACAGGCATCAGACAAGAACATGCTTATTTTGGTGGTACAACCAGAATATAAATTTTCAGAGGAACAAGGATATTTGATGTGTCTTCGATTTTGAGGGTGATTGCAGTATGGTGAATCATTTGTTGTGAGATTAAACATATGATTCAAGGAGGATAACATGAGCATTCATAAACACTAGAACATATGTGTGGATCACAGAAGGTTTTAACTCTTTTCAGATGGAGTTAAATCTAAGAGACAGTAAAATAAGAAGGACTTCAGTTTCAAGTGGAGTTAATGATTAGCTTTCAAGGTGAAGCTATGAATTAAAGGAAGTCTCGTATCATTTTAAAACTTCATTATTCTGAGAAGGATTTGGCAAGGCATTTCCGGAGAGAAGAGTTAAATAGGCTTAAGCTTATTGTTCGTGATTCATGGATGTTGATATTGTGTGGAATAGCATGGAAGCTATTGGCTGTTATGTGTAATAACATATTTAGCTCTCAGACAAGACTACAGATTTGGTTAAAAGTATTAGCTATAGTCTTTCTGCAATATTGTATGCAGGATTCTGAATTGCTTTAGAGGAAGAAGATTGAAGGGTATGCTAAGATGGTATTATTGAAGTGATTCAGTAAATTCTTTCAAGAAAAAACTGAAAGTAACAAGTGTAGATGATACATTAAATGGCTCGAGACTCCTCACTTTAAGAAATTTAAAATGCATTCAGAATGATGACGGTAATCTCAAGACTTCTCTGTAACTTGGACGGCCTAGAAAGGTTGAAAATGTGGAGTTTCCAAACTGCATTTGGAAGATAGCTGATTTAAGGTATATTAGTATTGAACCAGAGAAGAAGACAGACAGAAAGAGCAAGCTTCTTGGTGTTGTAGAGGTTTTGGGGATACACAAGTGTTTTGGGTATAAATAATAATGCCCTAGTTTCTTCTTTTTTAATCAAGTCTCTTGTGATTGTTTATTGTGAGCTTCCATCTCTATTGAAATGAGTTCTGTTATGAATTAAACTCTTCTTCCTTAGTGAATTGGCATGATTGATCTGGCACCTTATGTAGACTCTAACACACTGATGGATCGAACATGGTTAACAAATTCTTTATGTTTCTGTTCTATCTTATTTTTCATGTTAAACACAAACAAAGGAGGGAGAGGTTGAGAGAGACAAGATCGAAAATCTTCCTTTGAGTGCTATTCTGTGAGTGATAAAGATGAGAAAACGGACATAACAAATTTGGTATTAGAATTTGTTGTGTAATAAGTGGGAGTTTATTGTGTAACATATCAAAAGAGATTATAAACCTAAATTTTGAAATTTTGTTTATATATTTGATATCATAACATAAAACGATGTATATAACAATGTCCTGAATTTGATTGAAATGAAGTTTTGAAATGATTTATACATATATCCATTTAGAAATTGTTTGCTAATTGAAAGCCTTTTTCATAAAAAAAAATGTTTACTAAAACATGAATAATTCAACGAATGACATTATTGAAATGGGAGATTGTGAGGTACGAAAATATTGGCTTGGTCATATTGGAAAAATTAATAAAAAGAAAGTTCACAAATCCAACATACATTAAAGTTCAATATTTATTATATGTAATGTAAAATTTAAATTTTGGACGAAGAAAGAATAAATACTTCAAAGAAAAAGCATCATTCATATTATGAAATTAAGCAAAACAATTCTCTTTTTGTTTCTTGTTAAAATACATTTTTATTGATTAACATTTGATATTTAAAAAGATCCAAATTAAGCCTGAATTGAAATTAATTTTTTACATAAAATTTTATGAACTTTCAATTTAAAATCGGTTGATGATAATTGGATTAACTCAAATTCTGTATATTAGTATTGCTTTTTTAAAATTCTAATGTAAGATCACAATATGCCCATTCACAATAATGAACCATTTTTGAACCATTTTTGAACCATTCTATTTCAATCAACAAACGAAATTCTGATACAATTTTAAAACTTTACGTTTCTAATTTAATATCAATTAACATAAAGGATTAGTTCAAACCTTTCATACATTCGTATGGATTTATTTAAACTTTTATTGTGGGATCATTATTTCTCACATTTCTTTATAGCTGATTTTAAGAAAATGCATTTTGCTGTCTTTAGGAAAATGCACTTTGTAAAAAAGAAAAGAAAATGCATTGTGAATATACGACATATACAAAACTGAAAATACGTACAGACTACCGTAAAGTACCTACTGGTATGGGACAACTTAATTTTTTTTTTGTAAAATATTAAATTATTATATCAATTTTTAAATTTGAGACAGATATTACACAGTGAAGAAATAGCGTAATGCAAAAATGAAACTAAACAACGGAACCTAAACTAAATGAGACAAACCGAAGATAGCAGGACAAATTTTAAGAACCCGATTAGTTACGAGCCAAACACGAACCTTGCAAACCAAGACCAGTGGAGATCGAGAGTAGGGCACCGCTAGCTACCAAGCGAAAGGCACCCTCAAACCTTGATGCTATGGTTTCTGACCGCTCTGCCGAAACTAAGACCTGGATGAAGAATCCAAACACGAACAAACTCAAAACACCCGACAGTTAAACCTCCGACGGCATGAGAGAGAACCACTGAACGATGATGCCGACATTCGTCAAGCCGTCCTAAAGATTGCCGCCTCCCTAACTCACCGTGACTGTTACACCCATTGAACCAAAACCCTATATAGAGATAGTGGACCGAAAGACGGCTAACTCTCCGGAAGAACAACCGCTGTAGAACAAGCTGTCCGGGAGACCAACAACTGCACAAGAGCAAGAACAGTGTCCAAACCACAACACGAACTCATCCAAGAGCCGCAATTATCTTATTCGAAGAGAGGAAGCGTGGAGGACTCAGCTCACAGCTCAGACCAAACTGGAACCACCGGGACAACTACCCTAAAGGGCAGAAGAAGAAAGACCCCAACTGAACAATGTGCAAGCTGCTGCCACCATGCGTCGCCGTGACCACCACACGTTACTACAAGAGCTCACCGGAGACAGAGACCAGCACCAGGAGAGCCCACATGCACCTACCGGAGACCATGAAGAGACCCGAATCGGAAGGATCACTTTAGCTGGGTGTTGGATATAATCCGAGGAGGCAAATGGCACTTCTGGAATTGGAATAGATTGAAGGGATCGTCAAGAGATGCGGAATGGATCCTGATATATCCACGATCTAAGGCTGACCACCTAAGAACGGATGTAGTGCGCTGACTAACCACCAAACAACACAAAAAGATGAATTGGCTGACCACCAAATCAACAAGCCGCTTCACACCGATGAACTAGCTAAAGAACTCTCTCTCACTCAGAGAAGAAACAAAAATAAACTCCAAAATAATCTGATTTTATTTATGGTAGAGTTTACATATTTATAGCTGTTCTAGTCAAAGACATTAAGTAGAAAATGAAGAAAACAATACATAGAAAATAGAAACATTGACTAGAATATTAATAATGAGTCAAAGCACGAAAATTGATGAAGACCAGCCAAGAAGACCCTTCGGCTACTGTCTAGATTCATTCTGGTCGTTCTGGTCCATGGCGGAAAGGATCTGGACATGGGCTGGATGATCCACACGGCCCGAATTCGCGAGAACTTAAAATCACCCGATTTGTAAATTGCATAACTCCCACATCTGAACTCCGTTTGATCTGATTCTTCTTCGAGGAGCTCGGTAATTGAGTTGAGCACATTCTCCAAGTAGTTTCATGCGTAGAAGCCTCGTGGTTTGGAATATATGAGTCAAAAAATGAACATAAATCATAATTGCATCCCATGATCAAGCCATGCATGTTTGTTTTGCTCGGTCTGCTATCCCAGGGCACATCATTCCCTTCCTCTTCAAAAAGATTTATCCTCAAATCTGGAACATTAAAAGGAAAAGGGGTATAAGCACATGAATAAAATCAACACATTGCTTACCTTGATTTTGGTCCGGCTCTTGAATGGAAGAAGACCCTCCGCGGTTTGCTTGATGACCACCGATGTGTTCTCATCTGGCCCCTCCATTGGCTCATATGTGAAGTCATCAAAAATTGGCAATGAGACTGAAAATTCTTCCTTTCCTTGCTCGGTTTCAACGTTGTCTTTCTCCAAAGTCACCAACGGTCTTTGCTTTTGACACTTGTTAGCATAATGACCGATCCTATGGCATTTGAAGCACCTGGTAGAATGAGCTTTGCTTGTGAGTTTCACAGCTTTGCTTTTATCAGAAGACAACACATTAGTTTTCAAATCAGAATTTGAAAGAGAAGAAAAATTACTTTGCTGTTTTGGTGCAGGAGAAGTGCTGGTGTTTCCCTTCTTTTTGAGTTGTCGGATAGCATGAATTGCCTTATGCAACATCTTCTCCTAGCTGGCATAAGTCTGAAGCTCATTCTGATCAAACACATCACGGTTGCTTCTCTTGGCTTTGGTGAAGGGACGATCACCACTTCTGACCCACTTCTCATCATCATCGAACCTGTTTTGTCTCTTCCTTTGGTTTATTTGTTTCTGCACAAAATCAAATCCATTAGAAACAAACTGTTTCTTATTTCCAAAAATCATTTGCTCTTTTTCTAACACGGTTTTAAAAGGAAAGTAAACGTCTTGTTGTGGTTTTGATTTCTTGAGAAGTCCAAACATCCTGAAAACACTTAACAAAATAGTTAGCAAATAAAAATCCTCACACTCTTAAAGTGTTTAGCTCACGATTTTTAGGTGATCACTCAGAGTTCTTTCCACTGGTTCAAAGGATGATAGGCAGTCAAAATTCAGCAATCAAAACCCAAAACAAAAATTTGTGAGAAAAAAAAAGAGAAAGAAAGATGAAGAGATTTTTGATATGGATCCGCCTTAGCTGTCCTAAGGCTGGGTTTCTCTTCAGCCAGCTGGGTTTCTCTTCCACCACTCCCCCTGGATTTTTCTTCAGAAGTGATTCAAGCCAAAAAAAAAAATTTTATCGATTTTTTTTTAATAGGCGATCACAAGAGAGTAAAGGAACAGCCCGGATCCAAAAAAAAAGAAATAAGAAAAGAAAAACGTGAAGAGATGAGAAGATGAAAGATGGAAGAAAACAAAACCAGCCAAAGTGGCTCTGATACCAAATGAAGAGCTCCGAATCGGGAGGATCACTTTAGCTGGGTGTTGGATATGATCCGAGAAGGCAAATTGCACTTGTGAAACTGGAATGGATTGAAGGAATCATCAAGAGATGCAGAATGGCTCCTGATATACCCACGATCTAAGGCCGACCACCTAAGAACGGATGTAGTGCGCTGGCTAACCACCAAACAACACAAAAAGATGAATTGGGTGACCACCAAATTAACAAGGTGGTTCACACCGATGAACTAGCTAAAAAACTATCTATCACTCAGAGAAGAAACGAAAATAAACTCCAAAGTAATCTGATTTTATTCATGGTAGAGATTACATATTTATAGAAGTTCTAGTCAAAGACATTAAGTAGAAAATGAAGAAAACAATACATAGAAAATAGAAACATTGACTACAATATTAATAATGAGTCAAAGCACGAAAATTGATGAAGACCAGTCAAAAAGACCCTTCGGCTACTGTCTAGATTCATTCTGGTCGTTCTGGTCCATGGCGGAAAGGATCTGGACGTGGGCTGGATGATCCACACGGCCAGAATTCGCAAGAACTTAAAATCACCCGATTTGTAAATTTCATAACTCCCACATCTGAACACCGTTTGATCTGATTCTTCTTCGAGGAGCTCGGTAATTGAGTTGAGCACATTTTCCAAGTGGTTTCATGCGTAGAAGCCTCGTGGTTTGGAAGATATGAGTCAAACAATGAACATAAATCATAATTGCATCCCATGATCAAGCCATGCATGTTTGTTTTGCTCGGTCCGCTATTCCAGGGCACATCAGACCACCCATAGGAGAAGAGAGACTGAAATCCAGATCCGCGCCATCTGAAGCCTTACCAAACCCATACCGGAGAACCCCATTGCACACCACTGAACAGAACCTCGCCAAGCAAGGACCAGGTTCTCTGCAATCACCACGCAACACCACTCTGATTCAATGCGTGATGAAGGCTACTAAATAGAGGCACCTCAAGCAACAGGAACAGAGCTACAGAGAAGTAAGACATCATCCTCAAGTGCTAAATCCCCGAGGTCTGACCGTGGATCAAGTGAAAGCTCTGGATCTAATTGGATTGGACCTTCGCCAAACGTTAAGAACCGCAGAAAAAGAAACAGGGAAAAAATGACGAAAAGGACACATAGCATACAAAGAAGAAGTAGCAACTAGGCCTAACGGCCGCCAGAGAGATACAGCGGCGATCGCCAGAGGACGGGAACAGCAGCGAAATCCTGAGAGTTAGAGAGGTGGAAGAGAGATTTAATTTTAGATTTTATTTGTTTTTGGTCCTTATTTGAGACACCTGAGTTGTCAGCCAGAAAGTAGGGAAATGCTACTCATTCCTATTGCTGCTTCATGTTCAATCTATTTCTTTATTTAAAAGTTTTATACAATTCCAAATTATTTTGAAGTTGTAATGCTAAAACACTTTCCATAAAATTCATAACTCGATTCAGCTTTTCCTAAGGTGTTCATTACTTTTGCGTGAGATGCTTTTAGTTTTATGTGATGTATATGTAAAAGCTATATGAATATTTTCTAGATTAACTTTTTTTTCTTCTTGTGAATCATTTCACATTTGTATTGAAATTTGATAGAAAAAATATTTTTTAAACTGCAATTAACAACACGTAAACTTAGAAAATCCAAGTATTTGGACTATGAGAAAGCAATATAATAGACTATGTTATTGTTACACAGTGTTGTCCATGTGTCATCATCCAAATTCAAACATTCATACATAGTATTGTCAAAATAATTAGGAAATAAAAACTATAATTTTAATAAGAAAGTGGTATTTATTTTAAAAGGGGAAATTAAAAAACCATATGCAAAGCAAATAAAAAGCAGAGAGATCCAACATATAGAATAATCAGATTGAAGAGATAAAAATTATAACTACAATAAGAAAGTGGAATCTTAAGTTATGTTTCATTTTCATATAATTTTTGAATTTTATATCCACACACACCAGAAAAGAATAAATGACTTAATGAGCGATTACATCCTAACCTTTTCATCACCCCAACTATTTGAATATAAATTTACAATATCCTATTTGAGAGCAAGTAACTCTTGGGTTAGTGGTGACTTCTCCAAAGCTAGCGTGTTATTGAGCCCTCTAGTTCACTTTCAGTTTGAGTATTAAACATTGATAATCTGCACAAATCTATTTTAGAAAATAAGGTAATCGTATATATGTACATGATATGCTAATCATGGACTCACTCTAATCAAACTATGCCTGATCAAATTCAATCCACTCCCAACATGTCCAACCAATTCTACTTATGAACTAAGCGTTTTGCCCAAATATTGATTAACCAAAACGAAAACATAGTTGAGCCTCAAGTCCCAGAGAGGGCACATAAGCATATATAAACTTCTGCCAAAAATAAAATAAGAGGAACCTTAAAGAACCTTCATAAACAATCAAAAGCTTCATTATCTACACATATTCAATATTATCATTGTAGTCCATATAATCTTCAAATTAAAGTTCTGATAAAATAAATTACATAAATTCACTTTTGTTCTTAATACATCAAGCTTTATATCCTATGAGTTTGAAGCTGTAACAGCCTTGAATAAGCTCCCTCTTGTCGGCTTACAAGCTCAGAATGCCTGCCTTGCTCCACAATCCTCCCGTCTTGAATCACACCGATACAATCAACACCTCTTATTGTGGACAACCGGTGAGCAACTACCACGGTGGTCCGGCCTCTCATGAGCCTCTCTAAAGCTTCCTGAAGCACACATTCCGATTCTGCATCTAGTGCACTCGTTGCTTCGTCAAGAAGCAACACGCTAGGGTTCTTGAGCACTGCTCTTGCTATAGCAATCCTCTGTTTCTGTCCACCTGATAACTGCACTCCTCTTTCACCCACTGGAGTTTTGTAGCCTTCAGGCAAACCACTGATGAAACCATGAGCATTTGCGGCTCTAGCCGCCTCTATAACCTCGGACTCAGTCGCACCATCTTTACCATATGCAATGTTGTCGAAGATGGTTGCTGCGAAGAGAGCTGGTTCCTGTTGAACAAGACCTATCTTTAGCCTCAGAGACTTTAGGTTTAGCCTGCGTATGTCCTTGCCATCAATCATAACCTTTCCAGCAAGCGGGTCATAGAACCTCTCGATCATAGCTATCACAGAACTCTTCCCTGAGCCACTCGCCCCGACAAGAGCTTGGCTATGTCCAGCTCGGATCCTAAGGTTAAAGTCTCTGAACACCATAACATCCGGTCTTGAAGGGTAAGCGAAGTCCACATGTCTAAAGTCGATGTCTCCACGTATTGTCTCGACCGGATCAGCATCAGAATCGTCAGGATCAATCCTGGTCTGCCTATCCAACACCGAGAAAACCGAACCAACAGCTTCACCTCCCCGGATGATTTCAGGAGCAAGACTAACCGTTTCAGCAACAGAGTTTGCCGTAATGACCAAAACCACAAAGACTTTGATCACTTTGGAGAAGGTTGACTTGCCTTGGCTCACAAGGTGGGCACCGTACCAGAGGATTAGAGCCTCGGAACCGTAGAGAGCAAGCTGGGAGAGGCCAAATAGGAAACCTGAGGTTTGACTTCTGTAGAAGCTTCTTTTCTGAGGGACACGGAGTTCGTGACTGAACAAGGAGAGGATCTTGCTTTGTGCATTGAAGGCTGCTACGGTTCTAATGTTGCTGACTCCTTCACCAGCAATCATTGAAGTCTTTGCATGAGCCTTGGCTGTGTCTCCAGCAAAACCCTTCAGAGATAGTTGCTGCAATATACATATACTTATTCATCAGAACAATTAAACATGTTAAATAATGTTCAAGAAATAGCTAAGCTGTAATTAGACGCGTTTTATAGAGTATTATTGATTAATCGGACGCCTAAACTGATTGTTTGAGCGTTTAAACCGATTTTTTAAAGATGTTCAAGGAAAATTGTACTGTTTAAGACTTTAAGTCCAACTTACCGCCTAGGCAGATGTGTAGGCGCCACATAAACCAATTTTTAGAACACTGATGTTATAATAGTTAACTTAACTAGATTAGAACATGATGCAGAACCATTCAGTTAATTACACATGCAACACCAACAATTATAATGCACGTACATTGTATCTCTAGGTCCTTGTGTGTGAAATCTATTGATAAACTTTCATTAGATCACGGGTGAAGAATCTTATTGACATTTTGAAAATTGTTGGTGATAAGCAAAGTTCTGAAGCTTGCAGCTAGTAAAAACAAAACTTGTCACAATCTAATGTACCAAACAAAGAAACACAAGCAAACATGGACCATTGGTTGATTGTTTAACACTTACACTCTGACACACAAACACACAACTTGAATAAGTAAATAAAAAACTTAGACAAGAACTGTGACCAATGGATGTCAAAAAAAAAAAAAACTGTCACCAATGTAAGAAAACAACAATGGTTTTTTGAATAAATCACTGCTCTTCTTACACAATGCCTAGTAATAATTGGTTCTTGGGTGTGAAAAGAAAAGTTGCAGGGTTTTGGATTTTTGTGAATATGAGAAGTGAGTTATGGGCAAAAGAATTAAATAATAAGAGTGGGATCAGAGTTCAGAGAAGTAAGTATGAAAGCTTAAAGTAGGAAAGATCAAGCAGAAGTAAAGCAAGAAGATAGATCCATAAAAGACAGATGAATCTTAGCTATTTTCATGAACACTGTTATCTATGTGCCGTACTACCAATAGAAACAATATAATAAAAAGTCTACTGTTTCACATTTATTGATGTGAGGGCTCCATGATCTTAACCCTCACACTATTCTCAAAAAGGGGAGAAATAAAAGAGACTTAATAATTCTTTTATGACTAATATTGTAAACACTTGCAGAAGGCAGTGGATGTGTTGACATGTTCTATAAAGTTTTGAACTTTTTGCAAAAAGGATATAAAATGAATAATAATTTAGAAAACATAAAAAGTTAGTTACTCTTTTACTTAATCAAGTTGTGATACTCAATAAGACGATAACCCTTAAGATTTTTTTTAATGATTAGATGCATATAGTTGCAAATAAATAAAAATGTTAACAGATGAGATTTTGTTACCTGAGCAAAGTTAGCAAGGACAAGAAGTGGGAATGTGAATAAGATGAGAAGAGAGACTCTCCACTCTATGATGAATGCAACTATGAAAGATGTGAGAAGTGAAGTCATATTTTGCAGAATCACTGAGATTCTCTCAGCTATAGCAGATTTAACATCAGCTGCATCAGTGGCTAACCTTGCAGCAATCAAACTCGAGTTGTGTTCATCCTCATCAAACCAACCAACCTCATTCCTCAAGATAGCTAATAAAAACAATCAAGAAACCAAACAAAAAATCAGAAATGGAACAATAAAAAATGTTTCAAGATTTTGATACATACCTGAGAGCATCATTCTTCTAACTCTTGTTGTGAGATTCTCTCCCATGATGCTAAAGAAGTAATGCTGGATCAAATATGCTATCACAGCATAGATACCAGCTCCAATGTAGATGAACACATACTCTTTTGTCTTTCTCTCCATTGAAACATAGTCTGTGTAGTAGAACACTTCAATCATATTACTCATGACAATAGCAAAGGTAGGACCAATAAAACCAGACAGAACAGAACCAACTGCTCCCATGATTGAGTAAGGCCATTCAGGTGCATTAAGCTTGAGAAGCCTGTAGAAGTAGTTTTGAGGAGCACGAGTCTTTCTATCACTCTCTGCGTTTGATATCATCTCTATCCGACCATCAGCTCCAGTGCTGTAAGAGTAACTCAAATTCCTCAAACTTCCTGACCTTAAGCTGAGTGACTTGGTCGACAAGGAATGGCTCAAACGGGTCGAACGGGTGCGACGTGTGGACGGGTTTGAGAAATCCCGAGTACCAACCATCTCTTGAAACCTGATGAGTGATGCGTACGCACCTGACTTAGCAATGAGCTCTTCATGTGTTCCTGTTTCAACAACTTGTCCTTGTTGTATCACCGCAATGGAGTCAACGTTACGTATGGTGCAGAGACGATGAGCAACAACCACTGTGGTTCTCCCGACCATGACCCTGTCTAAAGCTTCTTGAACTATGCTCTCAGAGCTAGCGTCAAGAGCACTTGTTGCTTCATCTAGTAACAGAATCTTGGGGTCTTTTAACATCGCCCTAGCGATTGCGATTCTCTGCTTCTGTCCACCTGAGAGTTGAACACCACGTTCTCCAACCTGTGTGTCATAACCTTTAGGAAGCAACGTGATGAAGCTATGCGCATTTGCAGCGGACGCAGCGGCTTCCACTTCCTCCATTGTTGCATCAGGCTTTCCGTAGAGTATGTTCTCAAGTATGGTGGTGGCGAAGAGCGCAGGTTCTTGATTCACAAGACCGATTTGTTCACGCAAGAACTTCAGCTGAAGCGTCTTTATCTCAACACCATCCAACAGAATCTTCCCTGCTCATCAAGAAAAAAAGGTTATCAAGATTCATACACTAACCAAAGACTCTAAAAGAGTTACTTCTTGTTCAAGTTACCGTTGTTTGGATCGTAGAATCTCTCTATAAGGGAAACAACAGTACTCTTCCCAGAGCCACTACCACCAACCACAGCCACGGTCTTCCCAGAAGGGAAGAAGATAGAGAAGTTTCTGAAGATGATAACATCAGGTCGTGAAGGATAGCTAAACGTCACATCTTTAAACTCAATGTTTCCATGAACTTGCTCCAAGCATTTCCCATCCAACGTGTCTTGTACTATCGTTGGTCTCTGGTTAATTATCTCCATTAGCTTGTAACCAGCAGCTTTACCTTTACTAAACGCTCCAAGATTTGAGAAAGATTGTCCCAAGCTCCTTATAAACAACATAACAAAGAAAGTCACAACCAAGTGTATTATAACCACTGTTTTAAAAAATCGGTCTAAGGGGGCGCGACTAGACGCCCGTATAAGCGGTAAATCGGGTTTAAACAAAATGATTTTTCTTGAACAATTTTCTATAAATTAGTCTAATCGGTAACCTAATCAATAATCCCATATAAAAACGTCTAGTTAACATCTACCGAACATTGATTAGAACAAGAATACTTTAGAAATACAGAGTTTCATGTTCTGTTTTCTTACATTCCACCAACAATGGCAGAGAATATAGCAGTGAATGCCTTTCCTCCATCGGTTGTTCCACTCCTGATGAAAACACCAGCGTACCAAAACACAAGAGCCCAAGACATGCAAGCTATTCCATAAGTACAACCTAAACCTAATCCTTTAGCCATCCCAGCTTTATAACCAAGCTTAAGAGTGTACTGAATAGCCTCCGAGTACGAGCTAAGAGCCTTGCTCTCTCCAACATAAGAGTAAACAGTACGAACTTGAGCAATTGCCTGTAAATCCAAAAAAAGAAATTAAAAGGTTAATTATTACATGAAACCACTGTTTGAGTCCTTGTCGGAAGAGAAACATAATCATTAAAGGGATCAAGTACAAAGAGCAAGCCTAAAAACAGTATAAAGCATTCTTTTTTCACCTGCTCGGCTATAACACCGGCGTTTGCGTAAGATTCACGGCTCTTGGAAGTGATTCCGGTCAGAGTGTAAGCGTATAAACCGCCGGCGAAAGCTATTCCGGGAATCACCGCCACACTCAACAAAGCTAACCTCCATGCTGACACAAACCCAACCACAAGCCCGGCTAAAAAAGTTGACATGTAATGTATGAAGTTCCCAACCTGTAAAAAAAAAACAGATTGATAATATCAAGCGCACGTTAACTAGTCCTTGCTAACTTGCACCCACCTTAGGCGCACGATGACCGACGGTTTGCTAACGTAAGCGAAAGAAAGAAAGAGGCTTTTGTTTGTTGTTTACCTTCTCGCTAATGGCGTCTTGGACAAGAAGAGTATCGGTAGATACACTGAAGACAATGTCACCAGTTCTTGCATCAGTATCGAAGAAACCAACGTCTTGATTCAAAACAGCTTCAAGATATTTCTTCCTCAACGCAGCTACTTGTCTTTCTCCAGAGTACATCCAACATGCAATCTCTGTTTTTCATAATAAAAAATAGTATAAAGTTAAAAGATTGTTTTACAAAACGTAATAAATGTGCAAGAGATTCCATTTTGATGACAACTTAATCGATATAGACAAAGAATGAGTCCATGACTCACGTGGACTCGGCTTATCCTCCACTTTTTTTCCAATTAAAAAAATTGAATTTTTTTCTTATCCTATCATATGATTTATGCTTCGGGGGTTACATAGAACATTTTTAACTCAATTTGAATAATTCTATTATAGAGATATAATTTACTCAATTTTTCTAATAAAAATGTTACTGTTTTTATAAATAGACATTTGACAAACCAATATCTATAATAGATTAGGAGTTAGAGATGGTGTTATTGATGGTAGAGTATGGATTTTAAATTTGAGGCAAACCTGCGTATGAAGAGACGCAGACTACCAAACCCAAGTAGACGAAATACAGAGCATACTGCAAATTTTCAGACAGAACACAAAACAGATCAGATCTTGAATCTATTTTTTAATTATAAATAAAACAAAACGAGAGAAAGGAGAGGTTTTGAGATTACTTTGGAGACTTCATGTGTCATTTGGTGTAAATCCATCTGGTTCTTGCCGAATCCATTGACCATTTCACCGAAAAGCAAGAAGAAGACAGGCATGGAGGAGCCGTGAATAATGGCGCCTATAGAGCCAGTGATCATTAGCAGATGATCGAATTTATCAGCGAAAGAGAAGAGTTTGAAGAACGGTAAGCTCTGTTCTTTCTTCTTCTCGGCTTCAGCCGAAGGAACCGGCTTAGCATCAGCCGTTGTCTCCGACATTTTTGTGAGTTTTAAGGACGGAGAAGCGAGTCAGACACGAGTTGGATCAGAGAGAGGACGAGATCATTGGTAATGGAGGAGAGATCCAGAGCAGAGATACAGAAAAGAAAATAATAACGTTTTGTATTTAAAAAACTGACAATTGATTTGTGAGTTCGAGAACTCTTTATGAGTGTTTTGTTTGGGAGTGACGAAATAAAAGAAAAGAGATGGAGAGAGATAAGAGAGAGAATGAGAGTGTAGAGAAGATGTGATATGTGTATATATATAATGAAGAGAGGAGAGAGAGAGGGAGAGCAAGTGTTGAAGAAGACCAGTGGTCAAAGTTGAGAGATGAAATAGAGAGAGATTCGTATGTGCTCGTGGACTAGAGAACTGTAGATGTAATTAATGTGGAGATTACAGTTTCTTTCAAAAAAGAAAAGAAACGGCAAGCTGAAAATAAGGCCATTTGGTGTTAACTACTACTATGAATTAATGTATTTTTGGGAGTATTATAATAATTTTGTTGTTTCATAAACTAATGTTGTATTCAATTAATAGTTTTTTAAACAAATCCAAATTTAGTTTAAAAAGAAACAAATCCATATTCGGTGTATTCAATTAGAGCATCTCCAATGGTGTTTCATTTTGCACTTTTTGCTTCATTTTCTATTTCAATGGTGTTTCATTTTTTTCTTCATTTCTTCAAATTTTGAAGAATTGAACAGTGTTCCTCAAATTTGAAGAAATATTGTTCAGTTCTTCATTTTTTTAAGATAGACTTTTTATTTACAAACTAATCCTTAACTTTTATTTATTGTTATTTGTACTTAAACAAATTATGTAAGTGTTAATGTCATCCAATTAATTTCAAAGTTTATATTATTACTTTTATCTAATTGAATGTTAATGATGAAGAACATGAAATTATTAATTTCTGAGATTTTATGTTTGATTTAGATGAATATAGAATGAATAAGCTCAATTTTTTGTTTTAAAATACATATCTAATCACTTAAGAGATATATGTATTTAGCGTTTCTTTATAAAATCTAAAATTATATGGTTATTTATTTATGTTATATGTAATAGATTGTATCATATAATAATTTTTAACTTATAATAAATAGTGATCGAATTAATGTAAAAACAGAATATATAGGTAAAATTAGTAAATTTGAAAAAGTGTAAGGTGTTATTAATAATTAATTATGAAGTGGTGATAGAATATATTTAGAATATTCATTTTTGAAGAAAAATATGAAGTAAATCATTGGAGAACATAATGCTTCATTTTTTTAAGAACTTCAAATTTTGAAAAAAAAAATGAAGTTAACCATTGGAGATGTTCTTAGTGGTTTTGAAATACATGTTATAGATATTTCTTTAACAAATTTGAACGTACAGCTCTCGTCAAAATATAAAGGCACACAATGTTAGTTGACATTAATGTTAAAATCTGGCATGTGTAGGTATATAATCTAATAAAAATTGTGATAAACTAATTTTGTTTTTGACTAATGAGAATTTGACATAGTCGATAAAACTCAAAAAACAAATCTAGTACTAATGCCTAATGAGTTAAATGTTCAAGTTTCATTGTGATTAATTTCTTTTCCAAAGAAGAATGAATTTAAATAGTTTGGATTTCGATTATGGATATACCTTCATATAGATCTACCGGTCTAGAACCTCTTAATCACTTAGAAACATTAATTTTTGTAACAAAAAACTTTCCATTAGTTTGGTTTTATATTTTTTATCTTTTATTTACAAAAACAAAACTAAACCACCAAAATTAATATCGTTATATATCTTTAGTTGTTATAAATTTTATAATTTGTATAAAATTATGTGTATCTTCTAAAAAGATGTCGTTTTGATTTTGAATAAATGTTAAAACATTATATTATAAAATTGTGATTTATCAGATTAATTGAGATCTGTTGAAAGAAAAATAAAAGCAGGGTTTAGAGAATTAACTTGGAAGGAAACCAAGTTACAAGACGAAAGCTTTGTATTTGAAAAAAAAAATATTAAAGTGGTTGAAGGAGGAGAACGGGTGAAACACCTGAAAAATAATGAAGTATGTGAAGAAAGAAAAACGGGTGATATTTGGTTGATTCCAAATGCCACTGGCTGTTTGTTTTCTCATCAGATTTTGGCTCTAGTTTACATCCTTACTGGTGTTGGATACAATTTATTTTACATGGACGTATGAAATTTTAATGCAACCGTTGACAAATTAATTCGATAAAGTTCTATGCAGGGTGAACTATTATGTAATGGGTCTCCAAGTGGTTAACCATAAATAATTGACAGCCTAATGTGCACGTAGAGCTTGGCTCAGTAGTCCAGACAAAAACTATCCTACATAAGTGCCGAAATCGCAGAAAAAAAGAAAAAAATTATTTATATCACTCTACTACCATTTTAACTAATATAATTTTAACAAAAACGAGAAGGATCTTATGAGCCAACATACTGGAAAAAAAAAGTCAGAGACTAATAATTTATATTCGATTCAGAAATTTGTAATCCATAAATTAAATCTAGTTTCATGGACTACTTATCATTTCATTCGTTTTTAGTATGCAATGAGTGTGATTCAGAACCTAACCTGTTGGAGATAAACATGTAGTTAGTTTGGAGCCTAAACTACATCAATCCTAAGAGAATTAGGATTAGGAAAGTTCCTAAGAATTTAGAAAAGTTTGTTTCTAAGAATTTAGGAAATATTAGTTCTATATAATAAGATGTAAGAGTGTTGCATAGATTATGAGTTTGAGAGATTGTGTGAGTGCTTAAGTTTTGAGAAAGTTTCTTAAACTTATAAAAAGAGTTCTTTATATTGTGTTTTTATACAAACCTTGAGCTTATATTTGGTATCAGAGCCAAAACCTTTGAGAAATAATCGAGAGAGATGAGCGATTTAACCATTACGACAACCAAGAAGGAAGGCGGATCAGCCACTATCAGTTGTCCAATGTTAAATACAACTAACTACACCGTATGGGCAATACGGATAAAGCTTCTACTCAACATTCATGAAGTATGGGCAACGGTCGAAGAAGAAACGACTGAAATCAAGAAGAATAATATAGCAACCGCTCTTATATTCCAATCCATCCCAGAAACTTTGATCTTACAAGTTGGGAACCTCGATTCCGCAAAGAAGGTGTGGGATGCGATAAAAACTCGTCATGTAGGTGCAGATAAGGTTCGAGAAGCACGACTCCAGACTTTGATGACTAAATTTGATCGAATGCAAAATGAAAGATACTGATAAAATAGATGAATTTGTGGGCAAGATATCAGAGGTAGCATCAAAGGCGGCTGCATTGGGGGAGAGCATAGAAGAGTCAAAACTTGTGAAGAAACTCTTAGGAAGCCTACCACACAAGAAATTCATACACATGGTTGCTTCCCTTGAACAACTACTGGATTTAAAAATCACAAGTTTCAAAGATGTCATAGGTCCGCTTGAAAACATACGAAGAACGTACAAGCGAGGAAGAAGAAGATGCACAGGAGAGTCAAAGCAAACTCTTGTATACCAATACGGAGTCTCAAAATCAACGCAACTATCATGGAGAGTATAGAGGACGCGGTCGTAGTGGTCGTTATTTTGGAAGAGGAAGAGGACGCGGAAGGTCTTATTGGGATAGCAGAGACACAACAAACATCACATGCTTTCGATGTGATAAACTAGGGCACTTTGCAGCTACGTATCCTGATCGACTTCTCAAGTTACAAGAAGCAACAGAGAGCAAAGATGGAGATGAGACTCAAGAGGCCGATGGACTTATGATGCATGAGATTGTGTACCTCAACGAACGAAACGTGAACCCAAAAGACTTCGAATCCAGTAATGATAGAAATAAGATATGGTACTTAGATAACGGAGAAAGCAATCATATGACTGGAAATCGAAGCTCCTTCAAGGTCATCGACAACACGGTCACCGGAAAAGTACGTTTCGGAGATGATTCAAGAATAGACATCAAAGGGAAGGGATCAATTATATTTATCAGTCAAGACGGAGAAAATAAAATACTTGCGAATGTCTATTACATACCAGAACTCAAGAGTAACAGCATAAGCCTCGGTCAAGCCACAAAATCGGGATGTGATGTAAGGATGAGAGGAAACTACCTTACACTTCATGACAAAGATGGAAACTTGATCGTGAAGGCACCCAGATCCAAAAACCGTTTGTATAGAGTCACAATGGAAATAGAAGAACCGAGGTGTCTGCAAATCCGATCTCAGAGTAATCTTTCTCGCTGGCATGCACGGTTAGGACACTTGGGTGTTGATGCTATGAAGAAGACGGTAGAGAAAGAACTGGTCTCTGGAATTCCAAAGCTAAAAATCGAGAAGGAAACTTGTGAATCCTGTTTGCGTGCGAAGCAAACAAGACGTCCCTTTCCATCTGCTACAACGTATCGTGCGTCTCATACATTAGAGCTTGTACACGGAGATCTCTACGGGCCGATATCACCACCCACCGCAGGAAGAAGCAGGTACATATTTGTTCTAATAGATGACCACACTCGCTATATGTGGTCCATCTTGTTGAAAGAAAAGGAAGAAGCATTCGATAATTTCAAGAGGTTCAAGGCAATCGTTGAGAAAGAAATAGGTGCAACCATCAAGACACTCAGGACAGACAGAGGAGGAGAGTTTACAAGCCTAGAATTCCGAGATTTCTGGGAGGCATCAGGCATACAACGTCACTTAACGGTTCCGTATACACCACAGCAGAACGGAGTGGTAGAGAGGCAAAATAGAAGTCCTACTGGAGATGACAAGAAGTATTCTAATGCACATGGAGGTGCCAAATTATATGTGGGGAGAAGCTGTGAGACACTCAACTTACCTGATCAATCGAATAGCAACAAAAACCTTGATATTGCAGACACCGTATGAAGCTCTAAAAGGGAGAAAGCCAAACATCGAACACATAAGAGTGTTTGGGTGTATGGCTTATGCAAAAACAGAGACAGCTAACCTGAAGAAGCTTGATAACAGGTCTCGTACTCTTGTACATCTTGAAACCAAGCCCGGATCCAAAGCATACAGGCTGTTCGATCCTACTCTGCAGAAGATAGTGGTTAGTATAGAGGTTGTGTTTGATGAAAGTAAGACATGGGATTGGAACAAAACCAGAGGTGAAGCAGCTGAGAAACCTGGAATGTTTAGAGTTTCACTCGGAGATCATGGGAATCAAGGGCTCGGTAATGATAATGACGAGGCAGGAAGTGATCTTCCTGATGAAAATATCCAAGAAGAAGAAATAGCCGACGAGGAGAACAGCGATCAGCAGGACGATGGTGAAACAGAGAATTCACATGGCAATGGCGAAACAGAGGATCTACAACCTCGGAGGTCGACTAGGACCATTAAAAGACCTAGTTACCTCGACGACTACATCTGTCTTGCTGAAGAGTAGGGAGAACGTCTCTTACTTCTTCTGAATGAAGAATAACTGTGGGACTTTAAAGATGATATACAAGAAAAGGTATGGCGTGAGGCTTGTGAAGAAGAGATCAAATCGATCGTGAAGAACAAGACATGGGATCTCGTCGACTGTCCTCCGGAGTGAAACTAATTGGGTTAAAGTGGATATTTAAGATCAAGAGGAATACGGATGGAAGCATTAACAAATACAAGTCAAGGCTGGTGGCGAAAGGCTATATTCAACGTCATGATATTGATTTTGACGAGGTATTTGCACCAGTCGCTCATATAGAAACTGTCCGGTTCCTCATCGCTCTATCTGCCACAAGTGAGTGGGAGATCCATCACCTAGACGTTAAAACTGTTTTTCTCCATGGAGATTTAAAAGAAGGTGTGAGCCAACCCGAAGGATTTGAAATAAGAGGACAGGAAGAGAAAGTATACAAACTCAACAAAGCCTTGTATGGTCTGAGACAAGCCCGGAGAGCGTGGAACGAGAAGCTCAATAAGGTTCTTGCAAAACTTAACTTTCAGAGATGCTCAAAGGAACCTTCCTTGTATCACAAGAAAGAGAAAGGTCATCATCTCCTAGTCGCAGTGTATGTGGACGACCTTCTGATCACTGGCTCTAAGACTTCTATAATCAACGAGTTCAAAAGGGAGATGTCAAGTAATTTCTAGATAAGTGATCTTGGGTTGTTAACTTGGTATCGAAGTGTGTCAAGTTAAAGGAAAGATAACTCTGTCTCAAGAAAGATATGCGAAAAAGATATTGGGAGAAACTGGTATGGACGAGTGTAATGCAGTTCATACTCCAATGGAGTTCGGTCTGAAGTTATCCAAGGCAAAGGAGGAAGAGAGCATAGATGCGAAGGAATACAGACGCAAGATTGGTTGTGTGTGCTATCTTCTCCACACACGCCCTGACCTTGCGTTTAGTGTTGGTCTTTTAAGTAGATATATTGGAGCAGCCTTAAAGCAAGTTTTGAGGTACTTGAAGGGAACAACACGGCTAGGTCTCGTATATGGACGTGCAGATACAATGAAGCTAGAGAGATTCAGTGATTCAAGTCACAACATAGATGAAGATGATGGTAGAAGTACCACAGGACATATATTTTACTTGAATAAGTGTCCAATCTCGTGGTGCTCTCAGAAACAAGAAAATGTGGCTCTATCGTCATGTGAAGCTGAGTTTATGGCTGCAACAGAAGCTGCTAAGCAAGTTATATGGCTTCAAGAACTTCTAGATGAGATCACTGAAGAACCAAGACAATGAGTAGTGATAAGGCTGGAAAATAAATCAGTAATAGCACTTACAAAAAACCCAGTTTTCCATGATCGCAGCAAACACATACACAAACGCTATCACTTCATCCGTGAATGCATCGAGAACGAATAGGTTGATGTCCAGCACATTCCAGGAGCAGAGTAGAAGGCTGACATTCTTACTAAAGTCTTAGGAAGAATCAAATTCAAAGAAATGAAAGACATTGTGGGAGTACAAGATATCGAAGAAGCTAACTTCAAGTTTAAAGGGGAGCATGTTGGAGATAAACATGTAGTTAGCTTGGAGCCTAATCTACATAAATCCTAAGAGAATTAGGATTAGGAAAACTCCTAAGAGTTTAGGAAAGTTAGTTCCTAAGAGTTTAGGAAATATTACTTCTATATAATAAGATGCAAGAGTGTTGCATAGATTATGAGTTCGAGGGATTGTGTGAGTACTTAAATTTCGAGAAAGTTTCTTGAGCTTATAAAGAGAGTTCTTTATATTGTGTTCTTCTACAAACCTTGAGCTTGTAGAACCAAACAAGACTTAGTATAGCTGTGAGATCAAATTTTGTTATGCTAAGACTAAGAGCACCATTTTAGTTCTTACTTCTTATACATGTGTGGGTGCCCCATATACCCTAAAAACATGATCACGCTCTATTTGGTATCATTCTTGATCAATGCAAATCTTAATAAATCCAACGTTTCAATGAAAAAGAATATGAGAATAAATTCTACGTTGATGGAGATAAATTTCAAAATCAATGTGTCATCTAAACATGTAACAGTTAAAAGACATAAATAAAATGATTTCAAATATATGAATTTCTTTATTGTTTGTATCGGACTGGCATAGTTTATATTATTATTTTATAACATCATACTTTATTATTAAAGAGAAGAGTTTACATAATCTTCATGTAGAAGATCAGTTGGTACATAATAATGACTAACGTTTATATATTTTCAAGTATCAGACTTTTCATTGTTATGAAAATCTTGAGTATTAAGTTTTATCGACAGCATTATTCAAAGATCGAGGTACATATGCTATTTTAGCCCTAAACATTGATAATTACTTTGTGAAGTGTAAATTTTATTGTACCTCTTTTCGTCAGTTTCTTACTTTGTTTCTGAGTTTTCTTTATTACGAATAAATATCATAAAACAAGTAAAAAACCTATCGGACCGTCTTTAATGATTCATTCTATTTTTCATTTAAAAATAATAATTCTATAAGAAAGTTGAGCTTTTTTTTAACAACTCAGAGTTGAATTATATTTCAGTGATACTTTATTTTAAAGAAAGAAAGATAATGATAAATAAATAAATGAACTACAATATTCATAGAATAAACTCATTTAATTCTATTATAAAGTGAAAAATAGAGTATCGGTAAAGTATTTTTACTTCAAGCTTTATTTTATAATGAAAATTAGATTTTGACCCGTCTAGTCCATGCGGATATTTCTCATTTTTTAAATGTATTGTTTTAATATTATTACAATTTTTATATATATATACATATATATATATATATATATATATATTCCATTTTAATGTGATATATTGTGTAACTCTATAATACTATTTTTAGATTTGTTATTCAGTATTATTAATATATAGTGATTTTTAATAAATTTTACTTTGTTATTAATTTTAGCTACTTATATTTGAGTTAGGTGCCATAAAATAACAAAGAATCTCCTTCAAAACATCTTTTTCTTTAATTTATACATTTTACATATAATACATTTTTAAAATTTATTTATTTATATTATCGAAAATATATATATTTAAGATAATTTATATTTACATGTTGTGTTTAAAAAATATACTTTAACATATATCATTTTAGTATTCTACAGGATATATAAGTAAATACACTGTCTTGTTTAGATAAAATAACTGTATTATTTTAGTAAATTTTATACATAGTAGTATCTATCATATTATTTTAAAAATTTTTAGTGATATATGATATTTCTGGATGTTATGATATTAATTTTTTTTATTAAACAAATATTTGAAAATATTAGATTACTTTAATTCTTTTAACATAGTTTGTTTTTAATGTTGCATTTAAAAACTTTATTATTTATTATATATGATTTTACCTTTGGTAAAATTTGAAATATTATCATTTTGAGTTTGAATATTTATTTCAGAACTTTATATTTTTTCAAGAAAAATTTGGAAAATTACAAAACTATTTTTGAGTCTAGAAGATTACATGAATTTTGAAAAATATTTTGCTACTACATTAATACATTATTTTATAGGAAATATTTGAACTTTTGGTAAGAATTTTTTTATATATTTCTCAACAGATTTTGTTATAATTAAAATAAAAACTAAATTTATAATTAAAATTTAATTTGTCACTAATATTGTAAATGAATAATTAAAACTATATATTTTTCTATTAAAATATTTTTTAATAGTTATATACTAATATTTTTATTATATAAACATTTTTAATAAATATATTGTTGAGAGTTTTGAAAAGAGAGATGATATATAGTTGTAGAGATAAAAGTTTAACCTACGTTAGTAAATATATTTTGTATAATAATATTATATATTTTACAAATTTTAATCCATTTTAATGATGAGTAATAATTTATTTTAATGAAACTATTTTTAATAAGGTTACTTTACCTATTTAATATAATTTTGTCGTGTTTAATGCATATAGCATTTCTTTTTTTAATATAAATAGAATTTTTTATTTTCTTGTTTTATGATAAAATTTTAATTAACATTGATGTATAATAATAGTATATTAATAATTACGAAATTAATTAATGTGTTATTTTAAAAAAAATATTTAAAAGGTTAGTAGAATTTTGTTAGATTCTTTTTTAACAGTTTTGTTCATTAAAAAATAAATTCAAATTTACAGTTGGTTTATTATTAATGTAAATAATCAAATATGTCATATTACCTAATTTATAAGTGGTCCTACTATGACTTATTAATAGCTGATAACATGTAGGACCCTAAATTAATAGATTAGATAGAATGTTATTGGCGATATTCTTAAAACATGTCTATCCGGCTATCCCTAAGAGTTTTTTCAATAGTGGATTCTAATGACTGTCTAATATTTTAAAAAAAAAAATCAACAAAATTAAGAGAAAAAAATCAATAATTTATGCATGAGAGATTTTAAGAAACTCACAAGATTTTTTTTTCTTTTGCTTGGCAATATCTAATTAGTTCAATATTTATTTATTTATTTACATTATACTAAAATAATTAATTTTTGATATTACAAATCTCCTTTTAAGAAATTTTGCCATAATGTTGATCAAGAACCCATATTGAATATCCCAATCATTAAATATTGATATTAATTCAATCTGTTTATTTAATTAAATTTAACTAATTATAAAATAACCATTCATATGTGGACTAATGGTACATGAGGTTTTCATGACAATCTCATGGTATTTCAAATAAGAATCCCAGTTTCCTATTTTTCGTATTTTTCTTTTATTTTGTTGATTAGATATTGTTTGAGAAATTCACAACGAAATTGGTCTTAGATAGTGAAAATAGGAAAATGCTGATACTGATAGGCCAAGTGCCAACGACAATAATAAGAATATATAAATGTATAAAATAGTAAATATGTGGGTTTGGTCGTTTCTGCACCCCTTTCCTCGAGCAAAGCATCTCATTTTATGTTATAGTATTATCAAATTATAATTCCTATAATTATTTTGGTAACATATGATTCAAAGATTGGGTTGATGCCAAAATCTGGGCATGTGATGTGTTGAAAATGATATGTGTCTACGGTTTACTGCTACAATGATTCCTTTTTTTCTAGCTTGATCCATAGATGGAATGTTCTTTTACGCTTTGTAACACTTATTTTCCAACATAATGAAGATATCGTGGTGTATTTTAGCGAAGTGTCTTTTATTCTTTTTGAGGAAGCATCGATGTTTGGTAGGGGACACAGCGTAGTATAACGACAAACACCCGGTAAACAAGTTTCACTAATTTTAAATCGTTGATTGTCACTAGATACTTACATTATTTCTTAAGGTTGGTTGATTGACATAAACAGAGATTATGTTGATAATACTTGCTTTAAATGAATTAAAATTCATGGAGAAGAATTTTTAGAAATGCATTTGACATAATGACCGTCTTTTACTAAAGAAATTAATATCAAATGATCTAGGTCTTGTATCAACGTCCTTTATAAAAAGGATATAGTTAAAATTTAATGGATTCTTTTTGTTGTTTGCCGACCTTAATGAACCATTTTTAAAGGAAAAAGAGAAAAGAATGTAACGGCTGGTTTGATGATCTTTCTCTATAGTATAGCCACAACTTTATTAGTTGTAAAAGGTACTTAAAACTCAGCAAAAGAAACTTTCGACTATATACAGTGCTTATAGGTAATAGATAAAACCTATTTACAGATTGATAATCACCACATCCCATAAATAAATCTGATTATAATGAAAGTGAGTACCTCAGATTATTATTATTATTATTATTATTATTATTATTATTATTATTATTATTATTATTATTATATGAGTTGATTAAACCAATAACTCACAAAACATGTTTGAGGATTATTATTGTCTGCCTTTAAATGGGTATTGTAGGGTCAACATTAAGGACTTTTCCTTTGGTACAATTATTATTAATTAGTTTGTCTTGGTGCCACTGTCAGCTTTGTATCATACTCTTTATAATATCTCATTTTTTCTACAAATACTCAAATCTAAATTTTCATTATACAGAGAAAGATCTCGTATCTTATGCTTTATTTTAATCGACAACATCCGAGATATTAGGACCGACGACACTAATTTACATTTCTGATATGGTAGTGTGCTAATTCTACTTATCTTTAATAAATAACCAAAAGTGAGTTTTCGTAAAACGTAACTTTAAGTTTGTTAACAAAAAAATTTCAACCAGTTTTCCATTTCTGTTTGAAATGAGTAAAACTCATTTTGCTTAATGTGATAAAATGTACAATTGCCGTTTTCGTAGATTCCCTACCGTACAACCTTGGCCATCTACATCAGCTTCGTCTTCTTCCTTTTTTTTTTGGCGTCGGGTATAGAGACATTTTGACTAATGATGATGATCAAAGATAATACCAAACATGAAGTTTTTGTAGTCGTTGTCATTCAACACTGAAATACTACCGACTTGCGTTGGACTAGTGGTTTAACATAAAAAGTTGGATCTATTATATATATCCCTAGTTTGATTATGTTAGGAGATATGATTTACCTGATGTCATTAGATATCAACGCCAGGCAGTAGTCGAGCCAGGATCTTTTTTTACCGGTGTCAAAAATATGTATACAAATTGTTTAGAAATTATCTAAAATACATGTATAAATATATTTTTCATTTCTAAATATTTTTCTACGGTTTAATTTTTTATAAAATAATTTGTAACTTAAAATATTTTGAAACATAAAATATTATTTCCATAATTCGATATTATAAATTTTCAAAAGTTAACATCAGTATATAAATAAAACTAAGTTTAAAAGTTCTATAATTTTCAAAAAAAAAATCGTGATAAAAATCAGTCAATTTAATAACCTTATTAATCAAACTCATGAAATAAATCAATTCTTAAAATGATTTTTTCATAATTTAATAAAATCCAAAAACGACATCTAAAATGTTCAAGTAAATTTAACCACTTTTAAGAAATCCAACTTGAATATATAAAATTTTTAACTTTTAAAAAAAAAAACAGTTAAGAAAATAATATGAAAGGTTAACAATAGTTTTTTCAAAGTTTGATATTTATTTTATGCTTTTTGGTAAGAACTAGTTAATAATCAATCATCTACGACCCACACAATTATACACTATTTATTATTTGTATTTAAATGATTTAAAGTAATAGTGAGCCCAAAATCAAATTAAAAACATAAATCTAATCTGATTAGCTAATTAATTAAGCTTTAACGATTGTTCATTTCTATTTTATGGGTCAACCAAAAATATTTACTAAGGTCATGAATTTTTTTTTGTCAAAACTAGATATTATTGTTTTTTAAATAAGTGGGGTCAGCTGATCCCTCTCTTTTCCGTGTAGCTCCGCCCCCGACGCTAGGTGATTTCGGACCTATGAGAAGATTAAGGCCGAACCAAACTTCTCTCTATTAAAAAAGCACTGAAATGCTATAGATAAAGAGGCACGCATAACTTATGTTTAAAAATATAATGAAAATTTGTGAAGTATATAATTCTACCAAAAAAGTTTACTCACGGAATTGATAGTTAACGTGAAAACTAGGGATAACGATGTACAAACTTAAGAAGAGTACCATAACTTTGTTTATCAAATGCAAGTATGTAGTGGCTTGATCGCGTGTCCCATATTGGACGATGAGTTCACTATTTTCGAAAGTTTGTATAATATTGTCGTTGGTTCTTGAAGATCATCAATTCACCATAAGTTTTTTTTTCACGTTTTATCTTCTCTCTCACAAAATAAAAACCATATCTCGTTAGATCAAAATTCGCGGTATTGAAAGCCCCCTTTTAGTAAGATCATCCACACAAAAAGCATTATATAACAATAGTAACTAAGTAAAGGATATGATGATAAACCCAAATTAAAGGTATAATGATACAATGCACAAGAAAGAGAGAAGGCCTTTAGAACATGCATTCCCTTTAATCTGTTATCATCGCAAATGTCCTTTGCCACGAGCCTTTACAATAAGTTAAATAAAATCTTTCCGCATTACAAGCCGCAAAATAATATTATATATCTCTCTTTCCGCCGATGTGTTAGTACTTAGTACAAAACAACATATATAAAAAGGATAAATAACTAAGAGATGTTTGTAAGAATAACATTGACCTTTAAGCCAATGGCTTTCTTGCAAGAACACATAAATACACTTTGTTGACCAGGAATTACACAATGAATAATAGTAATTGGGCTAAAAGCCCAGTACATATTGTTCAAAACCCAGGCGACCAGGCCCAAGTGTGTAATAAAGTATGTAGTGATACGAAGCTCTGTATTCTTGCACTCGTAGATATCAGACAGAAGTCACAGAACATCCTATGATCCAATGACATACAGCAAGGGCATCGATTGGTATAGCAGAGCAGTATATAATCAATATGGTGTAGAATCTGTATGTTTTCATTAAATTTTTTAATAAAGTGATTGGTAAGCAGTTTACAATTTTAAAATTATCATAAAAGTTAGTATATAATATATTTATTTTAAAATAATATATATATGAAATTATAATATATATTAATAATATATTTTTATTAAAAATAATGAATCTTATTTAATTATAAAATTAAATTAAATTTAAATGTAAAATATTATTATTTAAAAATAAATGTAAATATTATTTTAAAATAGAGTCTGTTTAAGTTGATGTCAAAAAAATTATTTTAAAATATAAATTTATTTTGGATATAAAAATAATTTTGATATTATTAAATAAAATAAACTAATTATATATAATTTATATATAAATTATCATTATTTATTTATTGGTAGAGCATAAATGATTGATATAATATTATCGAAAAATTAATATATGACATATACTTTATTTTTATAAATAATATAGATATGTTTAATTTCTAATATATAATATATAAATAAATAATATTTTATTTTTATTAAAAATAATGAATGATATGTGTAATTATATAAGTTATATTATATTTCAAATGTGAAATATTGTTCTTTTAAAATTTAAAATAATTAATCATAACTTTTATTTTTAAAATATAAATTTTTTATTTATTATGAACATAATTTTTATATTATTAAATAATAAAAAACTCCATACGAGAGCATTGAGTAAAAAGCATTTAGAGATTATTAGCATCTTGTAAATGCTCTTGTAAATACTTTTGTGATAAATGTTGATTAGATAATCACGAGCGCTAATGCTCTAGCAATCAAACCCAAGGTAGGCGGGGTGCTCAAAATTATATGGAACAACTTGGAGGACCCTTTGATCGAGCCAAACAGTCAAACAAGTTCATCTCATGTTTGACCTCTTACTAGACATTCACCAGATGAATGATAAAGTGGAAATAAGGGAATCTTTGCTGAAAATTGTCAGATATCTCCGGTTTGGAACACGCTGTAAGGAAAGGTACGTTCCATTGGCATCCTTGAAAAGGCGGTTAGGTGCAAAGACTTTGTTGGATATGAGTCCTAACCTATTGTTCGAAAGACAGTTTCATACAAGCACAGCACATACAGCAAGCACCATATCCAAAACCTTGAAACCAGAACCTTCCGTTGGATGCTTCTTCCAGCTATCATAATCAACTAAAACATCTGGTTCCGGAGACAAGGATCCGAAACAGCGCATTCATATCGAAACTTCAACTAACTAATAACGAACACCTAACATGAGCTCGTCCAAAGCTCGAATTTCAAATGATCAATTTATCTTTCTGAGCTTTTTGACAAGATAATGTAGACGGGAAGAAGTAAAATGGAAAAAACTAAAGAACACAAACAGAGACAATCCATGAATGTAATATCTCAACTGAAGTCAAAATTAATTAAAAACAAAAACAAAAACAAAATCTGGTGAATCAAACTCATGTCTATCGATCTCCCATACAGAACATATTCCTCTCCCACATCACTCTTATAATCTTACTGCAAAACTCTCCACAAAAAAAGTTATCTAACTCTTTGGGGCAGTCTTCTCCTTGGCCTTCTGAAGCTTCAAAACCTTCTTCACAATCTTCTGCTCTTCCACCAAGAATGCCCTAACGATCCTGAACCAGACACAGGTGCCAAAGAATTAGTTACATTTCAAGAACCCATGTAACATTTATAACAAATTTGCTAACCTGTCTTTAACAGCAAGTCCAGAGAGAACACCACCATATGCACGGTTCACTGTCCTCCTGTTCCTCGACAACCTCGACCTTTTGTACTCAGCAGGTCTCAGATGCGGAATCTACACAAACACACAAAACATCCAAAACTAAAGCTCAACAATTGCAAGAACGAAACTCAAATTCAGTAAGACGAGTCACCATGTAAAGTCTCTTCACTATCTAACCAATCTTAAACAGACATGTTCTTACATCTAACCACAAACACGTCTGAGTTCCGACATAGAATCAACTTAATGAGGGCTGATGAAAAGGCATACCCCTTGGATTCGCTTGCCAGTGACAGGGCACTTAGGTCCACTAGCTCTCTTCTTCGTCGTCTGGTAAGTCAACTTCCCACCTTCAAAAACCCCAAAACAAAAACAAAAAAAAATCTCTTTAGAACAAATCTTCCACGAATCGTTACTACAACACTAGATCTTCCGTCGGTACGTTACCAGGAGTTTTGACGATGCGGTGTTGGTTTGATTTGGTGGCGTAAGAATGGCGTGATCGGTAAACAAGCCGTTGAACCATTTTCGCAAGCTAAGTCTAAGAAGAAGAAAAAGAAACAATGGAAGAGCGGCGCGGGCTTTGATGAGAGCTTTTATATCGCGGTTATCTATTAAACCCTAGAATCCAACGGATGTGAGCGCTAGGCCCGATATCCAGGCCCATATATTTAAATAGCCTTAATACACTAATCAAACGGTACATACCGGTCGAGTCCGGTTATCAATTCGGTTTGGTTTACCGATCGCATGCAGCGTCACTTGTTCATAATAAATATGGACTGCACTCTGCATTTGTTCTCATGTATCAACTGCATGTGCGCTTGCAGTGCTTTTATTTCTCTCTTCATTGACAAAATTAATCAGTACCTAATATTATTTTTTATTGCTTATGTTTCTCTTTCTTTTTTCCTTCTTTTGTTTACTAGTAATGTTTTAAAGTAGGTATATACGCTGGAAAATGTAATTGGCCAGTCCCTACATCACAAGCACCATCCATACATCACACATGCATTCCATGTCATTAAGTCATTTAATAATAGCAATCGTATAGATATATTTATAAGGATATAATGCATCTTATATTCAATCTGTATACTTATTATGATTCAGCCATACACTTGAATAGATGATGTGATATATATACATATATATATATATATATTGTAAAAATACTAAATCTACAAATATATAATTTTATAAAGTACACAGTCCCATTTTTGTGACCGTCAAAATTTACATATTAATTTTTAAAAAGGTTTGAACGTATTCTGAATTTATAGTTTAAGAGCATTTTTAATATTTTGGGGCCTTCAAGTATTTTTTAAATTTTTTAATAAATATATTTTCCATAATTTAAGAACATATACCTAAGCAAAAAACATCCAAAATTTTGGAAGTCAATGTTTTATTAGAGTTAAAATTAATGTTTCATTTAGTTGTGACTAAATCCAATTTAGATTATTTACTGAAATGATGAAACTCAAATAAAATAAATGGAATGAAAATTTAGACATCCACCCTAAAATCAGTATTGGAAAGCAGTTTTGTGATATATTTTAATGGGTCTAAAATTTTGTGGAGCCCATATTTTAATTAAAAATATTTATCATAACTATTTTCCCATATTTAATTTAAAATAAAGTTATAAAATACATAAAATTAAAAAATCATACAATAAACTAATTAAATTATGCAATAAATACAAATTATTTTTATAAATTATGTCAGTTAGTGTTTTTATAAAATGTATAATTATATATAAAATAATTTTTGCATATGTTATTTTATATTTTAATGATATTAAAATTATTATTTTTAATTTTGTATGGGACCTCAGAAAACTCAGGATCGGCACTGCCTAAAATAAGATATTTTGACAAATTTGCTTTTATTAGATGTAAACAAATAGCATTTCTATTTCTCGAAATTACAGTCTTTGAGTTGTTATCAACAAATGCAATTTCAGTCCAAATTATTAAAAAAAATACCTGCATTAGTGCATAAATAAATACATACAGCGCAACATTGACAAAATTAAAGTAGCCCCGTGACTCTTCTTCTTCCTTTTCCTCCGCCCTCGTGAAACCCAAATATATACACATAAATACGCATGTACACTTAAATAGAAATGGTTGAATGACTTGTGTCTATCAAATCCAGTAATCCTATACCAAATTCTCATTGAAATATCTCTTAATCTGTTTGACCAAAAAAAAATAATATCTCTTAATCTATTTTCACCACGTAGGATATATATGTTTAGTGTTTTACAAAAATACTAATCGCGAACCATACCCGAATAAAAGATACCAAATCATATTGATATATTTTTCATGTATATATAGATGCATATACAAACATTGTATGTATAGAGAAGTCCCTAACATCATGAATGACGTAGACCATAATGTAATTTGAAAATGGCCAAAGACCCACTGGTTCAGTCCAAAACAGCAATTTTTTTCCTTTTCTATTTTCTTAAAAAAAAAATAATTCGTTTTCATGGAAAATCGAAGCAGCAAAGCATGAGGCAGAGAAAATCTCGTTCGTCAAAAGACCATCTCAACAATTTCTATTATTAACAAAGCCTATGCACTACACATAAATACAATAGCCACTATTCAATTCTTAAAATTATTGTAGCAATAAATCAAACACTATAGAGGGAGATATCTTATATCATATATCGTTATCATGTTATCCTGCTTGCCCCGTTATTATTGATCTTTTTAATAACATAACCTAATTAATATTATATTTTTTGAGATTAGGGTTTTTGAAAGGAGCAAGCCCATATTGAATGCCACGCGGTTTTGTGTGGAGGGTAGAGACTTTTCCTTTTGCCACACAGCTGACTTTGGAGGCTTTACCTCCACTTTTGTAGTTAATGCTTTACACATTTTTATTTTACTTTATTTTTATTTATTAAATACTCGATTTTGAGAGACCCAAGAGTCCAAGACCAAGAGGGGTCAGCATATATATATATATATATATAGAAGAAGAAGGTGGACATAGACCTTTGTCGCCAAGCTTAACCATTAGATCCATCCAAAGCTACTAATAAGTGAGGCTAAGGTACTGTGACTCATCAAGAACTAAAGCTGTTTCAATTTTCTTCTATATTCTCTGCGAAGAGTTGCAGTGGGAATTTAGGAAATTTCTTAAAAGAGAGACATCAAAACAATGGTGAGGCCTCCTTGTTGTGACAAAGGAGGAGTGAAGAAAGGGCCATGGACTCCTGAAGAAGATATCATTTTAGTTACTTACATCCAAGAACAAGGTCCTGGAAACTGGAGAGCTGTTCCCACTAATACTGGTATGTATAATCTCCTTTATCTCCTCCTCTCGCGGTAATACATATATATCATAAGATTTGTATATATGTGCATAGTATTAGGGTCATGAGGGTGAAATATGGGAAATATATATCAACATGGCAATGGATAGAGTTGTTAATATACACTGTTTCTCCAAACGGGTTTGATTGTGGAGTTAGCATAACCAAAACCTTATTTCGAAATTAATTAGATAGGGTTTTGTTTATTGACCTTAGGATCAAAATTTAATCCATGAACTCGTGCTATATATACACGAGAAACTTAAGTTTTTACTCATTGGTGTTTATGTTGTTTTAACCTTCATCTTCATTTGTAATTCAGGGTTGCTTAGATGCAGCAAGAGTTGTAGGCTTAGATGGACAAACTATTTAAGGCCAGGAATCAAGAGAGGCAACTTCACAGAACATGAAGAAAAAACGATTGTCCATCTCCAAGCCCTCTTAGGCAATAGGTAAATTTAATCAATCAACCCTTAATCAAAAGATTACTATTTCTCTAATTTGTCTCTCGCAACTTTTTGAAATTAAAAAAAAATAATAATAATAATAGAGGGCATTCAATTTTTGGTGTAGATGGGCTGCAATTGCTTCATATCTTCCACAAAGGACAGACAATGACATTAAAAACTACTGGAACACTCATTTGAAGAAGAAACTCAACAAAGCCAATCAAGATAATCCTCAAGAACTTGATCAGTCAAGAGATCCTTCCTCGCTCTCTTCTTCTTCTCCATCATCTTCTTCTGCCACTTCAACCTCAAACATATCAAGAGGTCAATGGGAAAGAAGGCTTCAAACCGATATTCACTTGGCCAAGAAGGCCCTCTCTGAGGCTTTGTCGCCTGCCGTTACACCAAACATTACCTCTACATTGGCCATTACGGCGACAACATCATCTTCTTCTGAATCAAGACGTTCTACTTCCTCAGCTTGCGGGTTTCTTAGGACGCAAGAAACAACTACAACATATGCCTCGAACACCGAGAATATAGCGAAATTGCTCAAAGGGTGGGTGAAGACCTCACCAAAGACTCAGAACTCCGCTGATCAGAGGATTCCTCCAGATTCTGAGATAAAAGAAGTGATCAAGAGTGCTGATTTTGAGATAGACTGTGCAGAGGCATTTCAAGCATTTTCAGGGTTCGATCACTCAAAAGATTGTGACTCACCATATCATCAGGCTGGACTTTCACCTGATCATGAGACTAAACCAGACATAACTGGATGTAGCAACCAAAGTCAATTGTCCTTGTTCGAGAAGTGGCTGTTTGAGGATTCTGCTGGACAGATTGGTGATATTCTGTTGGATGAAATCCCTAATTTCGTCTGAATAATTTGGTCTATTAGATGGTTCTAATTTTAGGATCCTCTTTGTTTTTTCTTTTTCTGACTTTTTTGGGATTTCTGAATTAACTTGCTTAGATTATCGTGAGCTAAGTCTCTACTAATATTTTCGTTATTTTCCTCCTTAATTACACAATTACTGATATGGTTGTTTTACAAATGGCCTTCTGAATTCTTAAGGGGCCTGGAATATGTCCACCCAATTATTTAAGTATTGGTGAAAAATCCTATATCTTTTTTTTTGATCGAAAAATCCTATATCTTTATTTTCTTATCAAATTGTTATTTTGAATTATTGTTTTTTTCTTTCTGAAGTATGTTAATGTTTGACATCTCAACATAAAACAAATCTATAAGCTACAATTCAAATTTATACCTAAACGCCAAACATAACTAAATTAAAATGCCGGAAAATAGTACTATGATTAACCTCGGGGTTGTAGTTTAATATTGTTGTAAATATAAAATGCGCTCTATGTGTAGTGGATAAAAACTACAGTTATAAAAAAAATTAAACACTTACTACTTGCAACCCCTGTTCAAAAACTCGGTCTCGGCGCCCGTTTAATCGGCGAAAATACGTTTGACGGTGTCTCACCGAAACGAGTTAGGTCAACTCGGTTAAAAACGCGGAAGCTTTGAAAAAAGTCTTTCTTCTATTCAGTTTTGTTTAGAATCTAATGTGTTTCTATTAGATTTATGAATTTGTGATAAAATCTTTATAAGAAAGTTAAAGAAAATGATGTTTACGATGAAGAAAAAAATGAGCGGCTGCACATTTTAGGTTTACAGGCCACATAGGAAAGAGATGAAGTAGAAAAGACGTGTTCACCTTTTATTGAAAACAAAAAAAAAGAAGACACAATTACGTTATTAATCTTCGAACACGTGAACCAAATATTGAAATGACATTGCCAACCAATATACCAAGGTAAATATTACTATGTTTTATAAGATATACAAAATATAACCCGTAACACTGTACAAAAGTCCTAAATTTACGTCCGAGTAATTTACGCTTAATCTCCGGTTATTTGATTCGGTGCTAGGCGCTACCCAACCGCACGCGTTACGCCTGGCAATCTCGAACATTGCTTGCAACTTGCCCTTTTGCAGACAACTCACTTAAAATAAAACATTACATTTATTTTAGAGTGTAAAATGGAGCCGCTCAGTAAAATCAAAACGTAGGTTTAAAGATAGCCTTATTACTGGTGAATTTTAAAGACCTACTAATAATAATAAAATAGTATTACTAGTAAAGAAAATTAAACAAAATACTTATTGCATGAAGTAAATGGGGCCGACAAACTATTTATTAAAAAGAGAAACTAAATTAAAACGGGATGGATTGACACTATTAATGTTGAAAGTGATGAAGAATTAAAGTTTGACTTTCTTTCTTGTGTGACCTTGTGAGTTATGACTTGCATCAAATAGTTATAAAGTACTAGAAAAAAGTCAATGTCACCATTAATTTGGCTTCTCCTTTCTTGTTCTAAAATAATGCCAATTGTCGTCCGATGGTGAAAACAGTAGAAACATGTTTGCAAAAGTGAACCGCTTGTGTTATTGTTTGTTGGATTATGGTTCAGTACCTATCCGATTATTTCAAAAAAAATTGTCTCACCAATCTCATTATCATGGAAACTGTAATCCAAACAAAAAAAAAATGAAAGCCAAATAAAGAGGCCAATAAGCAGCAGCAACTTTGCTGTAAAGCAATGTACGGCAAGAACCCTATGAAATTTCTTGGCTTTTGATTTAATTCTCTTCAGCCGTAATTTTATGAACTTTGCATCGGTAAGAACAGTATATACGTGTACACAATAATATATAGATGTAGATATTTCACATACATCTCGATGTATATATTATACCTGTCGGTTTCTTTGCATGTGTATAATAAAAGGTTAAAACTACACTACATTGATTAGGTGCATATATGATGATTGTAACGAAAGAAATAGCTCACATCCGGTTCAAATTCAAGGTGGAAAATCTTTTGAATAGTTAGCAAACAAGTTGAAACTTTGAAACATTAGAGTGATGTATTTTAGAATTCTTTGATGCTCAATTGAATAGGCTAGACGTTAAGCAATTGTGAATATTTGGCGAGTTTGATCTTGGGTCCGAGGACTTCAGCCCAATGGCAAAGGAAAAGGTGTTAAAAAGGAGCTGAAGAATCATGTGCGGTTCATGTGATCTCAAAGCCCAACGTCTTCCTTCTATTAATTGCAACCATCTTTCTCGCTTCCTCACATGTTATTTTGATTGGGACATTAATTATTTAATAGCAGAGTGCCATATTAGAGTAGACGATAAAATGTTGAGTATCTACCAAGGTTAATTAAGTACACCCTATACTACAAGAGACAATATGTTATTTTCCAACTTCATTGTTTGAAAGAAAGTTTCAAGTCTGAAGTTATGGATCATTTGATATAATTCTTTTTAAAAATTATACACTATATCCATTAAAAAAATTCCATAAAAGAAGAATTTAGTCAGAAATGGAAATTCAAGTAATATAGCATTTCTCGCCGAGGAGTCTGCTCGAGAGTTACAAGATCTAGGAACATGAGAGAAGTAGATGAAATCAAAGACATAAATAGAAACTCGATATCCTTGAAAACTCCATAAAACTCCAAAAAAACAACTTCGAATTGATAGCTTTTACAAGCTCAAGAAAGTCTGAACGCATCCAGACATTAGGTAGACTTGACTAATGTGCAGCAGTCAGCCTCCCTTAAGGCTAAGGCTTGTGCTATTAAGGGAGAGGAGACTAAGCGGGATCGTGAATGCCCCTCTATGGTGTGGTTTCTCTGGTTATTCTCCATCACCCACCCGAAACTTACGCTTCATAATTTTATATTACATGAATAGTGAAACCTAAGATTCCTTATCCTAATTAAAACAGAAGATTGACCGCTGAGTATCAAAGATTACACATCACTAATACTAATGGAAGCTGGGGAATGAGGGTTGGGTTGTTGAGACACAAACTCTTTGCTTTATTTCATCATATCTCTCTCATTATCATAAATCATAACCATCATTACTCCACTAACCACTTTGGTTTTTGTCATTAACAAATTGCAATCTTACTTTATAATGCCTTGTAGAAATTTAATCATTTTGATTATTCTAGTTACTAGATGTAGATAGTTCAGATTTAGTTCTCTTTGCGTTGATTTTACTGCTCCTCTCAGTATGATGGCATTTGTGGTTTATCCTAAACTGAATTAAATGCTAGAATCAATAATATCTTATCTGGATTATTCAATTTTGCTCAAATTCAGACATTAATATGTTGACAAAGTACTTCTAACTAAAAAAATCAGTTAGCAATTATTGATTTTTTTTTTGCCATTATCATTATTGAAAAGTTACAAAGTTTGACCGAAGTCGTACAGTTTTCAACAAATAATTACAAAATAGAAGAGTACATATAATGAAAACTAGAAAGATCATATCAGAAATCCGATAAACTTGTGGGTTAGAAACCAGAAACATTTAGTCATGTCCACACGGTTTGCTCGTCCATGACTTGTTGTTTTCCAATGCATTTCCTTAGCCTTAGTTAATGGTTTAACTGGTCTTTCTTGAAGGATTCGTTTTTCTGAAGGTGTCATAAGATCCGCTGAATCAGTCTCTTTGTCTGAATCCGTTGAATATTCTTCTTCTGCCATCGAAACCAATGAGGCAAATTTGTTAGAACCAAGATCAGGCTCGGTTACAATTATTGATTATTATCATCATATTTATGTTACTGTATTACTCTAAATTCCATTTTAGGTCATATGTTGAATTCCTAACAAATACATCATTAGAAATCGGGAACCACAAGCGACTAGTTTTTTATAACATCTCAAGAGTTAATTACGTCGAATCCAAAGGTTTTGCATTTTTAAATCTATTCTAGAATGAGAAAAATATCAAAAAAATTCTGCATGATTATCCGAGATTGATGGAACATATGAATAGGAACATTTGATGTCTAACTGAAATTCGAATGAATGTATGCACGTGTAATTGAAAATATCAAAGACGTAATTGCAAAGCAACAAAAGATCATGAAGGATTGGGTTGTCCTCATAGTGTACAAAATAGGTTTGGTAGCCCAACTTATCAGTCCCACGTTTTTAGG
Source organism: Brassica nigra (assembly GCA_016432835.1). Lineage (NCBI taxonomy): Eukaryota > Viridiplantae > Streptophyta > Magnoliopsida > Brassicales > Brassicaceae > Brassica > Brassica nigra. Next base: position 14,531,866 of record CM028249.1, on the reverse strand, counting down.
TCCAAATGTGTATACATTTATACACACACTTCTATTTCTGCTCATGCATTTTCATCAAACAATCTAAACATATTGATTGTTACTTAGATAACAACAAATTTTGAATTTTAAATCTTAAGTCAACCAAGTGGGTCACAATACCACGTATCCAATATAAACAGTTCTTGTCTATGCATAGTATTATCTCGAAGTCGATACTAAGTCATATTCTTTACGACACGTATAAATGATTTTCGTAATCATACGTACGTGTTAATTAGAACATAATGGATGGGTAGAAAAAGAAAACATGGAGTAAAGGGGCCACCACAGTACATATTAGGTCTTACAAAGACAAGCTTAGCTGTTTTCTTCCTTTTAGAACCAATCACTTTGTTTGGTCTTAAAGAAAAGCTTTATCATCATTTTAGGGTTTTCCAGCAAAATTGAACAAAAGTTGCATCCACACACAAGTCGTTATTCAGCACCCCCACTTTTATATACTATATTAATTACTTATGGTTATGATTATTAATTAGTTAGTTAGTTGCATATGTCAGCAGTTTTGGGAGAAATTCATCTAAAACGACAATACTGTCAAATAAAGACGGGTGCCTAAACTCACAAAGTGCTGGCTCACTGGCTCTATATTCCGTGGTTTATATTGCAAGTGAACGTTTTTGATGTATCTCCTAACTTATTGACATTTTTGGTTCATACTACGAGAAATATAAAAAAAGCTTATGAAAGACAAGTCTCTTTTCTAAGCCTAGCTAAGTATCAAATTCTGATTCAGCATAACTTGCTCAGCCTTTTCTAACTGGTGAGTATTCAAGAAAAAAGTTTAGACTTTATTACAATATTACAAAACATGTGAATGCATGAATAGTTGTGGACGCCAAAAGAAATTTAAATTACAAATATATATATATATATATATATATATATATATATATATATATGTACATTGCATGTACCCATTATAAAAACAAATCTCTGGTAAATTAGCTAGGTAGGTTTTCATCTGTGACGATACATTCCATGGAAATGTACATGTACACACTTATCTATATACATATACGTATTACTGACATACACATGCATATAGAATTATCTAAGTGGTTGTTTGTAGACTGCTATAAGGAATGCTATAAATATATCATCTAGGGCTAGGGTTAGCAACTGAGGTCCTCTTGTAATTACCTCGAGCTTTCACTCTCTTTCCAAGAAACTCTATATACACACTTCTTTTTTCTTTTCTTCTCAAATATATAGGTCACACTAGTACATTATTATATACAAGTTTAGATTTCACAAAAAGGCCAAGAAGAAGAACCATGAGGAAGCGTCAAGTGGTGTTGAGGAGAGCATCGCCGGAGGAGCATTCTAGAAGCTACTCGACGGCTTCGTCTCGGATGGTGAGAGGTGTGAGATACGGCGAGTGTCAGAAGAACCACGCGGCAGCAGTTGGTGGCTACACCGTCGACGGCTGCCGTGAGTTCATGGCAAGCAACGGAGAGGAAGGTACGGTGGCAGCGCTAACTTGCGCCGCCTGTGGCTGCCACCGCAGTTTCCACCGGAGAGAAACCGAGGTTGTTTGCGACTGTGATTCACCTCCCTCGACTGGGAATTAGACCAGCAAAACTAGAGCTGGCTAAAAGTTATTCCTGTCTTAATTTGTACGTGTATTATATATTTTTATAGGGTGAGACTGAAAATATTATAATTTTCTTAATTTCAAGGGTTTGTGTTTTCTTAAGAATTTAAGAAGAAAACTTAAGACATTATATACTGAAAGTGGTAAAAGCTTTATAATAACTGGATGCCTTCTGAGTTTGATGAATGTTTTGGAAAATTGGGTTTTAAATAAAATGTGAAGGTTATTGTTGTTTCATGTTTTATAATGTTTGATTTTTCTGGTCATATTAGTGTATTTTGATTTGTTTGTCCAGCCATATATCGTTCAAATGTATTTCCACTAGACAATTGTTAATTGTGTTGTGAAGTGGTTTATAACAAATTAAATATGTGTATTTTTTAATGAATGGATGAGAATGAGATTGATTGTTCCTTTAACATATTTGGAAGGTTCTTCAAATATATTTTAATTTTGATTCTTTGAGACCACTCCTTTAGTTTTTGTTTTCAGCATGGGAATTGTGGAGTCAAGCTTTGCAACTGTGGTTATCTTATAACACTATTACATATAGTACTGTTATTATTTAGAAGTGCATGTTATAACTCGAGACCAATTCATGATTTCTTGATTATGCCATGATAAGAACCACTTCCTTCAGGAACATGCCTTGCATACATGTTTATAATTTTAAAATAGTATAATTTGAATATTAAATCGTTTATGTTGCTTTAGAAGAGAGATCTTACAAATTTTTAAATAACATGATTAGAACAGATAATAAAATAACTTCGAAATAAAAAGGGAGCAAGAGGCCCACAAATCTAATCCTTGTTGGTTGCTAACTTGCTATGATGAAAAAACAGTTTTTAATTGATTTATTAAAGAACCGTTAAGACTAATGATCATTCACAACAATGGCCTGTGACTTGAGAGCTTTAGTCTTCTATAAAATCAGAAATAGGTGGGAATTAATTACTGATTACTCCTTAATATAGTACGTACATTAACAAATCAATAAATATAATGAAGGAATGCCAAAAGAAAATGAAAAAAACCAACGACATTAATAGTTTGTGTTGCTGTTACTTCTACAAATTATTACAACATTATGTATCAAATTTAGTTTGTTAATTGAATTCGAATCAACAAAAATAACAGAGGATGTTAGATATGTTCGTACGAAGAAAGTTAGATATCTTGGCTGGTTTATAGATTTGAAATGACATGTGACTGGTATCATCATGAACGTACATTGTTAGGTCTTTGAGTATAGAGAGAAGCAATTCCGTCTGCATATGTTTGTTAGCAACACCGTGCCGAACTTGGTCAGGCCAATGTCGATTTTAATATCCCTAAATTTTAATATATATATTATATATATATATATATTGACACTGTTAAAAGAGAAAATATATTATGTAATTTATTTTATATATATAACTTGAGAAACAAATGTATAACTGTTATAAATCATATGGTGGACGGCCCATAACTACATGAGGAAGGAAGAGACGACCTATATTATGTTTTCCTTTTACTTATCTACTTTGTATTTTTCCATATTTGTATTTACCTTTTCCTAGTTAGGCTAAAAATTGTTAGTTTCCCATTCATCTTATGACGGTCTATTTATGACGGTCTAATCTTGTGTATATATATAGAGCCTTTAGGCTATGGAATAATAATAAGCTTTCTCACTGATTCACAACACGTTATCAGCACGAGTTGTTCTCTAAAAACCCCTAAAAATTGACCACCTCTAAACCCTAAACAAGCCGCCAACTACTTTCTCATAAACCCTAATCCTAATTTCCTTTTCTGGTTCGAGATCATCCCATAAACCCTAGATCTATCGACGTACCACCACACACATCGATCGATATTAGTTCAACCGACATAGATCAAGATCCATCCGACTTGCATCCATCCGAGCAGTTCCAATCCGACCAAGGAGCTTCCGTTCTTGCGGCCGGTACCAGCTCGTGATCTCCTTCTCTTTGGTGGTCCGGTTTTCAACCCTTCAAATCTAAAGGTAATAAAAAATCTGAAACCCTAAAAACACCCATCATCGAATTTGGTTGATTGTTAAAGGTTTAAGACTATTAAAAATTTGAAGAACCCTAATCTAGGATAATAGAAACCCTAATTTGTGGAACTAGGTTTTGGTTTAGATTGTTCTCCTGTTAGGTTGATAGATCAATGGTTATTAGGTTGCTAAAAGCACAAATTATTCCTTATACCATATCGAGATTGTTTTAACAATTAAAATCGAAACCATAATGGTTTTGAATCTCAAAATCTATGATCTAATGATCAAATCGTGTGCTTAACCCTCCCTTGATCTATTGATCAACCTAAAACCCTAAACCGCATGGATGCAATCCGCATGCCATGCATGGAACAATTCAAAACCCTAAAAATTAAATCGAATCTATTTAAATTGATTGATTGCTTGCTTGTTTTTAATTGAGGGTAAAAGTTTGGGCTTCTCTGTCTCGAATATCGATCGACCTGCCATTGCACGTGTCGATCGATGATGTCTCGTGTCGATTGATTATTAATTAGAAAATCCTGATAATGATTGCTTGATTATTTAAATCCGAATTTTGAATCACCTAGAAACAAATTGTTAGGATCTCATCCGAATTTTGTTGTTTGAATTAACTAAAAATTGTTTGAGGTTTCTTATTTCATAAATTGCTTAGAAACTGTGATTGCTAAGGTATTTTAAAATCCGGTTGCATTGAAAATCATATAGAATCCGATTGTCCATATCAGTAGCCGTGTGGCTTATATTGCATTCATGTCTGATCAATAGGTCGATCGATCGACCTGCCATTGCACGTATCAATCGATGATGCCTCGCGTCTATCGATCGATGACTCTATAGGAGTATCGATCGATGCGCCTCTAGCAAGCGTTAGGATTGATGATTCATTATAGCTGTGTGGCTTTATTCAGTATGGTCGTGTGACCTAATGAATTATAACCTTGATCATATTGTTTGCATCATATATACTTGTTAGAATTTTTTTTACTAATGTGTGTGCCATAGAGTATTGATATAAAGATATAAAAAATTTCTAAAAGTATATATATTTTTAATTTCAGATGTCGAAAATCAATAACCTGGATTTTGCTGCCCTAAATGTCTCTGGAGACAATTACTTACAATGGGCTCTTGATACAGAGATCATTCTAAAATCCAAGGGTCTCGGTGACTGTATTACCGAGAATAACAGTGCTAACGAAAAAGATCGTTTTGGGGAAATATTAATTATTTGCCATCATCTGATTGAGAGTCTCAAAAATCAGTACTTAACCATTGAGAATCCTCTAGACCTTTGGAATGCATTGAACAGAGATACGATCATCAAAAGACGATCCTGTTACCAAAGGCTAGACACGAATGGAAAAACCTCAGGATCCAAGACTGTAAGTATGTGGATCAATACAACTCAACAATGTTTAAGATCGTTTCCAAACTTAAACTATGTGGTGAGGATATAACAGAGGAAGATATGCTTGGAAAGAATTTCTCTACCTTCCACACAAGCAATGTGTTGCTTCAGCAACAGTACCGTGCAAAAGAATTCAAGACTTATGCAAGCTTGATTTCATGCTTATTACTTGCTGAGGAAAATAATGAGTTACTGATGATGAACAGTGAGATGAGACCTCCAGGATCCACACCATTACCTGAAGTCCATGCCGCCACTGAGGTTGATAAAGAGGCTAACCACGTCCATCATGGTAAACCACACGGTCGAGGCCGTGATGGATGGAGAGGACGTGGCCGTGGTCAATACAATTCACATGGCTGCAGAAGAGGTAACCAATCTGGTCGAGAACAGAACCAAAGACGCTCGTTTGGACGAGGTCATGGTCGAGGCCGCGGGTCTTCATTCAAACCGCAACACTCAAACAACTCGACCAAATCTGTATGCCATAGGTGTGGAATGAGCAACCATTGGGCAAAGACTTGTAGGACTCCCAAGCATCTAGTTGAACTCTATCAGGAGAGTATGAAAGGGAAGAATCCTGAAGTCCACATGGTGACCCAAGATGATGAGAACGATTTTGATCATGAAAAATATGATCTTATGGAATATGAAACTTCAGACTGTCTCAAAGACTGAAGTCCTGATTTCGACATTTGTATTGTTTTATTTGCTTTGATACTATGATTTGGTGTTTTTATTTTTATATCGTCATTTCTTGGAATTTATTTATGGAATGAATTTTTATTATGGATTATCTTATAAGAATTACTTTTATTAAAAAATAATAATAATAATAATAAAATATCTTATATAAATTATATAAAATGAAGTCTCTAAGTATCATCTTACATTTTTATTTTTAGAAATGAAAGAGGATGTATTCGTGGTGGATAGTGGGTCGAGCCACACGATCTTAAGAGACAAAAGATACTTCATAAATCTAACCCTTAAAAACGCCAACATTTCCACCATTGCGGGTATAGCTAGTCTCATAGAGGACCACGGCCAGACCAACATTTTGTTGCCTATGGGAACACATCTCGAAATTTCGGATGCTTTGTATTCTCCCAGCTCTAAAAGAAGTTTATTAAGCTTGAAAGACATTCGAATGAATGGATATCATATTGAGACTAAGGGCGAAGGAAATAAAGAATTCCTTCAGATTATTGAAATTGCCCATGGCCAAAAGAAGGTCTTAGAATCAATACCCGCAATATCTACTGGTCTTTATCATGCTAAAGTCAGTATGATTGAAGCTAATGCCACATATAATCAAACAACCATCGAAAATTTCACCTTATGGCATGACTGGCTGGGTCATCCCGTGTCAACTATGATGCGTAAATTGAATGATAATACCAGCGGCCATTCACTAAAAGAAAAACGAGTTATCCCTAAACACTTAATGTGTACTGCTTGTTCACAAGGGAAACTCATAATAAAGCCATCACCTATTAAGGTGACAAAGGAAACTATTAATTTTCTGGAAAGAATACAAGGAGACATTTGTTGACCAATACACCCACATTGTGGAACATTCAGATATTTTATGGTCCTTATTAATGCATCGACCATATGGTCGCATGTCTGTCTCCTATCGACCCGCAACTTGGCATTTTCAAGATTGCTAGCTCTGATAATAAGATTACGAGCTCACTTTCCAGATTTTCCTTTGAAGACTATACGTCTTGATAATGCTAGTGAATTCACTTCTCAGACGTTTAATGATTATTGTATGTCCATGGGGGTAACAGTGGAACACCCCGTGGTACATGTACATACACAAAATGGCTTAGCTGAATCATTTATAAAACGTATACATCTGATTGCCCGACCATTACTCATGAGGTCGAGGCTGCCGGTTTCAGCATGGGGACATGCGGTCCTTCATGCGGCCGAGCTTATACACATCAGGCCATCTAGTGAACACAAATATTCCCCATTCCAATTACTAACGGGTCATGAGCCAGACGTCTCCCATCTAAAAACCTTTGGTTGTGCGGTTTATGTTCCTATTGCTCCACCACAGAGAACAAAGATGGGACCACAGAGACGGATGGGAATATATGTTGGATTTGAATCCTCCACAATTATAAAATACCTTGAGCAAACTACGGGTGATTTATTTAAGGCCAGGTATGCGGATTGTCATTTTAATGAATCCGAACTTCCAGCATTAGGGGGAGATAATAAGCTATTAAAAGAAATATCATGGAATCAGACATCCATAAATTGGCAAGATCCTCGGACTTAAGTGTGTGATCTTGAGGTCCAGAAAATAATACATTTGCAAAAGCTAGCTAATCAATTGCCAGATTCTTTTGCTGACCCGAAAAGAGTGACTAAGTCACATGTACCAGCTATTAATGCACCAGTTCGGATTGATGTTCAAGAGGGACACAATCAAGTTGCTACAGATTCCAAAACACGTTTGAAACATGGTAGAACAATTGGTTCCATAGATAAAAAACCTCGAAAAACAAAGAAAGGTGCTATATCCGAGGTTGGAACCCAGACAAGGAAGTGGCCGATCTTATCCGAGATGAGAGCGCACATAAATCATAGAAATGGATATTGGTCCGGACGTACCAAGCAGTGATCCTCGGGACGCCGGGGTTCATGGTACTGATGGTCCAGACAATAATGAGATCTCAATAAATTATGTCATGTCTGGAAAATAATGGAATAAAAAAGATATCGACATCACAGATATATTTGCTTATGAGGCAGCACTCGAACTAATGGATAATGAGGATCAAAAACCCACGTCTATATATGAATGCATGCAAAGAAAAGATTGGCTTAAGTGGAAAGAAGCCATAAACGTGGAGTTAAACTCTTTAAAGAAGAGAGGTGTTTTCGGTCCAATAATTCGAACACCAAATGATATAAAACCAGTGGGATACAAATGAGTCTTTGTGAGGAAGAAAAATGAGAATGGTGAAGTCGTGAGGTATAAGGCCCGACTCATTGCACAAGGATTCTCACAGAGACCAGGAATCAATTATGAGGAAACATATTCCCATGTGGTGGATGCAACCACTTTTAGATTCCTGATAAGTCTAGCCATAAGAGAAAATCTAGATATGAGACTGATGGATGTCGTTACAGCATATCTATATGGCCCACTGGATAATAAAATCTATATGAAAGTCCCAGAGGGTATTGAATTGAAAAATAAAGAGAGCACTCGTGAAGAACACTGCATAAAGTTGAATAAATCACTTTATGGACTGAAACAATCTGGCCGGATGTGGTACAACAAATTAAGTGAGTACCTAGTAAAAGAAGGATACATAGATGATCCTATCAGTCCATGCATTTTCATAAAGAAATTTGAAAATAGGGCTTTGTGATTATAGCAGTGTATGTTGATGATTTAAACATCATTGGAACCTCTGGAGAGATTTTCCAAACAGTCGAATATCTAAAGAGAGAATTCGAAATGAAAGACCTAGGCAAAACAAAATTCTGTTTGGGACTACAGCATGAGTACATAAATGATGGAATCATTGTGCATCAAATGGCATATACAGAAAAAGTACTCATGAGATTTAATATGTCCGAGTCTCACCCTTTGTCCAGCCCTATGATCGTGAGGTCTCTAAACCTGGACACGGATCCATTTCGTCCCAAGGAAGACGGTGAGGATGTCCTTGGTCCCGAAGTGCCATATCTCAGTGCCATTGGAGCATTGATATATTTAGCAACTCACACACGGTTTTATATATGCTTTGCCGTGAACCTACTTTCTAGGTTTAGCTCCTGTCCGACCAAAAGACACTGGGATGAGATAAAACATGTTCTTCCTTACCTACAAGGAACGAAAGATTTGGGTTTGTTTTATACCAACAAAAACAAAGATGGTTTACTTGGATTTGCTGATGCTGGATACCTTTCGGATCCACACAATTCTAGATCTCAGACAGGCTATGTGTTTACACATGGTGGAACAGCCATTTCATGGTGTTCCATGAAGCAGACACTCGTGACCACTTCCTCAAATCATTCGGAAATATTGGCCATACATAAGGCCATCCGTGAGTGTGTCTGGTTGAGGTTGATGACCCAACATATACGATCAGATTGTCGGATGACAGAAGACAAGGGTCAAACCGTGATGTATGAGGATAATGCAGCATGTATTGCTCAAATCAAAGATGGATACATCAAAGGGGACAGGACGAAACACATCCTGCCCAAATTCTTTTCTACACACGAGATGCAGAAGGCCGGTGTGGTCCAAGTGGTATAGGTCCGATCCAGTGACAATTCAGCCGACTTGTTCACTAAGGCATTACCAACCGCGACGTTGAAGAAGCTCATACATCAGCTTGGGATGCATCGACTGAAAGACCTTCAGTGATGCATTCATCAGGGAGAGTAGTGTGTGTTGTACTCTTTTTCCTTCACCATGATTTTGTCCCACTGGGTTTTCCTGGTAAGGTTTTAATGAGGCAACATTAAGCAAACTACGAACCTTGAACAGTTATGGCGTCCAAGGGGGAGTGTTATAAATCATATGGTGGACGGCCCATAACCACATGAGGAAGGAAGAAACGGCCCACAGTATGTTTTCCTTTTACTTACCTACATGTACTTTTCCATATTTGTATTTACCTTTTCCTAGTTAGACTATGAATTGTTAGTTTCTCATTTATCTTACGACGGTCTATTTATGATGGTCTAATCTTGTGTATATATATAGAGCCTTTAAGCTATGGAATAATAATAAGTTTTCTCACTGATTCACAACAATAACATTGTATTTTGTATTAATTTTCAGCACATGTGAATAGATAGCTAAATTAAAAAAGGTTGTCCAGCGGGTTTAAATCAGCACATGCATATTAACATCATATTCCAATTTCTTTATCATGAACCTAGCTTGTTGTAATTCTAAGTTCTCGCACACACTCATTCACTTGCAACCGGTTAATACATAGTATCCCATCGTGAGAACACGTACGTACGATTTACATACCAGTTCTGATATTCTTGATATCTTGAACTATTCTTAACTCTGGACCCAACAAATTAATTAAAAGACAGAACTTATGCAATTCGATTAATCCCGAGGATTGCAAACTCTCGATTCTACATATATCCACCTAAACCAAACCAAATATCTTCTACCAATCTTCAAAAGCTTAACAATTAATAGGTCCACTACCTCATGAAGATGCAAGATGTCTACCCAGAAATAGTCGCTGACATAATTACTGACGCAGATGACGTGTTAAGTGGTGAAGACGTTGCAGAGCTGGAGTCGTGCAGACTTGGAGAGCAAGCATGCAGTGCCATCCCTATATATTTAGTGGCCTGAAGCATATTAACAATTTGTGGCCTATGTTTACAAACATATGTTTAAATACCATTATATAAAAATATATATGATAATTTCTTATAATATATAGATTATATATCAGTTTCAGCAATAAAATAAAAATGAACTTGTTGAACAGACAGCAAAAACCACCACAATATATTATGTTTCTCTAACCATTTGACAATAATCACTTCTAAGGATGTGGCCTAATGTTTTAAAAATAATTGGTGGCCTGAAGCTTAAGCTTCACGAGCTTTATAGAAGGGACGGCCTTGCAAGCATGTATCTTGGAGATAAAGAAAGATGAATAAACTTGGGGAACAAGGTTATGACCTAAAGGAAATGAGTAAATGCTATTCCAAGAAAAGGAAAATTGCACTTAATGTTATGGAAGATGTCCATATTCATGTTGCATTGGAGACTAGAGTTTCGGGAACTTGGAGAATAATATTAGATAGTTATATGGTCGTATGTAGAGAGACAGAGACACAGAGGCTGATCTTAGAGAGAGAGAGAGCGAGAAGCTCTTGAGTATGTTCTTGGTCGTGCCGAAACAATTGCTGAAGTACGTGACAAGAGAGATAAGGTTGAGTATATTAAGAATCTTTCAGTAGCAGTTATTAGGTGTTAAACAAGCTGAGTAAAGCTGATTAACACTACAAGAAAACATGCAAATTCTGATGGAAGATTTCGTCGGTAATTCGTCGGAATAAGCCATTTTCGACGAAAAATGTCATCAGTTTCAACTCGTCGAAAAAAAATTTCTCGGAATTTCGTCGGTCATTCTGACGGTTTTCCGACAAAAATTATCCATCAGAAATTTCCGACGAAAATAATCCGTCAGAAATTTCCGAATTATTCGTCCAAAATTTCCGATGAATAAAATTCGTCGGAAAATTTGTAAAATAATTAAAAAAATAAAAAAAATAATTATTTAAAATTTAATAATTAAATTAATTATTTTTTTCTAAAAAGTTACAATGTTTTATAATAAAAATATTCTTTATATATAAATACAATAAAAATTTAAATTTGAAAAACGTTTTATACTATAATTAATTTAAAAGGTTTTGATAAATTAAAAAAACATAAAAAATTATATGAATTATAGCAACCTTAAATTTTTTAAAAAAACTAAAACTGTTTTGTAAAAGCTTTAAAACGTTTTATAAAATCATAAAAATGTTTTAAAACAAAAAGCGATAAAAAAATCTGAAAGTTTTTAAAACGTTTTTATAATATAATTATTTGAAAAACATTTTGATAAATTTAAAAACATTGAAAAGTTATATGAACTATAAAAGACTTAAAAACTTTTATACAACCTACAATATTTTTATAAAAGCTTGAAAACGTTTTATAAAATCATCATAAAACATTTCAAAACAAAAAGTTATAGAAAACCTGAAAGTTTTCTTTTTAAAATATATATCTATATAAATATAGTTTTAATAATTTTAAAAATTATAAATACTCTAATTTTTTTTAAAATTGAATATTTTTATAAAATAATAAAACTTCATAAATTTTACAAAACTATAAATTAAACAAAAACCTACAAAATCACAATCAATCCTATCTAAACCACAACCTAACAACAAAATGTTAGATCTAATTTATAAAACTCTTCATCCTAACAAAAATCTAACATTCAAAACCTAAAATCCAAAAATCTAATATCACAAAACTAATATAACTCAATTAAGAAAAGAAAAGATGTGACTTACATGATTTGTGGAGAATTTGAGGGGTTTCTGCTGTTGGATCCTCGGATTAGAGAGAGAAAGTTAGAGAGAATTTTTGAGATTTTAGAGACAGAGAGGAGAAATGAGAAAGAAGAAGAAATTGATGTTTTTTAAATTAAAAATTCTGATGGAATAAGTTCATCAGAATTCCGTCGGAATATTTTAGGTATTGGCGGTCCACGAAAATTTTGGCGGTTAACGAAAATTTTAGCGCTTCATTTTGCCGGAGAATGTAAAATTCCGACGAAATTCCGACGACCAAATACTATTCGGTGGAATTTCGTCGGAATATTCATTAATTAGACTTTCCGTCGGAATTTCGTGGGAAAATTCCGACGAATATCCTACGAAAATAGCTCTGTTTTATATTCGTCGGAAATCCGTCGGTATATTCCGACGAATTTAGATTTAGGGTTGCAAAACATGAAAAATTTGACATACAATAATGTTTAATATATTTTTGATCATTTAGATAGACTTATTTACATGTTTTAGTTTATAAGTGTTTATATGAGATGGTATTACACAAAATTAATATTGTAAGTTAGATTACCAATATAAGGTTGTTTAAGTACATAGTTCTTTATGCGAAATATTATGTTTCGTTGATTTATTCGTAGAGGATTTTATAAATTGAAAAAATTGAACGATTGTTAACTCACATCCTATTATAAACTTAATATATGTTTGTGCAACAATGTCGTTATCCAATTTTACATTTATATTGATTATTTCATATGAAAATCAATTTTTTGTCGGAATTTCATCGGATAAGGTTGAGTATATTAAGAATCTTTCAGTAGCAGTTATTAGGTGTTAACAAGGTGAGTAAAGCTGATTAATAAGCTGATCTTGTAATAGAGTGTATAAGGTGATTTCTAATAAATGAAATAGGTGTTTGCATCTTGCACTTACACCTCAACGTGTAGAATTATCATGTATGAAATATATTTCTGTTTTAATAGTAAAGATATATACGAAACTAGCCCATATAATTAAGAAGCCCATTCATATCAATTTATAGGTTTTTTTGTCAACTTGTTGGTTTTTATTAAAACCATTGAAAAAGGAGTACATATAAAGCCATCACGTGTTCACATATTCAAACACACTTGTAAGAAAACTAGCAACGTGCATGGCAATAGAGAAACATGCAAATCGGAATCATCTTCAGCTCCACCGTCTGTAAGGTTGAAACCACCGGCTTGGCCACTATCTTCTCCGCCACAAAGCCACTTTCACCCGAAGCTTGTACTCCTTGTGATCCAACCCTTTGCCATAACCGCTACTTGAGATTGCTTTATCCATCATCACCAGTAGTTATATCAAAGAAAAACTTAGATGAATTAAGAAGCAAGTTCTTCATCGGACCATCTTAAACAGATGCCAATTGGAAAACTATTATTAAATTAAGAAAAACTTTTCTGTATGGATAAAATTATTAAATTAAGAAAAACTTTCCGAGTACACACCAATTAGAATATTTGATTGCTTTTCTCATATAGAATACCAAATTGGTTTTGTCAATTTCTGAATTGTTGAAGTTGTATCAGTTGTACTAGTAATACTCGTCTAATATAATAATAAAAATTATATCAATTGTTTATATGTCTAGTTATAGGGGTTGTACCTATACTTTCACATCATAGCTTTGTAAAAATATGTTTGATGTTTGTTTATCATAATAATATATGACTAATATAGTTAATAAACATTAAAATATAATGTAAAATTAAGAGTATAATGTAATAATTTAACAAAAAAATTAAAAAACCTCAAATAAAATAGATTAAAATTTGTCATCATATACCTATTAGAATATTTATTTATCTATTTCATGTGTAAATTATAACATTTATATATTAATTATACAATTTTTGAATATGCTTAGTTGTACGAGTTATACTAGTTGTACTCAGTCGGATTAGAGAATGGATAAGAAAAATTGTGTGGCTCTGAGTGGTTGATAATAAATAAAGAGAAAAAGAGATAATGAGAGAGAATGAGAGATATGAAATCGTGTGGTCAAGATTAAAACATAGATGAGATGATCTAATGGTTCATGTTATCCCTTCATTAATGGCAAAATCGTAATTTTCTTTTATTTGGTCTATGTAGATTATTTTAGGTTGTTGTAGATTTGTTTTTGGCCAATTGATCTATAAGAGATTTTGGTCCAAAACAAACCCCTCCTTCTCTCTTCTGTTCTTGATTTTTTTTTGGTGTTCTTGAGCTTTTGCTCCAGCGTTGGTTTCATTAACGTTGGAAGCTAGTTTTTTCCCCCAAATTTTGTATTATCTTTGTTCTCTGATTCTATCAAGATCCATCGTTGATATGTTTTTGAGCTCTGGGAGTTTCTTCGTCGGTGTGTGTCTCTTTACAGATTGATTGAGCGTTCTGGAGTTCCGACGAGTTGTTGTGAACTTGGTTGAACAAGTTATCTGTTTTTTTCATCTCCGGTAACCGTAATTTGCGTGCTGGTTTGGATCTTGTTTCTTTGGATTCGTAGGTCTTGTTAGGTATGGGCCTTGGTCGTAAGCATTTTGATGGTTATGAATTAGCAGTCTCTCAGTTAGGGTAATCTGTCCTTGCCGTGTTGCAAGGCTTCATTTTCTTAGTGTTTGGATGAGATTCTTTCTTAGATCGTAGAGTGTGCCTGTTCCTCTATTCGAGGTTTGAAGTCTCTGGTTCTTGGGCTTATTGTTTGGTGGGCGAGGCAGCAACGATAAGTGTGGTTTCGATGCAGAAGTGGAAGATTCCGGATGTCAGGCTATAGGCAGCAGCGGTATCTTCTGATCAGTGGTGTTTTATCCTTTCTAAAGACTGCTAGGTTTTATGATGTGGCTCTTGCGCAGATTTTATCCATTTATGGTAATTTTGTTGATATTCATTTGGTGTGTTTATGGTTTGTTCTAAGTCACCTCGGTGTGGGTTTAAGTTGTCTTTGTGTGGGCTTAAGTTACCGTTTCCTATGGACTTTTTTTATTTTTTAAGTTGCTCCTGTGTGGGTTCTAGTTATCCTTCCTATGGGCTTTTAATTCTGGGGTTATATCGTTTGGCCGCCGGTTTTTGTATGATTACTTGTATTTTGCGATCAATAAATAACAATTTGGGAAAAGAAGAACAAAACAAACTAAGTAGAACGGAATCTAAAAGGATTTGTGATGGAGGAGATTGTTAAACCGCCAATCCAATTGGAGAGGTTGGAGTTATTGTCTTCAACCAACAAACCAAGAAAGATAAGAGTGGAGCTCTGCTCATTTTGATTGAAGAAAGCACACCAAAATCGCCATCGTGAAACTGAATCCACGATAAAAAAAAATCGATCAAAGATCGAATACAAATAAAAAACGATTTTATATCCCCCCCCCCACTCTGAATGATATGGTTTTGATAAGAGGGGCTGAGAGAAAAAATTTCAAACTCTCTAGAAAGAGAGAGAGAGATAGGATTGTTCAAACGGTCGATTCAATTTATAGGCCTACTATGTCACTTTTTACTTCATAAGAAACCAAGCGAAAAGTATATATACTTCCAAAACAAAAGAAAAAGAAAAGGATGAAAAAACAGCCTAAAAAGGATCAAACAAGGCGTCAACAAACATGATTCTATTTTTTTCGTTTGAAAACAGTAAAAGAGAGTATTATCTTCGGATCAAAAATTCAACAAGAAAAAAAACTTTGATTTCAAAACTTGCTTTGTGTGTTAGTCTTTTAAATAGATTTTTACTATATTTACTAGGCAAGCAACTCGTGCGATGTTGCACGGAAACTCATTTTATAAAAATATATATTTTATAGTTTATAAAATATTTTATACAAAATTATTTTGCATGCATCTATATTCCTTTATTGATAATACTAATAATCTATATTGTGTTTATAGGTTTGGTTGTAATGAAATTACAAACATGTCAATACAAAAATAAGATATATGTCTTATTATATGTTTATCTAAGTTATTAAAAAATCTTGAAAACAATTGAATATTTGTCCTTATTTATGCTACAATGAAATCCCTTTGTACAACAAAACAATCAAAATTTCTTTTTTTTTGAAAGAATGTTGAATTATTTAAATCAAAAAAAACTTTTTTACAACATGAGTGCTTCTGTTTTTGTTTTTATAAGGATCTAATATGTGTAATGAAAAAAAACTTTTTAAGAGAGAGAGATTTTCAACAGCTTCACTACTACTCCCCTGCAGCAAACCACGACGTCATTGCCGTTGTATAACGTCGACTTCCACCAACACACAGCGAGGAAATACGATTCCTTACTCCTTTATTTTTTTTTTTTTGAAGAAATGTTAAATTCATTCAAAAAGAAAAAGACTGTTTCTACAACTTTGTTATGACTTTATACATGAATAAAATCTATATCATTTCTTATTCCTGATTTAAATCCTTGTGGCTAGCCATAGCTGAAATCCACCCTCATACTTCCTGTCTCCCTTTTGTCTGATCGTGGTTAATTTGTTTCTCACTTCTTTATCAATCCACTTCACCAACTGCTGCACTTGTTTTGGGTCTTCCCCATGCTTCCTTTCATTCCTCTCCCTCCAAATGCTCCACACTGTCACTTGAAAAGCATATCGACACAGAAACCCGTCGATCTTTGATCTCCGTCTTCTTCCTGCTAACTCAGATAGCAGACTACTCCAATCCTCCACATATCTGCTTCTTAACAGTTTCCCAATGACATTCCTCCAGATTTCTTTCGAAACCTTACATTTGAAAAACAAGTGATCTCTTGTTTCATCTTCTTCATTACATAGAATGCAAATTGGGTTACTCGTAGAATCCCATTTCACAATTCTGTCACCAGTGGATAGCCTGTTGAGAGTTGCAAGCCAAGTACAGAATGAATACTTTGGGGTCGAGTATTGGAACCAGACTGCTTCTTTCCAAAACACCTCCTGCTTCTTAACTCTAAGAAGGTCCCATGTCGCCTTAGAACTGAACATCTCCTGATTCCTTACTCCTTTATCAATGAACTTTAGCAGAATTTCTGAAGTTTGATGCTTCTCACCATGTTTCCTCCCATTTCTCTCCCTCCATATGGTATGAACAGAGCATTGAAAAACATATCTTAGAAGAAACATATCCGTTTTGTTCCTTCCACTTTCCACCAACAGGTTCAGAATGCCATCCCAGTCTTCAGTATAGCGAGACCTAAGCAGATTCTTTGTTAATCATCCCTTCCATATTTGCTGAGAATACGGACAGCAAAAAAAGAGATGTTCCAGTGTTTCTATATGGCCCGTACATAGGACACAGTGAGCATCTGAGTTGGGACTCCATTTTTGAACCTTACACCTGTAGCTAACCGGTCATGGACAGCAATCCAAGTAATCACAGAGCATTTCGGCGTGGCTCGAGGAAACCAGACCGCCTTAACCCAACTAACTTGTGACGACTGCATTATCGTCAATCCAACTATTTTCATTTTTGGTTTTGGTTAAGATACATGAATAACAAATAAAGTTTCTGTATTTAATGTGTTTCTGTAAGATCTTTGATGGTTAATTGAAACAATAGATCTTTCTCTTTTATCTCTGCTACATAATTTGTTTTTAATTATGATTTGCTAATTCTCATAACTTAGAGAGTTAAAAGTTGCAATGGTTAACAACCAAGCATTACAATGTTTAGCTAAAAGTTAAAATTGTTAACACCAAAAATGGCAATGGTTCACCGCCAAAGTATATCATTACTAATAGTTGTAATGATTTATCATAGTTATAATAGTCCATCAGCAAAAGATACCATCACCAATAGCTGCAGTAGTTTACAAATATATAATATTATAAAATAATTAAAATTTACAATGATTTGCTTATGGAAATGTATTATTTATAGTTTCTCAAAAATCTATACGAATAGCCGCAACTTTCAGATTTCAAATAATTACTTTTAGATAGTACATTTAGCATGAAAAGACACATTTTAGATATAAAGACCCATTATGATGAAATATACATCTACAAATATTCTTACAATCTTTTTTTTAATAGTTGGATGTTGAAAAGACATAATTATAGACAACTCATTTCATAATTTGATTTTTCAAACTATCTCATTTTTATCAAAAAACCTATCTCATTTTTATAATAAAAAGACACATCTTTAAACATTTTTAGATTTTATTATATTTTGAATATACTTTTATAATATTTTTATTTCTATATATAATAGCAAAATCTTTTTATTTAGAGAAATAAGAACTTAAAACCAAAACAAAAAATAATTCATCAAATTTCAATAACAACAAAGAGGTAAAAATGTTATGTATACTAGAGATTATAACCGCGCGGATCACATATTCTAAATTGTTCAACTTTTTTTTTAAAAAAATTATTATTTAAATGGTTTGGTTTTAATTTTTATTAGTTGTATTTTTTTTTAAGTTTTAATTTTCTCCAATTTTTCCTAATATTTCAATTATTTTCTATGTTATTTTTTCGTTTTTATTATTTTCTAATTTTTAGATCAAGATTGCAAAAGGTTTCTGTTATTTAAAAATAGTGTTACACAAACCTGAAATAGTCATTCAGCTGAAGAAGACCGAAATAAGGCTTTCTTCTCTTTGTCGTTAAGCTCCTTTTACTTTTTATTTAGAATGATGTAATGTTGTTTTCTTAATTATAATTTTGGAAAATGTGTTTTGTATTTTAATCTGTCTTTGTATCTAAGTATACACAGAAGTTATATTTTTTTTGTACTTCCTCCGCTTCAATAAGATACATATTAAGAAAACATCTTAAATTTTAATTATAAGTATATTGTTTTTTATGTTTAACTATTTTTAATAAATGGTAACCAATCAAAATTTAATAAATACAATAAATTTTCTTGAAATTTGCTATTTATCATTATTATCTTTGAAACAATTTTTTTAATTAGAATAATTATCATTTTAAAACAGAGGGAGTAGCGAATCCAAAATTTTGAGAAGTAAGTTTTGATTTCTTTAAGAAGTTATATAATTAAGATTTTCATTTTAAATATTGAATTTCCCGAGTTGTGATATTTTCTGGTAGAGAAAATAATTTAAAAATGACTTGTAACTATACCATTAGAAAATTTGCTTTATATTAATAGTCAAATAGAGAAGCATTATAAAATGATTGTGAGATAAGAATTATAAATTAACAGTAATACACATTTCTAAACTAAAATTGATTATCTAATTGATGTTTAGTTTATTAAGTTTGTCTATTACATAATTGTGTATATATATAGTTGTTTACTTACATTAAAAGTCTATTCTATTATTCAACCTAGAAATAGTCTAAAAATTCAGATCGAAATATAACAACAAACAAATACTAAATCTCTATATCTGTTATACATATATATGTTGACATCACATCTGTTATATTTGATATCCATAATGCATATATATAGCTATGTAATCACAATATAATTTATTATTTTGAAATTTTGTTGCCTTCTTAATCTCCAAATATTTATAATATTATTTCTAAAATCGCACATACTTTAATTCTCATAGATTATCTTACGATTGAAGTTTTTATTTTTATGTCGGCATACATGTGCCTTAAAGAGAAACTTTTTGTTATTCAAAGAGTTGGTCACATGTAGATTCAATTTTGTCTTACAACATGGTTCACGGACGATCAAATAGCTA
Organism: Brassica nigra; assembly: GCA_016432835.1. Classification (NCBI taxonomy): domain Eukaryota; kingdom Viridiplantae; phylum Streptophyta; class Magnoliopsida; order Brassicales; family Brassicaceae; genus Brassica; species Brassica nigra. The sequence continues at coordinate 14,512,020 of CM028249.1, read as the reverse complement.
CAAACTTTCGGCTGTAATAGATGATTTTAAGTAGCTTAAGCCATCACTGCGTTGCGATTTGTTAGTAGAATCAATTAATTCAACTTCAAAATATCCCAGAATGTAATGTTGATACCCTAACTTTTAATCAAATACTTTGACAAAACCAGGAGATCTAGTAATAGAAATAAGATGGAACTCACGATATCAACTGAAGTATCAGAATGATGGTGATGGTGATGATGATTTTCATTTGAGTTTTTTTTTCTCCATACTTTTAGTTAGATCATGCACTCGGCCTGTATTGTCCTTCTCTGGATCTGCTTCCTTCATAGTTAGCCTTCTCGGTGCAAACTTTCCCTATAGTGAATAAGCAGTTGATTTTATAAAAGCTATAGTTTGATACCATGTGTGTTCCAGTTAAAGGTTCTTCAGGGATTACTTAATGCTTGTTCAGTCTTTCCTCGTTATGGATTAACGTACTTGACAACTCCTATCGCGGTGTGGTTATTGCATTTATAGGCAGACTTATGATGTGGCTCCTCGGGTTACTTTTGTTTGGCGTTCACTGCAGGCTATGAACTTGGAGAACACCATCAATCCAGTGATGCATTCAAAACTCACTACCTATATAAGTGTAATGATAATTAGTTATTGGAAGGTAAATATAAGAATTTGTTTAAGTGAGAAAAATGAAGAAATTAAGAGGGAGGATGTTCAATGGCAAACAACGAATTATATGCATGTCACAAGCAAAGGAAATACAATTTGACAAATCAAGAGGCGTTTATTTATTCTATCAAATCCAATATAAAGCGATTGCAAATGGTGCCCACAAATATGCAGGTCTGATCATGTACCAACCTGAGGATATGTGGCCGAGGGAAGCTAAGATTTTGCTCAGATCCAAACCAGAAGACCAAAAGGAAATAAAAACAGAGGAAAGATGGTCTTACAGAGTGGGGAAGATGGGGGAGACGTATACTCCGACGATCGGAGGACCACAGAATCCACCGCCACCATCACTTGACCTGTTGCACGGGATCAAAAGAATTTATACAATGAATTTCATATACTGATTTTACAGAATCCATACCTGCAACTTATAAGATAATAATCACATTATTAAGCTCTTACCTTATCAATTATAACAAAATTAGATAGGAGAAAGGGAAGTGAAGATTACATGACTCTACTAAGCATCTGAGAGACTCAGAATAATCTTTATCCAGTTTCTGCAGCTCACATGTTTACCAAACAGCTCCTACGAAAGCATGATAAAAACAAATTGGGTTAAGATTGATTGGAAGGTCGTGAATGAGAAAGATATGAAACCTGGTGGTGAAAAGCTTGACGGATTGATTCCAATACTTGATTGATTTCAAGTAATCTCACACGATCCAGTTCGAGATCCCTTTGTTAGACACAGTAAGAAGAGATCCAGTTCGAGATCCCTTTGTTAGTACATAAAAACTATATTTTATATTTAAAAATTTGAGACTAATATATATAATGTATTTATACTTTATGTACAGATATAATTCTGTTTAAGTTCCTTTTAGATGTTCGCATATACAAATTATGTTTTAGAGATTTATCTGCCAAGTAATGAAAAGATTTATCTGCAACCGCGTTTTAGAACATTGATCTTTATAGCCACTATGATCGCTTATATGACAAACAAAAATAAAGAAAATCTGATATTTTATAGATGCTGAAAAGTGAAAAGTAAAAAAATTCACAGGTGGGTATGGAATCTTCAGCATCTATGAAAAAAATATACAAAATTTTATCAAATAGGTAGAGTACTGAATCTTTTAAAACAAACGATGGTAGATGTTAAAAATGAGGCGGTGTTGAATAAATTAGGTGGAAGGAAAAAATAATAATGTGAAATTTAAAAAAAAAAAGAATGAATGTGTTGAAAATGAAATGGTTGTTTAAACCAACGTAAGATGTCTGTGAATCTTGTGATGAATGTTGCTAAGAAAGAATAAATACTTATTAGAAGAAATAAAAACTACTACCTGTCTTATTTTATGTGGTTTTTAAAGTTTTTTCACAAGGATTAAAAAAATACAAACTTCTATATAATTTACCTTGATTGTATAAAATAGCACTAAATAAAACTTATTCAATCAATTAAAAAAAGATACAGTATTTTGTAATTGGTCACAGATTTAAACGGACATTTAATTTTCTCTAGATTAATGAGAACATCAATTATTTTAGGACAAAATAAAAACTCTTAAAAATCACTAAAATGGGACAGAAGGAGTAATAAATAATATGAGTTATATGTTTGACAAAAAAGAAATATATTATATATTTCATTTTGGTCAAAAATAATATTTATATACATTTAAAAAAATTCTAAAGACAGGGTTTCAGGATTGATGATTTAACTATGGTTAAACCAGTATGGTTAGTGGCAAACTGGGACCCATATAATATTTTCAAATATATATATATATATATATATATATATATAGAGTAGTAAAATGTCTAAAGACTATATATATATATAGTAAAATGTCTAAATACTGTAAATTTTCTCATGCATTTTGACACTTCTTATTTTGACTTTTCTTTTAACAATTTTATTTACCATCAAATTACACCAGACTTATAGTAGTGGGCGTTCGATTCTTGGTTTCGATTCGGTTTTTTGGCTCTAAATATTTACAGTGAACGATTTACGATCTGTTCATGTATTTAAAAAATTCAGTTTGATTATGGTTTATTTTTTAGGTTATCGGTTTAAGTAACAAAGTTAGAAATTATATAATATCCGATATAATTTATAGTCGTATTCGGTTCCATTTTTTCAGTTAATTCAGATTAAAAAGTCATAAATTCAGGTTTTTGGATTAATTATAAAAATTTAGATTTTTGGATAAGAATTTGGATAATTAAGATAATTTTAAATTTATGATAATTCATTTATAGATAGAATTTTTTTATTTGATTATTTTAAAATAAATAAAGTTGATATTTTATAAGTATATAAATTATATTATAGAAAATATGAATATCCTTTCTGTTCTTGGTTCGGTTTCATTTTGGTTCCGATTCAATTTTGGTTCCTTGATTCTAAAAATATAAGATTTGTTCGAATAATTGATAGTATCCGAACCCGAACCAAATATCTTTCCTGATTCGGTTCTATTTGGCTCTTCTATTTTTTTTTTCTTTTTACAGCACGCACAAACACAAAGAACCAAGAAAGTATTTGTCAAATAATCCAATTTTATAGTTTAATACAACTGAAATTTACCATCTGCTCGACATACCATTTGTGTTTCTTTCTACGGACCATTATCACTCTTTTTTTTTCAACAAGGCTATGGTTGTTAACACGTTATCTCGGATTTGGACTACGGATTAAATGATTAACATAGCTGATTAGGGAAAATATAAACCAAACCTGGCTAATAAGTAATCAGTTAATGCTATTACAGCTCAAAGTTGACCAACTGTTATATTTTAATTATCAGAAAATGTTTAGTTTAAATTTAAATGTTGGATAGATTATAAAAACTGAACACAGAAACGAGTATCCTCTTTTACTTTCTTGGGCAAAGAATCATGAATTGCATGGTTGGTCCATAACAAAGGAAGTTTTTTTCTTTGCTTAACCATGTGGTCGTTAAAAAGCAAGAACTTATAGGGTTTGAATCTGAAACAGAACAATTGCAGGAGAAATGCAGGATAAATTGACATGCAGAGGGAATTGCAAATAGTGTCCATTCAACTATAAAAGTGCAGAATCAAAATTAAATAATTATAAGACAAAACCAATCCGCATGCAGATCAGTTTATATATTTTTTTTCTTTTTTCAGTTCTGCAATATAAACATGAATGGATGACAAATGCAGTTCTATCTGCAGATTAAATGGCCTGCATTATATCTGCATCTTTCTGGATGACTTTCACATCTGGCTTCGAATGGGTTACGCAGATCAAATAGAAATGCATATCAAGCAGAACAAATACAGATCATGCAGATCAAGAGATTATGTAGAACAAATAAATATCTGGTCGATCAAACTAATTAAGTGAGTCATTATATTTGATTGAATGTTGTAAATTTTAAAAGATAATAATGAAAGGTAAATATATAAAACAAAATACCAATTTTAATTAAAAAGAAAATAAAATAAAAATATAGGAAACAAATAAAACGATTGAATACTATTGTCATAAACATTAATTTATTTGTAACATATTAATTTTCATAATTCATTGAAACATAACTAATTCAAAACATACTTTGATTTTCTTCATTTGAATGGATGTAGATATATAAAATAACTTGAAAATTTAAAAATAATAAATAAACAAATTAGAAATACATGCATTTTCTATAATAAATACTTTTCAAATTTTACAAACATAATTTGTATTTAAATATTTTCATTAATTTTGTATGAAAATAACTGCCTACCGCCCAGTCCATTGTCTTTCCTTTACATGCAGTACAAAAACAACACTCAAATATTGCAGCGGTTTAATAATAAATTATCAATATTAATATATTATAATATTATAAAAATCAAAACATACTATTGTGATACAATATAATAATTATTGATATGATATAATTAATAATAATATAATGTTTATTTATTTTTTGATGAAAGTTATAGTTTCAATAAAAAAATTCTTGAAGATTTATATTAAATTTTTAAAAGAATATTTAGTTTCATTTATATATATATATATATATGTATTCTTGTTTAAAGTTTTACAAAATAAATTATGAAACTGTTTGAGAATTTAAAAAAAATTAATTAAATAGAAGATAAAAGTATGTATATGTTATTTTCAACATCCTAAATATTTTATAATTTATTTAATGAACTAATTAAAAATACTCCTTGAATTTTGAATTCTTTTTAATTGATGTAAAGACAACCTGAAAATATAAAAACTGATTAGACATAAGATAGTTATTATTTTTTAATTTTTAATAAAATATGTCTGGTACTGTAACGTAAAAATGAAAAAAAAATACTAAACTTTATTTCTGAGAAAACAGTTAATTTGTTAAATTAATGAAGTGCAATAATGAAGAGTAAATCAAGGAACTTAAAAAAAAAAAAATCTCAGGCCATTTATTGGCCCCCCTGCCTCTCGCCACTCGCCAGCACCATTACCATCAAAATTTGCAGGACAAAAAATCAAAGCAGTCTATATATTTTTATATGTGTAGTCTTGGGTGTCCTGCAGGTAAGAGGGAGAAGGTGCCTGGCGATGGGCAAATGGCCAATAAGTGGGCTTCTTTTTTTCTTCTTTAATAATACAGTTTATGTATAAATTAAAAATTCTCTTCATTGTTTTACATTCACAAGGTAAAAAATCTCACTAACAAGTATTTTTTTTGTAGTTTTTTCATTATTATATATAATAATTATTCCAAATTTATTTTTAATAATATGTTGATATGATTTTTTTATTTTGTGAGTAATTGTTCTAATATATTTTTCAGGTTTCTCATATATCAACATGCATTAAAATTGAAAAACAAGATAAATTTTAATTTCAATGAATTATGAAAATTTTATTATCTTTAAAACACTAAAATTTATATTCAATAATACTAGTAGAAAAATTACTAATTATCGACAAATATATTATTACACATACATGCTTTTTATGTTCTAATTAATTAATTTTTATTTTATTAAATTCATGCCTGTAACTAATAATCATCTAATATTTACATATATTTATATATTATAATATTTTATAACCAATTAATATTTGTAGACAATGAAACAGTAAATATATATGTTCGTTCTTTTATATATATTAAAATATATGCAGTTTTTGTATCCTGTGTATAATTAGTTTTATATTTTAAATTGTCTCATATATCTACATTGATTAAAAATTCAAAATTAATGTATGTTTTAACTAATATTATATTCTTTCATATTCAGCTTTCAAAATTCAAATATCTTGAGTATTATTTTTTCCTTTTCGTTTTATATATAATTTTAAAATTATTTTAATAAAATGTATAACATGATATATATTTGCTTTATAAATATTTTGTAAGGTTCTCTAACATTTCACAGACCCTTATATATATATATATATTCAATTTACATATTCATTACATTAGAAAAATTATTACAAATACATTATGGGCAAACAAAAATTAATGTTTTTAATTTTTATTGTATGCTGTAATTGTATTTACTTTTTATATAATGTTTAAAATTTCCTTCTATTTATTAAAATAAAAAAACTATTGATTTTTTGAGCAACTATAAAAAACTATTGATAATAATTTGCACTTTTTTTTTAGAAATTTAGCTTGCAAAATTGTTTTTAAAATTTAGTCAAATATATTAATTCGTAAATTAGATTAACCGGTTAGTTCTGTATGAACTGCTTGATCTGAATTTGTTCTGCTTGATCTGCATTTTGAATTTGATATGTGTTTTTTTGATCTGCATATCATTCGAAGCCATAAATTAATGGAATCTATACTATTATTTATTAAAACTAATGATTCAGTATAAAGTTGTGGAAAACATGAAAGCGATTTTTGTATTGTTAAGATTCATTTATAATCTCTATGTTTTGACATGGTTAACCAAAAAATTATTTGATTATTCAGGTTGGAAGGAGAGGGACCAGGGGAGGGTAAATGATGAAAAAGATATGAGAGTACTAAAAAGTTTAATGGGATCATATGTGGCACCTTTTAAAGAACAAATATCAATGACTCTATCACCCAGGAATTAACTACAAAATCTTTTGTGGGTCAAATAATTCATGATCACCACAATCATATTAATTGGAGATATAACTTTAAAATACTATTATTTTGTTGGTAAATATTTTCACGAATGCATATAAAATATAGAGCGTAAAAATATGATTTTCTGTAAATTTTAACTAATACAATATCTATGCATTTTTGGAATGGAAAGAAAAACTCACTCAGTTTTTTTCTTTGAAAATGGCTCTACAGCGAATCTCTTGTCACATCACACGGAATTTCAGGATATAGAAAACTCATCCAGTATCAATTGTACTGTTTAAAACGTGTTCATTCGTTGGAATTGAGCTTTATCTAAAAATAAAGCATGGCTTTTCAAATCGGTAAAGAAAATTACGGAATAATGTAAGAGCCAGTATCTTGTGTCATAGCATATATAAGTACGGGTCTGATTAACCATTTTATGTTCAAATTGGAGAAAATTTGATATATGGTAAAATTAAGGGGGTTGGATCTGATGAGGTGTTGGAAAAAACACACGTAGGAGTGGTTTGGAATTTAAAACCACTTCAAATAATGGCCTGTCTTGTGGGGCACAATGTGTCCTATATGAAGTGTAATGAAAATTCTTCCCGTATACAACTTGAGCTACAATTATGGTATCATAAGATTTCCTCCCCTATGGTTCTTTATTGTATATATCACACAAATATCAACCACAATCATAATCTTTAGTCTTAGACAATTATTCTATCTATTAAGAAAAATTGGATAGAATTTGAAGTTGGTTTATATTTTTGTGAGATCGAAAATCCAAATCTAAAACAAGTTTATCCCAAACTTTAAAATTTTGAAGTGCAACGGCAAATGCAAATGCATATGCATATCCAAGAGTTTACAATCGTTAAATACATGTCAGAATCATCTTTGCTGGCCCATATAAAGGCTTCCACGTGCATCTTCTATGATGTCTCCTCTCTGCGAGAATCTGAAGCTTCTTGGCTTTAAGCAATGTCAAGATCATAATAATAGTGATTAGAATAATTTTAATGGTGGGGATGTTCATTTGAATATCTTAACAATAAGATATTATTATCTCTTATATTTACTATTACTGTATTTTTATTTTTATTTTTACAACAAATCTAATTATTAAAACATATGTCTTTATAGTATCTAAAGAGGTTCTTAAAAATATCTCATTTGAGATACAAATTTAAATTTTTGTTCTTCTTTCCTACTTTTTTTTTTTTAATTATTATCTTGTGGAGATTATCTTGTTACAAGTAGATTTTGAACAAAATGTCCAAAGTCAATCTAATACAAAACTAGCTTCGTCCTTCCATTAAATCCAGCACATTCCGCTAGTCTGTCCTCGAAATTCTTAAGAATCAGTTACCGTTCTCAACCATTAACAAGAATCATCACTAGAAGGTGAGACTCTCCTTGTTACCTCTGGTTACAAAACTAGCTTCGTCCTTCCACTAAATCCAGCACATTCCGCTAGTCTGTCCTCGAAATTCTTAAGAATCAGTTACCGTTCTCAACCATTAACAAGAATCATCACTAGAAGGTGAGACTCTCCTTGTTACCTCTGGTGCCGAGATTTCTCGGGTCGTCTTCGGAATAGCTGGCTCCCAATGAACTCCACCGAACTTGTAACCATCACTATCTTTTAAGCTCCAGGCGACAAATAGGGGAGAGTTCCAGATACTTACCATGAGCCTTACAATCGCCATCAAAGCCCGGCTTGTACGCAATACCACACAGTGTTTGAAACCTCCTCCCAACTAAGCGCTTGCTACTGCCACCACCAAACATGTACATAAAAGGGCCTGACCTCTATGCCACACACCAAGCCGAGAAAACTCTAATGAAGTGCACACAATCAGCCAGCTACACTACCAATGATGAATCAATGACCAATCATCAGCACTGCGTTGGTAGCTGAGCACAAGAGAGACACCGCCATAGCATGAAAAAGTTGGGACACCTCTTGCCTCTTTCGAGAGCCAAAGTAACAGTGAGTTTGCCTTGCAAAAAATTCACCTGTGTCAACAGTGATAGAAAAATGGAACACAAGAGCCCAAGTCTCCACTTGAGATGCGGCTGCAACCCAAACGAAGGTCTCGAAACGGGGACGAGGAATAGATGCTAGAAAAACAATTGGAATACCATAGCAGAGCTTGAAACAGCCATAGAAGACTGTGTAGGCCTTTGCTGAGCACGCCAACACAAGCGAGAAGCGGCCAAGTACACTCAACTTCGCCTGCATACCAGATCCCGATTTGCCTCCGAGATGGAACCACCACCGAAGCTGACTTTGACTCCGCCGAAAAGGAGACGAACACCGACTACCCGTAAGGGCTCCCGGTTCCACTCGACGAAGCCACACGCCTCACCGGACAGAAGCAACAGAGACTCCGCAGCCTAGCCATACAGCGCGTCAACACACAACCACGAGCAGAGAGGACACAACAGAGGATATAAAAGTGAAACAAGATCCTCTCTCTCAACCAAAAAAGCTGACTCCACTTATCAGAAACCCTTGCAGGCCACCGCGTCCCGACTCAGATCGAGCCTAGTCTTAACTGCCGTCGATGAAACCGCGTGCGTGATATTTTAACGACAGAGATGCCACAAGCCAGAGACCGGAACAAAGTGATAGAAGAGGGGAAATGACCGGGAAGCAAAGACAAAATCAGAGGTGAGGAGAGGGAAGCCTGCGGCGACCGTACGCGCGCAGACACGCTGATTTACGCCGGAGCAGATGAAGACCTACATTTGTGACTTGAGAGGATAGAGAAGAGAGAAATTTGTTCTTTGGATTTACATTGTAGAGATATTTTGACTAAAAACCTCCACTGCAGGTGCTCGTAGAGTTGATGTAATAAAAACTTACAGTTAATACAACCCCAACCTTCTTCCTCTCGTAGAGCTCCTTGTATCATATCTTACATCTATAACCGGAGCATATGTTAATCCAATTAGTACTAGAAATATCGAAGATAAATGTTGGTCAAAAGTGTATTAAACCAGTAACAACTAACAATGTTCATTACTTCAGAACCACTTAGACTTTGTGAGTCAGAGATTGTTCAAAAAAATAGTCAAACCGTTCGGATTCTATCGTATTTTGAATCCAAACTTAGACTTTTTGGATACATATTAAATTTTTGATGTTTGTCTGAATGGAGATACCCCTAATACAAGTTTTTTCTTTTCTTTTTCCTAATACACATATTTTCTTAATCTCAAAGACATTAGACATGATAAAACAAGACTTACATCTAACTTTAGCTAGTTCATAAAAAAATAAAAATACGATGCAACATTTTCTTTGTGTTCCAAATCCACAAAGCCTCATATAATCTTATTTCCCTTTGAAGTGATGATACCCTTTTATTTGTAGCAAAGAATTGATAGTGAGACAAGTTCTTCATGCGGCTGGACGATCATCATGTTCAAATTTCTGAAACTCCTCCCTAGTTGTCTCATTCAGATTTTTCTTCCATTCTATGAATTTCCTGGACACCTCTATGAACTTCTCCATGTGAAGCGGCTTCCGTTCCTATCAAATCAAACACACAAGCGTTTTGCCAAAACCATAAGAAACATAAACTTCAAAGGCTTATTAGTTTCTTATAATTAGGAAACTTTTGTGACTAATGCATAATGGTTTCAATCTCGAATCCCATTCTCCATACATGTCAGGTTCATTATATGCTCTGACCGTCCACAGTTAATGCGCCTTCCACAGTTAATAGGCCTTCCACGCCAACTCACTTGGTCCATAGTCTCCATTTTGTATGATGGATGGTGCATTAATTTTCTTGAGACTTTAAAGTGATGTTTACTGAGCCTGCAATCATCACATGATCTTTGGCCGTGCTTCGGCCTCACTCACATGATATCGTGAATCACTTTCCGATAGGTCACCCATCCTTCTACCAGTGGTAAACCAAAAAAAAAATGTTTGAGGGGTCAAAATATAATAAAAGTGGCATATGGAGGATTCAATCCCGGGTCTGTGGGTTCAATAGTATCCCTTTGAACCAAATACGCCACTTGCAACCCTTGAACACAGCCTACAAAAGTTTGTAATATTTTTGTGGTGTCATGACCCTTATAGCTTACACGTGGGTCCACCCCTGCCTTCTACTACTCAAGCACAAGAATGCTTAACTTTTGGAGTTTTAAACGGATGTGTGCCTGAAAAAGTAATTGCATTTCAATGATATATGTAGTCAAATCAGTTCTATTAATCTTTTTATCATATACCAAAATCAAGATATTACAATTCATCCCTACTCACATAACACAACGTTCTCGTTGCACACCATAACATGTCTCAAAACGCCTCTTGGGTCAGAACCGAGATGACTAATTAGCTCTGATACCACTTGTAATGCCCCGACCGTCCACTACTAATGAGTCTCCCATGCCTACTCACTTGGCTTATAGGACTCATTTTGTGCGACGGACGGTGAGTTAGTTTTTCAGAGGCTTGAAAGTTATGTTTACTGACCTACAATCATCACATGACCTTTCTCCGTGTTTTAGCCTCATTCGCACGATATCGCAAATCACTTCTGGATAGACACTCATCTTTCCACTACTCTATACTAAGCACACTTAACTCTGGAATTTTAAACGGATTTGTTTCTAAACAAAGTAAGTATACTTTGATGACATAGTTAATCAAATCATCAATTCTAAAAATCTTTTCATCCTATACCAGAAATTGGGATGTCACAGCCAATCAGCCATCCTTGTTAGCCCAGATAAATGCTTCCACTTACATTTTCTCTGACGTTTCCTGCATAAATGTAGATCAAAGCTTCAAGCTTTAGGCAATCTCATGATCATTAATAATCAGTAGAGATAATGAAGTGAAACTTACAGTTAATATAACCTCAACAGTTTACCTCTCGTACGCAGAAGCTTTAAGCAATCTCATGATCATTAATAATCAGTAGAGATAATGAACTGTAACTTACAGTCAATATAACCTCAACAGTTATCTCTCGTATTCAGACCCTTCAATCGTATCTAAATTCTCTAGCTGAGCATTTGTGAATCCAGTTAGTACCTGCACAAACCATCAACCCTTTTTCAGATTTTGAGACCAAGAATTAATATATTAGAAAGAGAAAAAATGATTTCTTGTCAAAGAAATTACTATATGCAAAAGAACATTAAGTTGTATTTTGTTCTTAGTTTAGAATATATTTTTCAAAAAAGAAGAAATAGATGAAAGTAAAACCTTGCTGTTGATTACTCCGGTCTCAAAAAGAAGCAATACAAGGATGCAAACGCCCTTTGAACCTGTACCTGTGATTGAAAATTCCCATAAAAATCGTTTTTAATCACTTTCCAGAGAGTCTAAGCAAGAGTAAGATCAGATATGTGAAGTAAGACGTACAAGCCATAAAGTTAAGCGGAGATGAATCAGATGATGACTGGAGTGCATTCTAGGATCCAACCCACAACGGCTGGTTCCTGGACACTACCGTAAACGCGTTGTGTGATGGAGAATAATCAGAACTATTCGTCTTCCTCCTCTGAGATTCATATGGTTTAGTTTGAGAGATGAGCTTGTAGTGCTCTGTGTATAACCTCGTATCCAGTACCGGTCCTGAAAATATGAAGACCGGAAGCAAATTAGAAATTAAGGCCTGTTTATTAAAAATCATTTTAGGAAAACAAAATCTTTTAAATGCAAAGGGAGAAGGAAGGAATTGAACACTGCACCTGTATATCACAAGATTATTAAACAAACCAATAGGCTACATGAAACTTTAGAAAATAAATGGTCTATTACATATTTAAATAGCAAAAGGCCGGAAGGCCGGAAGCCTAAGCTTCTAATGCTTCCCCTCAGGGCCGGTACTGCTCGTATCATAGCATAGCCTACTTCCTTTGACTTTTTCTTCTTTTATATTTAGTAATGATAGTTTGTCTTTTTCCCCTGTCAACGGTCATGTTTTCATCATAAACAAATGCATTCTTGTTTGATTGGCTTGGAGTAGGCTTGGGCACAGATCGGATATCCGGATTTTAAAAAGTATTTGTGATTTGCTTCGTATGTCACGGATATCTAATTTTTCGATTTGTTTTGCTTCGGTAAAATAAGAATATTCGGAAAAACGGATATGCGGAAAATAAATAGATATTTGCGGATATTTACGAATACTTATGGATATCTCATCTGTTTAGATTAATACAAATAATCTTAAAATTTTGATACAAATTTGTTTTGTAAAATATTTTTTTGCATGATATAAAAGATAAAAATTAAAAGAAGTAGTGAATCTACATATTTTGTAAATTTTTTAACTTAGTTAACAATTATAATAACACAAAACTTAAGAAAAAATTATAATTGTCATAAATTGTTTTTCTTCCTTTTATGTAATACTTTTATATAAGTAATAATATAAATAGAATTTGTCAAATCATATGTTAGAATAATAATCATAGAATTTTATATATTTAAAGTGTAAATATAATTAAGATATACATGTATTTATACATTACTGGATCGGATATCCACTTTCCAAAATTTTATTATTCGTGATTTGCTTCGATTTTAACGGATATTGAGTTTTAGTATTTGCTTTACTTCGAAAGTTTACGGATATTCGGAATTTTTGGATTGAATCGAAACGAATAACGAATCAAATCAAATTTAACGAATAAAATGTCCAGTTCTAGTCTGGAGTGACCAACTTATTTAGCAGTCTCAGTTTAAAACAATTTAAATAGTCAAATTGATTTATAGTGGACCTAGCAAAAGTAACTAGATATGAATTATTGACACTGTCATCACACCTTAAAATTACAATAAACTTAGGCCGTAAAAATGACAAGGATCACGTACTAGCCATGAAGAAGGGCGGAGGAACAGTATTTGCGGTGCGGTCAAGGATCACGGGGTGACGGCTGGTTCAAGAATACTGCCATAATCGAAGACGTTATGAGACGGAGCTTCAGAGCCACTCATCATCTTCTTAAAAATAAAGTATCCCACATCACGAATTCAATGAAATATTAATTAGTATATAAAGGATCATGGCTAATCCAATAATCACCGGTTGATTTTAAATTGCAAACTCGTAAACTTAACATGCATCATGGCCAATCCACTCTGAAAATAATTACAACAATTCATATAATCTATGGATTATTAGACTCCTTTTAAAACTTTAACTATTATTATCTGCTTTATACTTTTAATTACACAATAAAATTTATTTTCTCTTCTCTTTTTCTAATCCAACTCATGACTCATCTCACGTGTTGTTTTTTTTTTCTTATGATCTTTTATACATAATCGTGCATCATAAATTTGATTTATTCAATAATTTATATGGAAAATAAAAAATTGTTTCGAACGGGTGGTTCATTTCCATTTTTCGTATTGTTCCACTAAATTTTTATTTAATATTTGATCAAAAATTCTTTATTAAATATGAAATTAATTATTCGTACACTATGTAATCGAGTGTGAATATACACACACCTAATTACAGATTTACAAAATATAAAAAGCTGTAATAAATACTTTAAAGACATGTAGTGAGACATATTATATAACATCTCTCGTTCTCTCATGACGAACATTTTTTTTTGTGATCGAGTACCACAAAAAAAACGTTATGAAAAAACACTATTAAACCAAGCTACTGCTAAACATAATATATCTAAAACAATGCATTCTTTTGTTTTTTTGATCAAACAATGTATGTCTAACTACATATATGTAGCATATTTTTGGTCATGCGATAATCAGAATCTCATATTACAAAGGTCAGGAAACTACTGATGAAAATGTTTGATGTATTTCTCAAATTTTATATTTTCTATTAAATTATCTACCACCACAGTGAGAATCACTTCGAGATACACTGACGTGTGGAACCGAAGGGAGACCTTGACCATGAATTAGGTTACCTACTTGTATATTTCCTTTTTCTCTAGTAACAAAACAAAGAAAAATATAATGTTTTATAATAAAAAGTATAGCCGACCAGACTTTCCTTCAAATAAGACCAAAAACTTCTAACAATTTAAACAATTTTACAATAATTGGAAAGAAATTTCCTGTTTTCCATTTTTATATCTTTTCAAACACCGTGTTTGTTTTTGTAGAAGCCCTAGGTAAACCTACTAGAATTGGTCGGTGAACCCAAGAATTTCTCTTATTTTTGTATCTACCTGCACTACCCCCTTCCTCTTTTTTGCCTTTTTAGAAAACACTATAATCTCTCTCTCTATATTTCATCTACGCAGACAAATTCTATATCTTCAACATCTCTTCTAACTCGTTAAGTTCATTGATACACAACCATGGAGAAGAGTTTCTTGTCTGAGTGCAAACAATCTTCTTCTATCACTTTCTTTGCTCTGTTCAACTTCTTCCTCATTGGGTTTTGCAGATGGGTTTCTTCTGCTCGTATCTTTCTATCAACATTCTTTCCTCTTCTTCAACACTATCAACGTGTTGAAGAGAGTTTGATCAAACAAATACAAGAATGGGAAGAAGAAGAAGTTGATGGACTCTGTAGAGAAGACGCAGAGATTGTTATGAGAGGCTTAGGACTTTTACCCGACTCAGAAAGAAATGAACTTCAAGAACGGTACAGTTCCAAGAAGGTATCGAGTTTGTTTGAAGAGAAAGAGGCGAGCTTGGAGGAAGTGAAGCAAGCTTTTGATGTGTTCGACAAAAACAGAGATGGCTTCATTGACGCTACAGAATTCGTAACAAATATACGTGTTGAGTGTTTTATACCTTTGTCTCCATTATTAGAATTTTATAATTCATGGTCTGAATCAGAATTCGTAAGAAATATATGTGTTGAGTGTTTCATTTTGTTATAATTTCTTAATTTGTTCAAGAAATTCAATAAATAGCAAGGGAGAAAGAGCAATAAGACACTTGGTTTCTTAACTTAGTTTGATAACAATGACAGGAGTAATCAAGTTTTTAATTAGCTCCCACACTTTTTTTTCCTTTAGATGTTGGGGCTTTGGTGGCCTACACCAAGAAAATCTATAAATGCTGGATGTTTAGTGGTCTTGAAATATCTGGCCACCATTGTATGTTCTGCAGATGATGATGGCAGTGTTAATGACGACAATGATGATGATGGTTCTTGGATGGAGACATGCAGTGTCAGTGCCAAGGAATCTGCAGAGAAGGCTGAGTAGTGATGATGCGGGCCCTGCATTGGCATACGTGAAGAACAATACTCTTCTATCAGGTTAGTTGTTTCCTCATTTAGCATTTTCCAGCTGTTCTTCTCCAAATTCATATCTTCATCATCTACACTACCTGCACAACACACCGAAGCATGAAGCTTAAAAATTCATCAGCACTAAGTGAATCTCCCTAGCTAACTTTCAATCTGGTTGCTTTTTCTATGTGCTGTATTAAATCTGGTAGACAAACTTTGAGGTCAATTAATACGTTCTCATAAGCTCATTACTCCAAAAAAATACTGGAATCTCACTAGATGTATATCAAATACTAGACAAGAGTAAGAAGACGCAAACCAGGAGAGAGATTGAAGCTTGTGTGACCTGCAGTAGGTTTATGAGCAGACCCATCGAACCTCCTTAAGTAAGAACTTGATTGTTGCCTCAACTTTCTTGCCATGAGGACATGCCAGCGATTCTTTAAGGCATTGTCTGTTCTTCCATTGAAAATCTTAGCAATCGTAGCCCATTTGTTACCAAATGCTCTGTGAGCTGCAAGGAGCCTCTCTTCTTCCTCAACACTGAAAGCGCTCTTGTTGATCCTCGGGTCTAACTGGTTAAACCACCTCAATCTGCAACTCTTTCCTTTAACAACCCAAGAAAGAAAGAAAAAAAAACATTTCAAGTTCACTTCCTCATGAACATTGCAGATGAAACATTTCAACTTAATACTGGCTTTTACCTGTTCTTCCTTGCATCTTCTCTGCAATGTGGTTCCAGTTTTGAGGACCGTAAACAGCAACAAGTTCCGTGAGCTGAGAATCCTCAGAGATTCTCCAATGTCCTCTACTACAAACCCTAGAACCTCTCTGCTTGTTCTTCTTCTTCTTCTTTGATTCATCCCTCACCTTTACCATCCCTTTTTTATTATAGAACTCCACTGCATTGTTTTCTCCAAAAGGGTATTCCTGGAAACATGAGAACTCCATCTAGCTCTTATCTTGGTCTCTCTCCTATAACAATGTCTCATATATACAACACAGAGACATATACATATATAGATAGGCATGTGATGTTTGGGATTCGGTGATGATTATGTTATCGTAAGTAATCTTTTTGATTGCCAAAAATGGAAACCTGTGGAGAGAGAAGAGCATGTTTGAGGAGAGAGAGTATAAATGGAAATAGAAAGAAACCCCACGCATACATCTTTCATGGTTGCTCTGTTAAGAACAGGTTCAGTTCTATGACATCATGTTTTAAAAAAAAACTAGTTGAATATTTGTCACCTTATATTCTTCTCCCCACGTTTTACCATTTTTTTTAAATATACCATTTCCTTGTATAGGTATAAATGTAGGTGTATACGACCAAAAAATATTCATAACCATTTTTAGATGCAATTTAGATATAACATGTGTGTGTAGATAATAATGCATACTTAGGTGACCAATATTCAAACTCATATAGCACTAATACTATGTGCTAAAAAATACATATAAAGATTAAAAATATCAAGCTCTTCAGGGCATGACTGGTTTCTCCGTTACCAATCACAAACGTAGCTTTTGCGGTTGATAGTGGTTGTTGGTTGTTGACGTTTTGCAATAATCACAGAAAACGTTATATATCGTTTGAAACCGTCCAAAACCTCTTAAACTCAAAAGTTGGTTCCATATAACGTTTACATTTGCGGAAGAGTAAAAAAATTCTGTAAAAACTATATAAATATAAGAATAAAAATATTTAATTAAAATAATAGAAATACTAATATATATTACATTTTTATTTTATACTATAAAACTTGAAACAAAAATATTTTTATGTTTTCTTAGAAAAATGAAAGTATAATTTTATAAATATAATTTTTATATTTGTTATAATAATATAATTTTAATATTTTTGTAATTATATGAATGTAAATATTTTAAATTTATTATTTAATCACTTCTATATTTGATAGTTAACCAGTCATAAGTATTCCGCAAACGCACTAATTTCTAACCGTTGTACTAATCGTACAGATTTTATAATAATGATTAAATCCGCAACCATTCATATCCGTAAACGTCCACAACTACATCCACAACAACTACAGTTATACCAGTGACACCCTAAATACATAGGATCAGCGTAACAGAACCTGCGAGATTTAGTATAGGAGGACAAATACTAAATGGACCAGAATCATTTAAAACTACTTAAAACCCGTGTTCTAAAACTCGCCCGTAGTACCGATTACGCGGCCGAGAAGTCACTGCTCGGAGACCAAGCGTAGCGAACAAGGGGTGATTGGCAGCATTCTACGGCAAGCCGAGTTTCCCCCGCCGAGTCCATGGTTTTTGTAATATTCGGCGAATAAGTAGACTAATCGGCCGTTTAATCTCGCCGGAATTACAGATTCAATCTCGCAAACTTACAAACGTGGTGGCTTGCTTTGAATCTCAATAAAAAAAATTGAGTGGCTTGCTTTGAATCTCAATAAAAAAAAATTGAAAAAGATGCTGCAAAAATCAATAGAAGCTGTTGGCTAGATTAGGGTTGCAGAGATGGAGATGATGATAGTATCGAAATGACAACTATACCCTTCACTTAGTTAAAAGATAAAAAAATTAAGTAAAACGAACTCAACAACTCGAACACGTTACCTCTTATAAGAGCATAACACTTCTGACCACTAGAATACGCTGAAGATATTGTCACATATCACAAACTAAATGTATATATTCAAAACATAGGTATATAGCCCTAAAATAAATCTCCGATTAATCCCCGTATAATCCCCGCTTAATTGATTTGGCGCTCGGCCCAGACCAACCGCACGCATTACGCCTAGCGCAATCTTGAACATGGCTTAAAACTATGTTGACCTATTTTATATGGAATCGATGCCTAAAATTTTCAAGGACGTCTTACAACGTTTAAAGCTATAATAATTTCAACTTTCAACAATTGACATCTTCTTCTTAACTAGAGACATCTTTCAACAGGCTTTTGATGGATTAAAAGTAATGTCGGCCAATCAGTAGGCACTAATTGGCGATTTATCTATTTTATTAATTCAGAAGTACATTTTAAAAATACCCCTTAGTTTTTCAACTTATTTACAATGGCATGCCACTAAGACTATTAATTAAATTTCCTATTTTAATGCTTGTCTTTTTTCAGTTCCATTAATGTGTTGTCTTAAAATAAAATTTAACTTCATTCTCTAATTAAATCGATTTCAATTTTATCTTTATTATTAAAATAGTTTTCTAATATTTCCTAAAATAATTTTAGCATTAATATGACGATTTAATAATTTCCTAAAATAACTATTTGTTATATAATTCACTGTTATTAATTTTTTACAAATCTTAAATCAACATTTTAATATATTATATATACATAAAATCTGAATAAATGAATTGATGTTACAAAATCTATACTTTATTTATCTATTTCATGTATCTTACTAACTCATAATTATTTATTTCGACATATTTGAAATTATCGAAATTGAATAATATATTTCATATTATTTATTTCGACATATTTGAAATTATCGAAATTGAATAATATATTTCATATATAATGTATCATTATCTATCTTTTTATTTATTTTCCGTATTCTTTATATAATACTAAATATTCGAGACTCATTTGATTGTTAATAAAAATGCAAAAAAAATTCAACGTAATAAAACTAACTATTACAAATGCATCATTGGTATAAGCAAAAAAATAAAAAATAAAATAAATACCCGCCCGATCGGGCGGGTCAAGGTCTAGTATTGATTTAAAACTGAAGTTCAGCTATTAAAGTTTTATAGACTTTAAAAATACAACCTTTTCATTTTAACAAATGTATTGTTTGCCATTTTCCGTTGATCATTTAATAATGAAAGGGACCCATGATAAATAAAAAATAAACGGAAGCTAAGAACTTAAAAGCTATTCTCTCCGTTTTTTATTAAATGTTATTGTAGAGAAAAAATTTCGGAAAATTTTTAATTGTAAAATAAGTATCGTTTTAGCATTTCTGTGCATAATTTATTTACTTTTTTTTCCGGTGTATTTTTCTATTAGGTGAAAAATGAGTAGGTGTATGGTAATGATGTTTTTATATAGAAAATATGCAAAATTAAATGATTTTTTAATCTGTTTGCACAAATCTAAAACGATATTTATTTAGAACGGAAGGAGTATGAAATATACATTTCCCTTTAAAAAACGAGTGTTGTTTTAGTAGTATCTGAGATACATAAACTTACTTATAGGATCAATGCATTTTTCAGTTAATATTACATTTAAAATATATAAATTGCATTAAAATCTAAAATAACATTATTTTGTTATTTCAAAATGACACTTTTTATGGAAACAGAAAAAATATTTTAAAATTTTAAAATATATCTTAATATCACTTTCTTTTTATATTATTTAATATTACTTTCATTTTCATATAAAATGAGAAGTATCTTTTTCTTTCTCTCGTTCACACTTCACGCACATTTCGCTACATATCACTATCAGTCCAGATATTAATTGGTTACCCTCAAAAAAAGGTCCCAACCTGGAACCGAAAATTACAAAATATGCGATTACAAAAACCGACCGAAAATTACAAAATATGCGATTACAAAAACCGAAGCAAACCAAACCGGTCTACAAATAAACCACATAATTATATAAATTAGTACCGAAACTGCCCTCCTGTGTAGGTCTGTCCAAAGGACCAACCGGGAGGAGCAACATTGAACGATACGACACTTCGGCGATCACTAGTGGTGACAACAAACGACAGACTTTGACCATTGAGATAAGAGTTGCTTTGCCAGTTTTGCCCCCAGTTTCTTGACATTAATTGCCATTTTGACCTTGACCCTTTCATTGACACAGAGTGTACGTCCCCGGCTCCACCGACGTTTGTGACCAGCACCAAGTTAAAGTATGAGTGACCGTTGATCGTGAACCTTATCCCACCGCTTCTCCTGCAACGTACCCTATATATTCACCAAAACAATTATTTAAATTGATACTACTAAAAAAAGTTTATGTAACACTCGAAAAAGGTACCACAAGTTTGGTGTCCATTTCATTGTTACCACTATACAGTTTTCGGTCTATTAATAATTCTACTACATTTATCAATTGGTCCAAAGTAGTAAATGCGTATTTGTGGGTCTAAATTCCACCAAGTGGTGTAGTATATGATGAATGTATGGGTAATATTTACAAACTGTGTTTGATATTTTAACGTTGAATATTCACAAACTACAGTACTATGCAATTTCACGACATTAAATAACCCCACTGGGAACGGCTAAACCGGGTTAATTAATTATTACCTTCTGTACATAACCGGAATGATACCGGACTTGTAAAGAGCGATGTGCTCGTAAATGGGCTGAGAAAGATCGAAATGGTGGTTAGGAGGATCGCAGGCACCACCAGGTGGACAAAAGTTAGTTGCGGTGACAACTATGGACCGGCCTTGTATGCACCACTGAGGATCGTTGACACACTTCAGCTCGAAGCAGGCACCACAGCTAAGTCCGTTATCGAACAACGCCGTGCTCAGCGCCGCAGTCTCTGTCCCGTAACCTTGGCCATATAGATTCCCGTACCCGCATGCTCCACCTAGTTATGTTCATTAGGCAAATGTTTATAATCCACCAGCAAATACTAGGTTTCGGTTATTTTGTCTTTTCTTTTATATATAGTACGTTGGTTTTTCGTATAAACTCAGAATATTTACTTTCGAGATAAAACTATCATATTAATTGTAAGTTAGAATGATGCAACTAAAAATGAGAAATTTAAGAGTTTTATTGGAGATCAGTAAGGTATACCCATAGTGCCGGAAGCATCACCGCCACCGTAGAAAGTGGCATGAGCATTGATCCAAGGTCCCATGTGGCCGCCGGGATGGTGGCCGCCACGCCGGTAGAAGCCTTGAACGCAAACAGAAAACGCTAGGACATGCAGAAGGAGAGCCGAGATTAGTAAAACCCCCATGATGAAGCGAAACACAGAAAGTGAAAAAAGCAGATGGGTATTTTCTGTCAAAGTGGAGAAAGTAAGAGGGCTTTGTGTGATGAAATTGAGGAAGACGAAAGTTTGGTATAAATAGAAAAGAAGGATTCGGACAAAGTTTTAGCTGTAATGAATCAATCCGGGTCCATGCAACTGCTTCTTGGTCTTCACTATACTCTGTTAATTACTTCTGTTTCATTTTAATGTTAATTTTATGAAATACAAAAACATAAATATGATTCTAAAACCGACGGAAAAGATAAAGGAGAGGCGAACGTTAATTCAAGAGGTGGATCAAAGAAAATATGTCAAAATGAGTTGGAATCTATCGTAAAGGTCACTCAATATGTGACATAAATGAGTATCAGAAATCAATAGATATGATTGTGATACTGTAACATAGTAGGTTATATTTCCTTATTTTATTTTATAGTATACAAGTACTGATTATTTTTAAAGTCAGAAATAAATCATACGGAGAAACGATTTTAATAGCAGTTAAATTTCATAAATTATCCAGGTTTGAGTGTGGTCTCCTTGTGTTTTTGAGATTTTGTCTATGGAGGTTTAGAATCTTCCGATTTAGGTATTTCATAACTGTATTTTATTTTGTACTAGTATGTTTCCCCGTGCTACGCACGGGAATTCTTCATTGCTTTAAAAAAAATTAAAATGTTATTTTCCTTTAGCTATAATTAATAACAAAACTGGTGCAACTTGATGGTAACAACGTTTTTAAGAGAAGAAAATCAAACTATACGAAAGATGTAAGCATTGGTCACTTTGTGGAAGAAATGGTTTGGAATAATTATATAAACAAATTTGTTGTCAAAGTGATTTTAGTGTACATTTAAAGCTGATGTAATGTTGTAGGAAGTGGTACCGTGGCTTTGTTTCAACTGTTTTTCTTTTTAATTTGCTTTTTGAAAAACAAACTATTTATGTGGCAGAATATTGATTAGTCAGAGTGACTTATGTTTTAATATATACTCTCTCTCATTTTAAGTGGTGTTTAAAGAATTTTTTTTGTTCCAAAATAATTGATGTTCTCACTAATCTAGATAGAAATTAATATCATTTGAATTTTGTGACCAATTATAAAATACTGTATTTTTTAATTGGTTAAACTAGATTTATTTAATGATATTTTTATGTTACCAAAATAAATTACATAAGAATATGTGTTTTCTTAATCTATGTGTAAAAATCTTAAAATCCACTTATATTGAGACAGAGAGAGTAAAAGATATCATTATTCTATCGTGAACAAAATTTTCAGTGAAAAAGAGTGTCTGAGACCGACAATATAGAGCTCAATAAACAAAATACTACCCAGGAAACATATTGAAAATTTAAACTACATTTTTTTGGTCCACATTGCCCTGCAAACCTATTTATTATTTTTTGTTTTATTGTATGTCTGGGTGTTATTACTCAGTTTTCTTGATTTGTTGCTGAAAACCTGAGCTACATTGTATTGGTAGCAGAGGTGATGAAGAACGGTTGAGACTTTTTATGAAACTGTAGATATTCCATTGGACAAAAATGGTTACAGCTGTTTAGAGAAGAAACAAACAAAAGATAAGCAATATTTTTTACACATTTAAACAAAAAAAAGTGAAAGTTTACTTTATATGTCGATTCTAAAATTCTTTCTTTAGTTTCATAATAAATGTTTCTACACTAAGTTTAAGACATGTCTCGGTTTAAGATTTCAATTCATTCACTTTGATATATCATCCAGTTTCAGTTGTTTCACTTTGATTATTTTATTACCATCGAGTCGATATAAACATGGTTTGTTTAGTAATTAAAACCCTTTGGTGTTAAATAGTACTAAATCTTTCAAAAGATTCGAATGTTGTAAAGAAAGGACGATCGTGTTGGGATTGCGAAATCCCATGTTCAACTCTTTATTATCTGATTAGTACAATATTGTCCATTTTGGGCCTTAGAGACTAGCTTGTATGGATTTACTTTTGGTTTCCTTCTCAAAAAGCCTCGTACTAATTAGAGTTGGAATTCTCTTTATATATTAGATATTTTTTGTCTAATTCTCCAATGTGGAACTTAGTTTGCTATCTCACATTCTCTCCCTCAAACTAAGGATCACATTCATCTTGTGTTCCACAACTGACTTCCAGGATCTTCTGACTTGATCTCCGCCACACATACCTTCCATTCAGCATTCAAAGGGTTCCATTCATCACTCGAAAGGTATTTTGGTTTTCTTGTAGATTTCTCGTCAAACCTGGTTCTGATACCAATTGTTGGAATTACGAAATCCCATATCCAACTCTTTATTATCCGATTAGTACGATATTGTCCACTTTGGGTCTTAGAGGTTAGCCCGCATGAATTTACTTTTAGTTTTCTTCTCAAAAGACCTCATATTAATTAGAGTTGGACTTCTCTTTATATATTATACATTTCTTATCTAATTCTCTAATGTGGGATTTAGTTTGCTATCTCAGAGATTGTATGTGACATCGTAATTCAGTGGTGTGTGACATCAGTCAAGCTTCTTTTTTTTTTTAACACTGCAACTTTCATTCATCAAAAGGGTTAAAACCCAAACGAGGACGAGGCCTCAACAAAAGTAATAGGAGTACAAACTCAAGGCCAAGAAAAGACCCCAAGGAATAAGAGAACAAATGATAGATAAAGGAGCTACCAGTAGGTAGTGATACAGCAAACACTCTCTCCATAAGGGAGAGCACAGAAGAGATTAAGAGTGGTGGTTCCTAGACTCATGCAGAATCAGAGACTGAAGCCAAGAGGGACCACCAGAGCCAACATAAGACCGAAGCCGATGATCTCTCGTCACACTTACTGCAATTAAAGAAGCCACTTTGTTACTCCCCTCCAAAACAAGTTCCGTGCACCACTCCTTGAAACCATGAAAGCGTTGAGTGATTATATCAATCATGGGACTCATTCCAGGAGAAGGGTAATAGGAGAAAGCACTCCTTATATAAATCGATGAAGATTCAAAGATGATTTTATCAACTCGCAAGTTAGCCATATCTTCCAGAGTCCATAGGAGAGAAGCGAGTTCTGCCTCCAAAGGATTAGGGAAGCACTGGAGCGATCGTCTACTGTGGAAGATAGCATTACCATTGGCATCCCTTACAATCCAAGCACCACCACATCTACTTGTTGGATCCACCCAAGAAGATGCAAAATTACACTTGACCCAACCATTAGGAGGTTTTAACCACTTGCTTACATCCTGAATAGCTGACACCTGAGGATCCCGTATAGGAGCTGGAGCCTGTAAATCTCGCCATATCTCAGCTTCCATCATGGCTTTATCCAGGATAACTGCTGGATCCAGGCGAATGTGATCAAAACAAAACCCATTCCTTGCTTTCCAAATATGCCAAAGGATCCAAGGAAAGATCAGGCCTGCTTCCGGAGACTGGGGGTTCTTCTTGCAGCAATCTAGCAGGTGGTGAAGATTCAAGAAAACAGAGCGAGACCACGAACCTGATGGAGGCATAGGTACTGACGAGAGAGCCCATACTTCCTGAGCAAAAGGGCAATGGAAAAGGACATGGCTAATATCCTCAACGCCATTATTACAGGAAGAGCAAGTAGCGTTTAGTTGAATGCCTCTCGATTTCAACCTTTCCTTGACAGCCAAGGCACCAGAAAGCGTACGCCAAAGGAAATGTCGAAGTTTCGGAGTAGTCTTCGTTTTCCACAGTGCGGACCAGAGCTTCTTTTCAACTGGGGGAATAGTCTCAGACGATGGAGAGTTACTTACTTCGATGATGTCAAGCAGATCATACCCACTCTTCGACGTGTAGCTACCATTTTTTGTTAGACCCCAGACAACGCTATCAGATTTAGAGATCTCCGGTTTAATTTTCAAGACAATCTGCGTGTCCTTCGGACTGAAAGTACGGGCCACTAGATCCTGATTCCACACTCCAGTTCCAGGGATTAAGAGGTCCTCCACTTTCAGAGTGAGATCAACAACTGAGCCTTGTCTATATTCTGGTACACGTGGTACAGAGTCCAGAATCCATCGATCCCACCATACTACTGTATCTGAGCCAGAGCCAATCCTCTTCATTAAACCCTGGTGTAACAGCTCCCTTCCATGGATAATGCTTCGCCAAGCAAAGGATGGTCTGGAGCCTACACCGCTCTCGAGAAAGGAGCTATTCTTGAAGTAACGATGCTTCAAAACCTGAGCAAGCAGAGAATCCGGATTGTTCAGCACCCTCGCAGCTTGTTTAGCTAACAAAGCTTGGTTAAATTTTTCCAAATCCTTGAAGCCCAAGCCACCTTGATCTTTAGATTTGCATAGTTTTTGCCAAGCAACCCAGGCTATCTTTTTCCTATTGTTACCACTGCTCCACCAGAACTCCGTCATCGCACTTCGAAGCCTAGCACAAGTATCTTTTGGTAATCTGAAGCACGACATAGCATAGATTGGAAGAGCTAAGCAAATCGACTTGATCAGGATTTCCTTTCCCCCATGAGATAGTGACTTCGCAAACCATCCATTGAGACGCCCTTGAAGTTTCCTTCTCAGAAAACTCAGTAGTTGTCTCTTGGAACCACTAAAACACTCCGGTAGACCAAGGTAGGTACCATCACCTCCTTCCTTATCAATGCCCAGAGTCTCTTTCACTGCTCTCTTTGCATCTGCTGAGACCTTTGAACCAAAGATTACTGACGATTTGTCCAGATTAATCCTTTGCCCAGAAGCATCACCATAGGAGTTGAGGCAATTTAAAATCTCTTTAGCTTCATCAGAGTTCGCCTTACACATTAGCAGGCTATCATCAGCAAATAAAAGGTGATGCACAGACGGCCCTGACACCCCTACCTGAATACCATGTAGATTACCCATCATAGCAGAGTTATTGAGGCTATTGACCAGGGCCTCAGCACAGAGTATGAATAAGAACGGAGAAAGCGGGTCTCCCTGTCGCAACCCCCTTTCTGGTTTGATAAACCCGTGAGAGCCGCCATTCATCAGAACAGAATAAGAGACTGAATTAACACAGGCCATAATCCAGCGGATCCAAACCCGATCAAACCCCAATCTCTCCAAAAGTGTCTCCAAGAATGACCATTCCACACGATCATATGCTTTAGACATGTCTGTTTTAACAGCCATGAAATCCTTTGCCACTCTATCACAAGTACGCAGTGAGTGGATTGTCTCATGAGCAATGATGATATTATCAGAGATTAATCGGCCAGAGACAAAGGCTCCTTGAGTCTCTGAAACCACAGAAGGTAAGATGATCTTCAGGCGATTGCAGAGAATCTTTGAGATAATTTTGTACTGGACAGAGCATAGGCTGATAGGTCTCATATCTTGCATTCTAACCGGGTTAGAGATTTTCGGAATGAGACTCAATTGAGTGTGGTTCCATCCTTCCGGCATGATAGCAGAGGCAAAAAAATTCTGGATCTCCTTCATAATCGTTGGGCCCACTATCTCCCAATACTTGTGGTAGAAGGAACCTGTTAACCCATCTTCACCAGGTGCGCTTCCTCCCTTAACACTCATCGCAGCTCTTCTGATTTCTTCTGGAGACACTGGAGCCGTTAAGTCTGCATTCATCTCTTCAGTGATACGGCTGGGGAAGTTGAGAAACAGGGCATCGAGGTCAAAGGGGTTCGTACTCATGAAGAGCTCTCGAAAATACTCTACAGCAATGTTCCCTTTGGAACCTTCTGAAAAATGCTCCTGTCCCCATTCATCTAGGAGCATTAATATTCTGTTCTTCACTTTGCGCCCCTTGACAACATTATGGAAATATTTGGTGTTTCTGTCACCCTCCCTTAACCACTCTTCTCTACACTTCTGCCTCCAGAACCGTTCCTCCTCAAGGTAAGCTTCAGATAATTGCATCTTAAGACTCTTCAATATTACTCTGGAAGGATGGAGCTTACTGATTTCAATCTCATAAGCTGTTTTTAAACGAGTGATTCTTTCATGAGAGTTGAGATCATTCGACTTCTTCCACTTAGAAATCTCCCTACGACAACGAGCTATGCGATCCATAAGACAGGCTTCATCATTCTGATCACCCCAGCCATGAGTAATAGCTTCTACAAATCCATCCTTAGCAAACATCCTATTATCCAGGTAGAATCTCCCACGATGAAGCTCTCTCTGCTCCATAACAAAACCGATGAGCTGATGCCTATGGTCAGAGCCCCACATCCCTCCATACTCCCCACTCGATCTAGGGAATAAGTTGAACCACTCATCATTACCAAAGCATCTGTCCAAACGACACTGCACCCACACCCCATCTCTCCAACCAGACCAAGAGAAGACATTACCAGAGCTGGGAAGTTCTCTGATTTTGCAGCAACGAGCCATGTCTCTGAAACCCCAGAAGGTCGACTCATCTCTTACTGCTCCTCCCAGTTTATCCTCATTAGACATAAGCTCATTAAAATCACCTGTAACCAACCAAGCTTCATCTCTTCGTGAACCAATATCCATTAATCTATCCCAAACTTCCTGTCTTCTAGCTCTCACAGGGTCTCCATAGACACAAGATAGAAAAAAAGACACTGGACCACAACGGACCTTCATATCAATTATCCTTTTGTCACCAGAAAGAATCTCAACTTCAAAACTATCCTTCCAAAAAACAGCCAGACCTCCACTCAGACCAAGAGGCTCAACTGTAAAAACTTTATCATAACCCAAACTTTTTTGTAAATCTGAAATGTAACCAAACTGTTGCTTCGTCT
Organism: Brassica nigra; assembly: GCA_016432835.1. Taxonomy (NCBI): domain Eukaryota; kingdom Viridiplantae; phylum Streptophyta; class Magnoliopsida; order Brassicales; family Brassicaceae; genus Brassica; species Brassica nigra. The sequence continues at coordinate 14,483,344 of CM028249.1, read as the reverse complement.
CCATCAAGAACATGATATCCGGAAAGAACTTACGTCGCACTTCCCGGATTGTTTGAACTGTCTCAGTGCTTCCTGCACCTTGACAGTTCCAGCACCAAATACTCATTGGGGAGGCAGCGGCTTCAAACTGGAAGCCACCGAAATTGTTTTTGGGGTTGAGAGTTTCTTTGCAGGAGACAAGGAGCTAGCATCAGGCTTACGTTTCCCACCAGTCTCCTGAGGTGTCTCAGTCGCCTTAATAGCCAAGTTGCTTGAATACAGTCCTTTACTAGCTTGAGCTTTACGTTTCCAGGAGGGGGGTCTTCGTCTCTGCTGCTTAGGAAAACTGCTATCACCGGAAGATGGCGTCTTAGAAGACAGACCAATCTGAAAACCCGTAGTGACAGCTGGTCCTGTAAAGCCGACGACCCCGGATAGAGCTGTATCTGATTCCTCCTCCTGGAGATTAGGCATAGAAAGTGCATATCTGGACTTCTCAGTTAGCTTCGCGGGTTGGGAATCCTCAGGGTAAGAGTAAACATGGCCTTTTCCTTTATCAAGGTTTGGAGTAAACTTCGTGAGTGTAGCAACATGAGATTGTCCTTGGTCAGAGATAGCTTGACGTACTCTCAAAATTCTTGCCTGTCTCTCAGTTGCATCAGCGTGAGATATGTAGAGCATAGCAGCTTTCTGTTCCTGAGGTGAGAGCTCAGGGAAGAGAGGAGTAAACCCGGGAGGACCTTCTGGAGAGGAAATCCTATGGCTGCTTTCCACTCTTTCCTCTTTATCCTGCACTTTACTCTCTGGATCAGCCAGACTTGGAGCTCGCAAGTTAGCACCTTTTCGAAGCAAAGGGCACCTGATCTTTTCATGTGTGATACGTAGACAATGGAAACAGCGCTTATGGATTCTCTCATATTCAAATTCAATAGTCACTGTTGTACCATCTTTCTTCACTGTTAACTTGCGGGAGGCTCTAGCTGGTTTCTCAGTATCAAAAGTAATCAGAGCACGCACATAGTCCTTAGTGTGCGATATCTTAGGATCATAAGCTATCTCCTCAACTTCACCCACTTCAGAGGCGAGCTTAAACATGGTATCAGTGGTAAAAAAGTTCGCCGGAATGTGTTTGATACGGATCCAGATCTTCATGAAACGTAAGAAGTCCGTCGGAGGATCTTCAGTCCAGCGTTCCAGAGCCAATGCCCAATGATTATAGGACCAGGGTCTATCCTTTAAGACCGTTTGTAAGTCTTCCTCTCGTTGGAAGATGAATTGGAACCTATCCCGAGATAACGCTATACCTCTGACTCTGCCTTGCACACGCCAAGCGGTAGGCATGTAATCAATCATTCTAGCCATAGATTGACAATCTGGGTTCATCAGCCTACCCAGCAGACTTTTAGAGTTTTCATCAAAAACCCTGAACCTCGGGCTGTCTGGAAGTGTCAGGGGCTCTTCATCCTCTGCAAGTTTCATCGCTTTCAAACTTAGTTGCAGAGAATCCGCCATGTGCAACGCCGGTAACAGGAGGAGGCAAGCTGTGAGTCTTCTTCCACCGTGAGTCTTTGGTAGCAAGTCCGATAGCGTCAAGGAGAATTTCCCTTTGATCACGCAAAATTCCACACAGATACGTAGAGAGATCATGGTTTTTGGAAATACGAATCAATCACGTTTCAAAAAAAGGAAAAGAATGACTCAAATGATAGTATCTTGAGAACCAAGAAAGGAAATAAAGAGAGAGAGATAAAGAAAACTTAATTTTCTTGCCAATAATAAAAAACCGTTGCTAAGCGCCGGTAAAGGAATCCACTCAAGGCGAGGGAGGAGATAATAATTAAAAAAAAGGAAACTCAAAGACACCGGAAATCACCCTAACTAGAGAGCATCTTGTCAATCAAATTGATCTCTATCGAGGACCTAAAAGGTTCAAAAGTGATGAAGTCAAGCTTCTTAAGTTGAGAGTTTTGTCAATGCATGCATGTGATCAGTGGATCTGAACTCTAACCGACAAATCGTTTTAGACAAATAAATAAATTCTAATAAATAGAGATTTCATGCACCTGGAGAAATATACATATGTCTATATTACTTGGATATGGTACTAGTTGGCTAGATGTATTTTAAGTATTACAGTTTTAATTTGTTTTTCAATTGGTACGGTTAAAATTGTCATGTTATCTTTTTTCTTCCTTTTTCTGGTAAAATGTTTTTTCATTCCTTTTTTTGGTGAACTGTTTAGAAGTCGTTTAAAGAAAGATAAAATTCTTTACAAAAGATTAGCTAGAAACTACAAAAGTTAGCTTGATTAAGATCAATCCGCTCCAAGCGGATTACATTTCTAGTTATTGACTTTAGAATAAACAGCAAGTTCTAGTTTTAAATTGGCTAAAACTGACATAAAAGCTACATCCATTCAATATTTTTTGTTGTCAATTTTTTTGACTTCTTTATTTTGTTGGATATAATACGAGTAGCTGACAAAAAAAATACAGAGTAAGAATCAGCTGAGTTGAAAAAATGCTATGACTAAGTCAGATAAATTTAAACCCGAGACGACATATATAAATCAATAAGTTTTCATATGTCAAAATTAAGTCTTTGGTCCTAGAATGTCAATATTCAGTTGTATAATATATTATGCTCATATACAATTGATGGCAATATTTGTTGGTTACTGGTTAGCTTTGATGCGCAATAGACATAATCACTATTTTGGTAGGCCTACGTTCAAATAAAATCACAATAAATCGGAAGGAAAACGAAAAAACGAGGCGACAGACGCGTAATATTCTAATAAATTGGTGATAACATTTTGTCTTAGACAATTTTAAGCCCACGTATTGAAATCATCGACCTGGCGTGGCAATTTTGTTTTCCTAAGTTGGGTACCAAAACTTTATTCGCACATGCAGATATTAACTGTAGAAAATTTATAATTTGTACAAAAGTAAAACACAATTAAGTGGCTTTTGTTAATGTTATCACTATTTAACGGCATTTGCACATGTTTAGTCGATCCTAAACCCTTTGGCAAAATTTTCTATCACTATTAACTATACGTTTCAAAGCTACATATATAATCCATACAATTGATATACAAGCAGGTACTGTTTCTACTGTTACAAATCGTTAGCTAATAAAAACACGATTTCTGTTTTTTTTTTTGTCAGCTAACGATTTTTGTTGTATGTAAAGCATAATAAAAATTATATCAAGAATAAGAGCACAAATTTTTATTGAGCGTATAGCATTATGAAATTTTTTGAAATGTCAGATTGGCACTGCTGACGAGCATAGTCAGGTGGAATGGGAGTGTACCTGTTTCTTATGGGTTTTGTCGATGAATTTAATTAGCCGATACACGTAAATGAATGCAGTTCTCCATGCTTTTTGCCGTTTTTCTGCCTCCGTACGTAATAAAGGAAAGCTTGGAAGGTGTATCTTAGGATTAATGCACTACAAGAAAAATGCATTTTAATAGCAGACCAGATATCGTTTTTTTCTTTTCTATTATGATTGACATATCCGTTAGTTTTAGATAGCGTTTGTATTTTTGGAAACGCATAATTGGAAACGCTATGGTAACATACATTCAATAGCACATAAAATAATAAACGCTATAATAGCGTACTTTTTGAATCCCTACACCCTAAACAAACTTTTGAACCATATATTCTAAAAAGCAAAATTTAACTTTATAATATTTTAGAACTTAAATCTTAAGTTTAAACTCAAATTTTGATATTTTCAAAATTTATAATTAATTCAAATTTTAAATCCAAACCTCAAACCCTAATTCCTTAACATCTTTTCAAACTCTAAACCCTATATCCATATCCAAATTTCATATAAATACTAATCTTTAAATAAAAACCCCTAAATCTAATATTTTCAAGTTTTAATAAAACAAAATCTGAAAGATAATACTTATAAAAATATAATCTTTTCAAAATTAATTTTTCAAACTTTGAATCTAACCTTAGAACCCTATCACACAAACCTTTACTCTAAAATCTAATACTTTAAATCTGAAATTCAATAGTTATTCATTAACTTTGTAAATGTAAATGATAATTTATTTTTTATAAAAATAAAATTAGTTACACAATAAAACAGTTTATGATTAGTTAATTTTTGACTATTGGTTGCTTTTAATTCAATGATTATAATTCAGTACTCTTTTGTGAATCTTTTTCCTTCTTTCTCATTGGTCAGTTAATAAAACAAAGAGAGAGAAAATTCATTGGCTAAAACAAGATGGTGAGGATAACTACTACATATGATCTCCACCGTCGATATAATTCAATCTAAAGGACATAAGTGATTCACTTTAATTTTCTTTTTGCATTATCTCTCCTCTCCTCTTTTCTCCAGATCTCTCGCCTCCTCTCCTCTCTCACAATCTCTTCAACCTTCTTGCTCACAATAACTTATCTCAAATCCTCCTCTCTCATCATCTTCTCCCATCAATCCTCCTCTCTCATTACCTATTCAATCATCATCCCACGATCTATCAAACTTGCCGTCGGTCTCATGGGTTCAAGCTCACCACCTCTGCTCAAGTTCGGAAGCCACCATCACCATGACCCCTCACCTCCTCCTCCTTGGTCTATCTCTTTTGTGTTCATCTTCTTTTCACTTTTTATTCTCTAATAAAATCTATTGTTTTTGCTAACATATCTGGAATACTGATAAAGGGATGTGCGTCAGAGGTAAAGGTTAGCGGAGATGCGCCGGAGGTGTTACAAACCAGAGACGGAGGCGGAGGGGTCATGGGAGTCTTGGGAGGGAGCATGTCTTCTCTTCACCGACTCCTGAATCCCATGGACGGAGGAGAAGGATGCGAGGGGTCATGGGAGTCTTGGGAGGGAGCATGTCTTCTCTTCACCGACGCCTGAATCCCATGGACGAAGGAGAAGAAGAACCATGGTTGGATGGTCAGAAGATGAAGAAGACAAGAAGACGGCGAAGGTGGATGTGCGGTTGGGGATAGGTTTAGATAGTAATTAGGTTTAATCTTTGTTTAGATTTTTGGTTTATTTGGTTTAATACTTTAATTTGTAAATTATATTTTATTGTAAACCAGTTTAATTATAAATCATTTTATTTAATAAAAATTAAATATATAAACGAGTTTAAATTTTAATTATGTTTTAATTTTAATTTTTTTTATTTTAATTTTTTATAATAGATATAATAACAAAAATTATACGCTATTAAAGAATATTTAATTGGAGATAGAAAAGCGCTATCATAGCGGAACAAAAGATAGCAGCGCAAAAAACCGCTATCTAAAGTGCTTAACCTATTATCATGGGCGATGATACAACGCTTCATAAACCGCTATCGTATTGATAGATAGCGTTTTTCGTCCACTAATAAAAGCCATTTTCTTGTAGTGATGTTTCGAATGTACGATTCTGAATCGGCTAAGACGATGGAGATGATATCTCTCTCTCAAATACAAATGTCAAGAAAGAGATTCAGTGGATAAGGGTCATCTCTTAGCTTGACTATTAGAGATCGAGCTTTGAAAGTGATGAGAGAGTTTGTTACAATAGAAAAATTTATTGTATTATTCAACTCAACCCTATTCAACATGTATTACAAGTATTTATACTAGCTCTTTAATCCGATTTACATACTAAATCACCGGTTTACATTTTTATACTTTAATACCCTCCACTCAAGATGGAAGACACAAGCTGTGGATGCCAATCTTACCAATTAATGACTTGAACAGAGCAGGCTAAGCAGTTTTAGTCAATATGTCAGCCAGTTGAAGAACAAAATGTACATGAAGAGTTTTCAAGAAACCACTTTGTAAACGTTCACGAACCACATGACAGTCAATCTCCACGTACTTGGTATGTACGTTCGTGATAGACAGGATTAGATGCAATGTACAAAACGGACTGATTGTCACAGAATAGAGTAGCTAGAACAGAAGGAGAGCAATGCATCTCTGTTAAGATCGTAGCATCAGTCATTGCACGGTATTTTGCTTCCGAGCTGCTCCGAGACACTGTCTGTTGCTTCTTGGACCGCCACGAGATCAAAGAATCACCAAGAAAAACACAGTAACCAGTGACTGATTGTCTCGAGTCAGGACATGCTGCCCAATCAGCATCGGAATACGCAGTAAGCTTTAATGCAAAGTTTGCAGAATAAAATAGACCTTGGCCTCGATCGTTCTTAAAATAGCGAAGAACACGATATGCTGCTTGAAGGTGAGCATCAGTAGGAGCTGACATGTACTGGCTCAATTTATGAACTGCATAATGTCAGGACGCGTGTGGGTTAAATATAAGAGACGACCTACAAGTCTTCTGCAAACCGCTGCATCAGGGAGAGGAGTTCCAGACTTCGCAGACATCTTGAGATTTGGTTCCATCGGAAAAGAAAGAGGTTTGCAACCTAAGAAACCAGCCTCTTCAAAAAGTTCAAGTGAGTATTTGCGTTGGTTCAAGGAAATACCCTTCTTATTTCTAGCAATCTCAAAACCCAAGAAATATTTTGCTGGACCAAGATCGCGCAACTTGAATGCAGATTGTAGAACTCCCTTGAACTGAGTGATGGCAGAGTAATCATTCCCAAAAATAAGGATATCATCGACGTACACAAGGATTGCCAAGAACACTTTGTCAACGTATTTGATAAACAAGGAATGATCGAGTGTGTTCAAGTAAAACCATCACCAATGATCACATTTGAAAGCTTCTGGTTCCACTGGCGAGATGCCTGTTTAAGAACGTAGAGAGACTTATGAAGCTTGCATACGGAGTTTGGAGGAACCTTCTTCCTAGTCAACTCTTCATACCCTTGAGGAAGGTGCATGTAAATTTCTTTGTCCAAATCTCCATTAAGAAACGCATTGCTTATATCTAGCTGAATGATGGACCAATCCTTTGCAGCAGCCAAGCTAAAAAGCAAGCGCAGAGTACCAATCTTAGCAACATGAGAGAATGTGTCCAGATAATCCAATCCCTCAAGTTGTGTATATCCTTTAGCAACAAGCCGTGATTTGTGTCTTTCAATCATGCCATCAGGATTGTATTTGATTGTGTGAATCCATTTGCAACCAACTGGATTTTTTCCGGGAGGCAATTCACACACTGTCCAAGTACCAGTATCTTCTAGAGAACCCATTTCAGACTTTCTGGCAAGTTTGAACTCGTCAGACAGAACAGCCTCGGCATATGTTTTAGGAAGTTTGTGGGTGCTGATGGAGAGAATAAATTTCTTGTGTTCAGGATCAAACTTGTCATAGCATAAGAACGAAAAAATGGGATACGAGGTCGTATGGGTAGGGTGAACAGGCGGTTCAGAAGAATGGTCTAAAAGATAACAATGATACTTATCTAGATATGAAGGTGCTTTAGTATGCCGTTTGGATCTTGTTTCATTTCTAGAAACTCCCGATGGTACAAGAGGAACAAAAGATGTGCTTGGAACAGAAGGTATTTGAGAAGAAGAATGTGTAGGAAGAACATATGAGTTATGAGAGTAGGTTGATCACGAGGAGGAACTAACAGTTCAGAAAGAACAGAGGGAGAAGAAGATGGAACAGGAAAAGTTTGAGATAAAGGGGGAACAGGACCAAAAGATGAATCATTAGTGAAGATGGGAGAAGGAACATCAGAGCCTGAGCCAAAGAAGGCAGGAAAAGATGAGTCTGGAACAGGCATGGGAAGAGCATCTTGATCAAAAAAATTCCTGAACGTGATCTGTAGAATGTGGTTCTTTAGCAAACGGGAAATGACTATTTTGTTAGTCGTTGTGTCTAAGATCCTATACCCTTTGTAAACATGTGGATAACCAAGAAAAACACATGGTGTGGCTCTAGGTGTGAACTTGTTCCTATCTTTTTAAAGTGTCGAAGAATAACATAGGCAGCCAAAAATCCGAAGATGTTCATGAGAAGGTTTCTTGTTAGTGAGAAGTTCAAAAGGAGATTTGTTATCTAAGAGAGGAGAAGGTGTTCTATTTATCAAGTAGATAGCTGTTTGAATACATTCTCCCCAATGGATCAGAGGAACTTTAGATTGAAAAAGAAGAGCCCTTGCCACATTTAAACGTGTTGGTGTTTTCGTTTAACCACAGAGTTTTGCTGGGGCGTGTATGGGAAAGAAAAGTAATGTTCAATACCATGTTCCTTTAAGAAATCAATGAAAGCTACTTCCAGAGCATTATCAGACCTAATAGCTTTGATGTTAGAGTGGTATTGCATTTGAATTAACCGTAAAAGTTCAGGAAACACAGTAGTGGTAGAAATTTTATCTTTAAGCAAATAGATCCAAGTCACCCCAGTACAATCGTCTACAAGCATGAAGAAATATTTGTATCCTTCATGAGTTTGTGTCTGGAGAGGACCTCAAACATCAAGATGGATCAAATCAAATGGAAAAGGTGAGAGATGAGGATCAGAAGGAAAAGACATGCGTTTTTGCTTAGCTAAAAGACAGACTTGACAATGACTAGTGTGATCAACTTTACAACTAGACAAACGAAGAATTTTTGAAAGAGTTTGAAGCTTGCTGATAGAAGGATGGCTGAGCCTTTAGTGCCAGACGTCAGGTGAGTTTCGTAAAATCGAAAGAGCATCAAAGTGATGAGCAGACGAAATGTTTTCAGAAGCATGATTGTCCAGGACATATAGATTGCGTTGAAGGTTACCTCTCCCAATCATGTAGTCCTGAATATGCTCCTGAACAGGAAATGGGTTATCAGGAAAAATGTAACAAGAGTTAGATAAAAACAAAACCAAGATTGTGTTATCTTAGTAAGTGCACTAAAACTAAGAAGGTGGAATTTAAATTGTGGAATATAAAAAACATCAAAAATAGTCAGTTTTGGAGAAAGAATGATCATGCCAGAAAGAGTAACATGAATACATGTACCATCAGGAAGAGTCACAGAGGTATCCGTAATGGATTTAGTGTTTTGAAACAAGTTCAAGTCAGCACAAACGTGACAGATACACCCGTATAAATTATCCAAGTATCATGTATAAAAGTAAAGCCATTTTTCATTGTCACAGAAATAAAATGAGAGAGATTTGTGGTACCTGAAGGTGGTATTTTGGAAGATGATTGAGGAATGAAATGGGGTTGTGGTTTAGGGTGAGAAGCTGTTCCATCCGGGAGGCAAATTGTGCTGCCAGAGATCTTAGACAATTTTTCATTGAGTGGAGTGGCACTCAAGACACTTACAAGCTGGTGAACTTGTTCAGATGTGACTATCCCCAAGCAAACGCCATTTTGGTTATGCATAGAGATTCCACCCGTATCGCATACCACCAAGTTCACCACATTCTCCTTTCGAGGAGGCTAGTTCTGTGACGGTTTAGAATTCTGACTTTGAGCTTTGGAGTTGTTGTTCGGTGGCTTGTATCCTTGGGGATATTCATGCAACTTAAAACATCTTTGGATTGTGTAATCAACAAGACCGCAGTGTGAGCATATAGGACGATTCTTGTTCTTCGCATAGCTGTTGTTATAAGCAGCAACAACATTGTCATCAGGAGAGTTGTTTTGAGCAAACGTTAAAAGCAAATGCACTCATTCTCTTCATGGAGCGTTGCCTCTCTTCCTGTGACACGAGATGGAAGACTTTAGCAATGTTTGGCCGAGGCTCCATCATCAGAATCTGTTCCCCGGTCGCTGTAAATGTATCACTCAAACCAGTCAAGAACTTCAAAATCTTATCTTGTTCATGGCGCTGCACAATCCGCTTGAGACTTGAAAAATCAGGACGATTGCAGCAGCATGTGTAAGGACTTTCATGATTTTTGATCTCTTCCCACAGTTGCTTCAATCTTGTATAATAGTCACTCACACTCTGCGAGCCTTGAACTTCAGCAAAGATTTTCTGTTTAATCTCAGCATTACACGGTCCATCACTCTGATTGAATTGATCATGAATATCCACATTTGCCGTGCAGTATCTAGATACATGATACTCTTAGCTATCCTCATCTCCACTGCATTAACAATCCAGGTACATACTATATTGTTGCATCTTGACCATGAGGCAAAATCCGGATGATCATCACACAATTCCGGATAGGTTCCATCAACGAACACAGCTTTGTTTCTAGCTCCTAAAGCCATAAGCATTGAACGACGCCAAGTATTGAAGTTGCCTAAACCAGCTAGTTTCTCAGAGACAGGAGTGATACAAGCATGATCGGCACTATGAATATATAGAGGATTCGAATTTGGGTCATGAAGAGAAGCGGTAGCTTCAGAGCGAGCCATCGTCGGCTGAGGATTCGACGGAGGCGTCGGAGTGGAGTTGACAGCATTCACATAAGAGATCGGCATCGATTCAATCACGAAACAAGAATCAAATGACGAAGAAGAATCCGAGAAACAAGAATCGGAAGAACGAAATCACCAGACGAGCGATCGCGAAATCAGAATCGCAATCACCACCGTAAGAAAGTGATCAACTGCAAAGAACGTGAAGAACATCGATTCAACAAAGACACGACTGAAAGAGAGAGAGACTCATATCATCGAATCTTGAATCTGAGATGAACGGAACACGAGTCGATGAAGAATGGAGCTGAAACGAGGTGAAATGAAGCTCAAATTGAAGAAGATCGAAGCGAGAAACGTGAATCTCACCGCTCTGATACCATATTAGAGATCGAGATTTGAGAGTGATGACAGAGTTTGTTACGATAGAAAAATGTATTGTATTATTCAACTCAACCGTATTCAACATGTATTACAAGTATTTATACTAGCTCTTTAACCTTGTTTACATACTAAACCACCGGCTTACATTCTTATATTCTAATATAGACTAAGAAGGATTTTGCTCCGCAGGATACAAAATTATCAAAAAGTACTTATTTCAATTTAGATAACCCCTGATTAGAAAGAATCTCAATCCATTATATGCTGCTGAGAAGTAGACCTTGCGAGAGAGGAGTCCATATCTGGGTTGAGCATAGGCATGAGAAACACTTTAGTTATCACCAACGCAGTATATTTTTGGTGGAATTTATACCAAATAGTCGGTAAGGCACTCCAATCACGAATAGTCGAATATGTTGAGCTAATAAATTCTTATACAGTAAAAATTAGGGGTGTCCAATTCTGATATCGGTTCGGTTACGGTTCAGTTTTCTCGGTTTATCAGTATTTCAGTTTATAAAAAATAGCTACCATATTAAAACCATATCTGCTTTGGTTTGGTTTGGTTTATATACCATCGATATTCGGTTTATTTAGTTTTATACCAAAAAACCATTTATATATCTATTATAATTTTTGTGAATTTTACTTTATATGATTAGATATTGGCTTTAATATACGAAGACGATATTTCAGTTTTTAAATAGGGTATTTTTATTTTTTTATTTTACTATTTAAATAATTAGTAAACATATTAAATTAATAATAGTAATAGTTTTATAGAATAAAAATAAGAAATATTAGTTATCCATAATACTATTAAATAACTAAATATTAGCACACATATTTATCAAAAAACTAAAAATTATGTTTTGTTAAATTTGATAAAAATAAAAATAACTTTAACTTAAAATAAAGTATTAAATTACTAAAATCAACATTTTAAGTATGAAGATCATATCAATTAAATATATTATGCATATATTATTAATTATATTATATAATTTACATATAATTATACCACTATATTTTAATTGATCAGTTTTATTCAGTTTATTCGGTTTGATCGGTTTATATACCAAACCATACCCATTCTTAAAAATGACATACCTTCGATATATTTGGTATAACCAAATTCAACCACTTTTTCTATTTCGGTTCAGTTCTAATTGGTTAGGTTTTACTGGATTAAACACAACTAAAAATTATCAAAACTTTAAAATACCTTTAAGAACTTAAGTAGAAATCGCAAACCAATAATAGTGATTTCCTTTTCAATCAAAAATTCAATTCTGGCAAATGCGTTTTACTATCAAACATGTGCAAATCGAGAAAGTATTAAATATAAAGCAGATCGAGGAAAGTAACACTTTGGACATTGCTAAAGAAAATTTCTGAATGATTCTGCGTGTGGGCCGTACGTGTACCGACAAACTCGTAACTTGTTTTTCTAATATGTTGACATCATCATCTCAAAGGTTTTTTTTATTGACATGAAAGTATTCAGGACTATGAAAAAGTTCAGATTAATTTCTAGTAAGAGATAGTCCATAGATTGATTTTTTGGATATTTGAATAAACCGAAAGCATAGACCCATATCCATATAGAGTCATCTGTGTAGATGTCTAGAAGCAATGTGGCTTGATTTTTTGCAGCAAGTGTATCGAATTTGAGACATGTTGACCTCCCAAACCTCTTTTCTTACCATTCGACCGCAATCTCCGGAACATCATCTCAAAGTTATTATAAACATTTTCAGTATATAATGTGTAAAATGATAAATAGTAAATTTTGGACTAATTAATTTAAGAAGATGTGCTGTTACAAAAAAGAAAAAAAATTAAAAAACTTTTAAGATGTGGTCTCGAGCATCTCGGTTGATTGAGTAAGATGTTTAATCTTTGATTTGTGGTTTTGAGTAACTTGAATGACTTTAAGTATATTTGTTGGTAAACGAAACATGCTGTAAAGGATTGACAATGTGCTATAGACCGAATGAATTATATCATACTGACAATGATACTTAGGAGATGATCAAGAGATAGGCTGTTACGGTTTATGAAATTTGTGGTGTACGAAAAATTGGATGGACGTGGACTGAATGAATAGGAAACATGTAACAAAGATTTGTATATATTACTATTACAAGTTTTCGTATGAAAGTCTCAAAGCTTGTTTCAAATTTTATATGCTACTAGCAATAGAAAATGTGATGAATTAGAAGCATAGTACATTATATATCTGTTGCGAAGTTGGTGAAAAAAATCTACGGCACCGTGTTTGTTTTGAAAAGTTAGTTCATGTATACATTAGCATGTAATATATGACATGCATATATTTTTGCATGTTTTACCATTTATACGAATGTAGGTACATTCTAGGAATGAGATTATAATTTGGGAAAACATTTGGATACTAATGATATCGTCAAGACCAGCTTGGTATGTTGCACTTGTGGTTCATTCAATGATGTCAATAAGTGAGATATTAATAGAAAGTCGAAAATATGGAACTATGAGATCCTAGACAACTACGTTAATCCGGAAGATGTCCCACTGATTCAATCTAAGGTCATAAATCAAGGACATCAGCAAAACAAATATTGCTGGAGCTATATGAAGAGTGGTATGTACACTGTTAAATCTGGCTACTGGATAGCAATAAACCTGCTTAACAGAGAGACGATAGAGACACATCTAGAACCTAGTATCACAAAGCTCCAAGTCTTTGCTTGGAAGATAAAAGCTCCACCGATAATCAGACATCGTCTTATGTGGCAAATGATCTTAGGACAATAAGCAGTGACAGATAACCTAATACATCGTAATATGTGATGTGACCAATGGTGTTCCCCAGCGCAAGCAATACACAAATATATATGGACTATAGATTCTCGCGAAAAAATGATATTGAAAATCCTGAACTGGATAGAGATCTATACCCTTGAATTATTTGGTATATTTGGAAAGTGAGAAACGATAAGTTATTCATAGGGATAGACAAAGACCTATTGGAAACTGTCCGACACGTTGAGTCAGAGTGCCATGTTTGGTTTGAAGCTAATCAGAAACAGGAAGTACCAGCGGAAACACAACATCCTGAACATGTATCAATCTCTGAAAATGGATGGTTCATGGACATATGACACACTCTTCGGTGGTTATGGATGGACATGGCTAAACCCTAGAGGAGAAATTCAGTTATCGAGAGCGAGAAACCAACATAGAAGAATCTCACCACTTTGCGCGGAGCGCAAGGCTCTCTCATTGAAATGGAGTCAATACTATAGTTGTCGACGTGTCAGAATTTTGGCACCGATTGTAAGGACCTAGTCTCGATGATTAAAAATCCAGTAGCATGGCCTAGAAGGAGCTGATGAAACTGAAGAGTAGATTCATAGAGTTGTTGATTGTTTTTATTCTTATATATCGTCTGATTCATTAACTAAGATAGTAAGATCCTTTCATAGGGACATGTACTACATTGGTTGTTCTGTTCCGATTTAGTTCTCCAGACCACCTTAAGTATTAGATTAGCCATTTGAAGAAAAAAAAACACACATGCAAAAATAATTTTAACATAAAATAGTGTTAAGGAAAAATGACTACAACAACATTCATTAAAAGTTAAAAATTAAATTATCCTTAATGAAATAATATTCTTAATATAAATAAATATTAGAAAATTTTAAAAATATTATTACTTTAAATTTTACAACTTAAATCTTATGAGTAAAAATATAGAAAATTTACATTACAATAACAATAGATTTTGATAGAATTACACAACTAATGGAAACTAAACTTTTTCAATAACAAAAAAATTGAATGGAGGAATTTAAAAATTTCAACCAATAAGGATGGATTTTATGAAAATTAAAATATCTATAAACTAATAGCCATATAATCTCAAAATTCTATAATTCTTCTAAAATTTGTCCGCCAATAACCTCCTTATGCCCCCTCCCCAAATCTTTAATCTGAAACTTCTATCCCTAAAAATTTATATGTTAATTTTTACTCCCTCTGTTCCTAAATGTAGGATGTTTTAAAAAACATTGATGTTCCAATATATAAGATGTTTTCATTTTTCTAGGTAATTTTTATTAAAAACTGTGAAGCCAATCATATTTAACTATCTATTTTATAATTGGTTAAATATCATTAATTTATTAGTTTCAATACTATTTTTTAGACAAAAGTTAATTTTCTTAATATGTATGTTTTTACCTAAACATCTTATATTTTAGAACGGAGGGAGTAACCATTTAAACATATGGGCATATGTGTTTTAATTTATATCTTTAATGAAGACTATTATACTTTTTACCCTATCTATGGTATTTTTGAAACAAAAATATGTTGGATCATCATAGTGTACTTTTAAGTCTTAATCCATACTCAAATTTTGTCTAACACTATAATACCACTTCTCACATGGATGGCGCATGGTGGTTGTCTGGTTGAAATAGACTGACTTTGACATGACTCTATATCAACTATTATGTCGGTGGCTCAGTTTATCAGCATACTTTATTTAAGAAAAAAAAAATGATTTTGATTAATTAAAATTAATAAAGAGCCTCTAAAGAACTGGAGTAGATTATGTACCAAAATCCTGACTAATTCCTTAAACATATAAAGATAATTTTGCCAGTCATAACGTCTATGATGGCGCCAATCATGGTTTGAAGTTCAAACACATCTTTTAAGATATGAGACTATAAGAACAACCTTATCGGTTAAGCTCTCAAAAACAGGTTTTTAAAGGTAAAATACTATTATTTTAATTTATTTTTTAAAAATAATAAAAATGAAATGCCTAAATCATTGATATATTGACAGGTGAGAGGAGAAGTTACATGGATTTTCTTCCCGATGCTCATTCCGATTGCTGTATTTTCTAAAAACCTTTCTTCTATTTCTTTCCTTGTAATCTTTAGGAACTCAGTCACAACCCTCTCTTAGATATGCTCTAAGGATATGATAAACTGAAAGCATAAAACATTATAAATCTGTTATTATATAATTTTTATTTATCAAATACTAGTATATTCAAAAAGATAAGGATCCGATGGAAGTTTTGAAAGCAACATGGATTCATATAAAAACAAAAAAAATTTAATATTTAAGTAGTCCAATCTTTTTTCTTAAAGATTTTTTTATTCATCTTTTCCTTCCACTCCAAAAGATGCATTGTTTTCAAATATAACCAGATGAAAATCTAAGACGAAAAATAAACTAAAAATATAGATTAGGATTATATAAATCTAACAAACACATGTACAACTGAAATTTGTGGCCAAGAGGTTGAAGCTAAAGAGTCGAAGTTTCTAAACCACAAGTGAAAAAGGTAAAATTCTGAGGCATGAGAAGGATAATTCGTCCTTGTCCTGACTTGATTTTCTACATGATACAAACCATATAACTTTACCCTGAGGGTGACCTTAATCTCCTTAATAATAACATGCGAAAGGTCTGCTAGAGGAGGTGTAAAAGCGCAAGTTCCTTTTCTTCAACAGGAAATACATCCCAGCTTGGACAAGCAAGTTACAAATGGTCTTAACCTTAGTATTTGTGGATGATCGCTGCATCCAATCTATCACTTGTAAAAATGGCGGATGAAGATTCACATTAGAGAAAAATTATCAAGGACTTCCTTTGAGTAAGAGCACTACTCAAATAAAATGTGGTCATGATATTCATTTGAAACATCGCAAAGCAGGCATGCAAAGGGAACATTCATACTCCAGGGGTGGAGTCTATCTATTCTTCGAAGCCTGTCCCTAATAGCCACCAATGCTAGAAAGCATGCTTTGGAATTCTCCCTTTAAACCAGATCGTTTTATGCCAAGAAACTGTTGGAGGAAGGGGATTTAGAGTTGCCCAAGTTTGCGCAACATTAAACTGAGAAGGAACTGAATCAGAATTGTTTCGCCACAAGAAACATGTTGTATCATTGGAGATAGAATAGGAGGAAATGCTGGTAGACATGCTTTGAGGACTTGCAAAATTCGATGTCTCTTTTTAGATAGAATCCAAGACTCATTAGAAATAGCTTTAGAAGCAACAGCTAGTGAACTTATTCATGTAACACAAGGGCCATTTGCACATGTAACGTTAATTAGAGGACCGAAATATGTCCGTATATCTTGCCAAAAGAGATCATTGTTTCCGGAATTTATTTGAAAGATGAAAAATGGTCGAGCCAGTGGTCTTAGATTCATCAAACATCTCCAAATCCAAGACGTTCTATGTTGAGAGAGAGAGAGAGAGAGAGAGAGAGAGAGAGAGAGAGAGAGAGAGAGAGAGAGAGAGAGAGAGAGAGAGAGAGAGAGAGAGAGAGAGAGAGAGAGAGAGAGAGAGAGAGAGAGAGAGAGAGAGAGAGAGAGAGAGAGAGAGCTTTGTAAATTTGTAAGTCTAGTCTTTCAAATGAATTGCCGTAATTAAATCTGTAAAATTAACTGTTAATACACTAACAATTTTTTAATATCATTTAATTTTAAACTAGATCTTGAACCCATCTCGCACAGATTTTCTTTAATAATAAATATTTTAGAATACATCAATAAACTAATATAATTTGGTATTATACATTATCTAATTTTATAATAATATTTGTGTGGCGTATAATATTATTACTACAAAATTTATAAATTTTGTATTTTCTAACAATATTTATTTTGAAAACATTCTTATGTAACAATACTAATTTACTTATTTTTTGTTTTACTTCTAAATTTGAAATATATGTGGAAATTAAATTAAGTTGAACCTACATAATAGAAAATTTAGTATTATAGTGATTGATTAAACCAATTTAGTATAAATGTTTAGATAATAAACCAAGTTGGTTTTTAACTGAGGGAATACACAGACGTTAATAACAGTAGACTAAAGTCTTGCATATACGATATGAATAAAGATCAAATGTTGCATCTATTAAGGGATGTGTAAAGTAATTGTATTACATGGTAAACACAGTTAAGGTATGACTTTAAGTGGTCTAAATTAAAAAAAAAATCACATTTGAAATAAGTCATAACTTGTGTGAAAAAAGATAAGATATTTTTAATTTTAAATTAGAAATATAAATCAATATTTATTTTTTAAAACATCTTTTAAAATATTTCTTAAATTTAATTTTGAAAATTAAATCAGTTTAAAATTGTTATTATCATTAAAATATTATTAAAGAAAACACACTTTTATTGAGAAACCAAAACTCACTGTTTTGTAAAGGGCGACAATAAAGGCGATTTTGGTGATCGGCACTATCGGAATGGATTCGGCGATTCCTCCGGGACTCTCAAGGTCTCCGCGGGGGTCTATGGGAGATTGGAAGACGCAGAATGAAGGGACGAAAGAGGCGAACTTACTGGAGAAATCTGGAAGTGAGAAGAGTCAAGCAGAGATTTCGGATTTGGGAGACAAGGAGGGTTTGAGGTTGGATGATCAAAAGAAACAAGGATCGGAGAACGTTTCTTGGGTGAAGATAGCACAAGAGAAGAAAGTATTGAAGAAGTATGATCTGAAGATAGAAGAAATGGACGGTGGGAAAGCTGTAGAGATTCCAGATGAGGTTATCAAAAAAGTAGATCTCCTTTGGGACGACTACTTAATCGGTAAATTTCTTGATACTGCTCCACATGTGGCAAGAGTTCATGCGACTGTGAATAGGATTTGGAATCAAGAAGAACATAAGCAGCTGATTGAAGTTCAAGTGTGGATGATACAACTATGAAGTTCAAAGTTCAAAATCCATTGATGAGAGCTCGAATCGTTAAAAGAGGCATGTGGAACATAGTGAATGTACCATTGATAGTGACAAAGTGGACATCGGATGAGTTAAAGAAGAAGCTTGAAGTCAAGTCAATCCCGATGGGTCTTTCTAAAAAATGTGCCAATGAACATGTATTCATGGCAAGGGCTGAGTTTCATTGTGAGTGCAGCTGGCTTCCCGGTCAGGCTTCATCCAGAGACATCATCCTGCTCAAACTTCAAATTAGCAAAGGTATTTGTTAATGTGGATATAACTAAGGAGTTTCCTGATAAGATAAACTTCACGAAGAATGGGAAATCATCTCTGGTTGAGTTCATATATCCCTGGTTGCCACTTAGATGTTGAACATGTGGCAAATGGGGACATGTCAAAAAAGTGTTTGCTATGAACAAGGAGGAGGGTTTGGAGAAATCAGTAGCACATATTATAAATAAGGGAAACAAGAAGAGAGATAGTGACTCAGAAGAAGAAAAAAAGAAAAATATGATAAGTGAAAAGGAGAAAGAAGGAGGTACAGAAACAATTAAAGAGGTGGAACTAGAGGAATGGGAAATGGTTGAGAACTGGCAGGATGTAACTCCAGAGAAGGCAGGTAGAAGCTCAAACTTGAAGTTTGGTCAGGTTAATATCTTAACGCCTTCTAGATTTTCAAATCTTTTGGATGTGGATGAGAAAGGGGATGCGATAGATGAAGAGACAAAAGATATACTGAGTGTAGTAGAAGAGATTTTGGAGAAGAATACAGAAATTGAGAGGGGACCAGAAGATAAAGAAGAGAAAGAAGTTAGTAATGAAGAGAAGAAGGAAAGTGGGAATGGTAGTAAGAAGGAACAAATGGAAGAAAATATAATAGAGGAAAGTCAGAATCAGGGTAATGCGGGTATTCAGAACTCACAAGAGAACTGGCCTGATTTGGCAAGCGCCTCCAAGATCAGACCTTCTTTACCTAGAAGATAAAAAATGATGCATCGAGTTGTTCCAGTTTCAGAGATACCTAGAAATACGGGAAAGCGGAATAAAAATTCTTTCCAATGACAGGTTTTTTCTGTAATGTTCGCGGTTTCAACAAGCAATCAAAACATCAAGTTGTAAATAAGTGGATTCAAGAAAAAGGTTTACAGTTTGGAGGGTTGTTGGAAACAAGAGTAAAGGAGAGTAAAGGAGAGTAAATCGACACAGATTATTTCTTCAGTATTTCTAGGGTGGCCTGCTATAAATAATTATGAGTTTAATAAGAAGGGGAGAATTTGGGTGGTTTGGAATCCTCAGGTCAGAATGACTCCGGTTTTCAAGTCAGATCAGGTTATAACAATGTCGGTTCTGCTAGAGGGAGAAAAGGAAGAGTTTTTCTGCTCTTTGGTATATGTGGAGAATATTGTGGAAAAAAGAAAAGTTATGAAGAGATATTAAAGATCACCAAGATTCGAGAATGTTTCAAAATAGAGAGTGGATCATTATGGGAGATTTTAATGAGATTCTAGATGGAGAAGAACATTCAAGTCATCAAGATTCAGGATTGATGACTTCGGGTATGAGAGATTTTGAAAGTGTTATTCAGTATTGTAGACTGTTGGATATGGGGTTTCAGGGTCCGAAGTTTACCTGGTGTAATAAGAGAGATGATGGGACAATTAGTAAGAAGTTGGATCGCATCTTAGTGAATGAGAATGGCTTAATAAGCGTACACAGGCTTACGGGGTTTTTGAAGCTGGAGGAGTGTCGGATCATTTAAGGGGGAGATTTCATTTGGATGTGGAGGTAGTTAGGAAAAGAAAGCCATTTAAATTCACTAATGTAGTTGCAGAAACTTCAGAGTTCAAGGAGATAATTGCAAACTATTGGAAGGATACCTAACCTTTGTTTCAGTCAACCTCAGCTCTCTTTAGACTTTCAAAGTATCTTAAAGCGCTAAAACCTCATTTAAGATCACTGAGCAAGAATAAATTGGGAGCTCTCACCAAAAAAGTGAAAGAGGCGTTTAGTGATCTATGTGAGAAACAAGAAAGATTGATGGAGGTTCCTTCGCTGGGAAACGTTCAGGCTGAGCATGAGGCTGCAGAGAGGTGGCAATGTGTCTCTGATATTGAGGAGAAGGTATTGAAGCAGAGATCAAAGCTACACTGGTTGCAAGTTGGGGATAAAAATAACAAGGCATTTCATAATGCAGTGAAGGTTAGAGAAACAAGAAATGCAATTCGGGAAATCAAATGTCCTGATGGGAGTAGTGTTTCTAAGCAGGAAGATATAAAAAAGGAAGCTGAAAGATTTTTCAAAGAATTTCTTACTCATGAGCCGATGGATACCGAAGGAAAATCAGTTGAGGATCTTCAGAAATTCATTCCTTTCAGATGAAATGAAGAAGAAAGGGAAAGACTTATAAGAACAATTTCAGAGGAGGAGGTGAGAGAGGTTGTTTTCAGAATGCCTAGCAATAAGTCACCAGGCCCGGATGGTTTACGAGTGAATTCTTCAAATCATCGTGGAGTGTAATAGGGAAAGACTTCACTACTGCAGTACAATATTTCTTCAGTAAAGGCTTTCTACCTAAGGGTTTAAACTCTACTATATTGGCGGTCATACCTAAGAAAGACAAAGCTCAAGAAATGAGGGATTACATGCCGATCTCATTCTGCAACGTGATGTATAAAGTGATATAAAAAATTATTGCCAACAAATTGAAAGGTACATTATCCCAATGTATATCTTACAATCAATCCGCGTTTGTAAAGGACATACTCTTGATGGAGAACTTGCTATTGGCAACGGAGATAGTAAAGGATTCAGCTTATTGGCCGTTTCTGTTAAATACACTAAGAGCTCTGAACATACCAGATGATTTCATACATTGGATCAAGTTGTGCGTCTGTACGGCCTCTTTCTCGGTACAAGTAAATGGAGAGCTAGCTTGCTGGTTATTTTCAGAGTAAGAGAGGATTGAGACAAGGGTGTGCTTTACCTCCATACATGTTCGTGATCTGTATCAATGTTCTCTCCGGTATGTTAGACAAGGCCGTGGAAAGGAAACAGATTGGGTATCATCTTAGATGCAAAAACATTCTCCTATCGCATCTATGTTTCGCCGATGATTTATTGGTTTTTACTGATGGCATAAAGAGATCAATAGAAGGGGTTCTCAGGATATTCAAGGAGTTTGAGAGTTGCTGTGGTTTAAGAATAAGTTTGGAAAAATCCACTTTATACACGGCAGGCATCAATGAGATTATAAAGGAAGACATTCTAACATCCTTTCCTTTCTCAACAGGCAGTCTATCCGTTAGATATCTGGGATTACCTCTCCTCACCAAGTGTATGACTGTAAATGATTATTTACCACTAGTTGAGAAAGTAAGGAAAAAAATGAGTTCGTGGACAGGGAGACTTCTTTCGCATGCAGGACGCTTGCAACTCATAAAATCTGTCATCACAAGCTTAGCTAATTTCTGGATGGAAGCTTTCAGGTTGCCTAGTAGCTTCTTAAAAGAGATTAATTGAAAGGCTTTGCTCGGCGTATCTTTGGTCTTGTCATGAGCTCAAAACAACAAAAACGAAAGTTAGTTGGGAAGATATTTGTTTTCCAAAGGAAGAGGGAGGATTGGGGCTTTGACCTTTAAAGGAACTAAATAAAGTTTATGGTTTGAAGCTGATATAGAGGTTAATGGCAGAGACATCTTTGTGGGTTCGCTGGGTTCAATGTTATTTGATCCGAAAGAGCTCATTCTGGTCAATTAAAGAAATTACTAGCTCAGGATCTTGGGTTTGGAGAAAGCTACTTAAACTAAGAAGCCTTGCAAAGCAGTATATCAAAAAGGAAGTGAGAAATGGAGAAAGCACATCGTTTTGGTATGACAGATGGTCCAGGTTTGATACCCTAAAAGAGTTACTTGGAGAAAGAGGGCCACTTGATTTAGGTGTTCCTGACCACTACTCTATTGCAGAAGTAAAGAGAATGAGAAGGAGAAGAAATCACAGAGTGGACATACTAAATCAGATAGAAGAAGAGATTAGGAGGCATGATAATGACAGTGATAAAGATATTGTATTATGGAAGCATGCTGAAGGGAAATTCAGAAATAATTTTTCGACAAGGAAAACATGGGATCAAATTCGCAATGTGAGGTCGGTCTGTACTTGGTATAAGGGAGTCTGGTTTCCTCAATCTACTCCTAAGTATGCTTTCACTATGTGGGTTGCTATTAAAGGAAGATTACAGACGATGGATAGAATGCAGAAGTGGAACAGCTCAATCAACACAACATGTGTTCTTTGTAATGATGCACCGGAATCATGTGCTCATCTCTGTTTTGGATGTCGATACTCAAGGATGATTTGGAGGAAGCTTGTGGAGGGACTTATGAGAGATGCTTTTACTGCAGATTGGAGTGAGTTGATAACTATAGTCTCGAAGTCATGGGTAACACCTATCAAGACTTTCATCCTTATGCGTTGCAAGCCACTTTGTACACAATTTGGTGGGAGAGAAATGCACGTAGACATGGAGAGAAGCCGAGAGATGAGAATTGTTTGATAATGCTTGTGGACAAGTATATAAGACTGAAGCTTCTATCGCTAAAAGGGAGGAGGAATCATTTTGAGGAAGGTCTGGTAACATGGTTTGGTGCACAACCAAACTCATGATTTTTTGTATAGACAGCTTTATGGAGTTTCATTAATCTCTGTAGGGATTAAAAAAGCACACTTGATGTAAAACAGTTTTTTCTGAATAAAATTTAATATTTATTCAAAAAAAAAATATATTATTAAAAATATTTTATATAACTATTAGTTTTGTTTACAATCAAAACTAAACTAAAATTTAGTTTCTAATTATAATACTTTGTGATAATTAAAATGTTAATAACTAATTTCAGAAATATATTTTAAAAAAGATTCTAAAAGATATTGAAAGATTTTGTTAGACATTCTATATTTATTAGTATTTCAAATAAAAATAAAGATATTATAACTAAGTTATGTAAAATTTAATAAATTTTCAAGGGATAGTCCAAATAAAAAAAATCACAAATGAAAGAAATCATGACTCGTATTTTAATAATATAGATGATTCATCATATATATATATATTATATTTCTTTTGATAAAAATATACCTACTAATTAAAATATAATAAACTAAAACAATATTTTCATACTCTTTTGTAAAAAAGTTTATTATTCAATTGTGTAAAAAATGAAAATATAAGTTAATGTTGAACATTATTATTAGATTTTAAAAATATTTATTTAAAAATATTTTTGTCCCCCAATAAAAATTAATTATATCCGCCACTGTTCATCTGTGGTGTATCCATATCTGACCCTATTTAACTAATGATTGCAATATCGTATCACGTTGCCAACTAAAATATTAAATTGAACCGTTGATTTGATAATTACTTTAATATATACACTAAATTGGGTCGCCTAACACAACAAAAATAAATAAAACAGAACCATGTCTTTACGTGACATAGTATCCACTACTAAGGGTCTGACTGGTTTTCCGTAAACACAGCTTTTGTGGTTGCTAACAGTTGCTAACGGTTGATAGCGTTTCGAAATAATTATATAAACTGCTATAAATCGTTTCAAACCGTTCCGAACCTCTTAAAATCAAAAGCTGGTTTCAACTAGCGTTTGCGGTTGCGGAAGGTTGCGGATGGATAAATAAATATAAAAATTATTTTCAAATTATTTTTAAAAATAAAAAATTAAAAATTAAAATAGAAATATTATAAATAAAACTATGTACATATTTTATATATTAGTTTAATTTCACAAAATTATCATATTTTTTTTTATAAAACTTTAAACTAAATGTTCATTAGAATTTTAAAATTAATATACATACATATATAAAAATATACACTTATATAAAACGAAATAAAATATTCTGTTAAATTTTTTAATATAAATCTTCAAAATAAATTTTATTAAAATTATAACTTTCGACTAATTAATAAAATTAAATAAATAAGCATAATATTTTATTAAACATAT
Source organism: Brassica nigra (assembly GCA_016432835.1). Lineage (NCBI taxonomy): Eukaryota > Viridiplantae > Streptophyta > Magnoliopsida > Brassicales > Brassicaceae > Brassica > Brassica nigra. The sequence continues at coordinate 14,458,937 of CM028249.1, read as the reverse complement.
TATATTGATAATTATTATATTTTATTGCAATGGTTTTTTATATTTTTATAATGTTATAATATGTTAATATTGATAATTTATTATTAAACTGCTGCAATATCTTATAATCAATCAGACACAAATATCCCGCAAACGCAATAATTTTCAAACATTGTGTCAGTCATACAAAACGTTTAATAATGCTTGAAACCGCAACCACCCGCATCCGCAAACTCTCGCACCCACAACTGTAAAAGCTGCGTTTAAACCAATTAGACCCTAGACCGACACGTGATTGTTCCAAATCGTTTACTGATGTTTCGCGCCAGGAAACTGGTCAAACACAACTTTAATAAAGTAGTTAATTAAATTGATTAAGAACAAAGCTTGGTAGTGTTTTCCTTTTGAAGACCATTGAAATCTATCTACTCACGTGTCTTCTCTGGCTTGCATCTTCTAACTATGACGTTGAGCGTCCACAGTAAACACCAAACGGTTAGTTCAAACTTCAAACTTCAAACTTCAAACAAAGATTAAGGTTGAAGCTCTTTCTCACAAAAAAAGAAAAAAAACAAAGATTAAGGTTGAAACTCTTGCTGTTTATAGAGCCAAAACCATCACGTGGTTTTGAGAGATACGGGCTCACGAAAAATTAAAACATTTATATAATTTTTTATTTCTTTATTTCATGAAAAGGGCAGGGATTTGCACTTCTGCAGCATTTGCTTTGGCATTAGTAACTCCACACATAATATAATTATATAGACATGCATCGCGAAAAAAGATCACATTGACAAAGGCTTCACTAAGGGTTTTTTTTTCTTCTAAAAATGTGAATGTCATTACTTGGTACTGTAGAGGGTACTGTAGAGTGGATACAATAATTTGGATACTGTTCTGCTAACAAAGCAAATTTAGTACTTTAAAGCCCCAAAAAAAGTTTAAAAAAGCTTTGAAGTACAATAGTTAGTTATATCCCTTTGATCTTTCCCATAAGAACAAAGACTAAAACTAAAGGGAAAGGTCAAAGGGATATAACTAACTATTATACTTCAAACTATTGAACTTAGTTACGAGGTAAAAACGCGATCCTCTTCGTTCTCTCTTCTCCGGCGTTGATCTCAGCGTCGGGACCACCCAGCCCCCATGACTAAGAAAAAAAAAAAAAAACCTTCAACTAAACCAAATCCCACTGGATCTTGTCCATCTTTTTTTCCTCCGAAAGAAACCACGCCTGAATCTCCTTCAGCTGTGAACAGTGTCTTCGTTCCAGAGCAAGAAAATCTTATCGATTTCGCTGCTTCCTCTGGCACTAATCTACTCACGGAGCCTTCTATTCCTGCCATAGTAGAAATCCAAGCCTCAGAAATGAAAAGCCCCAATTCCCAAACTTCAGCTACAGATCTAGGTCTTCACGAGACCAGTGTACCTGAATTAAAAGCTGGTTCTGCTCCGTCATCCCTTCAGGATCAGACAGAGAAGACTCAGGCCCCTACGCTTCCTCAGAGTTCTCCTCTAAAAGCTCTGGACGCAGCAGCACGGTGGAAGGGATTTGTCAAAAAATATTCAACGAAAATGGAACCTGAGCAAACACCATTCTTCCTCGACTCTGGGGAAGCTTGTGTACGGATTCCAAACTCTGTCATCGAAAGAAACAAGAAATCTTGGGATTCTTTCATTCTCGGACAATTCTATGAAGAACCTTCGCCACGGGGAGCAGTCCACGCTATTATCAACGAGATTTGGAGCAAACACAAGCGTGATATCTCTGTTTCTAAAATGGAGGGCTATGCCTTCTTGTTTAGGGTCCCATGCCCAAACGCAAGAAGACGGATTCTGAGCCAAAGCCTCTGGCAAATTGATGGCCAAACAATGTTCGTTGCGAAGTGGTCTCCAGGCCTTCTACAGGAGAAACCTAAGCTTTCTTCGGTCCCTGTATGGCTGGAATTCACTAGAGTACCGCTACAATTCTTCAATCGTGATGCTCTTAAAGAGATTGCAGGCTTGGTTGAACATCCCATTGATCTACACCCCTCCACTGAGAATTTAACAAATATTGAAGTGGCCAGAGTGTACACTATCATAGATCCACGAAAACCCCTACAAGAGTTTGTTAATGCCCAATTTGAGACAGGAGAGATTAGAAGAATTCAGGTTTCTAGTCGGTGGCTCTCCTCTCTATGCTCGTACTGTAAAAAGGTATGCCACACCATCTCGAGATGCAAGACGGCGCCAACTACCTGTCTCACTTGCAACTCGGTGAAACACTCCACTGAGCTCTGCCCTCGAAATAAACCAAAGCAGCGGCAAGGCAAAGCCCCGGTGAAAAGCTTGCTCCCTATAGTGTCTAAGACCACTCAGGTCTATAGACCTAAAGCATCCAAAGATCCAGGACCTTCTCACACCAAAGAACATGTTACTCCGCAGGAAAATACGGCCCTTACCGTGGAGCCAATTAAGGAATCCAAAGATCCGGGACCTTCTATGCTCAAAGCGCCTTCTAATCCTCAGGAAAATGAGGCTTTTATTGAGGAGCCAATCAAGGAACCCCTTCAAGCCTCTCGTATTGCTAAGAAGTCTTTTGCTGAGGTTTCTTCTTCTCCTCCTAGAAAGGAGAGCTTAGCTGTTGTTAGTTGAAAATCTTCTCTACCAGTCATCTCTACCAAAGCTGGAAAGAATGCAGCATCGACCTCTGTTGTTTCTTTCAGCTATGATGTCTCAAATGGAGTACTTTGTGTTGATTTAAGCCTGCATTTCATCTCTTCTTCTGCAGCGCCATCAAAGGATGATTCCTTCTCAAGCAAAGATAGCCTTTACTCTCCAGAGTGCATGTCTGGCGACGAGGATAACCCGAATGATTTAGGCGATGATGAATTTATTGAAGTGATGTCCAAGCGCTTGTGCCGACAATCAAAACTGAAAGTTTGGGGTAGAGGCCCCTTAACCCTCTGATTTTTCATCTTTTATGGATATTTTTTGCTGGAACATTAGAGGTTTCAATGATCCTGTAAAGCGGCGTGGTTTTCGGAAATGGTTTAGAGAACATAAACCAATTTTTGGCGGGTTAGTAGAGACTCACGTCTGTCCGGAGAGAGCTTCTTCTTTGGTTGCTCGCTCTTTTCCAGGATGGTCCTTTGTAAATAACTATGAATATTCGGATTTAGGGAAAATCTGGATGGTGTGGCACCCATCAGTTCAGGTCCAGGTCCTCTTCAAGTCACTCCAGCTCATTACATGTGCTATCAAACTCCCATCTGAAGATTCAGACATCCTGATATCTTTTGTCTACGGATCAAACATCAGAAGGGAAAGAAAGAAACTATGGAACGACTTGGAAATTGTGGCACATTCCTCTATCACCGCTTCGATCCCTTGGGCTTGCCTCGGTGACTATAATGAAATTCTCCATCCTGAAGAACACTCAAACGCCATCAGCTTCCTTTCTACTCCGGGAATGAGAGACTTCAAACAGTGTGTGGATAACTGTTTTTTGTTGGAACTGCCTTACTTTGGCAATGAATTGACTTGGTCTAACAACAGCGACGTCTCTCCGATCACAAAGATGCTTGACCGTATTCTCGTCAATGATCAGTGGCTCCTCCGTTTTCCTGAGTCGGTTGGTGTCTTTGGAGATCCAGGTATCTCTGACCACAGTCCTTGCTGTTTGTATTTGGACTCTTTTAAACCAAAGTAGAAGAAACCCTTTAAGTTTTTCACAATGCTCAACAATCACCCGGACTTTGCTGAGATTATTCGAAGCTGCTGGACTTCTCTTCCTTTTTCTGGTACAAAAATGTTTATTGTTTCGAAGAAACTAAAGGAATTAAAAAGTATCATCAGGTCTTTTAGTAGGGAACATTTTCTGAGCTTGAGAAACGAGTTAAGGAGTCTTTTGCTAATCTTCAGTCATGCCAGCAAGCATTGCTAGCCTCTCCGACTCCAGCACTAGCTGTTTTAGAAAGAGCAGCTCACAAGAAATGGATCATGCTAGCTAAGGCTGAAGAATCTTTTCTTAGACAGCGATCTCGTATCCAGTGGCTAGCTGAGGGAGACTGTAATTCAGCTTTTTTCTATAGAGCTTTGAGATCGAGGGAGACACAAAACTTCATTAATATGCTCCTCGACTCAGATGATGCGATAATTAATGACCCTAAGGAAATCAGAGAGCATATAATTGAGTTCTATCAAGGTCTACTTGGCCCCCCGGGACAGACAACCACCTCCTCTCCTGATTTGGTTGCAGATCTGGTGCCTTTCCGATGCTCTACAGCAGCCTCTAACATTCTCACTGCTCCTGTCACAGCTGCGAAAATAAAAGAGGTTATCTTCTCTCTCCCTCGGAACAAATCCCCGGGACCTGATGGTTATCCGGCTGAATTTTTTTACTACAAATTGGCAGTGAAGACTTGATTGCTGCAGTTTCTGAGTTCTTTGCTACCGGCAGTATTTTAAGACAGTGGAACTCGACAGTATTGACGCTGATACGTAAGAAGCCGAATGCCACAAAGATCTCAGAATTTAGACTTATCTCTTGCTGCAATACTTTATACAAGGTCATTTCCAAGCTTCTTGCAAATCGCCTTAAGCAAATCCTCCCATCGGTAATTTCCAATTCTCAATCTGCTTTTATCCCGGGAAGATCATTGGCAGAGAATGTTCTAATGGCTACTGAGTTGGTGGAGGGCTACAAATGGAAAACAATATCCAAAAGAGCCATGTTAAAGGTTGATCTCCAAAAATCCTTTGACACTGTAAATTTGAATTTTGTCATCAATACCATGATTGTTCTAAACTTTCCAGCCAGCTTTATCAACCGTATCAAGCAATGCTTAACCACTACAATTTTCTCGATATCTATCAATGGAGAGATGTGTGGATACTTTAAAGGTACACAGGGTCTAAGGCAAGGTGATCCTCTCTCGCCATACCTTTTTGTTTTGGTTATGGAAGTGTTCTGTTGTATGCTTAATGGGAACTTCTCAGCCGGTAAGATAGGCTTCCACCCAAAGGCAGATTTGCCCAAACTGACCCACCTATCCTTCTCAGATGATATCATGGTTTTCTTTGATGGAGAGAAGAAATCTTTGGAGAACATTGCTAAAACTCTGTATGACTTTTCTAAATGGTCAGGGCTCGTCATGAACCGTACCAAAACTGACCTCTTCACGGGGGGATTGACTCAGGATGAAACTAATGGCTTAACCAGCCTCGGGTTCAACCTTGGTTCTTTCCCTATTCGGTATCTGGGACTGTCTCTGATGCATAGAAGACTCAGACTTGCAGATTACAGGCCTCTTCTGGATAATCTCAGAGCTCGCTTCAGTTGTTGGACTAATAGAACACTTTCTTACGCCGGCTGTTTGCAACTGCTAAAATCTGTCATTTACGGGCTCTTGAACTTCTGGTTTTCTGCTTTCATTTTGCCCAAAGGTTGTCTTATTAAAATTCAGTCTCTTTGCTCAAGATTTCTTTGGTCAGGTGATATTACAAAGCGATGTACAGCTAAGATCTCTTGGGACGCCAGTTGCTTACCTAAAGAAGAAGGAGGACTTGGGCTGAGGAATCTCTCAATCTGGAATCGTACTCTCTGTCCGAGACTGCTCTGGGTTCTCCTCACCAACCCCAGCTCCCTATGGGCCTCATGGATAAAAGAAAATAAAACCAAGCAGAGAATTTTCTGGACAATAGACATTAACATCCAATCTTCATGGACATGGAAAGCTATCTTATCTCTCTGCCACACTGCTACTACTTTGCTTAAAGTTAAAGTGGGGAATGGAAAGCTTACAAGTTTCTGGCATGATGCCTGCACACCGTACGGGCCCCTGATCAGACATATAGGATATCATGGTCCTAGAGAGCTCGGTGTTCCCTCAGATGCTATCGTCTCTTCTGTCGTTTCTCAGGAAGGTTGAAGGCTTCGTCCGGCTCGTTCACAAGCGGCCATGGATCTGCAAATTTATCTAACTTCGGTAAGTCTCCCTCACTCTTCTGATCCTGATAACGTATATTGTTGGTGCTTGAACGAGGTTAAACTAGATCATTTCTCTACAAAGCATATTTGGGAGGCATTATGCCCTAGAACCCCTGTTCAATCTTGGACTGCAAATGTTTGGTACAAGGGAGCCATTCCCCGTCATGTCTTTCATTTATGGGTAACTCATCTCGACAGGCTTCCTACTAGATCACGCTTAGCTTCGTGGGGATTATCGGTTCAGCCCTCATGCTGCCTTTGTGATAACTCAGTTGAGGACAGAGATCACTTATTCCTCCGCTGTTAAACTAGTGAACATCTATGAACCCTAATTATCAGAAGACTTGGATATAGATCTTTCACTTTTCACACTTGGACTGCCTTCACAGCTTGGTTGGAAACTAAGAACTCTACCTCACCAACAGCACTCCGCCGTCTCGTTGCGCAAGCCACTATCTACCAAATATGGTATGAACGGAACAATCGTCTGCACAACAACATCTCATCATCTTCTGTTGCCATGTTTCATAAGCTGGACAGATTAATCAAAGATGCAATCCTGGCAAGAAGAAACAGGATGGCATTCAACGGGCTTCTAAGGCGTTGGTTGGCTCATGCACGCTTAGGACTCTGTTTTTTAACTCTATTCTTGAGTTATGTTTTTATCACAGTCCATTCCCTGTAATGGTTTCTGTAATTTCAGGTTTTCTCCGTATTTTTATCTTTTTTGTCATGGAGAATTTTTGTAAACTTTGACCCTTTATAACTCACAACTCGCTCATTCAAGTAATGCAATTCAAATTCTTAGAAAAAAAAAATGTATTTCTATCCTTTCAGTTCCATTGATTAAAACCTGGTGCATCATCCATGTTATTCATTTAACTAAAATTATTGAATTATTTATTTACCTCGTAACTAAGTTCTTTTATTTTAATTAAAATAACAAATATCTAGATCATAATATTGTTTAAAAATTCCATAGGAGTATATTGGATGTGCTATTAAACAACAAAAAATAACAAATATGACAACTAGGGCCTAATGACAACATTCATACTACAAGGAAACATTATTTATCGACCCAAACCAACTTTTCTTTGCCAAATAAATATTTATTTTAAGGATAAACATATGAAATAAACATTGCTACTTTTGCGTTTTTTCTAAAATAAAATAGGTAGTTTAAAGAATGGACAAAAGCGTCACCCGTGATGTGATACGATTGTTCTTATCGCTTGGGGTAGCCACCGGTGAACTGTTCCTGGTCAAACTGAAGCTACTTTAAGATTAGATGTTAAAGCTTTTGAAAAAGAAAGATTTAGTTATATGTTAATTGAACAAAATATCTTTTAAAAAAACTAAATATAGCATCGAACCAAAATCTAATTTATAAGATTTTTTGGAGCTGTGTTATAGTTGGGTCGTGTCTACATCTTGTCTTATAGACTCTATTAACATATAACTGATATATATATATATATAAACTCAATTTCTCTCTACTGCGTATAGTTTCATTCGGATATTCATATTGAAATAGTTTTCGAAATGATAATTCAATACCAGAACAATTATTGGTGGATTTTTCTTGTTCATTTGTTTGATACAAACTACTATAATAAGAGCTTGGCTGCTCAAACCAACTTCTCTCCTCTCTTACCAAAAAAACACTCAACGTTCTTCCTTCTCTTCACATAAAGAACTCTTTCTGTATCTTTTTTTTTTGTAACTGGCTCTTTCTGTATCTTCTTGTTTCTTGTTTCATCTTCAACACCAATAAATAATAGTTTCACTTTTGATAGTATAGAAGGAAATGGATTACGAGGTATCTAGAACCGGGGAGATAGTAGAAGATTCAGAGCAGATTGATTTACCACCTGGCTTCAGATTTCACCCAACAGATGAAGAGCTCATAAGCTGCTACCTGAGACCAAAGGTTCTAAACACCTTCTTCTCTGCTGTAGCCATTGGTGAAGTTGATCTCAACAAGGTCGAGCCATGGGACTTGCCATGTAAGTTTAGTTTCTTTTTTTTTTTACTTTCTGTATATTTCTATGTTTTTTTTCTTTAATCACTCTGTTTTCATGGTGGAACAGGGAAGGCTAAGATTGGTGAAAAAGAGTGGTACTTCTTCTGCGTAAGAGATCTGAAATACCCGACCGGTTTAAGAACGAACCGGGCTACCAAGGCTGGTTATTGGAAAGCTACAGGCAAAGACAAAGAGATATTCAAAGAAAAATCTCTTGTTGGTATGAAAAAAACTTTGGTTTTCTACAAAGGAAGAGCTCCTAAAGGTGTAAAAACCAATTGGGTCATGCACGAATATCGCTTAGAAGGCGAATATGCGATCGACAATCTCCCTAAAACCGCTAAGGTAACAATGTAATATGTAGGGTGGTTGCAGTAAATAACCTTTCATACACATCACACTTCACACATGTTATCACGCTTGTGACTTAGATGACACGCTATCTTACATAATATGAAGCTTGTTGCTTAAGCCACACGCAAAAAACACTTATCTACGGTGTCACCATGTTATATTGCATATATACCTGTGTGTGTAAAAGTTTTCTGTTTTTGTTGTGAAGTTGGATTTGATATATGAGTTTGGTGTTTGTGAAACGCAGAACGAATGGGTTATTAGTAGAGTTTTTCAGAAACAGGCTGATGGTAAGAAGATGCATATCTCCAATTTAATGAAGCTCGGTTCAGGGATTAACCAATTCAAACCGGTTGGTTTACCTCCACTGATGGATTCTTCTCCATACCTCAAGAGCGGAGGAGGAGATACTTTCGCCGGGTCGTTGTCTCATGTGACCTGTTTCTCCGACCAAACAACCGAGGATAAGAGTCACTTCTCCGTGTCAAAAGATGAATGTAACTTTACCATGTTTGGTTCTTCATCGACTCACTTGATACCGAACGTTGGTTCTCTACTACACTCTGATCCTATGTTTAGTCAAGATAATTCATCAATATTGAAGATGTTGCTTGACAGTGAAGAAACACAGTTTAAGAAACATCTCCAGGATTTCAGTACATCGGAGAACGAATTAACCGCGAGTTCTTGGCACAGTCACAATCTTTCTGGTTCAACCGCTCCTGTTGAAGTTGATTGCTTTTGGAATTTCTGAATTTAGAAAGTGGAACATATCCAAAATTGGGGTATATGTGTATATGGGCAAAACAATTATAGGGTATTTTAGGGCTTTATAGTTCTGGCGTTGCTCTAGGTTGTGACTCTAGGACTTTAGGTTATACAAAGATATTGAAAGACTCTTGTAACATTTTGTATAAAAAGGCTAGCCTGTGAAGATTGATTCTCTTACCATGTACAATAACTTACCAAATGTACTTTGTATTTAGACAAGACTCCGTGATTCTCTTTCTCTGTTTTACATGACAAGAGAACAAGCACCAATACATACTTGAAGAGCAAGGTTCTCATTCCACACAATACTTAATACATACATAAAATGGGGAAGAAGTCCAGTTCATCCAATTTTGAATTTTGTCTGATAACATGTTTATATTATCAACATTTTAGAATTCTTTTGTACACCACCACTCTCAATGCCAGTATCACAAAAATAGCAGACCCAAAATAATTTTATAATTGTTGGAAAATTAGGTAGAATCAACTTTCATACGATATAATAAAAAAATTAATCCGAATTTCAGCTGCTTTTTTTTTTTTGTGGGAGAAATTATATGTATAGTTTACATGCTCTTGTTTCCTCCAACTTCTTGAAAAGGCAGAGGTACAGACTTGAAGGCTCTGTACTTCCCCACATTGTTTAAATGCTCATTCTCCAACCTGATTACAAAACATCAAACTTTAACACAAAACTTCAACTTTCTTGATTTAAAAGTAGAATTTGAACCTGAAAAAGTTCCAAATGCCACGACGAACAATCTCTAAGATGGCAACAACAGCAACCAAAGCTCTTTTGTGCAAAAATGGAGCTTCTTTAATCCCAAGAACCGTCTGCATCCAAGCCAGCCTCAGCACCACATTGACCACCTTCAATTAATTCACAACATCTCAATCCAACAGTTAATAAGTAATAATACTCCACGAAAGAAAGAAAAGCTTCTGTGTTTGTTTTTAATTACCATGACAATGAAGTATGTGCTTTTGTGAGGGATTAAGAGTTTGTCACGAAGCCAAGGGTTTTTGGAGTTGCGGTTCATGAGACCCCAATCCTTGAAAATGTCCCAATAAGTATTGAATAATGTGGCAATGGTCGACGTGGCTACAGACACAGTAAGCCAGTACGTTCCGTTCTGCATCTCGAAGATTGTCCTAGCCGCAACCGCCAATATGGTCGAGAGATACTTTAGCGCGTTTAAACCATTAGCTTTGTCTTTCTCCTCAACTAACCTCCTAATACACTGCACGCAAAACAAAAAGAAAAATTTGAACATATTTAAAATATGTTAGGATAAATAGGCAATCGAAATCCCGAAATATTAGACGAAAATCTGATATATAAGTACTGTCCGACTCCACTTATTATGAGATATTTTGAAAAGCGGCTTTCCGAAAACCAAATTTATGAGGGTTTAGGTTTAAAACAGATAATATCATCCTAACAAAGGGAGTTGAGCATCTGGTAACTATTAACTAATATCTGGCTCTAGTAAGATGTTAAGTCCAGGGAAGGAAGTATGGTCTGTCATAACAGATGCAAACAGTGCTTATTTCATGTAACGTATAATATATGGATTTATTACCTGAGCGAAGCGGAACCAGTAAGGAACGATGGCAACGACAAGGTAGAGTTTTTTATAAATGTCACTCTCATAGCATTCATGTGTTCGTTTCTTGAAATCTCCGGCCCATCCATAATAGCAAACATAAAACAGTAAGCTTCTGAATGCTTGCACCTGCCAAACCAAACCCTAGTGATTTTCCGAGGTAACACACAAAATTGATCATAAACCAAACAACTCGTTACCTGGCTCGTCAACTGATCTGCGAGAAAGAAGTCCGGGAGAATAACCTAGCAATTGACAATAAACTCATCAACTCCATGGAACAACAACACTACAGAGATTTCTTGGGTTGCACGTTACCTTGTAGAGCGGGCTTAGAACACAACGGACAACGCATCCGATGAAGAAATATCGACTTGACCGATATATAATATCGAATGGACAGAATGCCACCGTTAACAAACACTGTGATCATAAGCCAAAAAGAACATCTCACAGCTAACAACAATGATGTATTGTTAGACATTGATATCAATGATCAAGAACTTACGAAAAGAAGAGCTAAAGGAACTAGCTCTGTAACGACACTAAAACTTTTAGTTCTTGGATCCATTTCCATGTCGAGATTAGAGAGTACTCCTCCGAACGTTAAAACTGCTAGACCAGCACCAATCAGAAGAACTTCTCTGTAACCTAGATCATTCCCATGCTCAAAACCAAAGATAAACGGATAGTTTACTCGATATCTACTCCAAAAGTATATGTCTCCAGCAAACATAAACAGATGAACCGCAACAAACCCCAACAAGCTGCGAAAAAGACGTTATATAATTGAGTTCCTCTTTTTCAAAATGATGAATGTAACGTTTATAACGAACCTGTAAAGAGGGAAGATGTTCTCCATGTACTGATGTCGACCTTCACTTTTTGCTATGCCTCTTATATGTACAACAACCGCTATTGAAATGGCGAGAGCCGCAGCGCAACCAGACAAGAAGCCTGTAGACATGAAAATGATGTTTTAGTCTACTAGAAATTAAGAAAAAACCTTAAAGATGGGAGTACCGAGGCAGTATGTGACTCTGTGTTTCTCCCTCTTAGTTTTAGGCCTTAAAGATTTCATCCCGTCTCTGTGATTTCCATTGGCGAAATGTTTAATAAACGTAGCTTCCACTCTCGACATTAGCCTTGAGACCTGAAAATGTTAAAAGATAAGTCTGGTTTCATGTAACATGCAAGAGAGATTGGTTGGTTACTTGTAATAACCTCATCGCAGCTTCCTAAATAAGAATGATCCACTGTGTTTAGATAAGGCTTTGATGTGTTCCTAGAAGTAGTCTGTTAAACATTAAAAAACTTAACAGTATCATAACATAGCAAGAATAAATAAAGAACGAAAAAGATGCTTAATTAGTTGGTTACAAACCTTGTCATACTTCTTTAGTATCTTTGAAAATGCCAACTGATTCAAGAAGCTGTAAACACAGAGAGAGATGCTGAGAATACATAGTTTTAGGGAACCTAAAGAATAACATTTCTTACCAATAACTCTTTAGGAACCTAAGTTTCTGGTAGAACTCAACAAAAGCGCGGCTCATAAGCTCTTCAGCTCTCTTAAGCTCAACTTTGCTGAAGGTTTGCTCACTTGTGAGACCCATGATCATGCATTTAAGGGTTTGCAATGGAGTTTCGGATTCAATCTTGATCTTTATATGATCCAACATTTCTATTGGAGCAGGTTTGTAGACTTTCTTATCTTCAGTCTGTTCCACTTCTTTGATCACATCCATTGGAGAAGTGGCTACACATATCAAAGCATTCATAGCAAGTGGTTTCAGGGCTTAACCTTAGATTTATAATTTAATGCAGATTAAACATCACTTAGGGCATCCGCATTGGTGAGTCTTTCACCAGAGTCTCACCAATGTGGAAGGCTTTAATGCAGAAAGTTTTGAACTTAGACATATAAAAACATTATATCTAGCAACCCTTTGAAATGGAGCTAAACCTGAGGCCCTGGGGGTTGCATGTGGAGAAGACTGAGCACTAGAGACAGCACTAATGTGAGGAAAAACAACGTTTGGATTCTCAACTTTAACTCTAAGAGCGATCAAAACGTTTAGTTGTCTACTAAGCTCATCAGCTTCCTCCATCACACTTTCCACTTTCTGCTTGTAGAATCTCAAGACCTTGTTGAACTCTCCATCAAGCCGCCGGAAAAACTGAACGTCCATCTCTCCTCCTTCCTCAGCTGAGCATAGAAAAGTCGTCGTGTAGCTACCCGACTTGTCCTCGTTGATGAGAATGACTTGCTCGTCGTCGTCGTCGAAGAGATGGTAATGATGGTGGCGTTTGCTGCTTAGAGGGTTGTTGGGTTTGTGTGATTTCTTCGGGGAGCCTCTGGCTCGGTTGGTCAGACCGCTAAATGCGCGGTAGAGAGATATGGTTCTTGATAACCCTGTTTGACCGGTGCCCTCTCCGCCTTGGCCTACGGCGTTGTCGGATTGGAGCGGTGCGGTGTCTCCGTTATGTGGAGGAGGATGAGGAGGTGGACGTTGTTGTTTTTGGAGGTGGTGACGGAGGATCTGTTTGACGATGGCTTTGAGAGAACGGTAATCCATGTAGGCTTCACGCCATTCTTGGATCATCTGCGTTTCGTATTCTTTTCCAAACTTCATCTTCTTCCCTGGATCTGGTTTATTTTTCCCGTAAAGATTGGATTCTCCCGGGAAAAGCTAGCGGAAACAACAACAAGAAGTTCTTGTTCTTGCTTGTTAATCCTTTCTTTGTTTTTCTCCTGACAATCTCTATTTTTTAATAAAAATGTGTTTGTGTAAGAACTGGAACTTGATCGAGTTTCAGTTTTAAGTGTACACAAATCTCATGAAGGGAAAAATATAGGTTAACAGATTTGTAAATGGGAATAAAATCACTAACATCACATTTGAGTCTGTCTGACTTTCTTTGTATATGTATGTACACCACTTTTTAATGTATCTAATTACTTGGTTTAAAAGGTGTGTGAAAATTTTATTATTCAGAAGTCAGAACCACTATTATCTTTTGAGACCTAAGTCGAAACTTATATATAAATCCATATCACCTATAAAATTCCTTAATTCTGGAGTGTTCAGAAATTCATAATCGGCTTCAGATCCCATATAAACGTTTGATAACTATATAATTTTCGAAACTATAATTTGCAAATAGATATTTTATAGTATATCAATAGATACATGAGAACTATATTGTAAATATGATTAAATTTCTTTTTTATCTGACTAAAAATGTTGTTAAATTTCTGATAACGCGTTAGAATATTAAAGCCTTGTTGAAAATAGAAGAAGAAGAAATTAGGGTCCGACTGGTGATCATTTCGGTAACAAAAGGAATAAATAGAAAAAGGAACGTTGAGGAAAAAAATGGCAGGAATGAAAAATAATGGTTGTTCCTCTTCAAATTTTACAAGGAACATTTTTGTTCTTTATTTCTCTACAAAAAAAGGAATGAGGGGGAATGAGAAGGAAAATTTATTCCTTGTAAATAGTAAATTTTTTTAGGAATGTTGAGGAATGCATTATTTCCCGTCATTCTCTGGTCACCATTCATACCCTTAATGGTTATCGTTATAAGAAAAAATACATTGTCTAGAACTGTAGGTAAAGGGGAGAGGTTAGACAAATGAAAATTAGATGGCGGCGAGGCATTTGGATATAAATTTTGGTGACTTACATTTTTAGAAGTTATTTAATAATAAATATCAATATATTTCGTAGTTTTTATGCTAAATAATATATTTTGTAGTTACACTTTAAAAATAAATATTACTAGTAAAATTTTTGTTGAGAAATTCAATTAAGAAAATTACTAATAGAGATGCTTTCAGGTTACTTCATCTATTCATAAAAAAAATGTAAATCTTAGCATTACTCATCTCAAATTACCCAAAAAAATTCTTGGCCAGATTAGGAGAGGTTTATTCTATTTTTGGGTTTCAGATCTTCATTAGTGTTTTGTAACCACAAGTGTCTATGCTCCTCTACTCACAAACCAAACCTAAACTCACCAGTTCCTTGTTACACGGAAGCTGATCGTATAAGCTACATAATCAAAATACCTACATATATTTTCTTATATTATTTCTTCCAACCTTTTCTTTTCTTCTTATAATTGTTATTGTGCAATTGGAAGATGGATTTGCTATCATCCAGATGCAAGATTCAGATAACAATGTCAAAATGGATCATAATAACGATGACAATGATGATGACAATAGGAGAATCGATGAGACTGGATCTGGAATCAGGCATCACCAAATGCATCTCCGACGACATCAAATTAAATTATATGACTGTAGGAAATTACTCCATCGTCAATCCCAACGAAGCTCTCCATCTTCCTGCTTCCCACAAAATCTATGTCACTGTAAGCGTTGATTATAAATTGATGATGATATAATCGTATAATCTACTATGACTCATTTGTGGTAGAACCGTAGAATCCATTTTACGTGTGAAAAAAAAAAAGAAAACTCATTGTTTACTTACCAAATGTATGTATAAGGTGACGTCGCCTAAAGGGCACAGTCAGCATCATGCAGAAAATGTGGAGTCTGGGAAATTCGTGTTCACGGCGATGGAAAACGGAGATTACACAACGTGTTTTGTGGCTCCAGGTTTTAGACCTTCGGCCAAATTCGCCGTTGATTTCGAGTGGAAAAGTGGCGTGGAGGCAAAAGATTGGGCTACCATCGCCAAGAGGGGCCAGATCAACGTACAAACAATATATTTAACCTAGTTTTTTTTTTGTTTTGTTTGTTTATCAAATCTAATATTATAAACTTCAGTTTCCTCTCTTCTCCTTCCTCCACGTCGGATTCCACATAGATAATTCGTTCTCTTTCATCGCGACACGTGTCACTTACTAAAACGCTCTGTACCATTATTTTCTCCTCCACAATCCGTTGGGTCTACCTTCTTATTCTGTCTGAACATTTTGCATTATTAAGCCCATAGGCTATTTACTAGAGCGTAATATAATGTATCGCGAAACGGTGCGTTTCTTATTTTGTCTTTTATCTCTCTCCCATCTCCGCTGTTGGCGATTTAGGGTTTCCATCGAAACTGAGTATTCTTCCTCCTGATCCAGCAATCAATCGGTGCCGTATCGACTCAATCGTTTCCAGCGAAGTGTTCATCTTCTTCCCACTGATCAAGTAATCAATCGGTTACGGAAGCGTTGCTATTGAATTCCCTCTTAAAATCCACCTTCCATGATTTCTCTTCAATTCCACTTTAGTTCTTTGAAGGCGGTGGTGGTTCCACTATAAAAGTTTAGCATCTATACAATCTATAGCATCCTATCAATCTATTAAAACATAATAATCTCCTTATTTTTGTGAAAAATGGCTAATGCTTGAGTTTTCCTTTCCCATTTGAAATACGGTAGATGTTCTTCCACAGTGGAGGTTAGGTTATTGCATTTTTGGGAGGCAAGGAACATCAGGCGAGGTTATGGACTGATGTCCGTGGATATACTCCTGCTTGATTCGAATGTGACTCCAAGGTATTATCGGCTTTAAAACTCACATATTTATCGTCTTTTTAAAATGCAAAAGACTATGTTCATAATTCTGAGATCTTTTTTTGTTTCCTTTGTTAATTTCGTTTCACTGTGTTCATGTATTGCAGCGGAAACTCATGTAAGCCACCGTCAACGTCCAACAAACACTCATGTATAGCTAACCCTATTATTATTATTATTATTATTATTATTTTACTTCAACTCACTCATCACTCAAAGCAGTTTTATTTTTCAAATGTTCATCTTAGGCCATATATAACTGGTGAGCTAATTGCTGTAAAGAGTCATGTAAGCGATTCTCCAAAAGACAAAAGACCGTGTTATGGCAACCATAAAAATAGATAGGTGGTATCTATTACTTTCTTATATAGGTTGCTACACCTTTATAATTGATAACACCACTTTCTTAGACAAACACATTGAGGATTTGGTCCGCATTTTTTTCTTTGTAGTGACGTGTCTCTCACCTTGAGTGTGTTCCACTATCAAGCTGTGTGGTTTGGCAAAACTTGAAAGCTTTAGGGTGGATCCACGAGTTTTGTTGCAGGGACTCAATATGACAAGGAGACTGACAGGGAGAGTTATTTTACAAGTAAGCATTTAAAAATTGCTGCTTGATTACATCTAGAAACGTACTGCTACATTACTTATCTCACACACTCACGGGACACTCACTACTACTACAGTTTCTTCAAAATAATACTGGGAACACATCAGCAGCTTCTTTGTTGAGGGGCTTTGCAAAGGTTGAGCCTATGAAAATAGCGGAGCTTAACCAGTTTATCATCACTGCTCAGCCTCAGTACGGTTTCAAACTATAATAATATGTTTGTCTCCAGCAATTTTCTTAACTCTGTTTCTGATTGCAATAATTTATACCTGCAGTCCATTAAATTTATTTGCACTGTAAAGGTGACCGTATCAAGCCAGAAAAAAGATGGTGCTACATCTCTTTCTCAAGTGTTCAGAGAAGCTTCAGAGAGGTTTATCATTGTTGACGTGCTTGCCTGCAATAATACTAATACTGTTGGTGTCTGCAGGTACACAGCAAGTTATGATATGTTTAAAAAACAAGTGTAATACATCGTATTTGTCTACAAGGTGTCGTGTGGCAATGACTGTTTCCGATGACACTGACGAACCTGTTTTTGTTGGGTTTGAAGCTGGACACCTGCTGGTACG
The DNA here is from genome assembly GCA_016432835.1 of Brassica nigra. NCBI lineage: Eukaryota > Viridiplantae > Streptophyta > Magnoliopsida > Brassicales > Brassicaceae > Brassica > Brassica nigra. The sequence continues at coordinate 14,441,500 of CM028249.1, read as the reverse complement.
TTTCCATCTTTCCACATAACATCATAAATTAGTTAAGGAGTATATCTGAGATTAAAAAAATGTCTATTGGTTAAGGAGGATATCAACGAGGGGCCTGGACCCCGGAGAGCACATGCTTGGGATCAGTTTCTCTCTCAGCGAAGATCTTTGGAGGTGGGAATGAGAAGGAGAACAACTCTGGCAGCAACTTCAACTGGTCTCATACTGAAAAAAAGCTCAGATCACAACATCTGCCAAGGTGAAGAGTATGCTGGAGCTGGTCACATTAATACCTGTTTGAAAATGCTTATGAATCATTATCCCTGTTCCCCTATTCTGTTATGTTTTCTTGACGATCTTATAAATTAAGTTCAAGTATAATCCAATGGTTATTTTACTCCCGAGTCATTCAACCACTTATGTTCCTAGATTCGGTATATTTACTCAGCAAAACATGTACTCAAAAATGTATGACTATAAAATGATAATTTAAACACTGAAACAAAAATAAAACGTGTGACGTAAGGAAATAAAGATAATGGGCTGAACATATACCCTGCTTTTTATCATCATGATGTATTCCCTCACTGTATAGCTCACGATCTCAAATAGTTTTTTTTTTTCCATTTCTAACATTGTTTTGGATAATTATGCAAAACCCTGTTCGGTCTTAGCTCGAGTTTTAAGCGTCTCGAATAAAAAGGTAGATAATGTAAAGATAGTAAATAAATATAATTTTCCTTTTTACCTATCTCTTTTATTTAATCAAACCTCCTTTTTCCTATCTCTCTAACTTCTTCTACAAATCTATATTTTTTTGTTATTTGGCAAGACCGCGAGTACATAGCTTGCTCACTTTCCATAACAAACCTTATGGTCGCCAAGACTAAAAACTGACCACCAAAACACCCATCATCAACCATTGCATGATCTTGGCACCAACCTGGAGGACACAATATTTTCAAGTAATAAGTCCCAAAAAGAATGACACACTAATTCCATTAAGTCAAACACATGAATAAACCTTAAGATTTAAACTTCCCCACGTCATAAAATCAAATCCACGTACTAATATCTGACAATCAATGGATATGCCAAATTATCAATGCTTTAGAATATGTTGACTAGAATATATTTCCCAATCTCCAGATTTAATGCATACAAGGTTAAAGGCATGTATGTCAAACCCCCTATATAAAACCTATTCGTCTAAGCCCAGACCATTACGGCTCCTCTCTTTTCAAATTCAAATTAAAATGATGCGGGAGCTTCATGAGATATCCCACGGAGAGTTTCTACCAAAATATATACAGGTCAACATAATCACTGAGCTTGCAAAGTTTTCCAGAGCAGATGTTCGTAACTTAATGGCATTGAGCCCAATTCTCGACGAGGCAGCACAAAACCCACAGCCCACAGGTATACAAGCATCTTAACCTCCAGCCATTTACAGTCTTTCCATTGACACACGTCCACGGTTTCCACGATCTTATATATAATATATATCATCTTCATCAACCTGCTAGATGATTTATATGACATCAAATACATCGAAGCATCAAAACCTCCACCAATCAACTCCTTAGGTAAAACATTTCAAAGATATAAAACTCCATCCTAACCAAACAAATAACTTTCAAATGCAAATTCTAACACAGCCAAAAACAGCCAACAAAATTCTAATATTTTACATGACAATGACAAGTTAGGATGAAGATCAAACCGGATCTACCAGAAGATAATCAAAAATATCAAAATGATCTCAGAATTATATTTTTATCTGTTATTTTATAGTCATTTAAATTTTAGAATATTTTAAAATACTTTATAAAATTAAAATATATTTTCGTATAGAATAATTTTTATCGTGTATTTAACACTCGCCCGTAGGGCGGGCCAACCCTAGTTATATATATTAAGCTATTTAGTCTCTGACACTAAGCGCATGTCCATCTAAACCAATATGGCAAATATGTGTAACTTATTTTAGTAAGATGATATTTATGCTCAGATGCTTGAGGTGGAGGTGAGGAAACTACTTGACGTGACGGAATCTGTACACGATGAAATGTTTCAACTCCGGGAAAGGTACCATTTTACGATTGTACGTTTACAAAACACAGTTACACTATATTTTACAACTTAAAACATTCATCAAATTTTTATATTCACAAAATAAATTATAAATGTGTACTAAGACGTATTAAAAAAAAAACTAAGCGTCTTTTGACCAATGGAAAAGAAAAGAAAGACCTAAACATGCATCATAAAGTTTTATGATCATTCTTTGAAGTTCTATTCAAGTAAAAAAAAAACTACCATTTGATCATGTGACTTCCATTATTTCACAACTCATCTAACATACATTGTAAATCGCATGCAGCTCAATTTAGAATTTGTGATTTACACGATCCATTTAGAAAAAGCGATCTATATATGTTGAGTTTTTCTTTGAATAAAGCATATATTTAAATATATGTTGAGTTCGTGATGGGTAACGTGAACTGTGACAGGGAAAGTGAAATGCAGGAGCTAAACCGGTCGACAAACTCAAGAATGGCTGCTCTAAGTTTACTGTCATTGGTGTTTACGTTGTTGGTCGCCGGTATACAAGTTTGGCATCTCAAGTCATTCTTGGAGAGGAAGAAGCTTCTCTAATAAGACAAACTTGTTTTTCTTACTTTCATCTGATTTTTGTGTTCTCGGTTTTAGTTTTCTTTTTACTAAAAGAATCACTTCCTTTGTCTTGGATTTTGAGAATTTAACATTACATTTTCTGGTCATCTCAAAGTTGTACTGATTAAAATTCTTGTGTCTCATATTGAAACTGTTTTTTTTTCTCTAATGGTTAACAGTGTTTTAAAATGCGCTGATCGTTATGTAATAGACAAATCTCCAGTGCACATCTGTATATGCCGACGCTTAAATGGAGCATAATAGACATCATCACAATGACTAGAAAACTCATAGTGCAGAATATTCTGTTGTAGTATTAACAGGACGGAGAGTAATAAAGTCGGATTGTTAAACCAAAAGATATCACCACTAGAGAACCGATAATGCATAATAATATCATGATTCTCTTTTTTTTCTGATCAACAAATACCATGATTTTTTAAAGTTTATAGAAGAGCACAAATGCGAAGCAAGAAACAAAACAATAGGTGACATAAACTTAGAGATAAAAGTGTGCGTTGGTTTTCTCAATTAGTGATAGAAGCTTGAGAGATGCAATCCCGGACAAAAAGGGTATTTAGTCATCGTATTCACGATGTCCCTTGTTGTGCTTGTAGTGATCCTTCTTCTTCTTATTCTTCTCATCATCATCATCACTGTCATGATAGTCCTTCTTCTTCTTCTTCTCATCATAATCATCACGATGGTCTTTCTTCTTCTTCTTCTCATCATAATCATCACGATTGTCTTTTTTCTTCTTTTTCTCATCATAATCATCATCATGATGGTCCTTGTATTGGTTCTTGTCCTTCTTCTTCTTCTCATAATCATCGTCATCTTTCTTTTTATCCTTCTTCTTCTCCTTCGTCTTGCTCTTCTCATCATCAGTATCCTTTCCACTCTGCAACATTTAAAGAACGACCAAGCCTCTTCAAATTCATTCAAAACCTTTTGTTACCATTTCAATAAATAAAAAAGGTGTGGTATGCTTTTATGCTATAAACACAAAGCTTTGACACTGCTTCATTGTACCAATGATTTTTTTGTTCGAATAAATTTTTCTTTCAAAAAAAAAATGTGAGGTAAAAAGTAATTAGATCCAGACAATACTTTCGAAATATGTTCTCTGAGACAAAGATAATGAATAAAACAAGAAATATCACTAAAATATTATACATTCCATGTCTATCCATATTTTCAAACATTAACCTAGATGCAAAATGTAAAAATCACTTTTTGAAATAAATCATACTTACGTATTTTTTGTGGCCTTGGCTCTTTTTGTTATCATCGTCATCATCATTGCGACTGGCTTTCTTGAAATCTCCCTCGTTCTCCTTTCTCCCACCGTATCCAGATCCATGCTTGGTTTTGGGCCGGGCATAACTACTATACTCGGTGTTCAGAGCCTGGTCGCCATAAGCAGAAGGCTCTTGGCTGGAAGAAAACACAGGTCGCTGGTACTCGAAAGCATCACCGGAGAGAGACGAGAGAGGGTAACAAGTCTCGTCAGACTGCTGGAGTGAGCGGCCGTACGTCACGGTGATGTCATAGCCTCCGCTATATGGCGTCGGGTCGTACTCGTCGAAGTCATCCACGTCAGCGTCGTCTTTGGTGTAGTACGGCATCGTTTCGGAGTCTCTTCTCTCTGGTTGATTCTTTTCGGATCTCTCTCTCTCTCACGTTGTTGCTCAGTTTGTATCACTCCTGTTTACATGGCGATCACTACGCGGGAAAGTCAATTCTCCACCTGGCTTTTAACTTTGTTGTCTAAGTCAAAATTAACGTCGTGGCAAATCCGGTCGAACCGAACCGACAATCTCGAATCTTATAGCAAGAATATTATTGGTAAGAAAATATATCAACTAATAAAACCTTTAAATTAACCATTATTAAGGAACCGAACCATATTTCAACACTAAAAAAAACATTGACGAGTTCTCTCTCTAATCCCCTTTCTCTCTCTAAAACCTCCACAAAGCGACTGAAGCTCTCTTCTCCGGGCCGGCTCGCCAGTGCCGGAGTCATCCTCTCTCATCCTTTCCTCTTTTCTCTTTGCCTTACTCTTCATCTTCTTCACCCTCTTCGATATGCAAGCTGATTCTGAGTTGCTGATGTTTCACCGGAAACCTTCAAGGTAGACGTGACGTCTCTACCGGCAGTTTGGAGGAGCGACCAGTCTAGGGTGTGGTGGATGCGGATAAGGTCGACTTTTAGGGTGAAGTGTGAGCCAAATCTAATTTTCCCTTTTTGTAGATCTCCGGCGAACCCTTCTCGACGGCGGCTCGTTGCTCAGTGGAAACTCTTCTCTGGGTTGGTCTCTACTCTCTGGCGAGATGGTGTCCCAAACAGAGGAGCGGTGAGTTGGCGGTGGAAAATGCTCTTTACTTCCGGTTCTCGGAGTGAGGCGCGTCACAGAGACTTCGTTACCGTCGGACTTGTCAACCGATGGGAGGAACTCTGTTGCAGGTACGTGGTGGTGCTCTGCTTCCCAGCACTGAAGGCGGCTCTCCGGCTTCTTCAGTGGTATGAGCCCACGGCATTGGAAGCTTGATAGCTGTTCCAGCTCTGTTCGCTGGCCGTCGAACACCCGTCCTTTCTCAGTACGGACTTGTTTCCGTTTTTCAGGCTATGAAGTGAAGCTTTTGAGCACGATAACGACGACCATTTCATGACTTGCGCCGACTCGGTGAAGATGTGTTAATTGGTCCAAGAACTGAACTCGTATACATTGGTAATTAATGCTGGAGTTTAAATGTACAATCTTGATTTGGTCTAGTTAATGTGTCTTAATGTTTTCACTTAGGCCCTGATTGGCAAAGCAGATGAGAAAGCAGTAGCAGTATGCTATAAAAGCAGATATCTTAGGTATGCTTTTGCTAAACTGTTTAATAGATTGATTGGTAGAGCAGCATGGACATACTATTTGAAATTATTATTAAATTAGTATATAATATATAATATATTTATTTATAATGAATATATTTATAAGATATATATTTATTTATTTTATTATATATATATATTATATTAATATATAAAATATATATAATTATTTTATTTTATTTACTAATTTCAAAATTATTTTATATCGAAAATGTTATTTAAAAATAAATTTTACAATTAAAACATCTATTTTAAAATAATATTTCGCATTTAAAATATAATTTATTTATATGATTAATTTAATTATATTATATTTTAAAATATAATATAATTTATATAATTAATTTAAAATATAATTTATATATAATATAATTTCTATAATCAATTTATCTAATTTATATAATTTAATTTATTAATTAAAAATATAATTTATATAATTAATTAAAAATATAATTTATATAATTAATTAAAAATATAATTTATATAATTAATTAAAAGTATAATTTATATAATTAATTAAAAGTATAATTTATATAATTAATTAAAAGTATAATTTATATAATTAATTTAGTTACATATAATTAAATTATATTTTAAATGTGAAATAATATTTTTAAAAATATTTATATGGTAAATTTATTTTAGAAATCAAAGTTTTATTTTCTGGATATAAAAATAATTTTATGATATTATTAAAATCAAATAAATGAACTAATTATATATTATTCTTAAATTTATAAATTATAAATGCAAATGATCTTCCAAAAGCTTCATATGAGAGTATTTGCCAGAGAGCATTTGGAGGGCATTAGTATTTAGTAAATGCTTTTCTAAATGCTTTTCTAACAAATGTTGATTGGATAATGTAGAGCATAATGCTAATGCTAATGCTCTATCAATCAAGGCCTTAGTGTGGTCGAATTTAGGTGGTTTAAGAGGCAACTCTTCCTGGGTCGTAGGGAGAATTTGTACTCACCGGGTATAATTACAACAAAGTAGAAGATCGGGTAGCTTAGGATCCATCTATGTGTTCTTAGGTGATACTAGATTACTTTGTTTGTAAATGTGGTTGAATTCCTTGTGGTTACAAATTATGTAATACCTATTTAGTTAATGATAAGTCGAAGTTGAGCCAAAAAAAAGGAACCGAACCACACGTGCAAGTATCCCTGTTTGTTGTGGGTTTATAACGGTCAGACTGGGTCGAAGACTACCCTTCACGAATTACAGGGTACATTTACAAATAATTAAACTAAAGGGTTGTTTGTGATATAAAAAGGAACTAACTTTTTTTTTCTTTTTTTTTGTCACGATAACTTAAACACGAGAAAAATACGGAGAAGTAACAGAACAGCACACAGAGATGGTGTTGGAACAATATAAACAGAGTTTAAAGCATCTTCTTTTCGAACAGCACCACCAAAATTGTCAAAGAAGAAAGAGGAGCTTGGAGAGAATGGCGACGAGTCGAATAGTGACGGTTTTGCAGGATGGTTCGGGCGACTACTGCTCTGTTCAGGACGCAGTTGACTCTGTTCCTCTTGGAAACACTTGTCGGACTGTGATCTGTATCTCAACGGGGATTTACCGGCAGCCAGTGTACGTGCCCAAGAAGAAAAACTTCATCACATTCGCCGGAATCTCCCCGGAGATCACCGTTCTTTCTTGGAACAATACTGCTTCCAGTATTGATCATCACCAGGTTTTGTGGCAAATTTTTTTTTTTTCTGAAAACGTTGGAGGATCACTCTGATTGGCTGGCTTGTTTATTTGCTTGCAGGAGGCTAGAGTCATCGGGAAGGGAACTTTTGGGTCCGGGACTGTTATTGTCGAAGGAGATGACTTTATTGCAGAGAACATTACTTTTGAGAACTCTTCTCCTCAAGTAAATGTTTGAAATTTAAAGTTTCTACCTTTTTCACATAGTAACTAGAGTCCGATAAATGTTTACAACTCGTTATTAGTTCTGTATGGTAAAGTCTGTTACTTTTTTTTCTACTTTTTTAGACTATCAGTGAAAGCAGCTTCATTCAAAAAAAATGTCCCGTTACTTTTTTCAAATTGTAAACATGAGAAGTTCTCTAGTTCAGACAAAGTTTAGAACTTGTTCCATCGGAGCAGGATTATTGGTAGTCCCACAAAAGTCCTAAGGGGAGGGGGACCACCAAAGTAACAAAACCAAGGACATGACGAAAAAGTCGTTAACTAAATACAATTACAGCATGTCCTTAGCTTTGTTTGCGGCCCCACGACACGTGGTGGCCCGCGACTGGTTGACTTTTAACTCTTTTTTTTTTTTAATCAGAAAACTAAAAAAAAAAGAATTTGAAGGACTTTTGTTTTGTCCTATCGATAATAATGCTCTCAGCTCTTTATGGTGAATGCTCTGTTAGGACTCTAATGTTGACTTTCTTCTATTATCAGACTTAAACTGTGTAATGATGATGATATGACCCTTTTGTACGTGTTATATATAGGGATCAGGGCAAGCTGTTGCGGTAAGAGTCAGTGCAGACCGTTGTGCCTTTTATAACTGTCGGTTTCTCAGCTGGCAGGTTCGCTATAAGCATTCTTTTTTCTTCATAACGTCAAATGTTTATGTTTCATAACAAAGTGTTTCACTATATACTGGAACTGATGTACTTGTTTAGTTTAGATGCTTGGTATCATTTAGCTGATGACAAACCGTGAACTAGTGCAGGATACTTTGTATTTGCATAGTAGGAAACAATATTTGAAAGACTGCTACATTGAGGGAAGCGTGGATTTCGTATTTGGAAACAGCACCGCACTCTTGGAACACTGCCATATCCACTGCAAATCTCCGGGTTATATAACAGCACAGAGCCGAAAATCGCCTCAGGAATCTACTGGTTACGTATTCCTAAGGTCACCTTGCTCAAGGATTAGTTATCCTTTTAAATGCCCTTGAAAATTCTCCTAATTAGGAAACTCATCTTCTAACATACTTGTTGCAGATGTGTGATCACGGGCAATGGTCAGAGTGGGTATATGTATCTCGGAAGGCCATGGCGACCATTTGGGAGGGTGGTCTTTGCATACACTTACATGGATGCATGTATCAGAAATGTCGGTTGGCATAACTGGGGAAACGAAGATAATGAGGGAACTGCTTGTTTTTATGAGTACAAGTACATCCTCTGAGATCTCTTTACTGTAAAATAATTGAAATCAAGAAACAAAGTTTTTGATATTGTGGATGTGAAAACCTCAGGTGCTTTGGTCCGGGTAGCTGTTTGTTTGAACGGGTTACGTGGTCGAGAGAACTGATGGATGAAGAAGCTGGACACTTTCTACATCATAGTTTTGTGGATCCAGATCAGGACCGGCCTTGGTTGTGTCCGAGAATAGGAGGCAGGACACCTTGCTCGGCTTAGAGTACTTTTTGAAAGAAAAGAAAGCTCAAGAAATTAAAACTGTTTCATCCATTAAGTTAACGTGAATGTACATGTGATTCTGTTTATATATAATACAAGTATAAGCTACCTCTGTATAGCTGTACAAGTATAAAGGTAATATGTTCAGTATGTATAACTAATAGAGCAGTACTTGGAAAAAATGTTGTAGTTGACAGAAGCTGGTATGCTGGTATAATTGGTTGTTGTATAAATAAATGCAGCATGATGGCAGTTATCAAAATGGGCGTTTGGTCTAGTGGTATGATTCTCGCTTAGGGTGCGAGAGGTCCCGAGTTCAATTCTCGGAACGCCCCATATTTTTCTTTTTTTACTTGTTTTTGTTTTTTTTCTTCTAACTAATCAATTAGATAGGAAGAATGGAGAATTGACTATATATCTTCCTCTTCTTCTCCACTGTGATTCCGATTCTTGATTTGCTTTTACAGATTTTGATGAACTTTGGTGAGGAACGCCAAGCAAAACGTAAACAAAGAGCTTATCAATCACAATAGTAGTAACTTTGATTAACGTAGTCAAAAGCAGTAACATACACTCAAGAGAAGACACGAGAATTGTTGAGCAACATAAATATTTGACCAGGGAAGCTTATTCACCTGGTGAGTTTGAAATACAAGATAAAGACAATAGCAAGGACAAGGACCGTGATGATAGCCCCGATAGTCCATTTGTTCCTATTCATCCTCCTCGTCATCGTTGTCAATATCTTCTTGCTCTTCCCCACGTTATCATCAACTCCATGAAGCGTCTCATGTGCGCGTAAGAGAGACTGTCTCTGGCCATGCAAATCCTGAAGGATGGAAACACCAAGCTCTTCAGTCTCCAGCATCGTTTTCCGACTGTCCTTGATTCTGTCAGTGGTTCGGCTTAATCGGTCTGTTGACATCATCAATCTTGATCTCTGATCAGCTGAAGCCTAAAAAACATTATTTTGCACCAAAAAAAAAAATCAGAGAAACCAAAAACATGTCTTTAATAAAATGGTAAGTTATACATACCGTCATAGTGTCTGCCATACCAGCTTCAAGCAACTCATCTCGAGCAGAAGCGTTTAAGCTTCCAGATGTGATTCTCTTAACTTCACTCTTGAAGTTATTCAGATCGGATTTGTATTCCCTTAGTTTCACAAGGAGGCTGGATTTAACATTTGGTGGAAGGCTTCTCACCTCAAGGTCCATTTTCTTAAGCTAAATAAAAAATTTAGAGCAACTATTGAAAGAAGATGGTGAATCTTTTAAGTATTGAGGAACGCAAAATGATGATGATGATGACATACCAATGTTTCAGCATCCTCAACTCCAGATTTGATGTCAGATAGCTTCTGCTTCTTTTGTTCTGCATAAGCAGTGAAGAGTGATGATGATTAACCCAAAAATACATATTATTATTATGCTTCCTATGAATCTTCAACCATGATTTGATTTATGAGGTCGTGTACCTCCATCAAGAGCAATAGCTGAAGTACATTTCTTGGAGAGATTTGCAGAAAGGTCACAGTATTGCCTCTCATATCCTTCGAACACGCGACTCATCGTTCCTCACTAAAGTCTCTCCATTTAAAAAACAATCAGAAAGACACACGATTTACCCAAAAATAAGATCATTACAAGGAGGAGATAGAAATGAATCATCGATCGTTGATCTAAGAAACAACTTCATCATCGTGGAAAATAACGAAATTCAAAAATTAAGCAAGCAGGATCAGTAAAACTTCGATGTATTTCCTCAAAAATTGTCACTAGTCTCAATTTAAAGCTCCGGTGATCAGTATAAGCGAAAGAAAAGATCGCCGGAGCCAACGCCACAAAATCAGGGGAAAACGTAAACAGATGCAGAAGACGATGAGAAGAGCGGGACTAGGTGACAAAAGCAATAAAAAACTTACGAGACCAGAATTGATCCGTGAAGAAGAGAAACACTGGCGAGGGGATGTTGATCGACGCGGAGATCCGGCGAAGACGCGCGATTCTGGAAAGAACGATAAAAATATGAATTTGTTTTTTTTTTCTGAATGAAAAGGAAAAATTAAATAGAAAATTGGTTTAAGTTGTTGAGAGATTATTATACCGGACGGTTGGGAGTACGGTTTATTTAGTACGCCAGCAGCGGTTTATTATTTTTCTTAATCATAAAATAATACCCGGTTCAGTGATAGTGATAGCAAATTTGACCATACCCGGTTCGGTTTATTTAGTACACCAGCAGATGTTGATTGTTAATTGTTATACGAGAAAGAGACGCTTTCACCATCCCAAGTTTTTTTTTTTTTGGTACAAACCATCCCAAGTTTTGTTTCTAAGATGTTAGCTCTTCTTTGTTGGGAAGTAAAATATGGCTTTAAAGCTGCATTCTTTATGAAATCACAAAAACATGGTTCTTGTACTTTCAGATTCTTGCAACGCGCTGGCGTTAACTTATCTCCAATGACTATAGCTGGAAAGCATCCTGTGATATCAATAGTGGTGCAAGGTGGTTTCGTAGATTGAGGTTTGAATGTTTGATGCCTGTTGACTTGATCGGAGCCGTAGATGACAAGAGGGTTACAGCAAACGCAATGAATACTAGTGTTGGAATCTTCATGCCTAGTGATTTTATATCTATACTTCTTATGCTTTTCTTTATTATCGGTGGTTAAAGAGATTTTTATGAGTATGTAGTGTTTAACTAGGGATGGTTATATTATTATATATATAAGCATGAACAACTGAAAATATGAGATTGTGCAACGGATCCTGTCTAATTATGTCACAAAACTTTGAAAATTATATATCAAAATTGGAAAGCAATATTTGAAAATTGTTAATATATATCAAATGAGAAAGCAATATATTTAATATTCTTTCAGAAATTAAGACTATAATATTTCTAACCTCTGTTAACGGAAACCAATCAAGAGATGAATTAGTAGTAACCATAAAAACCATCAAAAAGAAAACAAAATATTTAGTATCCGGGACCAGTTTTGACAACACATAATTACATTTTAGTTTAATAAGATAATTTAGTATTTTCATATTTAACGAGCAAACATAATTAAATATGTCACAAAACTTTGTTTTGGTCTTTATTTATTAGAGAATTGTGTTGGATATAATATATACATCGTTTTGTAAACTTAAAAGGATATTCCAAAATGACTCAAGAATTGAAGGGATATTTCCGAGTTGTCCAAATAAGTTAGTAAGTTTTGTAAACTTAAGGGATAAAATATATACTTTTTTGCATAACTGATTCAAGAATTGAAATCAAATTCAAAATTAGCCATTTTTGTCAATACTGTGTTCAAAATTTGCTATAATCTTTTCATACTTCCTTATTTAACTTTTTGTTTTATTTTCGAAAATGATAAAAAAAAAGCACCCTAACCATAAACCATAGTGAATTTGTTATGATTTCTTCATGGGCTGGAAACACTTCTCCTTGAGCCCTTTATTCCAAAACGTGGCCATAAGCTTTCCTAGACATCTTGGCATGTAAATCTGACTTAGGCTTCATAGAAGAATGGATTTGTTCACCAAGAAGGAACAAGAACTTCATTAGATCATCAGGTGGCCTCCATGAAACCAATATACCGAGAAAATAAATTCTTTGAACATCTCTTGTAACCCCACGAACTGGACTGGTTTTGGCTTGACTAGAATACTCTTCATGGTCAGTTGATGGAACGAAATAGTCTCCAAACTCCTTTTTGAGCTCTGGTTGGTCTTTCTCCATCACAAGCTTCTTCATGATCCAACTCGGGTAGTTTTGGTTGATTGCACAGCTGGGCAGGGTTACATCAATACTGAATTAAACTGAACGCAAAACCGAAAATTCAAGTTCGGTCCAGTTCGGACAAAATCTGCAGGGCTACTGTTTAGTATGTAACCTTGAAAACTACTAGCAATCTTCTTTATACAGTGGAAGTGGAACTAAACATGGCATAATAATGTAACAACGTTAAAAACCCAAAACGATCCCAAACTATTTTACTACCAAATCCATTTCTTTTTTCAGTCTAGTCTTCTGAGCAAGTACTCCACTTGAACTTCTTTCGTCAAGGGCATGATCCAATCTCCATACAAGTGCCCCACCAAGATGGGACTAATTTTGTAAACATGAGACTCATCCACCTCTTCTTCTTCTTTCTTTTCCATCCCCACTTTCACGTCTTGCCCATATGTCCTAGTTTTCATCTCAACTCTCTTCTTCACCGCCTCCTCCACAGTCGGGAACGTCAACATATCCATCAAAGCATCCTTATCCTACAACGAGTATGTTGCAAACTTAAAGGTGAGAGAAGCATAAAAATTTCCATAAACTTTGTGTGTATAAAACTATAGAGAAGTGGAAACATACTTGTGCTTTAATGGCGGACTCATATGCCTCAGGAGACGCTTGGAACTTGGCCTCTGCCACAAACTTACCGTAATGGATCCTCTTTGAAAGAGACTGCAGCGGACATCAAAAAGATCAAATCAGTGTTTCTGATAACCAGCAAAAGGTATCGGAATCTTTAAAACCGAACCTGAAGGCAGATAGCATCACAGACAGCTGTTGATCCGTAGTTACCATCATCACCGTTCCTAACTAGTCTTGGGAGAAGGTCTCTAAAGTACATGTTCCATATCTTCTTGTTTATGTTGATCGAATCAGCAGCAAAATGCAAAACCTACTTCATACAAAACAGAATCCCCTTAGTTCAAATCCAGATGATCTCTTCCAACTACAGATGTGGGAGACTTAGTCTCTTATACAAAAGTCCACTAAAGACTCAATCTTTAAATCAGTTAAGTACCTTTGGGTACTGCAGAGGAGGCAACATAGGCTCTGGCAAATCCTCTGGGAAGAAAGGATGTTCATCAGGGCTCTGGAACCTACCAACCTATTCATCAAAAAGTTCCATCAGTTGAGAGATATACCATAAATGGATTGTTATTATGTTAATGTTATTACCTTAGCGTGAAGCGTCTCAGTGCCTTTGAGCATGTACTCAACCAAGGAGCCATCCATGTCGAAAGCAGTAGGATCATAAGTATCTTCGTTGTAACAGTACTTGGCTCTCTCCAACAGACCAAATATAATGCTGTCTTCTTGACGGATCAAAGAGTTACGGATACCTTCGAGTGTCAAGCTCTCGCTCTCGTCCACTCGTTTCTTTCTTGACACCGATCTGTATCAAACAAGAATGAAAAAGGTTTCTACTTTTAAGAACAACTTTGTTGTCTCGATTTCGTAATAATGAAAAGGGGTTTTTGATTCATACCCGTTGAGGGTCGTGACGGCGTGAACGGAGCTGGTTCCGTAGCGTGGCGGCTTCGAGGGAGGAAGAGAACAGAGGACAGAGAAGGAAGGTTTGGATGACAGAGGAGGAGGAGGAAGAGACCAAATGGGTCTGGGAGTCGATAGCACGTGACGATGGTCGAGGAACCTAATCGAAGGGGAACAAGAAGATGATCTCAACAACGACTCCATTGATGAAAAAACAGAGAGGAGATGGAGAGAATCAGAGGACGAGACAGAATCATCTGCAGGCGAAGGAGAGATGTTTATAGGAGTTAGGCATTTGGGGGTAGGTGTAGACTTGTAGTTGGTGAGGAGAGAGAGAGAGAGAGAGGTAGGCTTGTCGGCGTACACGACTTTAGCACACTAAAAGTTTACATACTATTAAAGATATAATTTTTATGGTGTTACCGGTCTGAGCACCGTCGTGGGTTTCACCATCAGGCGCAGATCATTCGGTGGAACCTCCATGTCTATGTCTTTTTCTAATGCATCACGCCGAAGCTAATATCCGCTCCTTCTCTGTCTTTTTTTTTTTTTTGAAAGACCTTTCTCTATGTCACCTAATGACTTTAGTTCCTAGAGTTTTAACATAGCTTGGCCTGACAATTTCCAGCCAAAAAGAAAAAAAATTGACCCATGATCTAATAAAACACTAAAAATATTAAAAAGTGCATCCAAATTGTTTGAACCTCGAATTATACTATGCCTAGTCTTTGCCAACAGAACTAGAAAGAAACTTCAGCAACAATTGGTCCCCAAAATAAATATATCTTCGGCCTAGAAGCCAATGCTTGATCTGAAAAAGAAAAAAAAAAAACTTGATCTGCTTGGTATCAAACACGGCTAGAATACAACGTCTATCTTTGCAACCGTATCAATAGAGCTCATGCTCTGAACTCGCAGCCGTACAAGGCTTTCTCCTTTTTCTCCGAGATGCGAAGATGTGACCGTTTTGCTGATAACTTCACGTACCCTTTTCTCCTCAAGGCTTGTTCTAATTACTCGTGGTTGTATGTGTGGTGTGATGATGCATCACCCATTTTAAAAGTTAGGACTTTCGTCTGTCTGATATGATTTGTTTCCAGACTTCCAGTGCCTAAATCTATTTGCTATTCTAGATGCGGTGCTCCGGGTGTTAAAGGCGGTGATGAAGCGTGCTGTTCATGAAGATGGGAGAGAGCAGTTGTGTCACTCTCGATGCTGGGTGGACTTGTGAAAGCAGCCGAATTAAGGAATGCTCGCTAACTGTTCAATGAAATCCATAAAAAGGATTTGGTTAGCTGGAGCACAATGTTGGACGGTTATGCCAGGTGTAGGTGTGTAGCACAGTAGAGACATGACTAAAGCCTTATAACTGTTCAAAGATGATGCCTGAAACAAACACTGTATTTTGGTCGTTGTTGGTGATGGGTTATAGCAAAGCTGGAGACATGGAAATGGCTAGGGTTATTGTTGGAGATGGACTTAGCACAGACCCACTAAGAGCAAATCCCAAAATCACTCTCGGCCCAATAAACAAGTTGATGATTACACATGGAGACCTTAGTACTTTTACTCTTTTACTATAAATAGGAGGCATCAGAATCATTAATTGGGGGTGAGAAATACAGAAAGTACAGAAAAGGAGACCTCAATCCCAAAGACGAGCATCCACACTTGGAGATCGTCGACCACACACCAAAAGTCGTAGATGACCTGCGGCCCTTAGAGCAGCGCGTCTCGACGACCACACACCAAAAGTCGTAGACGACCTGCGCCCTTTAGAGCAGCGCGTCTCGACGACCACACACCAAAAGTCGTAGACGACCTGTGCCCCTTGAAACAGTGCGTCTTGACGACCACACACCAAATAGAGAGAGAGATACTTGTTTAGACTACCTGTATAGGCAAGCATCTCTAGTTCTTGTAATTGACCGAGTTTTGTTTATCCTTGATTATTAATACGAAAATCTCCATCCCTTATATCATTTACAAACACCATACATCCAACCGGATATGGAAACAACAGTTATGTTTGATATAATGCAGGCTAAAACCATGGTTACGTGGACCATAATCATTGCGGAAAATGGGTTGTGAAAGAGGCTGATGAATTAGTCGACCAGTGGTGAATGCAGGACTGAAATTTGACGCCTCAGCCGAGATTAGTATCTTGGCTGCTTGCGCCGAGTCTGGTTTGCTCAGTTTAGGAAGTACGATTAACTCCGTGATTAAAAAAAAAAGGTGTAAGCTCAGGTCTAATGCTTATATGTTAAATGCGCTACTTGATACGTAGGCTAAATGTGGGAGCCCATAAAAAGCGTTTGGTGTGTTTAACAACATGACCAAGGACCTGGTCTCGTGGAACACTATGCTTCAAGGCATAGATCTTTCTGCAGTTGATAGATAAAATTTAAGTTAAAAAATATTGCGAATCCGTCTATATTATTATTTGCGAAGTAATTTTTCTCATTCGAGTTTTCAATTTAAAAATTAAAGACAATAATAAACATATATATTTTTATGAAAAACTTTGTCATAGGTAAATAATTTAATATTTGATTTAAATTATTTGAAAATATAAATAAAAATTTATTATGCGGTTTTTAAATTAATAAGACTTACACTAATAAGTATTTGTAAAAATAGTATAGCCGCATGTGCGGGCAAAAAACCTGGTTAATTTTAAAACCATGAAAACTAACAACATCTATATATAATTTTATTTTTATCCAGCCAAAATATATAAGTTTCAAAATTATCCAGATGATAATTTATTAAAAAAATGTTTTGATGGAATTTTTCAGTTATAAATGCAAATTTTTGTCGTATCAGTAAAATTTTCTTTTTTTTTGTTGAAATATTAAATTTATTTATCAACAAAAGAAAAAAATGTTTACAATACGATAGAGTTTGGTAGAGTTTGTAAAGCTAAAAAAATATGCTGAGGAGTAACTACAGATTATGCTGTTCTTCCCATCCACTCAATCATCATGTTGCTATAGAAAGCAACATCTTTGTGACGCAGAGAGGAGACCCTGTTTCGGATAATCTTATCGATTTTCCGAATAAGCTCTGGTGCCGTGTGAAAAGTGCCGTTGTGTTTGCGGCTGTTCCGCTCACACCAAACGCTGTGAATGACGGCTTGGAATGAGAGACGAAGCAGGCAGGTGGCAGTAGCTGGTCTACGTTGAGAGAGGAGCATTGTGATAGTGATGTTCCAGTCTGGGTTTGGTCTTGGTAGCAATGATCCTACAGTCTCTGTCCAGACCGTATATGTGTATGGGCAACCAAAGAAGATATGGTCTCGCGTTTCCTGTGGCTCGCCACAGAGTCGACAATGTTGGTGCTCACCCCAGGCTTGAGTGCGATCACCTGTAGAGAGACGATTGCGAGCAGCGAGCCATGCAATGAATGAGAAGCGAGGTATAGCTTGTGGACACCAAACCAACTCACTCCATATCACTTTGGGGCTCCTCTCCCGCACTTGCTCCCATGTTTTTGATGAAGAAAATCCTGCCTTGTAGTCGTCTTCCCCGTGTCGCCATGCAATTTATCGCTCCCTGCATCCACTACCGGAGCCGGAACATCGTGGATGCGAGCTATCATCGCCCGTAGGTGATAGCTGCGGCATCGTCGGATGCTCCATTGTCCAGACGTGGCTGCATCAGCAACAGTTGCATAGCGAGTGATACCGAGGACCTGAGTACCTGAGTCACCTGCAAAATCAAGCAGCCTTCCCATGTTAAGCCAATTATCGAACCAGAAAAATGTGTCCCTACCGTTACCAATTTCGGATCGCAGATAGGAGGCAGCCTGCTGCCGAAGCTTGAGAAGCTTGCGCCATATCCACGAGCCAGAACCAGTGTCGTTTACATCCCAGAAGCAGCGACGACGAAGAAGGTTATGCTTCGTCCAAGCAACCCACATCGAGCCAGAATTAGTGAGCAGTCGCCAGATTAAGCTAAGCGCAAAGACACGCGAGGAGTCTGACATGCGCCTGATGCCGAGCCCCCCCCTCCTGTTTCGGTTTGCAGACATCCAGCCAAGCAACTTTAGCCTTTGTGTTTGAATTCGGGGAGCCTGACCAGAGAAAGGCACTGCACATACTTTCAATGGTTTCTAGACATCGTTTTGGCAAGCGAAAAACAGAGCACCAGAAGTTGGTTATGCTGACAATGACCGAGTTTATAAGCTGGACGACCCGCGTAGGAGAGTGCACGGCGAGACCAAGAAAGAAAATGTGACCTGATTTTGTCGATAAGAGGCTCATAGTCTGCGCAAGACATCGTTTTCGTAGTAAGAGGAAGACCAAGATAGCGAACCGGGAGAGTGTCTACTGGTATGCCCATTCTATTTACTTCATCTTGAAAAGCATTAGTGATTCTGCCTGCCATGAAGATTGACGATTTTGCAGGATTTATTACTAGGCCTGAGATCATTGCAAACTCATCCAGTGTGGCAAAGATTCCCCTGAGTGAAGCTGGATCTCCATTTGTAAAAACCATGATGTCATCAGCAAAGCTTAAGTGTGTGAGATTTACCTCAGAGCAGGTAGGGTGGAAGCCAATCTTTCCTGCCAAGGCTGCTTTATTTAGTAGGCGCGAGAGAACATTTATAGCGATGACAAAGAGATATGGAGAGAGAGCACATCCCTGTCTTAAACCCCTGGTGCTGGGAAAAAAACCTTCAAGTTCACCGTTTACTGAGACAGAGAAGGCAGCAGTAGATAGATATGAATCCAGTGCACAAACTGATCAGGGATGTTCATGGCTCGCAGAGTGTCTAAGATAACAGACCATTTAACTGAGTCAAAAGCTTTTGAGATGTCAAGTTTCAGAACACTGCGAGGCCCAATCGAATCCTTATGATAGTTCTTGACTAGCTCTGTAGCAAGAAGAACATTTTCGAGAAGAAGGCGCCCTTTTATGAACGCACACTGGTTCGGTTCGATCAGATCGGGGAGAAGAACTTTAAGACGGTTTGTTAGTATCTTTGAGATCACCTTATAGAGAATGTTGCAGCAAGATATAGGCCGAAAATCTTTTAGTGTTTCTGCTCCTTGGACCTTAGGGATGAGCGCCAGGGTGGTGGCATTAACACCCTTAGGGAGGAAACCGTACATAAAGAAAGACTGGACAGCGACGGTAAAGTCGTGGCTAATGATAGGCCATGCTGCACGGTAGAACTCTGCAGGGTATCCATCAGGTCCTGGGGCTTTGTTGGAGGGCATAGAGAACAAGACATTTTTAATCTCTGCCTCTGAGATGGGGTGGACCAGTAGAGCGGCCGTATGATCAGGACAGCGGAACTCCAAAAGGTCTAGGAGATCGATATGAGTCTCAGTAGCTGCAGGACTCTCAATCGGGCCTAGAAATTGCGCGAAGTAGATTGCTGCTGCTTGTTTGATTGCAGTAGGATCGGTGATGGTGATCCTGTTCTGAAGAACCAGCTTTCTGATGGCATTGAACGACGTTCGCGTTTGCACTATTTTGTGGAAAAAAGTGGTATTCTGATCTCCATACTTGAGCCATGTTATGCGAGATTTCTGCATGTAGAAACGCTCCTCAATGCTTACCCAATGATTCCATGTGACCATCGCTTCTGCCACATTATTAAAGGAGGCAGTGTTAGGCGCTGATAGAGCTTGTTCCTGCATGTCACATAAATTCTTGAACGCCTCCTTTGCCCGAAGAGGAATGTCACCAAACCGATTTTTGTTCAACAACCTGATAGCTGGTTTCAGCTGTTTCAGCTTACGGTGGAACAAGTACAAAGCAGAACGCGAGTGGTATAGAGGTTCGTCTGAGTTCCAGGATTCTTCGACAATCGTGGTGAACTCAGGATGATCAGCCAGGAAATTGAAGAATTTAAACGGCCTCTTCTTCCCTATCGTCGGCGTCTCCAGGAGAACTCTGCAGCGTGCATGGTCAGAGACACCAGAGGGCTAAAACTGAGCATATGACTGCGAGTACTGCGAAATCCAGATATCATTAACAAGGACTCGATCAAGTTTTTTTGCTATAGGATTCGCTGGCTGACTGTTCGTCCATGTGAACTCAGAGCCCAGTGACGCCAAATCTGTGAGGTTGCAGGTCGAGACAGCAGCTTGGAAGTCTCGCATACCACTCTGGTTTCGAGGATCTACACCAGTGGAATGCTCTGAGGAAGAAAGCGTCTCATTAAAATCGCCCATGATGATCCAAGGCACCCCATGGGAGGCATACTGAGAGCTGATGTGGATAAGATCCGACCAAAGGTGTCGTCTTTCATTCTGAAAGTTTGAAGCATAGATACAGGAGCAGAGGAACTGCTCGCCAGTGCTTGAGGTTACCCAAACCGTGATGATGATCGTGAACTTTGTAGAAGTGTAACAGTGACGTTGTCTGACCATACCACCCAGATCTTTCCTAGACGGTGTTGATCGTAATTATGAATATACTGCCACCCAGGGAGAGTTGCAGTGATGATACTGTGACAG
Organism: Brassica nigra; assembly: GCA_016432835.1. Lineage (NCBI taxonomy): Eukaryota > Viridiplantae > Streptophyta > Magnoliopsida > Brassicales > Brassicaceae > Brassica > Brassica nigra. Next base: position 14,420,797 of record CM028249.1, on the reverse strand, counting down.
TTTCTTTCCTGAACACGAGTTTCAATTAAGCACCCAAAAGATGGTGTTGCAGACCGAACCCAAGAACTAAAAGATTGATGTTTGCGCTTTTTGTTGAAGCCCCGAGTATTCCACGCAAAAAGAGATATCATCATTTAGTGCCTCCGGGAGGAGGCGGGTTTTTGTTTGGTTTGCTTCGCGGTTTTCTTTTGGTCACGTTGTGGCTGCTGAGTCGTACCCACTTTGTTCTTTTTCTTTTTCTTTGACTTATCCGGAGATTGTTGTGGAGCTTTGGAGTCCTGTACTGCCACAGTGTCTTCGGTGTCGTCCTCTTCAGAGCCGCTAGATTCAACTTCACCCTCCTCCACATCAGTGAGGAGGTGGAAGCGGGAAGGCGATCCAGGAAACGTTTATTTCTCAGAGCTGCTAGGTGCAACTCCACGTCGTGGTGAGGTCCTGTGACCGTTTTCGACAAGTTTCCAGTCCTTCTCGTTATTGCTTTGTGTATCTACTGAGTCTGCAGATTTCCCGGCATCAGGTACTCGAGTTTCTTCCACTAGATCACCAGCGCTTGCTTGAGTTTTGGAGATAGTATCATCAGTGAACTTCGAAACAGTATCATCTTTCTCAACCTGTTTCTGTTTCATTGATTTTTTCTTTTCTTGGCGAGTATCAGACGTTGGTCCTTGCTTTTTCCCACATTCTTTGTCAATATGTCCCCACTGGTGACACAGGGAGCATCGAGGTGGCAGCCAAGGGTAGCTGACTTGGATCGTCGTAGATGTACCTCTGATCAAGATACTGTCCGGTAAAGGTTTCTCCAAATTCATAACTACAAGGAGGCGAGCAACGTCCAAACGAGTACATCTCACTGTGTTGGGGTGAAGCTTCGCCGTTTTCCCAATTGTGTCACCAAAGAACGTGAGTCCAACTTGTGAGAAAAGATGTCCAGGGACTCCTTTCAGGTCCACCCAGAGGGGAATTGCTGTAAGGTCAGGCTTCGATGATTCAGTATCTGGTGTCCATTCCTGGACAACAAGCGGGACATCCGCTATATGCCAGAAGTGCCGACGGAGAACTCTGTTTCTCATCTGCTTATCTTCAATACGAAACAGGGCAGTTTTTGGAGCGATGAACTGAGCATCAATCATTGACGGTTTCTCTTTGGTAGTCCAAAGGCGGTTTACCGTGGCGTGCACTTTACCTATATGGGGTGCGTCCCCGATGAAGTGACCCACGACGTAAGACTCCCATAAGGGCTTGGAATCATTCGTGACCTCATCTGGAAGATCAACGACTGCAACACCCTCCTGCATCTCAACTTCCGGTGAGAAGTGGATGGAAGGTTCGTTTTGATCAGAAGCAACAGCGGAGTAGAGGGCTTTTTGGAATGATGGTGAGTTTGTGTAGACCTTAGAAGGGGATTGGGGGAGGTCTGGGCCCCCGGAGACGATCATAACGCCGGCGACGGAGTCGTGCGGCGCACGGGCAGGGCAAATCGCCTAGGGTTTTTAATTTCACAGCTTTATATGAATTTTTTTTATAAATTTTATCAGTAAAATTTTCCAATGTTTTAACAAATAGAAACAATCCTAATTCAACTAAAAGCATCTAAAGATTCATTAAATCTTAAGTCTGTCAAATTGTTAAAATTTCCAAACTTTTTACTATTCCTTTTATACTTTTAAACTAACTTGATTGGGTAAAAAATTTAAACCTTTTAGTATTTACAACTAGTCAATTTTCCACACATGCTCTTAATGGCTTCATATAAAAAACATAAACTTATGAAAATCAATTATTCGTTGACCAAATATATATATATATATATGAAAATCCATTATTCAGTTTATAAAACTTATGGAGTTAATTGTATAGATTATTATGAGAGTTATACAATTGGTTTCCATATTACATTAATCTTTTTTTAAAACATCATTGTGAAATCATTCATTAAATTTGCAAATAATTGACCTCAAATTAATGTATATTATTTACATCAATAAATATCCAAATATAAGGTAGAAAATTTGTTGTTGTCATCGTTAAAAAGTCACTATAAGATTAAAAATGTAGAAAATACTGAAGATAACTAAAGGCCTAAACATGCATTTCATAGTGTTATTTACTTTATTGATTATTTAATTCTAGTCGGGCTACTCAAATCATTTCAAATTTGAGTAATATAATAACTTTTGTTGTAATAAAGAACAAAAAAATGCCCAAACTTTGTGATGTCTTACTTGCTATATCATTTACTAAAACAGATTTGTTAGATAAAAAAAAAAACTAACTAACCCCTCTACAAATAGCTTCTAATGTGTAAAGCTTAGGGTTTATCAAACTCTACAAACTAGCTTATAACATGTAACTAAGATTAATCATACTCATTCAAAATTACAGATGACAATGTAAACAGAATTGAATACTATACGACAATGAGAATAGTAACTTACCACCATAGTCTTTTTCCTTCGAGTCCAAATATAAGTCCAATAGTACCTACTTCGTCTTTGGAACACACTTGACCTTATCAACCACACTAGATCTCAACAGATTGGTATCAAAGCCTTGGTTGACAAAGAAAGAAGTCAAGTTTGGTAGTAAAGGTTTAAGCTTTATGTAAAAGGTGGAAGCTTTATGACGATGCAGCAGAGATTTATGAGAAAGTTGTAAACTTTGTAAGAAGATGAAAACTTTACCTCAAGATATCTCTGGAAGAGAAGAGTATGGCTTTGAGAAGCTCGTGAAATCAGAAGGCGGAAGCAAAGTGGTTCTTGTCGGAGAGAGTGAAGTCATTTGAAAGTATAAACTCTCTGTGGATTTCACAAGCTGGGAAAGACGAGTCACAGGTGGAGATGTTGCAGCATCAGTGGCTATCTAAGGTTGACTCGGATGACACAGACTCCACGACAGAGTACTCGCCGGAAGTTAATGAGAATCTCACCGGACGTATGTCTACGTATTGTCTTCGCTGTTGAGTGAAAGACGAAGGAGGTTGACGGCTTGCTGAGGTTTCTCAAGTAGCAAGATTCAGGTGTTTAGACGGTTCTACGATTCACCAGAATCGGTGACGGTGGTCAAGGAGGTGAAGCTGTCGTCCGCTCCGACAAAGGCAGCGGAGAAAGATTTGTGTTTCAGTCTCCATATGGGCTTGTAATGTTTGTTTGGACCTGAAGTTTCAGAAGCAACAGTTGGGCCAAGCTATTTTTAGCCCAAGTCAAAGTAAAGTTCTTATTTTTTCTAGTTTCTCGGTGATGAGGAGGGAGCTTCGTAGTTCAGATTTCAGATGTTACAGGAAGAAAGTGATGAAGCTTCTAAGTGTGGAGATTAGTTGTTTTCTTGCAACAGAAGAAGAGAAATCTGAGATCAAAAGTGATTTACCAATTTGTTGGCTTTTAGATTTGTGTCGGGTCAGACACAAGTGGTGTTCTCAATGGATTACATATCTTCAAAGATTGTTCAAAGTTTCTGCAACATGGATATGGTGGAGTTTGTGAGACGATTGAAGAAACAAAATCATTCTTATTCAGTGATTACGTGAATGACAGTGGATGTTACATATTTGATGTGGAGGTTTCTCAGTATTATCAGCAATGGGATGTGCCATATCAGTGTGTCAAAAGTCTTTCTTATATTGAGTGTTAGACGGCGTGTCTTGTTTGTTCGAACTGAAGGTTTTGTCCAAACAACGGTACACATTTGGTATATGTCGATATTGCTGAAGAAGAGGTCAACAACTCTTTTGATTTCAGGTCTGAGGTGGAGACTGATGAAGAAAAAAAATCAGTCTTAAGGTTTTCTACAATCAGAGTGTAAGACTCCAAGTCAAATGAAAAGAAGATTGTTGAAGGTTTGATGGTTCGTGGTGTTTCTTCAAGTACATCAAACCAGTTGTTGTGGTGCAGAATTTGGAGATCTGTATCTAACTGAGTGAAGCTAAGGTTTATTAACTGCAAGCAAAGAAGTGTTGTTTATCTTCTAGTACAAGAGATAAACTGAAGTGGCTGCAAGATGAAGAATGATATGTTGGGACTGATATCCAGTACAACATGGAAGCTATTCAGTCAGCCTGCTACACGAGGGTTTTATGCTGATCAAAGTAACAGTGAATGGATGTTCAGCTCAGTGAAGTTTGCAGAGACATGGAACTTCTAAAGATTATTTGTTTTAGGTGGAGCTATTGATATTGTGTACTGAGTGATGCATCCTCAGAATATGGTTTTGGTTCCAGGTGGAGTGCTTCAGTCTTGTTTAGAAGATGTCTGGGTTGCTTCAGAGAAATCAGTTGGTTGAGTTCTGCAATCTGGTTTCTTCAAGAGTATGAGCTGAAAGAAAGTTGTTTATTGTGGAGTTGAGGCTCGTGGGTATTAATGGTCTTGAGAAGACATAAGTCAATCAAGTTCAGATTAGAGGGAAACGTCCAAGAATGGTTTGGTCTCATTCGAAGACCAAAAGTATGGTCTTGTTCAGTTTTGAAAAAAGCTTGTTCAAGAGAGCTAAAGTTGAAAGTTTTTTCTGAAAGTTCAGAGAGATCAGCTTGGTTTGGGGAGTATCGGTACGGTAATATGGATTTTCCCAAAGAGGTTGCAGTCTCAAGAACAAGTGATGGCTGTATATTCAAAGCAAAATCAGATTTCAGTACGAGAAAGTCATAAGGTGGGTTCTGGAGAGGAAGCTTTGTGAATATTCAAGCCTTAAAAGATTAGTTGCAGGTTCTGATATTTTTTCAGAAAGACACACAAGTGTGAACTTAGTGAAGAGTATTGAAGTGGTTCAGGATATCCCACAGTGGAGAGTCTGGAGGAAACAAATGCAGAGAATGCAAGGAGGTTTCCAAGGTTATTCACTTCAAGAAAGTTTAGTTGTTGAACATTGACATGCTACACAAGCTTGTATGAAAGCTCGCAAGAAACTGAAAAAAGAAGTCCCATAAAGGACAAGAAATGCAGAAAAAGCAAGCTGCATTTGGAGAAGATTAATCAGAATAAACTGATTGTGTCTAGTACATCATAAGAAGGCTTTATGAATCATCTCAGATATCACTTTTCAGAACAGTCAAGTGATGAATTCAGAAGCATCAGAGGCACAGTTACAAGTGAAGCTGATTGTTTACCTAGAGAGATTCAAGTCAAGTCTGCATTTGGTAAAGGTGTAGAAGGCAAGTTTTATGGTGAAGTCTGCATATGGAAATATATTACAGGGTTCTGTTACAGTTCACATGTCATCATGGGTTCTAGATGTGATGAAGAAGTGGCTGTAAGGAGTTGTCTCAGGATATCACAGTAGCTGATATGAGACAGAGTATAAGAGTGCGAGTAGTGGTTTAAAGCTGCTAGTGGTTTCTTTTTTTTTCTAAAAACAGGATGATTGAACAAGTGGAATGTCCAAGAGTTGAATCAAGAGCTTCAGGAGAGGCTGAATATGATTCTGCATATTTTTTTTTCTGCATTGATTCAAGAGAGGTTTTGATTCAAGCTTCAGTGCACATGAGGAGAATCAAAGGTCGACAATGCAATCAGGTCTGTAGGAGGAGAAAGAAAAAAAAATGCAATCACTGAAACATGTTCATGGTGTCTTGGGCAGAACCGTGGAAGAAAGCTGTGTGGTTGCTGGTTCAGGTTTTGAAGGAGTTCATTCACAAGAGGAAGAAGATGATCAGTCTGATCATATTTATGTAGTACGAACAATTCTACATAAAGATCAAAGTGGGCATAAACCCATTGATCAGTCTGGAAAGTGAATGACAAAGAGACAGAGAGAAAGAAGGCTTTGTGATTAGAAGTCAGCAAAGACTGGTTAAGCGAAGCAGTTGGTTTTCTCAAGCGAAGACATGAGAGAATGGTCCTTGAAAGGTTCAGATGGGTTATTCCAAGAGTATACAACTCAGGTGGAGTTACATCAAAGGCTGGAAGAACAAGAGAATTTCTTTTATCATGAGGTTTACAAGGAAATGGTTCAAGTTCAGTGTTGAGGAAGCATTTCGAATCCATGAAAGAAACCAGTTTGGCTTGGGAGTGGTATGTGGTTGTTATATGATGTATTATGGGTACTCAACTAAGAGAACAGAAGTTTGAAGTGAGTAACACGAAGACTGAAGAGAAGCTTGAAGTGAGTAACACGAAGACTGAAGAGAAGCAACCTGGAAGTTTTGTTTATCAACAACAAGAAAGGGTGACGGCAGGTTAGTGTTTCAGATTGGAATGATTAAGTCAGAAGACTTAACTAATCTTCTTGTATGAGATCATTGCAAGTAAAAACACATGGCAGCAGTAAACAGAGACACAAGAGACAGTTAGTCTCTCATATGTCAAAGAAGCTGAAGTATCAAGAAGTTGAGAATGGTTGTTGCAGAGACAGACGCAGGACAGTTCCAGAAGCAAGTAGTGAAGTATACTTTGACTCAAGTTGAAACCAGTTGGTTCAAGATCACAGTTGATTCCAAGGAGACACGAGTCAGTGTCATCAGGATACATATTCATAAGAAGTATATCTGGAGAAGCTAATTCAAGGTTGGCAAGATTAAGAACCAAGTTGGCTTTAGTATTCAAACCAAGGTGGAGATTTATGGAGTTAGTTTGAATCCAAGACCGGTTATTAATCAAGTGGAGCTTCAATATGAGTTGAAGAGAGTTTCATTTGAAAGGAGAAGCAAGAGCCTTGGATGACAAAGAGGGTTTCAAGGATAAGTTTAAACCCTTAAGTCACGTGATCTCTCTCTCACCGTTACGTATGAGATCGTACGTTTGCAGACTTGTCTCAGATGAGACAAAGAAAGCATGCTGTCAAGTCGCTGCTTTGTGTGAAGGGTTAAAGGAGCAAGAGACAAACGGAACCAGAGCTTAACTCTAGTTATGGTAGCAAGAGTTAACTCTACCTATGGTTAGTTGTTGCTTTAGGTTAAAGCTCCAGCAGTATAAAAGCAAAGATAACAGCTAAGAGCTGAGTGTGCCGCTGAAGAAGAGCACCAGTGTGCCTGCGCTAGTGTTGTGCGTGAGAGAGCACCAAAGGGTGCGAAAGCACCAGGAACTCAAGAGTGTGTAAACACCTAGGGTTTCAGAGTACTACAAGCATCTAATTGCTTGGTAATAGACAAACTAGAGAGAGGGGAAACAGGGGTTAAGAGACAGTTTTGTATTCACATGAGAGGGTGAGAGACAAAGCTTGTAACCTCTTGATCTAGTGTATTCCGGAGACAGATCCCGGCCCAGACTAACACCCTCGTTAACGGGTGTAACTGGGTTAACAATCTTGTGTCTTGCTCTGCATCTTCTTCTTCTGTTTTGTATCATCATATTCTCTCAACTTCATGCTATTGAGATTTGCTTTCCAAACTATCTACATGCATAAGTGCTTGAACAATGGTAACTTGATGTATGTGTAGAGGCATAGATCTCAACAGTGATCTCAATCTTTCGAATCATCGTCAAGCTCATCAGATCGTTTCTTTGTCAAAATCTTGCTTCAAAAAGGTTGTTCTTCATCTCGAGTTGTTGGAAGCATCTTCATAAAATCCTATTCCGATGAATTCACTTCCCGATCCATCTATTCTGGTGACAATATCCGGCGAATCCAATCCCTTCTTTTCTGTTTTTGAATGTCATTGTATCTTCGGATTCATTTGTTGTTAGCTGAATAAAGCTAGAGATAAGAGAGAAGATTTTGTTACATAAATGTTCGTTACAATGTATGTAAACTTTAGTTAACCGGAATGAGAGAACCAACTACACTGAACCAAGACTAACCATTACTAATAGTTTTTGATCAGGTTCAACAGCCTAACGTCCATCTCTGCAAATCTTTGATCATAGCTTATGCTCTGAACTCCCAGGCATACCAAGCTTTCTCCTTTTTGTCCGAGATGCAAAGATTCGGTCTTTCCAGTGGTAATTTTAAGTACCCTTTTCTTCTCAAGGCTTGTTCAGGTCTCACTCGTGGTCACATGCGGTGAAGACGATGCATACCCATATTGAAAAATTGGGACTTTCGTCTGATATATATGTTCCCAATGCTCTCATTGATTACTATTGTAGAAGCGGCGATGAAGCTGTTCTTGAAAATGGGAGAAAGGAGCAGGGGAACTGAGAGATGCTTGCGAACTGTTCGATGAAATGCCTCTGAAGGATTTGATTAGCTGGAAAACAATTTTGGATGGTTACGCTATGTACATAGATATGACTCAAGCCTGTCTGATAGAAACACTGTATCTTGGTCTACATTGGTGATGGGTTATAGCGAAGCTGGCGACATGGAAATGGCTAGCTAAAAACGTGGTCACGTGGACAGTTATCATTGCTGGATATGCTTAAAAGGGGACTTGTGAAGGAGGCTGATGAGTTATCCGACCAAATGGTGAATGCGATTCTGGTTTGCTCAGTTTAGGAATGAGAGTTCACGCCACGATAAAAGGGGCTAAGCTAAGTTCTTATGTTGATGTGTTAAGTGTGCTGCGTGATAGTTATTAAAAATGTGGGAGCCTAGAAAAATTGTTTGGTGTGTTTAAGAACATGCCCAAGAAGGACCTCGTTTCTTGGAACACTATGTTTCAAGTTCTTGGCGCTGATGGCCACGGAAAGGAAGCGCTTGAGCTTTTTCGAGAATTGTAAGGGAAGGGATTCAGCCAGATAAGGTTATGTTCATTGCTGTTTTGTTTTTAAGCAATCACGCAAGTCTTATAGATGAAGGCAAAGATTATGGACTTGTTATAGAAACTGAACACTATGGTTGTCCTGTTCACCTATTAAGTAATAATCATAATTTTGTGTAAAAAGGTTAAACAAGAGTACAAAACTTATGGTTAGGTGATCAGTGGAACTTGAACTGTAATAGGCTTAACGAGAATTCCATTAGTGACATGTAGTTGGTGGATTTAGTAAATTAATTTTTCTTTTTGTTTTCTTCCACATTTTTGAATAAGTAACTTCAGAGGCAAAAGGTGAGTGGCCACTAGGCTTACACATCATCCAAAAAGTTGATAAAAGATTTGTCTCTTATCCAATATCCAAATGTCTATCTTTAAATACATCAACACCTTGAAGTTGAAGCATATCTATTGCCCATCCTTCTGACTAGGACCCCTAGAACCAGGCTCATACAGCCTCTGGCTCTCATCTATCCACTATCTTATATGTAAGTGAACTGAGTCAGAGAAAAAGAGAAGGTAGAAAGAGAGACATATATGCTTGTTTTCTTACCTCAAGATCAATCTCAGGTGTCAAAGAGCTTGTCCCATTCGTCAAAACCAGAATCTTTTCTTGTTTCCCCAGGAGAAACTCCTGCCAGTTTCTCACCGGGAAGGTTGCTTCTCCAATCTCTGTAAATTGTAAGTTTATATTCACAAGCACAGTCTGAGTTTCACAATCACATGTCTTGGTTCTGGGAACTTGCCTGTATGAGAAGTTGATGAGTGTCTTTTTTGCTTGTGTAGGTTCTCTTTCGGATTCATGGAAGCCACTGGAGGATGATGCTGACCTCTTCAACGATTGTGTTAACAACATTTCTACATCGTCTTCACTGATCACAACTGGAAACAAATGGGCACACAAGATTCTAGAGCTAGAAACAGGATGTCTCCTAATAGCAACAGAGAAGCTAAACGGAGTCCACATCTTCGAAAAGACAGTGATCCTCCTCCTCTCTGTTGGCCCCTCAGGTCCTATAGGAGTCATACTCAACCGTCCATCACTGATGTCAATCAAAGAGACCACCAAATCAACAGTCCTAGACATGGCGGGAACGTTTTCAGACAAAAGTCTCTTCTTTGGGGGACCTTTGGAAGAAGGTTTGTTCCTAGTTAGTCCAAGGAAAGGTGAGGACAACGAGGTTGAGAAGAGCGGAGTGTTCAAACAAGTGATGAAAGGATTGTACTACGGGAAGAGAGAGAGTATAGGATTGGCTGCAGAGATGGTGAAGAGGAACTTGGCGGGGAGAAGTGAGTTAAGATTCTTTGATGGGTATTGTGGTTGGGAGAAAGAGCAGTTGGAAGCAGAGGTCTTGGGTGGGTATTGGACTGTAGCTGCTTGTAGCTTGAGTGTTGTTGAGCTTGGTTCGGTTGTCCAAAGTCAAGGTCTTTGGGATGAGGTTGTTGGTCTTATTGGACCTCAAACTGGCTCTGTTATCTAAATTAACTCTATTTTTTTCTGTAATGGTTTATATCAGTGAGTCATGACTGTTGTGTTTCTTTCATCACTAATTAATGAGTATGAGTGTTCAAGAACATTGGTCTTAGCTATAGTTGTTTGTGTTGCGCATTAGGCTGCTCATGATAAAACCACCACGATCAGAATCTCCACCCGAATTATCGTATTGACATAGAGAAATGTTGGTCATCTCCCTTTAACATCAATGGATGTGTACTCGAACTCTTTCAATCAGGCAAGTTTGGGAACATTTCAAGGCGTATTCGACCATAGATATTCACCTGGTTCAGCTTCCTCTCTTCATTTCATGCCCGTCGTTGTCCTTCCATTTTGTCTTCAGTGGAATCCTCAGATTTAAGAAGAACTAATTTTGTGCTTTGGATGATCGAGAGACGTTAACCACCAGGCAGGGATCAAACCAATGGAAACATCGGGTTCTGCATGATCATTGCATTCCAAGGTTTAACATAACTTCACTGAGTAAGCCTCTGGTCTTCTTTGTTCATTCATCTCATGTTTCTCAAATTCGTAAAAGATCTTTTGATTGACAATGAAAAGTAGCTTTATCAACAAGAATCATCACTTCTCTCTTCTTCCCAAACATTCTTTTGAGTTTTTTCAAATTAAACAAAGATTAAAAAAACTGAAGAATGCAAATTTGAGTTCATTAACTTATTCTCCTCTTCACCCACAAGACAGACCCTTGCACTGCAAGTCTGGACTAGTCTTTTAGTTAATATCCACTTGAGGAACGATACCACCAGCTTGAACGATCTGTTTCTCAAGCTGCAACAACACAATGCCCATGAAAACTTTTATTCATTCCTTCACCAAAATGATAATCATTAAAAGCATCAGAAAACAGAAACTGGATCCATGGACAATCACCACTCACATTGGACATATCTTGAAGCTTTGCCTTTATCGTCTTGTACTCTATATCCACTTGCTGCAGACATCTCACACACCTGTAAGAAACATCACAGATTAATCCACAAATCCTCAACCAATGAGCTACTCAAACTCAGGTTAAAGCCTCACCCTTCGTAGTTCTTAGCCTCACAAAGTTCCTTGAAGGTAATACACAAGCCTTTAACCCTCTTGGCACCAACACTGCATATTAGAAACAAAACAGAGCTTCTCATCAATCAAAAATTAAAGAAGATAACTAAAGATTATGACATAAAAACGAGAAACAAAAAACATACCTTGAACTACTACCCTTCAACTGATGCACACTATCACCAACCTGACTAAAATCTACAGTTCCTGTCTGGTCCCTGAAATAAAATCATAGGCAATGATGATGATGATGAACTAGCAGATGTATGATGAAACATGTGAGAGGGAAAAGGGTCCAAAACTTACAAAGCTCTAGCCATGTTACCGACAAGCTTGTCACAATCATCAAAGAACATAGAGAGAACCTCTGCCACAAAATCAGGACTTCCATCATCTTGCAGACTCTTTAACGCAGTGAACTGATCATCCAGAAAGCCCTTCACACAAACAAATCGAAGCAATGATCTAACAAAACAAAACAAAACCCTTGAAATCTAAGTTTGAAACTAACAAAACCCTTCACAATTTTCCGACCAAAGATTCAAACTTTATTCACTTTAACCATTGCTAGATTCAGTTATTATCGATGATCTATGTGTCCTGACCAAAAGACATGTGGTTGAGTGAAATGGGATTTGTGGAAAATGATGAATCAAACCTGTTGGTAGAGAGAAAGGACGTAGTTACGATATTTCATCTGCAGCTGAGCAGCGAGAGAGTCCATGTGTAGATCGAGAGAGAGAGAGAGAGAGAGAGAGAGATCGGAGGAGGAGGGTTCTGTCGTTTTGTTTCTTTTGGACTTAGATTTTGACTTGAGTTTCTGCAATATATCCAATCCCTAGAGACACTTTTGTATTCTTGCAAATTATAACGCTCTCTTTTTTTTTGGGACAATTATAACGCTCTCATATCTTAGAACTTTTTAACTTTAAAAGGAAAATCACACACCTATATTTGGACATTTATATTTTACAAAATAAATATATATCTAAAACTTGACAAAATACATATCTCAAAACTTGAAATATATATATATATATCTAAAATTGTTTATTAAAAATAGTTCCATATATTTGAACCACAATTTGAATAACCATTTTCATGAAAGTTCTTTTGTTAAGTTTTTATTTTCCTATAAAATTTTATTATGTATATACTAGTTAAAATTAAATAAAAATTACCTCATTTTTCATTTTAAAAATTTTTGGTCTCTTTTATTTAACTTTTCAAAGAAATTTCATTAGGAAAAAAAGTTAAAGGAAAAGGCAAATAAAAATCCATTTTCCTGAAATAAGCAAGAATAACTAGATTTGTTAATAAATCAGTCAAGATATTTTAGAGTATTTTAAAGATCTTTATCCGCGTTCATATAATATTTACTAGATTTTTTAAAAATATATTAACATTAAAATTAAGAGAAATTGTTAGAAATACCACAAGTTAAATACCATTTCTTAAAAATACCATCAATCAAAAAATATATTAAGATTTGATTTTAGGCTTTAGTGATTATTGTTTAGAGTTTAGTATTAAGGGGTTGGGGTTGGGTTTATAAATATTCTATAAATATCTTAAAAAATTATTCTAGTGTTATTTTATCATAAATTTAGGGTATTTGTGAAAATAGTCATTCATTAATGATAAATTTGAAAAGTGGTATCAAACTTGTGGTATAATTAAAAATTTTCCCTAAATTAATATATATTGTGATATGTATCCCATAAACTAATAGCATAATAACTTAATAAATTTTAGTAGTCCCGAGTTGTTCCGGTATAAAATATAACACAATTCAATAAGATGATAAAATAATAATTATTTAAAAAAATCTGCTGTAAATAAAAATGTATATTTTTTTATACACATTGAAGTCTATCTATAACTATTCTAAATATATTAATGTTATTTTGTCATTTTAAACCTAAAAAATCATTTACATTTTTGGTATATATTTTCTATACACCAATAATCAAAAATGAATAATATAAAATTCATATACATAAAATTTAATAAATACATATACTGTAAAATTAAGTATTTTAAAAATGTTACATAAAATAAACTTCAAAATACATAAATCTAAAAGGAAATTTCTGTAAAACAATAACTCTATAAATTAATAAATTATCAAAATTTCAATATTTTAGTTTATAAATTTTTAAGGCCTTGAATTTATGGTGTGGGATGAGTAAAACACACTGCAGGATAAAAAATTCTTACCATTCAGTTTAAATATTTTCTGTTAATTTTTATAATAAAAATGATAAATTAAAAAGAGAGCGGCAGAACATAGCTGTGTACTGAACCGCATGTGTAGTTGAGAATATATTATTTACAAAAATTTATTTTTATTATTTTTAGTTGCTTAAAATACAAAAACGCAAATTAAACCATTAAATTTTTATTTATGGTGTGGTTAATAGATTATATTATTGTAAATAATTTTTTTTATTGTATATATTTATTTACTATATCTTTATATTATCTTTACTTATTTTACTTAATTTTATTTTGTCTATATAATTATAAATATGTTCACTCAATTACATCAATATTATTTTTCGGTTCTGGTTCGGTTCTTTTATTCTTCGGTTCGGTTCTCTTATTATAAAACTAACAAAAAACTGATAAAACAAAATATGTATTTACTTTTTACTAATATGTTTGGAAATCTTAAAACATCAATCTTTAAAATCCAGGAGGGGTTAATACTTATCAAAAAGTTCTCTATATTCATTCAACCATTTATGTCAATAGAGTTCTATAAACAGTTTGTTATGTAAAGCAGAAAAATAGAATATAGACATAGATCTTTAGTCAGAACATATCCCTTAACTATCTTCTTCTTCAACACAAATCCCAAACTTATTGCGCAGTAAAGGCTTTCTTATACTATAAGTTTTGCACCATCCCAAGAACCTATGCTAGCTGCCCCAACTTCTTGATAATGGCTTCTTCAGAAGCATACCATTTGGGTATAATCTTGGAGGCGTAAGGGTACATGTCGCTAGCAGACTTCTTGATGGTATTCTCCACGACTTCTGAAGCCAACGCAATTTCTGCAAAACCAACACTTATATATCAGCACAGAGAGATCAAAAAGTCTTACTTTGCAGTGCAGGTCACCTAATCAAACCTATGGTTGTTTTTAGTAAAGAAAACTAAAAAGAAGGATTGTTTTAATCACCTCGAATAGGTCTCTGTTTGGTCTGAGATAGCTGACAAATCATGAAGATGATAGCAGCAAGAACCGACTTAGGGTTTCTCCTGATATCGAAATTCTCAGCCATGTCAACAGCTTCTCTAATGGCCTTCCTCTCTCTTTCACTTATATCGAGTTTAGAACAGAACCGGCGAACAAGTTCTCCTGTCTTGAGTATCACCTGAGGAGCATCAGAAACAGCCTCATCTTGATCTGACCTTAGAAGACGCTTTATCGCCATACTGGCCTTGTTTATATCCTTCAAACTCACACCATTAGCCACCGTTGAGATCTCTTTCAACGTCCTCGAGAGTTTCAACTCACGACAAGCCGTTGAAACAGAGGCAGCACAGAGAGCGGTTAACAGCTTGCCTCTGCGTAGCTTCTTGCTACTGTCACCATCAAACTTGGAGACAATCTCGCACGCCCTAAACTCGACACCGCTTATTAGGTCAAGATCTCCCGTCATTCTCTTGATTTCGTCGCACGCTCTCTTGAACAGATCTTCTTCCTTGTTCCTGACGAGATTCTGTGCCCGGGACAAAGCGAACAAGTCGTTCTTGGAGACGGAGGAAGCGTTTTCTTTGCGTGTTTCGATGATGGTGCCGATACCGCCGGATTTGAGGAGAGGGTTGGTCGGAGCGCCGACACGGTTTGGGTCTCGGTCGCTGGTGTCGTCGTTAGCGAAAGTTCTCCATTCTTGGCAGTCGTCGATGTAGTGATCGGAGATTACGAGGCTACACTCTGTGCAGATTGTGTCGCCGGTTCTTAGGTCAATTACTGTTTCTGTAGCTCTCTTGCAGTCCAAGCAAGTCTCCATTCTCAGGTTTTAATTTTTTTTTTTCTTGTTCTTCTTGGTGCTAGTCTTTTGCTATTGTTGGATTGATTGAATCTTGTGGATTCATTTGTTATCCAAAGAATTGTATTTATAGAGGATGGAGACGGATGAGAATAGAGTAAAGGAAAGTTTCCTTTTTTTTTAATTAGTGAAAAGGAAATTTTCCTTTTTCTTCCTAAAATTTTGAGGAAATTTTCCTATTTCCGATTTGTTTTTAAATTCCATCAATTAATAATATACTAGTTGATGGTGCGGACTAATATATATATATATATACCTAATAATTTTAATTTTAATGTTTATTTTTATAAAATAGTTAAATTATTATATTATATAAAAATTTTAAATTAATATTATAAATCATAAAACTTCAATATTCATATTGGTAATCACTGTATTAAATTATGTTTTTATAGTAATAATTAAATTAGGAAACTTAGATTTGAAATAAAAAATTTATTATATATGCTTATCGTATTTATGGACTGAAAAAAAAAATCAAGTCGTATTAAAGAAAAGGATTATAACCAAACATAACCCATAAAACATTAAAAAAAAACAGTAGCCAACAAACATGATATATTCTCTTTTAGATTTTAAAAACAATGAGACAAAAACACAAAAAATGAAATACGAAATATTATATATGTATTCTCTTATATTATATTTACATTATGTTTATTATTTGTCAAATTTTTAGTGTTATTTAATGATTCAATTCTAGTTTTTAATGCCTGTATATATTTTTAATAATTTAGGTTAACTTTTATTTCTTAGTTTATGTGATATTTACTATTTTGGTTTTAAATATATTATTCTGATAACATCTGTGATTTTATGGATAAATTAATTATTAGTCTAAATTCGTTTGTGATTTTGATGTTCGTCATGTACAAATACAATTTAATTTATTTAGGTTAAAATATGATCGTTTAATATTAAATATATTTAAAATATTTAACATAAATATATAATTTTATATTTTACGATATATTTTCAATGATGTTTATCATTAATTTTACTTTAATATTGTAATATAACTTTTTCAAAAAAAAAAAGCTAAACTATCGTAATAACTATTTAGATCATATTTCCAATATGAATAAGAGAAACTGACTATAATATTAGTCATTACATAAACGAAATATAAAATAAAAGTAATTATGCTATTATCATTGGATATTGTTAATATCAATTGTTAATATATATTTATTAGTTAAATGTCCTAAATATCATGAAAAGTATATATATTAAATATAATTTTAAAATAATAGTATATATATTGGTTGAATAGGTTAATGTCTAGTAATTATCTAAAATATCATGATAAATATATAGTAAAATAAATTTTAAATAATAAAATTTATTAAACTAATAACTTATTCTAAAATCATAGAGAAGATGACAAGTAAGAAAATTCATAATTATCTTAATTATATATTAAAATTAAAAAAATTAAACTAATAACTTATCCAAAAATCATGGAGAAGACCAAATCACTTCATAAATAATAGTATAGATATAGTTTATTATCTCATTATTATCGTCACGTGTTCCAAACAAATAATATGAATTTATTATGCAGCTTTTAAAAAAATAATATGAATTTGTATCTTAAATATATGTTATTGTTCTATTCCTTTTTTTTTGAAACACTCGTTATTGTTTTGTCCAATAATAAAACAATTATATAACAAACTATTTTATGACCGAATAACAAGCTATTTTACACATAGACAACCACTTACATAAGGTTCACTATAATTTTTGGCAATATGTCATCTGTAGTCTCCCTGCACAGATATGTCTAAGAGTCAGGGGCCGGTGAAACATTGCCCCCAAAATTTTAAAATAATTTACAGTCCCCAAAATCATGATCGGCTTTGCTAAGAAGAGTCATTAAATAAACATCAAGGCAATTTACAGATAGTAAGCCATTAAATAGGGTACATGTATATACAATGAAAACTATATACTAAAGGTTTTCTCTAGATCATTCCCTTGAAAATCTACCATGTAATACACATCAACATATATTTAGTTCCTCCCTAAGAAAATCTGATGATCACAGAGGAAGACATTGTCCTGGTTCAGGTAGCATCCCTGGCTTTCGTAGTTCAACGTATCTCTGAGGAACTGATCTTGTAATGGTCTTTGCACGGCTATGAAACTTGGCGAGACGGTTAATCACAGAGAATCTTTCAATGTCTTGGATTTCTAAGATGATGTCTAATATCGATGTGGTCCTCTCCAAGCTGCATAGACATTTTAGAAGAACAAAATTTTTACACTTAAGAATACATTTATATCTTAAATGACAATCAACACTCAGCCATTAGTACTAGTAGTATCACATTACAGCTTGATGATCCTTACCTTTGGAAGTCACTTTCAAGGTTTTGCAGTTTCTCCATGAAAGCTTTGACTAGTGCAGAATATCCTCTTTCTTGATCACTAGACGTATTCGAAGTAACGGATATGAGCAAAAACATAAGAAACTGAAATACATTGAAGTTTAAACCCATTAGTAGAACTCACTTTGTGCTTTTATCAAAACCTGAGTGGCATGTGAGAGAACATGCATCAGCGAGGTTGATTCTAGACTCAAAGTAAAGCATGATCTCGTAGTTGAAAACAAACGTTGGTGCTGGTTGGAGAAGTTGTTGCATAAGAGTTGTGGATAAAACAAGCCTCTTCTTTGAAGGAGATAATGCCTCATTTGGATCCATCTTATCATCAGATGGGTACCCAAAAAAAAAAAAAGAAACCTGTTATTTGAAGATGGAGATTGTTTGGTAAAAGAAGCGAATAGTAAAAGAGATATTAATACCTTCTCACAGAGTGTATTCGTCGCAAGGGCCCATACTTGTTCTGACACACTATAGATACAGAGCAAATGTATTAAGCATCAAATACGGTTGAAAACGCCAACTCCACATCTAGAATGTGAAATTCGAATTATATTATAAAAAACGTTAGGAGGAAATGACCTGATGTTATGACATAACTCTGAAGCTTGCAGATAGACTTTGTGCCATGATGATTGCAAAAAGGTTGAATCTTTGCGCTTCCTCGGTCTTGAAACATTCATGTTTTGGTTCAGAGTGCTTGAGTTACTCGGTCTCGCGTTTAAACTCGAAGCATTACTAAACATCCCCTGCATTTCCGGATCCTTGGCAGCCTCCGAGTAACCTGCATTACATGGTGAATTTTAAACAATTTTAAGGTGGATATTGCTGAGAGATTTTAAAATGTAGTTGATGCTGCTGAATCTTTCACCTTCCTATGGTCATTCCTCTCTAATACAAGATTCAAGAAGGCATATACGTATATATATATTTAATGGCATATTTCTAGACTGATCAAGAATTAACTTTATTAGATCCAGATAAATATCAAGAAGAAAAAAGTAGGATACAGAAACAGTAGCCAGTAGAAGCATATGATAAGGATTCAGCAGTTGAGAATGCATGCAAAAGATTATCTTATGGATGAACATGCAAATGATATTAACATCTGAAAACAGACAACAGAGTTCCGATGGAACCTTGGAACATAACTCACAAAGAGACAAATTAAATTTGGAGGTTTATTCAACAAAAAAAAAATGAAAAATCAGTTGAGAAAGAACACTATAAACAAACAAAAACAAGAAATAAAAATGAATGAATACTAAAAAGTAAGTGACATTTTACCTATGAAGTGCATCATTGAACAACAGTCTCTCTTTGTTTTTTTCTCCGGGAAAATGAAGGAGAAAATGAGTTACTTGAGCACACAAGTTTGTATTGAGCAGAGTTTTTTTTACCCTCCCGATAAAACCCCAGTACTTTCCTATCTATCATAATTAACCCAAATTAAAAACTGAAGCCTAAAATCTCCGATCGAGACCCACCAATTTTAAATTGGGCCGAAAAATGGAAGTTTGGGCCGTCCGATTTTGATTATCATTCCGTGATCGATTCGTTTGTTATCGGAACGGAACGAACTTTTTGTTATCGGAGATCGGCAGAAAGATGACGGGAGAAGGCGATAAAGCTATGGTTTCTCCGAGCAACACGGCTACAACGAACGAAGCTTCTGAATCGAGGCAAAGGTAACGATTTCTCCTCCTATTCTTTTAACCAATTCGAATCATCAGATAATCATCATCATCTTCCATTGCTGTTTCAGCCAATTTGTATCCTAAATTTGTACATTTTCTGTGTGGTAGGAAGAAGATAAAGTGGGATAAGCCTGCGGTTGCAACTGGAGTCGTTGCTGCGCTTCCTCCATTACTTCCTTCAGGATACGAGCCTATGGCTTGTTTAAACAACACAGTAGTCCCAAAATTCAATCAAGTATACAACAACTATTACCATTGATTACTGTTGTGTTAGCTCCAGCTTTAATGTTTTGTTTTTGTATATATATGTAGCCTAAGATCCGGGATGAGTTGATCATAGCGAGAGAAATAGTTATCAACGATGCTGAGGCTTCTCTTAGGCACAAGCTTACCAAACGCTCTACTCAAGATGAAGTTTGTTTCTTTCTCTTTTGGATATTGTCATCCCTTTTTCTCTAGCTTTTAACGTTTATTCGTTTTTGCAGATTCAGAGGTCTACTGGTGCTGTGTTGATTACTAGGTTCCGAAAAGAAAGTTTTTTTTTTTTTTTACCGTAATCTTTTTTGTAAATTGGACTGAAGTATTTTTTTTTAATTATTTTAGGGGCAAGTATCGTCTTCCAAATGTACCTCCTGATGGTGAAAAGCCATTGTATCTTCACATATCTGCTGCTTCACATGTATGTTATCCATCCCTATTTAGCTTGGTAGAACACTAGTCAATGGGAACTGATAAGCATCATGATGGTTAAGATGTGTATTACCTAAATCTGAGAAGCTTATATATGACCTCTGAGCTTTGAGAATGTGGCCTGTCTTTTAATGTTTGTTATCACAAATGCAGCTAAAAGAGACTACAGAACGTATTTTAGCCGTTGATCGTGCAGCAGCTATGATTGAGGAAATGATGAAACAGAAAACAAGTTCACAGGTCGAAGTTGTTGGTTTTCAGACGGTCAAGGTAGATACTGTGACACTTCTTTTCTTATACATGAAATTGGGGCAGCAATAAAGCGAGCATTGTTTCCAGCTGCTGAGCACGAGACATGTTCTCATATTCTACATTGGTTTCTTGGTAAATTAGGACATATAATTGGTATGACTTTGGATAATTAGTATTATTGAATGAGTTTTTGAATTGTTTTGGCAGGATTCAGTGAGCAACTACGTGAATATATATTTTAAATGCCAAGGTCGCATGTATAGTATAGTGATGAAGGCAGCAATGGAAGAGATAACTCTGTCAATGCTAGAAGCAAGGATATGCAAAAAGGTTGTGTTAGATGAAAGTAGAGTGAAACTGAGTTTGAGTTACATTCCACTGCTGGTGGGTTGTGAGGAGCAGTTTACTATTTCTGATGATGAGGATCTTTGTGTTTATCTAACATCCACTGATAACGAGAATCGTAGATGTATGTTGTATGTGGAGGTCATCACTGCCTCGGAACTCCCTGAACAACTTTCGAGAGCGTGTGAAGGAAGTTCTTTGGGTATGAATTATGACGAGTTGAATTCAAAGGATGATGAGACTGGAGCTAAAGCTTTTACTCTAAACGTAGGCGAGCAAATTGAGGCGATGGAGGCAAACGAGGATGAATATGTGGATAATGGTATGGAAATCTCAGATATGCATGACAAGCATGTAGAGCTTCCACCTGTTTTAGAAGCAAGTCAGTTTATAGAGGTATGGGAAGACGGTTTGGATATCACAATACAACAAGAGTTTCCTAATAAGAAGGCAGTGCAAGAAGTGGTGAGTATGGCTGCATGTTCGAATGGTTTTGGGTTTGATGTGAAAAAGTCGGATAAGTTGCGATTAGTGCTAAAATGTCATAAAGAAGGATGTAAATGGGGTTTACGAGCTTCAAAGATTGGAAAGACAGAAACGTTTTCGATTAGAAGGTACACCAAGATGCATACATGCTTTCGTGATGGTGAGACTAAAAACAATTTGAGGAGAAAAATCACGCCACAAATTGTTGCATCTCTATTGCACGACGATTATCCAGGACAGATGCAAACTCTAACTCCTAAAAGTATTATTGATTTTGTTGGGACAAAATTAGGTGCGAAGATATCATACTCCACTGCGTTGAGAGGTAAAAATTTGTATTCAGCTCTTGAAGATGAGGTGCTTAAAGAATGATGTTCGTGATCAGACAATGAAAAGAGTAGAGCTGCAGTTTAAGATCGAGCAAATGTGTGAAGAGACTACAAAGCTGAAAGAATTAGTGAATGGTTTTCTTCAAAACATGTGTTTTTTGTTTGAAATCTTCTCTTCTCGTGTTAGTTTGAAATCTTCTTTTCTCTTGTATGTGTTTAACTTTGAGTTATGAATTTTTCTATGTTATGTTTGTTATCTTTGTTGTAAACTCTTATTATAAGATCTATGTTAAGATTTATGGCTGTACCACCACCACCACATCAACTCCTTTCTGGACCTCCGAGTTCTGAAAACGATCAAAAAGCCAAATATGAGTTCAACTTATGGTTTGATGACATTGCTACCCATCACTTTACTGTCAAATGCTGTTAATCCGTTTTTCAGTTCCTCCACCAACATCTCTTTATCCTCAGTTTCAAGCAGCCTCCAGGGTCTCAAATGGTGGGCACTTGCGACCAAGTACAGTCAGTCACTTACAGCCTGTGGCTGGTGGAACTAGCTATACTGGATATGCAGGAATATATCCTCAAGCCACTCCACTGCAACAAGTCGCTCAAGTCCTAAAGCAATCAGTATCTCCACTGTGCTGACTTTTTCCCTTACTATTCCAGGTATTTTTCTGAAACTTCTAAGAAGCTAATTAGCTGATTCTGGACCCGTTGGTCATTGTTTTGCATGTTTCACAGGGTATTCTTAATATTGGAGGCACCATGTGTTATGCAATCACTCTTGAGTCAACTTGGCGATCAGAATCAGAACCTTGTTCAGACATTTTAAACCTCTTTTAACTGTAGTCTCTCTTGTGTGCATGAAGACTTGCAGGCCTTATATAGTATCTACACTTTATAGTACCTTGCATTTAGGTTGGCATTAGACTCAGTATCTACAGTAGAATGGACCATCCTCCATAAATTGTTTATTGAATGATGCCCTCAATTTAAAGTTTTCGCCAATTTATGTTTCTTGATGCATGAAGTTTAGAGAAAATTAGCATGAAACAGACCAGTGTAGACATACCTTAGGCCGTCGTTGGAACCAAAGAGCGCTATCATCTTATGATCTTTAAGTAACCTGTGTCTTTTAGTGTGTTAGTGAGCTTGTGACTGTTTGAATGAAATTGGTGTTATATATCATCTTATTATCTTTAACCTGTGTCTTTTACATTCTATGCTTCTAAGGAATACTCTCTTTGTATTTTTGCATGATCACTTTTTTTATCTGCCTTTTAAGTGGCGATGAATGTTGTATCCCTATCATTTGTTGCGGCAGTTGGAGTTAGCAGTGGCAAGTGAAGTTGCTCAAAAGAATATAGTCGAACCATCAGCAAACTGGAGTTATTAGATCGCTGCCTTCACCACGGTCACGGTTTGATGTAACTACAAAAGCTGATGGAATATGGGGATGATGACGACCCTGACAAGACATTGACAGACAAATTGTGACAGTGAAATAGTAGATGATGAAACCATATGATCTGGCAATAGAATGTTTTGGATCAAAGAGCGCTATCATCTTATGATCTTTAAGTAACCTGTGTCTTTTAGTGTGTTAGTGAGCTTGTGACTGTTTGAATGAAATTGGTGTTATATATCATCTTATTATCTTTAACCTGTGTCTTTTACATTCTATGCTTCTAAGGAATACTCTCTTTGTATTTTTGCATGATCACTTTTTTTATCTGCCTTTTAAGTGGCGATGAATGTTGTATCCCTATCATTTGTTGCGGCAGTTGGAGTTAGCAGTGGCAAGTGAAGTTGCTCAAAAGAATATAGTCGAACCATCAGCAAACTGGAGTTATTAGATCGCTGCCTTCACCACGGTCACGGTTTGATGTAACTACAAAAGCTGATGGAATATGGGGATGATGACGACCCTGACAAGACATTGACAGACAAATTGTGACAGTGAAATAGTAGATGATGAAACCATATGATCTGGCAATAGAATGTTTTGGATCATGTTTATTTGGCCTCATATAACCTTTTTTTTTTTTGTCACAAATTTGGCCTCATATAACCATTTTCTATATTATGTTACTGGAATATTATGAAATTCAATTTTTTGTAGATTTTTTTTGGTATAGTAACATAAAACCAATATCATAGAAATTCCGATGATGTTTAATTTATTTTGCTTTGTAGAAAAACGATCTTCTCGCATACCAACTAAACAAGAAGGACTTTAGATATTTCGCTTACGTTTAAAATCCTTAAATCGAAGTTGGATAAACTTTCTGTTTATACACCTCGAGATATGATAATTTGTAACATTGTTTCGAACCGCTACAACAATATGGTAGAGTGACGAGAGACTGTCCCAAAGAGATCACAATATATGGTCACAAGAAGGGAGATGGATTTACAACGATGTGCTTTAAGGGATGCTCTACGTCACGGCCACCTGCATGCTTGACGAACTCAGCAGGCGATAGGAAGCTTCCATGGCACACACACACAATCCTCACCTCATTTCCTTTCCTGTACCGATACAGAAACCCATCTATCTTCTTCCCGTTGGGTCCATCGCCTGTCGTTGACACGCATGGCATGTCTTCTATCATGTTTCGTGCTGCAGTTGATGGACTTCTTTCTACGGACTTGTTTGTTGTTGCTTCAAACACAAGCAATTGTCTCAATACAACACTCCAAATCAAAGATAGACAAAACAAACATCACCAGCTGAAAGGCCACAAACCCTATAAGATAACTAGTATGAGTTGGATCTTATCTATCGATAACACTCTAATAGAATTTTATAACGGACAATCCTAGACCCAACCCGCGACTAATCCTTTAGAATTACTTGATCTACAGATCACACCTAACATTATTGCATTTTGATTAAAAAATACAAACAAACAAATGTAGTAATGTCCACGTTGAATTTGGTGTCAGACAAAATATAAAAGATTCAATACGCTCTTGATCAAGAATCAAAGAACTCAACAAGACAGACAAACATGAAACATCACCAAACTCAATAGTAAGGACCATAGAGAAAGTATTAGCTATTGATATATTGTGGTACCTTGAACAGGAGGAGGAGGGGATGTGTCGAGTTCGGACAAACCAGAGAAACCACTTCCAGAAGATCCAATAGATCCTTCTTCCACAATCTTATCTCCTCCTCCTCCAGCTTTGTATTTCTCCCTAAGTACTCTCACGTTTCTCTGCTTCTCTAACCTCTTTCTCTTCGCCTCAAGCCTCCTCAAACTCTGCAACTCCTTCCTCTTCCTCCACTCCTCCGTCTCCACAGGCAACGAGCAAGTCCTACTCAGCTCCGCTCTACCATCGTTGACCACAAGATCAGGAATAGAAGACGACCGCGTGAGTAGCCTCGTCTTGGCCAGTGGGTCCACACCGAACCTACCGTTGAGAGAAAGCCCTAGGTCTAGCTCAATCTCTACCTCTCCGTCTTCAACCGACGACTTCTGTTTCTTGGACATGAACCTCTGTAGCAGATCTCTAGGGATCTCTTCTCCGTTGTCCCTTTTCTCAGCTCCGGACATATTACAGAGAGATTAAGAACTTCAACAGAATCTTGATAAAAGCAATTCAAATCCCAAGAAACGAGCAAATATCTATTTTGGAAGATTCCATTTCTTCAAATTGTGACCTTTCCTTTGTTTAAATAATTCCCACAAATTTCATCATTTTTACCGAAATTTTCTCCGACAAATCTCGAGCGAACACTGAATTTTAAGGAAAATAATAAATCAAAAACAAAATATAAATATCGAAAGTACACTTTAATCGGTGCAATAACGACACGTTGAACCAGGGCAAGGACTTTTAGAGCACCCACGTGGTGTTCCGGAATTCAGACATCGAGAAACAAAAACAAGACTCGTAGCCGAAAGCGTAGACGTGTCATATGTTAAATGGTAGTCACGTTGCAAGATGTGGATTTTGTAGCGACAGGTCGTCACGTGTCATTGTATTTATTACCAATCACATTATCTTCTTCATCGTCACGTGTCCAACTACGTTCTCTCACGGAGAAGTTGACACGTGGGATTTGTTTTGGGAAATTGGGTTGTTCCTATCTGTCGCTTTTGCTTCGATAGAAACTTTTTGTTTTAAGTAAACGCAACATGACAAAAGTCTTGACGACTGTGCATTTTTTTCAAACGAATAAACAGATGTTAACCAAAGTGTCTCTAGCTTAGATAACGCTGAACAGACCAATCCATTATTCAAACCCATAGGGTGTAATATTATGAAATGTATATGTAGTTTATTTTGTAACAATGTATATGTAGTTACCAGTCAAAACAATTAGCAAACAAAATTCAAAATAAGAGGAGACAAAGCATGTGAAAGATGAGATACGTATGAAATTTGACAACAGCAAAAGTAACGATACTTCGTGAATTTTACGGAGTTGGAGAAGCACCCTAGACAACACGCAAGAGATCATATGGTATGTCCTTTTAACTATCAACTTGCAAAATCTTTCGACGCCATTCCTCTGGGTGTTTGACACATGTGCACACTCAGACATTCACACACATGACACATGTCTTATTAAGATATAGATAATGATATGTTCCTAATTCTATGGGATTTATGTACATCTACTTCCTTTGAACCCTAGGCTTCACGTATGTATATATATGTAACTAAGATCATCAATAAGACTCAAGCTATTACATAATATTTCATGGCATCAGAGCAAAAATTCTAAAATACCCTAATCCCTTAATTAATATTAACCCTTTCCGACCGGGTATAAAGGTCGTAGTTAATTGACTCGCTCGACCGAGTATAACTGTCTAAAAGTTCCGATAGCATATCTCCCTCCGATAATATTTCATGTCTCCCTCCTATAGCATTACACCAGCTAAGCAAAGCAATCAAAGCGACCTATAAAAGATAAAGTGCCGAGGAACACAAAAAAAAACTAGAAAGTGATTTTATTCAGACGAAGAAAAGTACTCAACTGATCATTTATAATGTAATTTGAATCCTACTATCTTTTCACGTGCAAATTATAGTACTACAGTTTATACAAGCTACACATGATTTATTTAACTAGTGGTTTGTTAATTGAAACAAGTAATATGGGAATATGTATGGGGTGATAAGTAGGAAATAATGGAGAAAGGATCTCACAATTCGTTGTACTATATTTAGAATATTTTTTCTAATCTAAGAATAGGAGAGATTGTTAGAGTGGGCATGGTTTATTATTCTCACAGTAAGATCATGTTTTAGTTTCTGTTTCTGATTGGAACTTTTAACAATTTACGAAAAAAATCGGATCAGAAAATTGCATAGCAACAAAGAAAAGATAAGTGTTCGTGGTGTTTCATTCTTGTTCTCCTTTAGTCTCTGCGTTCCTTCTATGCGTCTGCAATGTTACTTCTTTTTTCATAGTCTTGTTTTGCTTCGGTCTTGTTTTGCAAGCCGGTCTGTATCCTGGTTCTTAGGGACTCGTCCATGTCCAAATCGCTTTTCCTCTCCGAGTGGTCTTTGGTTTAGGTGGAGCCTTGTGCTACGTACCTTGGTTTGAACTCATCATCGCAGCATTGAAATCAGTCGCTCGGCGTTCTGTCTTCACATGGATGACTTCTTTCGGCTTGTGCAGAGGACCCAGAACTCTTATAGTGGAGTTGTTGCTGCCTTCTGCCCGTTCTGTATAGGTCCTTGGCGTGTGGCTCCTTGGTGGGTTCATGTCCGAATAATGCTTGGTCGAGTTGATGCAGGTGTGCTTGGCCTCTGGCGTGGTTGCCTGTTAAGTGTTGGAGGATGCTCAGGAAGTCTTCCGCGAACTGTTCTTGGTCAAGTTAAATTTTAAAAGCAGATCATCGAAGAGGCTAAATTACCGGGTTCTGATTCTTGTTATAACTGTGGTTTTTCCAGACAAGCGGTAGGTTTTTGCATGTTGTGTATGTGCATGCTTAAACTAGATCGATGTTTAGTTTTCTATTTTCTTTTTTTTTTCTTTTTTTTGTTGCCATTGTATTTCTATCAAAAATACATTTTTACCAAAAAAAACACTAACCTAGTTGCACACTATAAGACTCGCTTGTTTTTGGTACACCAGGGTCGAGTATTTCATTTGTTAGCCCATTTTGTTTTCACTCCAGCTTTGAAACATAGCTTTATAGAAGTAGTAGATAGAAAAATATCATGCATCGTTGATGGTTTTTACGGAAGTGTGACGATTGTTTCTTTCTGTTTATGCTTTTCAGTTTGAAAATGGTTTAGTATAGAAACACAAACATAAACGCAAATAAATAACCAAATCTAAGTACAAATGTAATCGAGCGATAATGTAGAGTAACTAAACGTTTTTATTAGCATACAGGCCTGATTGAATGTAATTATGGGCTTATTTCATTTTAATTGGAATGTGCTTTTTCATTTTAATTTAAGCCCGCGGGAAAATAACGAACCAAACCTTTCCACGTCATCTTTCGTCAAGCAAAGCCCAATCTCAACACCGCCGCTTCCATCTCCACTCTCCGACAACGAAACCGACATGTCCTTATCGATCGTCACTATCTCTACCTTAACCGGTTTTCCCCACCCGAAATCCGACCCGTAAATTCCCAACCGGGTCGACCCAGCGACTGAAATCATCTGTCTACCCGGTTCCATCCTCTTAAAGGCCTCAAACGGCGAAAGCATGTTCTTCTCTATATTCTCCGGGCACAACCCGTTGACCCATTCGCTTAAACTCTCCACCGCCGAGATAAACCCTTCCCCTTCTTCTCCTCCCTCTTCCAAGATTGGCTCCGCCTTCGTGTCGAAATCTCCGGCACCGACAATGCAGTTCCCAAAATACGTCGACGGCAACGGAGGGTTTAACCGTGACCGGAAATCAGATGCGAAACCTATACACACGCGCCGGGTCGGATCACCTCCACGCGCCTTCACCAAACATGTTATGACGTAAGCGTACGTGATGACGAAAGTCGACAAACGCAGCTCGGCTCCGGTTTTTGACTCGGTCTCGACTCGTTCCCGTAGCTTCTGGATGTTTTCCCGAGTCAACCGGTACGTGACTCGGACGATGTCGGCTCCGATTTCCTTGGATGGAAACAGCTTTAAGCTTGGTTTGTTGTTAGAAGCGGCAAGCCACCGGTTCAAGAGTTTTGCTTCGAGTCCGGTCGGGTCTCGGACGACCGTACGATCGGTAGAAGGGATTAGATCGTGAGGTAGAGGATCTTGTTCCTGTTTGCAGTTGTGGGCCCATGCTTTGAGAAACATGGCTGTTGTTTTTCCGTCCAAAACGGCATGATGTGCCGTCACGCCGAGAGTAAACCCTTGATTTGGGAAGAAAGTTATCTGAACGGCGAGAACACGAGCTGACTCGTCGGAGACAGGTAACTCGGGGACTAAAGGATGAAACTCGGTGGCGGGACGAGGTTCGTCTGCGGAGAGACGGGAGAGATCACAGTTGGACTCAGCTACCGTCACGTACACGGCATCTTCATGTTCAGGAGAATAGACAATGGACGGTTTTGTGTCTGTTGGGTTCCAAACAAGGCGGCCGGCGAGTGGGAGATAATGGAGGAGCGTGGCGGAGAGCGAGGATTTGAGTTTAGATATGAGGACAGAACGAGTTACCTCGGGGACACGGAAAAAAAGAAGACGGTCAACGGGATGGAGTTTGAGCCAACCTAAGTCAAAGAAAGTGAGTGGAAGTGTGACCGAGTCAGAAGGCGGTGGGCTAACTCGGACCACCTCGAGTATGTTAACGGTTGGGCTGGAATGTACCATGACTCGGAATCAATGTAAATTAAACTTGGGTGTTTGACTTTTGTTTGTGAGTGTTGGACTATGTATAGGCGCACATGCTTCTTTGGAGGTTGTGGTCTTTGTTACTTACTTCTCTCTCAAGGAAATCAACCACCGGCTAGGTTTGCTGTGAAAGTGCACACTTTAACCAACCGGTGGGTGTATATCTGATATTTGTATTTTCAAAAATCACAAGTAAAACAAATCAGTCTATTTTAGAAAAAAAAAATATTTTTCCATGAAAATAAATATTTCATATTCTGTAATAAATTTTATATCACCCACCAAAACCTAGCTAGTGCTTACTATAGATTTATGCTTCTTTTATCGGTGGGATGAAATTTTAACTACCGTACGTCAAAAACTTGATTGGGAGAAGCAGAGAGTCGGTTGCGTCATGAAACGAGTATATTGCTGGGTTGACTCGAGAGATCTTGCTTACCTTTAGCGCCATTGATGGAAAAACAAAAACAAAGACACTAGATCAGATAGTAAATAAAAAGGACAAATTCTGAGATAAACATTTTATAATTCATATGGCCCATTATGATATAACGCTAGTTTCGGGTTTCCAGCAAAAACGAACTCTAATCGTGTATGTGAACTCTAATCGTGTATGTATCACATAACTACAATATCTATAAAAAAAATAAAAAAAAAAAAACTACAATATCTATATAACAAGTGGAGTACTAGAATATGATTTAGACTTAAGATGATCAAAACCAGCTTCCTATCAGCATGTGGATATGTTTGGCAAGACATTTTATAAGTTATATGGTTAATTTATAAATTTGAGATGCTTTAGTATCAATCAAGATTCAAACTTAACTTCACACAATTTGCAGTTTATAAACACTATTTTTTTTTGTTTGATAAACACCACTATACACATTAGTGCATGCCAATATATTTTCATATAGGAAGATGTATTTAGACAACTCCACTTTTTCATATCAGTTTTTAAGTCGGTGATGAAGAAGCCGTATTTATCTATTGCACATCTGGATCATACGTATAATAAGGTTACTTAAACAAAAGAAATTTTTACTGAAAAC
Organism: Brassica nigra; assembly: GCA_016432835.1. Lineage (NCBI taxonomy): Eukaryota > Viridiplantae > Streptophyta > Magnoliopsida > Brassicales > Brassicaceae > Brassica > Brassica nigra. The sequence goes on along the minus strand of CM028249.1, from coordinate 14,390,503 downwards.
TTTACTCGACCGATAGCATAACTGCATACAATACACAAAAAGGGATATTGCGCCTAACAATATTCGAAGTAGCCATTGGAATTTGGAACATGTAGGGCGTTACATAATATATCTTTGGTCTTTTTTTAAAAAAAAAGGCAAAATTGTTGTTTCTGAAAGAATAGTTGCATGCATGCAGTGTTAAATACGTGATGCCGCTATGTCCAAACCATATTTAAACAAAGAAATAAAAGTGTCCATCTCACTCTTCTTCAAACATAAACCGATCTCAGCGCCACCGATCTCATCCCTCCTCTCCCACATCGAAAACGCTGGATACCTGTCAATGGACACAATCTCATGGTTAAGCGGTTTTCCCCACCCGAAATCCGCCCCGTACAACCCCATCCGAGTTGACCCAGAGACGGACTCAACAAGAGTATCTGGTTTCACTTGCTTCATTCCATCAAAGTAAGACTCCCAAAGTGCTTCAATCCCTCGTGAACCCAAACTTTTGACCGAGTCACCTAGAATCTCCACAGCATTAACAAAGCCATCTCTTCCCAATAGATTCTTGGTTTTGTAGCCAATGCAGTTGATGATGACCACGCTATTCCCCAAATACCTCTCAGGAACCGGTGGATCTAACCGGTTCCTAAAATCAGCTGCGTACATGAAAAGCAACGGTCTCTCTTCGTTTCCTCCACGCGCCTTCACCAGACAGGTCCAAACATATGCATTTACTATAACGAATGTTGATAAATGAGGCTCAGGCTGAGAGCGAGTTGACTCTCTCTTGGCTCGCTCTTTGAGTTTCTCGACTTTCTCCTTAGTCAGGTCGAGTGTGATCCGGACAAGATCGGTACAAATCTCTCCCAATAGAGGCGGCTTCATGGTTCTCTTGCCATCTTTTTCATCTGAGAAGTACGACATGTTTTCCAAAATCTTGGATTCAAGACTAGGCCGAACATCGATGAGAGTACGATCTAATATTGGAATAAAGTCACTAGGTAAAGTCATTGTTCCGTGTCCCAATGATTTACAAATGTGGGCCCATGCTTTGATAAACATTATAGATCCTACACCGTCCTTCAAAACATGATGTTCTGCTAGACCGATGCAAAACCCTTGGTTAGGGAACAATGTGATTTGCAGAGAATATAGAGATGAAGAGTCACTCGTAACCGATAACTCGGGCACCAAGACACGTAACTCCGCCTGTGGACGTATCCACTTACCGGAAACAAAGAGGAAATCAGCATTAGACTCAGCTACAGTTAGCGAGACAGTGTCGTGGCCGAAGATAACAACTCGGGGCTTAGGATCATGTCGGTTCCACGTGAGGTGACCAGCCAACGCGATGTAGTGACGGAGGACAAGCGAGAGAGAGAGCTCAAGCTTAGGCAGAATCATGGAGTGAAAAAACTCGGGGGATGAACCTGGGAGTTTATAGAAGATGACTTGCTGTGTAGGATGTGATCTTACCCACCGCAAGTCAAAAAAGGTGAGCGGGAGAATAAGTGGGTCAGCAGAGTCGCTGGACGAATCAGTTGCGGGGCTGACTCGGGTGATCTTGATTACTTTTAGTTCCATTGATGAAGATAATAAACCAGAGTTGGATGTTGAACTCTAGTTCATTTTATGGGAGATAGAGCTTTCATCAAAATGCAAACGCAGTATGACTTTTTAAAATAAATGAGTCAAATTATTATATCGTGAAACACCAGCTGTCGACATGTGAAAATTAGTTCTGTCTTCAAAGGAACTTTCGAATTTTTTGAATCCTTATATATTGATTTCCATAGAAAGTCCTAAATCTTCGTCACCAATTACGCAACTTGTCAATGGAGATTACCATATATAACACTTCCTAACTTTTATTCCGCATCTGAACTATCACAGCTTGAAAATATTCTTTTAAATTAAATTACCGAGGGAGTTTCTCAACCAATGTAGATGGTCTAAGTAAGCAATTACTTGTAAATTCCAACTTCTAAACTGAAACCCCCCCCCCAAAAAAAGAAAAACAAACAAAAATCTGTAACAACTTTATATATACTCGTTTCAGTTACTCTTTCTTTCCTTCCCTTGCTGTCCTAACACCTTATGTGTGTCCCACTAGTAGCAGATTGCTCCTCGGGACGTGCTGGAGCATATCCATTCTGCATCTTCTTCCTTTATTTATTTATGTTTTTGTTTCATTCTCCGACAATTACTCTCTTGTTGGAGTTAAGTTTTTTTTTTATATATAAAATTTCCTTTGCTCAAAGAAAATGCGTATGTCTGTATTATTTTAGTCTCACTCGCATAATATTGAAACTCATTTTTGATAAATTTCCTATTTTCAGTTCTCCAGCTCAATCACATCAATTTCTATATTTTTTAATCTAAAAATGAAAAATATATATATTTTAAAGATATGGATAGTCAAATCAACTTTTTTAGTTAGATGATTTTTAATCACGTTAAGTAGAAGAATGTTGTGGAAGCCCATTGGTCCAGTGGTTTGACTAAGGGTTCATTAATACTTCTACACGGAGGTGCAGGTGTAATATTCTGTAATATTACTCATAGTTTGTAATAACATAATTATCCAGCGTTAAAAAAAAGTAGAAGAACGTGAGTGGAAGAAAGAGCGAGTTGATTACCGGTCGCGCCACTGATGAAATCAAAAACAAAAACTATCTCTTTTTTTTCATCCCAAAATAACTTTCTCTAGATAGTAAATCAAAAAGACTTATAGTTTTGATAAAAACCTTTTATAATTCACTAGGGACTTTTCGAGCTCTGAGTATTCAGTATAAGTTTTAGTTAAATTCAAAATTATAATAATATTTGAATATAATTTGTTTTTATATATTACAATCGATTTTAAACTATTAAATTAGTAAGAAATTTAAATATTTTGTATTTATTCATTGCGTTGTGTCTAAAATTTTTCATATAATTTAACTCACAATTTGTTGTTTTTTATTAAAGGAAATCATATATAGAATGACTAGGTGATTTTTCCGTGCTTATGCACGGGTATAAATATTTATAAAGTAAATATATATTATAATAATTTATTGCTATTTAATTTTTATTTTAAATTAATTTATAATTTTTATGCATAATAGATATTAATAATATTATATTACATGATTTTAGATATGTTAGATTAGATCTAGTCGATTTAACTATCATTTGGATATATTGGATTGCATATATTTATCTGAATTCAACTATAATATTTTTAATTCTAAATCTATTAAAATTTTGATTAATTTTCTTATTTGCATTTAGGTTGGTTGTTTTCTTAGATATGTAAATATATATTAGGAAGATTATGTATAACTTAAGATATATTGTGCTTAGAATGAAATAAAATAAACTAAAATGTTTGATTCCAAATTACGTAAATTAGTATAATGATATTATTCTGAAGTCTCATGCATATATATAAATTTTACAAAAGAACTAAATTGTAACAGTTAGTTAATATTTTATTTTCATTTGTTAATGTGTTTTGAGTCTTCCTATAATTTATATTTATAAAATAAATTATTATTATTATTACAAAATTATATTTTCTTATTGTAGTTAAATCTATGATTTTAGATCTAAGTTGGATTAGTCGAGTCACTCATATTATGAGTATATTGAGTTACATATATTCTTTTAAATTCAAATAGAAGTATAATTATTTTTATTATAATTAAGCCAAGTCAAGTTAATTTTATTTATCATTAAATGTGCATGTATTTTCATAATATATATCAAATTAAATGTTATTTTTAAAGATATTAGAAAATAAAGTGATGATCTATAGGAAATTACATACATAAGTAACAGATATTTTTTTGGAAGCTCATGAAGACATAACAATATTTACAATAATTAAAATATTTTTATAATTTCTAAAAAATTTATGAATATTTATTAAATTATATTTTTTTACTGTAAATGAAAGATAGTACAATCAACTAAATATAAAAACAACATTTCAATAATACTAATTCTAAACTATTTTTAGTCAACTAAACATATATCAGTTTATGTTACTTAATTATTTTATGTAATCATCTAAAACAATAGATAGATAAATAAAAATATGTCTATTACTTTGAAAATATATTTTTGTACTGTTTAAAATTGTGTTTTATAAGAATATTATTTCTTTTTATAATATCAAGATTATCTGTGAAAATATAATTATAAAGAAAGTATTTTATTAGTATATTTTATGTTATCAATTTTTTTAAAATGGAATATTACAATTTTGTGAACTTTCCTTTTTAATGAAATCTTATTATTTATACATATAATTTCATTTTTTAACTTTATAAACGTTTCCTTTTTATTATTATGTTATTTGGAAAGTTTTATAAAGAAAACTAAATAAAAATTCAATAATAGTATTTAAATATAATATTATTAATTCATTAAGGGTATCAATGTAAACAACCATCGTGAGAGTTAACGTGAGCGCGACACATAGGAAACTGACTTCTCCAATAATATTATAGAGATAAGTAAGATGAGTAAAAGTTAACTAAACCTAGCTATAGTTTAAAATAAATTTTTTCTTATTTATTTAGGTTTTGGTATAAAACAATTGTAAGTTTAAAGCCGATTTAAACTTTGTTTTAATATTATAATTATTGAGTTTTAATACCAAATTGAACAGTTCCATAATAGAAATTAAATTGAATTAAATTTGATCCAAAGTAAAATAATATTATTCTCCAAACCAGTTCATGAAAATACATTATAAGTTAAAAATATAACAGAGAAAACCATTTTAAAGAACAATTTTTAAATAAACTATCCCGAAACTTTATATTTAAATCATATAAACCAATAATGACTCTGAATTTAGAATTCCAGCCTCATCCCAAAGAGATTAGTCTTGACTTTTATGTAAAGAGATTAGTCTTGACTTTTATGTAGGTTTTAGCTTTGATGACTTATTTTTAAGTTATAATGGTGTTTTAAAAAAGATTTATATGGTGAAGATTTAGTTTATTATTCACAAAATTTAAATTACATATGAAGTTTGCTGCTCAATGAATATAATTTGAAGTAGTGGTCTAAGTCTAAGTCTTTAAACAACTCCCATGGTGTGTTTGAGTCTCCACTTTCCACTATTTACATCGTAACTGTTACCAATGAAACGTGTTTCAATCATCGTAGTTACTACCATTGTTCGTATTTACGTTTTAGACTAACTACATATGTTGTTTTGAGCCCAGTTGTTCATCGTAACATGTTACAAAAAATTTATTATTAAATATTAATCAAATAAAAAATTTGTATAAAAATATTTCTAATATGTTAGTGTTTTCAAAATTTTAATACAATAATAAGCATATATATTTTAATGATAAATTTTGTCATATATAAATAATTTAATTTATTTAAAATTTTCGAAAATATAAATAATAAATTGTCAGGATGGTTTTTGAATTAATAAAATATAAACTAATAAATATTTGTAAGAAAATCATGTCCGCATATGTGGACAACACACCTAGTAATTTTAATACAGGAATCTCGAAACAAAGCAACATATTATTGTATCTCTTACCAATCTTTTCAAGTTGTAACGCCATTGTATATAAATTTTTTAGCAATATTCTGAATTCTTATCAGAATTTGGTTTTCTTCTTGTACAATTTTCAGCAATGAAGTAACTTTTGGCTCCATAGATTGTTTCTTATCTGCTGGCTTTTGTCTCTGGGGGTTTGGTAAAGCTTCGATGGCTTAGTGTCTGTCTTATGCAAATTTTTTATTTGATAATCGCCGGAAAGACACAAGTCGGACTACTGCCGCAGCGATTTGAGGTTATTCGGCCAATAAATCGGAAGTTGAAAAAAACTCAAAATTTTCATGGTTTTTATGTTTGATATCGCATATATGTATTGGATTTGATGTATTTTCATCAAAACTTACAAGAATAGTGAGAAAGATCTGTGAAATCGAGAAAAAAAAATCGAAAATCGGCTGGAAGTTACAGAGAAGACGAAGTGGGAGAGGTTGAAGATAAGGTTAATTTTGTCATTTCAACATCATTTAACCTAATTTTTTTAAAAAATAGACAAAAGTCACAAAACAGGCCATCTCTATGCTCGAACCCGGGTCTGGACATTTTTAAACAGCGCATATAACCACTAGACTATAACAGAACATTAGGAAACACCCACATAATTAATATATAAACCTAATTACGGATATAAATGCTCAGAATTACGCCCCGATTAATTCCCGTATAATCTCCGATTAATTGATTCGGCGCTAGGCCCTATCCGACCGCACGCGTAGCGCCTAACGAGTTTTTGAACATTGGTCTTATGTAATCAATTTGTGCTCTGTTCTTCAATGGTTCAATATAATCTTTCAGTGGAAAAAAAAGAAGAAGCAACTTTTGATAGAGAAACATATAGTTGTTCTTAAGTGAACAATGGTTTTGGGAAGTACAGAAGAACAACTTTTAACTTTTTGACATTGGCTTTTGTTGATCATCATAGGCTCATAGCATAAAATCTTATAATTTTTCATCTCTAGCGTGTTCAGACTTAAGAGTACATACAAAAAATAAGATGATAACTATATAACCCGACAGATTTCTATTTGTTTCTTGAACTCTTCTTGTTTTGGACATCATCAATCATGTCTGCTTTTGGAAGGGCACCTTCAACTTCAATGGTCCTCTCAGTATCAAGTACGGCAGGTTATCTTATTGAACTTCCCAATCTACGAAGAAACAAAGCAGTTGATCAGTGGCTTCATCAATTTTCAGAAACCTTATACGAAGGTAGAGAGTAATCAATCAACCTTATAAAGGCAAAGTAAAATGCCTCTGATCATGGAAGCTTAAGCTCAGCTTCTAATGGAGCAAGTATAGCTTCAATTGGAGGCATGTCATCATCTTTTTCTGCAGCAAGGATCCTTCTTAAGGTGGATTCCGCAGCAAACTGAAACCACGATGCTCTCTCCTCATTGATTTTCTTGATTTGTAGATTCCGCAACAAAGTTATTATGTATAAACAAAAGGTACTGTCTACAAAGCTCTCACAAATTAAAACATTAAGTGAAGAACACATGAAATTGATCCAGAAACTAAGTGGGAGTAAAATTCTGAACGTAATAATTGATCCAGAAACTAAGTGGCAGTAAAATTCTGAACGCTAATGCATAATACCCACATAGGCATAAATACACCTGAACCATTTCATGATAAGTTCTTGTTTTTAACTAACAAAAAGTTGAAAACTTAGAATTTTTGGTAAAAGGAAGAAATAAACTAACATATGAAACTGAACTTCCTTTGAAGAATTTGTTAAATATCAAAAATGAACACAAACACTAAACAAAAACAGACAACAACAACAACAAACGTTTTTCAAGATCTTTCTCTCTATGGCCGAGAGATAACCTTAGCGATTTGAGTTCTGTGTGTGGTTTCTCAAACTCTCAAATCAATATCTGCATCACAATAGGAAAAACTAATAAATCAAACCAATACCAACAACAAAAAAAGAAGCAAGAAAATTAAAATCAAAATGACACATAAGCAACTATAGATTGTCATAGTCTAGTCTATTAAGCTCCACTTTCACTGTATCTGAACCATGGAGCAGAGTGATGAAGTTTCAAATCCACAGACTCATATATCCGAGGTTCTAGTCTTTTTTTTTGCAATAAGAGTATGATGTTTTTAATTAAATAAGTGAGAACTAATTTTTGGAGAGTTGACATACCTGTTCGTCGATGAGAAGCATTTCCAGGCCTCCTAGAAATGGATGAGTCGGAAGCGTAACTCAGATTCATGGGGACCTAGTGAGACATCTTTGAAGAAAATTACTTTTTCATCAGAGGCGGAGGAGACAGGGGACTTCCCATCTGGTTTCATCACCATGGCTTGGGATTAGAGTGGTTCTAGGGTTTTGGGTTGCGGAAAGGAAATAATCAGTATATAAAGAAGGAGGAAGATAGGGAGATGAAACGATCTCATTAAGAACGAGTTGATTGGAAGAAATAAAGTGGATAATTGATTGTTTAGAAGTGGCTCCATCTAAACTGAATTTCTTTGATCTTGAGACAGAGAAAACGAAGTGTTAGAGGCGATCGTGATAGATTCATCTTTTGCCGGTTTGGTTTTCTGATTTAATTGAAGCCCAAATCAATTACTTCAAGCCGAAATGTTAACACATGTAACCAAGCCCAGACGTTAACAAATTAATTTAAACCCTAACAATTGAATAGAAGCCCAAACATAGAAGCCTATATGATGTGTAAAAAACATGATTCTGATTCGTTGATTTTTTTTTAGTGATGTGGCATGCCTCTCTATCGAGTATATCAACCTTTTAATATTGTTAGATTAGATTAGATTAGATAGGCCCATATCATGTAACGTGAGATTCGTGTTTCCTGCAAAAACGAACTTTAGTCTCTGTAGATACTATATACCAAACAACTACAATCTATAGGACTAGAGGAGTACTAGAATGTGATCTTGACTTAATATTAAACCAGCTGGCTTATCAGCATGTGGATTTGTTTGGCAAGACATTTTATAAGTTAGGTGGGTATATTTTATAATTAGATGCTTTAGTCTAATCTAGATTCAGATTTAACTTTACACAATTTACCATTTCAAACCAATGTATACTTTTAGCGAGACACATAGTATAACAAATTTTTAAATAAATGTATATATATATGTAGATAAATTACTTGGCAAACAAAATTTAAAGTGGGGCACATGCCTGCCACTCACACTCTCCACCTACCTTTGCCCCTGCTTGTCAAGATGTTTCTTTTTAGGAAGATATATTTAGACAGCTCCAGTTTTGTTACATCAAATTTCAAGTCCAAAACAATAATAAGAATAAAAAAGGTGAAGAAGCCGTATATATTGCATTGATGGTGTGCCTAACAATACTTAAACAACTTTTATTTAAAACTTAAAAGCAAAGCTCTTGGAATGGGAAAATGTGTGGCATTACAAAACAATTGTTCTTTCACAAAGAGAAGTTGCATACATGCAGCACTAAATACGTCATACAATAATTTTCAAACCATGTATTACCTCCAACTATCGGCTTCAAAAGAAACTAATTGGAGGGTATGACATGGAAGATAACCTTTCCATTAAACACTTTGTGATTCAATTGTTTCCAAACCATGCTTAAAGAAAGAAATAAAACTGTTCATCTCACTCTTCTTTAAACACAAACCAATCTCAGCGCCACCAGTCTCATCCCTCCTCTCCCACATCGAATACGCTGGATATTGGTCAATGGACACAAGCTCATGGTTAACCGGTTTTCCCCACCCGAAATCCGCCCTGTAAAACCCTAGTCGGTTTGACCCAGAGACAGACTCAACATGAGTTTCCGGTTGCACTAGCTTCATTCCATCAATGTAAGACTCCAAAAGTTCTTCAGTCCCTTGTGAACCCAAACCTTTGACTGAGTCGCTAAGAATCTCAACAGCATTGCTAAAACCATTTCTTCCCATCAATTTATCTGTTTTGTAACCAAAGCAATTAATAAGGACCACGCAATTCCCCAAGTACCTCTTAGGAATATCTAACCGGTTCCTACAATCAGCTGCATACATGAAACGCAATGGTCTCTCTTCGTCGACTCCACGCGCCTTCACGAGACAGCTCCAGACATATGCGTTTATTATAACAAACGTTGATAAATGAAGGTCAGGCTGAGTGCGAGTTGACTCTCGCATGGCATGCTCTTTTAGTTTTTCGACTTTCTCTTGAGTCAGCTCTAGTGTGATCCGGACAAGATCGGTAGAGTTCTCTCCCACTGGAGGCGGCTTCATGGTTCTCTTGCCATCTTTTTCATCTGAGAAGTACGACAAGGATTCCAAAATCTTGGATTCAAAACTGGGCCGAACATTGATGAGGGTGCGATCTATTATTGGAGTAAACTCCTTTGGAAGACTAGGTAAAGTCATTGCCCCGTCTTCCAATGATTTACAAATGTGAGCCCATGCTTTGATGAACATTATCGATCCTGTGCCATCCTTCAAAACATGATGTTCTGCTAGGCCGATGCAAAATCCTTGGTTTGGGAACAATGTGATTTGCAAAGCATATAGAGATGCAGAGTCACACGAAATCGATAACTTGGGCACCAAGACACGTAACTCCGACTGGAGACGTAGCCCCTTGCCAGAAACAAGGAAAAAATCAGCATTGGACTCAGCTACTGTTAGCTTGACAGTGTCGTGGCCGAAGACAAGGACCCGGGGCTTAGGGTCTTGTTCGTTCCACGTGAGATGACCAGCTAACGGGATGTAATGGCCAAGTGCGAGCGAGAGAGAGCGCTCGAGCTTAGGGAGAAGCACGGAGTGAAAAAACTCATGTGATAACTCTGGGAGTTTGTAGAAGATGACTTGCTGTGAAGGGTATGATCTTACCCACCTCAAGTCGAGAAAGGTGAGTGGGAGGATGAGCGGGTCGACAGAGTCGCGGGGCGGATCAGTTGCGGGACTGATGTGGGAGATCTTGATTACTTTTGGCTCCATTGATGATGCAGAGTTGGATGTTGAACACTAGTTCTTTTTCAAGGGAGATATATAGAGTTTTCATCAAATGCAAAAGCAGTTTAATGTTTTATAACGGATGTGTGGAATTATTATATTACTTTTTTTTTGTACAAAATTATTATTATTAAATTACTTGAAATCAAGTTCTAAACATGTGATAACGTGAAACACCAATTGTTGTTATATGAAGATTCGTTCAGTCGGCACAAGATCTGTTAAAAATACAGATAGATATAATAATAATACTAAAAACAATTGCATTTCCATTGAGTATCTCATGGCAAAATTGAACATTTTTAAAATAAAACAAAAAGAGGTACTCGTACGAAATTCCAGTGACAAAGTCTATTGCTAAATAGTTTATTTTTAATACATTTAACTGAGTGATTAAAGGTCTGACTGGTGTAATCGCAGCGGTTGCAGAAGTTTGCGGATGCGGATGATTGCGGTTTTAAACGTTTTCTAGAGATTTGTACGATTTGTACAACAGTTAGAAATTGGTGCGTTTGTGGGACTTTTATGACTGGTAAACTACCAAATGTAACAGCTGTTAAATAATAAATTAACAACATTTACATCTTATATAAATTTTAAACGTATTAAAAATCATAATATTATAATAAATATAAAAATTATATTATAAAATCATAATATTGATTTTTTTAAATTATAGAAAATATTTTAGTTTTAAAGTTTTATAATAAAAATTAAAATATAATATGTATATATTTTACAATTTCTATTATTTTAATTTAAAACTTTTATTGAATATTTTAGTTTTATTTTACTTTTATTTTTTAAGAAAAAGTTTACCCTCCCTAACCGCATAAGCATAACGATAGCTGAAACCGGCTTTTGATTTTAAGAGGTTCGAGAGCGGTTTGAAGCGATTTGTAGCGTTTTACGTGATTGTTTCAAAACGCCAACAAGCGCTACCAACCGCAAAGGCTGCGTTTGCGGGTGGTGGAAACAATCAAACACTAAGAACAAGATTATCGCCAAAACCTCTATGGATTTCTTATTATTTTATTTTTATTTATTTTATTTATTTTCCTGATTAAAAAGAGAGAACCGTCGTGATTCTGCGTATGCAGAGACCGCAAACAGTAAAAAAACCTCTCATAACCGTTTCTTATTTGGCGTCATTCGGGCATGTTTCTTGGCAAAAAGTGGTGAGGCCCACACGTAAGAAACCCTCCACGAATCGCGATAATCCTACTCTAACTCGTGCCAAAATATTAATATATATGTTTAAATCTCGAATCTGGAAATGCTCTAACTGAATTAGATATTGATAAAAAAAAAGTGAGAATACGGACTCGTCTAGAAATGTGGATGCTCTAAGAACATGTTTATCCCTAAAGTGGGATTTGGGTTTCTTTATTTTATTATTATTTTTTTACTTTTTTAACCCAAAAAAATTAAAAAAAATAACCAATCGCAAGTCGCCACGTGTCAGTGGGACCCGCTAACAGTTGAAAAATCTCTCTATAATCGATCTTTATATGACGAGATACCACCTTTGTGACTCCCCCGATATGGTCTAAGTATAAGTTGACTCGACCAGCCGTGCAACAATCAAACAAGAACATGCACAGCCGATCACTCGTAACTGAAACCAAACCGAGAAGCCACAATGTGTACATAAACGACTAACCCGAAGTTCCCGAAATAAATCCAGGTACCTTAGGCCAACCGCCTAAGTACACATATCCTATTAGGTACAACCCGAGGCTTTACAACCTTAAGAGTAATACCCAATAATTGGTTCGTCCGGACAAGGACTAATATCATTTGGAACCCGTACTTTTAAAACATTCTTTATACACTATATACTTATTCATTTAAAAGAATCTTAAAAATCTTATAGAGGTTTTTGGTCAACAAACTTTATACATAAAGTATATCAAAACGACTGCAAGGATAATAAACCTACCGCTGGCTAATGCTGTTCCTTCCCGTCCTGGAATAAGGTCTCCCGCCTATTTGCCATTTATGTGGGTCCCGTCTCCCGCCTATTTGCCATTTCTGTGGGTCCCGTGAGCTTAGAAACTCCATTATCACCTGCAATAATTGTGGTCTAAGAGCATGATTACCCCACAAAACTCTTAGAGTCTCTTAAGCTGACAAAAACTACAGATATTTTACTGTTAACAAGTTGAAAAAAATGGTCTAACAAACTTTCAATATCAAAAGTTACAAACTGAAGCAAGCAACAAAACAAAAATCATAGGTGAGAAAATAAGAATCTTTAGAAACAAAAATCTATAAACCAGATTTAAGTAAGCAAATTACTTGTAGTAAAAAAAAAAAACTATAACAACAACATCAAGCTCGTTTCAGTTACTTTTTTTCTTTCTTTAGCCTGTTTTTCCCAACACCTAGAAAAAAAAAGAATCTTGACACAATCCTTAGGTTTATACCGTATGAGGTTTCTAAATGCGTATATGAGTGTGCATACGAGTGGCCTCTCTATAAAACTCCCAAGTTTCACTAGCTTCCGTAATAGCTTCTTGCCCAAAAGGGTTATTCTTTATAAAATCTTGAACGTTTTCAGCTTCTACTAACCTCTCCAGATGAAGTCTCAGATCACCACCATTACCTGAATTCCATTCAAGAGATGAATTTTTCATAATCTAAAAAAACAAGTGCTGATTCCTGCTTGTCAAGTATAAGGGGGAAAAAAAATGAAAGTTTACCTAAAGATGTGTCTGACTTGTTATGATGGCTGTATGAGTGTGGGAATATCGCTGTATATGGCTGTTAACATTTAGAAAGAGTTAAAAACATGGACGAGCATAAAGAATGGTGTTCAAATGACCCGTACTAAGATGGAAAAAAGCTTACTGGGTTAAGCAAAGCCTTGTAAGGAGAATCATCTAGCAGAACCGTGTTAGTTTCGTTGTAATCACCCTTTTGCCAAGGAAGTCTTGGGTCGTGTTTCTCCCAGAGCTGGTTTAGATCCTTGAACACCACGTGTTTGTGTCTATTTTCAAGTGAACCAAGAGTTGTTGAAGCACAGTAAGACATGTCCTGTAACAGCAAAAGGAATGAAAATTAGACAGACAAACAAGAAAAAAAAAACAGGGAAGGTTATTGCAAGAACCACCTACCCAGCAAAACAACAGTTTCCTCTTCATATCGCCGAGCAAGAACTCAGTGATTCTGTCCACATTGTTCCTGTAAGAGAGAAGAAAATGTTTAAAAAAAAAAATCGATTAAATGATCTTTAATTTTACATAAATCAGTAATGACTTACTTTTTTCTAGAGGACCAGATACCAACTTCAAACTTGTCAAAGCAGAACTTTAAGAACTCTTCACAAAAGGGTCTCTTAAAAACTGAGAGAGACAGAGAATATTGCAGAATAATTAAATGACTTTCAGATAGTACTGGGTGATAGATAGATAGATAATAAAACAAAAAAAGATAATTTGAGACTCACTTGCTCTTCTTCCAATGTTAATGTCGGGTTTACAGTGTGCAAGAGGAGAAACTATATCTGCAAGCAACCCATTCAGATCAAGAACGAGAAGTTTTCTCCTCCTTGAGACCGATGGATTTGAGACAATTACTTCTTTGATCTCATCTCTGCTGGTAACAGCAGCAGATGTAACAGAAGAAGCTTCGTTGTTCTTCTCCAGCGCCAGAGATGGAAGCTTTTCAGTGTTTGCATCTGCTAAGCTAAGTGCAGCAGAAACTTCCTCTATCTTCTTATTGTTTTCTTCTTCAACAGATGTTTTACAGACTTGGTTACTCTCGCTTCCCTCAACATCTGATGCAGCAACATCAACCAGCACAGGCATTGGGACGTCTTGTACGTTACCAACCATTCTCGCTTTCTTAATCACAGATTCCTCCTCTATAAGATGTTCAATTGCTCTCATTCTCCGAGAAGAATCTTCTGAATCACTAGTTACTACTTCCAAATTAAGCTCTGGAACAAATATACAAAAGCGAAAAAGTCAAAACTAACTCGAAACCACAAAAAAGTACGACGATTGCAAAATCTCATGTTTACGATGATCTAAATCAAAACAACAGTACGTACCAATTACAACAATTTGATCAAACTCTAAACAATGATCCAATCAGATACATGAATCAAACCGAGTCAAATTCATATCGATTACTACCAGGATTCGACGCTAAGAAGGAATTGAAAATTGGGGAGAGAGAATTGGAGAGTTGACCTTGTTGTTGGAGAAGCAGCTGGAGGAAGGAGGGAAACACAACAGTGTTTTATGTGAATTATTATTATTAGATTTGGTTGGGAAGACGAAGAGATGCGGATCTCCAGAGTTTTTTTTCTTAACGATAAAAACGACAGCTGCTAGATGCCGTTTGGTCTTCTCCATGGACGTGCTTTTTAGTGGGGTCCTTATATTCCGCGTTTGCTAGTTACTACGGGTCCGGTTATTCGGGCCGGTTTACTCTGGTTTAGGGTTAACTTAAATTTCATAACCACTAATTCCTATCTAATTAATTTATTATTTTGGGTTAGCAAGAACCATTTATATAATCTATATTCATATGTGGGAAGTGTGATATTAACATTATTATATTGAGATATAGTTGTATAGTATAATACATAGTAAAATCATATACCAGATTTATACTAGAGCAATATGAATCTTCAATCTTGTACCAGAAAGTTCTACAAATTGGCTTATGATTTTAACAAAGCAAAACATACTCAACTTACACCTGAGGACCCAAGGGAAAAATATTTGGGTGTGAGCGACACTCACATGGAAACATAATGCACTTACAAAAACACATATTGGTGTTTCTTCTACCACAAGGCAAGAAGTATTGAGGGCTTATGAAGCTCTTAGAACAGACTCCCAACGACCGTACCTGGAGCTGAAAGTGCCTCCACCATGCCTTTCAGCGTACTCAGCCATTGTAGCTCTCGCACACTCATCCCAAACTTTAGCTATTTCTTTAAGTGTCATTGCTTCTGAATATTCCTTCATGGACAAACCAAACCTCCATCTGGCTCTCGCTGATAAATCCTCGTACTTGTGTACACTGCAAGGAAACAAATCCGTATAAGATCAAAACATATACGTTTAGTTCCCTCTTGTGATCAACCAGCTTCAATTAAAGTCTCATACCTGGCGGTGGTATCAAAGAAGACTTCCTCTAGAATTATTGGCGAAGATGGATAATTCTCAGGAACTAGTAAGCGTAACGGCTGAATCTGTGTCTGCATCAAACATGAGAGACATAATAAGCAGCTGAACAAAAGACAGACAAGAAGATTGGAAAACTAATAGAGAGACTTACGATATGTCCTGAATTGTAAAGAGCTTTGAATGTGGCACTGAGAGCCACAGGGACATAAGAACACGCGACGACTGTTGTTCCTGAGGTAACTTCAATTGGACAACAAACATCTTCATTGCATATACTCACCACTGTCTCTACAAGTCTTCCATTTATTTCTATGATTTCTTGAAGGAGGGCATAACTAGGCTGCAAGATTCAGACATGTCCTTAATTCGATATTGCTTTTCAACTGTTTTAAGTTAAAAGAAAATTTAAAAGGCTCCATAGTTTACCTCAATCTTGTTAACTTCGGAGCCAGATACTTCTGTGGAATCTAGAGGTATTGCGGTAAGTGAGCGCTTAAATCTCTTGGTCGGATGTGTATCTCCTTGTTGCAAACGGAACCTTGTCCTCTCACTCAAATCCTCCCCTAAACGAGCTCTAGATCCTCTAATGGTGTGGACCGAACCAGAAAATCTGTCAGTTAAGCTGATGACCCTGCTCATCTCTCTTACTGATTGTGCCAATGATTCAGGTGACGATGATTGAACCTATCAAGGCCACACACATTAACAAGTGGATGAAGATAAGATCCAGAAACTAAACTTGATAATCTATATGACTTGTTGACTCACAGCTTTTATCAGACGATCAATAGGCCGCTCTAAAAGTGGCTCGGGAGGCAGAGTAAACAGAGGATGCTCCTGAGACTCTGTTTGAATTTGGTTAGCATTAGAAAGAGGAGACTCAACGGATATGGGTTTTGGAGATGGAGTAAAGGAAGTCTTCTCAGTATAATCTGCATGTATGTACTGAAGCTGCTGATCCATCTGATGCCGGAACATGGTTTTGGAACTCAGTTGTTGAATCTCTCTTTGAGGGCCTGGTAGAAGATTTGAATGAACTCCTTCTTCACTCATTTGATTATGAGCTGCAGAAACTGTGGTTATAGGAACCTGAGTGGGCAAACCAGAAGAAGATTCAGGACTGTTGAGATTGCTCTGGATGTTGATCTGTGGTAGACATTGTTGGTTTGTTGGAGTTTGAGTATATGGCAACGAGGTGGGAAGTGATTGTCCTTGATTCAGAGCTTGATAAGCTAAATCATCTGTAAGAAACAGAATCATTTTCAAAATTTCTATAAGTAGATTGCCAACAAAAGTTTCAATAACTTAAATGATCTGAAACAGTTTTAGACATACGATGTGAGTTGTTCTTGTTCTGTTACATGGTAACGAACACACCAAAAGAGAAGTTCTAGTCCAAAGCTAAAATATCATATTGAAACTGAAATAACGATAAAAAGTCTTATAAATTATACCTGGATCTGGAGTAGTATTAGCTCCATTGTCTGAAGAAACAATTATGAATTTTCTATGGATACCAAGAACTTTTCTGCTGATTTTCCACAAGTAATCATCCTGAGAAATAGGGAAACGATTAGCAAAGTATATCTTCACAAGGTTGAGAGAGGTCTATTCTCGGCCTATTTATGTTCTGAGTTACCTTATCTGTGGCTATACCGTAGATCTTGTCCTCAAATTTGATAGCTGTGTTCTTAATATCATTTTCACTAAGCTGATGAAAACATATCTTCAACCTTTCCATTCTACACATACCATCAGAACAAATAATCAGTGAGAGTAGTACAACGAATCTAGATTTCTGGAGTCTCTAAAGGTTGTGAGCTAGATCAAAATGTGAAGTTAGGTTTCGTCACTTTAATAGGGAATATCATGTAAAAAAAAAACTTTTCATGCACAACTTTTATCCTGCAACTGTTGCAGCGTTTACTTGTGTAATGTAGGAATCTGTAATCAGCATCACTAGAAAGAAGGCTTTACACTGCGAAAATAACCCTTTCCCGTAGATCAGGCTCATGCTGTGTTCTCCAATCATTAGCAAGCGAGTCTCCGCCTTGTTCGTTACAACTTCTCTCCATTGAGTCTACGTAACTAGAAACAAGAAATGATCAGAGACGTCAAAAACACACAATCAAGAATCATTGTTAGTAGTATCAGAAAGAAATGATCAGAGGCATCCAATTATCCAGTAGTGAACAAGCCAACCTCATATTCTTCCTTTAGTGACCTTAAAGCATCAATTTTCGAAGTAGCGTGACAATCAAGCAACTTGCAAGGTTAAAGAACTAAACCAAAAAAAAAAAACGAAGATGCTTTGATCACATTAATACACACAAAAAAAACAAGAACTTAAAGAAAAGAGTACAAGACTGATAGATCGCAACTCACAAAAAGACTTCAACCCACGAGAGACCCGTCGTAGATCGCGGGAGGAGGATGATCGATGAATACAGGAAGAAGGAATCAAGAAGAGGTTTTGAAGTTTGAGAAAGACTCGAAGGGTTTTTAGAGAGGGAGAGAGAGATTTATTGAAGAAAAACTATTACGTAAGAGTCTCAATATAAATAGTCTCAGCTTTTCGTAATTAATCAAGTCTTTTTTTACTTCATTCAGTTACCAAATTCGAATGTACGTATGGAAGAATCTGTAAAGTACATTTTTAAGTCTCAGTAGTATAAATTCTACAAACCAGCTCCATAGAACCTTTTTTTTTTTTGGTAAAATGTTAAATCACCGTTGAACTTTTCTGGAAATGTTTTCATGTTTGATTCGTTAATTTGGTAAACTTATAACCAAATACTATTACAGAAAGCTTAGTCATAAGAAACTATAATTCAACCTCTAACCTACCTATACGTATAACAAAGATAAGTCAAATCTAAGACTCGAAATTGTTTGTGAAATTAAGATCTATAGGATGATTTTTAATGTTTAGTAATGTTTCAATGTAGTGAGTAGTTTTCTAGTCGGATCATGGATTATTTTTGGTAGAGAGATAAGCTGATGGTTGAATATTGAGATGATTATGATTGTTAATTGATAGATACTTTCATGTTAGTTCTAACTAATAATACTAGACTAGACTTGGACAGTCAAGTTTATGGAAACATTATGCATTTATTATAAAGGATTATGGAAACGTTATGCATTTATAAAGGATTATGGAAACATTATGCCTTTACAAAAACATACATATTGATGTTTTTTTTTCTACCGCAAGGGAAATAAGAAAACATAACATGACTTTAAAGTTTCCACCTCTGTGCAAAATGTTTAACCTTATCCGGGGAGGTGAGTAAGCGAGAAAAGTAGTTAGAGCTCATGAAGATCTTAGTACAGACTCCCAACGACCATACTTGGAGCTGAAAGTGCCTCCACCATGCCCCTCAGCGTACTCAAGCATTGTAGCCCTCGCACACTCATCCCAAACTTGAGCTATTCCTTTAAGTGACATTGTTTCTGAGTGTTCCCCAACTGACAAACCAAACCTCGATCTAGCTCTCGCGGATAAATCCTCAAGTTTGTGTACACTGCAAGGAGACAAAACCGTAAGATCAAAATATATACGTTTTAGTTTCCTCTTGTGATCAACAAACTTCTACTAAAGTTTCATACCTGGCCCCGTCAAAGAGGGTTTTATCTAGAACTATTGGTGAACATGGATAATTCTCAGGAACTAGTAAGCGTAACGGCTGAATCTGTGACTGCATATCAAACATGAGAGACGTAAGCAGCTGAGATTTGAAACTAGTAAAAGAATAAGTTTAGAAAGAGACTTACGATATGTTCTGAATTGTAAAGAGCTTTGAATGTGGCACTGAGAGCCACAGGGACATAAGAACACGTGACGACGACGACTGTTAATCCTAAAGTAACTTCACTTGGACAAACATCTTCATTGCAAATACTCACTACTGTCTCTACAAGCCTCCTATTTGTTTCCATGATTTCTTGCAATAGGGCATAACTAGGCTGCAAGATTCAGACATGCATGTCCTTATTTCAATATTGCTTTTCATGTTTAAGTAAAACATAAAAGGCTCCATATTGTACCTCAATCTTGTTAAGTTTGGAGCTCGATGATGCTGTTGAATCTAGAGGTATTGCGGTAAGTGAGCGCTTAAATCTCTTAGTGGGATTTGTATCTCCTTGTTGCAAACGTAACCTTGTCCTCTCACTCAAATCCTCGTCTAAACCATCTCTAGATCCTCCAATGGGGTGGACCGAACCAGCAAACCTGTCAGTCATGCTGATGACTGACCTCATCTCACTTACTGATTGTGCCAAGGATTCAGGTGATGATGATTGAATCTAGCGAAGTCTCACACACACATTAACAATGAGATCAAGATAAGATGGAGAAATTAAGCTTGAATTATCTATAGCGTATGTATATGACTTCTGGACTCACAGCTTTTATCAGACGATCAATAGGCCGCTCTGAGACTGGCTCGGAAGGAAGAGTAACCAGAGGATGCTCCTGAGCTGCTGTTTTGTTCAATGGTGCAGGAAGAGTTTGCTGCTCCACTAACTGATGAGGAGAAGGGAAGTTCTGCATCTGAGGAGATGAAGCTGATGGAGACAAGTTAGACACACGTGCCGGAGAAGCCAGTGGCTTTGGAAGGTGGTGCTGACTCGATGAGAGATGTTGCTGAAACTCAAACTCAGCTTTACTGTTGACCCGTTGCCTTATCCTCACATCCTTCCACTCGTTTTCCGGTATCTGAAGCTGCTGCTGCTGGTTCGTTTGTGGTTGTTGATACACTTGTTGCTGCCGCTGCTTTGACCTCTGAGTCATGGTCTGATGATACTCGTTGAATTTCAATACCTTGCGCTCATACAGACTAAACCTATCTCTGTGAAACTCTGATACACTGCTCTTACAGACATTTAAGAACACAAGAACTTGTTCCAACGTCTCTTGGCCCCTCTTTACCCATTCAACCGGCTCGTCATGTGGCATGTTCTGTTGAGAAAGAGAATCAATCTCCCGCAACTTATCAGAAAAACTTTGTAACAATGTACTCAGAACGAGTACATACTTCTCCTTGAGAGCTTTTATCTGCAGGAAGTTGATGAACAGTGTTTTGGACTATTAAAAGACAATGGATAGGTTTCATAGGTTAAAACCATAGTTTCATGTTTGTAATGTTAAGATACCTTCTGATAGGTCTCTTCCCTCCAGTCACCATCACTGGTGTTTAAAGTCTTGCCTGTACAATCTGCATGTATGTACTGAAGCTGCTGATCCATCTGATGCTGGAACATGGTGTTGGAACTCAGTTGCTGCTGTTGAGACTGAGGAAGAAGTTGTTGAATCTCTCTTTGAGGGCCTGGTAGAAGATTTGAATGAACTCCTTCACTCATTTGAATGTTTTCATTCTGAGCTGCAGAAACTGTGGTTATAGGAACCTGAGTGGGCAAACCAGAAGAAGATTCAGGACTGTTGAGATTGCTCTGGATGTTGTTTTGAGGTGGAGTTTGTGTACATGGCAACGAGGTGGAAAGTGATTGTCCTTGATTCAGAGCACGAACTTTTCTGCTGAGTCTCCGCAAGTAATCATCCTGAGAAATAATAAGGAAAAAGATTAGCAAAGTATCTTCACAAGATTGAGTGAGGTCTATCCTCGGCTGATTTGTGTGTTTTTTTTTTGAGTTACCTTATCTGTGGCCATACCATAGATCTTATCCTCAAATCTGAAAGTTAAGTTCTTAATATCATTTTCACTATGTTGATGAAAACTTTTCTTCAACTTTTGCACTCTACACATAGCATGAGGAACAAAATAATCAGTGAGAGTAGTACAACGGAAGAGACATGCAAGAATCTAGAGTTCTGGAGTGTCTCTGATGGTTGAGCTAAGATCAAAATGTGAAGTTAGGTTTCGTCACTTCAATAAGGACTTCTATGCACAAATTTTATCCCTTAACTGTTGCAGCATTTACTGGCGTAGTGTAGGGATCTGTAATCATATATATACAAAGCTTACAAAGATCACTAGAAAGAAGGCTTACATTGCGAAAATAACCTTTCTTCGTAGATGAGGCTCATGCTGTGTTCTCCAATCATTAGCAAGCGAGTCTCCGCCTTGTTCGTTACAACTTCCCTCCATGGAGTCTACGTAACTAGCAGCAAGAAATGATCAGAGACGTCCAAAACACACGATCAAGAATCATCGTTAGTATCATCAAGAAATCATTAGAACAAACCAATATCATCATATTCTTCCATTAGTGACCTTATAGCATCAATTTTCGAGATAGCGTGACAATCAAGCAACTTGCAAATGTGTTTTTAGGAAATTTAGGTTGAAGAACTAAAACGGAGAAAAAAAAACGGAAATGCTTTGATCACATTAAAACACAAACAAAAACAAGAACTTATAGGACATCGAATAAAGAAAAGAGTACAAGAATGATAGATCGCAACTCACAAAAAGACTTTTAACCCACGAGACCCGTCGGAGATCGCGGAAGGAATGTGATCGATGAGTTGAGGAAGAAGAATCAAGAATAGGTTAGAGGTTTTGAGAGAGATTCGAAGGGTTCTTAAGAGAGGGAGAGAGAGATTTATTGAAGGAAAACTATTACGTAAGAGTCTCAATATAAATAGTCTCTGCTTTTCGTAATTAGTCAAGTCTATTTATTTTACTTCATTCAGTTACCAAATTCGAATGTACGTATAAACAGACTCTGTAAAGTACCATTTATAAGTCTCAGTATAAATTGAACAAACGCACCCATAACTTTTTTTTTTCTTTTTTTTTTGGTAAAATGTTAAATCACTGTAGAACTTTGCTGGAAAAGTCTTCCACTACTATAATTATCAGTAAAATATTTTAACTAACACGTATAAATATTATAATATATTATGTTTTATATAATTGTTTAATGGTAATATAATAAATATTACAATAGTTAATGTTTGATTCCTTAATTTGGTAAACTTATAACTATCAAAGAAAGCTTGGTCATAAGAAATAAAGAAACTATAATTTAGTTTACAAAAAAAAAAGAAACTATAATTCAAACTCTAACCTACCTTACCAAAGATTATAGAGATACGTATAACAAAGATTAGTATGGTTAAAAAAAACAAAGATTAGTCAAATCTAAGAATCGAAACAGAAACTGGTTAAAGGTTCTACAATTCAATGTTTTTTTTTTGATAAATACAATTCAATGTTACTCTAGAGACTGTAAGATTCAATTGTTTGTAAAAAATCTATAGATGATTTTGAGTCTTTGGTAATGTTTCAATGTACTCTACACATCATTAATGTTTTGTTCTTCCATTATGACTTTCGAGTAGTTTTCAAGTTGGCTCATGGATTATGGTAGAAAAATAACTTGATGACTCAATATTCCTGATTATGATTGTTAATTGTTAGATACTTCGTGTTAGTTTTAATTAATACTAGATTCGACTTGGCCATTAAAGTTTAAGGGGGTGTATTCAACTGATAGTTTTAGGTGATTTGTATTAAAATGATAAATTCACTGTTATTCAAATATGAATTTTAAAAATTCATTTAAAATTCAATGTTATTGAACTTGACATTTCGTAAAATACTATGAAATCCACTGTTATTGAATTTATTTTAAGTTGTGGAGTTTTAAAGTTTCCAGGTGATTTTAGGATGTTTGGGTGCAGTTTCTTAGTTAAAAAAATTAAAATCCAAAACTCATGGTTTTAGGTGATATTTTAGAGTGGTTTAACAAAATCACCTAAATCTCTGTAACTTATTAAAATCTTCTAAAACCCCATTAAAAATCAAATCAACTTAAATGTTAGATTGAATACACCCTTCTAAAACTTCGACGCTTTCACGTCTCAATGTCTGGAGAGTTTCTTGTGAAATTCGCTTGGTCACATTTGGAAACATTATGGCACTTACAAAAAACATACATGTTGATGTTTCTTCTACCGCAAGGCAAATAAGTAAACCTTACTTAGGCTTTAAAGTTTCCACCTCTGTAAAATCCTATACATTATCCGGGGCGGTGAGTAAGTGAGAAAAGAAGTATCTAGGGCTCATGAAGTTCTTAGAACAGACTCCCAACGACCATACTTGG
The DNA here is from genome assembly GCA_016432835.1 of Brassica nigra. Lineage (NCBI taxonomy): Eukaryota > Viridiplantae > Streptophyta > Magnoliopsida > Brassicales > Brassicaceae > Brassica > Brassica nigra. The sequence continues at coordinate 14,366,753 of CM028249.1, read as the reverse complement.
AGCTGAAAGTTCCACCACCATGCCTATCAGCATACTCAAGCATTGTAGCTCTCGCACACTCATCCCAAGCTTGAGCTATTTCTTTAAGAGACATTGTTTCTGAATATTCCCTCATGGACAAACTGAACCTCGATCTAGCTCTCGCGGATAAATCTTCATATTTGTGTACGCTGCAAGGAACAAAACACATATGTACGTTTAGTTCCCTCTCTTGATCAGCCAGCTTCTACTAAACTTTCATACCTGGCTGTGTCAAAGGAAACTTTATCTAGAACTATTGGGGAAGATGGATAATTCTCAGGAACTAGTAAGCGTAACGGCTGAATCTGTGACTGCATATCAAACATGAGAGACATAAGCAGCTGACATTTGAAACTAGTAAAAGAATAAGTTTGGAGAGAGACTTACGATATGTCCTGAATTGTAAAGAGCTTTGAATGTGGCACTGAGAGCCACAGGGACATAGGAACACGTGACGACGACTGTTCCTGAAGTCACTTCACTAGGACAAACATCTTCATTGCATATACTTACAACTGTCTCTACAAGCCTCCCATTTATTTCCATGATTTCTTGCAATAGGGCACAACTAGGCTGCAAGATTGAGACATGTCCTTATTTTCAATATTTCTTTTCAAATGTTTTTAAGTTTAAAGAAAATTTTACTAGGCTGCAAGATTGTACCTCAATCTTGTTAACTTTGGAGTCAGATGATGCTGTTGCATCTAGAGGTATTGCAGTAACTGAGCGCTTAAACCTCTTAGTTGGATTTGTATCACCTTGTTGCAAACGGAACCTTGTCCTAGCACTCAAATCCTCAGCTATACGAGCTCTAGATCCTCTGATGGAGTGGACCGAACCAGCAAACCTGTCACTATTGCTGATCACCGAGCTCATCTCACTGACCGACTGTGCTAAAGATTCAGGTGATGATGATTGAAACTAGCAAAATCACACAAAGACATTAACAATTAGATCAAGATAAGATAATGTATATATAGCGTATGCATATGACTTGTTGACTCACAGCTTTTATCAGACGATCAATAGGCCGCTCTGCGATTGGGTCGGGTGGAAGAGTAATCAGAGGATGCGCCTGAGCTGCTGTTTTGTTAAATGGTGTAGGAAGAGTCTGCTGCTCCACCAAGTGAGGAGAAGGGTAGTTCTGCATCTGAGGGGATGAAGCTAATGGAGACACACGTGCTGGAGAAGCACTTGGCTTTGGAAGCTGGCTCTGACTCGATGAGAGATGTTGCTGAAGCAACTCAGCTTTACTGTTGACCCTTTGCCTCATCCTCACATCACTCATCTCATTTTCCGGTATTTGAAGCTGGTTCGTTTGTTGTTCTTTCTTCTGCTGCTGCCTCTGCAAGAGCTGTGGATTCTGTTTAAGAGAATGTACCACGACATTTCCTGATGAGGACATAATCTTCTTGTCATCTTTAGGTTCCATCTTAGGCCTTGTCTGCGACGAATGAGGCATTTCTCTCTGTGATGTCAACTTTTGGTGACTTGTTATCAACCGTGAGTTCATTTGATCGCTGTCAAGGGACTGCAATGCTGTTTGATGGATCTGAGAAGGAGGGAGATGCGCTTGTTGCTGTTGCTTTGCCCTCTGAGGCTTGGTGAAGCTCAGTACGTGTGCCTCATATACACTAAACCTATCTCTGTGCTTCTCTGATACACCGCTCCTACCGACATTTAAGAACACAATAACTTGTTCCAATGCATTTTTTCCCGCCCTTAGATTCTTCACCGAATGAGGCTTCTCTTGAGGAAGAGAATCAATCTGGAAACAATTGTTTTATATTATTGTTACTTCTTTAACAAGAAACAATTAGGTAATGAATGAAGTACCTCTTGCAATTTATAAGATAGTCTTTGGAACAATGTACTTAGAGCATGTATATGCTTCTCCTTGAGGGCTTTTATCTGCAGGAAGATGATGAAAAGTTTACTGAACTATTTACAGACAATGGATAGGTTTCATAGGTTAGTTAGATCATAGTTCCTTGTTTGTGATGTTAAGTTACCTTCTGATAGGTCTCTTCTCGCCAGTCACCACCACTGGTGTTTACCATCTTGCCTGTAGAATCTTGAGATGATACAAAACAATATTGGAATTAAAATCATAAATAGTGAAATATCTATTCATGATGCTACAAAAAAAGCATTATCATCCAAGTTGGTAAGAAAAGAATAACATACTAGACGGGTTTGCCGGATGAGCTCCCTGCAATTGATATGGCTGGTTATGATGGTCTGCAAGGTTCTGGATTCGGTGCAAAGAATCTGCTGCTTGAAACCTTTGTATATCATCCAAATGTTGTTGTAAGATTCTATTATGAGGCTGCTGCTGCTGCACAGGATTATTTGGTTGGTGTTGTTGTAGCATCATTGGTTGAGACTGCTCCACCTCTTGGTCTTGCGTACCAAACAAACTTGATCCATGCACATTAAAGCTAGCCATATTGTTCTGCTGGGAGGTTCGTTGTTTCTCCCCGTTGTTTTGTCGTGATGTTAGATGGTTCTGCTGGGTGTCTTGACCGTTCATGACTTGACTAATGAGTTGCTTCTGTTCTAGCTGTTTATGTTCAGCCATCTGCTGTTGATGACTAGAATGGACCCGCTGCGTTGGCATCTGATGTCTTGGCAAGAACTGAGAGTTTTGTTGGCTCGATGTTGGTAGACTAGAAAGAGCGGAAGACTCAGGAAAGGACTGCTTAATAGGAGACAATGATGTATGATGAGGCAACTTCTGTCCGATAGGTTGTTTTAACAGACTTAGCTGGCGATGCTGCTGCAAATTCTGTGGAGTCTGAGGAAGAATCTGTTGTCTTCCCTGAATCTGTCTTTGAGGACAGGGAAGACGGTCTGAATGGACTCCTTCACCCATTTGAATGTTTAGATTCTGAGCGGCAGAAACGGTTATAGGAGCCTGAGTTGGCAAACCAGAAGAGTCAGGAATGTTGAGATTGCTCTGGATATTGTTTTGAGGTAACCTTTGTTGGCTTGTAGTAGTCAACGAGGTGAGAAGTGATTGCCCTTGATTCAAAGTTTGAGCTGATGAATAAAAGGCATCAAAAGAAAACTTGATAAGCTAAAAATATAATGATCATTCTCAAACTTCTTTAGGTAGATTGCCAATAACAGTTCAGTAACTTGAAAGATTCTAGAAATAGAATGTGAGTTCTGTAACATGATCTGTTATTTTTTCAGGTAATGCACACACACCAAAAGAGAAGTTCTAGTCCTAAACTAAGTTACCATATGAAAACCAAAATAACAAAAAAAAATCTTATAAACCTGGATGTGGAGTAATAGCTCCATTCGCTGAAGTACCAGTTCCGAATTTTCTACCGAAAGCAATCATCTTTTCGTGGATTTTCCGCAAGTAATCACCCTGGAGACATATTAAAAATATAAGCAAAAGTATCTTCACAAGGCCTGAGGTCTACTCACGTGTATTTGTATTTTGAGTACCTTATCTTTAGCCATGCTATAGACTTTATCCTCAAATGTGATAGCGGTCTTGTTAATACCATTTGTACGTCCAGGAAAACACATCTGCAACTTCTTCAATCTTACACATACCAATGAAAACAAATATCAGTTACAAAGTGAGTGAAACGGTTGTATACAATAATAACAAACACACAAGTAAGAAGGGCTTACATTGCGAGAGTAACTTTCTTACGTAGATCAGGCTCATGCTGTGATCTCCAATCATTAGCAAGTGACCCTCCGCCTTGTTCGTTAGGCTTCCAACTAGAATGTCCTTCCATTAAGTCTACCTAGCTAGCAACAAGAAACGATCAGATACTACAATCTACTAGTAATACTTAAACCTTACCCATTATCTAAAACTAATCTCGCATATATTGGTCCTAATTATGCTATTAAACTAAAGTCATATTCTTCCCTTAGTGACCTAAAAAAACATCAGTATTCGAGTTGGCGTGCCGATCAAACAACTTACAAGTGTGAATCTAGTAAGATTAGGTTAAAAGAACTAAACAAAAACCAAACAAAAAAAAATGCTTTGATCACATTAACACACACACAAAAACTACAAATCACACGCATAACAGGATCAGTTTAGAACATTATACAAGAAAATAGAACTAGAATGATAGAACCCATGTTTGGTTCAACAAAACAGAACTGAGATTAATAAGCAAAACCCACGAGAAGAAAACTAGAAGAGGAGGATAATAAACACCCAAGATATCGTCGGAGATCGCGGAAGGATGGTGATCGATGAATTGATGAGGAATGAATAGAGAAATAGGTTAAAACTTTGAGAGAGATTTCGAAGGAATTTAGAGAGGGAGAGAGATATAGATGAAGGGGTAAAGAGTTGAGACTTTGATTGAAGAAAGACTTATCACGTAGGTCTCCCAATCTCAATATGTAGTGTCTGCTTTTCTTATTAATTAAGTCTTTTTTTTTTATTTCATTCAATCACCAATTTCGAATAAGGAAATATGTGAACTACGACGTTGACTTGACCAATCACAAATTCCTACATCATTATTATTTTTTATATTTTTTTGGAAACAAATATTTCTGAGAGTATGTCAATTGGATAGATATCATCTATTGGTCTTACCAATCTATTAATAATAGTGATCCTAATTAATGTTGAAAATTGTGTGTTTTAAAGAAACTAGGTATTTGCTTGCAAATATGCGGGTAAGAATAATTTTAAAATTTTAATATAATATAATATTTTATGTTTTCACAAGCAATAATATATTTAATATTTTAAAACTGAATGTGAATTTTTGGTAGATAAATTTTTAATAAACATATTTAATTTATTAATACTTTTGAAATTCTTATAAATAGTTTCATAAATCCTAATAAATGGTTTTATAACTCAAGAAAATAATTTGTTATCTATGGTAAATAATTTATAAACTTAAAAAATGATTTAAGAATTTTATAAAATATTTTCAAAATACTTATTGATGATTTTAATTTTTAATAATTTAAAAACCTGTTAACTTTCATAAATATTTTTAAAATCCTATAAATGATGAGAAGTTCTTCCTTATAAATTGTTTTATTAATATTTATAGCATTTAATATAGATCTTTATATATTGATTTGTAAACTCTTATTAATGGTACAATAATCATTATTGATGATTTAAAACCTTAAAATGATTACCAAATATTTATATAATTATAAAATATTATAAATCTTTTATAAGAAATTAGAAATGAATCAATATAAATGACTTTAAATTTTTTTACAAAATTTATTAATCACCACATATTTTTTTAAACTAATGTAATAATTTATAAACTCGTTATATGATGCATTAATAGTTATTATAATATGTTTTTATTACAATTATATGTTTTATATATGAATATTATGACTTATATAGGAAAATAAAGCTTCTTACAACTGTTCATAATGGAAAAAGCTAGTTTATTAGTTTGATTAACTACTTTTTCACAACATACTTCATATATCTTATAAATAGATCTTTGTAACATTTTTATAGATATTTCTATATTGATTTGTAAACTTTTATTAATGATACAATAATCATTATTGATGATTTAAAACTTTAAAAATGTTTACCTAATATTTTTATAATTATAAACTATTATGTATCTTTTATAAACCATTAGAAATGACTCAATATAAATGACTTTAATTATTTTTACAAATATATTAATTACAACAGATGATTTTAAACTAATGTAAATAATTTAAAAACTCGTTATATGACGCATTAATATTTATTATAATATGTTTTTAGTTAAAATTATATGCTTTATATATGTATATTATGACTTATATAGGAAAATAAAGCTTCTTACGACTGTTCATAATAGAAAAATAAAGCTATTATATTTTTATTAAATACTTTTTAACAACATACTTCATATAATTTATAAATAGACTATTATTGAAAATAAATAAATGATGAAGTATTATATAGAATTTCCATAATTTCTACCATTAGATCCTAAAAATGATTATGCATAAGATTATATAAATGTTTTTGCAACTAACATTAATTGGTTCCGAGGTTACCTTTTTTAATATTTGATTAAAATAAATAAAAACTAAAAATCATTGACCAATGAAATTATAAAAAAAAATTTCAAGATATTTGTATGAGTGACACGTCAGCAAAAATCACTAAAGTGTCTTCTCAATTAATATATAGGAGGATCTTAATTCTTGTTAAAAATTGTGTCTTTTCACTATTTATTAAGGTGTGTCTTTTCATTATATAAATGAGACTAGTTTTAAAATATATATCAATATTAAATAATATTATATGTTGTGTCTTTTTATTATATATAAATGATATTAATTTTTAAAAAGTTCAATTCTAACTAATGTTAAAGATTGTGTCTCTTCAACATGGTGAAATATATTGTAGAAGTTTATGAATAAGTGTTAAGATGTGTTTATTCATCATAAAAATGTTTATTAATAAAAATGTATAATAATGGATCTTTTAGTTTAAAGAGTTACTAGGTGATAAACTGCGCCATGCGCAGGGTGAGAAAATTTAAAGAAATTATAATTTTGAATATATAGATATTAGATAGGTAAAAATCATAGACACATATATTACATATTATTCATGTTAAGGGATTCATCGAAATTGTGGATATGCAAATAAAATAAGCTTCAAAGTTTTTTAAAATTGCTGTTATTTGTTTTGTGTGATTGAAGTATAGTTCGTGGAAGTGAATCTATAAGAATAGACAAAAACTTATATAAAACTAATGAAGTCCGCCATTGGTGTTTTCCTGGTATACTTCTGGATTTATTAATGATGATTCGGAAAGAGTGATGTGGTGAGGAGATGTGTTGAAGATACTGCGTATTTATATACGTAATGTTGTATGTTTAGGGTTTTAATGATGAAAACAAATCGCCAAAACTATAATAAATATTTACTAACTAATATTCCCGGTACAATTTACTTTAAAACTTGTTTTAACACATGTTGTAATAAAAAAATGAAGCCCTCAAATTATGCAAAATTTGATCTCGAGTTGTATGTGGAGATGTGTTTCTCAGCGACTATATAATCGAGGATAATTACTTGATGGTTTTAAAAATCAATAAGTGAGAGATTATGAATTGATTCGAATTGACTCCAAAATTTTAGATCTGATTGATACGTTCGTAAAATCAATCAATGAATTGAATACATATTTTGCGTGGAAAGAAAGACATAGTCAAAGATTATGCATTGTTTACGAAAATTTAATGTATTTTCCTAAATCACTGTCGATTTTAATTGTTATTCTAACTGAGACTAATAATTTTGAACATATATGTAGTTTCAAATATTGCATAGTTTTATGCTTGGTCGAAATATCCAAAAATTAAATCATCCCAATATAGTATTTTGTAGTAGGTACTAGGTACATAACTCTTTCATTAGTTTTCATCTCACATTGTAAAAAGATGATTTATGCAGAATTTGATCATGATCTTCGAAGTATTAAAATATTAACAAAAAAAATTGCTTTTAAAAAGTTCTTAATTTAATATTGTTCACTTCATAGCTTTGTTATAAATACTTTTAGAAGCAATATATTACATGTTCGAGATTAATTCTTCTTCTTCTTCGTTCAATTCAAAAAAAAAGATTAATTCTTCTTCGAATCTGATGTAAAAATGTTGCACTTAGTCTGTCACAAAATCAAATGATTTTTTCGACGAATATCTGTCACAATATTTTGAAAAAGTATTGAACTGAATATTGTTCACTTCGTAAATCTATTATATACATTTTTAGAGCAATATATGATTTGTTCGACAATTCATCTTCGTCCTCATAACTAAATGATATGTTCACCTGCTAAATGTGAAACAAACTGAGATTCTAGTCAATGAAATTAAATTCAAAATCAATCAGTGACGATCAAAAATATGAATATATGTTTCGGTTTCGACGGTGAATTTCCATATATTAATGAGTACATATATAACCGGAATTAGTGTCATATTTAGCTTCATATTTCCTAATTTGAAATATTCATACGGAAATCATGCATTGTCACGCAAATATTGTGTGGTTGACAATGCCTTTATGATATCTGAAAATTATATCATGGCAATCAATACCATAATTGCCATATTTCTTGATTTATTGCATTAATAGATGGGTATCAATGTTACAAAGGATCTCGAGTATACATTGAATTATCATCGATTATTTGCATATGAGATATAATATATAGTGTGATATATTTGATACATTAATTTGGCATTCCTTCCGAATTTTTATGTAATATGATATAAAACACGTGAACATAAAAATATCCAAAGTAACACAGCAAAAGCAACACTCGTTTTTGATGTCATCTTCATTAAGATCACATAATAAAAACCGGTTTTAGATAACCGGTTTTGATATAATGTGATCTTGAGTATACATGTAAACAACATTCAAGTATAGTTGTAATGATATAATATATATCAACCAGTTTTAAAATGATATAAAACACCTTACCAAATAACCGGTTACTTCCTTCATCTATATTGAGAGTGCACGTTATCAAGACATGCTATTAAAACTATACTAAACTACAATTAATGAATAATGGCAAAGAATGTAATAAATCTAATAAGGAGAGGGTTTTATCTAAAGAGACTGAGAAGAAATATGGTGTTGCCACGTAGGAAATGATATTCTTGTTAATAACACATGAACATAAGGTTAGTCTCTAAAAATACTCCTATTTTAATATTAAGGGGATGTCTTTCTATTATAGTGCTATTTTAAATAAGGATTTTTAACGTAAAGACCCCTCAATTAAGTTTTTTTTCGTGTAAAAACTCCTCAATTAAAATCATAAACCCCTCAAATTATCTTTTTTAACAAACTGACCCCTCTGGTAACAGTAATGTTAAAAGCTTTAATATGTTGTTAACTTGTTATGTCTAATACACAGCGTTTCATTTACGACCAGAAACATCACAGCTTTTTTTTTTGTACCTCTTCTTCTTCTCTTCTTTTTTTTTGTTGGTGTCATTTGGTCAAAATGTAGTTTTGTAATTTGTTCGTAGAGATGTTACTTGTTGTTCAAAATGAAAAAGTAAAATTGGAATCATATGTTCAAATTAAGTTAGAATATACAAACAGAAAATTTCAATATAAACATGGTTCACTGCAAAAGAAGAGTAACATAATTCACTGCAAAATAAGTTTTTATGACCTTAAGTCAGGACAAATTGAAACAGCAAAATACGTTTTTATGATCTTGTTTCACCACCGTTGTATAGTCCATCTGCTGCCTAATATCCCCAACATATAAACAAATATGAATTCTCCTGTGTACAAGATAATTTTGAAACACATCAAAACACATAATGAAACCAATGAATAAAAAAAAACTCCAGAAAAATTTGAGAAGTAAACCAAAGCACATTTACGGGTTCATCTTTCCAGCGTGAGTTTCTTCACTTTTTTTTTTTTTTGAAAAACAGGAACTCAGCTTCTCTCTCCGGACTCTTCACCCTCTCTCGAACTCAGCTTCTCTCTCCCGACTCTTCACCCTCTCTCGAACGCAGCGTTTAGTAGTGACGGAACTGTTAACAGAGGGGTTGATTCATTAAAAAAATAATTTGGGGATTTATGCATTAAATCTTTAATTGAGGGATTTTTACTCGAAAGAAACTTTGTTGAGGGCTTTTTACATTAAAAATCCTTAAACTATCTAAAATATGAAAAGTTATGACTATTCGTATGATTTTTTATAAACTATATATATTCCATATCCATAATTTTCTCATTGTAAATCTTTCACGAGTTTAGAAAGTTGTAAATATTTGTGTGCAATTATTTGTTTATAAATTTTTAAAAGATATTCAAATGAAATGTTGTTGACACAAAATAGTAGGCAGAGTTATTTATTATGGATAGCCAAAAATTCTAAACAAAAGAATGAAATTATTAGTCTTAAAAACTGCATTTCTAAACATATAATTCATGTCCTATAAATGTATACGCTTAGATTATTGGAAAATTACCAAAACGGAACAAAAATTTAACATGATTGTCCCATTAGTATAATATCATCATTAAAGTTTTTCTTTAGTATAAGTTTTTGCATAATCCCAAAACTAACTTTTGGTTTTAATCAAATTAATCAAATAAATACATTTTAAAGGTATTTATATATTAAAAAGAATTAAAATAAAAATTAATTGAAAATATATTTATTTTTATATATAAGTTTAAGTCGACATTGTAGAATATATTAGTAAAATTAAGAAAAATAATATTTTAAACGTTTTTATAGTAATAAAAAGTTTGATATAAACTACTGAATTTCAAATAATTATATAAATAAATATATTAATAAAAGAAATGAATATATTAATTTAAGAAATTAATTAACATAAAGAGCACAAAAAGTTAATTATAAATTTTGTTTTATAAATTGTACATTTAAATTTACAAACAGATATTTTCAAAATATCGACTTTCACAAGTTCGACCTATCAATATTACAAATCTTTGAGCATCAGCATCAACAAGCTCTACAAAATGTTCTCAACAAAATCCAAAATACTAATATTTATTTACATTCTATTTTTTTTATTTTGTTTAACAAAAATCATTTAATTAGTGGACATGTGTCTCATGATGTTCTCAAAATATGATGAAATGTTCACATATGACAACATTTCTTCTTCTCTCTCATATTTTGAACTCTAGAAAATAAACTAAATTTGAAATTAAAACTATTATAAAAAATTTAAGATCATCCAATATTTAGTTACTTTTATTCTTAAAATTTAAAATAAAAATTGAATTTTTTAAAATTTGTTTTTGGATGAAAAAAATAAGCTGTGTTTGAAACTTATTACTAAAATGAGCATACTTTGAGTATTTAAATGAGTATATTTTTTATAGTAAGTATATAAAAATGAGTAAAATAAATAGTTTGAATATTAAACCAGGTAGTAAAAAAATTTAAATATTAAAAAGCTTAACAAAATTTAGTTGGGGATTTTGTGGAATTTTTTCTTTGTGCTTAAGAATAAATTACTCTAAACATAATAAATATTGCATCATTTGTTTTATACCACACGTTTTGGTGTTAACATTCAAACCATGTATACTAACTATACCCTTCTCGAGTTCCCGAGGTTTTGCTAGTAATCTTGTTTTAGAGTTTTCTCGAGCCTTGTGACTTTTCACTTTTTCAGGCCAAGAAAGACTTTATTACTGGAAAATTTTACACGAAACCAATTGATTATAATAACTTCACAATTCTTTTTTCTTTTTTGAAATCTATACTATTATTTATGAAGTTATTTTGCTGATTTGTCATATTCTCCATGATTTTAGCTAATTTTGCTTATTTGTCATATTCTTATTAGTTTTTAGATTAAATAATCAATTTATTAATTTAGATAATATAAATGTTTTGAAATTTCTAACTAATTTAGTAATTTAAAAAATATAAATATTTCGCAATTTATAATTGAAATTATAATTATAATTATTTTTAACTTTTACAAGATTCTTATTAGTTTTTAGCTTAAATAATTAATCTATACTATTATCTATGAATTGATTTTTCTGATTTTTCATATTCTCCATGAGTTTAGCTAATTTTTCTTATTTGTCATATACTTATTACTTTTTAGACTAAATCATCAATTTATTAATTTAGATAATATAAATATTTTGAACTTTCTAATTAATTTAAATAATATAAATATTTCAGAATTTCTAATTGAAATTATGATTATAATTATTTTAACTTCACAAGATTCTTATCAGTTTTAGCTTAAATCATTAATTTATTAATTCAAATAATAAACTATTTCAAACTTTCTAATTGGAATTAATAATAATTTTTTTAATAAGATTATGAGCAAATCCGTGTGATTCTGTTCCCATCAGGATTACTTTGCAATAAAATACAATTGGCTTATTAATTAATATAAATACTATTAATTAGTGGAGATATAAACAGATTATTTGAGTTTGAAAAACTATGAGCAAATTGGTTTTGTTAGATGGAATTTGGAATTATGAATTAGGTATTCTGAATTACTTCGAGAGTTATTTCACGTGTATAATTTCTTACGATTTAATCTATAACAGAAATATGCTATCATATTAAGTTTAGAGAGTTGTTGTCTATGTAATCATGTTATGAATATGTGTTTAATGGTTTAGTTTCTAAAACGGCTAAAGTAAATATATTTTTAATGAATAATTAGATTTATCATTATATAATTAACCATAAATTAACTTTAATAATAAACCATCATTATCATTTTTTCTTTTATTAAAAGTAAACTTATGAAATATTAAGATAAGTCGAAATAAAATCGAAGAAAACTAAAATCATTAAGAATATAAAAAATATGTTATCATGAAATCACAATATATATATATTAATAACTATTAGTAAAATGATTATGCCCACATGTGTGGACAAAACACCTAGTATTAGTTTATTGATCAACCTGAAAATCGGGAATTCAAAGTGTCGATTACAAATTTGATTTGAACAAAATAATCAAAATCTAATGTAATCTCCCAAGCTTTGCTTAACCACGCGACATCGACGCGTTCCGCTAAGTAGTTCCATTATCATAAGATTTTCAATCGCCGTACTCAATCATCATCGCCCCCGCTACCCCCACCGCTTCCCCACCGCCTTAACCTCGTCTCCCCTCCGACTTTCGGCAAACGATTACGTCTCTACACCTTCCCATACGGCTAAACCGCAAGCCAGGACCCGAAAGGCACTACGGTTCCTAGCTAGCTGGGGGGCTAACTGTTGGGGTCAAAATCGGTCAACGACGAAATCGTCACCCGAAAGTCCTCGAAAGAAAAACCATGTGACGATCAAAACCAAGAAACGGATCATCACTCGATGAACTCACAAGAAGGCATGAACGGACCGTGAGCCCCGGGGATCAACGAAGGCAAGCGAACGGTGGGCGAGGACCGCGGCGCGGGCGGCAGAGCTTTGTCCGTCTGGCGCCCGGCGGCAAGGGTCCTGGTTCCCATCTATGCAATCGTCTTGTGATCTCGAACGCGGCACCATCTTGTCCCTTAAACCCATGTCCGGATTGTCCGCAAACTATAATGATTCTTCATGAAAGCCTTCTTGATTATCTCGAACGTCTAAAGTTCGAAGCCACATAACTCAAACCCTTGGCGGTTATCTCGAAATCTACGGCTAAAGATACTTCCAACAACTCAAAGATTTCCCTCACGAACGACTAACGGGGAAAGATCGAACAACGGAAAATCTACGGACGGCAAGGCGGCCTGGCGCCGGGCGCAGCGTCGCGGGCGGCCTGGCGCCGGCGGCACGTTCGCAGCGAAGCTGGCGCCCGGCGGCAAGCCTGGCGCCCGGTCGGCGGCCCTCGTCTGGTCTCGATCCCATCATGCTCGGTCGATCCCATCTTGGCTTGTTTGGATCAATCTTCGTGAGTTTGAATGCGATCACGGTTATTCTAAACACCAAACATCTCGACTATACGAGGAATTGGGTTCCCGGAAAAACGAAACCTTCAAAGACTGTTCTTCGAAAACCGTAAAAGCGTCTAAACGGCCCGGCGTGGCCAAGCGGCCCACTTACGATTTTCGAAAAGGAAGGATAACTATGACGGTTTATCCTTATCCTCACATAAGAGATAAATGTCAAGTTTCCAGAAGATAAATGTCAAGTTTCCGAAGATAAATGTCAAGTTTCCGATAAACGAAGATGGACGAAAATGGAAAAAGCCCGATTCAGCCCGCGAAGATAGACCGTCTTAAGAAGAGTATATAAGGAGAGCTTTGGGGAGCAAATCATCACCAAACTTCCGAGCACTTAGCACTTAGGCGTTTTAGCTTTCTTTTCTGTTTTCATTAGCGAGCTGCGACTCAACTAGGTTAGATCTATCTGGCGGACTAGCGGACCTTCGACAGCTCTTGTAGCTTATTTCTTACCCGTTGTTCCGCTCAAGCGAATTCAGAAATAAGATCTTTTTCGCTCTACTTTACGATTTTTACTTTTCAACTTAAACTCCCATTGATTGTATCGTTATGCGGCCCAGCAGATATCCGGGACCTTCAAGGAAGATCGGGTTAACTCGGTTTCCTCCACAAATCTTTATCATAAATTGACGGTGTGAATTTCGGTTCCACAGTTTGGCTAGCTAGGAGGGTTACGGATCTATCTATCTCGCGAACTGCACAGCTTCGATCATCTACTGGCGTCACCAAAGATCAGCCAGCTTGATGGAACACCCGTCGGCGCCAGCGTTGAAGACTCCAGCTGGAGATCGTCCGCAGTCACTGCTGATGAAACACTGAGGCGCTCAGACAGATAAAGGCTGTATACCTCCTTGCGGAACAACGGGACAAGCTGATAACCTTTCGCGCAAAACAGGTCGACACCTTAACTGCGAGGAGCAAGTTGCCGCGGATCCACCAAGGCACGCGGCAGAAGACTTCGACTCGGATCTCCGGAGAACGAGAAAAGATGCCTCGAAGAGCCCACTCCGAGCGGCTCCAAAGGACAGCAAAGACCGTAGAACCTTCCACCCCGGCTACGGAAACGGTAAGCGGCGTCGGCGCATCAATCTGGATATCAGCGACCAATCGGATCCCTCCGATGAAAGCGCTGACATCAACCCTACGAGGACCGAAGCCAGTCCGCTCGCGAGACGGTATCCCGAGAGGCCCATGACAGAAGAGAGAAGAAGAACTCTACTGGATGGAGCAGGAAGAACTTCAGAAGGATCAAGCTTCGGATCCATCGTGACCAGCGCCGAAAAACTCGGAGGAACGCCGGTAGCAATAGCGAGATCCATGATCTCCGCGATCTCTCAAAAACCGTGGCCGAGGTGAAAGCGGTGAAATCGCAAATCCATCAGGCGACCAGTTCCGCCCGAGATCGATAGACTTCTCGAGGAAGCACGAAAACACCGTTCACGCTTCGGATCCGAAACACGCATCTCAGACCAGGGAAAATCAAAATCCCGGTCTATGACGGTACGACGGATCCTAAGTCGCACCTACAGTCCTTCCAGATCGCAATGGATAGGTGCAAACTCCCAGAACGCGAACGAGACGCGGGTCATTGTCTTCTCTTCGTCGAGCACCTCAAAGGCGCTGCGCTCGAATGGTTCTCACAGCTCAAAAGGAACTCCATCGGAAGCTTCTGCCAACTGGCCTCGGCGTTTCTCAAACAATACTCCATGTTCATGGACAGAGAAACGTCTGACGTGGACCTATGGAGTCTAGCTCAGAAGGAGGACGAGTAGCTCCGTGACTTCATGTGAAGGTTCAAGCTGGTGATGGCCAGAGTAACAGGCATCAGCGACAATGTCGTAATTGACGCCCTGAGGAAAACTCTTTGGTACAAGTCAAAATTCCGAAAGTGGATACTACTGGAAAAGCCGCAGACAATCCAGGATACTCTCCACAAAGCAACGGACTTCATCATCATGGAGGATGAAATGAAGCTTCTATCGCAGAAGCACGGACCACAGAAAACGTCCTCGAAAAAGAAACCTTCTCGTAACGACAAAAACGTCCATCACGAAGGGAAAGGCGGGCGAAACATAACTCGCCATCAACTCGGAGCAAGGCAAAACCTCTGGAAACACCTGGACCAGGAACCAGTACAAGGATAATTCCTACTACGAGTTCCACGAAACCAGAGGTCACTCCACTGCGAATTGCAAGGTTCTCGGCGCCCGGCTCGCCGCAAAGCTCCTCACCGGCGAACTATCAAAGGTCAAGAGTATAAAGGACCTGCTCCTGGACTCTGACCGCCCAAAGACAAACAAAACTGTCTCCGAGCACAGCGACTGAAAACCAATGGTGAAAACGCGGAAGGAGACAGGGCGACCAGGAAACAACAACAATGCGGGGTAAACATGATCATCGGAGGATCACAGTTACCAAGACTGTCGTCGATAAAAGCCTACGGCGAAAAGCGAGACGAGTTCCAACTGGTTCCAAGACAGCGATATTCCTAACCACACGATCGCTTTGAGGAGGAAACCATCGAATCGACAAACCTCACTGCGATCCTTTGGTTATCGACCTGGTAATCCAGGATCTCGAAGTCGACGCATTCTCGTCGATACAGAAAGTACGGTCAAGCGTCATCTTCCGCGACACCCTCTACGGATGAAGATCCCACTTGGGAAGTCGTCCCTGAGCCAAAACCTCGGCGGGTTTGGCGTCACTACCATGACCCTCGGAAGAATCAAGCTCCGGTCATGGCGAAGGAAGTCACAAAGATCGTCGAGTTTGCGGTTATCGACAACCCGCCATCTACAGCGCCATCATGGGAACCCCTTGGATCAACTCCATGAAGGCGGTACCATCCACATATCACCTCGGCATCAAATTTCCGACCCCAACCGGATCGCAGCCATCCGGGGTAGTCGAAACAATCGAGGCTCATTACTGGCCGAGTTCAAACTGCGAATCGGAGCCCAGCGGCCAACCGAAAGCGAGCAAAGGAATCACACAACATTCCGAAGACTCGAAAAAGATGATCCAGAATCATCCAAACGGACAACGATTCAAGACAGCGACAAAGCCTCGAGTCCACCGCCAAAAGCGACAACTCGACCCACACAAACCGTCGATCCGACCAGCGCGATCGAAGCGGCAACAGAGAGGGTAAAAGCGTCTGCGGCAACTATCAGAACTCTGAGATGGCTTGATCCTCGAAAGATGTACGTGGCAGCTTCGTCGAAACCGGCGAGTTCAGCTATCCTCCTCACCAAAAGGGGTGGATGCGATATCCTATACTCCCACAAAAGCGAAATATCCGCGCATGTACTCGAACTTTTGAAATTTTTAATAAAATTCTTTCTATCTTTTATGCTCACTTAGCATAAACTTCGGAAAAAGCGAAAATCATATCTTCAAAAAGACCCGAGGCGTCGCAACTTCTGAAAAGATAACAAAACTTCATTATCATCCGCCAAAACAGTCCACTGCAACTTAAAACAACTTATGCGTCGATTGGGCGACGGACGCACTCAACGTTTCACTCAAATACAAACTCGTAGTCAGACCTACAAGGTCCTCTTACATCCGACAAAGGATATCATAGCGCTATACAAGAAACCCAAAATTTTGGTTTAAGCGTCTCGGATAAACTCGAAGATAGCTCGATTCTTTTAACACAAGTCATATAAGCCGGCGACTAGTCGCGGACTTTAAACGAAAAGAATCAGGAAGAAATCACTAACAGGCAAAGCGAAAACCGATCAGTTATCGCGCAGCCTTAAAGCTGAGAGTAAGCCTAGGTCTTGCCCTAAACCAGTCTTCTGGATCTTGACATCTCACAGACATAGTATCGTATCGAGATCCCAAAACATGTCTCTTATCGCTTACACCTAAGCGCTTCGCTAGAAAGTAGCATCTGGACCAAGCGACAAAAAAAGAGTTAGGATCGAAGTGACTACTGCATTCTTTCCTCTACACTTGGCGAAAGTATAAATCAAAACAAAAGCGAAATCTCGCAAATTTTCATATTTATAAAGTCCGCCAAAGGCGGGGATTCTAAGCCACCAACGGCCAGTCCCAAAACATAAGAATGCAACCTCCGGCGGTCGCAAAAATAAAACTCCTAAAAGCGGCCACACGGCCAAAACATACGATTCACAAAGGAAGTCAACATCGAAATCCAGATGTGGAAATCCCGAATGAACCTGCAGGCTGGTCCACTTCCTCGTTCCATGGCGTTCCCACCACCCTCGGCGTTCTCATTGGCTCCGGCCTCCACCGTATCCTCGGAAACCTCGATAGGTTCCCATAGTCTCGGACTCTTTCCTCAACTGGAGGAACCAAGGACTCAGCATGAGCACACTCGGCCATAAAGTCCTTCATCTCAGCGATCTCGGAATCAAAAGAAAAATCCGGGTTCTGAGACTTGTAAAGGTTCTGACCGACCCCGGCACTTTCGGGAAATCGCCAACAAACTCTGAGCTTCTTTAAAACATTGAAATTCAGCAGCGAACGATTCCGCCCGTCTCGCCACCTCGGCCGCGACCATCCTTCTTCCTCTCCTTTCCGCCCGAACAAGAGCTCGAGCATGAAGGTCAGCTTGCTTTTCGTTCTGCGCCTTAACCTCTTGTCGGAATCGGAAAAACTCTCGCTCAGCTTCCTTGGTCTTGAAGTTGGCAATCCTAGACTTGCGGAAACTTGAGTCGAGCGCATTGCCAAACACTCTTAGTCCCTGCACAAAGTCAAGATCAATAAACATACATGCGGATTCAAGAATAAAGTTAAGAAGTTCAAAGAACAAAACCTCATTGATCCGCTGGGAACCCTCGGCAAAAATCCATTGCCTCTTTTCTTCCTCCAGCGACTCATCAGTAACAAACTCCGGAGGAAGACCTTCAAAGAAGTTGTTGGGAAGTGGAAAATCGCTGGCTCCGCCTTTTTCCATTGGAACAAAACTAGGGTTTTCCCCCAACGGTGAAGGATCTTCCGAACCTTCCCCACCATCGATCTCTTTCCCTTTACGAGATCTCTGTTTACACCTCCGAGTCGGGGCTTCGATAACTGGTTCGGCATCATATGTCGGGACAGGGTCTCGGGACCGGTAAAGCCTTACTGCGTCTTGAATTCGTTCGAGAGTGAAGGACTTCCAGAAGATTGGCCTTTGACAAAGGAGATCCCTCTTGACGAAAAGATCGCCATGCAAATGCGCAACAGCCCCGTTCTCTACAAAGCGAGACTTTTTCATTGAAAACTCGCACTTCCGGAATAACAAAATAGACAACGAGTTTTCATCGCATTACCTCGGTTGAAGTTCCATGCATGCGGAAATAGATGGAATCAGCTCTCCTCGACAGACTCACCATTTATTCGGACATAGAAGAAACGTTCCTGCCACGACTTAGGGTTCGAAGTAGTCCCCGAATTATGGCCATATCCTTCTTGAGCAGCATGGAGTAGTAATGCCGCTCCCGGCCGAGTGCTCCAAAGGCCTTCGAAATCACCAGGACTGAGATCGATCGAGCTCATAACTTGAATCAGTACGCCAACCAACTCTCCAAGGCAGGGGCTGAGCTGGCCGATCGAGTTCGAAGTGATGAAGCGCACGAACAATGGTGCCAGGGATCGGGAACCACATGCGGCAATAAATAAAGGCCTCATAACATGTAAAGAAACCTTCGGAGGATTCCTCCACTCGTTACCGACGGGGATCCGAATTTGACTCCTTTAGGAACCTGGTAAAATCTCGAAGAACCTTGAGATATTTACGAGAAACCAAGCTTCGGTAAAGGAGCACCAGGCTGCCTCGGAGGTCTCCTCGAATAGGGATATCTGGCAGTGATGGGGCGAACTCACAAGGGCTTCGATATCGCATTCTTCGCTTCCTCCTCAACAAACTCCTCTTGCTTCACCGTCATGGGCAGGAGAATCACCCGAGGAAGAATGGGAAGAAGAATTTCTCTTTGAGGATCTTGAAGACATTATTCTTAGAGAGAAGGATTCTTGAGAGAATAATTTTTATGGTGAAGTAAGAATGAATGAGATTTCTTACTCCCTCCTTATAAAGAAGGTAAAATCACTATTTACCCTGACTTTCGGCAAACAATTACGTCTCTACACCTTCCCATACGGCTAAACCGCAAGCCAGGACCGAAAGGCACTCACGGTTCCTAGCTAGCTGGGGCTAACTGTTGGGTCAAAATCGTTCAACGACGAAATCGTCACGAAAGTCCTCGAAAGAAAAACCAAGTGACGATCAAAACCAAGAAACGGATCATCACTCGATGAACTCACAAGAAGGCATGAACGGACCGTGAGCCCGGGGATCAAGAAGGCAAACAGGCACGGGTGGGCGCGGGATCACGGCCGGCGGCGGGCTTGCCCCTGTCCGTCTGGCGCCCGGCGGAAGGGTCCTGGTTCCCATCTATGCAATCGTCTTGTGATCTCGGCAGCGGCACCATCTTGGTCCCTTAAACCCATGTCGGATTGTCCGCAAACTATAATGATTCTTCCGCAAAGCCTTCGATTATCTCGAACGTCTAAAGTTGAAGCCACATCCTCAAACCCTTGGAAGCGGTTATCTCAAAATCTACGGCTAAAGATCCTTCCAACAACTCAAAGATTTCCCTCACGAACGACTAACGGGAAAGATCGAACAACGGAAAATCCACGGACGGCAAGACGGCCTGGCGCTGGCGGACACTTAGCGTCATCGCGGGCGGCCGCAAAGCGCCCGACAACACCGGCACGGCACCGGCACAGTCGCGCGGGCGATGCAGCGCCAAGACACCCGGCCTGGCGCCCGGACTGGCGCCCGGCGGCCTGGCACGGTGGCAGCGTTCAACAAGCCGGCCTGGCCGGCGGCAAACCCTGGCGCTGGTCGGCGGCTCTCGTCCTGGTCTCGGTCCCATCATGCTTCGGTCGATCCCATCTTGGCTTGTTTGTATCAATCTTCGTGAGTTTAGTACGATCCGCAGTTATTAAACACCAAACATCTCGACTATATGAGGAAGGGGTTTGGAAAAGCCAGAACCTTCAAAGACTGTTCTTTTCGAAAAACCGTAAAAGCGCTCCTAAGCGGCCCGGCGTGGCCAAAAGCGGCCCACCGATTTTCCGAAAGGAAGGATAACTATGGCGGTTTATCCTTATCCTCACATAAGAGATAAATGTCAAGTTTCCAGAAGAAAATGTCAAGTTTTCGAAGATAAATGTCAAATTTCCGATAAACACGAAGATGGATGAAAATGGAAAAACCCGATTCAGCCAGCGAGAAGATGACCGTCTTAAGAAGAGTATATAAGGAAGCTTTTGGCGAGGAGCAAATCATCACCAAACTTCCAGAGCACTTAGCACTTAGGCGTTTAGCTTTCTTTTTCTGTTTTCATTAGCGAGCTGCGATTCAACTAAGGTTAGATCTAGGCGGCGGATTAAGCGGACCTTCGACAGCTCTTGTAGCTTATTTCTTACCCGTTGTTCGCATCAAGCGAATTCAAATAAGATTTTTTTGCTCTACTTTAACGATTTTTACTTTTCAACTTAAACTCCCATTGATTGTATCGTGTGCGGCCCAGCAGATATCCGGGACCTTCAAGGAAGATCGGGTTAACTCGGTTTTCCTCCACAAATCTTTATCGAGAGTGACGTGTGAATTTGGTTCCTGAATATGTGGGATCTAGACTTAGTACTTTGAAATGAATGTGATCTAGA
This sequence comes from Brassica nigra, assembly GCA_016432835.1. Classification (NCBI taxonomy): domain Eukaryota; kingdom Viridiplantae; phylum Streptophyta; class Magnoliopsida; order Brassicales; family Brassicaceae; genus Brassica; species Brassica nigra. The sequence continues at coordinate 14,345,554 of CM028249.1, read as the reverse complement.
CGGTGTGAATAACACCTCTATTTTTGACTTCATGACATTGGTCCAAAAATGGTTAAACATTGCATTTATTGAACCTTGTATTTTGGTTGACAAGTAGTTCAGTTTCATTTACTGATTACTTTTTCAAAGTATAAACATATAGCCACTAGGTAATCTTTTTACAAAAAGAGAAGGAAATCGTGAAAAAGAAATATGAGTGCACATAAAAACTGCTTTTCGACATGAGAGCGTAAAAAACGTATGTGTCTTTGTATTGTAAATTTGAATGTTTTTTCTGTTAACATTAGGTGTGACTGTATTATCATTTTGGAGTATTATTTTTCTTTTGTAGTAATATTTGGAATAATTTTAGTTTGGCTAAAAAAATATCCAATCAAGTAGACTTTTTTTTCTATGCACTATTGATAAAATGAAAAAGGTACTCTAAAGTGTTATTCTCAAATTGGCAAGAGAAATATAATTAACGCTGATTTTTTCACTTTTTAATATTTACTTTATTTTTCATTTATATTTATTCTGTATTACTCTAAAATTTACCATCATAACTGATGCAGAGGCATCCTCGATAACTTAGGATTTCTATTTTGGTTTTTACTTTTCCTACAAGTTTCCTTTTCTTTAGGCTTTTAAACTTATCCTTTTGTTTTACGTTATTTAGGAAAATTGCAGATCCTATTCTAAGATGGTTTGTGTCTTATGAATAGTTATATATACAAGAGCTTAATGACTCTAAAAGACACGTTTTGATTTATAGAAGCTTTGCTTTATACCTTGTCTTTGATTGATTAAATTCATCAACTCAGGAAGTTTGGTCTCAAGTTATTCATTCGAATCTCTTGATTGAGCAAAAGGATTGTCTCTTTCGAACACTTTCGTTAGATTGATCGTCCAAAGTTATCCCTACGCTGCGCCAGGTTGGTATCAGAGCCTTGCTACGCTCCGGAATTTTTTTTTTTTCAGCCACATACAATGCCATTCTCAGCAAAATCAAGCTGATGATGACATCCCAGCTTCTCAACAATCTGTTGATAACCTGCAACGACAAATCGTTGAACTCACCGCCGCAGTTGCATCTTTAACAACACAACGCACGAACACCCCACACCGCCGACAACGTCACGATCAGCTTTCTTTTCCTGATGATTCAGATAACGAAGCTAATCCGTTTGCTACCCTCCACCAAACACGCGACTCCAACAAAACCGACTCGGACGAAGAAGATGACGATTACTCTTGGAAAAAGAGTTTCAAAATCGAGATTCCTCTGTTCAATGGATCTACTGTTGCAGAAGAATTACTCGACTGGTTTGTAACTGTAGAGGAAATTCTTGAATTTAAAGACATTCCGCTCGATCGATGTGTTCCCTTGATAGCCATTCGTTTCCGAGATAGAGCAGCAGCATGGTGGTCTCAAACAAAAATCACTAGAGCTCGCCTCGGTAAAATCACTAGAGCTCGCCTCGATTCCTCAATACCTACACGTTTCGTTTCAACAACCGCACATTTACTCTCAAACCAACTACTCCATCAGTCGTGGAACAACACTCAAAAACACCTGCTACGACCAACCCAATTCTCTTATTAAAAAGAGCCGCATTCTATGCTGAAGTACGTACTACAGACCACATCCTCCTCCTCATGGCAGTACCATCTTCACCGTTTCTTGATCAAGATATTCCATCACCATACAAGCCACTACTCACGGAGTTTTCTGACGTCTTTCCTCCAGAACTTCCGTCTCAGTTACCACCACTTCGTCATATTCAGCACCGTATCGATCTTATGCCAGCCGCTCTCCCAAATCGTTCTCATTACAGAATGAGCCCGACAGAACACAAAGAACTACGTCGCCAAGTTGAAGATCTTGTCGCCAAAGGGTTTCTTCGTGAGAGTCTCAGTCCGTGTGCTGTCCCGGATTTATTAATACCAAAGAAAGATGGGTCTTGGCGTATGTGCGTTGATATTCGCGCCATTAACAAAATCACAATCAGATACCGCTTTCCAATCCCACGACTGAACGACTTACTTGACCAGATTGGTACAGCTACGATTTTCTCTAAACTTGATCTTCGAAGTGGATATCATCAGATTCGCATTCGACCTGGCGATGAGTGGAAGACGGCATTTAAAACCCGGGAAGGTCTGTTTGAATGGTTAGTCATGCCATTCGGCTTGTCTAACGCACCCAGTACTTTTATGCGAGTGATGAACGAAGCTCTGCGTCCCTTTATCGGTAAATTTTTTGTGGTTTACTTCGATGATATTCTGATTTTTAGCAAAGGCATTGAAGAACATCTCGAACACTTGCGTAATGTTCTTGTGGTCCTACGTCGAGATCAGTTCTACGCTACCCTCAAAAAGTGTGAATTCGGCTCCCCACATATCCACTTTCTCGGATACATTGTTTCCTCTCAAGGTCTTGCTGTGGATCCTGTTAAAGTTACAGCTATCCAAACATGGCCACAACTGACGACTATTTCTGAGATCAGAAGCTTTCATGGCCTTGCATCGTTTTACAGACGTTTTGTGCCTCAGTTTAGCAGCCTGATGGCTCCTATAACAGATTGCATACGCACAAATACATTCTCTTGGACGAATGCAGCATCAATGGCGTCCACTACCATCAAGGATAAACTAAGTTCTGCACCTATCCTCGCATTGCCAGACTTCAACATCGTATTTGAACTTCATTCGGATGCATCTAAGACAGGCATAGGTGCGGTCTTGAGTCAACAGTCCCGTCCGATTGCTTTTTTAGCGAAAAGCTGGCTGGAGCTCGTTATCGTTATAGTACATATGACATCGAGTTTTATGCTATCGTCCAAGCTATAAAACATTGGCGACATTACTTATTTCAAAAAGAGTTCGTGTTATATACAGACCATGATGCTCTGAAACATCTCCACAGTCAACAGAAGGTCTCATCTCGTCATGCTTCATGGATCGCATATCTGCAACAGTTTAACTTTGTCATTAAACATACGACCGGTTCTTCTAACCGCGTAGCAGACGCGTTAAGCCGACGACATCTTCTCCTCACTGTTCTACACACACTGCGGTGACAGTATTTTCTTCCTTGATCGGACAATATGAGGATGATCCGTTCTTTGGTCAACTTTTTCATAAAGCTGCTGCTGGTTTATCTACAGAGTATACGATTCAAGAGGGCTATTTGTTCCGTGGAAATCAACTCTGCATTCCTCAAGGGAGTCTGCATCTTCGACTTATCACGGACCTGCATAACGAAGGTCACGTTGGACGTGAAAGATGTCTCTCGTTTCGTTGAAAGGTGCGTTACTTGTCAACGAGCCAAAGGTACCGCGTCTAATGCGGGTCTTTATCTCCCGTTGCCTATCCCGACTCAACCGTGGACCGATATTAGTATGGACTTTGTTCTTGGTCTTCCTCGCACTCAACGAGGTTTTGATTCTATCTTCGTCGTGGTTGACCGTTTCTCCAAAATGGTGCACTTTATCCCTTGTAAGAAGACCACAGATGCTGTCCAAGTTGCGATCTTATTCTTTCGGGACATCTACCGCTTACGTGGCTTGCCTTCCTCGATCGTCTCTGACCGGGATTCGCGTTTCCTTAGTCATTTTTGGCGATCTTTATGGAAGATGCTCAACACCAGTTTGGATATGAGTTCAGCTTATCATCCGCAGACAGATGGTCAAACCGAAGTTGTTAATCGCTCGCTTGGTAATCTGTTATGATGTTTGGTCGGTGATTCTATTAAGACTTGGGATCAGCGGCTTCCTCAGGCTGAATTTTCCCATAATCATGCTGTAAATCGCAGCACCGGTTTTAGTCCTTTTCAGGTAATATATGGTATGGTGCCAAGAGCCCCAACGGACTTGTCTCTTTTGCCAGATCGTACACGCCTACATGGAGAGGCCTCGACTTTTGTTGATGCTATTGCAGACATTCACGAAAAGACAACAGCAAATCTTTCAGCCTCATTATCACGTTATAAAGCTGCGGCGGATTCACATCGGCGTCGTCTCGTCTTCAATGTTGGTGACTTGGTTTGGGCCGTGCTCACTCGGGACAGAATGCCGGCGCATCTTTACAACAAGCTGCGAGCAAAGAAAATTGGACCCTTGAAGATAGTTGAACGTATTAATGACAATGCGTACCGCGTTGAGCTCCCTCCGGATATTACCACCTCAGATGTATTTAACGTCAAGTATCTGTCTCCATGTCTTCCTGCAGATCCAGCTGATTCGTGGTAGAATCCTGTCAACCCCGGGGGACCTGATGCAGGGGCATCCTCGATAACTTAGGATTTCTATTTTGGCTTTTACTCTTCCTACAAGATTCCTTTTCTTTAGGCTTTTAAACTTATCCTTTTGTTTTACGTTATTTAGGAAAATTGCAGATCCTATTCTAAGATGGTTTGTGTCTTATGAATAGTTATATATACAAGAGCTTAATGACTCTAAAAGACACGTTTGTTGGGGTCAAAATCGGTCAATGACGAAATCGTCACCCGAAAATCCTCGAAGAAAGAAAGGCGGCGATCAAATCCAAAGCGAGATGATAAATTTCGATAAAACTCGCGGAAGGCTCGTCCACTCCCATCGCGTAGCGGCGGGGTCCTGCGCCCGTCCATCGCGATCGTCTCATGATCTCGGGAACGCGACAGCATCTTGGTCCCTTGAAACCCATGTCTGCGGATTGTCGAGATCTACAATGAGTCTTAAGTAAAACCTTCGATTGTTTAAAGATTCATCTTTTAACATATCTGAAACTTCGAACCACATTGCTCTCATCCCGGCGGCGGAAAATCTGCGATCTAAGTCCATCTCAAATCCGATACTCGGAATCTCGTTGGAAACAATTATCTGAGATCTGACTAGAGACCCTCCCAAACTCAAAAGATTTCCATAAGTGAGGAAGATCGAACAAACCCGCAGGCGGTAGACGGCACAGCACCACGGCCGCGCAGCGGAATTGGGCTGGCGCAATGACACCAACCTGGCGCAGCACCAAGGCCTGGCGGCGCTGCCAGACGGGCTAGCCTGGCGCCAGCGGCCTGCAGTTCACCAGACTGGCCTGGCCGGCGACCAACCTGGCGCCCGGCGGCAGCAGCGGGACGCAGGCTGGCCTGGCGCCCGAAACTTCCGGCCTGGCGCGGAGGGCACAGGCGGGCTGCAGCCTAGCGCCAGCTGACGCATGAGCTGCCTAGCGCCAGCGGCACCGTCCGCCATGAGCTGGCGCTGGCGCCGGCGGCTGGCTGGCGGCGGCACCTGTACGCCTTAGCGCCTGGCGGTACCAACCTGGCGCGGCGGCACCGCCTTGAGGCGGCAGCGCAGCGGCACCACGTCGCAGTCCGACCTGGCGTCGGTCCACGTCCTCGTCGGTCACCGTTCTATCGTGCCGGTTCGATCCCATCTTAAGCTTGTTGGATCAATCTCGCAAGTTTGGTATGATCATGGTTTCGACGCCACTTCCTCGACTAAACAAAGGTGGAGGTTCCTTGAACACGAGACCTTCAAAGACTGTCCTTCGTAAAAGCGCTTAATGACCCAGCGTGGCCAAAGCGTACGTGCGATTTTCGAAAGGAAGGATAACTATGGCGGTTTATCTTTATCCTCACATAAGAGATAAATGTCAAGTTTCCAGAAGATAAATATCAAGTTTCCAGAAGATAAATGTCAAGATTTCGAAGATAAATGTCAAGTTTCGATAAACACAAAGATGGGCCGAAAATGGAAAAAGCCGACTCAGCCAGCGAAGATGAACCCGTCATAGGAGGAGTATATAAGGAGGAGCTTTGAGCAAAAGCAAACCAGATCACAAACTTTCAAGCACTTAGCACTTAGGCGTTTAGCATTCTTTTCTGTTTTTGTTAGCGAGCTGCGACTCAACTAGGTTAGATTAGGCGGCGGACTAAGCGGACCTTCGACAGCTCTTGTAGCTTATTTCTTACCGTTGTTCCGCGCTCAGCGAATTCAGAAATAAGATCTTTCCGCTCTACTTTTACGTTTTGCATTGACTTTAATATCTATTTGATTTGTTTAGGTATGCGCCCAGCAAATATCCGGGACCTTGAGGAAGATCGGTTAACTGGTTTCCTCCACAAATCTTTATCGAAATTGGCGGTCGCGAATTTCGGTTCCCACAGTTTGGCGCTAGAAGGAGGGTTACGGATCTATCTATCTGCATAACTGCTGCGCTTCGATCATGTCACCGGCGCCACCAAGGATCAGCCAGCTAGGCGGAACACCGTCGATGCCAGCGCTGAAGACTCCAGCTGGAACCGTCCACAGTCACTGCTGATGCAAACACGAGGCTCAGGCGGATGAAGGAACTGTTTACCTCCCGAGGCTGGCGGAACAACGGAACAAGCTGATAACCTCGCTTCGCCAAAACAGATTGATACCTTAACTGCGAGGACAAGTTGCAGCGGATCCACCAAAGACGCGCTGCGGCAGGAGACTTCGACCGGATCTCGAAGCCGCGAGAAAAGATGCCCGAAAGAGCCCACTCGAGGAAGCGGCTCGAAAGGACAGCAAACGACCTCGCCAGAACCTTCCACTCCGGCTGCGGGAAACAAAGAAGCGGCGTCGGCGCATCGATCTAGATATCAGCGACGATCGGACTCTTCGATGAAGGCGACATCCACCAGGAGAACCGAAGCCAGTCCGCTCGGCGAGCGGTATCCCGATAGGCCCATGACGAAGAGAAGAACTCTACTGGATGGAGCAGGAAGAACTTCGCGGAAGATCAAACTTCGGATCTATCGCGACCAGCGTCGACAGGTTGAACGCCCGGCAGCAATAGCGAGATCCATGATCTCCGTGAATCTCAAAAGACCGTGGCTGAAGTGAAAGCGGTGAAATCGCCAAATCCATCAGGCGACCAGTTCCGCCCGAGATCGATAGACTTCGAGGAAACGCGGAAAAGCGCCGTTCACCACTCGGATCACGAAAACAGCATCAGGACCCAGGGAAGATCAAAATCCCGGTCTACATGGCGGATGCGACGGATCTAAGTCGCACCTGCAGTCCTTCGGATCGCAATGGGTAGGTGCAAACTCCGAGAGCCTTGGCGGGACGCAGGTCATTGTCTTCTCTTCGTCGAGCACCTCAAAGGTGCTGCGCTCAGTGGTTCTCCGGCTCAAAGGAACTCCATCCGGGCTTCCGCCAACTGGCGGCGTTTTCAATATACTCATGTTCAGGAAAAGCGTCCGGCGTGGATATGGAGTCTAGCTCAGAAGGAAGGCGAGTCGCTCCAGCGACTTCATCGGAGTTCAAACTGGTGATGGCCAGATGCGGGCATCAGCGACAATGTCATGTCGGCGCCGAGAAAACTCTCTAATACATCGAAGTTCGAAAGTGGATACTACTGGAAAAACGCGGACAATCAGGATACTCTCCACAAAGGCAACGGACTTCATCATCATGGAAGAAGAAGAGATGAAGCTATAAACGGACCTGAAAACCGCGTCAAAGAAGAACCCTAACGACAAATCGTCCATCCGCGAAGGGAAAGGCGTCAAGGCGAGCATAACTTCGCCATCAACTTCGAACAAGGCAAAACCTCCGGAAACACCTGGACCAGGAACCAGTACAAGGATAACTCTATTGCGAGTTCCACGAGACCAGAGGTCACTCCACTGCGAACTGCAAGGTTCGGCGGCTCGCCATAAAACTCCTCACCCGCGAGCTATCAAAGGTCAAAAGTATAAAGGACTTGCTCCTGGACTCCGACCGCAAAGACTAACAAAACTGTCTCCGAAGACAGCGTGACCGAAACCAATCAGGGAAAAGCGGAAGAAGGCGACGAACAACAGCGGTCGCCCAAACATGATCATCGGAGGATCGGTTCTACAAGACTCTGTCTCATCGATAAAAGCCTAGGCGAAAGCGAGACCAGTTCAACTGGTTCCCGGACAGCGATGTTCCTAACCACACAATCGCTTCGAGGAACCGCGAGACCGTCGGAATCGACAAACCTCACTGCGACTTTGGTAATCGACCTGGTCATCCAGGATCTGAAGTCGGCCGCATTCTCGTCGATCTGGAAACGCGGTCAGCGTCATCTTCGCGACACCCTCTACGGGATGAAGATCCCACTTGGGAAGTCGTCCACGAGCCAAAACCTTTGGCGGGGTTTTGGGCGT